>CM062818.1:615053470-616319953 GCA_031772625.1 Pinus tabuliformis | reverse complement strand
ATTAGCAGACAAGTCTGTAATTAAACTGATGGTGTGTTATAATATATATATGTATCCTTAGATTCTTGGGAATATCCTATTGATTTCATGATTCTAACACCCAAGAATAATTTAGGAGGACATCCATTAATTTTAGGAAGGCCATGGTAACTACAATCGATGCTTTTATCAGTTGTAGATTAGGAGACATGTTTATCTCAGATGTAAGCTCGACAAATAAATTTACATTGTACCCACCAGCAAAAACAATGATAGAAGTAGAAAATTAAGAATGGATAGATGACGATAATGATATACAACCAGTTTTCACTATTGCACAAATAAATGAAGGGAATCACATTTTAAATTCAATAGAAAATAATGAACCCTCTTTATATTGTGACAATAGTCAAAATTTTCAAGAACAATGTAATATTGAATATATATCATCTAGACAAATGTATTTACATTCTATGGAAAAATTTGGAAACTCTTCAATAGAATTTTTTACAAGAAAAATCTTGAACATCAATGAAAACCTGTAAGAATTACAGAAAAGGAAACTAGTTGAAATATTGCAAAAACACTCTTCTGCATATGCATGGGAATACACTGATATGAATGGATTTGATCCTAAAACATGCATGTATCATAATTATATTGAAGAAAATGCTAGAACAGTTAGACAACCACAAAGAATAATGAATCCAAACTTAAAAGAAATTGTTAAAGAGGAATTGCAGAAACTGTTAAATGTAAATTTCATTTATCCAATATCACACAGTCAATGGGTTTCACCCCTAGTAATCGTTCCTAAGAAAAATGGAAAATGGATAGTATGCATTGATTACAGGGAATTTAATAAAGAAACTTTGAAATATCACTTTCCACTTCCTTTCATAGATCAAGTTTTAGATACATTAGAAGGAAAAAAATATTTCTCATTTTTGGATGGTTTTAGTGGGTATAATCAAATTTTGGTAGCACCTGAAGATCAAGACAAAACCACATTCACCTGTTCAAGGGGGACTTATGCTTACCAAGTACTTCCTTTTGGATTATGCAATGCCCCAACAACATTCCAAAGAGAAGTACTAGGAATTTTCTCTGATCTTATTCATGATTGTATGGAAGTGTACATGGATGATTTTATAGCTTATGGAAATTCTTTTGAAGAAGCACTTGAAAATTTAGAAAAAGTTCTCATAAGATGCAAAGAAGAAAATATTTCATTAAGTCATGAAAATGCTTTATGATGTTTAATGAAGGAATTGTTTTAGGTCACCATATTTCAGGAAATGGAATTAAGATAGACTCATCTAAGGTAGAAATTATTTCCAAATTATCAATCCCAAGTTGTCAACAAGATGTTAGGAGTTTTCTTGGTTTTACCGGATATTATAGAAGATTCATATAAAAATTCACAAAGATTGCATCTCCACTCTTCAAATTTCTCACCAAAGACTGTGAATTTAGTTGGAACTCTGATTGTCAAAAGGCTTTTGAAACTTTGAAAAAGAAGATCTCTGAAGAACCCATCTTAAAAGGACCTAATTTGAAATTGCCTTTTCATATATCAACTGATGCTTCATACACAACTCTAGGAGTTGTGTTAGGACAATAAGTCCTCATTCCTTATGCCATTTATTATACCAGTAAAAATTTAACTCCTTATGGCTATGAAACATTCGTTCACACAGACCATTCTTCCATCAGATATTTAATGAATAAACCAGTTACTAATGGTAGAGTAACAAGACGACTATTACTATTACAAGAATTCAATATCACATTTCTGGACCTACTGGGAAAACAAAACGCAATTGATGACTTTTTATCTAGAATTAAAAATGATAACAATGATACACCTGTAAGGGATAAGTTTCCTGATGAATATCTTTTTGTAGTATCTACTAAATCACCTTGGTTTGAAGATATTGCCAATTATTTAGTTACAGGGAAGTTACCCTCCTATTTGTTTCCTAGAGAAAAGAGAAGAATAATGCAAACAAGTGCATCTTATTCATAGATAAATGAAGAATTATGCAAGACAAGACCAGATCTCATCATCTGAAGGTGTGTAAGAGAAGATGAAATACTGGAGATACTTAAAGCATGCCATGATGAACCATGTGGGGGGTCATTTTGCTGACAAAAGAACTGCTTATAAAGTCCTTCACTTAGGATATTATTGGCCTTCCCTTTTTAAGGATGCCAACGAATATGTTAAGAGGTGTGATAGATGTCAAAGAATGGGGAAACCTGTTCCTTCAGATGAAATGCCACTACAACCTCAGGTACTCATTGAACCCTTCAAAGAACGGGCTTTGAATTTTGTTGGACTAATTAATCCATATTATATATATTATATATATATATATATATATATATATATATATTCTTGTATGCACTGATTATGTTATTAAATGGGTAGAAGCTAAAGCACTTTCTTTTGCTACTGAAAATGCTATAGTTTCATTTATTTTTGAGGATATTTTTACTTGTTTGGGTGTCCCAAGAGAAATTGTAACAGATCAACAAAAGAAATTTACATCCAGAGTAGTGCAAAAGATAGTGGAAAAATATAAAATCAAGCATCAGAAATCTACTCCATACCATCCACAATAAAATGGACTAGAGTCTACCAACAAAGTGATTGAAGAAATCCTCACCAATATAGTTCACTTGCACAAAAGGGACTCGATAGAAAAGCTTCTAGAAGCTTTATGGGCCTACCGTACCACATGGAGAAGCACTACAGGACATACTCCCTATGAACTTGTTATGGGAAACAAGTCCTATTTCCAATTGAGTTCCAAATTCATACCTACAAGACAACAGTCAAGTTGGGACTTGACTTATCAGAAGCACAAAAGCAAAGAATGGGACAACTCAATGAGCTTGATGAAATAAGGCAAGATGCTATCTAGAATACTAGTTTAGTCCAACAACAGAGATCTAGATGGCATGATAAATACATTAAAGAAAGAAAATTTCAGCTAGGAGACTGGGCATTACTCTTTGATTCAAAGTTCAAAATTTTCCAAGAAAGTTTCAAACTTACTGGCTTGGGCCTTATGAGATTGAAAATGCTTTTGATAATGGAGTAGTCAGAATTAGGATTATTGATGAAGAAAAATTTCCTCTCTTAGTGAATGGACATTGACTCAGGATCTATCATAAGCCAATGGGAAAGGAGGAGTTTGTAAAGATTTTCCAGGACAACTCTAATTTAAGTTGGTCAAGATTTTCTTCTTCTTCTCCACCTTAAAATTTTCTTTAATATATATATATATATAAGTTTATAAAACATGAAAACCAAAAATTGTTGGCATGTTTATGCAAAAATTTCAAGGTGAAAACCAAGAATTCTTGGCATCTTAATTTTTCTTTGTATCCCATTTTCTAGAATTCCATATTCTTCTATCCCTTTCTTTTCAAAAATAATAAATAGCTACAAAATTATTGATTTTCTGTAGCTTTAATGACTTTCTACAACCAATTTGACAAAAAATTCTGATGATACAATTAAAGGAATGATTGACTCCCTCCATTGCAAAGTACCCGAAGGCAACATAAAAGGCAACCAAAGGTTAGAAAGAAAATAATACAAAGGTATGCACTTCTTTAATTTAATAATAGGGATCAAAACATTACATATATGAATTATAAGACATAGCAATACCAAAAAAATCAAAATCATTATTACAAAGAGTTGATCGTGTCATGTCAAATCGTGCATAATCCCCCATTCATTCCCAGTCATCATAACTCATATTCCGATCTATTGAACTGACCGCCCAAATCATAAACATGAATGATCTTAATGGTTAAATTATGCCTCATTCCCTTATACCCTCACTACCTACACTCCCATTATTCCATCACTCACACTCTTGGCCTTTCCGCTCTAAAAACCCTACTAAGCCATCCTACCTTGTCAAACAAAACAACTTTTGAAACGAAGCTTCTCGGCCATGGGAGTGATAGTCAGAATAGAGCCAACAAGGAAGAAATTTTTGGAGGGGAATCACAGACAAAAGAATTGTTGCAGAAAGTGCAATGGGTATAATTTGTAGAGAAATTCGATGGCTTCCATAAAGAAGTTACCAAATCCTTCGCCAAGGATTTTGATGGATTCAAAGTGGAGATAGGAGACATCAAATTCATAGTGACGAAGTCGTTATTAGTTGAAGCCACTGGACTGTCGTAGATTGAAGAGAAATGATTCAAGAATAGAGGTATTAAAAAACAAGAATAGAATGTTTTCCTGAAGAAACCAAGCATGGACACCACCATTTTCAAGAAGGGAATCCCAAGCACAACTTTAAAAAGTAAGTGGAGAAACCTAATTCTAATAATCCAAAAATTTGTTACCAGCGAAGGAAGGTTTGGATGTATGTTTTTCTATCATATTGGCTGCTAATGAATTTTCCTGAAGAAAATGAGATAAATCTTCCATATTTATTGCTGAATAGTATTAGAAAGATGTCAGAGAATGTTCATAGGAGAATTCAGTTCATATATAATACAATGTATCACCACGGTCTAGTTAAAATACTTGTTGAATCTCATCTCCAAAACATAGGTGATAATTGGGAAAGCTTTTTAGTAAGAAATCGCTTTTAGGAAGAAACTCATGGGCAGCCAAATAGTAGCAGACCTAAGAGGTGAAGGAAAAGAAAAATTGATAGGACATAGGAACAAGAACCACAACAACCACAGGAACTATTAGAGGATGACATCCCTCTTAGAGAATTTTTAGAGAAAATAAACAAAAGAAACGTTAGAAGAAATAAATCCAGTAAAGAGACAGAGGTTTCACCACAAACAAAGAAGCCTAAAACAAAAAGGAAGAAAACTCAAAAGACCCCTATCATAGGTCTAAGAAGGAGTACCAGACTCAACTCAGCAAAAGAATTACCCTCAAAGAAAATAGAGCATGTTAATGTAGAAATAGAAGAAAGCTCAGAGGAAGAAGAAGATTCAATAATTTTTCCAAGAACATCACCAAGGGTCTCATCACCAAGGGTTTCATCACAAACTATCACCTCGCCTCCTTAGAGTCCAAGATGAAGAACGCTAGAAATTGATCTGGTGTAGCAAGAGATCTATGATTATATTGAATCCCTGGAGAAAAGGGACGCAACAAGAACATCAATTCCAATTCAAGAGGAAGAAGAAGTCCAGTTTAATGAACCACAAGAACCTCCAGTAATAAATATATTAAAACAAGAAATATTTGAACTGGAGACATTAAACAGGTACATTAAAAATGAAAATCAAGCCTTGAAAGCACATAATGAAATCCAAATAGCTAAGAGTGACAACCTCCTTTTACATCTAAGTCTATGGTTTAATAAGAACAAGAAACTGAAGAAGGAAAACAGGGCTTTACAGAGACATGTTATAAACTTGAAATACAAGATCCTCATGAGGAAACCAAGGATGACAATGACTGGAAAGAAAGTGAAAAGGATGATGTTAGATGTACTAGAAGAAGTATCCAAGCAAATGTAGTAGTTCAATAAAGATATATAATTTTCATTTTGTACGAGGAAATACAAAATCTTTAGTGTGGGGGAATGTAGAGTTCCATAACTGTTTTGTTTTGACACCCTTTTTCCTCCATTTTCCTCTTTTTCATCATTGTTATCAAATCAATAAAAGTAGTAAATCATAGATTTTGATAAGGTAAAAAATATTATATGTCTTATTTTTCATATTTGTTAATGTTCCTTATTGTTATGTTAAATATTGCATTAGCTACAGAATTAACATGATTTTGCAACTATTTTACAAATCTGCAGCTACCTCCATGGTTTGCGGGGTTCTGGTGTGCCAATGAAGCAAAGAATCACATGGGTAGTTGAGGATCGATCCCCTCATGGATCTCCTCCTATTCACTCAAGCCAATTCACTGAAGGAATCACACAATGGCACGATCAAAGGTACGGGTCAAACATGTAGCAGTAGAAGTCTGAATGCATCACGTTTCTTCGATTTTCTTTCCAAATAGCAATCAACGAGATGATTGTTTTTCTATTTAGTTTCAAATTTGAATAAGGATTGATTAACATACCTATAGGTGTAGAAGTCTCAAACTGTTGAGCACACATTTTATATATACGTATGTATCCTCTGTAAAGGATAGGAAGGAAGTAATACTTAATTTATGAAGAATTGTGAAACAAACCTTTGTTCTCATATTGAATTAAAGTTACCTTTCTATGATTCGATGCGTATGTGAGTGCAATTTACACCTACTGCATGTGAAGGACCCTTGTAGACATCTGAGGTTTTAGTTTATTTCATTTCATCACTTTCTGTTGTTTTCATTTAATCGCTTTTTGTTATCGCATTATCACTGCATTCTAGTTTAGTTTCCTTACTTCATTGTTTTCATCATTTTGTTATAACTCAGTTATTTCATTTATCATTTCGTTATTTCATTTGCACTTACATTTCTTCAGATCCATTTAATGGTTTAGTTCTTC
Source organism: Pinus tabuliformis (assembly GCA_031772625.1). NCBI lineage: Eukaryota > Viridiplantae > Streptophyta > Pinopsida > Pinales > Pinaceae > Pinus > Pinus tabuliformis. The sequence goes on along the minus strand of CM062818.1, from coordinate 616,313,477 downwards.
AAACATTTTTTCACTTAATTACAGTCAGTATTTTTATGCTTTTAGAATTAGAACTTGTATCTACTTTGTAGTAAGCAATTAGAAGATTACTTTCATGCTCTTTAGAATTAGAATTTGTATATATTTTGTAGACAAGCTTTTGAAGGATTGTTAGAATAATTTTAATTTCAATACTCTGTTTTATAGAATCAAGGTGTTTAGATAGGTTCATAATTTTAGGATGATTAACATAAGATATTTTAGGATGATACTCAATATAGATATGACTTGGTAGATTAATCTAACAATATCTTAACTTCCACTTATTAATTTGTAGAAATCTAACTCTAATCTAATAAGAATCTAGATAACAACGAAAATCCCAAAACAAACATAACCATCATCATACAAACTAAAGGACAGGCTTCTAGCACATATAGTGCACCTGCACTTCATAAGTTTACCAACTCCGGTCGATAATTTATGCTTGCAATTTAAGAACATTAAATTGACCAAACAAGGTACACTTCTGTTAGAAATATTATCGTTTCTTTGAAATTACACTAGGAGGATGCAGATATCATTTTTCTAAATGAAATAATTGAAGAGGAATAAGTGTGTGTAGAGCTACCTCAAGGCTTTGAGGTACATGAGAAGAAGTCTCATGATTGAAGAAGGCTTTTCACAATGACAAGAAGACATGTTGGGATTGATATTCTTGAATGGAGGAATATTTGATGAGTCTTGGTTGATATTATGATTTGTGTTTGACAAAAGTAGAAGGACTTATGTGTTAGAGGGAACAACTATGGAAAAAAGAATTACTTCTGTAACAAAGGGAGTAGTTAGAAAGCCTTGCTTTGGCTTCAGAGGGAGTTGAACTTTGAGTTAGAGATGATGGATTTTTCATTGACATTATTAGGCCAATTAATTAATATATTGGAAAAACAATAGTGGCAGAGGGAGAAACCAATATTTCCAAAGCAAAAGTTGTTTCAGAAAAAACACCCAGTTAGGGTAGTCAAGAAGTTGCCTTAGTGTTAGTTCCAAGAAAAGGAAATTGTTCAGTTTAGGGTTGAGCCAAGTCATGTATATGTGTTGAAGTACTGACATGATATAGTTATGGTTTTAGATATGTCTCAAACAATGAAGTACAGTTACATATTTAGATTGGGTAGAGATATCTGAAGATAGAAAGAGTTCATCAAGATGTTGCTTCAGTTTGGGCTCTGTTATAATTTCTTGGATGAACATGAAGCATACATATGTTGCACCCAGTATTGTAGAGGCCGAGTATATTGCACTTGGATTGACAAGTTGAGAAGTAGTATCGATTTAGATGCTACTTACGGTATTGTCTTGATTAGGTGTAGGAAACAACCATGATGATAGGTCGAAGAAAAGTGAGATCCAATATCAAGACATGGAACAAAAGAAAGTGGTATGGTTCTAGTATTATTTTAAAGTATAACAATTTTTTGGAAAAGCCTCTTTCCCAAGATGAAGTATGCCTATACTTAAGGGACAAGATTGAATGCCTCTCTCAGTGAGAGCGAGTGTTGATGAGATAACATCATGGAATGAGATTATCCCTGCATCAAGTATGTTGACCCAAATTAGGGAGAATGTTTTGATAGAGGACAATCATAAGTATGTTGAACAAAATTAGGGAGAATGGTTCGACATAGGAAAATCATTCTTTTGGTGTCTAGTATTTTGACTTGAATGAGGGAGAATGGTCCTAGAAAATCATCTCATTTAGCAGTGAGACCCAAATTACTCAAGTAGACTGTGGCCTTTGGCAATTCACCATGTGTAAAATATTGCTACGAAACCAGCTCAAGAAAATATAGAAAAGATAGATCAACGCCTTAGAATTCAGCCTCTTCGAGGGGGCAGCCTCCTTTACATTACATAATGAACAATTCTTGGATGATTCAAATGACAAAACCTCCTTTCTATATATAGGAGTCTAAGGAGTCACAATATAACCCAACCGACTTAACAATAATAATATAAAGCCACAAAAATAACAATAGAGGGATTCTATGGGGCACAGTAATAAAAATATGGGGATAATAAGGGCACAACAATATTAATAAGGGATGAAACTACAATAGCAATGGGGTAATCACTAGTATTATAGGGACCCAACATGCCCCTCTCCTTCAAAAGGGTGTTGTCCTCAACGCTTGAGTAGTTCTGGATGCTTCTATATAAAATTATCATCCTCCCATGTGGAATCTTCAGCAGATAAGTTCTTCCACTTGACAAGATACTCCGAAATTGATTGATTTCGTAGCTGTCAAGTTCTTGTTTCTGTGACTGCTTCTGGTTCCAATATAATTTTTCCTTCCTCGTCAAGTTCTGGTAATATTGTTTGAACTGGGAGCTTGTTGCCTATAAACTTCTTTAAACATCAAACATGGAAAACTGGGTGTAATCGAGAAGCTGCAGGAAGCTCCAATTTGTATGCCATAGTACCAATCTTTTGCAACACCTTGTACGGACCATAATACTTTGGTGATAATTTATTATCCTTCTTAGCTTACTTGAGGGACATTTGCTTATATGGTTGTAGCCGTAGGAATACCCAATCACCTACATCAAAACTTCTTTCACTGCGATGTTGATCTACCTATTGTTTCATTCTATTCTGTGCCAACACGAGGTTATCCTTTAAGAGTTGGAGGACTTTTTGTTGATGTTCGATGTGATGTTCCACTGCTTGAACCTTAGAATTTTCTCTTAAATATGATGTGATGGATGGTGGCTGATATCCATAAAGTGCCATAAATGGGGTTGTTTTTGTTGCTATATGGAAGGAAGTGTTATACCACCATTCAGCCAGAGGCAACCATTTGACCCATTGTGTCTGTTTATCACATACAAAGAAACGAAGATATCCTTCAAAACATTTGTTTACTATCTCAGTTTTCCCATTAGATTGAGGATGATATGATGAGCTGTGAGCTAACTGAGTACCAAGACAAGAAAATAATTTTGTCCAAAAATTTCCAGTGAAGATGGGATCTCTGTCACTTACAATAATCTTTGGGTTTCCATGTACCTTTTGAATTGTTTCCATAAATGCAGTAGAAACTGTACTGGATTTAAATGGATGTGATAATGCACAAAAGTGTGCATACTTGGTAAGTCTGTCAACTACCACCATGATGACAGTCTTTCCCTCAGACTTGGGTAAACCTGTGATAAAATCCATTGAAACCTCCTCCCAATGTTGGCTTGGAATGGATAAAGGTTGTAATAGACCCGATGTCTTAATTGTTTCAACTTTATTTTGTTGGCAAACCAAACATTCCGCCACAAATTTTTGAATATCCGATTTAAGGCCATCCCAAAAAAATTCCTTCTTAACCCTGTGGTAAGTTTTTAAAAATCCTGAGTTCCCTCCTAAGGGAGAAGTGTGCAATTCCATAAGAATCTTTTGTTTTAGTTGGGAATTCTTACAGAGGTATAAGTGATCTTTGTACCATAAAGAATCATTTTGCCAGCTAAATGTATCAGACGTACTGGAATCTTGTTGTAACTTTCGAATAAGTGCCCACACTTCTTCGTCATTCTTCCATTCCTCCCTTGCTTCGTTTATCTAATCTGGTTGGATAATAGAAATGGCGCACAACAATGCTTCCACATCCTCATCCTTTCTTGAGAGTGCATCTGCCACCACATTTTTCTTCCCTTTTTTGTAGATGATTTCAAAGTCATAACCCAACATCTTTGTGACCCACTTTTGTTGCTCTTCAGAGGATAATCTTTTTTCTAAAAAGTATTTAAGGCTATCATGATCTGTTTTTACCTTGAAGTGTCTTCCCATTAGGTAGGGTCGCCATTTCTTAAGCGCATGGAGTATTTCCAACATTTCCTTCTCATAAATAGCTTTGTGTAAAAACTTTCCCTTGATTGGACGACTTTCAAAAGTAATGGGTCTTTCATCTTGCATTAAAACAACACCAATTCCATTCCTGAAGCATCACATTCCAAAATAAAGGTTTTTGTGAAGTCCGGTGTAGCTACGACCGGTGCTTGGCACATTGCCTCTTTAAGATGTTCGAAGGCCTTTGTTGCTTCTGGAGTCCATGAAAATGCATCTTTCTTCAATAATGTTGTTAGAGGTGTTGCTATTCTCCCATAATTCTTAACAAACTTGTGATAATACCCTGTCAACCCGAGAAATCCTCACAGATGTTTTATGGATGTGGGGATTTTCCATTCCTTAATGGCTTTAATTTTGCTAGGGTCTACCTTAACTCCTTCATGAGATACAATATGACCTAGATATTCCACCTCTTGTACTCCAAAGAAACATTTGGATCTTTTTTCATATAATTGTTTCTCCTCCAATAGTTGTAGCACCCTGTCAACATGTTCAACATGATCCTTCCAAGACTTGCTGTAGATTAGTATATCATCAAAAAATACTAACACAAATTTTCTGAGGAATGGTTTGAAAATGGAATTCATCAAACCTTGAAATGTTGAAGGTGCATTGGTAAGGCCAAAAGGCATGAACAAAAATTCATAATGACCCTCATGAGTTCTAAATGTTGTTTTCAGAATGTCTTAAGTCTTCATTCTGATTTGATGATATCCTGAACGAAGATCCAACTTGGTGAAGTAAATTGATCCATGCAATTCATCTAGTAATTCATCAATGACAGGAATGAGAAACTTATCTTTAATAGTGAGCTTGTTGATCTCCCTATAATTCGGACACATGCACCATGATCCATCCTTCTTGTGCACTAATACTACTGGAGTAGAGAAAGAAATTTGACTCGGTTGAATTATACTAGCCTCTAGCATTTCTGCAACCATACGTTCAATTTCAATCTTTTGGGCATAGGGATATCTGTACAACCTGATGTTTGGAGGAACACTTCCTAGAATCAGATGAATAGCATGATCATGATCACGAATAGGTGGGAGACCTTTGGGAGTCTCAAATACCTTGGAATGATTGTCTAAGACTTTTTGGAGATCTGGAGAAATAGATGATTCCAATGTGGAAACATCTAGCGAACATAATTGTGCAATTACACCCCTTTGTTCCTTTTTTAGAAGCTTTGTCATACTATTAGAGCTGATTATATTTCCCGGTTTCCCTGCAATACCCCTTAATTCAACTTCCTTTCCTTCCACAAAAAATTTCATGAAAAGTTATTGAAAATTAAAAGCTATTGTACCCAAGGATTGTAGCCATTGGACTCCTAGTACAACATCAACACCTCCCATTGGAATGGAAAGCATTGGGCTAGTCAATACATATTCTGCCATTGATAGCTTGATATTATGGCACTTTCTAGAGCAATTTATTATTCCTCCATTTGCAACCATGACTTGACACTCTGGTGTTGGATATAAGAAGCAATTCAATTATTTTGCTACCTTACAATGAATAAAATTGTGGGTACTTCCTGAATCAATCAACACTATTACCTTTTTCTTCTTGATTTGTCCTTCTATCTTGATGGTTTGAGGAGTGGTAATTCCCGCCAATGCATTACAAGATATGGTCGGATTCATTTCTTCTTTATCTAGGCTTTTTTCCTGGAGTATATCCTCTTCTTTTGACCTTTCTTGCTCCTTTTCTTCTTCCTCTTTGCAATCTATGTAGAATAATTTCTTCTCAGCACACTTATGACCTTTAGTGTATTTGCTATCACAACTGTAACAAAGCCCTTTTGCTCTTTTTTCTTCCAATTGTTGTGGTGTCAATCTTATAGGTTGTGGAAGACTAGGGGCAACAACACTTCCATCTTTATAGTTGTGAGTGGTATGCTTCCTGGTTGCCATAATTTTGCTTTCCATTTTTCTTGCTAACCTGAATGCCTTCTCTAATGAATCAGGTTCCCAAAGGCGAACATCATGTTGGATGTTATCCTTTAAAGTCCCTATGAACACATCAATCCTATGCTCCTCTAGAATATTTTTTACCCTTATGTTAAGTTTTTGGAACTCCTCAATGTGCTCCATTATTGAACCCTTTTGTTTGAGACTTACAATTGGCTAAAAAAAGTGTTGCTTTTTGTATCCTCATAATGTGCTGTCAATTCTTCCGTAAAAATTGCCCAAGTGATAATTTGTTTACGAGAGCAAAGCCATTGATACCATACAAACTGATTTGGTTCCAAATATAAAGTTGCAGTACGTACCTTTTGTGTGTTTTTCACATTATTGAGATCGAAAAATTGCTCCATCTGTAATATCCATGTTGCGGGATCCTTGCCATCAAACTTCCTAATATCAATTTTTGGAATATGGTGGGTCTTCCATCCCACATTAGAGTCTATGAAATCATGATTAACATTTCTTTTGTTCGCATCATGAGTTTCCTTTACTACCTTTCACCATTAGTAAGTATTTCTTGTAGAAAATTTGTCAAATCTGTCTTCAAATCTGCCATGTTTGTCTTCAAATCTGTCTTCAAATTTTCCAAGTCTCTCTTCAAATCTATCTTCAAGTCTATCTTCAAATCGTCCATCTTAGCTTCCACACCCTTTATCTTAGATTCCACACCATTTATCTTAGCTTCTGTTAGCTTTTGTGAGAGTGACATTTGTTGCACTTGTTCTTGTAATTTTGATATATCATGTAGCATTTCTTCCTCTTCTTCATGAGTCATGCTAGAGCTTTCAGGTTGCTTACTAGGTGTTTGCATTTTATTTCTTCGGGACATCAGTTACCGATAATAATGCTCTACTATGCCCTTTGAATTCCTTCAAAATAAATGTTCAAACCAATCTTAAGCAAAAATTTAAAAGAATCTACACATCTTTTTTCACTTTGTAGGAGCTCGATATTGCCTCTGATGTATCTCTGTACTTTCAGATCATCCAGTTCCAAAATTGCAACCTGTAGTAGCCCTCTATGTCCTCTTTCCAATGCCACCAGTCTGATCCAAATTGGATTCTCCAAGGAAGAGTTAAGCAAAATCTCCCACAGTGACCTGATTATAGACTAGTTCAGTAGAGCGGACTTGTACAATGTGCCACGAGTCACTGTTTTGACCTTTGGCTTTGAAAACTATATACAAGAAACTAAAGTCCGTCCTCTTTCTGTGCCTTCTTACGAAATTTCAATCCGATGCTCAGAGAGAAAGTTATGATGATTTTCCCCGGGTCACCTGTTTGGAATGTAATTCATGAGTCTGCAAAAAGACCATCTTCCTCAGATCATATCTCCGCAAATATGGCGCAAAAAGCTCTAAAATTTGGATCCGAGGTTTAGCGCGATTTCTTCTCAAATGGGTTTTTTTTTTAGCTTCTGAAACGTGACAAAAAAAAGGTTATAGTTCCATGATGACCTATTTGGAACAACGAAACCCTAGAATCCAAAGCTCTGATACCAAATGTTATGAAACCAGCTCAAGAAAAGATAGAAAAGATAGATCAACGCCTTAGAATTCAGCCTCTTCTAGGGGCCAACCTCCTTTACATTTCATAAATGAACAATTCTTGGATGATTCAAATGACAAAACCTCCTTTCTATATATAGGAGTCTAAGGAGTCACAATATAACCCAGCTGACCTAACAATAATAATATAAAGCCACAAAAATAACAATAGAGGGATTGTATGGGGCACAATAATAACAATATGGAGATAATAGGGGAAAAACAATATTAATAAGGGATGCAAATACAATAGTAATGGGGTAATCACTAGTATTATAGGGACCCAACAAAGATATTGATATGAATGATGGTGAACTAAGACTAGTGTTTACACCATGTGTCAGATAGACTGATAAACTGAAATTATGGTGATTTTTTGATGCTAAATGATCTACCATGTGTCTAAAGTATCAACCAGGATTATGGGAAGGATATAACATAGGTCTAAGCCATCGACTCAAATTATAATAACTTGTTGATGTTGTTGGTTTTCGATGTGTCACAATTGTTGACATGATTATGGTAACTAGTTGATGCTATTGATTTACCATGTGTCATGGTTGTTGAACATATCATGGAAACTTGTTTTACCATGTCACAATTGTTGACCTAATTATGATAATTGGATTTGTTATAACCTTTTCTTATAGATTTTTTTCAATACGATATCATTTAGATAGTCATTATGAATACATCCCCAGCTAAGAGGGAGTGTTGAATTTTGTAGCTATGCCCGATCTTCATAATCAATATTTTAGCCCTTGATGTATAAATAATGATAAATACAAATAATGTTCTTCATGATATTGTCAAAAGATAAAATAATGACATGTTCTTCATGTTGGATTTAAAGAGAAAAAATGTGATTTTTAAATTTTGGCTCCAAAGATGACCTGGTTGGCCCTCCTAAAAGTCAAGCAGCCTTGTCATGAAGAGGCATCCATTCGGCTAGCATGACCACTATAAATATGTTCCAATTCTACCTCCCCATCAACCAAGAAATTCAGCAAGTATAAGGCCAAAAAAGAGGCAATTCTAAGGCTAGCGAAGAGGCATGTCTAAGGCCAGTGAAAAGAAAATATTGAGGCCAACAAAGAGATTTTTTTGAGTCCAACGAAGAAGCATATATGGGGCTAGCAAAAAATATATATCTGAAGCAAAAAAAATCCAAATCTATGATAGAGTTTTTTTATTTTAGCTAATGAAAAAAATCATTTCTTTCTTAAAGAAGAATAAGGCCAAAGTTGATAAGAAACATATTGACTTGTCTTATGCGTAGTTTGATTAGGTGTGTCCAGGGTTGTTAGTTTGAATTTATGTTTAGATGTATCTCTATTGAATTTAATAATTCCTCTATGAAAAAGGTTGTTGGGATTTTTCCCCAAGTGGGTTTTCCCACAGTAAAAATTTTGTGTTCTTGTTTATCTGTCTCTTCAAGATCTTACTAGCATTTTCTCCTGTTGATGTCTTATGTGTAATTAATTTATGATGAATGTGAATGTAATAAATATTAAATTAAGAAAATAAATAAGAAGTAATTATCAGTTTAGAGTACCTACGAAAAATCAAGATAGGCCACTATGTCAGCTAATGCCCTATAAGAAGAAGGGAAATCAAAATAAGAAGGTTGCCACACTAATGTAGATGTGGACATGTTTTCAACACGGTTCCAAAATGTGTTTTTTCTTATTACATGACTCTTGAGATTTTTTTCCACTAGTGTGTGGTACATTGGTAGTGGGGCTTCTTGCCACATGATGAGAGTCAAAGAGTATTTCACTAGTCTGAAGGAGGAGGAGTTGGATTTCTACATATAACTTGGAGACAATGCCAAGTACCATCCAAATGGTATTGGCATGGTAAAGTTTCAAAGGGAATCTAACAAACCCTTATTGGTGGGGGACATGTTGTATGTTTTTGGTATGATGAAGAACCTGATATTAGTTGTTATTGTTGTCACTTGTCATACCATCTTGAATTTGGGTCAAATGGTCCTATATTTCATCTCTGGTACAAAGGAAGATTGGTGCAATCTTGGTTGACTAACAAGAGGAAGTGCCAAAATTCGGAGGTTGAAAGCCAAAAAGGAGAGATGAAAATCGAAGGCTGAAATCAATGGGAGCATTGAAATTTCAGGAGTAAAAATTTAGAAGGGAGCCAAATAGGGAAAGATGAAAATCGGAGGCTGAAATCAAAAGGAGAGTCGAAATATAGGGAGCCAATTTTTGGAACGATGGATATCAAAGATAGAATCAGAATATCAAGGGCTGATATCGAAAGGATTGAAAGAAAGGTATATCAAGACTTTGATATTTCAGAGGTCAGAACATAAGAGACCTTGGCAGTCTATTTAAAAGCGGACCCAAAATGGAATATCATAGTAGGTTTTCAGAACGATGGATGTCAGAGACGACTAGGAATATCGCAACTCGATATTGAGAGGTTGGACCTTAGAGAAAAGTGATATTAGAACCTTAGATTTTCGTAACTCAATAATTGAAATTATTTGAAAAGGACCGAGGTTACCGAGAAGGGGAAATACAAAGAAAATCGATGCAAAACCAAAGGACCCAAGGATCCTTTCTTTCTCTTTCAGAAGACACATGGCAACTAGTGATTGGCTTTGAGAAGCTAATGTGGAAGATGATGTCAGCATGATGTGGGAGTATAGGACACGTGGCAGTCAATTTTAACATTTTTCGGTGGCCTTATGTGGAAAATATGGGTGACACGTTTCACCACCCAGGCGGTGCCACGTGGAAATGTTGATGTCATTGCGACGCCACCTCGGAGGTTATTTTTTCAAACGTGGGAGTTATCAGAACTCTAGTGTAAATGCTAATTTGAAAAAGTTTTGATCTGATGAAGGGGCTTTCGATATATGATCAACATATGGTCATGAAGACCCAAAATAACCAAGGGCGCATAGAGGGTCAATAATAAGTGCCTAAAGATCATCAGGAGGGGGATACATCGTAACATTGTTTTAATTTCAAATTCGAAGAACTTATGATGAAGAGAGCTCTGATGCATTGAAGGATCATTGTTATGGGAGACTTAAAGGAACCAAGGGTGAAGAGAAAATACAAATGGAAACAGGACCCTGACAGGAGGCTGAAGGCTTTAACACCCAAGCGCTAAGCCGTTGGTCATGACACCTGGTTCTATGGTGGAATCACTATAAGAGTGCTAAGAGAATCAGAAGGTTACAATTTCGTAACATTATTTTAAATAGAGTTATGATAGATTAAGTCTTTGAAACTGCAACCCCTAAGTGCTAAACGGTGGTCACAAGTAGTGGTACTATGGAGGATAAACAAAAGGGGGCTAAGAAAAAAGGAGCTAGTGGCATCAAAATGTTGTGATTTCATAACATTCTTTAAATAAGAGTTACGATACCTTGAGGCCCGATACCGTAACAGAAAGGTTACAAAAGGATGAATGGGTCGACAAATCAGTTATGGAGCACCTCTAATGCCACCACTCTCGTCCACATCCTGCTCCAGAAAGAGGAAATTCAAGTAGATAAAGGGAGAATGTGACGAGCGTATTGGCAGGTAACCATGGAGGAATATTATGGTAGAGTTGTGGCCATATCAGAGGTAATCAAAGGAATTGGTAAAAGGGATATTTTCCTGTGTCAATCATGACACCTGTTGTTTCTCATGTTTTGAGTTAATGTTGCATAATCAAATCTATTATGTAATCATTAGGACAACTAGAACATCTGCATGCTCAAAGAACTGGTAGTTCAGATAGATGTACCACTTTCAAGATATTTTGTAATGTTTGTTTGGTCTCTCCCTATAAAGGGAGGAAAAGATCATTAGAAGGGTTCTGGATTTTATAGTTCCAGAGGTTCTTGATTTTTCGGTTCCAAGGGTTCTATATTCTTGTCCCTGAGGCCGTAACTATTTTTGCATATTTCACAAGTTTGGGCCATGTGATATGTATTTCATTCTCAAAGATAAATGAAGAAGTTCTGGCGATTCCAAGCATTTGGGATATGCAGTAGGTGTTCTTTCTCTGTATTTCACTTCATGTGCATTTTTCTTCTTCAGAAATTATGTAATTGTAGTTGCCAGATTCACTCTTAAATCCCATATTTACTTAGTTATGTTGTAGTAGATAGTACTTGTGAAATTACATATTTACCTATATTGTGTGATAGCATATGGTACTTGTGAAATTACAGATTTACCTATGTTATATGATAGCAGATGGTACCTGTGAAATCAAAGATTTACTAATGTTATGTGATAATAGATAGTACCTAGGAGACATTGAGTTGGAAGCCTTAAAATGTGCTCCATAATTTCTGCACTTCATTCCTTTTATCCTTTCATGATTTTACAGGGATTTTTTGCATAGGTTTATGTGTTTATCCAACCCTCTACACTAGGTTTCTCCCTTACATTTCTCTTTTCCATCTTTATTGCAACGACAAATTTAAGATGCATTCTTTGTGTTTCGGTCACCAGACCTAAAACATTTATTCTTGGAATGATACATTGTTTATGTGCTTCCTGGATCTACCTTTGAGAAAGGAAATTGAACCAAAATCTAATCCATTTTACATTCATCTCTTGAGCTGCACCAAATTATCTTCAAGAGAGACTAAGATGTCCTAGGAACTGGCCTTTCCTTAACCCAGGGGTTGTCTCTAGGAGCTATAACAATTACCTTGGAGGAAAAGGGTTACATAATGACCTTTGAGGAGGGTAAATTATATATTTTTCCTAGGAACTCCAAGACAAAGAAAGTGATAGGGGTCAGGAAGGCAAAATTGTTTGGATTCTAGTTTGAGCCAACACATGCATTGGTAAGATGTAGCAAAGGTTTGGGAGATTTTTGGCACAAGAGGATGGCTTATCTTCATCATGGAGCACTTAATGTGCTCAAGGAGATAGAGATGGGGTTTCTAGAACTAAAGGCCAATCAACATGAAGTGTGCAAGTGTCGCACACAGGGTAAATAAGGCAACACCAATTTTCTGAGCAACGACATTAGGTCCAAATGTATTTTGGATATAATACACTTCAATGTGTGTGGGCCCATGTCAATAATATCCTTGAGTGGGTGCAAATATTATGTGATGTTCATTGATGACTTCTCCAAGAAGGCTTGGATCTATTTCTTGAAAAATAAGTATGAGGTATTCAACAGGTTCAAGGAGTTCAAGGCTCTATTTGAGAATCATATAGGGAGAAAGATCAAGACATTGAGATTAGAAAATGGAGGTGAGTACACATCTAGTTCCTTCAAGGAATTCTATGCACATGAAGGAATTGAGTTAACAGTTCCATACAACCCTTAGCATAATGGGGTTTAAGAGTGGAAGAACAAGGCTATTGTTGGAGTAGCCAAGGCCATTCCCCATGACTGGTATATACCATGGTTTATATGGAAAGAGGCTTTCAACACTGCTATATATTTAAGAAAAATAATCTGACACAAGGTGTAGGTTAGAGTGACACTAGAGGAGGTGTTACATGGAAGAAACTAGATTTGGGGCACATTCACATCTTTGGGTGCTTTGTGTATTGCCATGTTTCCAAGGAGAGAAGGACCAAGTTGGAATCTACTACAAAGAAATGTATCCTTGTTGGGTACAACGAGACTTCAAAAACTTATTGTGTTTACATTCCCTCTCTTAGGAAGATAGTAGTGCATAGGGATGTGAAGTTTGAAGAAGAGAGGGCTCTTCAAAAGTCTAGTAGCATGTTTGTGGTTAAGGAGGAGCATGCAGAAAAGGTTGATTCAATGAAAATTCCACAGACTATAGTCACACAGGTTAGTGAGTAGAGCAATAAAACTGAGTAGTGAGATCGAAGCTAGGAATAAGGGATTCCTCACACCCAACCTTAGACTCCAAGCATAGGTAGGAAGACGACCAAGTGGGAAAAGAAGACACTAAGAGGAACCCAAGGGTATGTTGGTACTAAGAGATATTTAGTTGGACAAAGAAAGGCTCCTCAACACTATTTTGGGTATATGGCATTGATGATTGAGTTTATTGCGGCTGAACCTACTAGCTCTTAGGAGGCGTCCAAGCATCAAGTGTGGATAGATGCCATGGTGGAATAATATTATTCCATCATGAAGAAAAACATTTGGGAGGTTGTTCCATGGCTAGAGGGAAAGTAAATGGTTGGATTTAGATGGTTGTACAAGATCATGCATATTACGGATGGGAGCATGCACAAGTTCAAATCCCATTTTGTCACTAAGGGATTTTCATAGAAGGAAAAGATCGATTATGATGAGGCCTTCACTTCGATAGCTGAATACTCATCCATTAGGACGATCATCTTGATAAAAACACACATGGGTTGGAGGATTCGATAAATGGATGTGAATAAGACCTTCCTCAATAATATTATTGAGGAAGAGAGCTACATAGAACATTGGGAGGGTTTCAAAGTGCATGAGAGGGATTCCCACGTGTGCAGATTGAGGAGAGCATTGTATGGGCTCAAGAAGGATTGCAGGGCATGGTATTTGGGGATTGATAGTTATTTATAGAGTGTGGGCTTCATCAAGAGTGAGGCAGATCCAAAATTGTACTATATTCATGTGAGGGGTGAGCCCGTCATATTGGTTTTGTATGTTGATGATCTATTTCTCACAGGATCTAAGGAGCTCACAGTGCACTACAAGGAGGATCCTACATAAGAGTTCGAGATGAAGGACTTGGGGATCATGATGTTAGGTTGTGTTATATTCTTTCCACAACTAGCCCTAGTAGCTAAGCAGGGGGTTCGAGGGGGGGCAGAGCCCCTCCTTTGTTGCACCCTATGCAGCGGGGGTGGGGGCGACAGCCCCCCTCTACGGGGTCCAGAGCAGCGCCCTGGGGAATTTTTTTTGGACCCTATATTAGGTGGGCAGACCTACCTATGGTTTTGTGTATGGATTTCGCACATGGTTTTGGACGCAATGGTTTTTAGTCCATGGTATTTTGTAGATCCGGTTAAGGGAACTATGGTTATGTTCTAATCTAGGGTTAATGGATTAGGGTTTATGGATGCTTCGACATGTATATATATGTATTATAACATTGAAAGGAACATAATGAAAAATCAATTTGGTAGTCCTGGTTTTGGGATCCAGGGTAAAATATCTGTGTATTTTTTTTTTATGTGTTATGCTCTCGCCATTTTTTATTTTTTGTTTTTTTTTGAATTTGTATGTAGGTAATTTTTGTACAGGGTTAAAACCTACATTTGATATCAAAGTTGTTTTGGATTCAAGGGGACACCTTTGCTGCTGAGGGGTTTTTCTCAGGCCTGTGGTAGACCCTATCGAGTGGGAGATCTGCGGGATCAATTGGTGAAAGAAGATGGAGAGCAATGGAAAGATAGAGATCGAGAAATTTAATGGTCATAGTTTTGAGTTGTGGAAACTCAAGATGGAGGATCTACTGGTGGATAAAGGTCAGTGGATCGTGGTATATCCAGGTACTAAACCAATGATAATGTCCGATGAATACTGGAAGAAGTTGGATTGAAAGGAAAAAAGCATAATATGATTGTGTGTATCAGATTCAGTATTTCTAAATGTATCAAGGGAAGCTATGGCGAAGGCTTTGTGGGACAAGTTAGGGAATTTGTACCAATCTAAGTCTTCGGTGAATAAATTGTTCCTATGGAAAAACTTGTATAACCTGAGGATGAAAGATGGAGACTCGGTGACAAAGCATCTGAAAACATTTAATACTGTGGTAAGCTAGTTATTATCTGTTGATATTAAAAATTTAGATGAAGATAAGTGCATCAGTTTGTTGTGTTCTTTACTAGATTTGTGGGATAGTCTGGTTGTTGCAATATGTAGCAATACAACTACCTTGCAGTTTGATGAAATAGTCTCATCCTTGCTGATGGAGGAGATGAGACAGAAAAATATGGAGAGCCAGAATGGTGATGCCTTGCATGTATGAGGAAGGTCCCAGAACAGAAACAAAAATAAGTCCTCAAGTGGGAGATCTAAATCTAGAGGGAGATCTAAATATCGAAGAAAACCTATAAAGGTGTGCTGGAAATGCGAAAAGGAAGGGAACTACAAAAGGGATTGTAAATCTAAAGCTCCTAAGAAAGGAAAGGGATCTGATGATGCTCCTTTTGTAGAGGCAAAAACCACCTCAAATGAAGGTGGGGATGTGTACTTGGCTTCTTCTTCAAGCACACATGTAGATCATGAGGCATGGTTGATTGACTTAGGTGCATCCTTTCACTTCACTCCCCATAGGGAGTGGTTCTGCGATTATGAGAAATATGATGGTGGTGATGTATTTTTGGGGGATGAAGGGAAGGCTAAAATAATTGGTCACAAAAAGGCCAAGTTGAAGTTTCAAGGTGGAAGGATTAGAACACTTTCAAGTGTTCTACATATTCCTGCATTAGCCAGAAATCTGATTTATGTAAGAAAGATGGATGATGCAGATGTAAAAACAGTGTTCGAGAAAGATACTTGCAAGATGGTTTAGGGAGCACTGGTATTGATGCAGGGAGTTTAGATTGGAACTCTGTACAAGCTGCAAGGTATCACTATTATTGATGGGCGCAATAATTCTGTGGTTCTTGAAAGTGGAGTAGAAAATTTAGTGGTCTCTGGAGAAAAGACCATGCTATGGAATCAAAGGCTTGGACATATTGGAGAGAAGGGCCTCCGAATACTTCATGGTAAAGGTATGTCTAATAGCTCTATGGATTTTGATTTCTGTGAAAATTGTGTATATGGGAAGCAGAATCGGTTGAGTTTCCCCTCTGGTGGTAAGAGGGGGAAACAAATATTAGAGCTTGTGCACAGTGATGTGTTTGGACCTATGTAAGTTCCACCACTAGATAAGTCTATGTACTATGTATCATTTATGGATGAATTCTCAAGGAATACATGGATATATTTCATCAAGAAGAAATATGAATTCTTTGATAGGTTTAAAGAATTTAAGGCTTTGGTGGAAAACCAGACTGAGAAGAAGATAAAGGTGCTGAGGACAAATTACGGTGGAGAGTTTTGCAAGAAGAAATTTGCAGAGTTATGTAAGAAGTGTGGTATAGCACAACAGAAGACTACTTCATACACACCTGAGAAAAATGGAGTTGCAGAAAGAATGCACAAGACGTTGATGGAAAGGGCAAGAAGCATGCTCAGTGGTGCAGGGTTAGGACATGAATTCTATGCAGAGGCGGTGGAAACTACATGTTACCTGGTCAATAGATCACCTTCATCAGCGTTGGAGGATAAGACTCCACAAGAGGTATGGATGGTAAGAAACCTTCTCTTTCACATCTGAGGGTATTTAGATGTGATGCATATGTACATGTTCCAAAGGAGAAAATAACAAAGTTGGATAGTAAATATGAAAAGTGCATCTTTATTGGGTATAAGGATGGTTTAAAAGGTTATAAGCTTTGGAACCTAGTAATAAGGAAGGTTGTGTACAACCGAGATGTGGTGTTTAGAGAGGTGAAAGATGTTATTAAACATGAAGTCATACCAAAGGAACCTGAGAAGATAGAGTTTGAGCTAAAGGATGAAGGATTAGACTCTATATCAGAAGAGGAATCAGTAGATGAAGAGCCACAAAGTTCGGTTGTGAGAAGATCAGTTCAAGAAAGAAGGCAACCAGAAAGGTATAGTCCATATGATTTTAGTTCAAATTTTTCTTTATCTTTTAATGATGATGATCCCAGAACTGTGAAGGAAGCAGTAGATTCAGAGGATGGCAAACTTTAGAAAGAGGCCATGGTTAATGAAATGGCATATTTGCACAAAAATGGGGCTTGGGATCTGGTGGCGTTATTGGGTGGAAGGAAACCCATTAATAGGAAATGGGTGTTCAAGAAGAGGATGAATGCAGAAGGAAAGGTGGAGAAATACAAAGCTTGGTTGGTAGAAAAAAGGTTATTCTCAGGTGTCGGGAATTGATTTTGGTGATATTTTTTCTCCTGTTGGTAAGGTAGCTTCTATTAGATTACTTTTATCTGTTGCTGCTACTTTTGATTTTGAGGTAGAACATATGGATGTGAAAACATCATTTCTTCATGGGGATCTAGAAGAAGAGATATACATGAAGCAACCTGAAGGCTTTGTGGTGAAGGGTAAGAAAGAACTGGTATGCAAGTTAAAAAAGTCTCTGTATGGGTTAAAATAGTCACCAAGGATGCGGCATCAGAAATTTGATACATTTATACGAGGACTTGGCTTCACCAGAAGCAAAGAAGATCACTGTGTGTATTTTAAATTAATGGTGACCGTGTTATTTATCTAGTCTTGCATGTGGATGATATGTTGTTGGTTGGAAATGACAAAGAAATTATCCAGGATTTGAAGGCCCAATTGTCCTCCAAATTCGACATGAAAGATCTTGGTGCTGCAAACTATATTTTGGGCAAGGAAATTAAGCGAGATCAGGCAAAGAGCAATCTCTGGTTAAACCAGAGGAAGTATGTCGAGACAATATTGCAGAGGTTTAATATGTAGGATAGTAAACCAGAGAAGGTTCCTATTCCTGTAGGTGTAAATTTATCTGCTGAATAGTGTCCCAAGACACAAGAAGAGGAAGAGGACATGTCCCGTGTTCCATATGCAAGTGTAGCCAGTAGTATGATGCATGCAATGGTCTATACTAGATAAGACATTACACATGTAGTGGGAGTATTGAACAGGTCTATGTCAAAACCAGGGAAGGAGCATTGGACAATAGTGAAGTGGGTTTTTAGGTATTTGCGTGGCACTAGTGATTATGGTTTGTGCTATCAAGGAAGACCGGGATTGTATAGAGTTTTGGACATCCGTGTCTTTGTTGATGCAGACTGGGCTGGAGATCTGGATTAGAGAAGATCCACAAGTGGGTATGTGTTTAACTTATTTGGAGGTGCAATCAGTTGGATGAGTAAGAGGCAATATGTAGTAGCACTATCAACTACAAAGGAAGAATACGTGGCATCCACTCATGCAAGAAAGCAAGCAGTTTGGTTGCAGAGATTGTGCTCAAGTATGGGGTTAGTACAATGAGCTATAAGGATAGACTGTGATAGCCAAAGTGCAATTTTCTTGGAAAAGAACCTTGCTTATCATTCAAAGACAAAGCACATTGATGTTCAATGTCACTTTGTGAGGGATATGGTAGAAGACAAAAAGGTGTTGCTGGTAAAGGTGGACACTTTGAAGAATACTGTAGATGCATTGACAAACTTTGTGAGCTTTGAGAAGTTCTCTTGGTGTATAGAAACAATGGGCATTGCAGGGATGAATCAATGACTAAGCTCTCCCATGGAAAGAAAACAAAAAGTGGGAGAATGTTGGGTTGTGTTATATTTTTTCCACGACCAGCCCCAATAGTTAAGCTGAGGGGTTAGATGGGGGGCGAATCCCCCCTTCATTTCTCAGGTGCAGTGGGGGGTTTGAGGGGGGCGGTAGCCCCCTTCTACATGGTCTGGGGCAGTGCCTCGAGGAATTTTTTCTTGGAACCTATATTAGGTGGGCGGACCTACCTATGGGTTTGTGCATGGATTTCACACATGGTTTTGGACACGATGGTTTTCGGTCCATGTTATTTTGTAGATCCGGTCAATGGAACTACGGTTATGTTCTAATCCAGGGTTAATGGATTGGGGTTTATGGATGCTTCAGCATGTATATAGATGTATTGTAACATTGAAAGGAACATAATGAAAAATCAATCTGGTAGTCCCGGTTTTCGGATCCAGGGGACAATCTTTGTGTATATTTGTTTTATGTGTTATGCTCTCACCATTGTTTATTTTCGGTTTTTTTGAATTCGTATGCAGGTAATTTCTATACAGGGTTAAAACCTACAGATGCACTACTTTATGGGGTTGGAGGTGTGGCAGATAAAGCGAGATATTTTCCTTGGATAAGGTAAATACATAGTGCATATCTTGAAGTGTTTGAAGATGGAGGATTGCAAACCCATAGACATGCCACTTGTGATAAACTAGAAAAAAATTGATACTTCCAAATCAAAGGAAGTGGACCATGCTACCTCAAAATATATCAAGTTTTGTGACGAGAAACTCATAAGGAAAAAACTATACCAAAGCATAGTAATAAGGTGTGGTCCACTACCATCACAACCACTAAGTCTTTCTCTTTTGTGGAATTTCAGCACTAGGGAGGCTTCCCTTTGTTTATGTTTCCTAAAGGATATGCTATGATTAAGGAACAAGGTGACTAGGTAGGATTTTACAAGATAACTCTTCCTAAGAACAAGACTCAACAAGCATGATAATGAAATTCACATCCTCTAATAAGGCCTATTTAAGGCACAAATTATCTAGGGCTTGAGAATAGCAAGCTTAAATGAGACACCTAGAACCACAAGGCCAAGACAAAGTTTCCAAAAGAATGAATACCAACAATTAATGGAACAATAAGGCTTATACAAGGCCCAAGTTGCATTAGGGTATTTTTGAGGTCTAAAATGGGCTTCCTAAGGAAATTATAAAATAATAGTAGAAATAATAAAATAAGACTAGATTAGATCATCAAATTTTAGAGGGAAAAAGGACAAAACTATTTTTTCAACTCGTATTTTCAACTTATCTTCGTATGGGTTTATTCAAATTTCAAGTGGAAACACTAGTTGGATGCATAATTTGATTCCTCATCCAAGAAGTACCCATGTTTCATACTTTTGATGGACCCTGCCACAAGAAAAATGAGAAATACATGAAAAATGTGATTGCAATAACGTTTTTTCATGTATTTCTCATTTTTCGTGTAGTAGCATCCATCGAAAGTATGAAACATGGGTACTCCTTGGATGAGGAATTAAAATTTTCATCCAATGAGTACTCCCGCTCGAAATTTGAGTAAAAATTTAGGGAGATATGTTAAAAATACGAGTTGAAAAAGTAGTTTTATTATTTTATTATTTTTTAATCTTTGTACTTTTTTACTCCAAAAATGGTGAATCATCCCCCATGGTTGACATCATCATATTGAATCCTACTGGTTCTTATAAATTTTATTTTGGTTGTACATTTTTCTTAGGAGGCCCATTTTAGACCTCAAAAATCCCCTAATGAAGCCCAGGGAAAACTAGGGCTTTTCTAGGGAAAAATAAACCTAGGGAAAAATAATTTAACCTTGAAATTGATGGATTAGCCACTATAATGGGGCTGATTTTGAGGAAACCAACACTCCTCTCAATGTTGAATCCTTCCACAAGCCAACAAATTCAAACCTAGTCTAATTTGTTCCCTAGGCCAGCTAGAAGCTTATCCTTGAAGAAAGAGAAAATCAGATTTAAGGTAAGTTTTGTAGATGTTCAACAAAGTGAAAAGGTTGGTGCCTAGTCCTTGGGATGATGGAGATTACGGGAGTGAAAAATTTGCTAAGTCTTAATAAGGAGTAATGGAATAATGAAGCCCTAGGTTTCAAAACCCTAACTATTGCTTTTGTGAGGGATAAAAGGCAACTTGGAGAGCTAGTCTAAAGATTCACCAATGGGATTTCCATTCACATTCTGCTAGTGATTAATTCATACAATTCTATCATCTAGATTCCATATAATGGTTTTAAACAATAATTGGCATAATAGAAATCTAGATAATAATCCATTCCATATATTAGACATAAAAATGAAGATTTATCAAATCTAGGGTGCACTTACAAGATAGAATGCATTAAAAATCCTTTATTGCTCCAAAGTAACATATCCAATACCAAATGAATAACTCCAAATAAAAAAATACCACACAGAGTCACATCTCCACAAGTATGGAAGAAGGTAAAAAATCTCCAAGAGGGCTGAAATAAGTCACAAGTGGTGATGATCCAATACAATGTCTCCCATCTATTTATATGAGGAGTATGACTAAAAATGATCCTAACAAAGCCTCTAAAACAAGTTTGATGCTAAAATTTCCCCGTGTTACAAGCCAGCCCACTAGCTTTATGAAAATATTCTCTAATTATCCCACACATGTGAGTCATAATCTCTCTCATGCTGATATCATCAATAGCAAGTGCTCCAAATGCCATGTCCAAGGGTGATGAGGTGTTCAAGATGGTGTATATGCATATGAAGTCTATGTTTTGAGGGTTGGCCCTCAAATTCACCTCATTTCCTCCTATAGGGTTCCAAGATCCAATTGGGGCACTACAAAGTGGTATCCAACTGTTATACACGGTCTCCTCTCCTCTAGAATTATGGCTTCCTCTGGTGAAACAACCCCTCTCTAGTCTCTTAGTGTGGGACCATCTTGATCCAGGCTTTGAATTAGCTATTTCCCATCAAGTTGTGTCAAGTCCAACCTAGGGGTATGCTGGGTTCAATTGTGTCATCCTAAATAATCCTCAAATCTGGGTCAAATTAAACCAACATCCTGGGTGTTAGGGGTGCTCTAGGACATGTGCCAAATTATGATGCTACTAGGAAGCTACAAATTCCCAATGCTTCATCCATTGATGCCAATGTACACCTCAGAATGGCTTGGGTACCTTTGGATTATATGCCTAAGACTTGAGATGCTAAACCATCTGACAAGAACAACATGGATTCTAGTGAAAGTAATAAGTCATTAAGGACTAAGATCAATAATGCATCTAAGTGAATCAAAATTGAGCGTTAAGAGTAATTTAATGCTTCAAATACAAATCCATTTCTAAAATTAGGATCATGATCTCGCAAAGGTGTTTTCTCCCGAGGTAGGGATGGCTAAGTTCAACCATATTAAGTGCTTCCAACCCCTAAAAGGAAGAAACAATTCCCTGGTCCAAACTTCAATTGATAACTATTAATCAATAATAATGATGGTAATGGAGGGGAGAATGTTGCATGGCCAAGTGCCATGGTTAAAGGGACCAACTGATGGGGTTGTACACATCCTGAGAATATATATGTGAGGAGGGATCATTCATGGATGCATAATTTACTAGATCGACCTTTGTTTTTCCACCCGTCTTGTGCGCCTTTTACTTCTTGATTTTTCCTTGTATTAATGCTTATATCTCAAGGGTTAGAACTCACTTTGTATGATGTAGCAATTTTATTACCCCTTTAAGATGAGTTAGTATATCACTCATTGGGGTTGGGACATGCAAGGGTTCCTTATTTTGATGTAATGGAGCAAAATGTGCTCATGAATTGAGTGATGCCTATATGAGTGAGGTAAAGCTCATGTTATGCTTTTGTCCACATGCTAATTTTTATGTCCCTGGCCATTTTTTGCATTTTGACTTTTATTTTATTTCATTGTGGCTTTGGTTTGCTCTTTTTATTTACTTTAGTTGTATCCAACTCCAAGGGAAAAAATTTTGGGCCCTACCTGAGATATGTGGATGTATGAGTGCCAAATCCCAAAGAACTAGTGACAAGTTATACCTGAAGAATGGAGGTGAGATATAGGGCTTATAATGTAAGATGGAAGGAGTTAATTACTACATATGGGAACATGGAACTATGGTATCTCAATCAAGGCTTTCCAGATAGTGCCCCTCCTATACCTAAAGGGCCTTAGGGGAGATCTCACTAGACTAGGATCAACAATTAACCCCCCAAGTAAGGTGAGAGAACAAGATTGTGGTCAAGGTCTATCGGTCTTCTAGGTCACCCCATAATCCATACTAATGCCAAAAGACAAATAAGTATAAGAATCTAATTGCGAAATGATGAAAGCACCTTTTGTGTGGTATCCTATCTTCAGTTAAGTGTTTATTCTGGATGGGCAAGAAGCACATGGTTGATGAAAGGGACAAAGGAATATAGCATAGAATTAGCTAACAGTGGATGGTAGGGATGTTAGCTATCAGGCTGATCGACTGGATGCCAAATGTAGGAGAATTTTTTTTCTCCTATGGGGTTACCCATTTTTGTGGGTAAAAAACCCTACCTTGTATAGATATTTGATTGGATCTCTCATGTATCTAGTTAAAAATAGGCCATACATTTTTTTTTTTTTTAAGTGAACATACTCAGTCAATTTATGGTAGAGTAAAAGCGAGTTCATCGGGTAGAGCTACAAAGCATGTTTTGAGATTCTCCAAGTTGCAGTTGAGTATAGGATGAGGTACACACAACAAGATGGAGTGAAGTTGGAGAGGTACACCATTATATAGTGGGAAGTAAATACAATTGACAAGAAGAGTACTTCTAGGTGAAATTTTAGCATAAGGTCAAGAGCAGTCTCTTGGTACAACAAAAATCAAAGGTCAGTGATGTTGATTTCTATAGAGGCTGAGTACATGTATTATGATATGGAAACATACGAGACTATTTGGATTTGCAAACTCTTTTTTGGGATTTTGATTAGGAGTTGGATATGTTTTCATTCAATGTGATAATCAAAGTTGCATTAAACTCTTTGAGAATCCAGTATTCCATGGAAAGTTGAAGGATATTGAGATCAAGTAAAACTTCATCAGAGATTGTTTGTAGAAGGGGACAATGAAGCTACAGTGCATTGCCACAAACAAGCAAGTAACAAACATCTTGACAAAGGTCTTGATAAAAGAAAAATTTATATAATTCAGGGATAAGTTGGGTGTTGTGTAGAACACCTTCCTCGCTAAGAGGGACTACTGAGATTGTAGCTTGAAAGGTTATTCTGCATGTATTAGGTTTTGTAATAGCCCCAGGTTAAAAGTTAATGTTATAAAATTAATAGAGGAAAAATAAGACTAAGGTCATGGGACACATATTTTAAGCTGAAGGTTGGGAAAAGCATCCTAATGGGTGTCACTTTCAGTTTATTATGGCAAAGGAAATTGGCAAAGGCAAAGAGGCATTAATTGACATTTAATTATGAAAATAAAGGAAAATGTGAGAAATGGGAGACAAAATATCATAGGTTTGTATGAGAGGAAAATTGAAGGAAAAATAGAGGAAATTGAAGAAAATAGAGGCCTCAATGATAAAAAAAAGCTTCTAAGGATCATTTCACAGCTTTTTGCCAATTTGGCTTTGGAATTAGTTTCAGAGAGAGAAGAGCACCAAGAGGAGGAAGCAAGAAAGCAAGCAAAGGAAGGCACAAAAAGGACAAGGGAAGCAAATGACAAGCAAGGATGGTTGGATCATGTAACTTCAGTAGAAATAATTGTAGGTAATAGGTTACATATGTGATTTCCTAACTGGTTTGTGAATGCATGGTACATGAAATTGTGTATTTGGTTCTTTTTATATCATTGGCATGTATTTTTTTGGGTGTGATAGTGGTTTCAAGCTCGCATTTCCATTTTCGAACAACCATGGTTTGATGGGGTTCTGTTATTTGGTTCAGCTTTGGATCACCAGAAGATTTTGGAATTGGGTGAGGTGGTCTCAGGAAAATTCCCAAGGGTTGGGGATGGAGGTGGTTTAATATTTTGGAATCCCTCAATAGGTGGGTGGAGACAGGAAAATTCCTCAAGGTAATGGTGAAGAAATTCTAAGGCATCCAAGATTTTTTTGGGCTTAGTGATCTCTTGACCGGTTTTGGTGGGATCACGATGGCCTGAGGGTGGAGGTGGTTTAACCTCTGGGAAGCCTTGTTTATGTATCAATTTTTTGATATTATCTCTTTACCAATTTTGGCGAGATCATGAGATCATGAGGGTTAAGGTGGTTTAATCTTCGGGAAACCTTGGTTGTTCATGTCTTGAGTCCCACATTCATGCTTGGAATATGGCATGGGGGTGATTGGCTGAAAGAAACATTTGGTTTAGCCCAATTTATGGTCAGATGGTACATGGAAGTCCGTGACTTGGTTGGATTTTTCATATGTTATTAAGAGCTCTTTTACTATTGTAATTTATGAGTACTTGTACTTGTTATTATGTGGCTTTGATGGTTGTTCTATCATGGTTATTATTTTGGTTATATGCTGGTTATAAGCATTTGTCATAATATATTTTAGCTATGGCTCTTGATATGTTTTCATTATTTGATGAATGGTTAATGAATGCACGAGCTAAAAAATGTTATTTCCGCTATTAAGAGATGGCATTAGACCTTATAGGTGAATCTCATATAATTTTTATACTCCTATGTTTAGATATCCATTCATGACCTATACATTACACGTTCATGATATATTTGATGAAATGAATGTCATGGTTAAGCTTGGTTAGGTAAAGTTATTGATTAAGTTTTGTATGAGTGGATTTATCTTAATGTTATTTATCATTCTGAAAAGTCTGATTGAGTTCTTGGCAGTGGTTTGAAGGCTAGCCTGAAATGGTGGATGAGAATCTAGGACCGCACCCTTTGAACTTGAAGTTTTGGGCTATAACCACACCCTTACAGGATTATGCATGCAGTTGGAGGCGTATAACCACATGGAGACCTTGTCATGCATGCCTTTGGGGACCTAGGTCACTAAAAAAGCAACCTAGCTCAGGGTTTGGGAACTTGGAGTGGTTTTTTAGCTCCTGGGTGTCTTGTAGCTTTCGAGGAAGGTCAGTTGTGCATGGGCTAGATGCATGTTGTTGTGCATGAATTGTCGTGGTTATGGCTTTTGTGCATAAGGTCACTATGTATAGTTAGTGTTATCTTACATGTACAATTAGGTCACTATGTTGATACATTGATATGATTATGCATATACATGTATCGTGCTAATTTGGTTGATTTTGTAGACAAGATATCCTCCCCTAAACTTCACTGAGGTATGTTGATTATGTTTATATTTGGTTTACCTAACATGGTATGTTTGCAAGAAGAAGAAGATAAGAGATGAATATAAAAATGGTGGATTACAATTCACGGGACTCTCCTTATAAGTTAAATGAGAAACACAAAGATGAGTACTCTCTAGACATAATAGATACCTTGAGAAGTCTAAAGGAAGAAATAATGTTAAATTGGCAACTAGGGCCAAACTCCATGTGGGTTAGCTTATTTATGGCAGCTGATATTTTTATTGGAACCCTCTCGTCGAGAGGTGTAGGATTGATCCAAAGATCATCTGATTCCGATAAGTATTTATGTAGATGTGAATTTATTTTGTTTATGTAATTATTATCAAGCCGACCAGCTCTTACGTAGGCTCAAGAAGCCCAAACATTGTGTCTATTCATCACCTACGTTTTAGTATAAATTGAAGAGGACTTGAGGTCATTTGGATATACACATTCTTCATGTGCTCTCCTCTCCACATCTTGGGTTTTTGGAGAAGGAGAGAAACTAATGAAGGATGCCCTAAGATGATGCCCTAATTTACACGCTGGAAATGGAGACACTCAGCCACACATTAAGGAAACAGTAACACACTGTTCATGGAGTCATTCACATGCAGATTATGGAAACATGTAATATGCTGTTCATGGAGTAATACATTGTTCATGGAAATGAGCCGTAGTGATGAAGAGGTGCCGTAGTACAACTTATGGTAATCTACATGTTGTACATGATCAGATTCAACGCAGTCAATACTCCTTCAACGCATGTTAATCTACATGTTGTACATGATCGGATTCAATGTAGTCAATACTCCTTCAACACATGGTAATCTACACATTGTTCATGATCGAATTCAACACAGTCAATACTCCTTCAACGCAATATCTACACGCTGTTTAGGATGCAGGCAAAGATGCGTGGACACACACACACACACACACATATATATACGCTATCCAGAAACACGCAATATGGGAATGAAGGAATATGGATATATGTAGTCATGAATGAAGTGAAATTACACGCAGTTCATGACAACGTGATTCCCTATACGCAGCAATGGAAACAATACACAGTTATAGAATCTATTCAGCAAGGACAATCATGGAATCTGAATGTTGTCAAGGGAACGCAACATCATACACTGTCCAGAAGCCTCAATATGCAACACAGTCAAGAGATGAACAATGTCAATGGAACACAACATCATACGCTATCAAGAAGCCTCATCACGCAACACAGTCAAGGGATGAACGCAGCACTCATACGCTAAACCCTAACTCGCAGTCAAATGTAGCCAACGTAATTCTCTCATCTTTTATATGCAGGGCAGAGAGTTGATCTGTGCTCCTACTAGCTCATCAGTAATGTCTTGGGATAAATTTAAGGATGAGCTTCTCAATCGTTGTCATCTCACAGTTATCAATACAGTTTATATATAGTATTTATATGAAACTATCATTATAATAATGTAGCCCTAAATGAAGAGCATAGTGAAGATCTCAATAGATCCCATCATAGGAAAGATGCTGTTGTAACAACTTCAAAAGGTATTGCAAGCATGATCTCAGTAAAGGTGCAGCAATGGTGCAACTATGATGAATGATGCAATGGGTAGCATCATGATAAATGAGATCATGAGCATGGGCAGCATGATGTATGGGTAGCATGATGCAAGAGATCTGGGTAGCATGATGTATGGGAAGCATAGCAATTATGAGCAGCATGATGTATGGGTAGCATGATGCAAGAGATCATGGGCAGCATGATGTATGGGAATCATAGCAATTATGAGCAACATGATCAACGAGATCATGGACATGAAGGGCAGCATGATGATAATCATTATTAGCGCAACATGGTTCAATATGCAGTGGTGCAGCAGGTGGACCAAGATGCAACACTACTATAGGTGAAGCCATCACCTTGGAGAATCAGTTGAAGCAGAATGTCTTCAACTGATCTCATCGTTATACGAAATGATCTATGCTAGATCAAGATAAGTCAAAGTGTTGACTTCTATTGTAAATGTACTATATCTCTCTCTCTCTTTCTCTACTGAACTTTGAAGATAAAAGAAGATTTGATCAAAGGGTTTCCCCACACATTGTGGGGTTTGTCCCTGGCTCACGCCACATCTTGTGTCCTCTTGTCTTGGCTTGTCTCCTGTGATTTATATTTATGTTTTATCTGTAGTTTACTTTAATGTTGATGTGATTGCTAACTGTGAAAATTTAAATAAACTGCTCTAGCATAGAACATACCTAAAATTAACATGGTATCAGAGCTGAGGTGAAGACAATGCCCAAGCAAGAGTGAAAGAGAAATCACCAAATACAGTTGGGACAAGACAAAAGGATCAATGGGTTCCTCATAATTCACCCAGGGTGAAGTCGAAGCAGAGAATGGCGCAGTGGAAGTTTCTGATGGCCCATCTAAAGATCACTTCATTGGGAAAGGTAGATGTCTTGGTTATAAGTTTGGCCCTTATGCGAAGGAGTGTCTGAATGTCAGAGATGCAGGTCATCTAGGACACGACCGACTCTTAAAGGAAGTAAGGAACCCTAGGAATGGAAGTTGAAAGTTTTTAAGGTACGTGTTTGAAAATAGAATTTTCAAAAATGCTTTTGAGTTCAAGGTTGCATTAAGTTACAGGAAGTTCACTGGGGACCATGTCCATTGACACATAGCACCAGAGGTCTGTGAGTTAGATGGTGATAGGGAAGCCTGAATTCAAAAAGAGCATGAAGGTACATGTCTGAGATGTATCAAAGGAAAATCTTATAAGGGGACCATCCCCCTCATGCCACAGGTCCACAAGTTTGGAACAACCTGAAGAGGTTGATTCATGATTGGGAATATCATGCATGCAGGTGATAGAAAGCCCTCTATGGCTTGAAGCAAGGCACCCTGGGCATAGTATGAGAGGATCAGCAGTTGCCTAATGAAGCTGAGATTCACTAGGATTCAAATCGATCCAAACCATCTGAAGGTTGTGGATGACAAACCTCTCATACCGACACCTATGTTTGATAGGTGCAGACCCTCTCATTTGTAGGAGACAGAGGGAGTTGGATTCTGAATGTGGAAAGATAAACTGCAAGCCTGTAACTACCTCAAGGATCTTAACTTTCAAGAAGTTATATGGTAGTAATTTCAGACCAGATTTGGGAAATGCCTCTGAGTTTCATAAAATCTTTCGCTTTGATGTTCTTAGAGAACCTCCGTCCGGACATATGCACTTTAGTTAGCATGGTGAGCTCATATTTGGTTAAGCCTCACTAGATTGATGCCAAGAATCTTCTGAGATGTCTTTAGGGCACAATCTCTCATGGATTGAGATACACTGCTGAAAATATGAAACTGCATGATTACTCGAATGCTGATTGGGCAAGCAACGTGGAGGATCCCTGGAGCACTTCTTAGTGTTGTTCCTCTCTGGATTCTGCTTCTAAGCAAGAAGCAAAAGTCGGCTGTTATAAGCACCACCGAGATCGGATACGTATCTACAAGTATGATCTCGTATGAAGCTGCCTGGTTGGGGAAGCTCCTCAGTGAGCTGTTTGTACACATGATCAATTCCAATGAGATTCTCTGTAACAACCAGAGGTGGGATTCAATTATTGAGGAATCCCATATTCAACGATTGCTCCGACAGATAGACATCAGATACTACCTTATCTAGTATATGGTAAGTCGATGAGCAAGGAGGCTCCATTTCACTGAGATGATGTACAGGTCGCTAAAGCCCCGGGGGAAAGATCAAATCTGTGATTTTCTCGAATGACTTGGAGTCATCAAGAGAGCCTTGTACAAGGGTCCTGCATGTTGCATACATTGAGCTCTGGGAGCTCTGTGGGCTTGTAGTTCTTATTGGAGCGACGCATGACCACAGGGTGACTCACCCTCCCCTGGTGGTGCGCATTGGGACAAGATTATTCGCTCTCTTGTGGAACAGGATGATTCGCACTCCTATGTAGCAGGATGATTAGTTCTCTTGTGAGGCCTGGATTGATGTGTTCTCCATGGCGATTGTAGCAGGATTGATGTGTTCTTCTATGAGGCCTGGATTGATGTGTTCTCCATGGCGATTGTAGCAGGATTAATGTGTTCTCCTGTGAGGCCTGGATTGATATGTTCTCCATGGCGATTGTAGCAGGATTAATGTGTTGTCCTGCGAGAATAGGGTTGATTAGTTCTTCTATCGAGGCATCCTACCCATGTAGTCTGGGACTCATGGGAAGTACCTCTCATCTGATCAATGAGCAGGGAAATGAAGTTAGGGACCATAGTAGTACTGATGGATGCATCGTTGTAACTATCGTACTCCCTACGCTAGGATGACCTCCATTGATCTGGGATCAATGATACTGGTCTATGATCGGTGGTAGGAGTTGTCCCATACTATGACACTGACTTTGGGTCAGTTGAGACTGGTCTGGGACCAGTGGTACATACTCCGAGACTGACTTCATGTCAGTGCAGGACTGGTATGGGACCAGTGAGAGTGGTACTTACTATGACGCTGACTTCGGGTCAGTTGAGATTAGTCTGGGACCAGTAGTACACTCTCTGAGCCTGTGATACTAGTCTAGGACTAGTGGTAGGAGTTGTACCTACTATGATGCTGACTTCGGGTCGGTTGAGACTGGTCTGGGACTAGTGGTACATACTCCGAGACTAACTTTGTGTCAGTGCAGGACTGGTCTGGGACCAGTGAGAGTGGTACATACTATGACGCCGACTTCGGGTCAGTTGAGACTGGTCTGGGACTAGTAGTACTCTCTCTGAGCCTGCGATACTAGTCTGGGATCAGTGGTACATACCCTGAGACTGACTTCGTGTCAGTGCAGCACTGGTCTGGGACCAGTGAGAGTGGTACACACTATGACGCTGACTTTGGGTCGGTTGAGATTGGTCTGGGACTAGTAGTACACTCTCTGAGACTGTGATATTGATCTGGGACCAGTGGTAGAAGTGGTACTTACTATGAAGCTGACTTCAGGTCGGCTGAGACTAGTTTGGGACCAGTGGTATGCACTCTGAGACTGACTTCGGGTCAGTGGAGAATGGTATGAATCATTCTTGATCAATTCTTCTTCTTCATAATTCAACAGAGCTAAGTTGAGCAGAGCAGAACAGAGCCAGCAGAGCTGAGCAGAGCAGAGCAGAGCTAGCAGAGCTGAGCAGAGCAGAACAGAGCCAGCAGAGCTGAGCTGAGCATAGTAGAGCCAGCAGAGCAGAGAAGAGAAAGCAGAGCTGAGCAAAGTTGGGCAGAGTAGTGCAGGGCACTGATGGCAAAGGTAGTACAGTCAGACTTATAGATCAGCGAATGGAGTTCTCCCTAGTTGAGAGGGAGTGTTAAATTGGCAACTAGGGCTAAACTCCATGTGGGTCAGCTTATTAATGGTAGCTGATATTTTTATTGGAACCCTCTCATCGAGAGGTGTAGGATTGATCCAAAGATCATCCGATTTCGATAAGTATTTATGGAGATATGAATTTATTTTGTTTATGTAATTATTATCAAGCCGACCAGCTCTTACGTAGGCTCAAGAGGCCCAAACATCGTGTCTGTTCATCACCTATGTTTTAGTATAAATTGAAGAGGACTTGAGGTCATTTGGATATACACATTCTTCATGTGCTCTCCTCTCCATGTCTTGGGTTTTTGGAGAAGGAGAGACACTAATGAAGGATGCCGTAAGATGATTCCCTAATTTACACGCTGGAAATGGAGACACTCAGCCACAGATTAAGGAAACAGTAACATGTTGTTCATGGAGTCATTCACACACAGATTATGGAAACATGTAATACGCTGTTCATGGAAATGAGCTGCAGTGATGAAGAGGTGCCATACACATGGTAATCTACACGTTGTACATGATCGGATTCAAAGCAGTGAATACTCCTTAAACGCATGGTAATCTACACACTATACATGATCAGATTCAACGTTGTCAATACTCCTTCAACGCATGGTAATCTACAAGTTGTTCATGATCAAATTCAACGCAGTAAATACTCCTTCAATGCAATATCTACACACTGTTTAGGACGCATGCAAGATGCGTGGACACACACACACACACAAACACACACACACATATATATATACGCTATCCAGAAACACGCAATATGGGAATGAAGGAATATGGATATACACAATCATGAATGAAGTGAAATTACATGCAATTCATGACAACGTGATGCCCTATACGCAGCAATGGAAATAATACGTAGTTATAGAATCTATTCAGCAAGGATAGTCATGGAATCTGAACGTTGTCAAGGGAACGCAGCATCATACACTGTCCATAAGCCTCAATATGCAACGTAGTCAAGAGATGAACGATGTCAATGGAACGCAGCATCATACACTATCCAGAAGCCTCATCACGCAACACAGTCAAGGGATAAACACAACACTCATATGCTAAACCCTAACTCGCAGTCAAATGTAGCCAACATAATGCTGTCATCTTTTATACGTAGGGCAGAGAGTTGATCTATGCTCCTACTAGCTCATCAGTAATGTCTCGGGATAAATTTAAGGATGAACTTCTCAATCATTGTCATCTCACAGTTATCACTACAGTTTATATATAGTATTTATATGAAACTATCATTATAATAATGTAGCCCTAAATGAAGAGCATAGTGAAGATCTCAATAGATCCCATCATAGGAAAGATGTTGCTGTAACAACTTCAAAAGGTACTGCAAGCATGATCTCAGTAAAGGTGCAGCAATGGTGCAACTATGATGAATGATGCAACGAGCAGCATCATGATAAATGAGATCATGAGCATGGGAAGCATGATGTATGGGTAGCATGATGCAAGAGATCATGGGCAGCATGATGTATGGGAAGCATAGCAATTATGAGCAGCATAATCAACGAGATCATGGACATGAAGGGTAGCATGATGATAATCATGATTAGTGCAACATGGTGCAATATGCAGTGGTGCAACAGGTGGACCAAGATGCAGCACTATGATAGGTGAAGCCATCACCTTGGAGAATCAGTTGAAGCAGAATGTCTTCAACTGATCTCATCGTTATACGAAATGATCTATGCTAGATCGAGATAAGTCAAAGTGTTGACTTCTGTTGTAAATGTACTATCTCTCTCTCTCTCTCTTTCTCTGCTGAACTTTGAAGATAAAAGAAGATTTGATCAAAGGGTTTCCCCACACATTGTGGGGTTTGTCCCTGGCTCGCACCACATCTTGTGTCCTCTTGTCTTGGCTTGTCTTCTGCGATTTATATTTATGTTTTATCTGTAGTTTACTTTAATGCTGATGTGATTGCTAATCGTGAAAATTCAAATAAACTGCTCTAGCATAGAACATACCTAAAATTAACAAATAAGAAGTTGCAAAGAAGATAATGACAAGATCATTCAGTCAAAGGAAGTGCTTTCCAGGGCATAGGAAAAAAAGGCAGAGGTCAATGGAGTTATCCTTCAGAGTTTGTTATACTTGCAAAGATAGGGACAACCATGGATCAATTATGGACAAAAAGACAAGACTAATGGGGAATATGGTAGTAGGTCACATGGTGGGCGTAAGTTGGACATGGATGACACAATATGAGATGGAAGGTTCTTGGATACACCTGATAGGAGAGGCAATGGATATGGGTTCTACTCAAGTTTTGGTTCAGACAGGTATCATGGTCATCATCGCTATCACCCTTACAGGAGGAGTGAGAGGGGATACTTTCTGGATGAGTTTAAGAAAGAAAAGGAACCTACATTTTATGGAGAGTTGAAGAAACTAGAGGATGCAAAGGCATGGTTTCTTGGAAGGAAAGTTGACTTCTCTATTGAGTTGGTACTTGGAGTAGCACTGACATCAAAGGAACCTTACAGGATGGGCACTCCAGAGTTAGTGGAGTTGAAGTTTCAGTTGAAGGAAATTCTTGACAAGCGATACATAACACCATGTGTGTCACCTTAGGGTGCACCAATGTTGTTTGTGAATAATAATGATGGTACCCATAGGTTGTGCATTAACTACATAAAACTGAACAAGGTGATGAACAAGAACATGTATCCTTACCAAGGATTGATGAATTGTTTGATCAGTTGAAGGGAGCAACAATGTTCTCGAAGATTGATTTGAGATCATGATATCATCAAGTACACATCAAATAAGGGGACATCTACAAGACTTCTTTCCAGACCAGGTATGGTCATTATGAGTTTGTTGTGGTTCCTTTTGGTCTGGCTAATGCTATAGCTACTTTCATGTGTTTGATGAATATTGTGTTGCATCCTTATATGGACAAGTTTGTGATAGTATTCATTGATGGAATATTTATATATTATAAGAATGAGGAATAGCATGTCGAACACATATCATTAGTGTTAAGACTGTTGAGAGTGCATCATGTATATGCCAAGCTTAATAAATGCAGTTTATTTTAGACAAAGGTATATTACTTGGGGCATGTTGTTTCCAAGGAAGGCATAGCAGTGGATCCGAAAAAGATCAGAGCTATCACGGAATGGGAAGGTTCTAGTAATGTGGATGAGGTCATATCATTCATGGGGTTAGCAGATTATTACATGATGTTTATAAGGAACTTCTCATAGATTTCTTGTCCTATTACATCATTGTAGAGGAGAGGAAAGAGAGTTGAATGGACAAAGGAATGAGTAGCTAGTTTTGAGGAGCTGAATCAATTGCTAACAAATGACCCAGTTCTAAATATTGTAGATAAAAATAAAGAGTTCATGGTGTGGACTAATTCTTGAAAGAGAGGAATTGGTGGATTCTTGATGCAAGAAGGACAGGTGGTGTGCTATGAGTCAAGGAAACTGAATGAGCATGAGCATAACTATGTGACACATGATCTTGAGTTGGCACTAATCATTCATGCATTGAATATGTGGAGGCAATATCTTCTTAGTAGGAGGTTTATGTTGATGAGTGATCACAGTGGGCTGAGATACTTATTTGACCAACCTAATTTGAATTCCAGGAAAGCTAGACGGTTTTCCATGCTCGGTGAGTTTGAATTCAAGGTCAGGTACATTAAGGGTAAGGATAATAGGGTTGTAGAAGCTCTTAGCAGAAGAGTGCAGGTGAATCACATAACAACTATAAGTTCATATGGGACATATTTATAGGATTATATCTTATAGGCAAGACAATAGGATGACATGTACAAGCATCTTAAGCGTAGGTCACAACAACAAGGTACAAGTGATTAAGATGTGGATTATCATTGCATGATGGATGGTTTGGTGAAATTTAGGGACAAGATATATGTGTTGGACAACAATGAAATCAAGAATATTATCTTGTGGGAATTTAATGTTAAGCCATATTCAGGTCACTCGGGATATCAAAAGACTCTAATAGCTATGAAGAAGTTCTACTACTAGTTGAATTTGAAGAAATAGGTAGTTGAGTTTGTCGCAAGGTGTTTGGATTTACAACAGCTAAAAGCGAAGTGAAAGCATCCAAGTGGTTTATTGCAACCGATTCTAATTCCAAAGTAGAAATGGGAGATCGTTTCAATGGATTTCATCATAGGTTTTCTGAGGACACCTAGACAACATGATTCCATCATGGCTGCGGTTGACAGGTTGATCAAGGTATCTCACTTCCTTCCAATTAAGTCTACTAATTCAACTAATGAGGCAGCTCAGGTATTCATCAGGGAGATAGTGAGGTTGCATGGTATTCCTAAGTAGATTGTGTCAAAAAAATATGCCAAGTTCACTTCTAGGTTTTGGAAGCAATTATTTGCAAGTTTGGGTACAAAGTTGGCCTTCAGTACAACTTATCATATGCAGAAAAATGCACAAACATAGAGGGTCAGCAGGATTCTGGAGGACAATTTGAGAATGTATGTCATGCACCAATAAAGGAGGTGGGAGGAGTATCTTCCACTGGTAGAGTTTGCTTACAATAATGGTATCAAGATTCCTTGAAGATGAGTTTGTTTGAGGCACTTTATGGGTGGAGTTGCAATACTCCTATCAAATACAGTGATCGAGTGAACAAGATACTGATAGGACTAGACATGTTGGCATAGATGTAATAGGAAATTTAGGTTATCAAGAAGAATCCAAATGTAACATAGGACATGTAGAAGAGTTATGCAGATCAATGCAAGGTGTTTAAGGAGTTTCAGGTTGGGGATCATGTGTAATTTCACATCAAGCCCAATAAGATCTCCTTGAGGATTGAGTCATGTGCTAAGTTGGCACCTCAATATTGTGGGCCTTTCGAGATCCTTGAGAGGATTGGACCAGTGGTCTACAGAATTTCACTACCTCTGACAGTGAAAGTCCATGATGTTTTCCATGTTTCATTGCTTAAAATATATGTGAAGGATGTTGATCATGTGATTGATCGGTTTGTATTGTAGGTGGAGAAAGAAGGAGAATTCCATCTAGAATCTTAGTGCATATTACAGCGGAAATAACTTATGCTTCGGAACCGAGCAATTGAGCAAGTTAAAGGGTAGTGGAAGCACTTTCAGCCCGATGAAGCTACATGGGAGATAACTGATCAGATGAGGGATATGTATCCTTCATTATTTGTCGGTTGAGGCAAAGGGGTTTTGGCATATGCACATATTTAAGTATTGTTATTATTATAAATACTACAATGAGATGTGTTATAAATATCCAATAAGTGGTATGGTTGTCATGTTGTCATGTTGGTTTTTCTTTTCAGTAGGTTGTTCATTGTAAATACTACATCAAGCTAAGTTATAAATATCCATGGGTTGTATGTTTTGGTTTTCAATGGTTTCGCTATTCATAGGTGTTATAGAACATTGAGGATGGTGTTCACCTAAGAGGGAGGGGTTTGTAACAACCCCGGGTTAAATTTTCATGTAATAAAGTTAATAAAGGAAAAATAAGACCAAGGTCACGGGACACATATTCCAAGATGAATGTTCGGAAAAATATCCTAGTGGGTGTCACTTTCAATTTATTATGACTAAGGAAATTGGCAAAGGAAAAGAGGCATTAATTGATATTTATTTATGAAAATAAAGGAAATAGGAGAAAAGGGAGATGAAATGTCACACGTTTGCATGACACAAAAATTGAAGGAAAAATAGAGGAAATTGAATAAAATAGAGGCCTCGATGACCAAAAGGCATCTAAGGATCAATTCACAACTTTTTGTCAGTTTGGAGTTGGAATTAGTTTTAGAGAGAGAAGGCCACCAAGATGAGGTAGCAAGAAAGAAAACAAAGTAAGCAAAATAAAGGATAAGTGAAGTAAAGGACAAGCAAGGAAGGGTGGATCAAGTAGCTTCAACATGAAGGCTTGAAGGTAATAGGTTGTGTTGAGCCTCAAACCTGCACCTTCCTATACACCCTCTCAGCCTTCTTTTTCCACTTACTTCATCCACCAAGCTGTTAAATCATTGCATTATAGTCTAAAAAGAGCTTCTGACATGGTTTTCTAACTATGCTTATGACTGTTGTTTGGTTTAGATTTTTGTTCAGACAGCTGCGGAAACTTGTCAGTTTCCGCAGCCAGCACAGGTTTCCGCAGCCAACACAGGATTCTGCAGCCATTTTGTTAAAGGCTATGCTACAGGTGTCCTATGAAGAAACAGGCCACATGGGCAAGCTACAGGTGATGGGAACATGGAACGTGTCCCTTCAAATTAGCCAAATCATCTGTAAAAGGTCACGGTCAACAAGGGTCAAAGGCAAAGCCAACCAAGGAATTTAGTGGTGGCACGTCTCTATTTTGAGCATGTGAAAGTTTACGTGGCACAGTCCTCAACTCATGGAGACATCGGCACACCTGGAGATCAACCCCGTAACTTGAATCCAACAGCTACCACTCTGAAGATTTAATGAACATGATGACCGTTACGCTAGATCTCGGGCTGAGGAGATCTACGTGTCTCTGGCAACGCAGTTGACAGCATAGGATTTAGTTAGTTAGTTACAACACTTTTTCATTATAAATAACGCGTTGATAAACACTGTGTAGAAGCTTTTTGGAGATGTAATTTTGAACTGTTGTTATTATCACCCCACTGCACTCTGTTTTATATATTTTGCTGCTACTTTAATACATGAGAAGACTATTTTCCTGAGCTCATTTTTGTGACTGTTCGTTGACTGGCTGAGGTGGCAGAGGGCCCCTGTGCACTAAAGCCCTGTATAGTTTTCATTTGATTTTATTATGTTTCTGTTTTCATAATCATTATCTTGTATATAACATGTTGTTTTGATGTTTTTTAATTCACTACTGTTTACATTTTCATTTATGTTTTCTTATAGTTGTCAGATGATCAATGCTTTTCTACAAGTTTTCTTAGGCAACCTGGGCAAATTTTCATCTTTTTGATAACTACTGACATATGAGATCATCTTGTCCTTCCTGCTAATTTTCATTTTCTGAAGTTTAATTCCAGCACTGTCCTTTTTCAAATTGTGTTTTGCTTATTTATTTTTCTGCTACTTAGACATCATACTACTCATTTGTTTATGGTTTCTTTCTATAGTCAAGTGACTCTATTAGTATTGAATCAGAATATTACTTAGTGTAGTGTGATTTAGTTATCATATTGCTTAACTTATTCATGATTGCTTCCCATAAGGTAGATTGAGCTGAAGGGTAAAGGATCAGAAGAGTTGAAGTAGTGTGATTAGTTTCCTTTATGCAATTTAATTTCTTGCAATTTAGATATCATATTGCTTAACTTGTTCATAATTGCTTCCCATAAGGTAGATTGAGCTGAAGGGTAAAGGATCAGAAGAGTTGAAGTAGTGTGATTAGTTTCCTTTATGCAATTTAATTTCTTGCCATTTAGATATCATATTGCTTAACTTGTTCATGATTGCTTCCCACAAGGTAGATTGAGCTGAAGGGTAAAGGATCTGAAGAGTTGAAGTAGTGTGAATTAGTTGCTTTGCTTTTAGTTTTTGAGTTGCTTTAAGTTCAGTTTTTACTTTCTTTTTCATACAGCAGCAAGGATACTGGGCCATTGTCATTAGTTCACTGTTTGATACATTTACTTCCTCTTAAGAATTGATTTCATTACAATTGTTTTAAAGCTTTCTGTTTGAACACTTTTAAGTTTGGGAAAATCACTGTAGAAATCACCATTACCATCCACACTTAACTTTCATTTTCGCCATCACACATTAGGGAAAGATAAATCCAAAAACAAACTAAAAAACTCAAAAACGACAAAAGACTAAGGAAATGGTTATCTTGTACATATAGTACACTTCACTTCGTTAGTTTACGAATCCCAGATTGACATTTTAAATAGCAATTTAGAACACACTAAATTGACCAAACATTTTGGCGCCGTTGCCGGGGAAGTGAAATTAGGTAGCCAGTTTCTTAAAAAAAAAAAAAAAAGAAGAAAATTTCAAGGAAGGAAAATTGATAACCTCTCAAAGTATGCTCTCCTCTTGCACTTAGTGTGATCTGGAGGATCAGAAAAGAGAAATGTATTGGTTTAATAGTTTCTTGAGTATTCTCTCTTCTTGCACCTAGAGTGACCTGGAAGATCAGAAAGAGAATTATTAGCCCGACTTGAAGAAAATAAAAAAATGACATGCATAGAGCAAGAGATTCTAGGGGAAGGTTTTTAGCTAGAGCCAAGAGTTTGATTTTTACAACTCCTTCTACCTCAAGGAATAGACAAGAGACACCTCCATCATCTCCAACCTACACTCCTAGCCCTAGGATTCCTGGAATTCAAGAGACAGTAGTTGAGTTAGGAGACTCTTCCTCACCATCCATCGAATCTGAATTAGGAAAAGATCCTTTCTTTTCTTCTACAGGGAGACACATTGTAATTGAAGAAGTAGAATCATCTGAGGAAGAAGAGGGAGAAATTCCTCCTCGTTCGCCATTAGTAGAGGAACCAGAGGACTCTGAAATCTCTGAGAAAACTACCATGACAGAAGAGGGAGTTAACGGATTTGGTAGAGGTAGAGGTAGAGGAGGGGGAGGAGGAAATAATGGAGGAGGTAGAGGTAACAATGGGGGAAATAGGGATGGAGATAAATCATTTGGATTTCCTATAATCGATGAGGATTCTCGAGCAACAATGAAAAATATTTCACCATCTGTCCTCCCAAACTTTCATGGGTTAAGAAATGAAGATCCTGAAACATTTCTATTTGAGTTTGAGGTCGTGTGTCGAACCTATGATTATCTGGAAGACTCTCAAAAACTCAAACTGTTTCCTTCAACATTGAAAGGAGCTGCTTTGAAATGGTTCATGGGATTACTCACTCAATCCATTAGGACTTGGAATGATATGAAGCAAACATTTCTAGATAGATACATGGATTATTGTATGCCTACCAACCACAAGGATGAAGTATTTAAAATGGTACAAAGAGAAGATGAAAGCTTGGAGGATTTACTTGAAAGATTCCAATACAATCTGAAAAGAGCAAAAATGAGTAACTTAGATGAGGAGACCTTGAAAGCCCTTCTATTAAAAGCCATTAGAGATGAATGGATAGATATTTTGAACATGATGAGAAAAGGAGACATATCTCAACTTCCACTTCATGACATAGCAGAACTGTGTGTCCATCTCTCAAGAGGAAAATCTAAAACTGGAAAAGGGCCTAGAGATCCTTCTCTCATCAGAGCAAACAAATCTGCAACTGGATCAGTAAGTAGGGCTAAGATTGG
The DNA here is from genome assembly GCA_031772625.1 of Pinus tabuliformis. NCBI lineage: Eukaryota > Viridiplantae > Streptophyta > Pinopsida > Pinales > Pinaceae > Pinus > Pinus tabuliformis. The sequence continues at coordinate 616,272,785 of CM062818.1, read as the reverse complement.
CAATATGCTTGATGAATTCAAAACTGATATCTTAGGGAGTCTTAGTGAGCAACTAGACACTCTTAAGATCCACAATAAGCAGAAAGCAGAAGCTGAAGCTTTAGCCATCTTTTGTCCAAAATGTAGAAAAAAACATGCTCTCAGGGAATGTCCCTTGGATGCAAAATTTGTAGAAACATGTGTGATTTGTTCAGAGAATCATGAGACCAAGGATTGTCCTTCAATTCCTGGGCTCAAAGCTGTCTTTCAAGAAGATCCAAATACAATTGAGTCTCTTTGTTTTGTTGCAAGGAGACCTTTGGCAGGGGCAACAAAATCAAGGGTTTAACAACTATATGAAATTTCAACCCCCACCAAATTGGAATCCTTGGCAACAACCTTGGTCCCAACCTCAAAATCCTTTTCAATCATGGGTACAAGGTATGCAAAATCCTTATGGGAGATTTGCTCAATTTTATCAATATCCTCCATCTTTTCAAAACCAACAAGCTCCACAACTTCCAAATCAAAACCCACAACTATCATTGCCATTTCAACAACAACAACCCTCTCAACAAAACCCAAATTCTTAACTCTTGCTTCCATTCCAACAGAAGTCAAATCAACTTCCTTCTCAGCCATTGCCAAACCCCAATAATAAAAACCCTCAAAATGCTTACATGATAGAAGGTCAACAATTTCCTGCCTATATGATTGTTCCTCTCAATGATGTACAACTCAGATCTGGTAGAGTTCTAGATAAACCTTCTATAGATGCCCAAAATCAAAGCATTTCTGAGGAAGAATCTCTTGAAGCCAATAAGGGTTTTGAAGCATCTCTTCAAAACCAAAACACTCAGAAAGAAAAAGAAAAAGAACTAACCCCCACAACTCCTATAGTTGAGCAACCTACATCTTCATCCACACCTCCTTTTCCTGAAAGATTACAAATTGACAAAGGGGTGGAAAAACAAATCTTGTTGCCTGACTATGATTTTCTAGATGAATTGAAGAATGTTTGTATCAAGATTCCCTTGTTACAAGCCATTAAAGAGATTCCTATTCTAGCAAAAACAATAAATGAGTTGAGTCTTAAAATATCAGGAAGGAAACCTAGAAATACAAGAAGAATCCACCTGGTAGGGAAAATTGCAGACATCATGATGGGAAAAATTACTATGCAGAAGTATGTAGATCCCGTTAGTCCAATTGTCAAAACACATATCAATGGGGTTGAAATTCCAAATACTTTGATTGATTTAGGGGATGCTATCAACATTATGAGTAGACAGACTATGGAACAGCTGAAACTTCCTAATCTTCTCTTTACACCTACTTTACTGCAACTTGCAGATCGATCAATTATTAAACCAGATGGTGTATTAGAAGACATTTCAGTCTCCTTAGACTCTTGGGAATATCTAGTAGATTTTATGATCTTAACCCCTAAGAGTAATTTAGGGGGACACCCTTTCATCTTAGGAAGACCTTGGCTAGCCACAGCCGATGCTTTCATCAGTTGTAGGTCTGGGGATATGTATATTTATGATGGTAATTCGACAAAGAAATTCAATCTGTATCCTCCAGCAAAAGAAATTACAGAAATAGGAGATAATGAATGGATTGATGATGAAGATACTATACAACCTGTCTTTACCATTTCTGAAGTTAGTGAAGATAGTCAAATTCTGAACACATTAGAAAATTTTGAAACATCTTTAGAATATGACCACACACAATTTCAGTTAGATTCCGACATTGAGTATTTATCATATAGACAAATGTCTGTTTTCTCTATGGAAGAGTTTGGTAGTTCTGCCATTGAGATCTTTCCAGGAAAAACATTGAATATCAACAAAAATTTGGAAAGATCACAACAGGAAGAACTAACCAAAATCTTGCAAAAACATTCTACTGCATTTGCATGGGAGTATACTGATATGAAAGGTATTGACCCTAAGACTTGCATTCATCACATCTACATTGAGGAAAACAATAGACCAATCAGACAACCTCAGAGAAGGATGAATCCAAACCTTAGGGAAATAGTGAAAGAAGAGCTCCAAAAGTTACTTAATATAAACTTCATTTATCCAATTTCAGATAGCCGATGGGTTTCTCCTTTGGTTATAGTACCTAAAAAGAATGGTAAATGGAGGGTATGCATTGATTACAGGGAATTGAACAAAGCAACTTTGAAGGATCACTTTCCTTTACCCTTTATCGATCAGGTATTAGATACTTTAGCAGGCAAAAAGTATTTTTCATTTTTGGATGGTTTTAGTGGTTACAATCAGATTCAGGTAGCACCTGAAGATCAGGACAAGACCACATTTACCTGTCCATGGGGAACTTTTGCTTACCGAGTACTTCCTTTTGGATTATGTAATGCACCCGCAACATTTCAAAGGGCAGTACTAGGAATCTTTTCCGATCTAATCCATGATTGTGTAGAGGTTTATATGGATGATTTTACAGTTTATGGTAATTCGTTTGAAGAGGCATTAGAGAATTTGGAAAAAGTCCTTATAAGATGTAAAGAAACAAACCTATCATTAAGTCATGAAAAATGCTTTATGATGTTTACTGAAGGGATTGTTTTATGACATCATATTTCAGGAGATGGGATTAAAGTTGATAGATCAAAAGTTGAAGTCATCTTCAAGTTGCCTATTCCAAATTGTCAAAAAGATGTTAGAAGTTTTCTTGGATTTACTGGATACTATAGAAGATTTATTGAAAACTTCACCAAAATAGCATCTCCACTCTTCAAATTACTTACAAAAGACTGTGAATTCAAATGGGATCCTCATTGTCAATCTGCATTTGAAACTTTAAAAACAAGAATATCTGAAGCACCCATTTTGAGAGGTCCGAATTGGAAACTTCCTTTCCATATTTCCAAAGATGCTTCAGATACAGCTCTAGGAGCTGTGTTGGGACAAAAGGATTTAGTTCCTTATGCCATTTACTACACCAGTAAAAATTTGACTCCCACTGAGTTAAAATATACTGTGACTGAGAAAGAGTTCTTAGCTGTTGTTCATGCAATCAATAAGTTTAGACACTATATAACTGGCTATGAAACTTTTGTCCATACTGATCATTCTGCAATTAGATATCTCATGAATAAACCTGTTACTAATGGCAGAGTTACAAGATGGCTCTTACTTTTACAAGAATTCAATATTTTTGTGTTGGATAGACCAGGGAAACAAAATACAGTAACTGATTTCTTGCCTAGAATCCAAAATACTAATGAAGATTCTCTTGTAGAGGATAAGTTTCCGGATGAATATTTGTTTGCAGTAACTACTAAGACTCCTTGGTATGCAGATATTGCTAACTATTTGGTTACAGGGAAGCTACCTCCACATCTATTTCCTGGTGAAAAAAGAAAAAATATTCAGGAGAGTTTAAGTTATTCATGGATTTCTAATGAATTGTTTAAAATAGGGCTAGATTGTGTGATCAGAAGATGTGTTCGAGAAGATGAAATGCCTGACATCCTCAAGGCATGTCATGATGAACCATGAGGTGGAAACTTTGCTGACAAAAGGACGGCCTATAAAATCCTTTCTTTAGGATATTATTGGCCTTCCCTTTTCAAAGATGCAAAACAATATGTCAGAAGGTGTGACAGTTTCCAAAGAGTTGGGAGACCGATTCTTTCAAATGAAATGCCATTACAACCACAGGTACTCATCGAACCCTTTGAAAAATGGGCTTTAGATTTCATTGGACCCATTAATCCACCATCTAGACAAAAGAAGTATATATTGGTATGCACTGATTATGTCACTAAATGGGTAGAAGCTAAAGCATTGCCTTCTGCCACTGAAAATTCAGTTGTTCAATTTCTTTTTGAGGATATTTTTACTCGTTTTGGTGTCCCAAGAGAAATTGTGACAGATCAGGGAAGTCAATTTACATCTAACTTGATGGAGAAGATGATGGAAGAATACAAAATCAAGCACATAAAATCTACTCCTTACCATCCGCAAGAAAATGGCCAAGTGGAGTCTACAAACAAAGTTCTTGAAAGCATCATTACCAAAACTGTTCATCTACACAGAAAAGATTGGGCAGAAAGGCTTCCTGAAGCCTTATGGGCCTATAGAACTACATGGAGGAATACAATAGGACATTCTCCCTATGAACTTGTTTATGGGAAAGAGGTCCTACTCCCCATTGAGTTTCAAGTCAAGACTTTCAAGATGGCAGTCCAGTTGGGGATGAATCTATCAGAAGCCCAAAAGCACAGAATGGAGCAGCTGAATGAGCTAGATGAGATCAAACAAGATGCAATTTTAAGGATTGATCTAGTTCAACATCAAAGAGCTAAGTGGCATGACAGATACATCAAAGAGAGAAAGTTTCAAGAGGGAGATTGGGCATTACTGTTTGATTCCAAGTTTAAATACTTCAAAGGAAAATTTCAAACTCATTGGCTTGGGCCATATGAGATTGAAAAAGTCTTTAACAATGGAGCAGTAAGAATCAAGACCATTGATGAATTTCAAACTCCTCTCATTGTGAATGGTCACCGATTGAAAATTTATCATAAGCCACTCTCAAAAGAGGAATTTGTCAAAATGTTCCAAGAGAATTCTGCAATAAGGCTGGTAGAGAAGAATCCTTCTCCCCCATCAGCCTAGCCTTTGTTTCTTTCAATGAAAAAAAAAAAAAAAAAAAAAAAAATCGTATAAGCCTGAAAACCAATCATAGATTGGCGGTCTTATACAGAAAATGTAGAGTGAAAATCAGGGACACCTGACACTCTATATTTTCCAAAAAAAAATCTCCTCTCCTTCTCTTTCCATCTTCACTCCATCTCATTTTCCATTTCACTTCACCTCCATCTCATTCTCATTTCCATTTCACTTCACTCCACTTCATTTTCATTTCATTCCACTCATTCCATTTCATTTCATCAATAAAAGTCCCTTTCAGGACTATTTTCATTCAGTTAGTTCTTCTCTAACTACCTTTGTTCAGTTAAGTGGGTGCTGTCTCAGTTTCTGCAGCTGGAAGCCGTTTCCATAGCCAGAAGCAGTTTCCGCAGCCAAAAACGATTTCCGCAGCCAGCATCACTCTGTTTTCAAATTTACAGTCAACTATTAGTACAATAATCATGAAATGCAGGTGTAATTGAGCTAAAGACATGGGGCATCTCCAAGACATCAAGGAAGAGCAATTGGTTAGAAGCCTTGAGCAAGAAATGACAAAGTTTCCAAAGGTATTATCAAAAATATTTATCAAATAACAATTCAAGTCATAATTACGCATAGTTATCAAACCATAACAAGTTCTACTATGTGCAATGATTTGATACGATAGCTCCATTACCACTCCTATTCTACGATATCACTCCACACACCTTGCATTCATTTCTCCAACGCTCTCATGATTATTCCGAGTTTAAACTCAAGACTGACTGCACTTCCATTTATTACCCGTACTCTTGAGACGTGACCTATTGTGTTACGGTTCTTCTTAGCCGTAATTTCCGCAGCCGTCTGTTGAGACGTGTAAAAATTTCATACACAGTCATCCGATTCAAAAAAAAAAATCCCGATGTTACTCCATTCGTTTACCACTCCACTAATACCATACTCCTCGCATGCATCCGCATTTTATTTTGAACTTGTTTACTACTGCTCACCCTCTGTTCCTCCGGTAATACAGGTACTTCCATTCCCTGTTCTCCATTTTCGACTGCAGCCACTACAGTTTGTTCTAAACCCCGATTGCAGCCACTACATTTATCCTAAACCTCGACTGCAGCCACTACAGTTGTTCTAAACCCCGATTGCAGCCACTACAGTCTATCCGAAATCCTGTAATCGAGCCATTTTTTCCTGAACCCTCACACATAGAAGAACTCTCAGTTGGAATTTAAAACAGAGGATGGGAAAATTACTTAGAGTAGAGTCGAAAGGGCCGAAATACTTTGAAGGTTATCCTCAAACTAAGGAATTGCTGAAGAAATCCAGATGGTTACGATTTATCCAAAAGTTTAAAGGCCATAACAAGGAGGTGACCAAAGCTTTTGCACGGTCTTTTGATGGAAAAACAGTGGAGATTGGAGACTTGAAGTTCACAGTGACTGAGGCCACGGTAGCAGCTGCCACAGGCCTACCTCAAGAAGGTGAAAGGTGGTTTAAAAATAAAAGTGTGGACGATCAGATATGGAGAATCATGCTACAAAACCAAGGTATGGATACCACTGTATTTACAAGAGGCATCCATGTTCACGCACTAAAAGAGGAATGGTCTAGTCTACTGTTAGTTATCCAGAAATTTATCACGTGTGAAGGTCGTTTTGGTTCTATGTATATGTATCATGCTAGACTGATGATGAATTTCCTGGAGGGTCACACTCTTAATTTGCCTCGTTTTCTGCTATTGAGTCTGAAAAAGATGAGCATTACAGTTCAAAAACACATAGGCAACATTGAACCTCATCTCTACCATCATGGACTCATAAAAATTCTTATTGAGGACCAGTTGAAGAAAACTAAAGATACTTGGGAGCAATTCTTGACAAGAAGCTACTTCCAAGAGCCATCTGAGGCCTCTGGAAGTAGTCCACCAAAGATTCCAAGGAAAAGTAGAAGGAGAGAAAATAACACTACAGTCCAAGACTCCCCTACTATAGAAACTCAAGAAACTGTCCAAAAAGAAGAAGAAGATAGAGCTAAAAATAAGAAACAGAAGAAAGAAAAAGGCAAAATAACCATTCAATAAGTCTATCCATCCCCTAAGAAATCCATAGAGGAGGATTATCAACCACTGTCAGAAAGATTAGTACATCTTCAGGCTGCTGCTATAGCAAAGAAAAAGCAAAAAGGAAAACAGAGTGCACAAGAAAAGAGTACTAGTCCATACTTAAGGCAGAGCACTAGGCTAAAAGGAAAGGTGAATAAAACCCAAGAAAAACAACCTCACTTTATTGATTTAGGTGAAGAGACACTTGAGAAATCTCCAGCTCAGCCAAGCATTGAACCAAGTCCTCCACATGATGAAAGACCTTTTCGGTCGGAAAGAGAGAGCAGTCCTCCTCCTCCACCAGATTTTGAGCCTAGTCCGAGAAAGACACCTGAGGTAGATCCTAATCAGCAAGAGGTATATAACTACCTGGAATCCTTAGAACAATCATCTGCATGACCGAGTACCACTCTGCCACTAGATGCACAAGTTCAGTCTTTGAAACAGGAGGTATTTGAATTAGAAGTCCTAAATAAGCATATCAAACAGGAAAATGAAGCACTCAAAGAGCAGAGCAAGGTAGATAAGATTGTCCATGATAACACTATGCTCCATTTAGGACTGTGGCAAAAGAAAAACAAGAAACTGAAGAAAAAGTGCAAAAAGTTAAGCAGAGCGTTGATTAATCTCAAGTTCAAATGTCTAGTCAGGAAACCCAGGATGGTGTTAGCATCAAAGAAGAAGAAAAGAGGGCTAGATGTCCTAGCAGAAGCCTCAGAACATATGGATTAGAGGGAAATAACTAAATTTTGGTTGCATGAGGACATGCAACACCTTCACAGTGGGGGTATGTTGAGCCTCCCCTGCACCTTCCTATACACCCTCTCAGCCTTCTTTTTCCACTTACTTCATCCACCAAGCTGTTAAATCATTGCATTATAGTCTAAAAAGGGCTTCTGACATGGTTTTCTAACTATGCTTATGACTGTTGTTTGGTTTAGATTTTTGTTCAGACAGCTGCGGAAACTTGTCAGTTTCCGCAGCCAGCACAGGTTTTCGCAACCAGCACAGGATTCCGCAGCCATTTTGTTAAAGGCTATGCTACAGGTGTCCTATGAAGAAACGAGCCACATGGGCAAGCTACAGGTGACGGGTACATGGAACGTGTCCCTTCAGATCAACCAAATCATCCGTAAAAGGTCACGGTCAACAAGGGTCAAAGGCAAAGCCAACCAAGGAATTTAGCGGTGGCACGTCTCTGTTTTGAGCATGTGAAAGTTTACGTGGCACAGTCCTCAGCTCACAGAGACATCGGCACACCTGGAGATCAACCCCGTAACCTGAATCCAACAGCTACCACTCCGAAGATTTAATGAACATGATGACCGTTACGCTAGATCTCGGGCTGAGGAGATCTACGTGTCTCTGGCAACGCAGTTGACAACATAGGATTTAGTTAGTTAGTTACAACACTTTTTCATTATAAATAACGCGTTGATAAACGCTGTGTAGAAGCTTTTTGGAGATGTAATTTTGAACTGTTGTTATTTTCACCCCACTGCACTCTGTTTTATATATTTTGCTGCTACTTTAATACATGAGAAGACTATTTTCCTGAGCTCATTTTTGTGATTGTTCGTTGACTGGCTGAGGTGGCAGAGGGCCCTTGCACACGAAAGCCCTGTATAGTTTTCATTTGATTTTATTAAGTTTCTTTTTTCATAATCATTAGCTTGTATATAACATGCTGTTTTGATGTTTTTAATTCACTACTGTTTACATTTTCATTTATGTTTTCTTATAGCTGTCAGCTAATCAATGCTTTTCTACAGGTTTTCTTAGGCAGCCTGGGCAAATTTTCATATTTTTGATAACTACTGACATATGAGATCATCTTGTCCTTCCTGCTAATTTTCATTTTCTGAAGTTTAATTCCAGCACTATCCTTTTTCAAATTGTGTTTTGCTTATTTATTTTTCTGCTACTTAGACATCATACTACTCATTTGTTTATGGTTTCTTTCTATAGTCAAGTGACTCTATTAGTAAGGAATCAGAATATTACTTAGTGTAGTGTGATTTAGTTATCATATTGCTTAACTTATTCATGATTGCTTCCCATAAGGTAGATTGAGCTGAAGGGTAAAGGATCAGAAGAGTTGAAGTAGTGTGATTAGTTTCCTTTATGCAATTTAATTTCTTGCAATTTAGATATCATATTGCTTAACTTGTTCATGATTTCTTCCCATAAGGTAGATTGAGCTGAAGGGTAAAGGATCAGAAGAGTTGAAGTAGTGTGATTAGTTTCCTTTATGCAATTTAATTTCTTGCCATTTAGATATCATATTGCTTAACTTGTTCATGATTGCTTCCCACAAGGTAGATTGAGCTGAAGGGTAAAGGATCTGAAGAGTTGAAGTAGTGTGAATTAGTTGCTTTGCTTTTAGTTTTTGAGTTGCTTTAAGTTTAGTTTTTACTTTCTTTTTCATACAACAGCAAGGATACTGGGCCATTGTTATTAGTTCACTGTTTGATACATTTACTTCCTCTTAAGAATTGATTTCATTACAGTTGTTTTAAAGCTTTCTTTTTGAACACTTTTAAGTTTGGGAAAATCACTGTAGAAATCACCATTACCATCCACACTTAACTTTCATTTTCGCCATCACACATTAGGGAAAGATAAATCCAAAAAAAAAACTAAAAAACTCAAAAATGACAAAAGACTAAGGAAATGGTTATCTTGTACATATAATACACTTCACTTCGTCAGTTTACGAATCCCGGATTGACATTTTAAATAGCAATTTAGAACACACTAAATTGACCAAACAGGTTGCATGTGTGATTTCCTAGTTGGCTTGTGAATGCATGATACATGTAATTGTGTATTTGGTTCTTTTGTTGCCATTAGCATGGGTTTTTCTAGGTGTGAGTGTGGTTTTAGCCTTTCCTTACCATTTTCAAATTGCCACGGTGTGATGGGGTTTTGTTATTTGGTTGAGCTTTGGATTGCTGGAAGATTTTGAAACCGAGTGAGGTGGTCTCAGGAAATTCCCGAGGGTTGGGGGTGGAGGTGGTTTTATCTCCTGGAAGTCCTCAATAGGTGGGTAGAGATAGGAAAATTCCTCAAGGTAATGGTGAAGAAATTTTGAGGCATCCAAGCTTGTTTTAGGCTTAGTGATCTCTTGACTAGTTTTCGCAGGATTGTGGTAGCCTGATGGTGGAGGTGGTTTAATATCCAAGAAGAGTTGGTTGTTTATGTATCGATTTACTTATGCGATATCTTGATCGATTTTGGCTAGATCGCGAGAGCATGAGGGTGTAGGTGGTTTAATCTCTGGGAAGCGATGGTTGTTCATGTCTTGAGTCCCACATTCATGCTTGGAATATGGCACTAGGGTGATTGGATGAAAGAAAGATTTGGTTCAGCCCAATCTATGGTTGGGTGGTACTTGGAAGTCCCTATATTGGTTGGATTTTGCATATGTTATTAATATATATTTTCCTATTGTAATTTATGAATAATTTCACTTGTTATTATGTGGATTTGATGGTTGTTTTATCATGGTTATTATTCTGGTCATGTGTTGGTTATAAACATGGTTCCATAAAAAATTATAGCTATGGCTCTTGATATATTTTGATTAGTTGATGAATGGTTAATGAATGCATGAGCTAACAAATGTTATTGAAACTATTAAGAGAGGGCATTAGAACTTCTTGGTTAATCTTAGATAAATTTCAGACTCCTATGTTCAAATATTCATTCATGACTTGTAGATTACATTTCATCATATGTTTGATGAAATGATTGTCATGGTTAGGCTTGGTTAGTGTTGAAGAAAGTGTACCTAGGTTCGGTCTTCATAAATGTAATTTTTATATTTGTACTTGTAAAAGAAAATAAATATTACTTTTGTAAATTACAAAATGAATTTCTTGCTCATTGCATAGGTCTAGCACGCGTTGAATTGCTATAGGAAAGTCAAAGAGTCAAAGAGCTCTTCTTGAGAATATATGTAATGTATATGAGTCAACCTAGAGTCTAGATCACCCCTCCAAGACAAGCACAATCCTCTTGAAGAAGGAAACACAATAAATGTTGTAAAACACAGTCATGTTGGCATGAAAATGAATTAAATAAGCAAAAGACAATCATGTCGGCTCAATAAAGAGACACAATGATTCACATTGACATGTCAGCTAATTATGGAGGACAAAAAACTATAAATACCACGGTAGGGTCACCATAGAAAACACAGATTTCAGTTGTTTGTCTGAACTTTGGATGGCACAAAAGCTCATAATCTCAAACAAGTCTTTGCAATCTCAGATGGGTGCATGAAGTTCAGAATCTCGGACAAGGTACAATGGTACAGGAAACTTAGATAAAGGAAAACAATTCATTATTTCATATGAAGGAGGATCACTGTGATTTTTGGACAGGCATTATAGTGGTACACCTTAGCGGCATAACTGTGATCTCGGTGCAAGGAGAATACAAATATAGTATTGGTGGAGGTATCAATAATAAAGATAACGGCAGAAGTGTCCTCAGACACGTAATTTTATTAATCAGAAAAAAACAATTACATAATTGATTTTGCAAGAGTTTACACCCGAACAACCAAACACTCTTGCAATGAGCTATTTATAAGCTCCATGTCCTAACTACCTCTAATTATGGATCACTTATTAAATAACAAGTGTCCATTTACATTAAATGCTATTCAAACCAACTAGCTAACTAATCTCCTAAAATAGAGCCTAAGATACGACACATTTGGAGAGTCATATCTTGTTACAACAATATACTAATTTCTAATTGTCTCCATTAATTAATCATTCTAGAATAATAATTATTAATTTAATTTCTTAAATTAATAATTATTTTATTTCAATTTTATAACCTATGATAATAAATTATTTTTGGATCATCTAACATTCCCCCCTATGATCCAAAGATACATTACAACAGATACCAAGTTCATCCCTGAACTTAGTAAATTTTATTCTGCCAAGCGGTTTCGTGAAAATGTCGGAGATCTGATCTTCAGAAGGACAACAAACTGGTTTGAGGACATCTTTGGCAATGAGAGACCTGATATGATGATACTTGGTGTCCACATGCTTTGTCTTTGAATGAAAAACTGGGTTCTTGGCAAGTTTGATGGCTGACTGGCTGTCAATGAACAATGACGTAGCTTCTCCCTAAGAAATTCCCAAGTCCTGCAAAATTCGGCGCAACCAAACAATTTCACATGATGCTTCCCATGCTGAAATGTACTCTGCTTCTGCTGAAGAAGTGGCCACTGTAGCTTGTTTTTTACAACTCCAAGATACTGCTGTTGACCCCATATTCATTAGATAACCTGATGTTGATGCTCGATCATCAATACTCCCAGCAAAGTCGGCATCAGAATATCCACCAAGTACAAAATTTTTAGTCTTTGTGTAAAGAAGACCAAAATCTTTTGTTCCTTGGATATATCGAAGAACTCTTTTGGCTGCATTCCAGTGGCTGTCTCGTGGTTCCTGCATAAAACGTGAAAGAATATTGACTGCATAAGATAGATCAGGACAAGTATTTGTCAAATAAATCAAGCTACCAATCAACTGTCTGTAAGTTGTACTGTCCACCTTTCCCCCCCCTTCAAATTTTGAAAGTTTCAAGTTTTGCTCCATGGGGGTGAGAACGGGCTTGCAATCTTGCATGCCAAATCGCTGAAGAACCTCTGCGGCATACTTACTCTGAGAAATGAAAATATGATGTGGACGTTGGAAGACTTCAACTCCAAGATAGTAGTGAAGTAATCCCAAATCTGTCATCTTAAAACCTGCATGTAACTCCCTTTTTACCTGTGCAATATGATCATCATGGTTGCCATTAATGATCAAATCATCTACATACATAACAAGAATTACCAGATATTTTCCCTGTTGTCGCACATACAAAGTATCATTAGATTCACTTCATTGAAAACCAACTTTCTTAAGGTATTCGTCCATCTTTGCATACCAAGCTCGAGGAGCTTGTTTTAATCCATATAAAGCCTTGATCAATTTGCAAACTTTATGTTCTTATCCTTCAACTTCAAAACCTGGTGGTTGGGTCATATACACTTCCTCCTGTAAATCCTCGTTGAGAAAAGCACTTTTCACATCCATTTGATGAACTTTCCATCCTTTTTGAGCGGCCAATGCAAGTGTTAATCGAATGGTGTCCCATTTAGCTATTGGATCAAAATTTTCTTCATAATCCATGCCTTCCTACTGTGCAAAACCTTTTGCAACAAGTCGTGCTTTATACTTGTCAAGTTCACCCTTCTGATTATACTTAATTCTGTAAATCCATTTACAGCCTATGGGTTTAACATTTGCTGGACAATCAACAAGTTTCCAAGTGTTGTTATCAAGTACTGCTTGATATTCTTCAACCATAGCCTGTTTCCATTCTTTATGTTTTACTACCTCTTTGTATGTGGAAGGTTCAGTAAAATCATTTGCTATCAAGGCAAAATTTCCTTCACTTCTATGTGCCCTTCTGGTGCCAGTTTTATTCTGTTCATCAGGCTTTACATCTTTCAAAAGTTGAACTACCCATTTCGGAAGTTGGTGCTCACTTGTTTGTTCTTCTGTAAAGTCCCCATCATTGTAAATAGGATTAATATAAACTGATGTTCGTCGTTCAGGTGAAGAATGTGGAGAATCACTGTCAGAAGAACTACTGCTGCTTGGAGATGCGGATGAACTGCTAGAAGACCTAGATGATGTTGTTGATGTAGATGGACTGGATGACTCATCGTCAGAGGAAGGAAAATCAAGTTCATACCAATTTGGTGAAGTTGGTTGACTTTGCATTTTTCCATTTCTTTTACTTCCCTTAGTTTCTAATTTGTGAAGAAGATTTTCAATTTCTTTAGCACTCTTACTCTCTGTTTCATCAAAAATGACATCCCTGCTTACAATGAATTTTCCATTGGTCAAAAGACGATACCCTTTCTTCTCATCAGAATAGCCAATCATTGTGCATTTTAAACTTCTTGAGTCAAGCTTAGTTCGTTTTTCTTTCGGAACTAAGGCATAACACACTGACCCAAAAACTCTAAGATGTTTAACTCGAGGTTTGAAACCAAACCAAGCTTCATAAGGTGTGATTCCGTCTAAAGAAGCAGTTGGAGATCTGTTTTTTAAGTAGACAGTTGTATGTATTGCTTCCGCCCAATATGTTGGACTTAACCTCTTGAATGTTAACATGGATCTCGCCATTCCTAACAAAGTGCGATTCATTCTTTCGACTACTCCATTTTGCTGTGGAGTGTAAACATTAGTGAGATGTCATCTTATGCCATTTTCACTGCAATAAGTTCTGAATCCATTTGAAGTGAACTCTCCCCCATTATCCGTCGTGAGAGTACTTATCTTTTCTTTGACTTCATTTTCAACAAGTTGGCCAAAAAGTTTAAACTTATCAAATGCTTTTGACTTGTTCTTCAAGAAGTAAACCCAAGTCATTCTGCTGAAATCATCAACGAATAGTAAGAAATATTTGTAACCACCAAATGAAGTTTGTAGTGGACCACAAACATCACTGTGAACTAGTTGTAGCCGCCTGTTTGCACGCCATGAACTTGTTGGAAAACTTTCTCGATTTTGTTTTCCATAAATGCAAGCTTTACATTTTGCATTTTCCCTTTTGAATGTGGGAAGTCCTTTAACCATTCCTTGTTTCTGCAATTGAGAAAGACTGTCAAAATTCAAATGTCCATATCTTACATGCCATAGTCTCATAGGTGAAATACCTGTAGTCACTGCCCCTGCAAAATCAGAATGCCTTGGAATAACTGTCCCTTTCATCCGTAACAGTTTTCCATCTTCATAACCTGTCATGACTGTTTTCAAGTTCTATTTCACTGAATTAATCTTCACTAAACCATCTTCCATAATCACCTGATGTCCTGCTTGTCGAATCGTGACTAAAGAGAGCAAATTTTTCTTGAAACTGGGTACATACCATACATTGGAAATCATTTTTTCTCCAATTTCAGGGAGAAAAACTTTTACTACTCCTTTTCCATAAGGAGTATGTTTTGTATCGTCAGCAAGAAAAATGGAATTAAGTTGGCATTCTTGAAAATTCCAAAAAAAATCACGTCGACAAGTCATGTGCTGAGTTGCCCCGGAATCCAAGATCCAGGCATCTTCATAGTCACTTCTAAGATGGGATGAAATTTGTGATGCTGGTGAGGAAGTAAAAACATATTCTGAGTTATCTTCATCTTGATCATTTGCAAATTGTGCTGAATGCTGCTGAAACTTGGGAATTTTATTAAGTGAAGTTCGACAATCTTCAGCATAATGGCCAACTTTGTTACATCTTCGACACACAATTTGACTTAAGTCTCTTCCTCGTCCTGAAGATTGTCCTCTGCCTCTGCTTTGACCTCTATTTTGAGATTGTCCTCTACCTTGACTATTATATCCTTGTCCTTGAAAATTGCCTCTTCCTTGGTTGTTTCCTCTACCTTGAAAATTATTTCTTCCTCCTCTGTTAAAATTGTTGCCTCTGCTTTGGCTTCGACTTCGATTATGTGCTGCTTGATTCTGATTCCCTCTGCCTCTTCCTCGAGAACTATCTGCTGATGACTTACTAGTGCTGGCCTCTGTGAGAAAAACATCTTCACCAACTTTCTTCTTCTTCCCAAAAGTTTTATCATGTTGACTTAACATTTCACAAAGTTC
This sequence comes from Pinus tabuliformis, assembly GCA_031772625.1. Lineage (NCBI taxonomy): Eukaryota > Viridiplantae > Streptophyta > Pinopsida > Pinales > Pinaceae > Pinus > Pinus tabuliformis. Next base: position 616,257,351 of record CM062818.1, on the reverse strand, counting down.
ATCAAACTTTAGTTTTTCTAATTTCCCAGTTACTTGTAAAGTCTCTAAAAAATGCGTATAGGAAGAAGGAAGCCCAGCAATTACAATTGTGACCATAAAGCTATCATCAATTGCGGGAAAACCAGCATTAATAATTTCCTGCCTAATATTCTTAAGTCTGGAGAGATATTCAAGAATATTACCATCTTCAGTGAATTTTTGTTGCAACAATTTTAACTGTAGATCAACCTTCTTTGATTCAGGCTGAGTATCAAAGAGGTCTTCAAAAGTTTTCAAGGCAGTCCATGCATCTGTGGCATTTTCTATATGGACATACATTTCATCATTCATAGACGGTTTAATAAGAGCTAAGGCTTTAGCATTCTTGATTTCCCATTTTGCCAGTGCATCTGCATCTGTGGGTTTATTCGGCTTAACATCTCCATCACATATTCCCTGCCATAATTCATTGTAAATGAGTGTGCTTTCGATGAGACGATGCCATGTTTTATAAGATTTGGTGCCTTCTAGTTTGTCGGAATCAGAAAACAAATTAATCAACTTAGACATTTTAGCGTTGAAGCGTCGCACCGAGAATCAGAACAGAAAGGACAAGATAGTCAACACAAGACACCACGCAAAAAAAACACGATCTAACGGGGCTTGGCCTTGACCCTCGAATAATCGTCAAAACAAGAGACAATTGACTGAGCTTTGCACTTGGCTCTAGTCAATTTCTCAAATTTTTACAAGGCAACTTTCAAAATTTGACTTTTTACAATGGTGCTTTTGCACAATTTGGTAAAAAAAATTTACCCCCCCCCAAAGTAAAATTACTTTGAGCTACATTTATCTCCTTCAAAAAAAAAAAAAAAAAAAAAACCCTTATTGCTCCAAAAAATTACAATCACCTTATTGCTCCATCAACCATAAATTAAAAAATCACCATATTTCTGCACAATACAATATTACAAATTTAATTCAGCTTCAGCATATTCATGTTCATTTTATTTTCACATCATCACGTGAATTCAATTGAACTGCAGATTCTCTATATCTGACACAGCTGACTAGAGGCAACTACTAAATTTAGTGTATGCCCAAGGGAATCTGCAATCCACATACGATTTCATAAACTATGTGCATGAAAAGTTTGGGTTTCGAACTTTGACGGAAGATACTGCCACGTTAAGAGTTAAATAGCATCCACCAAAAACGCCGGGCATAATCGTGTTACTGAGATTGAAGTAAACCCTCATGCGACCGTCATCATGGAAGAGAATTAGGTCTGGCCGGACAGACTTACAAACTTTACACAAATTTTTCGCCAGAACTTTTATAGGCATAGCGCCATCGTTAGTATATACCCACTTGATGTCCAACCGGCACCCATTTTCCGTGTGCGAGATCAACAATAAAAGAATCTTCACAACTCAATTATTGCAGTTTGTAACATACGCTTAGATTGAAGCAATAAGATTATTATTGACACGGAAGGGCCATCAGCACATTATAAATCATCCGAGAACAGTCAATCTGTCAAACAAAGGTTCTTCTCCACAACGCTGACAATGTTCAGCACATTATAAATCATCCGAGAACAGACTCTTCCAGATAGGAAAACACAATTGATGATCTGAAAAGAGATCTTCAAATTTGGAACCAACGAACACGCGATTTCATTGAAAAAAAACCAATAAGTGGAATATTTAGGAACATGCTCACCCAGATTTAAACGATCTTACCAAATGTTTATCTTGCAGTTCTCCATTGCCAGATTTGAACAGATGCATTGCTCCAATATAATTCGCCATTTTTTTTTATCTGGATGATAACAACAACTTCCATCACCTGGGATTTCACCAGAAAAGTTTGGCTTTGCTCTGATCCTGCTTTTTAAGCAGCTTTGCCGCGTACCCTCGAGCTTCACAATAATGCAATCTCAGTCACAGTTCCTCCATAATCCTTTAGCACCACTCATGCCCAAAGCCATCAACAACTTTCTCTTTCACACGGATTGCTAGCTGCTTGCTTCAATATTAACCCAAGTAAAACCATACGACGTGCAAGCGATGGGAAAATATGTAGATAGAGTATACACTGAAGCACCGTGCACTTGCGAAAAGAAGCAGCAATACGACTTCCAGAAAATTAAAAACTCAGATGAGTTTTATGATTCCCCTTCCTTGAAACATTTCGAGCTAACCAGATGCTACAGATTTCTGGGTCTCAAAACTGTCTCCGCAATCTGCACTCATCATAATTCCAGCGCCTCAAGATACGCTCCCCACAGGTTCCAAACATATGCGCACTGAATTAGGTAGATCACGAACTCACAATTCGTGCTCAGCCACTTCTAGTCTATCACAACATATCTTCACAAGATCGACTCTTAAACAATTATCTGCTGACCAACTGAATGGAGTTTTCCAGGACTTTGTTGAGTTGGAATCTTCCCTTCACATCCACTGCAACATTACTGAAGCTCTGATACCACAATAATGGCAGAAGTGTCCTCAGACACGTAATTTTATTAATCAGAAAAAAACAATTACATAATTGATTTTGCAAGAGTTTACACCCGAACAACCAAACACTCTTGCAATGAGCTATTTATAAGCTCCATGTCCTAACTACCTCTAATTATGGATCACTTATTAAATAACAAGTGTCCATTTACATTAAATGCTATTCAAACCAACTAGCTAACTAATCTCCTAAAATAGAGCCTAAGATACGACACATTTGGAGAGTCATATCTTGTTACAACAATATACTAATTTCTAATTGTCTCCATTAATTAATCATTCTAGAATAATAATTATTAATTTAATTTCTTAAATTAATAATTATTTTATTTTAATTTTATAACCTATGATAATAAATTATTTTTGGATCATCTAACAAAAGACACATTCACATTCTTGTCATAACTATTATGATAAGGATCTTAGTGATACTCTCTTGTCATACTACTAGATGCTGTCATAAGTCTTGGTACAATAGCGTTGCAACAATAGTAATCTCAGTGATGGCCCTTATAGTATAGCAGTAGAAAGAATTCGTTGATATGGTGGTGAAGCAAGAAATGGTGCAAAAATAAGGACCTTTGTGGTACTATGATGATAATCTTGGTGAAGTAGTAATGATGATCATGATCTCAGCAGTAAGAAGAGGATTGGTGTCTTGGACTTCAAGTGGCCTAGTAGGTCAAGGGTCACGATCTTGATATTCGTCAATTAGAATCTCTATAAGAAGAATTTTGTGTGGGTTTTCCTTTCCAAGAAGGAGAGGTTTTGGACCTGGTAGAAAGCCAAATGACTTGTGTTATTGTCTCTTTGTTTTGGTAGCTATTTGATGAACTAAAGAAGACACACTATAATAATAATAATAAGTGAATATTGGAATAAGAAGAAAAAGTTGAAAACACCTCACAAATAGTTATCATGCCTAGAAGAATCTCATTAAATCTAATTTCCCTAGATTCTTCAACAGTTAAGTCAAGTCCTTGATCAACGTTTTTATGAATGGATTTGTCCTGATATTATTTATCATTTTGGAAAGTCTCATTGAGTTCTGGGGAGTGGTCTAAAGGCTAGCCTCAAATGGTGGCTTAGAATTTGGGACCGTACCCTCTGAATTGGAACCTTTGGGCCATAACTACACCCTTATAGGCTTATGCATGTGATTGGAGGCCTATAATCGCATGGAGGCCTTGTCATGCATGCGGTTGAGGGCCCAAGTCACTAAAAAATAAGCCCAGCTCAGGGTTTGGGCACTTGGAGTGATTGTTTAGCTCCTAGGAGTCCTGTAGCTCCCGAGGAAGGTCAGTAAAGTTTCAGTTTGTCGACTCCACTTCCTTAACTGTACTTAGGAGGTTGAGTCATGTTATGGTAGCCCTCAAGTCATGTTTTCCCTGACAGGCCAATTAAAGTGGGTAAATTCGGGATGGGTGGTTACACGTTCCATGACATGCATCAAGTCACCTTAATTATCTCCTACAACAACTAATTAATGAATCTAATAAGTCTAGGATTTATATGACAATTTAATTTAATTGTTGGTTACCTCTTGGTAAAAGGTAAAATAATTCAATGACAGGTTAAGTCGTGCCCCTTGATATTAGTAATGCTAGATCTAATCTCAACCATTAAGATTAATGATTTCACTTGAGATTAGGGTTTGATCTTTTAATAGGAGGTTCATGCCAAAGGAGAGATACATTTGATTTGGCATGAATTTGGATTCAATGGAGCACATTATTTGGAAATGAGAGCAATAAGAAGCTAGATTGAGCCAGCTAAAGTGAGATCATGGAAAGTGAGATCAATAAAGGCCAAGTTTTCTCAGATCGAGTAGGCCAAGTTTCTATTAGCGAGTAGACCAAATTTTCTCTTGATCGCGAGGCTAAGCTTTCCTTGTGTCCAAAACATATTTTGTTAGGCCATAAGTGTTGGTCATACTAGGGTAGAGTAAGAGAGAGGGCTAAGATATTTTTCTATTTATTTACCAGAGAAAATTCTTGCATTCTTGCATGTTTTTTGTAAAAAAATATTTCTCCTGAAGCTCAATAAGAAGCTTAATGTTTGGTGGCTTTCCCTAATTTGGGGTTTCTAGGGTATATTTGTGTTGTTATTTATTGCATGTGGTTGGTTTCACGTATTTTTGCTTCTGGTGGTTATTTGGTTAAAAGCCCTGAATATTTATGGTTACAAATTAGATTAGAAAACATTATTTATTTTAGACATGCACTTATTTCTTGAGACGATAAATTTGTAACTAGGTTTAAAGAAATTGACACTATAATTTCCACTACAGTGCTCCCAAATTGGTCTTCTTCAGCAAAGCAAACAATAATTCAGGGTTCTATAGGTCAAAATCTACACTCCATTGTCTATTGATATACATCCTATTTATTTCCTATGGAAAATATCTAAATATTATCTCATATTGATCTCATAACACCCTTAATGATTTCATATTTATCCTAATTCTCAAGGTTTTAACTCTCACCTACTTATTCTTGTTATATTTTTTAATATTATTCATTTTTATTTGAATTCAAATCTAAAAAAATATCAAATTATTTATAGTATAACTTATTGGAGAGTGTGGCCCCATTGGTCCAACTCAATTGGCGATCATCGTGATATGAAGTCTTAGTGAGATTTGAGGTTCAAAGTTCAAATTCCTTGATTTACTATGTGGGCCATGTGTGGTGGTGCATATGGGTTTACCTAGAGGTTATGGTAATAGTGGCCAGAATCGACCTCATTTCATGCAAGTACAAGCCTACCACATTTGTTGATTTCTCTAGATACCAAATAACAAAAAAAAGAAAACTTACTAGAGAATGTGTGAAGCCATCAGCAATCCATGTTCTCTGTGTAGATTCAACATATGCATCAAACTTTCCTTGTATGAATCTAAAAAGTACTATGCCAAGAATTCAATATTATTCTAGGGGAATTATTTCATGCATGGTTAAACACTTGAGAGAAAATGATATAGTTACTACATTGCAATGATAGTTGTTTTTATTTCTTGCACAAATAAAAACCACTACAAACAAAATTATTGCAAAAAACAATCATTATTGAAAATTTGTAGCTGAATATCAATTTATGCACATAGAAACTTAAAGGCTTATGTAGATTCAATGTTGGTAGGGATCCCAACAATGAGGTCAATAGGAACCCACTAGAGACAGGGAAGCCATTGAAAGAGGAAAAAAAGTCATAAGAAAGGAAAATTCTCTAGACCTTAACAATGATGATGAATGAACCATCTCGCTAGAGATTTTGGCTGCCATGGTTAGATAGTGAACATAATTTGTTAATGGAAAATTCAATACTATCAAACTATTAATACTCTATAAAAGATACTTTTTTTCTTGAGGGAGTTAGAGTCACCTTCCTCATTGTTATAAAACACCTCAATGAATGCAGTGGAATTGGATATCATTGTTTGAATGCATGATGTTATCCCTTTCAACTAAATCTATTGACCTGTAAATACAAGGCATATAAACCCTTGGACTCAAGAGAGGCAAATATATATAATTTTCGAAATGGGAAACAAAGGATAAAATACATAGAGGTCTAGCTTGACTATATGGTGGTAACCTAGGAATCAAGACAAATAATAAATATTAACTTGGGTCTTGAAGCCTGAAGGGATAAACCAAAAAATACCCTCTATATATTGCATTTTGGAAATAAAACATTCATGTGTGCCATGTCATTGTGGGTTTATAATTCCAAAAAAACTTGAAAATTAAACAAAATTAAGGGTGTCCTAGAATAGAATACCTAAACCAAGACTGTAAGTCCATCTAGCTATGTCATTTTTAGCTATGGTGTAATTGAAAACAAACCCCTCTATAAAATAACTCGTTCATGGAGAGTTTGATTGCCTCCCCTTCTTCCAAAACACACCAAATGATGCAGCTTAGATAATTTGTTTGGTTGCATAACACCAGCCCTTCAAGACACATTTGTTGGCCTCCAAGTATAAATAATGTATACCCTTTAACCCAGAGAGCTAGATAGAGAAAAAAATGGAAATGGATCGGTTTCTACTCCTACTCAAGATAGAGAACAACTACATGAAAATAACACCAAAGAAAATGATATAGGCAATGATAATAATATCCATGAAGGTCGAAGGAACCTATAACCAAAAGTGGAGGAGTAAGAAAAGAAACTCAACTTGAAATTGCAACCCTTATGTGCAAGGTGAAGGGATTGAATTAAATGTAATCAAAATTATTGAAACATTACCATCCCACCCATGCAACTTAATGCTCCCTTAGTGGTTGACTACTTACTAGTTTGAGTTAAATGAAATAAATGTCAAGAAGGAATGTGACCACAACATAAAAAAGGATTTCTAACCCTAGATGAAACCTAAAACTCTTGTTAAATCATTTTCATGTCCATAAAACTCAATTTTTTATAAGGATATGGTAATGTCCATCATCCATCTCATGCACATTATAAGGAACTATGGAGATTAAGGGGAATTTTTAAAGCTAGCCATTTATCGACATAACGAAGACATTTTCGCCAAACTTGCCTATGGAAGGATGGGAAGGAATGACAATGAATTACACTAAACACATATAATTCTTGTAAATACTGAAGTATTTCATTCTAGTGGCTTGACTAGTAACAAGTGGTGAAAACCCAAAAATCCATGTTTTCCAATTAGAACCCTATTTGACTAAACCATAAAACACATGGAAATGAATGAATGGATAGATCACATAAGTCTTAGACATGAGAAAATAATATATCAAAGAAACTTATATATTTGGTTTAACACAAATACTCATCTATGACTAAAACATTTTAATCACATAGATCTGTAATGAGCCATGAATGTCAAGTGTGGCTTGTTTAGTTAGTGAAATTGGATAGCTAAGATAACCCCCACCAAAGTTCAATTCCTTCCAATGAAATTCTATTGATTATGTTTGTATTTATGGATTTGTGCTGCCATGCTATGAATAACACAACCTTTCTACAAACTTAAATTCACAATATTTTTGAAATCACCACCTAAAATCTTAGAATTATTGCATATAAAATCATATAAAATAATCTTGATCAGGGTGACATTAAAGGAAGGTAGGGTTGATGGGATGACACCTCGTCATCACCTCACACATTATAAAGGGGAAGCATGGTTGTCCCGCCTCCCTTTATGACTCGCATAGTCATGAGAGCTTACCTCACACTCTTCAACATAATGCAAAATTCATTACATCCTTCCATTTGAGACACTTTGATGACATCCTGTCTAAGAATATTTATTCGCTTGAAGCTCCAAGTTCTCTTATTTTCCTCCACTACTCTTCCTTTGCACACTTAAAACTTGCAATTTCTATCCCCAACATCAACATTTGAGTGTCCCTCTTTAGATTCCATCACCAATTCAGGGGCTAGTCTAGGTACTCTAGATCTAACCTTGAATTTCATCTCCTTTTAAGCCACTCTCCTTTATTTGGCTCTCACCTTGTTTGCACGAATACTTAAAGGTTTTCATGGAGAAGCATTGGGCTCTTTGGTTCACATAGTAGCACAATGGAGTGAACTGCTTCAACATGTAAGGAAACATGTTTCAAGTCTTGCCAATTTCCATAGTACCAATCATCAATTGTTAGGTTTTCATTCTATTTCTACATTGTTAGTTGTCTACTACTTGTTAACCTGGTTTCCAAGGAGTCTTAGTTGGAGTCTTCAGGCTATTATATTTTCAACATGTTTCTTTTTCCTCCTATGGTCTTGTATTATTTGTCTTGGTTTGGCTTGCCAATTGCTCATATATCATGTGGATGTAAAGCATGAGTTACTCCTCTGGTTTCTCTTTATCTTGCATATCCTCTGCACTGTGCACTCTCATGTCCCCCCCTCTCGACTTCTCACATTGGTTTGGGTGACTACTATAGTCAACCCACTTAGCATATTATTTCCACTCAATTTCCCCCTACTTGTCATCATTCAATTCGTTCTTCCAATCTTCTTTCCATTGTAGCTTCGACCTTCTCTATTTCTTTCACTATGGTGCGCCAACGAGGTCATAGTTTCCAAGGTGTAATGATAAAAGTAGAGGGAAGTGCTTGATCCCACCTTAGGGCCCACATTGCAACTCGACGCTTTTGTCTTCAGACTCCTGAATCTATCCAGTAGCAAATTACCCATGCAGATGCTGAGATTCATGCAAACCATGAATACTTAACTGATTCTGAAGTTCTTACCTTGATCGCTGAGTGGGTTCCTGAATTGGGTTGTACCTAAGGGAACCAAATCCAATATCTCAACATAATCGAGTTATATTGGAATATCAAATCCTTACTTAGGAAGGTCCTCATGGAACATAACGAAGCTAATAGGGAAATCTTGATGCAACTTGATGAGCTTCAATTGGAGCACCATGACTTGGGATGGATTCATTTGGAAAAGAACAAATCCCTATGTAACGTCCTCTTCCCCCCACCAACTCATTCCAACTACTTTCTAGTGCATTCTATCCATTTATGGGATTAATCATTCCCAACAACCCTTCAAAACTTTGGTTTGTCGACAAAATTTCCATTCATTTTAATTCCAACCATTCCTTCAACTACTGGCTGAGGCATATTTTGATGTCTATCACTACTATGACCTATTTTCTAGAAATCCCCTTTTCATTTATTCCCTACATGGGTGTTAAGCAAGTCTAGGTGCACTCTAAATGGAATTTTTCATACACAGACATATAAATTTTCAATTTATTCTTCAAGTGCACAACAATTACAATTCATACAAAATATATAAAAGATATATAATTAATGTAACACCCCTCCCAAGTATACCCAAAGTAACCATGCCAACCAGGGTAAACATGAGAGGAGAGGCTACTATGATCATATTCGACCTCCTATGTGACCTTAAGGAAGTGGAATTGATGGAACATCACACATAGTCATCCAACGTGATCAACATAACCCTATGGAGACAAGTCAGACACACAAAAAACCTGTCCCTATGTACCACTGTTATTTTGGATATCTTAGGTCATACTTGCTCTCATGTTGTGGGCAAGGGAGTGACCAACAACCTAAAGTCACTCTCACAGGCCTACTTTCCAGTGAATATGGACCAAAATTTCCAGTTATGTTCCAGTGACCCCGGGATTTAAGCCACTTTTCTAGCCTAGAATCCTGGCCTCTGCCCATAACTTTCTACAACCTTCAAAATTCATTAAGGACATGGTAACAATGCTGATAGATCAAAATAAACCTCAGGACTAGGCCTGAGCATCTCCAATCGAGACTAATATTTTTTCAAACACTTGGCATCAATGCAACCTACAGGTCTAGGATACAATACAAAGCATAAATCATTGAAACAACTTATGAAACATAACGAGAAGGATCACCTCCTTCTCCATTGAACTACTACATCATCAATTAGGTCTTGCATCCATCCGTTTAACAGTTAGAAGTAAACACATGAAATAACCATGACATGAACTAGTCACATAACCATGCTTATAACCAACATTAAACCATATAAATATAATATATATGAAAACCATTAAATCCACATATAAACAATTACAAAAGTATGAGAATTTTGCTTTTATTAATCATAGGAAAATCCAACTAGGTTCGTGACTTCCATGTACCACCCGACCATAGATATGGATGAACCAAATCTCTCTTTCGATGAGTCACCCCCGTGCCATATTCCAAGCATGAATGTGGGATCTCATAAAACAACCAAGGGAATCTAGAGGTCAAACCACCTCCACCCTCATCAAACTGTGATCACACCAAAACCGGTGCCCTATCACAATCGAACTGAACTTGGAATGTCATTTGGAATCCATCACTGTCCTTGAGGAATTTTCCATCTCCTTGTCTCTCATGCTTTACTGCAATCCAAACCTGGATCACTAGGCCCTAAACTGAGACCTCTCCCTCAGGCTTTACCGTGTATCCCGCCAAAACCGGTCAATGGATTCCTAGGCCTTTGGGAATGGAACTTGAGACCATCTCCACCCCGTATTCCAAAATCCATCTAGCAAATCAAATCTCAAAAACTAAAAATAAACATCCCAACACCATGGCATCTAGAAAAAGGCGAGGCTGGGCTAGAATCAACTATCATAACCTGGCAAAACAATGCAACTGACAATAAGAGAACCATACACCAACATGAAAAGCCATGCATGTCCAAACCAACTAGGAAATCACACATGCAAAAGGTTACCTGCAAGTATTCCTATTGAAGCTGGTTGATACTACTTTCCTTCCTTGATCCTTGCTTTCTTTTTCTTTCCTTTACTTTCTTTTCCTTTCCTTGCTCCAAACTAGAGTGCTCCAAGAAAAATCGAAGTGACCAAGAGTGTGTGTGAGAGAGAGAGAGAGAGAAATGGGAGAGATCCAAACTTGAACAGACAAAAGGCATGAAGAGGTCCTCAGAACCCTTTTTATTGATGAGGCTTCTATTTTCCTTCATTTTCCTCCTCACATGCAATATGTGACATTTCACCTTACTTTTCCCCTAATTTCCTTTATTTTCATAAACAAATATGCCAAAAATTTCTTTTTTCCTTTTAATTCCTTTGCCTTAGTGTTTGCCAATTTTCCTTAGCCAAAACACACATCCAGTGATCCCCACTAGGATATATTTTCCCAACATTCAGATTGGAATAAGTGTCCCTTAACTGTGGTCTTATTTTGCCTTTATTAACTTTTATTACATGAACTTTTCACCAGGGTTGTTATAATTCATTATAGCATAATCAATTAGGTATTAATATAATCACTTATATAATTAAACGACCAACTAACTATAGGCTTAAGACGTTCCTCCCAACTATAGACCACATTGTTCATGTTCTCTCAATAGCGGGTCACCCTTGAGTTGGAGCTTCGACTCCATGGGGAAAAGCTCACACAAATCCAGGGAGATGTCCAATACCATTAACCGACCAAGGTACCAAACCCCATCAACCTCCAACCTACATGCTCACATTTTCCATCAACCTGCACCCAACTAGTGTGAACTCTTCTCTACACTTGTAGTCCAAGAGTTCTTGCTGCCCTATGGGATCTTCAGGTACTCTCCAGGATATCATAACAAACCCTAGCAGCCTCCAACATCCAGGATGACATCCCCCATCAACCTACACTCAAGTAGTGCTCACCCTTCTCTACCCTTGCAGCCCCTTGGGTTGTGCCACTACCTCTAGAGCATCCAAATTGGCCAGACAAGGATGTTCTCAACACTGATGCTCTAGGAGTTCCTACTACCATCCTGGGAATCCAAATCTAATTGACTGCCTCATAGTACCAACCTCTTTTTATTTTATGTACATGTCTTTTATTTTTATGATTGACACTTCATAAAGCATGTGCACTTGTTTTTTTTAATTATAAATTCATGTGAGCTATTTTTTATACCATGGAGTCTTAGCCCTCCATACTCTTTTTGTGTGACTTGATCTGTAATCTTAATGTGTTTATTAACATGCATAAGATAAATTATTTACAAAATATGGATTTATAGCCTCAAAACATATAAAATATGCATACACATAAGCATACTTGCTTCAAAACATAAGACACATAGATAGGGCACACATGCCCCAAAAGAAAATCTTGACTCACCAGCCTAAGTTTCACATGTATATGTTATTTACGATCTAGGATTTGAGTACAGGTATTATATTCCTATCCCCCTTATTTATGCACTATGTTATCACTTAGTGAAAACCCTGGATGCGGGAAAAACCCTAAGGTAACCTCAAAACCTCTTTTAGGTTGAAATATGGCCCTTCAACCTAGAGAGGGATCTCTCCGTAAAACTCAAACTACTTTATTGTCACTGTAATAGAAGGTTTCTGCAGTCGATTTCGGTGGCCAGATTTAGATCATAGGATGAAATTGGTTGGGAAATTTATAAAACATACCATTGGGCATCGAGTCTAGTTCTAAACAAGTAAAGCTAAAAATCTAATCGGAAAGCTATAAAAATCATGATAACAACAAATCCTTTGACTGTTTGAGAAATTGGAAGAAAGAGAAACTGGAATGAAATAGATTTATAACTGAATGAGGCAACAAATACTAATGGCTGAGAAATACAAGAAAAGAGAATAAATGAAATCCAATCTTAGATACTAACATTTTCAGACATGAAAGAATTTTTTCATAAAAAAGAGGATACTGACATCAAACTACAACACATGAGTTCCCTACAAAATTCTCATTGAGAACTGTAAATATATTCAACACTACTCAAATATACCAAAACGTCAATATGATTTTTGATAAAATTCCAACCCTTCTTCATTATTTATAAACTGTTTTATAGAACTTACATAAATTGTTTGTAAAATAATAGTCTCCATACTAATTACAATAATCTGAGAATCTCCTAGAAAAAAAATTGATATTGTTGATGTCAGCTTCATTGGTTTTCTGTTTGTATCTTTCGCTGACAGGCTAACTGTTAGCATTTTCGTTTCCACCTAATTTCAAAATCACTGAACACTGGAAGGTCAACATTTTCACATATCTGAATATCGCTGAAAACAAAGATTTCAATGCTCCCTCTTTTCTCCAAAATCGCTGAGAGACAGAATGTCGTCTTTTGTCTCTGTATCATTTTGTATCACCCGACACACATAGTTTTCACCCCAAAATAGCTGATAATGGATTTGTCAACTTCATAAAAAACGCTGACGATGGGAATGTCAACTTTCCTGACTATTCTACTGCATAAAAAACTATAAGGCCGACTGTTAGCGATAAAATGAAAACCATGTTTCATGAGATAGATAGGAAAAAATCTAAGTTTAATCCCCCAAACATCTTAGCTAAGGGTACTAGCATCCCTAAGCAATACATCCAACTTCTCCAATCTCTTCTTTTTTCTTTTCCTTGTCTCCATGGGTCCCTTTTTCACAGTTTCTCAGGCCTCTGCTCTTCTGTTATGAAACCAGCTCAAGAAAAAGATAGAAAAGATAGATCAACGCCTTAAAATTTAGCCTCTTCGAGGGGGCAACCTCCTTTACATTACATAAATGAACAATTCTTGGATGATACAAATGAAAAGACCTCCTTTCTATATATAGGAGTCTAAGGGGTCATAACATAATCAAAGCCGACATAACAATAATAATGCAAGGGCACAATAATAACAATAGTGGGCTTCTATGGGGCAAAATAGTAAAAATATGGGCACTACATGGGTACATCAATATAATAAGTGGGTTGTACTAATAACAATAAGGGGTTACACTAGTAGTATAGGAGCCTAACATGCCCCTCTCCTTCAAAAAGCATTGTCCTCAACGCTTGAGTAGTTCTTGATGCTTCTGTATAAAATTCTTGTCCTCCCATGTGGAATCTTCAGTGGGTTAGTTCTTCCACTTGATGAGATACTCTGAAATTGATCGATTTCGTAGCTGTCAGGTTCTTGTTTCTGTGAGTGCTCCAGGTTCCAATATGATTTTTCCTTCCTCTTCAATTTCTGGCAATATTGTTTGAATTGGGATCTTTTGCAACTTTTGAATAAGTGGCCATACTTCTTCGTCCTTCTTCCATTCATCCCTTGCTTTGTTTATCCAATCTGGTTGGATAATAGAAATAGCACAAAACAATGCTTCCACATCCTTATCCTTGAAGAGTCTTCCCATTCGGTAAGGTCACCATTTTTTAAGTGCATGTAGTATTGCCAACATTTCCTTTTCATAAATAGCTTGCTTGAGATGTAGCAGTAAAAATACCCATTCACCTACATCAAAATACTTTTCACTACGATGTTGATCTACCTGTTGTTTCGTTTGATTTTGCACCGAAGTGGCGTTATCCTTTAAAAGTTGGAGAACTTTTTGTTGATGCTCGATGTGATCTTTCACTGCTTGAACCTTTTTCTTCTTGATATGTCCTTCTATCTCTAGAGTTTGAGGAGTGGTAATTTCTTCCAATCCTTTACAAGATATGGTTGGATTCATTTCTTGATGCTCGATGTGATCTTTCACTTCTTGAACATTTTTCTTCTTGATATGTCCTTCTATCTTGATAGTTTGAGGAGTTGTAATTTCGACCAATGAATTACAAGATATGGTTGGATTCATTTCTTCTTTCTTGATGTGATATTTCACTTCTTGCACCTTTTTTTTTTCTTGATATGTCCTTCTATCTTGAGAGTTTGAGGAGTGGTAATTCTTTCCAATGCTTTACAAGATATGGTCTGATTCATTTCTTCTTTCTCTGGGGTGGGGTCCTGGCGTATATCTTCTTCTTTTGATGTTTCTTGATCCTTTTCTTCCTCCTATTCATATTCTATGTAAAATAATTTCTTCTCAGCACACTTATGACCTTTAGTGCATTTGCTATCACAATTGTAACAAAGCCCTTTTTCTCTTTTTTCTTCCAATTGTTGTGGTGTAACCCTTGTAGGTTGTGGAAGGCTAGGAGAAATAACACTTCCATCTTTATAGTTGTGAGGGGTATGCTTCCTAGTTTCCATAATTTTGCTTTCCACTATGTCACAAAGCCCTTTTACTCTTTCCAATTATTGTGGTGTTGCTCTAAAGAAGGTGTTGCTCTTTGTATCCTCATAATGTGCTATCATTTCCTGCTATCATTTCCTCCGTGAAAATTGACCACGTAACAAGTTGTTTACGAGAACAAAGCCCTTCATACCATAAAAATTGATCCGATTCTAAATATGAAGATGCAATACATACCCTTTGTAATAGTGGTACACCATGTAGATCAAAATATTTCTCCATCTGAAGTATCCAATTTACCGGATCCTTGCCATCAAACTTCCTCATCTTGCTTTTTCTTGATTTTAGGAGCTCTATCTTGAAACGACTGTAACTCTGTACTTTTGGATCTTTAAGTTTTGAAATTGTGATCTACAGTAGCCGTTTGCATCCTCTTTCCAATGCCACAAGTCTGACCCAAATTGGATTCTCCAAAGAAGAGTTATGTGAAATCTCCCACAGTGACTTGATTATAGACTAGTTCAGTAGAGCGAACTTGTACGACGTGCCACGAGTCATTGTTTCAACCTTTGGATCTAAAAAAGATATACAAGAAACTATAGTCCGTCCTCTTTCTTTACCTTCTTACGAAATTTCAATCCGATGCTCAGAGAGAAAGTTATGATGATTTTCCCCAGGTCACCTGTTTGGAATGTAATTCAGGAGTCTACAAAAAGATCAACTTCCTTAGATCATATCTCCGCAAATATAGCACAAAAAGCTTTGAAATTCGGACCCAAGATTCAGTGCGATTTCTTCTCAAATGGGTTTTTTTTTTAGCTTTTGAAACATCACAAAAAAATAGTTATAGCGAAAATTCCACGATGAGCTGTTTGGAGCAGCGAAACCTTAGAATCCAAAACTCTGATACCAAATGTTATGAAACCAGCTCAAGAAAAAGATAGAAAAGATAGATCAACACCTTAAAATTCAGCCTCCTCGAGGGGACAACCTCCTTTACATTACATAAATGAACAATTCTTGGATGATACAAATGAAAAGACCTTCTTTCTATATATAGGAGTCTAAGGGGTCATAACATAATCAGAGCCGACATAACAATAATAATGTAAGGGCACAATAATAACAATAGTGGGCTTCTATGGGGAAAAATAGTAACAATATGGGCACTACATGGGTACATCAATATAATAAGTGGGTTGTACTAATAATAATAAGGGGTTACACTAGTGGTATAGGAGCCTAACATCTTCTTAGAGCATGTAGCTTTCTTCATGCTAATAATAAGGTCCTTTAGTGGCATGTTGTCAATGCCAATCACCTCCTTGGCCAACTCTGGGTTATTTCTGAGTTTGATCTTGTATCTTAACTTTTTAGTTGGCATTATATGTCTATTTCCACCCTTGAAGACCTCAGGAAATGTCTCCTTCTCTTTGCTTTAAAACTTTGGTTCGCTGCCCTTATGATCCTTTGTTTTAGTTGTGTCTATAGGGGAAGTTTTGGAAGGTGGAGTCACAACATGGGAAGAGACAACATCAACATGTGGGTTCACAGGGGGTATAGGTTCTAGTTTATGAAGTTGGGAACTTTTCATCAGGTAAAGTAAATTAGGGATATCTGGACCATATGATGTAGATGGAATTTCTAGGTTTTCTTGGCTAGGAAGGGGCTCAATAGGAGCTTGATTTTTAGTTTTCTTCCCTTTATTGGTAGTCTATGGTCTACCTCTTCTTCTCTTAAGGGGTTGAGATTGAAAACCCCCCCAAGAAAGGAAATGGTTCCAGGTTCTTTCTGCCTTAGCTAGTTGGCTCTTTATTATCAGTTTTATTAGGGCTTTGTGGTAAATAAAATGAGAGGAGGGATTTGTCTGGGTCTTGAACCTAATTTCCATATGTTTAAAGATATATAACAAATACAAACATGGACTAATTTTTATCTAACCAACAAGATGTGCGATAAAATAAAAATGGTAGAGGTTTACCCAATTAAACCATCCTTCACAAGTAAAATATTGTTGGAACAGGTGTATAGGGACATGCCATTTATCTTGCAACCGCTCCTTTCAAACTCCAACCCTCTAATTTTCCCCTATGAATTCTTCTTTGAAGAAGAAAGGGACATTTATCCCTGCCAAAACATGACTGTGGAAAATATTCTCACCATCCGCTCATAGCGCTGCGACCTCATCAATGGTTTGCTATATAACTGGAAATGAAGCCTCCCACCTCCACATGATTCCCATTGAACCCCTAAGCAAAAAATCGGGCCACTGCATCATGGTATCCGGTGCAGCGGTGGAAGAATTCATTCCAGCCAATCTGCTAAAACAACAGATGAATTTCAGGGTAAATGTCTAGCAAATTTGGTGATTTGGATTCGAATCGGTTCGCCTTACCTCCTTTCCCCATATTGTTATATGATCTTCCTGGGATTCGATCTTGAATCGTTGTGAACAAAATGGTTAACAATGCCAAGTGTAAATGGTTACACACTAACAAAAAATAGACGATTTGACACGAAAAGGTAAAAACAAGTTGATATGTGGATGAGATAACACAATTGGTGAGTTAATAATCACAAGGTTTCAGGTTAAGATTACAAATGAAATCTGTAACATATGGTAAGATCATGTTAAATGATGTTCATTTGTTGTAGCGGAGGAAAGAAATGATTAACTGGTACTTTTAACCTCTCGAAATAGATGGAGACACCTTTCAATGAAAATTTTGACGCTGACGTGGTCAACACAGTCATCACCTTTTGAATTTAAAAACCAGTTTTGGCACTGACAATTGGCTTGTCAGCCAAAATGAAAAATGTTGATACCCCCATTGTCAGCAAATTTCTTCGCAGGACCATATTAGATCTCCAAAATGCTGATAGCTCCACTATTAATAACTTTCCCTGCTTATTACAATTAAGATGATGACATTGCAATTGTCAACATTTTCTAAAAAAAAATAAAAAACGAACTTTATTGTGATAACAACTGGCTCCACACAGATGCTGTTGATTAATGATGGGATCAAGAACTACCAATAGACTAGTTCCCTTATCCATTATGAACACAAGCTCAAAATAAAATTGACTAAAAAATAAGGACTTCATCTTTTAAGAGATGATTTTACAGACTCTGAAAATGAAAAAATATAAGGGTCTTCACCTTGGGCTTCAATTCCCTCTGAATATTCACACCTGCAAGATATTTTTAAAAATATATGGATATGTACAATGAAACTTGAAAATAATTATGTGTTTAGGAGATATAATGCTTTAGGAAACATCCATTGACTAGACCTCCTTGCACGATTTCTCCTTGCGTACCTTCTAAGATGAAACTGTTCTTACCCCAGAAAGCTGCAATTATGTATGGCTCTTTCCAAATGTTCTCAAACTTCTCATGTTTACCCTTATCTTCGATGTAGACATCCCATTTTAAAACCAAGTCTTGTCATTTGAAGTCATCCTCTTTAGTTTTTTTTTTATCAAAAACCTTCTTACTTTGTTCTTGTACTTCCTGAGATTTCTCATATACCCTTTCTCTGGTTTCTTGCACTTAAATTAGTTGATTTATCCTTCTCTGTAGCTGACTTGGTTCTTCTCACATTTCTTGCAAATATTTCATAACAGGAATTCTAATTAAAACATGAAACAATGCGTCAACACCATTATACACTAACTAGAAAGGAGAAGTGTTAATTGACCTCTTAGTACTAACTCTGTTTGCCCATAAGGAAAACTTGAGTTTTGTGTGCCAAGCCTTTTTGTTATCTTCTAACAAATTTTTAATAATTTTGATCAAACTATTATTGGAGGATCCTGCGAGTCCATTACCTTGACGGTAATAGGTCGTGGAATGACTAAGCTTGATATGGTAGTCTTGGGAGAATTTCACTAATCTCTTAGACTTAAAGAAATGTATATTATTAATAATAATCCTCTTCGAGCAACCAAATCTAGAAATAATATTTTCAAAGAATTGAATAACTACAAGTTCAGTAGCTTGCCTGCTCGGAAGTGCTTCAATCCAATTTGTGAAGTAATCTGTTCTTGTTAAAATCAATCTATGTTGTGCTGACGATGCTAGATGAATTTCACCTATAAATTCAAGGCCCTATTGTTGGAAAGGTGCCTCCATAAAGATAGGTTTCAAAGGTAAAGACATTAGTTTTGACCTACCCTCAAACAACTGACATTTATGACAAGATGCTACTTCCTTTCTAACATCAGAAAATAGAGTAGGTCAATTAAATGCAACTCTCAAGATTTTATCTGGTGTAGCCTTCTATTAATTATGTCCCCCACATGCTCCTTCATGAAACTCTTTACTCATTTTCTTAGCTTCGTCTTCTAGTAGGCAGTTCAATAAAATACCCTGAGGGTCTTTCCAATACAAATAACCATTTAAAAGAAAATACTTAACATATTTCAATCTCAAAAATCTAGCCCGTGTATTTTCTATTCCTAGTGGTACTTGTAAATTTTGTAGAATGTAAACAACCTCAACATACCACAGACATTGTTTTAAAACAATTTTTAGCTTTAACAACTGATTCTTCACCTGACAGATCTGATAATTCAAAGATAGAATTTATACCAACAACATCAAGATTTGTTTCAGTCATTAGTCTAGCCAGACCCCGTCCTTTAATTAACTTGGTAGGTTTTATTTCCAAGTCAAACTCCAACATTTTAGCAATCCACGTCCCTCTTCTACCATCACTGTCTGGCTGTACTAAAATACTCTTTATTGCAGCATCTGGCACATATGCAGTCACATGAGAATGCAAAATAAAAAGTCTAAAATATTTTAGTGCTTTGATTAGAGCATAAGCTTGTTTGTTTAGAATATTGTACATCAGTTCAACATCCCTCAATGCCCTACTGAAAAAGGAAATGGTATGTTCTTGACCTGCCTCATTCTTCTGAAGCAACACACCGGAGATAGTGTGTTTCGAGGCGAAAGAGAAAATCATCAAATCCTTTGAAAAATATGGACTAATGAATAAAGGTGCTTGGCCTAAATCTCTCTTGATATCATTAAAATAATTATTTTCTTGCTCAGTCCACTTAATTTCGCTCCCTTTCTTAAGCATACCTGTTATTACTTTTAAATTTTTTTGCAAAATTTGGAATAGAACACTGCAAAAAATTTACTTTACCTAAGAAAGATTGCACTTCCTTCTTATTTCTTCGCTGCTCAATATTTTTGAACGTTGTCACTCTAGTGGGGTCTATTTTTATTCCGTCCTTTGATACTATGTGTCCCAAAAACTTGTCTTTTTTCATGGTGAAATGGGAATTTTTTGGATTTAGAGAAACTGCAAATTTCCTGCACTTTCTAAAAAATGTCCTCAAATTTTTCAGATGGGAAGATTTAGATTCTAAGAAAACAGTAATGTCATCTAGATAAATTACCACAAACTTAGTTCTTTCTTCAGCAAATATGATGTCCATTGCGTGCTGAAAAATATCTTCGATGCTCAGGAGTCTGAATGGCATCTTAGAATACATGAACATACCCATGGCGTGGTGAAGGAAATCTTCTCTTGATCTTTTGGGTCAAGCAGGATCTGATTGTATCCTTAAAATCCATCCAACATGGAAATCCTTTCTGCACCAACCACCTTCTGTAGAATGTGATCCATTTTCGGCAAAGGATAATTATCCTTAAGTGAGAGTTTGTTTAAATTTCTGAAATCCACACACAGACAATTTCCCCACTTTTCTTCCTCACCGACACCAAGTTTTCTACCCAATTGGAAAATATGAGTGGAATGGTGATTTTTGCAGCAATCGGTCTCTTTACTTATTTCTCAATCAGTGGTAGTAGCTTTGGATTGATCCTTCTTAACTTTTGTTTAAATGGTTTTTCATCTTCCTTAAGTGGTATGGTATGTTGGATGATGGATTGATCATAAATATTTAAATCTTCGTACCTCCAAGCAAATATATCAGCGAACTCTTTCAATAATTTTGCATATTCTGGTTTCTGCTCCTTTTTCAAAGTGTTGGAAACTTTGAATACCTTTGGGTCACTTTTAGTCCCCAACTTATAATCTTCCATCTCAGCATCACTCGGCAGAATTCTTGGCTTCATTGCCACATCATTAGAATCAAACAATCTTTCTAAAGGTACTAAGCCTTTAGGAATCAAATTTTTACTTAGTTGAATAATTTCCTGTCCAGCTACAACATTCAAAAAGGTTGTTGTTTCATAATTATTATATGTGGTTTCATCTTCATGATTTTCTATTAGGGTGCTAAAAAATTCATTTGTTCTTTCCAAAAATCTATTGATTTGTTGATCATCTTCAAACACCTACCAGTGTTTTGTATTATCCAAAATTGAAGGCCTATGTCTAACATTTATCTCATACTTTTCATTTGGATAAATCAGAATTCTGAAAGTACTAGAAGTTGTTGCTAAGGAATCTGCAATTCCATTCTCCTCTCTTGATACTAGTGAGTTCTCATGTTCGGAAAAGAAGTTATAAAATAACTCCCAAACTTCATTCCTGTAGGCTCACATTCTTGGATGCTTAGTTTGATAGGTACCTTGGACTTGGTTCACAATCAACTCTAATTCCCCAAAAATGTGAATTTTCTGCACCTTTTTCTCTCTTAACATATTTAACCCAATGATGAGAGCTTCATACTCTACTACATTATTTGTTCAATCAAAATTCAGTTTAAATGAATGTAATTGAATTGTACAATCCAGTGGAATGATCCACACTCCTACTCTAGAACCCTTCTCATAGGTGGAGCCATCAAAATTTAATTTCCAGACTTCACTTAAAAATTTCTGAACCTATTCCTGCTGAATATTAATTTCATTTGTTGCTTATGTTTCTCCCTCAAAAAAACAATCACTGAAGAAAATTTATGATCCTAGCTCTGTGTCTACTGCATAGATTGGATGATTATCCGGTTGGGTTCTGCTGCTCACCATATAGGCCATTTTAACCTCCCGGTACAATATTTTCATTTCACAAAACAATGGTATAGAAGCATAGGTAATGTCCATCTGTAAAGTTCCTCCCAATCTCGTTGCCCAAGATCAGGATAACAACATGCCAAATCTGGTTGGAATGTTTGCTACTACTATATCCATCAATACACTCTTAGCGGGAATATGAGCTAAGGTGACATCCAAATCCTTTATCAAACCTAGGCAATTTACTTTTATAGAGTCAAAGGAGAACAAACATTTATAGGGTCTGGTAATTGGGAGCCCTAGATGGTCGATGATTGACTTGGGGATGAGGTTATGTGAGGCTCCAGAGTCTAACATGGCATTGCGAAGAATCATATCATGTACATTTAGGCTTACATCAAATGGGGGCATGTCATCGTTTGAACTAGTGACGTGTGGGGCAAACACATTTTCAGGAGCATCATCATCTAGGTTCAAAGAATCTTGTGAATTGATGTTGACTTGATCAATTTTTGAATTGTTAATCATAGTAGAAATTATTTTCCTATATTTCTCATTTCTTAAAAGTTTAGCAAAAGGAATGGATACTTTCAACTTACTGATTTCAGAGTCCAAAAAAAGTTGACCATGATTTTTTTGCATCTTTGGCCTCCTTTCTTGCTTGTTCTGTCTATTTTGGATTGTCCTTCTTTGGCTCCTTTGGTTTCTTCAAAATATCTTTTTTGGGTTCAACTTGTTGTTCAACTTCTGTCTTTTGTGGTGAATCTTTTATGGGGACATTCCGGTTCCTGAGGTTATAATCCCTTTGAAAATCTTCCTGCGCATTATTATACCCCTGCTGATAAAAAACTGAATCACAAAGATGAATGTTATCTTTTTCTCATGAGCATCTAGCAGAAATGTCATGTTCTTATTTGGTGGCAAACACTTGGGTTTATTTGTCATCAAAACACCCAATATAACAATATTCTTCATCATTAGTATCCTCATCAACAAAATATTATGGAAAAGGAGGTCAAACAACATGTTGATGTTCTTTAGGAGCTTTCTGCTCTCTAGGATGATATTGAGCAGCACAGGGTCTCCTAAAATTTGGATTTCTAGCTTGAGGTTGATTCTAACCTTGGGGAGGAGTCAATTTATCCACCAACTTCTCCATAGTTTTTAGCATCACATCAAACTTCAAGTCAGGAGATGAAGATGAATCTTCTTTGAAACCCACTCTCCTTTCAGCCTTCATTTTTGCTTTGTTTGCCAATAAATTGGCCTCCACTTGAATTGCATTACTCTGCATTTGATCTAAAGTATAAGGATTCCTTTCATGGAGATGATATGCCAACTCAACATCAAAACAATCAGGATAGTGTAATAAACCCAAACCAGGATGTGGTTTGATTTCAGCAAGGAGAGAATTATAAATCTTGTTAAATTTGATTGTGAATTCTTGTACAGATTATCCTGTGTTCCTTTTAAGGGCATCATACTCAGATAAAATCTACAAGGGGTTATTTTTCACTTCCCATCTGGCGAGAAAAAACTGTTCAAATTTTTGGAAGGTATTAATACAAGCTGCAGATAAAGATCTAAATCATTTTTTACCTCATCTGACGGAATTTTTGGAAAACGTTTGAGTTTGACATCCTCATGGACAACTTCTTCTAGATCTATAAAATTGATAAGTTTATTTACATGCTGTTGAGCTGTATAATACCCAATACCATCAAATTGAATAATACATTGTCCATAATTTTTTGGGAGGTCATGGATCTAACCCCCAATATCCAAGGGTGCATATAGAGGAGCCATAGGGCTGATAAGTGAAACTATATTAACAACAGGAGGTAGGACAACATAAGTCATGTGTTCTAGGATTGTTGGAATGGCAGTTGATGGAATAGGCTTTTGAAAATCTCTAGAGGACATAAGAAAATCTTGAATATTTACCAGTGTCTTCTTGAAGTTCCTAGACTTTTTGTTCCAATTTCTGGAAATGAGACCAAATCTCAAAATCTTGGCGTAAAAGATCTAGTTATGGGATAGAGGGCCCAGGGGTGAAGGTCTTAAGATCTGTTGGATATAAAATAGTATCTGACAAACTACTCTTAGATTTATATATGAGTAATTTATTTTCAAATTTGATATCTAGCACTAAGTCTTCAAAAGTTTCAAGCTTTGTAGGTAGAGAGAAAGATATTTCTAAATAAACCATACCTGTTTCCTTAGGATTCTTTTTCCTGAAAAAATTTTTAGGCTTGAAAAAAACTGAGGTGGATTTGGATTAGGATTCCTCTGAGTATATACACCTGTATGAGCCAGAAATTCATCAATAAGAACTGTTTAGATTATAATGTGGAGTTGCCAGAGTAAACATCTTGCATTCAAACTGATATACAAATCTTTGTTTTCCCTCAGAGATCTATTCTTCGACAATCAAATCATTAGGGGAAAAATATGCTTCTCATTCCCTAGCAATGACGCCAAAATGTTATCACTTAGGGAAAACCCTGGCTGTGGGAAAGACCCGAAGTTAACCTCAGAACCTCTTTTAGGTTGAAATCTAACCCTTCAACCTAGAGAGTATCTCCTTGTAAAACTCAACTACTCTATGGTCACTGTAGTAGAAGGCTTCTCTAATTGAGTTCGGTGGCCAGATTTAGATCATAGGATGAAATTGGTTTGGAGATTTACAAAACATACCATTAGGCATGGAATCCATTTCTAAACAAGTAAAGCTACATATCTAATGAGAGAGCAATAAAAAACATGATAGCAGTAAATCCTTTGATTGTTTGAGAAATTGGAAGAAAGAGAAATTGGAATGAATCATATTTTATAAGAAAGGAACATAAATGAAATCCAATCTTAGATACTAAAATTTTCATACATGAAAAAAAGTTTGTATATCAAAGATAAAACTGACAGGGAACTACAACACATGAGTTTCCTACAAAATGTTCATTAAAAACTGTAAATATATTCAAGGCTGCTCAAATATACTAGAATGCAAATATGTTTTTTGATAAAATTACAACCCTTCTTCATTCTTCATAAACTGTTTTATAGAACTTACATAAAATGTTTGCAAAACAATAGTCTCCATACTAATTACAATAATCTAAGATATCTAAAATATCTTCATGTTCATGCATGTAAAATATAAAACACAGATACATTTTGTTTTTCCTAAAATATCTATAGGAAAATATGTTGATAAGTATGTTGGGTGTAAAGCCTGATTATCTTCTTTATTCAGCGGTATCACTGCATTGGACCCCAATTAGTAATGTGGCGGCAATACCACCTGAAATATTTGCGTTGCAAGAGGGGCCTAGGGGGGCGCAGTTGCAATCTTTGGGAGCCACCCTTGGTGGGGGATCAAGGGCAACGCCCTTGAAGCTAAAAATAGATGTAAAATTGCCTTGTAAAATGTTGTAATTTCGTAGTCAATCTGGGGCATTCATTAGGCGGAAATTTGATGGTAGAAATTATGTTTAATTTAAGGTTTTTTTTTCCTAGAAGGAAACCCCTTGCTATATATGAGGGAATTTTATGTAGATTGGTATTCTGAGCCGGGCAAAGAGAGGAGATTGAGAGAAAAGAGGGAATTACAACGGATCTTTTGTAGGTTGTATCTCTTCATTTTGCTAGATAATATAAAAGGAAGGACTGGCTGTTTCTCCATGGACGTAGCCGAAATTGGGTGAACCACATATATCTGTGTCTCTCTTGTTTTATGTTTTTATATTTCTGCAATATATTTTATGTGTTCCATTGCTCTGTAATATATAATTTTCCAACAAAGTAGGTGAAGTAAAATATCTCTCAAACTGTCTTCCTTGGAAAACAAAACAGGGCCCTATCTAGTAGCTCAACATCCTAGCCGACAAAGCAGGTCCCTCAGCAAATCAAGCCTAAAACTTCTCCAAAACTGCTTCTTTGTTCATCCTTCCTTCTTTCGAATCTCCTAGAAAAAACATTGATATTGTTGTTGTCAGTTTCATTGGTTTTTTGTTTGTAGCTTTTATTGGAAGGCTTACTGTCAACATTTTCATTTCCACCTAATTTCAAAATCGCTGACAACTGGAAGGGCAACATTTTTAGCTGTCTGAATATCGCTAACAATAGAGATGTCAGTTCTCCCTCTTTGCTCTGAAATCGCTGACAAACAAATTTTTAGCTTTTTTCCCTGTATCGTTTTGTATCAACCTTCACAAATAGATTTCACCCCAAAATAGATAACAGTGGCTCTCTAAAATTTATCAAAAATGTTGATGATGGGAATGTCAGATTTCTCGACTTTTTTGCTGCATAAAAACTATAAGGTCAACTTTCAGCGATAAAATGAAAACCCTATTTCATGAGATAGATAGGCAAAAATCTAAGTTTAATTCCCCAATCATCTTAGCTAAGGGTACTAACAGCCCTGAGCAATACATCCACCTTCTCCAATATCTACTTTTTACTTTTCCTTGTCTCCATGGGTGCCTTTTTCATATTTTCTTTGCCTCTTCTCTTCTTAGAAACTATAGCCTTCTTCCTGCTAATAATGAGGTCCTTTAGTGGCATGTTGTCAATGTCAATCACTTCCTTGGTCAACTATGGCTTATTTATGAGTTTGATCTTCTATCTTAACTTGTTAGTTTGCCTTGTATGTCTATTTCCACCCTTGAAGACCTCAGAAAGTATCTCCTCCTCTTTGCTTTCAACCTCTGGTTCTTTTCCCTTAGGATCCTCTCTTTTAGCTATGTCTGTAGGGGAAGTTTTGGAAGGTGGAGTCACAACATGGAAAGAGGCAACATCAATAGGTGGGTTCACAGGGGGTATAGGATCTATTTTATGAAGTCGGGCACTTTTCGTCTGGTAAAATTTAGGGATCTTTAGACTAGATGATGTAGATGGAACTTCTAGGTTTTCTTGGCTGGGAGGGGGCTCAATAGGAGCTTGATTTTTAGTTTTTTTCCCTTTTTGGCAGTCTATTGTCTACCTCTTCTTCTCTTAAGGGGTTGAGGTTGAAAACCTCCCCAAAAAAGGAAATGATTCCAGGTTCTTTTTGCCTTAGCTAGGCGGCTTTTTATTATTAGTTTTATCATGCCTTTGTGGTATATAAAATGAGAGGAGGGATTTGTGTGAGCCCTGAACCTAGCTACCATATGTTTAAGGTTATCTAACAAATAAAAGATGGACTAATTCTTATATGACCAAC
The DNA here is from genome assembly GCA_031772625.1 of Pinus tabuliformis. Taxonomy (NCBI): domain Eukaryota; kingdom Viridiplantae; phylum Streptophyta; class Pinopsida; order Pinales; family Pinaceae; genus Pinus; species Pinus tabuliformis. The sequence continues at coordinate 616,230,214 of CM062818.1, read as the reverse complement.
AAGATGTGTGAGAAAATAAAAATGGTAGAGGCTTACATGATTACTTCGTCCTTCACAACTAAAATATTGCTGACAGAGGTGTAAAGGGACATGATGTTTATCCTGCAACCACTCCTTTCAAAGTCCAATCCTCCAATTTTCCCTCTGAATTATTCTTTGAATAAGAAAGGGACATTGATCCCTACCAAAACATGACTATGGAAAATATTCTCACCGTCCGCTGGTAAGGCTGCGACCTCAACAATGGTTTTCTCTATAACTAGAAATGACAATCCTCCCACCTGCACACGATTCCCATCAAACCCCTATGCAAATGACCAGGACACTGCATTGTGGTAGTCAGTGTAGTGGTGGAAGAACTCGCTCTAGCCGGACTGCTAAAACAACTGATGAATTTGGGGGTAAATGTCCAACAAATTTGATGCTTTGGGCGCATACCAATTCGCCTTACCTCTTTTCCCCATCCCGCTGTGTGATATTCCCAGGATTCAATCTTGAATCCCTGTAAAAAAAATGGTTAATAATTCCAAGTTTAAATGACTACACAATAACGACAAACAGACGGCTTAACGGGACAAGGTAAAACAAGTTGATATGCGGATGAGATAACACAGCTTGTGAGTGAATAATCACAAGGTTTCAGGTTATGATTACAAATGAAATCCGTAACATATGGTAAGATCATGTTAAATGATGTTCATTCAATGAAGGAGAGGAAACAATTATTAACCGATACTTTTACGTTCTCGAAATAGATGGAGACACCTTTCAATGAAAATTTTGACGTTAACGTGCTCATCACAGTCATCACTTTTTGAATTTAAAAATTGGTTTTTGCGTTGACAATTGGCCTGTCAGCCAAAATGGAAAATACGGATACCCTCGTTGTCAACGAAATTTTTCGTAGGAGAATATCATATCACTAAAACATTGATAGCCCCATTATTAGTAATTTTCCCTGTTTATTACAATTAAGATGTTGACACTGCAACTGTCAACATTTTCTAAAAAAAAAAAATGAAGTTTATTGTGAAAACAACTGGATCCACGGGGATGTTGTTGGTCAATGATAGCAACGAGAACTCCCCATAGAACAATTTCCTTATCCATTAGAAACACTATCTCAAGATAAAACTGACTCAAAAATAAGGACTTCATATTTTAAGAGATGATTTTACAAAATCTGAACATGAAAAAATATAATTGTTTCTAAAAAACTTTTATTTTTTGATGAATATCAACAAAACCTCAGGGCCTTCACTTCGGGCTTCAAGTCCCTTTGAATATTCATCCACACCTGCAAGATATTTTTAAAAATATATGGATATGTACAATGAAACTTGAAAATAATTTTGTGTTTAGGAGATATAATGCTTCAGGAAACATCCATTGACTGGACCTCCAGGCAGGAATTCTCCTTGTGGACCTTCTAAGATGAAATTGTTCTTACCCCAGAAAGTTGCAATTTTGTATGGCCCTTTCCAGATGTTCTCAAACTTTCTTTGTTTACCCTTATCTTCGATGTGGGCATCCCATTTTAAAACCAAGTCTTGGCATTTGAAGTCATCCTCTTTAGTTTTTCTGTCAAAAACCTTCTTAATCTATTCTTGTACTTCTTGAGATTTCTCATATACCCTTTCTCTAGTTTCTTTCACTTCAATTAGCTGATTTATCCTTCTTTGTAGCTGATTTGGTTCTCCTCCCATTTCTTGCAAATATTTCATAACAAACATTCCAATTGAAACATGAAACAATGTGTCAACACCAAACACTAACTGGAAAGGAGAAGTGTTGATTGACCTCTTACTACTAACTCTATCTTCCCATAAGGAAAACTTGAGTTTTGTGTGCCAAGCCTTTTTGTTATCTTCTAATTGTTTTTTAATAATTCTAACCAAACTCTTATTGGAGGATTCTACCAGTCCATTACCTTGACGGTAATAGGTTGTGGAATGGATAAGTTTGATATGGCAGTCTTCATAGAATTTTACTAATATCTTAAACTTAAAGCATTGTGAATTATCAGTAATAATCCTCTTCGAGCAACGAAATCTAGAAAAAATATTTTCTAAGAATTGAATAACTACAAGGTTAATAGCTTATATGCTCGGAAGTGCTTCAATCCACTTTGTGAAGTAATTTTCCCCTGTCAAAATCCATCTATGTTGTGCTAACGATGCCTGATAAATTTCACCTACAAATTCAAGGATCCACTGTTGGAAAGGTGCCTCCACAGAGATAGGTTTCAAAGGCAAAGACATTAGTTTTGACTTATGCTAAAACAACTGAAATTTGTGACAAGTGGCTACCTTTCTAACATAAGAAAATAGAGTAGGTCAATAAAATCCAGCTTTGAGAATCTTATCTGGTGTGGCCTTCTAGTAATGATGTCCCCCACATGCTCCTTCATGAAACTCTTTACTAATTTTCTTAGCTTCGTCTTCTAGTAGGAAGTTCAATAAATTACCCTGAGTGTATTTCCAATACAAATAACCATTTAAAAGAAAATACTTAACTAATTTCAATCTCAAAAATCTAGTTCGTGTCTTTTCTATTCCTGATGGTACTTGTAAATTCTGCAGAATGGAAACAACCTAAGCATACCACAAACATTGTTTAAAACAATCTTCAACTTTAACATCTGATTATTCACCTGACAAATACGATAGTTCAAAGATAGAATTTATACCAACAAAATCAAGATTTGTTTGAGTCACTAGTCTAGCCAGACCCTGTCCTTTAATTAACTTGGTAGGTTTTATTTCCAATTCAAACTCCAACATTTTAGCAATCCACATCCCTCTTCTTCCACCATTGCCTAGTTGTACTAAAATACTCTTTATTGTAGCATCTGGCACAAATGCAATCACATGAGAATGCAAAATAAAAAGTATAAAATGTTTTAGTGCTTTGATCAGAGCATACATCTGTTTTTCTAAAATATTGTACTTCAGTTCAACATCCCTCAATTCCCTGTTGAAAAAGGAGATGGGTTGTCCTTGACCTGTCACATTCTTCGGAGGCGAAAGAGAAAATCATCAAATCCTTTGAAAAATCTGTATTAATGAGTAAAGTTGCTTGGCCTAAAGCTCTCTTAATATCATTAAAATAATTCTTTGCTTGCTCAACCAACTTAATTTCACTCCTTTATTAAGCATACATGTTATTACTTTCACAATTTATGCAAAATTTGGAATAAAATGCCACAGAAAATTTAATTTACCTAAGAGAGGGTGCACTTCCTTATTATTTATTGGCTGCTCTATCTTTTGGATTATTGTCACTTTGCAAGGGTGTATTTTGATTCCATCCTTTGATACTATGTATCCCAACAACTTGCCTTCTTTCATGGCGAAATGGGACTTTTTTGGATTTAGAGAAACTACAAATTTCCTACACTTGCTAAAAATTGTCCTCAGATGTTTCAAAAGGGCAGATTCAGATTTTGAGAAAACATTAATGTCATCTAGATAAATTAACACAAACTTATCTATTTTGTCAGATAATGTGATGTCCATTGTGCACTGAAAAGTAGCTTCGACATTCATGAGTCTGAATGGCATCTTAGAATACATGAACGTACCCCACCTCATGGTGAAGGCAATCTTCTCCTGATATTTTGGGTCAATCAGGATCTTATTGTATCTTGAAAATCCATCCAGCATGGAAATCCTTCCTGCACCAATCACCTTCTGGAGAATGTGATCCATTTTTGGCAAAGGATAATTATCCTTCAGTAACTTTTTTTAAATTTATGACATCCACCAACAGGTTAATTTCCCCACTTTTCTTCCTCATTGGCACCAAGTTTGCTACCCAATTGGAAAATCTGAGCGGAATGATGATTTTTCCAGCAAGTCATCCCTTTAATTCTTTCTCAATTAGTGGCAATAGCTTCGGATTGATCCTTCTTAACTTTTGTTTAAATTATTTTTCATCTTCCTTAAGCGGTATAGTATGTTGGATGATGGATTGATTATAAATTTTCAAATCTTCGTACCTCCAAGCGAATATATTAGCAAACTATTTCAATAATTTTTCATATTTTGGTTTCTTCTCCTTTTTCAAAGAGTTGGAAGCATTGACTACCTTTGGTTCACTTTTGGTCCCCAAATTCTAATCCTCCATCTTAGCATCACTCAGCAGAATTCTTGGCTTCATTGCCACATCATTAGAATCAAACAATCTTTCTAAAGGTACCAAGCCTCTAGGAATCAAATTGTTACTTAATTGAATAATTTCCTGTCCAACTACAACATTCAAAAAGGCTGTTGTTTCAAAATTCTTATCTGTGGTTTCATCTTCATGCTTTTCTATTGGGGTGTTGAGAAATTCATTTGTTCTTTCTAGAAATATTTTGATTTGTTGATCATCTTCAAACACCTGCCAAGGTTTTGTATTATCCAGAATTCAAGGCCTATATAACATTTATCTCATACTTTTCATTTGGATAAATTAATATTGTGAAAGCACTAGCAGTTGTTGCTAAGGAATTTGCAATCCCATTCTCCTCTCTTGATACCAATGAGATCTCATGTTCGGAAAATAAGTTAGAAAATAAATCCCAAACTTCATTCTTGTAGGCTCTCATTCTCGGATGATTAGTTTGATATGTACCTTTGACTTGGTTCACAATCAACTCTGAGTCCCCAAAAATGTGAATTTTTTGTGCCTTTTTCTCTCTTAACATATTTAACCCAACGATGAGAGCTTCATAATATGCTACATTATTTTTACAATAAAAATGCAATTTAAATGAATGTAATTGACTTGTAAAATCTGGTGGAATAATCGACATTCTTGCCCCAAAACCCTTCTCATAGGTGGAGCCATCAAAATGTAATTTCCAGGCTTCATCTTAAAATTTATGAACCTGTTCCTACTGAATATTAATTTCATTTGTTGCTGATATTTCTCCCTCAAAACAACAATCATTGAAGAAAATTTGTGATCCTAGCGTTGCGTCTACTGCATATATTTTATGATTATCTGGATGGGTTTTGTTTCTCACCATATAGGCGATTTTAACCTTTCGTTATAATCTTTTCATTTCACCAACCAATGGTATAGAAGCATAGGACATGTCCATTTGTAAATTTCCTCCTAATCTCACTGCCCAATATCGAGATAACAACATGCCAAATTTGGCTGGAATGTTTTCTACTGCTATATCCATAAATACACTCTTAGCGGGAATCAAAGCTAAGGTGACAACCAAATCCTTTATCAGCCCTAGGCATTTTCCCTTTCTAGAGTGAAAGGAGAACAAATCTTTATAGGGTCTACTAATTCAGAGCCCTAGATGGTCCATGACTAACCTAAGCATGAGGTTATGTGAGGCTCCAGAGTCTAACATGGCGTTTTGAAGATTCATATCATGTACATTTAGACTTACATAAAATGGGGGCGCATCATTGTTTGAACTAGTGACATGTGGGCCAAACCCAAATTCAAGAGCATCATCAAATAGGTTCAAAGAATCTTGTGTATTTATGTTGACTTGATAAATTTCTGAATTTTTAATCATAGTATAAATTATTTTCCTATATTGCTCATTTCTTAAAAGTTTATCAAAAGGGATGGATACTTTCAACTTACTGATTTCAGACTCCAAATTAAAAGTTGACTTGTATTTTTTTGCATCTTTGGCCTCCTTTCTTACTTCTTATGTCTTTTTTGGATTGTCCTTCTTTGGCTCCTCTGGTTTCTTCAAAATCTCCTTTCTGGGTTTAGCTTGTTGTTCAACTGCTTCCGACAGAGCTTTTATGGGGAAATTTTGGTTCCTGAGTTATACTGCCTTTGAAAATCTGCCACCACATTATTATACCCCTGCTAATAAACAACCAAATCACAGAGATGAACGTTGTCTTTTTCTCCTAAGCATCCAACAGAAATGCCATGTTTTTTTTTGGTGTAAAACACTTGGGTTTCTTTGTCATCGAAATGCCCAATCTAATGATATTATTCATCAATAGTATCCTCATCAACAAAAAATTTTGGAAAAGGAGGTCGAACAACAGGTTGCTAATATTCAGGATCTTTCTTCTCTCTAGAATGATTTTGAGTAGCCCGGGGTCTCCCAAAATTCAGATTTCTGACTTGAGGTTGATTCTCACCTCGGGGAGGAGTCAATTTATCCACCAACTTCTCCATAATTTTTAGCAACACATCAAACTTCAAGTTAGGAAATGAAGATAAATATTCTTTGAAACCTACCATCCTTTCAACCTTCTTTTTTGCTTTATTTTCCAATAAATTAGCCTCCACTCCAATTGCATTACTCTGCATTTTCTCTAAAGTAGAAGGGTTCCTTTCATGGAGCTAATATGCCAAATCAACATCAAAACAATCAGGATAGTGTAATAAGTCCAAACCAAGAGGTGGTTTGATTTCAACTAAGATAGAATTATAAATCTTATTAAATCTAATTATGAATTCTTGTACATATTCTTCTGTGTTCCTTTTAAGGGCATCATACTCGGCTAAAATCTGCAAGGGTTTACTTTTCACTTCCCATCTAGAGAGAAACAACTGTTCAAATTGATGGAAGGTATTAATATTGGTTACAGGTAAAGATCTGAACCATTTCTTTACCTCACCTAACAGACTTTGTGTAAAAAGTCTGAATTTGACGTCCCCATGGTCAACTTCTTCTAGATCTATTAAATCGATAAGTTTATCTACATGCTGCTGAGATGTATAATACCCAATATTGTCAAATTGAATAATACATTGTCCATAATTTTGTGGGAGGTCATGGATCCGACCCCCAAGGTCCAAGGGTGCATATCGGGAAGCCATAGGGTTGATATGTGAAAATATACTAACATGAGGGGTAAGAACAATAAAAGTCACAAGTACTGAGATTGATGGAATAATGGTTGATGGAATAGGATTTTGAAAACCTCGAGCGGATAACTAAGTAGTCAGGGTAAACAAGAATGGGATGAAATAAGGAAAAGTTAGAGATTTAGCAGTGAATTCTCGAAGTTCTTGGACTTTTTGTTCCAATTTCTAGAAATGAGACCAAATCTCAAAATCTTGGGGTAAAAGCTCTAGTTCCGGGATAGAGGACCCAGGGGTGAAGATCTTAAGATCTGTTAGATATACAAAAATATCTTAAAAACTAATCTCGGACTTAGATATGAGTAGGTTACTTTCAAATTCGATATCTAGCACTAAGTTTTCAAAAGTTTCAAGCTGCGTAGGTAAAGAGAAAGATATTTCTAAATCAACCATACTTGTTTCCTTAGGAGTCTTTTTCCTGAACAACTTTTATGGGCTTCAAAAACTCTAAGGTGGATTTGGATCAAGGTTCCTCTGAGTATAGACATCTGTATGAGCTAGAACTTCATCAATAATACACCTTTAGATCATAATGTGGAGTCGCTAAAGAAAACATCTTGCAGCCGAACTGATATAAAAACCTCTATTTGTCCTCAGAGAACAAATCTTCGACAATCAAATCTTTAGGGGAAAAAATATGCTTCTCGTTCCCTAGAAATGACGCCAAAATGTTATCACTTAGGGAAAACCCTAAGGTAACCTCATAACTTCTTTTAGGTTGAAAGTTGGCCCTTCAACCCGAAGAGGGATCTCTCCATAAAACTCAACTACTCTATGGTCACTGTAGTAGAAGGTTTCTCCAATTGAGTTTGGTGGCCAGATTTAGCTCATAGGATGAAATTGGTTGGGAAGTTTACAAAATATACCATTGGGCATGGAGTCAAGTTCTAAACAAGTAAAGCTATAGATCTAATGAGAAAGCTATAAAAAGCATGATAGCAGCAAATCCTTTGACTGTTTGAGAAATTGGAAGAAAGATAAACTTGAATGAAACATAGTTTATAACTCACTGAGGCACAAATACTAATGGCTGATAAATATAAGAAAGGAGCATAAATGAAATCCAATATTCAATACTAACATTTTAAGACATGAAAGAAAGTTTGTATAACAAATATGAAACTGACCAGGAACTACCACACATGAGTTTCCTACAAAATTCTCATTAAAAATTGTAAATATATTCAAGACTTCTCAAATATACCATATTGAAAATATGTTTTTTGATAAAATTCCAACCCTTCTTCATTCTTCATAAACTGTTTTATAGAACTTACATAAACTGTTTGAAAAATAATAGTCTCCATACTAATTACAATAATCTGAGATATCTAAGATAACTTCAAGTTCATGTATGTAAAATATAAAATATAGATACATTATGTTTTTCCTAAAATAGCGACAAGAAAATATGTTGATATGTAGGTGAAGTAAAATATCTCTCAAATTGCCTTCCTTGGAAAATTCCCTATCTGGTAGCTCAACATCCTAGCTAGAAAAATAGGTCCCTCTACGAATCAGGCCCTAAAATCCTCCAAAACCGCTTTTTTGTTCATTGTTCTTTCTTTCGAATCTCCTAGAAAAAATGTTGATATTGTTGCTATTAGCATCATTGGTTTTATATTTGTAGCTTCCACTGACAGGATGACTATCAGCACTTTCATTTTCGCCTGATTTCAAAATCGCTGACAACCAGAAGGTTAGAATCTTCGCCTGTTTAAATATAGTTAACAATGGAGATGTCAGCGCTCCCTCTTTACTCCAAAATCGTTGATAGACTGACTGTCAACTTTTCTCCTTGTATCATTTTGTATCAATCAACACACATATTTTTCACTCCAAAATCACTGACAGTGGCTCTGTCAACTTTATCAAAAAAGTTGATGGGAATGTCAGCTTTCTCGATTGTTCTGTTGCATAAAAAACTATAAGGCCGACTGTTAGTGATAAAATTAAAACCTTGTTTCATTATATAGATAGGAAAAAATCTAAGTTTATACCCAAAGAATCTTAGCTGAGGGTACTAGCAGCCTTGAGAAATACATCCACCTTCTCCAATATCTTCTATTTTCTCTGCCTTGTCTCCATGGGTCCCTTTTTCACAATTTATCTACCTCTTCTCTTCTTAGAGCCTGTAGCCTTATTCTTGTTAATAATGAGGTCCTTCAATGGCATGTTTTCAACGTCAATGACCTCCTTTGCCAACTTTGGGTTATTTTTGAGTTTGATCTTGTATCTTAACTTGTAAGTTGGCCTTGTATATCTATTTCCACCCTTAAAGACCTTAGATAGTGTGTCCTCCTCTTTTCTTTCAACCTATGGTTCTTTTCCTTTAGGATCCTTTAGGGGAAATTTTGGAAAGTGGAGTCATAGCATGGGAAGAGCCAACATCAACAAGTGGGTTCACAGGGGTACAAGTTCTGGTTTATGAAGCCGAGCACTTTTCCTTTGGTAAACGTTAGGGATATTTGGACCAGATGATGTAAATGGAACTTCTTGGTTTTCTTGGCTGGGAGGGGGATCGATAGGAGCTTGATTTTTATCTTTTTTCACATCTTGGTAGTCTGTCGTTGACCTCTTCTCCTCTTAAGGGTTTGAGGTTGAAAACCTCCCCAAAAAAGGAAACGATTCTAGGTTCTTTCTGCCATAGATAGTTGTCTTTCTATTATCAATTTTATCAGGGCTTTGTGGTATATAAAATGAGGGGAGGGATTTGTGCAGGCCCTGAACCTAGATTCCATATATTTAAGGCTCTTTAACAAATAAAAACATGGACTAATGATTATCTAACCAACAAGATGTGAAAGAAAATAAAAATGGTATAGGTTTACCTGATTAAACTGTCCTTCACAAGTAAAATATTGTTGACATAAGCGTAAAGGGACATGCCATTTGTCCTGCAACCACTCCTTTCGAACACCATCCCTCTCATTTTTCCCTTTGAATTCTTCTTTGAAGAAATAAGAGACATTGATCCCTGCCAAAACATGATTGTGGAAAATATTCTCACTGTCCGCTAGTAAGGCTACGGCCTCAGAAATTATTTTCTCTTTAATTGGAAATGACAAGCCTCCCACATCCACATGATTCCCATCAAACCCCTGCGCAAATGACCAGGCCACTACATCGTGGTAGTTGGTGCAGCATTGGAAGAATTCGCTCCAGACAACCTGCTAAAAAAATTGATGGATTTCAAGGTAAATGTCCACCAAATCCGGCGCTTTGGGCTTTGACTGGGTCGCCTTACCTCTTTTCCCCATCTCGTTGTGTGATCTTCCAGGGATTCCATCCTAAATCCCTGTGAATAAAATAGTTAATAATTCCAAGTGAAAATGACTTCGCACTAACAACAAACATATAGTTTGACAAGACAAGGTAAAACAAGTTGATATGCGAATGAGATAACACAACTGGTGAGTGAATAATCACATAGTTTCAGGTAATGATTAGAAATGAAATCTATAAAATATGGTAAGATCATGTTAAATGATGTTCATTCATTGAAGTGAAGGAAAAAATGATTAACCGGTACTTCTACCCTTTTTAAACAGATGGAGACACATTTTTATGAAAACGTTGACATTGACGTGGTCAACACAGTCATCACTTTTTGAATTTAAAAACTGGTTTTGGCACTGACAATTAGCTTGTCAACAAAAATTAAAAATATTGATACCCCAATTGTCAGGAAATTTCTTCGCAGGACCATATCGGATCATTAAAACGTTGATAGCTCTATAATTTTCTATGTTTATTACAATTAATATGTTGACACTACAACTATCAACATTTTCTAAAAAATTAAAAAACGAAGTTTATTGTGATAACAACTGGCTCCATGGGAATGTTGTCAATCAATGATGGCAGCAAGAAATCCCCATAGACCAATTTCCTTATCCATTACAAACATTAGCTCAAAATAAAACTAACTCAAAAATAAGGACTTCATCTTTTAAGAGATGTTTTTACATACTCTTAACTTGAAAAAATATAATTGTTCTAACAACTTTTATTTTTCGATGAATATTAGCAGAACCTCAAGGCCTTTGCTTCGGGCTTCAAGTCCCTTTGAATATTCATCCACACTTGCAAGATATTTATAAAAATATATGGATATGTACAATGAAACTTGAAAATCATTATGTGTTTAGGAGATACACTGCTTCAGGAAACATCCATTGACTGGACCTCCTTGTAGGAATTATCCTTGTGGACCTTCTAAGATGAAACTGTTCTTACCCTGGAAAGTTGCAATTTTGCATGGCCCTTTCCAAATGTTCTCAAACTTCCTGTGTTTACCCTTATCTTCGATGTGGGCATCCCATTTTAAAACCATTAAGATTAATAATAATTAAAACATACAATTAAAATGAAATATAATTAAAATAAGAAAATATAAATGAATTATGACCATAATAAAATATAAGTTAACAATAATTTAAATTTAACAATAGAAACTATAAACAAAATTCAATTTAACTATGATAACTTATGAATTAATATAATTAAAATGAAATATAATTAAAATAATAAAACAAAAATTAAAACAATTAAAATATAATATAATTTAAAATAATAAATTAAAATTAAAATTCAACAATAATTTAATAAACTAACAAATCCATAAGATCTGTCGGCAAATGCATCTCAAACATCCATTTATAAGAAGACCAGTTTTCTACTAATCTTTCACATCCTGAAGATGAACCACCGTTGCTGGTTCAAAACGACGATCTAAACAAGCCTAATGTGAGATGAATCTGGAAGATGATCTACGCAATTATAAAGATCGCAGAAACCTAAATTATGAAATAATCCTCTTTGGGAAACCAAATCTAGAAAGAATATTTTCTAAGAATTGAATAACTACAAGGTCAACAACTTGTATGCTTGGAAGTGCTTCAATCCACTTTTTGAAGTAATATGTCCCTGTCAAAATTTATCTATGTTGTTCTAACGATGTCAAATGAATTTCACCTATAAATTCAAGGCCCCATTGTTGGAAAGGTGCCTCCACAGAGATAGGTTTCAAAGGTAAAGACATTAGTTTTGACTTACCCTCAAACAACTGACATTTTTGACAAACTGTTACTTCCTTTCTAACATCATAAAATAGGGTAGGCCAAAAAAATCTAACACTTAGGATTTTATTTGTTGTGGCCTTCTAGTAATGATTTGCCCCACATGCTCCTTCATTAAACTCTTTACTCATTTTCTTAGCTTCGTCTTCTAGTAGGGAGTTCAATAAAATACTCCGAGGGTCTTTCCAATACAAATAACAATTTAAAAGAAAATACTTAACAGATTTCAATCTCAAAAATCTAGCCCGTGTCTTTTATATTCATGTGGTAATTGTAAACTCTGTAGAATGTAAACAACCTCAAAATACCACAGACATTATTTAAAACAATCTTCAACTTTAACAACTGATTCTTCACCTGACAGATCTGATAATTCAAAGATAGAATTTATACCAAAAACATCAAGATTTGTTTCAGTCATTAATCTAGCTAGGCCTTGTCCTTTAATTAACTTGGTAGGTTTTATTTCCAAGTCAAACTCCAACATTTTAGCAATCCACGTCCCTCTTCTGCCATCATTGTCTATATGTACTAAAATACTCTTTATTGCAGCATCTAGCACATATGCAGTCACATGAGAATGCAAAATAAAAAGTCTAAAATATTTTAGTGCTTCGATCAGAGCATATGCCTATTTTTCTAGAATATTGTACTTGATTTCAACATCCCGCAATGCACTGCTGAAAAAGGAGATGGGATATTCTTGACCTGCCTCATTCTTTTGAAGCAACACACTTGAGATAGTGTGTTCGGAGGCGAAAGATAAAATCATGAAATCCTTTGAAAAAATTGGACTAATGAGTAAAAGTTCTTGGCCTAAATCTCTCTTGATACCAATAAAATAATTCTTTTCTTGCTCATTCCACTTAATTTCGCTCCCTTTCTTAACCATACATGTTATTACTTTTAAAATTTCCACAAAATTTAGAATAAAATGCTGCATAAAATTTACTTTACCTAAGAAAGGTTGCACTTCCTTCTTATTTCTTGGCTACTCAATCTTTTGGATTTAGAGAAACTCCTAATTTACTACACTTGCTAAAAACTATCCTCAAATGTTTCAAATGGGCAGATTCAGATTTTGAGAAAACAGTAATGTCTTCTAGATAGATTACCACAAACTTATCTCTTTCATCAGCAAATGTGATGTCCATTGCACGCTGAAAAGTAGCTTCAATGTTCATGAGTCCGAATGGAATCTTAGAATACATGGACATACCCCACGACGTGGTGAAGGTAGTCTTCTCTTGATATTTTGGGTCAACCAGGATCTGATTGTATCCTGAAAACCCATCCAACATGGAAATCCTTTCTGCACCAACCACCTTCTGGATAATGTGATCCATTTTCGGCAAAGGGTAATTATCCTTCAGTGAGACTTCTTTAAATTTATGAAATCCACATAGATAAATTTCCCCACTTTTCTTCCTCACTGGCACCAATTTTGCTACCCAATTGGAAACTATGAGCGGAATGATGATTTTTGCAGCAAGAGGTCTCTTTACTTCTTTTGCAATTAGTGGCAGTAGCTTCAGATTGATCCTTCTTAACTTTTGTTTAAATGATTTTTCATCTTCCTTAAGTGGTATAGTATGATGGATGATGGACTGATCATAAATATTGAAAGATTCGTACCTCCAAGTGAATATATTAGCAAACTCTTTCAATAATTTTGCATATTCTAGTTTCTGCTCCTTTTTCAAAGTGTTGGAAACTTTGACTACCTTTGGGTCACTTTCGGTCCCAAAATTATAATCCTCCATCTCACCATCACTCGACAGAATTCTTGGCTTCACTACCACATCATTAGAATCAAATACTCTTTCTAAAGGTACCAAGCCTCTAGGAATCAAATTGTTACTTAGTTGAATAACTACCTGTCTAGCTACAACATTCAAAAGGACTGTTGTTTCAAAATTCTTATATGTGGTTTCATCTTCATGCTTTTCTATTGTGGTGTTGAGAAATTCATTTATTCTTTCCAGAAACCTTTTGATCTATTGATCATCTTCAAACACATACCATTGTTTTTTATTATCTGGAATTGAAGGTCTATGTCTAACATTTATCTCATGCTTTTCTTTTGGATAATTTGGAATTCTGAAATTCCGTTCTCCTCTCTTGATACCAGTGAGATCTCATGTTCAGAAAAGAAGTTAGAAAATAAATCCCAAACTTCATTCCTATAGGCTCTCATTTTCGAATGCTTAGTTTGATAGGTATCTTTGACTTGGTTCAAAATCAGTTTTGAGTCCCAAAAAATGTGAATTTTTTGTGCCTTTTTCTCTCTTAACATATTTAACCTAATGATGAGAGCTCCATACTCTACTATGTTATTTGTACAATCAAAACGTAGTTTAAATGAATGTAATTGACTTGTACAATATGATGGAACAATCCATACTCCTGCTTCAAAACCCTTCTCACAGGTGGAGCCATCAAAATGCAGTTTCCAGACTTCATCTTAAAATTTCTGAACCTACTCCTGCTAAATATTAATTTCATTTATTGCTGATGTTTCTCCCTAAAAACAACAATCATTGAAGAAAATTTGTGACCCTAGCTCGGTGTCTATTGCATAGATTGGATGATTATCCGGCTAGGTTCTATTACTCACCATATAGGCCATTTTAACCTCTCAATATAATCTTTTCATTTCACCAAACAATGGTATAGAAGCATAGGACATGTCCATATGTAAAGTTCCTCCCAATATCGTTGCCCAATATTGGGATAAAAACATGCCAAAGTTGGCTGGAATGTCTGCTACTAGTATATCCATCAATAAAATCCTAGCGAGAATGGTGACAACCAAATCCTTTATCAACCCTAGGCATTTTACCTTTCTAGAGTCAAAGGAGAACAAATCTTTATAGGGTCTGGTAATTTGGAGCCCAAGATGGTCCATGAATAACTTAGGCATGAGGTTATGTGAGCCTCTGAAGTCTAACATGGCATTGTGAAGAATCATATCATGTACATTTAGACTTACATAAAATGGGGGCGCGTCATCATTTGAACTATTGATGTGTGGGCCAAACACAAATTTAGAAGCATCATCATCTAGGTTCAAAGAATCTTGTGAATTTATGTTGACTTGATAAATTTCTGAATTTTTAATCATAGTAGAAATTATTTTCCTATATTTCTCATTTCTTAAAAGTTCAGCAAAAGGGATGGATACTTTTAGACTCCATATTAAAAGTTGGCTGTGATTTTTCTACATCTTTGGCCTCCTTTCTTGCTTCTTCTATCTTTTTCGGATTATCCTTCTTTATTTCCTCTAGTTTCTTCAAAATCTCCTTTTTGGGTTCAGTGGTTGTCTTTTGTGGCAGATATTTTATGGGAATATTCCAGTTCCTGAGGTTATACTGCCTTTGAAAATCAGCCACCGCATTATTATACCCCTATTGATAAACAACCAAATCAGAGAGATGAACACTGTCTTTTTCTCCTAAGCATCTAGAAAAAATGTCATGTTCTTCTCTTTTGGCAAACAATTTGGTTTCTTTATCATCGAAACACCCAATCTAATGATCTTCTTCATCAATATTATCCTCATCAACAAAATATTATGGAAAAGGAGGTCGAACAATAGGATGTTGTTCTTCAGGAGCTTTCTTCTCTCTAAGACGATTTTGAGCAGCTTGGGGTCTCCTAAAATTAGGATTTATAACTTGAGGTTGATTCTCACCTCGTGGAGGAGTCAATTTATCCACCAACTTCTCCATAGTTTTCAGTATCAAGATGAATCTTCTTTGAAACTCACCATCCTTTCAACCTTGTTTTTTTGCTATTGCAAGAGTCGGACCTTTCAATTCATTAATCATAAAATAAAGTACATATATTACATTCATGGTCGTTGACTATGGAGATGTCCCAAGAAAACTATTCTTGACCCCCTACCTCCAAACTTTACCTATCTCAAAAGAAAAAAACATAAGATTGGACTTGGATCCAAAAAGAACAGGACACATGGTTGTCTACAAATAAAGGTAGCATGACTGCCCAGATTCACAAACTAAGGAACAGTCCATCAGAAAGAACTTTTCCCGCCAAACCTAGCCTTCCGCATTAAACTCGTTCCTTGAGCCATACCATTTGATCCACTGGCTGCAGATCAAGTTAGACTGAAGAGCAGCTCGCCAATTAACTCAAGTGTCCGCACGAGCAATCTGATCCGTTGAATCTCCATGTGCCATCCGACGGTGGAGATTGAAATCGCACCAGCCCACATGCACGGGAGATAACATGCGATGAGGGCGAAAATTCCCATCAAACCACTCGAAGTATCCAGAGCATTGATTTACCTTGCACCATCAGATGACAGAGCAGAAAATCACGCGCCTGAAGTCATCGACCTTTAGGGCGCGGGGAATGTGGTTTTTGGACCGGGCCCTCAACCACGTGTCATGCTTTCTATGGCATCGCTACCGAAAATCTGAAACCACTTTTAACATGAAAGTTGTGCGATCACATCGAAACTAACCAAAGGCAGTTTTGACTTCCATCACTGAAAAATTAGAATGATGCAGAAGTTTTATTTGCTGCTTTCTTCGAGTAATCTGGTCTGTTGAATCTCCACGTGCCATCCGACGGTGGAGATTGAAATTGCGCAAGCCCACATGCCCGGGTGATAGCATGCGATAAGGGCGGGAATCCCTCTGGCCCCACCACCACGTGGAGCTTAAACAATGACCAAACCCATGGGCCCCACCAAACTTCTCGATGAATCCAAAGCATTGATTTACCTTGCACCATCGAACAACTGAGCAGAAAATCGTGTGCCTGAAGTCATCGACCTTTAGGGCGCGGGGAGAGTGGTTTTTGGATCGGGCCCTCCACCACGTGTCATGCTTTCTATGGCATCGCTGCCAAAAATCTAAAACCACTTTTAACATGAAAGTTGTGTAATCACCTCGAAATAGCTCAAAGGCGGTTTTGCCTTCCGTCACTGAAAAATTCGGATGATGTGGAAGTTTTAGTTGCCGCTTTCTTTGGTCTGGGAAACTCTGTCACCCGATACTGAGAATAGTTCTGATCATGGTCCACTTTACCTCTAACCTTGGCTTACCTTCCATTATGCACCTTTTTGTCACACTTGGAGTAGCCCTCTGACTGTTGACCATTACTGGTTGGGTTCTATCATTCTGCTTCTTTACTCTTCTTTGTCCTCCTCTGCCTGGTTATGGCGGAGTTTTTTCAGGTTGCTCTGCACCATTGTATTCCATCTCCTTAAGATTGCACTGTCCTTGCAGCTGACACCTTGGTTAGCTAGAATGTCTGCCAATTTGTTGGCCTTTCTCCTCACATGAATGAATTTGAGAGTACGAAGTTCCTGTAGATGCACTTGAATTCTCTGAAGAACCCTAGTTAACCTCCAGTGTTTTGTGACCTTTACCGGCCCTATTCCATTACTGATTCTTTTGGCTGTGTTTATGACTAAATCTGAATCTGCTTCTATTATGACATTTTGGCAATTGCTCTGTATCAAAAATTCTAAGCATTATTCCAGAGCCATTAGTTCTGCCATGTTGTTAGTGGCTTTTCCTAAGTGACCATGGAAGAGGGAGATTATGCTTCCTGTATCATCCCTTAGAACTCCCCCAAAACCAGCCTCCCCTGGGTTTCCTTTGGAAGCTCCATCAATGTTGCACTTTAAAAAACCTTCAGGGGGGGATGCCAGAATTCCTCCACCTTATCTCTCATGCTTCCTTTCCTATCTAGACCTTGAGGAGTAAGCCCCTGCTTGTATAACAACTGGAGAATTTTTAACTCTTCTACTGAGGGAGGATTTTTTGGGAGATTCCTAACTGTGGTGCCCACTGTCTCCTTAAGTTGTTTTACGATCAGCTCCACCAGGCTAAGCAAGGCAGACTTTACCTCTTTGAATATTCTTTTGTTCCTTTCTTTCCACACATTCCAAATAATGAAACCCGGTAGGAGATCCCAGGCAAATTTGAGAATTTCATTATCTGAAAAATTATTCCTCCAGTTGTTTAGAGTGTTGGCAATACTTTCTTTATCTCTATCAGGCTGTTTCAAGATGTTGGTAAAAAATTCCCATATCCTGTCGGTGAAAATACAGCTGTTGAGAAGATGCTCTATAGTCTCCTCTTGGGTCTCACAGAGATGACATCTGGAGGGTCCCAGCATGCCCCTTTTTTTAAGGTTGTCCTAGGTTAAAATTTTCCTGTGGTGAACTAACCACATGAATATTTTGATTTTCATCCAGCCTTTGTGCCTCCAAAGCTTCTGCCAAGTTTTATTAGGAGCTTGGGGTTCCAGATCAAGGAGAAAACCTTTAGCTTCCTTGATATTAAAGTTGCCCTCTTTGTTGTTACCCCATCTCAGTTGGTCCTGCCCTTTCGTTACTAAAATTATTCTCTGATCCAGCAGTCTCTTAAGGGACTCTGCTTTACTGTTGAGGGTTCTATCCTCTCTGCCCTCAATTTTTCTCCAAATTCTCCACTTTCCTACATTATGTGGGTTCTCCCAAAAGTCTTTCACCTTTACTAGTCCTTGATTGTCAGTCTCTTGCTTGAGGCCTAAGAATTATTCCTTCAGTAGATTAGGTTCCTGATGCCATTTTTCCTCCTAGAAAAGTGCCAGATCTCCTTCTCTGATTTCCTAGAAAATATTTTTTTGAACCACTTCTCTGTTCTCCTAGGCCTTGTTCCATATGGGGGAGCCTTTCACTGTTCCTGTCATACGTATGATATCAGAATCCGGCCAGGCATTGGCATATTTTTCCTTCCAAATGCTTGCCCATTGAGCTTTAGGATCCTTAACCCACCTCCACCAAAGTTTGCCTCCCAGAGCCTTGTTGAGAATCACTAGGTTGTCCAAACCCAGGCCTCCTTGGTTCTTGGGTTTGCAGATCTTTTCCCATGAGACTAAAGCCCATTTTTTCCTTGTTTCCTCTTTGCCCCATAGAAAATCTTGTTGAATACTCCCAAATTGCTGCAAGACTCCTATTGGAGCTAGGAGGGTTGATAGCATGAAGATTGGGATAGCTTGGAGAACTGCTTTAGTAAGAACCAGTCTACCAGCTAAATTTAAAGATCTGTTTGTCCATTTCCTGACCTTGTCTTGCATTTTAGTTATTAATGGATCCCATATACTCTTGTGTCGGGGTTTAGCTGTAAGTGGAACTCCCAAATACTTAGAGGGAAGAGATTCTCTTTGAAAGCCTAAAATTCTGGAGACATTTCTTTGGATGGAAATATGAGTGTTAAAGAAAAAGACTTTTGATTTGGTAAGGTTAACTTCCATACCTGTGGCCTTCGCGAAGTCATCCAAAATCTGTTTGTAAGCAAGTGCTTCTTTGACTGTGGGAATTCCCTATAACATGGTATCATCTACAAACTGTTGATGAGTTAGAACTTGCCCATTCTCCGTAAGTTGGAGTCCTTGAATTCTTCCTGTTACTCTTGCATGCTTGATGGACCGCCCCAGCCCTTCCATCATGAGGATGAAGAGAAAAGGAGAGAGCGGATCTCCCTGTCTTAAACCCATGGAAGAGAAAAGAAGCTCAGAGGGAGAGCCATTCACTAAAATTGAAAAGCTGGAAGAAGTTACAAGGGCCATGACCCATCTGACCCAATTATGATCAAAACCAAATGCTGTGAGCACTTTTTTGATGTATGTCCAATTCACTTTGTCATATGCTTTGGCTATGTCCAGTTGCATGATCATTCCCGCTCTCTTGTTGCAAGTTAACGAGTGAACCACCTCGTGAGCTTGAATTATGTTGTCCAGAATTTGTCTTCCTTCTACATACCCTGTTTATTCCCCGGAGATAAGCGTGGGCAGCAGGGGTTTGAGTCTGTTGGCCACCACCTTGGAGATTATTTTGTAGACAACATTGCATAAGGCGATGGGCCTATATCTCTCAGGTGTTTGAGCATTATCCTGTTTTGGAATAAGGGCAATAAAGGAAGTATTGAGAGCTTTCAAAATGGTCTTGTTCCACCTAGAGTCTTCTACTATCTCTACAATATCCCTTTTAACAATATTCCAGCAGGCTTTGAAGAAATCCACATTAAATCCATCCGGACCTGGTGCCTTGCCATTTTGCATTTCCTTGAGGACCTCACTAATCTCCTTTTCAGTTACAGGTCTGTTGAGATTACAATTGTCCTCTCTGGATACTAGTTTAGGTATGCGTTTAATTAAATTCTTAATGAAAGGTTCTCTTCATGGAAAGTTTTCCTTGGCTATGTCTCGAAAATGCTTTACTAAAACTGCTTCTATCTCCTCATGGGCTTGATGAGTTTGGCCATTCTTGTCCTTGATCGAAGAGATTTTGCTGTGAGTTTTGTTCGCAATGGTAGATCTGTGGAAAATTTTAGTATTGCGTTCTCCTTCTTTAGCCATAGAACTCTAGATTTTTGTTTCCAAAAAATTTCTTCTTGTTTACGCAGCCTTTCCCATTCTTGGTGATATTTCTTTGCTTGATCATTTTTGTCTTTATCAAAGCCATTCTTGATCTAAGCTTGATTGAGCTCTAGGATTTTGATTTCCACGATTTTTTTACTTGTGAAAATATTGCCTAATTCCTTCTGGTTCCATTCCTTTAGCTTCTGCTTGATGTGTTTTAATATTTTATGTAGCAGGAACATAGATGATCCCTAAATCTACAGGTCTTTAGCCCACCATTTTCCAATGTTGCTGATGAAATCTAGGTGTGAAAGCCACATATTTTCAAATCTGAACGGTTTGTTTCTTGGGTACCAATGCCCTTGATCTCCATTTGAATCGGCCAGTGATCTGAGCCTCCAAAAGGAAGAATATCTGTTATTATTTCCTTGTCTAGAAGCATGAGCTCTTCAGAGATCATGAATCTGTCTAGCTTGGAAGCTACCTGGGAATCCCCTCCTCTTTTGTTGTTCCATGTGCAAATACCATTGTTTGTCTCAATGTCCACCAGCTTCATGTTTTCTGAAAAACATTGGAAAGCTGAGGAATCTTTGTTTAGAGCTCTTGTACCCCCTTTTTCTCCGAGAGAGATCTGATCATGTTGAAATCTCCTCCTATAACCCACGGTAACCCTGCAAATCTTCTCCGAAGGTCCACTAAGGAATCGATAAACTTGATTTTGTCATCTAACCTTTGAGGGCCATACACATTCGTTACTAGATATGTGTCCCTGTCTCCTACAGGCTATATAACAACTGATAAATAATTCCTTGATGCCTCCACATCAATAATACCTATTTTTTGGGGATTCCAGAGGATGAGGATACCCCCTGCAGTATTTTCTGCTTTGACTTCTATAAACTCATATCGGCTGAGCCACCTACTATGGATTTGTCTTATCTTTTGAACAGAGCATTTCATTTCTTGGACAAAAATTATATCCGGAGCTACCTGTTTCATTCTATTATTCAGCATTCTCTGTTTTCTTTTGCTTCCTAGACCTCTTACGTTCCAAGTTGTAAACTTCATAATTACAGATTGGTAAAGGAGTAACTGGTTAGATCTTTCATCTTACCTGAGTCTATCATGAGCTTTCCACATTCCATTAAAAGCTCGTTCTGCTTTTTTCTGCCCCTTTTTTTCCTTGGGTTTCTTGGAGCTAATTCTGGAGTTGATTTTACTGCTTTCATTCCATGATTGCCCGGTCTTTCAATGCTATTATCTTCTACCAAGCTCTTTGCCTTTGTTTTCCATAAGAATAACTGCTTTATTCGATTGCATTCTTCTTGTGGTAGAGAATCTACTCCACCCATTGTTCCCTTACTCAAGAACCCTTCTAGATCTAGGTTTTCTCTGTCAAGAATCTCTTGTAACTAATTGTCTTCCATTTCCATCTCGCTCTGGGTCATTTCATGATCCATATCCATCTCTGATTCACTCATCATGATTCATTTCTGTTTTTCCTTTACCTGCTCCTGATCCTATTCTTCCTCCTTTTCCTGCTTATCATATCCATCCTTCATTCCTTGATTTTCAACTGCCGAATCTTCCTCCTCTTCAAGAACATGGAACTGATTTTGCCTCCCTTTTTGGTCTTCTCTTGGGTGTTGATTTAGCCCTTTTTTTCCATTTTTTCCTTTGTGAGCTACCTTGTGAAATCCATCTGTTTCTTTCATTGTGTTAGGTTTTCTTTTGTTCTCTGCCTTGCTAAGTGGGCAGTCTCTAAGCAGGTGCTCGTGTTCATGACATTTTCAGCATCTAAATGGAATGTGCTCGTAGTCAACAGTCTACACCCATTCCTCATCATGAACCTCTAGAATGACCTCGTCCAGAAGTGCTCCAGATAGGTCCATCTCTACACAAATCCTGGCAAAGGAGGTATATTTACCCCTTCTTGTGGCTTCAGAAGTTTTGACATACCTCCCTAATTTATTGCCTATGGCTGTTAGTGATTCTATTTGCCAATAATATAGAGGTAGCGAATAGAGTATTATGCAGACTGGGACTGAGGTAAAGGTTTCCCGCTCCGGCACGAAGTTCATCATCCACGGCCGCATATAGAGCCCTGCTGCTGCATAGAAGTAGGGCCCACCTTCAAACACTCTGTCTTTGTCCTCAATGTTTGCAAACACCACAGTGAAAAAACCCTTGGATCCTAGATGAAGATCAATGCTTCCTTTAGGCTTCCAGTGGTATCTGATCCATGCTTGTAAAGCCTTTTCGGTGGGCCATAGTCCCATGAATTTGCATATGATTGCATAAGTCTGCATGTGCTCCCTGTGGGCCTGTAGCTCTGGATTATTTAATATTACTCTGGGAGTGATTTCAGCTTTGGGTTTGCACGGTCCCTTTTGATTCCTGTCTTTTGTTCCCTATTTTTTGTCATTTTCCTCCTTGTCTTTTGTGCCATCATTCTCCTTCTTCTTGTTACTTTCTATTTCCTCTTCCCTATTTTTCCCCCTTCCATCTTGTTACCTCTGCCTAGTTCTGGGGGAGTCTTGCCCTTGTTAACCACTACCTCTCTGAAGGAGGGAGTGGAGCTCCCTCCTCTACCACCATTCATGGAGAAAATCGCACGCAGAAACCCTCAACCACGGTCTTTCGTTCTTTCACTCTTCTCTCCCTGCTTCCTTTCTCAACACCTCATTCGAAACATTAACAAAAGGTGTAATTTTCTCCTCGCCATCCTTTCAACCTTCATTTTTGCTTTATTTTCCAATAAATTAGCCTCCATTCCAATTGCATTACTCTACATTTTCTCTAAAGTAGAAGGATTCCTTTCACAGAGCTCATTTTCCAAATCAACATCAAACAACTAAGTTAGTGTAATAAGTCCAAACCAGGAGACGGTTTGATTTCAGCTGGGATAGAATTATAAATCTTATTAAATATGACTATGAAGTCTTGTACATATTCTTCCATGTTACTTTTAAGGGCATCATACTTTTCTAAAATATGCAAGAGGTTCTTTTTCACTTCCCATCTAGCGAGGAACAACTGTTCAAATTGTTGGAACGCATTAATACTAGATGTAGGTAATGATCTGAACCATTTCTTTACCTCACCTACAGACTTTGTGCAAAAAGTATGAGTTTGACATCCTCATCGTCAACTTCTTATAGATCTATAAAATTAATAAGTTTATCTACATATTGTTGAGTTGTGTAATACCCAATACCGTCAAATTGAATAATACATTGTCCATAATTCTATGGGAGGTCATGGATCTGACCTCGAAGATCAAAGGGTGCATATCGGGTAGTCATAGAGCTGATATGTGAAATTATACTAACAATAGGAGTAAGGACAAAAGAAGTCACATGTAATGAGATTATTGGAATGGAAGTTGATGGAATAGTCTTTTGAAAACCTCCAGAGGAAAAATAAGAAATTGGGGTAAAAATGATGGGATGAATAAAGAAAATTTGGAGATTTAGCAACAACTTCTTGAAGTTCCTGAACTTTTTGTTCCAATATATGGAAATGAGACCAAATCTCAAAATATTGGGGTAAAAGTTCTAGTTTTGGGATAGAGGGCCTAGGGTTGAACATCTTAAGATCTATTGTATATAGAACAATATCTTTAAGACTACCATCGGACTTAGATCTGAGTAAGTTACTTTCAAATTTGATACCTAGCACTAACTCTTTAAAAGTTTCAAGCTTTACAGATAGAGAGAAAGATATTTCTAAATCAACTGTACATGTTTCCCTAGGAGTGTTTTTCTGAACAAATTTTTTGGGCTTAACAAAACCTGAGGTGGATTTGGATTAGGGTTCCTCTGAGTATAAACACTTGTATGAGACAGAACTCTGTCAATAAGAACCCTTTAGATCATAATGTGGAGTCGTCAGAGCAAACATATTGCAAACAAACTGATATACAAATATTTGTTTTCCCTAAGAGATCTAATCTTTGACAATCAAATCGTTAGGGGAAAAAATATGCTTCTCATTCCCTAGTGTTGAAGGCTCAGAATGTCCTTGCCTCAACATAATGGAAACCACCCGGATGGGAACTTGAATACCATTCCTTTTCCGTTTGGGATAATGTTTCGACTAAGGACATAGGGATCAATTTCTTGTTCAAATATATAACAGAGCTTGGGGTGTGATATAGATGGGGTGAAAACTATTTGATAGAGTAAATATGAATGAAAATAAATAAATCTATATCTATCTATCTAATTCCAGGGATATAACTAACTTTGCATATGTGTTTTCATAAATATTTCTTTATAAATGAAAGACAATATAGATCATCAAACATTTAAAAGAGTTAAAGCAAATTAAAGATAATTAAATTGATTAAATAGTTAATAAATTTAATTATTAAGAACATATCACATAAAAATTATACGATTTCATACATACAACTAAAGATAAAAATTAATACAATTTTCAATAGTGAAACAATCCTTAATTGAGTTGTGATATTGTATATAATAAAACAATGATAAAAATTAAGTGACTTTTAAACATAAAACATAGCATTAATAAAAGACAATAGTACCACATATATCAATGCTCTGTTTATGGAAGAAGAGAGTCTCTAGCCAAACCTTTTTATTAAAATTATCAAAGAAATATAGAAGTGCAAGTTCCTTGAGTCTTCTTACAAAAATTTTGAACCCCTTCTCTAAAAACATGAGAGGGTATTTATAAATAAAAGTCATACTATCAAAATAGAAAATGAATATTTTGTTGAGGAGGTTGAAACAAACACTCCTCGAAATAGGGAACAAAAAGATAAAAATAGCTTCCATTTTAACAAAGAACTATAGATGGTAAGTTGACTGCTCTCCCATTTCCTCTCATAATCTATAAATAGCTTCCATTGGCTTCAATTCTAGGGCATGAGCTGACCTGATCTGCATCTTTCCTGCAAACAAGACATCTAAAAGAGGTGGGAGCATGTATTAAATTATATTAACAAGGCTACGAAGAACTAACCATTGTACATAGGGCTTTACCAAAAACTGTTGATGATATTCAAGATTTAACTTAGATAATTTCTTGATGCCATCTTCTTTTTCCTCTGCTTTTTTATGCCAATACTCCATGAGTGTTTGAGTATCTAGCAAGAATTCTCCTGGGCACTCAGTAATTTGGTAATTTGGCTTGCTAGGTCTCTTTCTTTGTAAATTGCTTCTTCAACCTTCTTCATTATAATATCCCAATCTCTGAAAAGAAGATCTTTGTATGACACTTGTATTTTGGGAATATTTGCTTTTATTCCATCTAAATTGTCCTGCCAAGTGATAAAATCAGAAATCTTGTTGCTGATATCTTCATAGTATGTTCTTAATTCATACATTTGATTAGTTAATGAGTCACTATTTTTGCAAAGGTCATTGATGACCTTTAACTTCTTACAAAAGTTTACTTGATGTTGTGTGATGAGAGCATTAAACTCTCTAGCTTCTTTTCTGAATCCTTTAATATCAGCGTCCTTCTGTATTTGAGTTATTCTAAGTTGAAGTTGGTCAATATGTGCATTTCGGCTTTGAATATCAGCTTCATTTTGAACTTTCAATTGATCAAACTCAGTTTTTAATTTTGACAACTTGAGTTTCCATTCCTGCTCCATATCATGTCTTAAATTAAGTAATGTTTGTTCTAGTTGCAATATTTTTCCATCTTTTTCTTTAACTAGTTGTTGAACTTCAGTAGCTTTAAAAATGGTAGTCGTAGCATAGGCTCCTACATATTGCGAAAGATTATCTAAATCATTAGATGAATTATCTTGATAATATTTCCATACCACATCTAATGGAACGCTTCCAGGAAGAAGCTCTTGAGAATGTTACATTCTTCCTTTCTTCTTATATCGACACACAACAACACGATGTTCAAGACTATAAAAAATACCAAGAGGTGAAATATCTTCTACTCCGAGGACGATCTCGGAGGTGGGGACTGCCAAGATATATTCTTTATAAATTATTTGACTTGATGACTCATTTACAGAAGACTTTGTCTTACTGGCTACATGAGTCTTATCTATCTCCATTGAAGTTGAATCCTGCACTTCCTTCTCCTGTGTGCTATCTAGTTCTTTTTTGAACTGATCCCAGACTTTATCGAGCTCACTAGTAGACAGGAGCTCTTCTATTTGTTTCTCTGAGAGTGTAGTAGTGGGTGTTTTTTGTTTCTTTTGTAGATGACGACAAAGATTTTCCTGTAGGCAATTCTGGTTGTAAAGCAATTAGGCATTCAGAAGGCAGTTTTTGTAGCCTTTTATTTCTGTACTCTTGGAATAAGACAAAATCCTCGGGGCCCAGTCAAATTTGTGTTAAATGTTCCACTTGTCTATATGACTCACATGTCTCAAAAAATCATCAAAATCATCAGGTTCATGAACAAATGGCCTTATTTTAACCTGAGTAGTGAAATCATGAATGACCTTTTTAGGGTCGTACTGTCTAGGAGGAATAGTGGGGAGTTGCATGCCTTCGATTTGTTTGATTTCTAGGACAGCATGATTGTAATTTTCAAGAGCATAGACTCCACATTGAATAGGAAATTGTGGCCAAATAGCCTTTTTGGAGTCTTTCAAGACTTTAGTTATACCATGACCTACAGTTTGATAGGCAACTTCCCGGGCCAGAAGCTTATCGGGAACATAAATAGGAAGAACATGTGGGGCCGCAAGACTCCCAAATACTCTGACATAAGTGAAATTTTCTTCAGTAAACCAACTGCCAATAGTAGTGAAGTCTGTCGTGGCTTCTTGAGACAACATGGGGGAATTTTGATAAAAAATGACTTTGTACAAAGGCAACATTACCTTATTGCAAATTTTGTAAAAATGAGGTTGGTACTTAGATTCCCATAGGATATCATTATATAAGTGAATTGGTGTAGGGTCTTTGAGTGTCCATTTCCATCCTATTGAAGGAAAAACAAAAGAGAAACAAATAGCATCCATAATATAGGAACTCATAAAAATTTGGCATGATTCTTTCTAAAACATTGTGCTTTTGCCTATATTCTAATATTTTGGACGCAATATTGTTGGACAATATAGTAGCCCAATCCATTACTTTAGAATTAGAAGCAGCTTGAACCAAGGGAACCCATTCAACTTTAATTTTTTGTGTGTTCGAAGAACCAAACAATCTACATATAATAGCAGCAACATAACAGAATAGGCCAACAAGAGAAGATAAAGAATACATACCCTTATTATCATGCTTGTGCTTGCATGGGTCTTGTCTCCATTATAATGGGATATGATTCTAGTTTGTTCTTCTGTGCAAATCTTTTGAGAAACTGCTTGTTGTAAATCTTTTGAGGGTCTAGAAAATGATACATCCTCTTCAAATATGCAGCTTTAAAGGATCTTACTATCGTTTGCCTTGATGTCAATAACGTCCTGTCTTCAATATTCACATTATCAATCATCCACTTAATCATATCTGCATAGGGTAAGATTTTAGGCCACACAATAATTCGGTGAAGAAAGGAATTGGTGACATCAGAGAAGGTAGCCTCGGATGATGATGAGGTGTCATATGTTGCTTTCTTAACCGCTACTACTCTGAGGTTTTCTTCTTCAAATAGATTGTACATTGACTCCCAAGAAGAAGTACCAGAGTCTGGCGTGCATGTGGTGTCTGTGAATAACGAAGCCATCTCTGTTGCTTCTGGTTTGAATTGAGTTACTTTTGTTTGAACAGATGACCATTTTCCTTTCTTTCTTGCTTTGGACATTTCAACGGAATGTCATTTATTAGTATTATCATGCAGAAAGGAAATACAGAGGAATGTTTTAGATCTCCAAGGATGAAAGCACACACAGGAAAAAATATATATGTTTGAAATAACAACTTTCCAATTAAATCAATTTCTTCAACTGAGGAACATTAAAACCGTTAGATTTGAAATTTAATGAAAATCTAAGTACACACGGATCCTCATTAAGTGGAGCTTAGTCAACAATTTTGCATTGCAAATCTTCTTTGGAAGTATTTTGTTTGAAGTAATGTCATGATCTGCGATGTGAGATTTGCAATATGAAATATCACATACATGCATCAGAGATCAGGCAATGTTTCTTTTATATCGCAATCAAAACATAGATATGTATGAGCTAATAAAGAGCTGGTAGGGATGTGCGACTCGTGATCTTTGATTTGCGATAATGATGTGTCTTTGTGGTGGGTCCAATGAAGCTTTATGTGTGGGAGTGCATTTTTTCTTTGTTTTCTTCATTTTATTAAGGGAAGATTTATTTGCAAATGATATCTCGTATCACAATGTTTGATAAGGGATATTATCATGACTTCTAATCATTTTTCAATGCATGATTTTATTTAAAAAGTAAACCTAAGTTATTCAACTAGGACTTAAACCTAAAAGATAACCGAACATGACATCTTTTGGGTTTTTTGGAATTTTTTGGAATATAAATCTAAAGAAAAATTTTAAAAGGGTCCCCATTATTTAAATGTTCTATCTATAAATAATAGGGGATTGTTGGGTACCACAACACCTGGAAACAACACCAAAATGTTATCACTTAGGGAAAACCCTAGCTGCAGGAAAACCCCTAAGGTAACCTTAGAACCTCTTTTAGGTTGAAAGTTGGCCCTGAAACACAGAGAGGGATCTCTCCATAAAGCTCAACTACTCTATGGTCACTGTAGTAGAAGGTTTCTACAATTGAGTTCGGTGGCCAGAATTAGATCATAGGATGAAATTGGTTGGGAAATTTACAAAACAAACCATTGGGCATGGAGTCCAATTCTAAACAAGTAAAGCTATAGATCTAATGAGAGAGCTATAAAAATCATGATAGCAGCAATTCTTTGACTGTTTGAGAAATTGGAAGAAAGAGAAACTGGAATGAAATAAAGTTTATAATTGACTAAGACAACAAATACTAATCGCTGATAAATATAAGAAAGGATCATAAATGAAATCCAATCTTAGATATTAAATTTTCAGACATGAAATAATTTTTTTCTAACAAAGATGAAATTGACAGGGAACTACAACACATGAGTTTCCTACAAAAAACTCATTAAAAACTGTAAATATATTCAAGGTTGCTAAAATATACCATAATGAAAATATGTTTTTTGATAGAATTCCAACCCTTCTTCATTCTTCATAAAATTTTTTATAGAAATTAAATAAATTGTTTGTAAAATAATAGTCTCCATAATAATTACAATAATCTAAGATATCTAAAATATCTTCAAGTTCATGCATGTAAAATATAAAGTTTAGACACATTCTATTTTTCCTAAAACAGCTACAGGGAAATATGTTGATATGTAGGTGAAGTAAAATATCTCTCAAACTGTCTTCCTTGGAAAAAGAAATAGGCCCCTATCTGGTAGATTAGCATCCTAGCTAGCAAAACAGGTCTCTCTACAAATCAGGCCCAAAACTCCTCCAAAACTGCTTTTCTTTTCATCCTTCTTTCTTTTGAATCTCCTAGAAAAACATTGATATTGTTGTTGTCAGCATCATTGGTTTTTTATTTTTATCTTTCGCTGACAGGCTAATTCACGACATTTTTGTTTCCACCTGATTTCAAAATCACTAACAATCAGAAGGTCAACATTTTCACCTCTCTGAATATCGTCGACAATAGAGATGTCATCGCTTCCTCTTTGCTCCAAAATTGCTAACAGATAGATTGTTAGATTTCGTCCCTATATCATTTTGTATCAACTTCCACACATAGTTTTCGCCCCAAAATAGTTGACAGCGTATCTGTCAACATTATCAAAAACGTTGACGATGGAAATGTCGGATTTCCCGACTATTTTGCTGCATGAAAAATTATAAGTCCGACTGCCAGCGATAAAATGAAAACCATGTTTCATGAGATATATAGGAAAAAAATATAAGTTTAATCCCCCAAGCATCTTAGCTTAGGGTACTAGCAGCCTTGAGAAATACATCCACCTTCTCTAATATTTGCTTTTTGCTTTGCCTTGTCTCCATGGGTCCCTTTTTTATAGTTTCTCTACCTATGCTCTTCCTAGAGCTTGTAGCCTTCTTCATGTTAATAATGAGTTCCTTCAGTGGCATTTTGTCAATGTCAATCACCTCCTTGGCCAACTTTGGGTTATTTCTGAGTTTTATCTTGTATCTTAACTTGTGAGTTAGCTTTGTATGTCTATTTCCACCCTTGAAGACATAAGCAAATGTCTCCTCCTCTTTGCTTTCAACATTTTGTTCTTTGCCCTTAGGATCCTCTATTTTAGCTATGTCTACAGGGGAATTTTTGGAAGGTGGAGTCACAACATAGGAAGAGCCAACATCAACAGGTGGGTTCACAGGGGGTACAAGGTCTGGTTTATGAAGCCATGCCACTTTTCCTCTAGCAAACTTTAGCAATATTTGGACCAGATGATGTAGATGGACTTCTAGGTTTACTTGGCTTGGAGGAGTAGATTTTTCTATAGATTCACAACTCATGTAATTTCCTAAAACACAAGACAAGAATATACTCTACTCTTTACAGCGGAAGCCCATAAATATCGATGAAAACAATAATCGACAAGAGGAAAATAATCAATGGCACATAACACAATATTTATCTAGGGAAATCCACAACTCAAAACCCCTACTATCTATATTGAATTAATCATAAATTTGAGTAGAAAATACAAATATTTTTCTCACTAGAACAATTTCTGCACAATTATGATCAACTCTCTACTCACAAGCTATCTCAAGCCAATTCTTAGCCTCTTTTGCTGCCCTCCAAGCCCCTATTTCCTTGTGCCATTCCTAGAGTAATTAACCTTTATTTAATGAGGAAGTCCTTCTTCCATAGCTGCATAATCCAAACTGAGGTCCTTCTTTGAATGCATGCATTATTTGTACAACTCATAAAAATGATAGTACATTGTCCCTGCACTCTAGTCTCAACTGGGTCTTCCTCTGAACTGACATGCACGCATTTCTCATGAGTGAATATACAGTTATCTGGAGTAGCACTGAGGATACACCAGTGCACCAACTTACTACTAGACCTCTATTGGTTCCTCCAACAGTTAGAACTTGTTTAATTGTCTATAACTCAGCCAAACTTAGTTATCTAATTACAACTCAAATAAATTCAGTTTGGACCCCTAAAACTTAGGGATCACACTTACATGACTCCAGATAGACTTCCAAATCGAATTTCCTAAGTTAATTAAGTTAATTATACTTAATTAACTATTGCAAGTTGTTATGAGAAAATAATTACAAATTAATTCACAATTTAGTTCAAGGAAAAATTAAATTTGAATTTCTGGATGCGATTTTTAACATTTCTAGATGTTATTTTTAACATTTCTTGTTGTTATTTTCAACAAGAGGGGGCTATATAGGAGCTTGATTTTTAACTTGTTTTCCCTTTTTGTCAGTCTATGGTCTGCCTCTTCTTCTCTTAAGGGGTTGATGTTTAAAACCTCCCCAAAAAAGGAAATGATTCCAGGTTATTTTTTCCATAGCTAGTTTTCTTTCTATTATCAATTTTATCAGGGCTTTGTGGTATATAAAATGAGAGGATGGATTTTTACAAACCCTGAACCTAGCTTCCATATGTTTAAGGCTCTTTAAAAAATAAAAACATGGACTAATTCTGATTTGACCAACAAGATGTGCTAGAAAATAAAAATGGTAGAGGTTTACTCGATTAAATCATCCTTCACAAGTAAAATATTGTTGACAAAGGCGTAAAGGGACATGCCATTGTTCCTACAACCCCTCCTTTTGAACTCCAGCTGTCCAATTTTTCCTTATGAATCCTTCTTTGAAGAAGAAAAGGACAGTAATCCTTGCCAAAACACGACTATGGAAATTCTTCTCACCGTCCACTGGTAAGGTTGTGGCCTCAACAATGGTTTTCTCTATAACTGGAAATGACAAGCCTCCCACCTCCACACGATTCCCATCAAAACCCTGCGCAAACGACCAGGCCAATGCATCGTGGTAGTCATTGCAACGGTGGAAGAATTCGCTCTAGCTAGCCTGCTGAAACAACTAATGAATTTTAGGGTAGATGACCAACAAATCTGGTGCTTTGGGCTCTGACCAATTTGCTTTACCTCCTTTCCCCATCTCATTGTGTGATATTCCTAGGATTTGATCCTAAATCCCTGTGAACAAAATGGTTAACAATGACAAGTGTAAATGACTCTGCACTAACAACAAACAAACGGTTTGACGGGACAAGGTAAAACAAGTTGATATGTGGATGAGATAACATAGTTGATGAGTGAATAATCATAGGGTTTCGGGTTATGATTAAAAATGAAATTTGTAACATATGGTAAGATCATGTTAAATTATGTTCATTCATTGCAGCGGAGGAAAAAATTATTAACCGATACTTTTACCCTCTCGAAATAGATGGAGACACCTTTCAATGAAAATGCTGACATTGATGTGGTTAGCATCATCATCACTTTTTAAATTTAAAAACTGGTTTTGGGACTGACAATTGGCCTATCAACCAAAATGAAAAATGTTGATACCCCCATTATCAATTAATTTCTTCGCAGGACCATATCAGATCACTAAAACACTGATAGCTTCGCTATCAATAGTTTTCCATGTTTATTACAATTAAGATGTTGACACTGCAACTGTCCACATTTTCTAAAAAATATTAAAAAAACGAAGCTTATTGTGATAACACACTATCCTCAGTGGATTATATATATACACATATATACAATAAAATTATTCAAAAAAATGTTGGTACTCTTCCCTCATTACATCTTCATGTTCCCATGTATCATCTTCAGGATCGAAATGGTCATTTCACCTTTACCAAGGAAATGGATTGATTCTATAACACCTTGGCCCTCTTGCCAAAAATTCAAACTAGTTGGACCTAAAATTATCCCTTTGGCTTCACCAATTCTTATCAACATAATGTTTTTATCTATCATGGGAAACCTTCAAATTCTATTTAATTTTTATTACTTTCTCTTCCATTTCCTTAAGCCAGTTTGAACCAACAATGGCCCTATCAACTAGATTGTCCCAAATCACAGGTGAATTACGTTTTCTCCCATATAAGGCCTCGAATGGGCTCATCTTCAAAGATGCTTGGTACCCATTATTATAAGTAAACTCCACCAAGTTTCAAGTATTCCTACCACTTCGATGGTCTGTCCATCACATACATCCTCAACATATGTTCAATAACCTAATTGACTCTTTTTGTTTGTCTATCTAACTTTGGATGGTATATTGTGCTAAAATTTAAATTGGTTATAAATCCCTTGAATAAACATGTCCAGAATTTGGATGTAAACTCAAGATCCCTATCTCAAATAATTTCTTTGGGAACACCATGTAACTTGAAAATTTCCCTCATGTAAATCTCAACAACATTGGCTTCTTTGTGTATTGACTACATTGAAATAAAGTGGGTAGGATTAGTGATTTTAATGGCCACATCCATGATAGAATCATGTTTCCTTGTAGTTCTAAGAGAATTTGTAATGAAATTGATAGAAAAAATCATTCCCATTTACACGTACGAATGGGTATTTGTTGTATAAATCCAACGGGGTGTCTATGTTCAATTTTAACTTTTTGACATTCCAAGTACCTGGCTATATAATCAACTACTTATTTTTTAGTACCTGGCCAAAAGCATTGTTTCTTGATTATTCAAAGTATTTTGGTACCCTCAATTCCTAACGTAATGTACTCTATGCATCTAATTTAAAACTAAATTTCTTAGCCCCTAAGAGTTTTGCACATAAATCTTTTCTTTATACAAAAGTATTCCATCTTCTCCTATTTTGTAATCCCTATCCCTGGGGTGCAATTTATCTTTCTATAGGTTTCTTTTTATTTCCCTTTATTGCTGAACTAAATTTCAAGCCTCTAAAATTATTATTTTTAAATTAGATTTACATATGCTTATGGTTGTAGCATGCATTATATGCAACCTTCTATTGAGTGCAAGCCACTTTATTTTCCTTACCCTTTATATGCTTAATTTCAAATTCATAATCAACCAAAAATTCCATCCATCTAATTTTTTTGGCATTTAAATTCGAATCTCTTAACAAATGCTTCAACCCATTGTGGTCAATTCAAAATTCAAACAATTTTCCCACGAGGTAGTGCTTTCACATTTTCAAGGCATGTATAATGGATGTCAACTCCAAATCATGAGTGGCATAGTTCCTTTCACACTCGTTTATCTTTCTAGATATATAACATATCACATGCCCATTTGCATGAGAACTCTTCCAAGCCCCTCTTTACATGCATCTATGCACACAAGGAAGTCTTCATTTGGATTAACTATATTCAATATAAGTGGATTTGTTAACAATCTCTTTAAATGCTAAAAGGCATCTTCACATTTATGGGACCATTCAAATTTTACACCTTTCTTTTGCAAGGAAGTAATAATATGGGTTATTTTTAGAATCCTTGAATACATATTCTATAGTATCCTACTAAACCCATAAAAGATCCCCTCCTCTAAAATGATATGTCCTAAATAATGATTTTGTTTTTGATAAAATAAACATTTCCTCAAATTGGCATACAATTGACACTCTCAAAGTAATTGTAAAACCATCCTCAAGTGTTGTTCACGCTCTTCCCCGAATTTAGATTACACTAGGATGTCTGATGAGCCCCAATTTTTGGTATAATTTGGGCTCATTTGGCCTACTTGTTTTGCTCAAACCATTCACTTTTTACTGCTTATGCATGCATTTCTTAGTTTATTCGTGTTGTTTGTAGGAAGAAGGGTAGACACTTTATCTATGTGACTAATGCATTATGATCTCAGGTTTTTGCTTTAAAAGGGAGAAAAGACCACGTGAAAAGGAGACAAGGAGACAAGGAGGTGGCACTGTTGGTTTTTAGGAGAGGATGTCCACAGTCTTGGGACCCTCCTCGTGATTCCCACCATAGCTCCGAGCTCCAATCCATCTCCCCACCGAGCTTAGAAGCAGCCAGCTGTTCTACAGGAACAACAGTTATAACTGTTCTACAGGAACAACAATTATGACTGTCCTACAGGATCAGCAAGTTAAACTTCAGTTGGACAGCCGAGCTCCTAAAATCAAGGACACTTGTTGGATGATCGTTTTTTCATAAGTATGGAGGCCGTAGCCTTTGATAGGTTGTTGAAACTCTCGCATTACTATTGTAATTTTTGAGCACAACTCGGTCCTTGTTCCTTTTTGTAAGCCAATTTGGCATGATATCAGATTATGAATAAAGAAGGCAGATTTTGAGCTAGTTCTGAGTTTTCTCAAGGAGCTATAGCTCTCAGGTTAGGGCCCAACCTGAGAGCAATAGATCTCCTCAGTGTTGTAATGTGTTTGCATTTCGTTCCAGCACCTTGAGTTTGTTTATTTTCACATGCAATTCGAATTCACAGTTTGGTAATTTAGTCGTTTTCATGAGCATAGATAGGACTAGTTTATGGTTGAATTGATTTCGGTTGTTTAGTTAGATTAGCAGGTTGATAATACATTGGAGCTCCAGCAAAAAGGTTGAGAAAGTCTCCACTGCCATCTCTACTTGGATATTGGAGTGTAGCCTATACCAGCCACAAAAATACGCAGTTCTTCACGTTATACATGCTGCAACATAGTCTCGTTTATGATCAATCCTTCCATGCACTTCAATCTTGCACCATACACCTTCATCACTGCTTCATGCACATTCCTTGATACGCTTTATCTTGCTGTTCATTGAGTTCAGGTAGATTAGGTTAATGATTTTTCATCTTGGTGACAGTCATAAGCATTTGTTTCATTTACACTGCTTTTCCTCATTCTATTACCTCCTTCTTCGTCTTGATCATGCATACAACTACATTCTTGACCTCTGTTACGCTCTGTTATCTCCTAAACTCCTCCACTCCTCACGTAACTCCATCCTTTAGACATTTCGTTGTTATAACCTTTCATCCATCAACCCACTTCACACACTCGTTCTCCAACCTACTTCTCCACTCCTGAGCCATCACCAGCCTTATTCCTACCTTACACATCTTCCCCTACCATTCCATCACTCCTCCATCACTTCAAACACCCACGGTAGGTCATCCTGTAGTAATTTGTAGACTTCCTGTAGAAACCTCTGCGGTTCCTGTAGAATCCCCTGCAGACATCCTGTAGGAGGTCACTCACTCGGTTGCCGAGCCTCTGAACGTGAGGAACCTCTGTGGACTGATGCTAAGGATCTCTGGGGACCTCTCCTAGCCTCTCCAACCTTTCCCAAGCTTTCCTTCCTTCCGCATCACATCTGCACAACCAAACCCTAATAAGCACAAAATCACAATCACTCCATCCACTTAAAGAGAAAATACAAAAACATGTCTTTTAAGCTGCAAGTAGATTAGATTCATGCATTTTCACTTGTTAGAAGTAATGGCATCATTGGTAGAAGTTTCCTTCACATTCTTTGCATCATAGAGGTTAGACTAGTTAAATTAGGGTTTCCTAGGGTTTCATGTTTTGATTTGCTTTCAGTTCATTTTTGCCAAGTAGATTGGTCTTCTTTGAGCTAGCTTTCGTCCATCATTGATAAAGCTTCTTCTGTGAGCCTATAGAAGTTGGCTTGAGCCCTAGCGGACTTGTGCCAGTTGACCAAGTGACAGCTGTGACAAGAGCTAGTACTTGTGCATACAGCACCGTCGCTTCCAAGTTTGTATGAACTACCGGGTTGATAAAATTAAGAGACAGGAAGCCCCAAGAGTTGTAGCATTATTGCTACAATACTGGAGCTCACCATCTTTTTGGCGCCGTTGCCGGGGAAGCGTCAGAGTATTAGTAATTGTTGCTTTTCTTCTACTTTCTTACTCTTACCTTCTGCTAGTAGTTTACTTCATTTCCATTCTGCAAAAGTAGCATAGATTAGCATTTCCTGCTTTCATAGCTTAGCATTTCCTGCTTTCATAGCTTAGCATTTCCTTTCTACAATTTCATTTGAGCAAAGTAGATTAGTTCTTTCCTGCTTTCAGTTAATTTTGCATCTTTCATAGTTAGTTGTAGATCAATCTGTCTCAGTTTTGCAGGTACCAAAAGAAAAGCAAGCAAAAAGAAAAAGAAATTCTTTTCCATTTCATGCCTCGTACGAACCGAGATAGATCAGGCAAATTCCTACCAAACACCCCCACCACATCACTGAGTCACCCTTCTCTCTTCTTTGGTGACAGTGACCCAGAGGAACCTATAGGTGAACAACCTGAGATATCCAAAGACCCTATAGTAGAAGAAGAGTTAGAGACCAATCCATCTGAAGCTATGGCTGACAATAGAAGAGAAGATGAGAGAATAGAAGGTGCCTTCCCCATCTGAGAGACCAATGGAGAGATGAAATGAAAAACATTAGCCCCTCCGCCTTACCTCACTTCCATGGGTTGACCACTGAAGATCCAGATACCTTCCTGTTTGAGTTTGCTGTCCTTTGTAGAACCTATGACTATACTGAAGATGAGCAAAAGTTGAAACTTTTCCCTTCCACTCTCAAGGATGCAGCACTACGCTGGTTCATGGGTTTACCTGGGAATAGTATCACTACTTGGGCTCAGATGCAGCAAGCTTTCAACACCAAGTACCGGGATTACTGTAGGTCCAAGGAAACAAAGGGGGAAATCTTTCGGATGTCCATGGGAAATGATGAGTCCTTAGAGGATTATGAGGAGAGGTTCCAACTAAGCTATAAGCGGGCCAGGTGCACACTTGACCCTGAATCCCTCAAGTTGGTCCTACTCCGAGGAGTCCCTGAAGATCTCTTAGATACCCTTCACATGTTAGCTGGGGGGGACATTTACCAACTGCCTTATGAGGACATCAAGACTGTGTTTAGAAACCACTCCAGGGCAGCTCGGAAACGAGGTAGAGGAAACCACCTCTCAACTAGTGTCCCTTTCTCCAAACATGAGCTTGCAAACCAATTAGAAGATCTTAAGAGTGAGGTGAGACAAACCATTGCCATGCAGCTTGATACATTCAGGATTCAGCAGAAGAAAGAAGAGGCTGAGAGAGCCTTGGTTGTCTTCTGTCCTAGGTGCACAAGGAGGCACCCTAAGAACGAATGTCCATTGCATTCGGTTGAAGTGTGTTTCGTTTGTGAGGAGGACCATCCCACAAATCAGTGTCCAACCTTACCAGGGTTTAAAGCCATGTACCAAGGGACCGAAGCTCCCACAGAGCCTCTCTATTACCTCAACCAAAGGAGGCCACAAGGATCTAGACCTTATCAGCAGGGGATGCAAGGGGCATCCCAAGATTATTACAACCCCAACCAGTCAACTCCTATGCCTTCCTGGGGTCCCCCTGCTCATCCTTCATGGTCCATGCCTCCTCCATGGTCTTATCCACCTCAGTACCCCACTCAACCTACTTCTCATCCATATCACTCACATACCCAGCCATAGCCTCAATGGAATGCACCTCAGTCGGGGTGGAGGCCCCAATACAACACTCCTCCTGCCATTTTGCATCCACCACCAGTGCAACCTCAACCATTGCCTCCTGCTCCTCCAAGGCAACCTCAAATGCCTGCTCAACCGAACCCGAACCCCAACAATAGACAGGCCCAGCAGGTATACACTGGGGAAACCTCATGCCCTACCTATGCTGTGGAGATCCAGGAGATCAATCTTAGATCTGGAAAGACTCTTCCAGATCGCCAACCTCCTCCCCCAGAGGATGAGGAAGACCATCAGGAGAGTGAACCAAAGCCTATTCCACCCTTTCCTGAGAGACTAACAGCCACCACACAACCTAACCTAGAAGAAGATGAGCTTTTGGGTGAGCTCAAGCAGTTGTGTGTAAAAATCCCACTTCTCCAAGCCATCAAGGATGTGCCAATATATAACAAGCTGGTTAAGGAGAAGTGTTTCAAACACCCAGGCAGACGGAAGAAAGATGCCTCAACTATCAATGTCATAGGACAACTGTCTGACCTTATGCTAGGACAAGTCATCTGCCCAAAGTACCTAGATCCTGGAAGTCCTGTAGTAGATGTTCACATCAATGGCACCATTATCCCCCACACCTTGATTGATCTGGGGGTGGCCATCAATGTGATGACCAGGGATACCATGCTTAAACTCAATCTTCAGGGTTCCTTGAGGAAGACCTCGACAGTACTGCAATTAGCAGATCGCTCCACCATGACTCCCGAAGGGATTGTGGAGGATGTCATGGTCTCCATTGATTCTTGGAAATACCCTGCAGATTTCCTGGTTCTGCAACCAAAGGCCAAGCTTACTGGATATCCTCTCATTTTGGGAAGGCCTTGGTTAGCTACTGCAGATGCTTACATAAGTTGTCGGGCAGGAAACATGACCATCAAAAATGGTCCCATGTCCAAGCAACTAGTCCTATACCCTCCTGCCCAACCTTCTTTAGAGCATGATTTACCACTCTGGTTGGAAGAAGGAGAAGAAGACGAGGTGTATTCAGCACCTCTGTGTACCCTAGATACCACTAGAAGAAACCCCCCAACCGAGGATGACTTGATCGAGAACTTGATCCAAAACCCACCTTCCAGTGCACTACCCTTAGAAAAATTGGTGGAGGATGCCCAAGCTAGCACCTTAGTGGATCTTTGTACAACCAACCCTGTTACTCCCAGAGTCAAGAATGTGGAGTTCGGCCCTGAGAGAGCATTGAAAATCAGCTCCTCCTTATCTCCTTCCCAGGAAAAGGAGCTGTGTAGTCTGTTGGCCAACCACCTAGATGCTTTTGCTTGGAGCTATAAGGAGATGAAAGGAGTCCATCCTTCGGTCTGTACTCATCATATATACATCAAGGAGGATTGTAAACCGGTTAGGCAACCTCAGAGGAGAATGAATCCAGCCCTTAAGGACATTGTCAAGGAAGAATTGCAAAAACTGTTGGATGCCGGATTCATCTACCCCATCTCAGATAGTGAATGGGTGTCCCCTTTAGTGTTGGTTCCCAAGAAGAATGGGAAGTGGAGAATCTGTGTGGATTACCGTGAGCTGAACAAAGCTACCAAGAAAGACCATTTCCCTCTACCTTTCATAGATCAAGTGTTGGATGGACTGGCAGGAAAGAAGTTCTTCTCTTTCCTGGATGGGTTTAGCGGGTACAATCAAATCCAAATCAGCCCGGAAGACCAAGATAAGACCACCTTCACTTGTCCTTGGGGTACCTTTGCCTACCGAGTCCTTCCCTTTGGGCTATGCAATGCTCCTGCTACTTTCCAGAGAGCTGTCTTAAGCATCTTCTCGGAGCTGGTCCATGATGCAGTGGAAATCTACATGGATGACTTTACTCCATATGGGGCCAACTTCCAGGAAGCATTGTCCAACCTGGGGAAAGTCCTAACCAAATGCACCGAGATGAACCTGTGCCTCAGTCCTGAAAAATGTGAATTCCTGATGACTGAAGGGACCGTGCTAGGCCATACCATTTCTTCCCAAGAATTGCAGGTGGATCCTAACAAAATTGCTCTCATCAAGAGGGTTCCACCTCCTCAAAAGGTAAGGGATGTCCGGAGTTTCTTGGGATTAGCAGGATACTACCGGAGATTCATTAAATATTTCAGCAAGCTAGCCTCGCCATTGTTTGGTTTGTTGGCAAAAGATGTGGAGTTTAAATGGACTGACGATTGTCAGAGGGCTTTAAATGAGTTGAAGGACAAGTTGGTGTCAGCCCCAATCCTGAGAGGTCCAAACTGGGCCCTACCTTTCCACATCCACACTGATGCCTCGAACAAAGCCATAGGCGCAGCTTTAGGACAAGTTGAGCAGAAACTTCCATATGCCATTTACTTTGTTAGCAAAAACTTGTCCAAAGCTGAGCTGAATTACACTGTAACCGAGAAGGAATTCTTGGCTGTAGTCCATGCATTGAACAAGTTCCGACATTATATTACTGGTTACCAGACCTTTGTACATAATGACCATGCTGCTATTAGATATTTAATGAATAAACCAGATGTAAATGCTCGTATCATTAGATGGTTACTTTTATTGCAGCAGTTTGATCTAACCATTGTTGATAAACCAGGTAGAGAAAATGTTGTTGCTGACTTCTTGTCTAGATTGGATTTGTCTGCAGATGAAGATGGGACGGTGGATGACCAGATGCCTGATGAGCATCTGTTTGCTATCTCAGTACTCTCTCCATGGTTTGCTGATATAGCAAACTACCTTGTTTCAGCTCAGTTCCCTCCGCACCTCTCTTCAAAAGAGAAGAGCAGAATCATCAGAAAAAGTGCCTCATTTACTTGGATCGGGGGCAATCTGTTCAAGCTTGGCCCTGATCAGATCTTAAGGCGTTGTGTAAGGGAGGAGGAAGTCTTTGATATCCTCCTCACTTGTCATGATGGGCCTTGTGGAGGGCATTTTGTAGCAAAGAGAACTGCCTTCAAGATCCTGCAGGCAGGCTACTATTGGCCCACACTTCATCAAGATGTCAGAAGATATGTCAGTCAGTGTGACCAATGCCAAAGAATGGGGAAACCGACCCAAAGGGATGAGATGCCTCTCCAACCTCAAGTGACTCTTGAGCCATTTGAGAAGTGGGGCATGGACTTTGTGGGTCCAATCAATCCCTCTTCGAGGCAAAGATCCTACATTATTGTGTGTACTGACTACTTGACAAAGTGGGTAGATACTAAAGCAATCAAAGCAGCAACTGAAGAGAAGGTGGCCGAGTTCCTAAGAGAGAACATCTTCTATAAGTTTGGCTATCCAAGAGAGCTGGTCACCGATCAAGGGAGCCAGTTCACCTCCAACCTGGTTGAAGATCTCCTAGCTCATCACAAGATCAAGCATAGGACTTCCACTCCCTATCATCCTCAAGCAAATGGGCAGGTGGAAGTCACCAACAGAGCATTAGAAGGGATCTTGACCAAAGTGGTGAGCAGCAGCAGAAAAGATTGGGCAGATCGCCTGGTTGAGGCCACATGGGCCTACAACACCACTTGGAAGACCACCACCGGTTTCACACCATATGAGCTGGTCTATGGGAAGAAAGCTTTGCTGTCCATTGAGTTTGAGTATAACACTTTGAGGATGGCAGCTCAGCTGGACCTAGATCTCAGCCATGCACAACAAGAAAGGTTGCTGCAGCTGAATGGCCTGGATGAGCACCGCATGCAGGCCCTCCTTCACTCAGAAGTGGTTCAACTTCAGAGGAAGGTGTGGCATGACCAACATCTCCATGACAAGCAATTTCAGCTGGGAGATTGGGCTTTGTTGTATGATTCCAGATACAAAGATTTCAAGGGGAAGTTGAGAACCAGATGGCTAGGACCATATACAGTGGAGAAGTGCCATGACAATGGATCTGTCCTCATTCGAACCATTGATGAGGAAGCCATTCCCATGCTTGTCAATGGGCATCGATTGAAGATCTACAGGAGACCTCTCTCAAGACAAGAATTTATCAAAACTATGGAGAAATCTGTATTGGTCATAGAGAAGGGTTCTGCCTCTGCCTCTGGCACACCCTGAAAGAAGATCTGAAAAAAAAAAAAAAAAAAAGAAGAAGAAGAAAACAAAGAAAAAAGAAAAAAAAGAAAAAATAAAGATCCTTGGGTGAAAACCTCATTGAGGCGCTCCTATTGCTTTTTCAAAAAAAAAAAAAAAAAAAAGAGAGAAAAGGTTGAAAAAGATCCTTGAGTGAAAACCTCTCTAAGGCGCTCAGGGCAGGTAGCAAGGGTGAAAACCTCTTTGGGGAACCCCTGTTATATTTTCAAAAAAAAAAAAGGAAAAAAAAAAAAAAAGAAAAAATATTAAGCACAATATGAAAATTGCATGCAAGTTGCAGATGTTCTATGGAGGAGAAGAAGCCTCTTCAATCACAGCCAAGGGTCCTTATCATGCTGTCAAGGAACCTCATCAGTACCTCCTCCAAGAGCACCCATGTTTTTCAAGGTATGTGCAATTTTATCATGGTTTGAATCTTCTATAGGAAGCTGTTGTCTTTCTACAGGAAGACACAGTCTTTCTACGGGAAGGCGCAGTCTTTCTACAGGAAGGCGCGGATTTTCTACAGGAAAGTGCAGACTTTCTACAGGAAGGCCGAACTTTCTACAGGAAGCTCTGTGTCTACAGGAAACTTCCTGTAGAAGTCTGGGACGGCCAAAAATTTGTTTCAAACGGAGATCTAGCGGCTGAGGAATGGGTTGGATGCATGCATGCCACTGATTGGCACCCCTGAACATTGCTGTAACCTTGCTCCACCATCCTCGTCGCCATGCAACCAAGATCCCTGCACCAGCAAACCAGATCAATGAGTTCTCGTGGTAAAGCCATTTGTCAAAGAAAAGCAAGCACCGAGAGCTCATACCACATCCATGTCGAGCATCAGAAGCTCCGGGAGCGTGATCAGAAGATTCCATCCATCGTCGTGCAGCATGCACCCAAGGAGGCGAGACTGTTACAAGGCACCCCGCGGGAATCCTGTAACAGTCAAACCTGCATGAGTGGATACCATTCACAGCACCGCCCTCTGCAAGCAAAACACGGGCGCAGGCAACCAGAGCATCCACTCCATCGCCAGCATCTTGTAACCACGAGCCTCCGGGACTGTGTAAGCCGCATGCAGCAGGTAGATCCACTCCCCGTCGTCCAAAAACCGAAAAATCGTGTGCAGCCGCGCGCAGGTAAGTGTCTCAACCCTTCCTTCCACCAAATCGCATGAGTATTACTTTGATTTGTTTTGCATGGCGTAGAAATGAATGGTTGAGCGGCCGTATGGCCAGTTGACTGGCCACGTCGGCCAGTTATGGTATAGTCAGATGCTTGGGTGGCAGCCACGACAAAGAAATACGCAGCACGCACGTGAGGATAGTCCCGTCAGCCGAGAAACGAGTTTAACCGAAAAGGGCGGCGGCAGATCTGTGGGAATGAATGCGGCAGCGAGTGAATATGCAGGTGAATGATGGGTGACGTCGCCCAACGGTCCGGCGGGGACAGCTCACCCCCCGCGCCACGAGCTGCGCCGATTCAAAATCTAATCGGTTAGATTACGCGCATGTATTCATCAACCTCCACTTCAAAACTCGAGTGGCTCTTCTAGTTTCCTCTAAACGTTGATACGCCGAGCTTTCGGCTACCAGAACACCGGTGAAGCACCTCTCGACCGCTGGCCAACTACAGTCCTCCCCGAAGTTTGCACACTGCTCCTACAGGAACAATTTCTACAGGAATGCAGTCCTACAGGAATCAGTCTCTACAGGAACGCGGTTCTACAGGAAGGTGAATTCCTCATGTAAGAAAAGGTGGCAGAAAAAAGGTAACCCTAAAACTCCTTCCGCAATTGGCTTTCAAAGGTGGCAAGATC
Source organism: Pinus tabuliformis (assembly GCA_031772625.1). Classification (NCBI taxonomy): domain Eukaryota; kingdom Viridiplantae; phylum Streptophyta; class Pinopsida; order Pinales; family Pinaceae; genus Pinus; species Pinus tabuliformis. Next base: position 616,185,582 of record CM062818.1, on the reverse strand, counting down.
ATTATTCACAGTCTGGTCATAAAAATATCGGATTGCTGTGCCTATACTATCGCTTCTACAGGATAGCAGTATAATTAGACTGTGTTTCGTGAATTGTATGCATGCTCTGCCTAAAATAGACCGAATCTCCTTTGCATTTGTCACCTTTAGTCAAAACCCCCGTGTTCATCATGCCGGGTGGGTTTATCAGGCGGGAACCCACAGATTCCACCAAATTAAGGAGAAATCCAGCAGTGGTAGAGCTCTTCACCAGAGCACAATGGATGCCTTTTTGTGATAAGCTGCAGGGCTACGATGATGAAGTAGCCGAGGAATTCTTGCAGGCTTTGAAGCCTAAATCCCAGACACTGGCCACAGTAAGCTTCAGAGGTTTAAGCCTCAAACTCACCCCAGAACATATCAGTCGGATCACAGAACTCCCTATGGGTTTGCCGTGGGACAAGGAAGAACGAAAGCAGAGCCAGCAAGCAAAGAAAGAATTCTTTCCACCTGAGGAAGAATTCTCTGAGGATAAAAACGGGGTGAGAAGAACGAGTTTATCACCACCTTGGAATGAAGTCAGTTTGCAGATCATGAAATATATTACTTGTGAGGGCCGGTTCAGCATCGTGTATGCATATCACTTTCGGTTACTCACTGAGTTGAGGCACCGAATTGACCTTCCTGTAGAGCAAAAACTGAGCATCCCTCATTATCTCCTGCAGTCCCTAATGGAATGTGCTACAAAGCTAAGAGAGGGCATACCTGATCAGATAGCCCACCATGGGTTAATAAAGCTGCTTGTGGAAGATGCATTGCACTCATATAAGGTCCCCCTCTCATGGGAATCCTTCCGCAATTTGACCAAAGATGGGGACATTAAAATGTTGATCGAAGATAGTGGCTCCTCCAGCAGTGAAGACAAGGAAGCAGTGGCTGAGGAAAAGAAGGACGAAGAAAAGGGTGGCACACCTATTCTGTCAGCAAGGGAAAAGAGGATGAAAGGCAGAATGGACAAAGCGGAGGTAGTCCACGTCAGCCCAAGTACCTCAACAGCACCTGCAACCAAAGCAAAAAGCAAAATTCAGGCAGGCAAGCAAGCAAAGACGGAGACACCTGTACCTACAGGAAAACAGAAGCAGGCTTCTACAGGAAGCCCGAAAACACAAACTCAGGCTTCTACAAGAAGCCCAAAAATCAGTGAAAAACAGGCTTCTACAGGAAGCCCGAAAACAAAGACAAAGGCTTCTACAGGAAGCCCGAAGATCAGTGAGAAACAGGCTTCTACAGGAAGCCCAAAAACGAAAACAAAGGCTTCTACAGGAAGCCCAAAAGCGAAGACCAAGGCTTCTACAGGAAGCCCGAAAATCGTTGGAGAACAGGCTTCTACAGGAAGCCCGAGGACAGAGACAAGGGCTTCTACAGGAAGCCCGAGATTGGAAAAAGGGGTTTCCACAAGAGGCCCGAAAGTCATTGAGAAACAGCCTCCTACAGAGAGTCTGAAGACAGAGAAAGAATCTTCTACAGGAGGCCCAGAAGCGGGCCAAGCAGGGTCTTCCACAGGAAGCCCGAAATCTGAAAAGGAGGGGCCCTCTACAAGGAGCTCTGAGAGAGCAAAACGCAAGAAAGAGAAGGCTGGCATTCTCGAAAAGGAGGCAGTAGCGGCACTGTCTGCCCTCAGCACACCTCCAAAACCGAAGGAGAAAAGGGAGAGGGAGACCCCTCTACCATCTGAAGCCAGGAGAAGCAAGAGGATGACCACGGGCAAGCCACAGCCTCCACCCAGCAGCCAAACCACTTCAGGGGACGTCCCTACTTCACCCAGTGCAAGAACCCCCTCTAAAACATCAGCCACCCTCGAAAAGGGGAGCCCAAAAATAACCTCCTGGACACGAAAGATAGGCCAGTCACCTTCCGAAGCCCGGCTCAAGGAAATAGGAAAGGTGAAGGAAGCATCACCTTCGTCGCCACCCTCGACAGAAAAGGAAAAACCACCAAAATCAGGGGAGGAAAAGCATGCTCTGGGCTCTAGTTCTCGGCCAAAGACGAGGAGCCAGGGCAAAGTTTCTCAAGGATGAGCAAATAGTTTAGCTGGGGGGTGATGATGAGCCCCAATTTTTGGTATAATTTGGGCTCATTTGGCCTACTTGTTTTGCTCAAACCATTCACTTTTTACTGCTTATGCATTCATTTCTTAGTTTATTCGTGTTTTTTGTAGGAAGAAGGGTAGACACTTTATCTATGTGACTAATGCATTATGATCTCAGGTTTTTGCTTTAAAAGGGAGAAAAGACCACGTGAAAAGGAGACAAGGAGACAAGGAGGTGGCACTGTTGGTTTTTAGGAGAGGATGTCCACAGTCTTGGGACCCTCCTCGTGATTCCCACCATAGCTCCGAGCTCCAATCCATCTCCCCACCGAGCTTAGAAGCAGCCAGCTGTTCTACAGGAACAACAGTTATAACTGTTCTACAGGAACAACAATTATGACTGTCCTACAGGATCAGCAAGTTAAACTTCAGTTGGACAGCCGAGCTCCTAAAATCAAGGACACTTGTTGGATGATCGTTTTTGCATAAGTATGGAGGTCGTAGCCTTTGATAGGTTGTTGAAACTCTCGCATTACTATTGTAATTTTTGAGCACAGCTCGGTCCTTGTTCCTTTTTGTAAGCCAATTTGGCATGATATCAGATTATGAATAAAGAAGGCAGATTTTGAGCTAGTTCTGAGTTTTCTCAAGGAGCTATAGCTCTCAGGTTAGGGCCCAACCTGAGAGCAATAGATCTCCTCAGTGTTGTAATGTGTTTGCATTTCGTTCCAGCACCTTGAGTTTGTTTATTTTCACATGCAATTCGAATTCACAGTTTGGTAATTTAGTCGTTTTCATGAGCATAGATAGGACTAGTTTATGGTTGAATTGATTTCGGTTGTTTAGTTAGATTAGCAGGTTGATAATACATTGGAGCTCCAGCAAAAAGGTTGAGAAAGTCTCCACTGCCATCTCTACTTGGAGATTGGAGTGTAGCCTATACCAGCCACAAAAATACGCAGTTCTTCACGTTATACATGCTGCAACATAGTCTCGTTTATGATCAATCCTTCCATGCACTTCACTCTTGCACCATACACCTTCATCACTGCTTCATGCACATTCCTTGATACGCTTTATCTTGCTGTTCATTGAGTTCAGGTAGATTAGGTTAATGAGTTTTCATCTTGGTGACAGTCATAAGCATTTGTTTCATTTACACTGCTTTTCCTCATTCTATTACCTCCTTCTTCGTCTTGATCACGCATACAACTACATTCTTGACCTCTGTTACGCTCTGTTATCTCCTAAACTCCTCCACTCCTCACGTAACTCCATCCTTTAGACATTTCGTTGTTATAACCTTTCATCCATCAACCCACTTCACACACTCGTTCTCCAACCTACTTCTCCACTCCTGAGCCATCACCAGCCTTATTCCTACCTTACACATCTTCCCCTACCATTCCATCACTCCTCCATCACTTCAAACACCCACGGTAGGTCATCCTGTAGTAATTTGTAGACTTCCTGTAGAAACCTCTGCGGTTCCCGTAGAATCCCCTGCAGACATCCTGTAGGAGGTCACTCACTCGGTTGCCGAGCCTCTGAACGTGAGGAACCTCTGTGGATTGATCCTAAGGATCTCTGGGGACCTCTCCTAGCCTCTCCAACCTTTCCCAACCTTTCCTTCCTTTTGCATCACATCTGCACAACCAAACCCTAATAAGCACAAAATCACAATCACTCCATCCACTTAAAGAGAAAATACAAAAACATGTCTTTTCAGATGCAAGTAGATTAGATTCATGCATTTTCACTTGTTAGAAGTAATGGCATCATTGGTAGAAGTTTCCTTCACATTCTTTGCATCATAGAGGTTAGACTAGTTAAATTAGGGTTTCCTAGGGTTTCATGTTTTGATTTGCTTTCAGTTCATTTTTGCCAAGTAGATTAGTCTTCTTTGAGCTAGCTTTCATCCATCATTGATAAAGCTTCTTCTGTGAGCCTATAGAAGTTGGCTTGAGCCCTAGCGGACTTGTGCCAGCTGACCAAGTGACAGCTGCGACAAGAGCTAGTACTTGTGCATACAGCACCGTCGCTTCCAAGTTTGTACGAACTACCGGGTTGATAAAATTAAGAGACAGGAAGCCCTAGGAGTTGTAGCATTATTGCTACAATACTGGAGCTCACCAATGTCATCCGAGAATATAGTAACAAACTTGTCTAAGTATTTCCAGAGAATGCCATTCATGAGGCACATGAAAACACTTGGTGCATTGTATATGCCAAATGGTACTGCTACAAACTCATAATGCCCATATCAAGTTTGAAATTTTTTCTTACTGACGTTCTCTTCCTTAATCCTTACCCGATGATACCTCGATGTTAGGTTGATTTTTTAAAACACCTTAGCTTCCTTGAGCTAGTTAAACAAGTCATTTATTCTTGGCAAGAGCGCTATTTATTCTTCATTGTGACTTTGTTTAGCTCCCTAAAATCAATACATAGTATTAGTGGACCATCCTTATTTCCAACAAAAAGAATCGGGGTACCCCAAGGTTATACACTTGGGTGTATGTACCCTTTATTGAAAATCTCTTGTAGTTGCATTTTTAATTCTTTAGGTTCTTGTATGTTCATTATATATGGTGATTTGGACATCGAGAAAACTCTAGTACCAAGTCTATATTGAAGTCACTGTCTCTTTTAGGTGGAAACATTGGAAATTCACCAAGCATATCTTTAAATTCGTTAAGTATTGGGTGGTATTTAAGGCTTGGTGTCTGATCCTCAGCTGTCTCCCCCATGTGGGATGCATAAATTTGACACCCTTTTCTAAAATATCTTTAGTTGTATAGAAAATATTTCCCTAATAGAAATTGGCCTTATAATTCCTTGTACTTGTATCTGTTTCCTTTCTTCATCAAGGAAATTAAATGCTTTATTATAAAAATATAATATTGCACGATGTTTTTCCAGACAATCCAAGCCAATTAGGCAAGCGTATGATCACGATAGTATTCTATTTAAATATACATTTTTATCTAACCCATTCATATTGATGAGATATTCTTTTACAGGTTCAATTATTCTCCTTTTAGCTCCTACAGAGAACTGAATTAACCAATCCCTACAATGCTTGGTTTTATTTAAGTTAAAATTTTCAACCAACTTGATCAACATAACTATGACTAGCTCCATAATTAACTGGAATGGAAATGGGTTGATTATTTGACTTACCTTCCATTTTGATCATGTGTGACTAATGCTCAGGCTATCTACTGCCCAATACTACATAGATCCTAGGTATGCTTCTACCCATGCCCTCCACTATATCAATGCCTTGGATATGATGTGTAGTCCTCATTTTATCTTCATTGTGAGGGAAATCCTTATATAGATGATCTCCTCCACAACCCCAACACCTAATGGACTAAAATTTTGGTCTCTTACTCAAGAAACAATCCCCTTTGGTAAACTATGGGATGGCTGATTTTTTTTTATTTTCTTGAGTATTTCTCTCAAAGAATGAGGGCTTGAACCCCTTCTTCCTTTGCCCCATATTTCTTCTTTTCTTTTTACACCAAGTTCTTTGGAAGAACAGTTTATTTTTTCCTTTCTCATATAGGTGCTTTTCCTTACTCATAGCTTCACCCAAAGTCCTCAATTTTTCAAATTTGATTATGTTACCGTAGAATGGTAGTAACCCACTCACATATCTCTACATCTTTAGCTTTTCATCCTTGATAAAATCTACATACCTAAACAATTCAGTTAATTTTCATCCATATTAGTCCATTGTCATGTTCCCCAACTTGAGTTCGAAAAACTCCTACATTTTCCTTTCATAGCAATACTAAGATAGGTACATCCTTTGGAGGTACTTTTTAAAATTCTTCCAAAATCTGTTTTTTGTCCAAATGTTTTACTTCTTTGAGTTGATCCCACCACAAATTCGATTTCCCCTTCAAGTGATAGATTGTAATTCATGAATCTATATTTCATGAGTAATAATGTAGTTGAAGGTACTTTCTCATTTCAAGCAACCAGTCGTCAACCTCTTCTCCTTTCTTGTGCTCCCCCTTAAATTTGGGAGGTTCGATCTTCTTGAGCTCTCCTTGTAAACTATCCAAGTCAAATATCCTTAGATGACTTCCTTGATGCATGATGATGCTTCTCGACATCACTTCTATAGTACCTTAAACCTCCAACATTCTTCTCCCTAACTCGTGAGTCATGTTCTTGTACCTGCCTAGAATCAGATCTCTTGTCCATTCTCATCTGTAATTTATTTAGGATTTATAAAATATGAGTATTAATTATTTATTATTCCCTTATTAGTGTAACATTATCAACTTTGTAGTTGAGCACCTCCATTTTGAGGCTAATATTCATCGATCTAACCTCTTCATTATACATTATACCTTATCATTATTCATTATGTCCGTTCTAATATTCATCGATCTAACCTCTTCTTCATGGTTTTAGGACCCTTGAGCATCCCCCATACTCCCAATCCTCGTGTTGGTCCTGCATTATAGGTCACCTGTAGCCTTCTTTTGAAATTTCGAGGAAATTTCCTATCTAGATTAAAAAAAATTGAGTTAATAGGCATATTCTCCTTTCAATATATTTCTATTAACTATATGTTTTCCCAAATCTAGGTCCCGAAATGGAAGTTATGGCCTCTAACAATTTTGACCCAATTACCCCAATTTCCCTTATTCTATTACAACAACTCTTTCTAATTTTCTGAATAATTATGTATTCAAATTTTCAAATCTAGTTCGATGGCTAGGTTCTATGGTCCCATAGTTTCCCATTGGCTGCTTTAGTGCCCCAATATGAGCTCTAGTTACTGAGGTACACTATTTTGAAGTGACTATATACCCTATTTTTCCATCATGTTGTTCACATCATAACTCCTTCATATTAAATATGTTTCACAATTTTAGTATCTCGTTGGAAATATTTCTTCAATATATTTTATTTTAGTTGCAAACATTGCTTGTATTAGTATTGTATCATTGGTACAAGCATTTTTCATGGTTTTTTGCTACCTGAAAATGTTTTTTAGGCCCTAAAAAATGGCCTGTAAGAGGATGACTCAAAAAATTAGTGAAAGTTTGAGAAAATTTGCTAAGATTTCGGTTGGTTTACTCTTTTGTACCAATAAAATCCAGCTATAAACATGTTTTGTAAATGTATTCAGACATAAAGGCTTCCTTTGTGTGCCTTTGCTTCATTGGAAGGTAACTGGTTGTACAAATTTAAGTTTTTAATTCTTATTAGGCATGCACTGGCCTATATGGCTTCCCTTAAACACTTAGCATGCATGCAACCTTCCCTATTTACATTTCGATCCCCAATCAGGCCCCATCATCCATGTGGATGCTTCCATATGGAAGTGATCGATTGGATATGACTATATGAAAGGTCCATTCTTCACTTTTCTCCCTTACAGATCCAAATGTTCCTAGATCTAGATCATCCTAGAACATGCATGGAGGTTTAAAGTGAGTTGCAACCTTAATGGATCTAATGGTTGAGGTTTCTCTGATTTAAAAACCAAGATCCACATCATGCTCAAACTTGCGTAGGGAATAAAACAAAGTTACACCCTTGATAGATCCGACGACCATGATCAAATCAGATCAATGATCAACAAGCACATTAGGATCCAACTTGCACGAGGAATAAAATAGAGTTACACCCCTGATAGATCTAATGACCATGATCAAATGAGATCAATAGTCCATAAAGACATCAATATCCAACTTGTTGAGGGAATAAAATATAGTTACACCTCCGACAGATCCAATGGCCATGATCAAATGAGATTAACTATCCACAATCCACATTGGGCTCCAACTTGTGCAAACGTTTACGATGCACCATCCATCCAATGGACCTAATGACTCAAGATCAATGCATTAGATGGTAGATATACACATCAAGTATAAACTTTCTGATTGTTTAATGGTGCAAAGAATTCCCGAATAATCCAATGGATCACATTTCCTACGACCAATGGTTGTTGTGTGCATCATGCATTGAAAGGCATAACATTTTTCTTCACTACATCCACCCAATGGTGCCCAATAATGCTAGGGTCTGCCACCTAGACTTCTCACCTGCCAACTTAATGACCACCGCATCATTGACATCACCATCTCATTTTTTAATTAATTAATTTTGTTTTAATATTTAATTTTATACTTTTATTTTCTATCAATAATACTCTTTTTTTTTTTTTTTTGTCTGTTCTAATTTTAGCATTTATGTTGCTACAATTTACCTATCACTCCAAAATTTTTGAGCTTGAAACCATAATTTTATTCTTCACATTTATCATTCATGTGGATCTCATCTCAAATTGAGAATTTCATCCATCTCTAATCCCTGTGAATTCTATCAAATAGTTTCCCAGCGACATATAAATTTTGTAGTAGTGAATATTTGACCCGTATGGCCCGAGCATTGTAACCTTGGGCTCTAATACCAGTTGTAACATTTTTAGCCACCTGTCGTCTCATTCTAGCCAACTACTAGTGCATTTCATCTATCTGTGGGCTTAAGTATACCCAATGACCCTGCAAAACCTAGGTTTCTCGACATAGTTTCCATTCATTTTAATTCTAGACACACCTCCACTAGTCAAATGAGGCATATTTCGATGTATATCACTACCGTGATCCATTTCCTGGAAATAAAATTTCATTCTATTCCCTAAATGGGTGTTATGCAAGCCTAAATGTACTCTAAATTCCATTTTTCATATACAAACATATAAATGTTCAATTTATTCTTCACATAAACAACAATTATAATTCATACAAAGTACAAAAAATATACATAATTAATTATAACATAATCAATTAAGTATTAACAAAAGAACTTATCTAATTAAACAACCAATTAGTTGCACATCTCAAATGTTCATCCCAATCATAGACCATGTTGTTCATTTTCTCTCAACATTAGGTCACCCTTGTGTTGGGGCTTCGAGTCCATGGGGAAATAACTCACCCAAATCTAGGTACATTAAAATATCATTAACCGGACAAGGTACTATTGCTGCAAAATCGAACCAACCTTGGAAAGGGGCACCCTACAAGGCTAATAATATACCAAGAGATAACAATGGAGTGATGGCCCATTGTCACCAAAACCAAAATTCCCTGCTCTTTATGGATTTTCACCAATGAGAGGAGTCTTGATATGTTTATAGGTAATCTAATAGGTATTCTAAATTTTGGGGTGCATGGTGACTTAAAGGCTTTCAAGAAAAAGACACAATTTTTGGTTTAAGGATCACTTTATGAAGACAAGAAAATTTGATTTCCTTGTAGAGGCCTAAAATGGCCAAGATATGACCTAGGGTTTGATTAGTTGGTTTAGGTTTGGGATGAACCAAGGTCAAGATTCCAAGAAAGGGTTTCCAGCAATGATTTTCAAAATGACAAAGGCACATGAAACCCTCAAGAATCCCCCAAGTTGAAGCTAAATCCAAACTAGGCTTTTACCCTAGGGAAACAACTAGCACAAAGGAATTTATGGACGAGATTGAAGTGTATGCCCACCAAAATGTGAGATTTTGTGGAAAATATTATCCTCTTGATTTTTAGGCTCTGCAATCTTGACAATTCTTCCTCCCTAGAAATTCACACCGAGCTCCATCTTGGACACTTGGCCTTAAAGGGGTCGAATTAGGTCAAGAGGAAAAAGAGGTGTTGTAGTTGCTACAACAACCCTCCAAAATTCTCGACCTAATCTAATTTTTGAGACCCTATTAATTCCTCAAAATATCATACTTCTAAAATTTTCTAAGTTTTGAAGTCATCATGGGATTGCTTGAAACATCTCTAAGTAAAAGCACACTTGTCGTTTACAAGCCTAGCGCACTTATTTTTTCTAGTGAAAACACACTTCGTAGAGACAGTCCAACTCTAAGGCTTATTGTATATATTTGCACTTGGTCACATATTTAAGTGTGAATGGGTTGCACATGTGGAGAAATATATATTAATGGGTGACCCCAATTGATATTTCACCATTTAATTTGTTCTCTTTGGAGCTATGCACATCTTTTCATCACATATCCCTCTTCCTATCTGTTGGGTGTGGAGCTTGATTATCTTCTTGATTCACAAGTATCAACCGCATTGGACCCCAGTTCCTAAACAAGGCGACAATGCCACTTGTATGATAGCCACCAGAGGGGGTCTAGGGGGATGTGATGGCTACTTTTATAGAGCCCCCCCCCATAGGGGTTCAGGGGCAGCACCCCCAAAGCTAAAAATAGATGAAAATTTTCCTTGTAAAATATTGTAATTTCATAGTCAATCCGGGCCATTAATTAGGAGAATTGTATGATGGTAGAAGTTATGTTAATTTAGGGTTTTTGGTCCTAGAAGGAAACCCTCGATTTATATGAGGGAATTGTATTATAGTTGTGTATGATTATTCTGAGAGAGAGAGAGAGAGGAGGTTATATGAGAGCGAAGATGAAATTACAATGGATCTTTTGTAGGGTGTATATCTTCATTTTTCTAAATAATATAAAAGGAAGGACTAGTTGTTTCTCTGTGGAGGTAGCCCAAATTGGGTGAACCATGTATATCTGTGTCTCTCTTGTTTTATGTGTTTATTTATTTGTGTTTCTGCAATATTTAATGTGTTCCATTACTATGCTATATATAATTTTCTAACAAATGGTATCAAAGATGAAGGTCTATTTGGATGATAAACTCACAAGAGATGAGGGTTCCTGGTTCAAGTGGGAGAAATGGCAGAAGATGGTAAGTTTAGGGTTGATAAATTTAACGGCCAAAACTACCAGCTGTGGAAGATGCAGATGGAAGATTATATGTATGAGAAAGATATGTACCTACCATTGAGTGGAAAATCAAAGAAACAAACGAGTATTATGGATGTAGAATGTGTAGTATACCTAGAGGTGATATTATGGGGTACAGAGAGAAGTACCCAAGGGAATAATGTAATAATGTGATGGGTCATAGTTAATAAATAAAATGGTTAACCCGCATCATGTAAGGGACCATAAGTAGTTAGAAATAATGTGATAAGCCCATTATATTAGATATATGATATTGAATGACCCATGGTAATGACCCATGGAATTGTATGTATGAAGCCTATATAGAGACTAGAGACTCCCCATTGAGATATGTCAAGGATTATTGTATTGGAAAGCATATGACTTGTGGAGTGTTCTCCTTCCTTAAGGAGTGATTGTATGGTGTTACCCTGCCTCAAGGGTTTGATATTAATAAAGATAAGCATTTCTATATTTTTTGTTTGTAATTCTCTTTAGATTATTTACAGTTATTGGGTATACTTGCATCATTTCATATATTTGTAGGTCAGATCTATTACAAGTGGTATCAAAGCACTTTCTTGGGCAAAGCAGAAAGATTTTTATTTTTGCAGGAATTTTTTTGGGGCGATGAGTTCTTAGATCAGATTTGAAACTTCTAGTACAAAATTTGCAGAAACATATTGTATATTTGGATTCTTTGTGAAAACATAACCAAATTCAAATAAAAAATTGGTCCAATCGGAGTCCATATGAGGGAGATATCGCTGATTTAAAAATCAACTGTGTTGCAGAAAATTTTCTGACGAAAATTCATGGATGGCAGATCTCCAATCAAATTTTGTAGTTTTTGTGTGGAATTTTGAGAAAATAATTGAATATATTGGATCCTATTGAAAAATTACCCAAATTGAAAAAACAAATCGGTGGAATTGGAGTCCGGATGAGGGAGATATCGCTTATTTAAAATCATCTCTTTTTTTTAGAATTTTTTGTGATGGCGAGACAGTTGCAACACAAATCTGAAATTTCAGTTTGCCTAGATCAAGATTTCTATCACATGAGAAGATGCAGAATGGTCGTTCCATTTCCAAAAACAGGTCATAATAAGGATTCTAAGCAATATTGACAGAACTGTTGCCATTTTAGATTTTTTCCAAGTAAGTGATTTTTTTTTCAAAACCCTCTTCATGGCTTATAGCAAGGATTTTTTTACAGGGAAAGATAATGGTCCTACTATTGAATAATTTCTAAACTATTTGAAGAGAACCATTTCAAAACATTGGAGAGGTTTATTATGCCTTGGGCTGAAATATGAGGTTGCCATATGGTGGAGCTCACTTGACAACAAGCAGTGGTCCAAGCTTCTAGATGAAGAATTGGAAAAATTCCTTTTGGAAAAATGGTCTCATGCTAGAAAACAAGAGAATGAGACATGTAATGGGTTATTTTCTACAGGTATCTCCTTATTATAGGTTCATTGATGTATTCAGAAGGAGAATATCAATGTGTCTATAAATCCTAATTGCAAGCAAAATTTTATAATGTTAATTTGACAAAAAGATTGCAAGTCTCAACCAAAAAAATGGAGCACACACAGGTTAATAATGAGCATGTGCAAGTTTATAAAGATTTGAAAATATATATGGATAAGTATGTATTGCATTCTGATTTTTATGCTTCAGATATGGATAATGTGGATGTTTTTTTGGGATACCCTTGAATGAAATCTATTGGTACTATCAATATTAATGTGCATAAGAAATTCCTGAAGCTCTGGTATAAAAAGAAGAAAATTACATTACAGGATATTTCCATCAATAAACAGGTAGATTCCAAGGAAGCTGAAGTAGAAGATGTTGCAGATACTGACACATCAAATGAGGAATCTGTGGTTGAAGTAATATTTGAAGATAAGCAACAACAGTAGGTGCCACAACATGTACCAGATACCAATCAAGCTCCATTAGGTGGTGAATTAAATAAAGATATGCCATTGGTTAAAACTTCAGCATATCACCACCCACAACACTCAACAAGAAAACAACCAACAAGATGGAAACAAATTAACCACAAGGACAAAAACCCCCGCACGACAGATAGAGAGCTGTGAAGATCCAATCACAACACATCAACACAGAGGAACCACGAGGATCAACTCCCATCTCAAGCGAGCGAGGCACTGGCTAGATCGAGTAATCACATGTCTCTAGGATGGCTAGATGCACGTGCATGGTACCAATGGACTACTCTTTTGAATAGATCTTATTATTTGTGTTCTTATTATGTTTCGGGGATGAAACATGTTTAAGGGGGGTGGAATGTAGTATACCTAGGGGGGATATTATGGGGTACAGAGGGAGGTACCCAAGGGAATAATGTAATAATGGGATGGGTCATAGTTAATAAATAAAGTGGTTGACCCGCATTATGTAAGGGAGCACAAGTAGTAAGCAATAATGTCATAAGTCCATTGTATTAGATATATGGTATTGGGAGACACATTGTAATTGTTATCACTTCTTCGGATCTCCAAGGCTGAGGAAGAGTCTAACTGAGGTAACCATAAACTAGTCTTTTAACATTTTAGCTAGCCCTACCAAGTTGTAGAGGGATCTCTCCAAAGGATCATAGCCAAGAGGGTTGGCTAGATTAGGGTTTTAGGCTAGATGTAAAGTGTAGAGGGTGTTTGATTTGATTTTGTGGGGTTGTTGGAAGAGGATTAGGTCAAAAAGACTAGGTCATGGAAAATGAGGGTATGATTGCAGACATCTAATGGAGCAAGGTAGGTAGGCACTCAAACACTTTAAGGTTATGAAGTGAGATGGATAAGACTGGTGAGGTGCTAGAAAGAGCAAGACAAGCATGTATTCTTTCTAAACTGAAGAAACTAGACAAACTATGTAGATTTCCCCAAAACAGAGCATATAAAATGTATTATGCTCATCAACTTGAAAATAAACATATCATAGAAATGAAGTGAAATATGGGAGTACAAAACATTCAAACATATGAAACATAAGAAGAAACTAAGTCAAAATTCCATACCACAGGTATTTCACCAAATAGTTGCAACTCATTCATTAAATTCTTCCAAAATCTGATACAATAGTCTCTGATCACTAGTACATCATCCCATTGAATCCAACCTATAAAATGACTAAGAAAATACATAATATATGCCTAAAACCAACTCATCCTAGGCTCAGGGGTCGAATCCATGAGAGGAGGAGCAGTTGCAAGAAAGGCTGAACTGATAACTGGAGTGTAGGGTGGTGTTGTGCTATTCAACAACCCCTCATTTATTAATAGTAGTAGTTAATATTACATTAATAAATGGGGACCCTTTAAAAAAATCCCTCCAAAAATAAACTTAGCATTTAGGCATTTCTTTTATTTTTGGAATAAAGAAAGATATCAATCAAACCCCCTTTTCAAAAGAACTACTAAATGCTTGCCTTCCCACATATCACATGATTAAGCATCATAAAAAAACCTTGCTAACCCACCAAATGTAGTAAAAAACGATTAAAAGAGGGCTCTATGTTTTATACCTCGAAACTATCATATTTTTTACATAAACTAGGTCCTAAAGCTTTTCTCTTCAAAACCAAGTCTCGCATTGCATATCGCTATTTATGAAGAGCCCACCTTAAAAGGTTATCTCAAAACAAGCGAAATGTGAAATTGCGATGGCATCGTAACCTTTATCGCATCGCATTTCGAGCATTCAAAAGAACACCGCAAACCTATCATCGGTTGATATTGCGAAATGCGATCAAGACCCGAACCCACTCCTTCAATACATTATGAACAAATGTTTAGGTCCGTCGCTTATTAAAAAGGGTCTTTACATAGAAAAACTTGACAAGTAGCTATGTTTTGAGACAATAAACGAGCAGCTCGCATCTCGCATCTCGCAGAAATGCAAGGGAGGGTAAGAAAAGCAAAAAGGTATAATGTGATATTGCGATCTGCGATATTGCTCAGAAAATTGAAAAATTGCCATTATCGCAATTCAAAGGCTCGCCACCCTAGAAGCTTTCTTCTCGATTTACGATGCAGACATTTATGAGCATTAAAGCTAAGGGATAACAAAGCATTAGTGGGTATTTAGTAAGAGTTAACTGCATTTATGTGTGAAAATCCATTTAACGTGATATGATATCTTCTTACGTGTGTTCGAATAAAACTCCTTTTATCACCTTTACAAGCTATCCGCATTATTTCAATTCATGTTCATTGTCATTTTTGTGTATCCGATAGTTGTTGTTCCTCACTTTCAAGGAAAATCCACAGAGCAAATCGTTGGGAGCTACGGTAAAGAACGGCAAGGCAGTCGTCTCTGAGAAATCAGAAATGACTCCTCTATTTATGGATACTACATGCAGCAGAGAGGGAGGAACCTCTACGTGGGAGGCCATGTATAATATATTGGAGGAAGAGCAACCAAGGATTCTGGAAACAAAGGTTACAGTTGACAGATGTGATTCCTCAAATGCCTCCATGTTTGAGACAACATGCTCATTTTTGCATCGCATAGCTGCGTGTCTGAAGATAATCCCTTATACAGACATGGTTAAATGGGTTATTGATGAAGTTGACATCTCAGACAGAGAATTCAAGACAAGAAGCCAAGAGGTTATGGGATCTTTTACGCCAGATAACCTGTGGCTCATGTACCACCTACCAGAGCCACAAGTCATCTACAACAAGCAGTTCGTCGAGAAGTTTTCCAAAGAAAATGAGGACCTAGTAGACTGCACCTAGACCTGGTCAAATAATGAGGGAAAAATCAAGAAAGACAAGAACGGTATGTACTCTACTGCGTCTATTTGTCCCCCTCATAGTTTTGCAGCGGCCATGCTATGTAGACTATTTGGCAAACCTGATAGTACTAAATTCTCCCCAGAATGGTTATCATTAATAGATGCAGCTGTAAATGCAACTATAATGAATTGGGCACAAATTTTGTCTGATAATTTAGCAAGAATAATAATGGAGTATAGAAGGAAAATAAGTGTTGCTTCGAGGGTTTACCCTCCATTTTTTATGAACGCCTATGTAATGGATGAAATTTGTTTTGGTTTGAAATTTCCTGTCATGGGATGGAAGTGGACTATCCAAAATCCACTTCCCATTCAAATATACCAAAAGACATGTGGGAATATCACTTTCAACCACATTTTTGAAAATTTGTCATGGATTTATGCTCCCTATCCACAAACGACTTTATAACCGAGATGCCCCCAGGTTTTCCAAAGAAGCCAAGGTAGATATCCTCCCAGTGGCCATATGGTTTGGGGAGGAGACATTTACGTATATCAGGGTATTTGGTAGCATTACCTCCCCCCATGTCCTCCCATACTATGTTTCGGAAAAATTGATGGCTAGAGAGATAGCCTATCAAATAGCTAGTGAGGGAGGGATGAGAAAAACATTAAAGGAAGAAAAAAAGGCCATTTGGCCTACATTCCCTTTACAGTGTGGAGCATTTTCATTGCACAACCTGGGCCATGCATTTAAAGAAGTAGAGATTATGTTATCTCTATAATTACCTAAATTCCCTGGAAGGCAATATGACCCATTCGGCACTGTCAAATACTTTACCACCATGGTGAAAATAAAAGTATTCAGTAATGAGGAAGATGCATTTGATGACATCTTTTTTCAGAAAATCACCTTCACAGAGGTGAAGCATATGACACAATTACTTTTTGACCATGAAGATCTTGAAACATTTTACGAGTATAGAGAAAGGAGGCTAACAAAGGTCCCATTGGACCAATTATTGATTGGACCAATAAGGGAGCCTACTCCTAGTGTAAGTCTAGAAGGAGATTTCGAAGAAAATTCTAAAATTGATTCTAGAGAAAAATCCCAAGAGAAATCTACTAGGGAATCAGAGAAGTCATCATGAAATGGGAAAAGCAGAAGTAGGGAGCCAGAAAAAGATACAGCCCAATCTATAGAAAAGACAGTTGAGCAAACTTCAGCTAGCAAACAGGCTGAGATCCATTCCACCTCCACACAGCCAATAAAACCCCTGGTGATCGATTTAGAGGAAGAATGGGACAACTTTAATAAAAGGCTCAATACAGAGGAACAAATGATAGAGTTGCAAACTCCACAATAGAAAAAAAACTCAAGAAATTACATCAGAGGAGACTGTAAATACTCAAGAGGTAGAGCACATCCCTGTTACTCCCATCTCTGAAATAGTTTTGAGAATTGAGGAGATTCCCCCTCTAGATGTGTTTTATAGTCCACAACACAAAGTAGTTGTTAAAAGATAAAGGAAGAAAAGGAAGTTGGATTCTACAGCTATTACTACCCATGATAATGAACCGATGGATGTTGTCGGAAATACTCACCCATCAACCCGTCCACCAACCTTACTAAACTATCACAATTTGCAAGTGCCTATGCTACAGCGACCATCGACAAATCAAAAGAGGTGCAAATGTTGCTTAAAGAAAAAGAAGATAAAATTCTATCGCTTGAACAACAATTACAACAAGAAAAATCTGACCAGCAAGCACAAATACAGTTAGCTAAGCTTCAACAAGATTTTGAGCAGATGCAAATAAAACATCAAACCAGCTTAGCAGAGAAGGAAGAGAAAATACAAGGAATAACTGATCTACATAAAGATGATCCAAAAATTGATCAGTTTATTACTGAACCGCTCGGCCTTAACTCCCAGCTGATGCACCAAAAACAACTATTATGCCAGAAGATTTCACAATGGAATTCTTATTGAAAAGCAAGTGACAAATTGACTAGTCAAGTTGTGGAAATGAGACTTGAATATGATGAAATCTTGAAAAAAGTCTCTGATTTCATCACCTATCAGAATTCAGAAGATGGGAGAAAAGTCGACTTGCCTAAATTGGAGGAGTCACACAAATAAATCTTATTTGCAAACTGGGATTCTCGGCTTAGAGAGGTAGAAAAGGCAACAACAGATGCAGCAGCAGTAGCAGCAAACAGTGTTATCGAAAAATATTAATGAAAATTTACATAGCGCCAACCTTGTGGCAGAATCCATTCCTGGTTTTCTTCCTAATGTAAAACAACTTGAACTATAGTGGAGACAGTCAACAGAAGGAAAAGTAGAATCAATTAAGCAAATGACTAGGTTAAACTGGGAAGCATATTGGCAACATTTAGTGAAACCTTACAACCAGTGGATGACCCTGCTATGCCTAACCACTTCTACGGAAAAAATTGTGCCAACACTGATCGACACCGTGTTCACTGGACAGTTGAAAGCTAAAATCAGCCAACCAACATAGCTCAAACCCATGACAGACATTTTTTATCTAAAGGATTAAATGCAGAACAATTAGTCACCATGCTCATTTCTATTTTGGTTTTATTTTGCATAATTTGAGGAAGATCGTTTAAACCTCCTCAACTATTTTTGTAAAAATCTATTTTTAGTTTTTAAGTTTTGTATTTAAACCCCTCTCATGCATTTAGAGAGGGGTCCAGAAATTTTATCAGAAACAATCTTCAAAACATGCACTTCTGTCCCTTTGAGGAAGTTCTGGTGAAATTAATGGAACATGATTTATTTTTATCTTATCTGGCATCTTCTACTGAAATTGCACTTTTCTACTCTTAGATGTTGTTGGACGGATTGAAAGTAGATCAATATTGTTGTAGCACATGAGTAGGACGTATTATAAATGGTACTTTTATCTCGTAATTATTTCTACTTATGTATCAATCAATAATTTCTCTTCAAGTTGTTTATGTATGAAAGTTTGAATCTTGGTTAGCATTATTGCGCTTTTGTATGATGATGACCTATATTTTATGCTGAATACATGAATAATTTCTTATGCGATATATCTTTCACAATTGTTTCGGCTAACTTTTTATATGAAACGATTATTGTTAAACGATTTCATTTCTCATTGCAATTGAATGATCTTTATTACCAATTGCTTTTGGACATTATTGTAGATCGCATTCTTCAATTTATTCCCGAGTATAGTCATAATTAGATAGTGTTTAAATTAGGATAAAATAAATGTGATCCATAACATTGTTTAGATAATCTTCGGCAAAATCACATAACCAATCTTTTGTCGACGCATTTCGAACCAACCAGTGTGGTTCATCGTCAGGACAAATTGAAGAACCAATCCGGCTTAGCATGATTAAATAGATTGTGCAGAGACTCCAACGGCTATAATGCCAACGGCTAAATTTGACCAAAAAATCCTAGTCAAACCACTAATTAGTTATTAACATGCTAAAACAGGAAATAAAGGAATTCATTTGCTAATTTAAAAACAAATAGATATAATTCATAAATATTAAGAGAATTCATAATATAATATTCATATTAAATTCTCTTAATATTTATGAATTATATCTATTTGTTTTTAAATTAGCAAATGAATTCCTTTATTTCCTGTTTTAGCATGTTAATAACTAATTAGTGGTTTGACTAGGATTTTTTGGTCAAATTTAACCGTTGGCATTATAGTCGTTGGAGTCTCTGCACAATCTATTTAATCATGCTAAGCCGGATTGGTTCTTCAACTTGTCCTGACGATGAACCACACTGGTTGGTTCGAAACGCGTCGACAAAAGATTGGTTATGTGATTTTGCCGAAGATTATCTAAACAAAAATAAATGTGATTATTAGTTTAGATTAGATTAATTTTATCTTAAACATTACTCCAAAATATCACATATCACCCCATCAAGACAATCATAAAATAGATTGGGAAATTCTTCCCATTATCCCCAGTCGGAGCCACGACTCCAAACGGAAATGGAGCTGCCAACCAAGGTCTGGACCAGGTGGTTTTCCCCCATGTTGAAGCAACGATTTTCGAGGCTTCAACATTTTGGCGCTAGAAGGAGGGCTTGACTGTGAATGGCAAGTAAATCCAAATCAATAGGCCATTCTAAGAGTAAAACTCCCTCACCTTCACCTCCAACTTCTCGAAAGCATTCCAAATCCCCTAATCCTAAGTGAGAAGTTGTAAAGAAAATGACAGAATCCACTGCTGAAATCCCAAAAAATCCAAATCATTCTTCTTCTACCGAAGCCCCTGAAGTCCAACCTTTGATTCATAAATTACAAGGGATTTCTTTATCTCAAGAAGAATCTGAGTTATCCCAGGATAGTGTTACCTCTCAGTTTACCCCATCTCAACGGTTAACTAGAGCACAGAGTGAAAAGCTTGGAATCCCTCTATTCGAATTCCCTCTGCCAAGCCGTAAGAAAGATAAGAAAGCACCATCTGAATCTCACAACAAGGTTCTTTCATCGACACAATATCCATCTTCATTCATTCTATCTATACCATCACAAGATCAATCATCCGCCTCGTCACTCCAAATTGTGATTCACACAGGTACAGGAACTACATCTTCCTCTACCCAACCACCTTCAACCATTGCTACACCTTCTCCTACTCACATACCATCAATGGCACAAAATCCTCCAAGGCCATGGACAAAAATAGGAGCTATTAGGATGATTGGGCCTTTACATCAATTTCCAGCTCATCCAGAGAAATGGTTACCCAAATTCAATCCTAATAATGGCCTACTAGTTTAGGAATATATAAACAATTTCATGTTGTCCATTAACTTGAATGAATTAGTGGAAGAAGACGCAATTGTAAGATTATTTCCATATACTTTACAGGGAGCAGCAGGATCATGGTACTTTTCATTACCATCAGGTTCTACTAATAGTTGGGATGCTTTCCAAGAGAAATTTTTAACTAAATTTGGAGATGATAGATCCATAGCTACCCTAATCAATGATCTCTCCAATTTGAAATCCAAACCGAAAGAACCCATTAAGGACTTCAACTCTCGCTTCAATAAATTATTGAATAAAATACTAAAGGCGTCTAAGCCCAATGAAGACGTCCAAAATGAGTGGTATATTTATGCTCTACCTTCAAACACAACTATTTTCATTGATAGAGCTGCCAAACCAACTTTAGCAGAAAATATGAAAGAGGCAATAGCTGTAGAAAAACACATTCTAGCTATAGAAAAGAAAAACGCATTAGAAGAACGAAAATCTAAGAAAGTGACTTTTAGGGATGACTCCAAGAAGAAACCACCAAAATATCCTTTTGACCTTGAAGGGTTATAAAAAGTCCTCAAGACCATGTCTAACGAAATGGTTGATATCAAAAAGACAGGTAGCAGAGACTTCCTCTAAGAAATATTTTAGACCATTTAAAAGGAATTCCCCTGTTGATCCTAAACCTCCAAATGCTATATCAAATGCTGAATCAGATGGAGAGGAGGATGAAGTTTCAACAAACAAAGAACAAACGGACGATGAAGAAGTGGCAGAGTTACAAGGAATGTGGGATTTTATCCTTCCCAATGAGGAAACTCAAGAAGCATTGCCTGTCGCTACCCGAAGTAAAAACCTTGTTGATTTGTCACAAACAAATTCAAAGTAGAAGGCTTCAATACCACCTTCTAGGGACAAAACAACAGGTAAGAAGTCTTAACCAAAATCCACTCAAACTACTCCTACTCAACTGGATTATTCACCTTCACCTAAAACTCTGATAGTTTCTAATAAAATGGAATATAATATTGTTAATGATATGAAGAAAAAAAGGGCAAACATCACCTTTTATGAGCTTAGAAAATTGAATAATCACCAAAATCTACTCCTTAGGAAATCAAAGTAGTACCTACTGCACCGCTTTTCACTTCCATGATCTCACAAGCTGCCCAAGAAATGGGAGCACCCCCTAGCACCTCTTTAAACAAGATTGATCCAACCGACATTGCTCTAATTGGAAGAAGATATAAATCTCATACTCATCCATTTCTCCTTACTTTTGAAGTCTTTAATAAGAATTTACACAGCTATTTAGTTGATTCAGGAGCTTCATTTAACATCTTACCTAGAACAGTTTGTGCAAAGTTGAATGTTCAGCCTTAGAAATCTGTTGTACGTATAGTACAGTTAGATCGATCTCAAGTTGAAGTTGTTGGGGAACTTAACCAAGTAACCATTAGAATTTCATCAAATCCTAAAGTTTGTCAAGTCATTGACATACTTGTAGCTGATATTCCTGAGTTCTATGGCTTAATCCTTAGTAGAGACTAGTAAGAAAAACTTCATGGTTATTTTGCAACTGACTGGTCTCACATGTGGCTTCCCTATAATGGTAAGCCAAATCAAATAAGGGTTGATCGCGAGAAACATCAAAAGTACATAGTCACAGAGCTAGAAGGAGAAAATGAACCAGTCGCATATAGTAACAATATCATTAGAAACTACTCAGTAGAATCATTTCTAGGGAATTTCAATGCTCACACTTCACCTTTCTTAGAAAAATCTGTTGTATCTCAAGTCGAAATTTTTTCCCAAATAGACACTTCTAAATGTGTAAACTTTGTAGATAAACCTGTAGTTAGATCTTTATTTTGGAAATTATTTTTTGATGGATCTAAATCCAATGATGGAGCAGGAGAAGGATGCATATTAGTTAGCCCAGAGGGGGAAAAGACTATGTTAGCATGCAAACTTGAATTTGATTTCACAAACAACACCATTGAATATGAAGCACTAGTTCAAGGTTTGTATAAGGCAATTGGCCTTAATATCAAACACCTCCAAGTATTTGGAGATTCAGAAATTGTAATAAAGGAGGTGAGAAATACTATACATTGTTTGTCAAGACATTTGAAACACTATCAGTCGTTAGTCCAAGACCTGATCTTTCACTTTACAACGTTTAATATTTTCCATATTCCTAGACTCCAAAATTCTAGTGCCAATCTTCTAGCTAATATCACTTCCAAGCTTATTCCACCAGAGCATTATAGCCCTGATCGATTTTCCATTGAATTAATTTTTATGACTTCTATTCCCGATAATATCACCAACTAGAGAGTCTTTAATAATGATCTAGATGTCATAAGCTTCCTAACTTCAGAAGGCTCTTATGATGACCAGATAGTTGATGAAGACCAGCATGATAACCAACTTAAACAAGAAACATTTAATAACTCTATACCAAAATCTGTAGTTAAGTTGGAAGATTTATATGACCTCAAAGACAAATTTAAACGATCCACCAATTCAAAACTTCAGAGTTCAACTTTGAGGTTTGAATTGATTAATCTTCGGATTGGCCTAAAGCCTCAAAATATTAATCTAGGCCTCAGACTTATGTCAAACAAAAAATCAGCCTTTATAGGTTTGTTGAAGAGGTACAAGAATGTCTTCGCATGGAAATATGAAGATCTTAAGACATATGGCACCTCTGTTATTCAACATACTATTCCCAGGACATCTAATGAAAGACCTATTCAACGAAAATTATGGAAGATCCATCCTAATTTAGAAAGTAAGATTAAATCTGAATTGAATAAACTACTGAAAGCCAAGATTATTTTTCCTGTCAGACATTCCCTATGGGTCTCCAATATTATCCCAATCAGAAAAAAGAACAGCGATATTCAGATATGTATAGACTTCCACAACCTCAATAAAGCCTGCCAAAAGGACAATTTCCCATTGCCCCCTATGGAACAAATATTGCAATCAGTTGTAGGCTTAGAACTAATGTCTTTCAGGGATGGATTTCCAGGTTATAATCAGATCTTAGTACATCCAGATGACTAACTGAAAACTACATTCAGGAAAAAAACGGGGCACTTATGCTTATCAAAAGATGTCATTTGGACTAATTAATGTTGGTGCCACTTTCCAGAGAGCCATGGAAATAGCCTTCAAAGTTTTAGTAAACAAATCAGTAGTAATCTACTTAGATGATATAACTGTATATTCCAGAAAACGCAGTAATCATCTAAGGGATTTAAAGCAAATCTTTGAAAGTTTCCAAAGGTATGGGATTTCTCTTAATCCCAAGAAGTATTTTTTCACGTTAAGTGAAGGAAATCTCCTTGGATTCATTGTGTCCAAAGCAGGGATTCATATTGACCCTGACAGAATTAGAGAAATCTCTGAAATACCTTTACTGCATAACAAAAAATCAATGCAATCTTTCCTAGGTCAGATAAATTTTGTTAAAAGATTTGTCCCTGACTTCTCAAGAATTGTTTTACCTCTTCAATCCATGATAAAGAAAAATTCTCTGTTTAAATGGGGACACTCAGAACATGAAGCTTTTAACTTGATAAAACAAGCAATCATAAATGCCCCATCTTTAGCAACGCTGAATTTTTCAAATCATTTCATTTTATATACTTTCGCTTCCGAGAAATCATATGCAACCATATTGACACAAGTAAATCAAGAAAAAGCTGAAGCCCCAATCTCTTTCTTTAGCTCCAATTTGCAGGGAGCTGAATTGAATTACTCAAACGTTGAAAAACAAGCCTTTGTTGTTTTCAAATTAATAAAGCACTTCAGACCTTTTCTCCTCAAAACCCACACCAAAGTAATAGTACAACTCTCAGTAGTAAGAAATTCGTTAATGCAAAGGGATGTAGGTGAGAAAAGAGAAAATTGGGTTACAACTCTGCAAGAATATGACATCGAAATCACACTAGCAAAAATTGTAAAAGGTCAAGGTTTTTGCAGGATGTTGGTAGGAGCATCAAATCTATCAGCATCACAGCATTCATGTGATGATGTACAAGTCTATGAGGTAAGCCTTAACGAAACTGAATCAAGATATGCTGATATCATATTTTACTTGAGAAATGGATATGCCCCAATGCAATTAAATTACACAAAGAAAAGGGCCTTGAGATTAAAAGCTAGACAATATCAAATTGTCAATGATGTGCTGTTTAGAATAAATTATGATTCTGTTTTACTCAAATGTCTTGAAAATCTGAGGCAGAGAAGGTGTTGCAGGAACTTCATGATGGACCAGCTGGAGGTCACTTTGGAGGAGATACTACAACACATAAAATCCCGCATGCCGGCTATTACTAGCCAACATTATTCAAAGATGCACACAGTTAAGTAAGGAAATGTAAAATTTGTCAGACAATTGCTGGAAGATAGAGGAAACCCACATTACGATTACATCCAGCCAACATTGAACAACCATTTGGGCAATGGGGATTGGACATAATAGGTGAGATCATTCCTCATTTTTCTAAGCAGCATAGATATATCCTTACGACCACTGGTTATTTCACCAAATGGGTGGAAGCAATTCCACTCAAGGTAGCCAATTCTGAAAACATTATTGAATTCATAGATCAATTTATCATTACCAGATTTGGCCTTCTATGTGCCTTGATGTTTGATAATGTATCTTATTTTTCAGGCAATGCTATGACAAAAATTGCTCTTAAAAGTGGTTTTAAGCTTAAGTACTCTGCTAATTATTATCCACAAGGAAATGGGTTAGCTGAATCTAGAAACAAGAATCTCATCAGGATTATTAAATGAACTATTTACCAAAGCCAGAAGAACTGGCATAAGTCTTTAATGTTTGCTCTATGGGCAGATCGAATAACTCAGAAAGCCTCCATTGGCACTTCTCCTTTTAATTTGGTCTACGGGAAAGAATTCGTCTTACCAACAAATGTAGCTATTCCCTCTTTAGCCTTAGTTCAATTCATTGAAGAAACTCCTTCCACATCTATGCAAGTTAGATAGTTACAAATCCTTAAGCTTAAAGAAGAAAGAGAAAAGGCCAGGATCACACATGCACATCATCAATAGTTAGTCAAAGCCTCCTTTGATTCAAATTCTGTAAAGTTCAAAATCTTTTCAACTCGGAGACCTAGTATTGAAATGGGATAAAGTCCATGAAGAGAAAGGTAAGCATACCAAGTTCCAACAAATGTGGCTTGGCCCATTTCAGATTGTGGAACAAATAGGCCCATCAACTTTTCTGTTACAAGATTTATCAGGTAAAAGAGAATCTCTACCTGTTAATGGGCAGATTTTAAAGAATAATCTCCATAGAAGATGATCTCTTTTGTTCATTGTATATTATTGCCTTTAGTTTATTTTTTTTAGAAAGAATACTACGAGTTGAAAAACATTTACTTTTGGATTTACAAAGGATAGTCTCTTTTTAATTTTGACTTTTCTCTTGTGTAAGTAACAATTTCTATGAAATTAATCTTCACATATGAAATATATAGTTAAGTTATATTGCTTCAAAACTACTTGTTCTCTGCCAAAATTATCTAATCTTTGATGAAACTTAGCTTTAGAAAGAAATATAAATACATCAGTCAAGAAAACTATTAATAACAAAGCAAAGTCTCTCTACAGAAAATCATCTTTAAAACTCTATAATTTTCATCTAGAAGCTCTTAAGGAGCCAATGATTCTCCCCACCTAATCAGCTTTCATTTTTAGATTGTAATTCTAAAATATACTTAAACTTAAAGGATAAGAGGTCTCATCAAGAGCCAGCTTACCATAATCATAAGATTATAACTAACTGACATTACCAATATTGCATATCAAAACAGGGTAATGGCTTAAGATTATATTAATCAAAAGACAAGGGGTCTCATCAAGAGTCAGCTTGTTCAATTAAGCCATAAATCAAGTGAATGGCATTGTCAATTTTGGTCACTAAACCAAGACATTGTCCTTTAAGACATAAAAGATGAAAATTTGAAGGAAGAACGAATAGCTTCATAAAATAAAGAAAGCAAGAAGTATACAAATGAGCTTATCTTTAAAATTGCATTCTGACCTAGGTGGAATACTGAATCATTGTTAGTTAAAAGGTAACCCTGTCGAGGCTGTGAATGCCTGCTAGCAGCAGAGGCTCTACCTATGACAACTAAGTTTACCAAAAACTAATATGAGGAGAGCCTCTTTGTTTTTATCCAAGTAATGATTGATGTAGACAAAGTGACATTCTTATGAGAAAAGAATAATCAAAAGAATGATAGTTAAGTAGATGTTGTTTTATTATTAATGAGCAGTATTACTTACCTTATATTCCATGTAATTTTTATTTTTATTTTCAAAACTATCTTTATTTTGGAAGTTTTAGAAATTTCAAAAAACTCTCAGAGATAACTGGTTCTTCCAAGTGAATCACCAAGTGTTGTGATATTCAACAACCCCCCATTTATTAATAGTAGTATTTAATATTACATTAATAAATGGGGACCCTTTAAAAAAATCCCTCCAAAAATAAACTTAGCATTTATGAATTTAGGCATTTCTTTTATTTTTGGAATAAAGCAAGATATCAATCAAACCACCTTTTCAAAAGAACTACTAAATGCTTTCCTTCCCACATATCGCATGATTAAGCATCATCAAAAAAACCTGCTAACCCACCAAGTCTAGTAAAAAATGATTAAAAGAGGACTCTATGCTTTATACCTCGAAACTATCATATTTTTTTTTACATAAACTAGGTCCTAAAGCTTTTCTCTTCAAAACCAAGTCTCGCATCACATATCGCTATTTATGAAAAGCTCGCCTTAAAAGGTTATCTCAAAATAAGAGAAATGTGAAATTGTGATGGCATCGTAACCTTTATCGCATCACATTTCGAGCATTCAAAAGAACACCGAAACCTATCATCGGTTGATATTGTGAAATGCGATCAAGACCCGGACCCACTCCTTCAATACATTATGAACAAAGGTTTAGGTCTTCTGCTTATTAAAAAGAGTCTTTACATAGAAAAACCTAACAAGTAACTATGTTTTGAGACAAAAAATGAGCGGCTCACATCTCACAGAAATGCAAGGGAGGGTAAGAAAAGCGAAAAGGTATAATGTGATATTGCGATCTGCGATATTGTTCCGCAAATTGCAAAATCACCATTATCGCAATTCAAAAGCTCACCACCCTAGAAGCTTTCTTCCTGATTTACAATGCAGGCATTTATGAGCATTAAAGCTAAGGGATAACGAAGCATTAGTGGGTATTTAGTAAGAGTTAACTGCATTTATGTGTGAAAATCCATTTAACGTTATATGATATATTCTTACGAGCATTTGAATAAAACTCCTTTTATCACCTTTACAAGTTATCCACATTATTTCATTTCACTTTAATTGTCATATTTATGTATCCGATAGTTGTTGTTCCTCACTTTCAGGGAAAATCCATAGAGCAAATCATTGGGAGCTATGGTAAAGAAAGGCAAGGCAGTTGTCTATGAGAAATCAGAAATGACTCCTCTATTTACGGATACTACATGCAACAGAGAGGGAGGAAAATCTACGTGGGAGGCCATGTATAATATACTGGAGGAAGATCAACCAAGGATTCTGGAAATGAAGGTTACAGTTGACAAACGTGATTCCTCAGACACCTCCATGTTTGAGACAACATGCTCATTTGTGCATCCAAAGATAATCCCTTATACAGACATGGTTAAATGGGTGATTGATGAAGCCAAAATCTCAGACAGATAATTCAAGACAAGAAGCCAAGAGGTTATGGGATCTTTTACGCTGAATAACCTGTAGCTCATGTACCGCCTACCAGAGCCATAAGTCATCTACAACAAGCAGTTCATCGAGAAGTTTGCCAAAGAAAACGAGGACCCAGTAGACTACACCCGGAACTGGTCAAATAATGAGGGCAAAATCAAGAAAGACAACAATGGTATGTACTCTACTGCGTCTATTTGTCCTCCTCATAGTTTTGCAGTGGCCATTCTATGTAGACTATTAGGCAAACCCGATAGAACTAAATTCTCCCTAGAATGGATACCATTAATAGATGCAGCTGTAAATGAAACTATAATGAATTGGGCACAAATTTTGTCTAATAATTTAACAAGGGCAATAATGGAGTATAGAAGGAAAAGAAGTGTTGCTTCGAGGGTTTACCCTCCATTTTTTATGAGCACCTATGTAATGGATGCAATTTGTTTTGGTTCAAAATTTACTGTCATGGGATGGAAGTGGACTAACTGAAATCCACTTCCCATTCACATATACCATAAAGACGTCTGGGAATCTCAGTTTTAACCACATTTTTTCATAAATTGTCATGGATTTATGCTCCCTATCCACAAACAGCTTTATAGCCGAGATGCCCCCAAGTTTTCCAAAGAATCCAAGGTAGATATCCTCCCAGTGGCCAGATGGTTTAGGGAGGAGAAATTTATGTATATCAGGGTATTTGGCAGCACTACCTCCCCCCATGTCCTCCCATACTATGTTCTGGACAAATTGATGGCTAGAGAGATAGCCTATCAAACAACTAGTGAGGGAGGGATGAGCAAAACATTAAAGGAAGCAAAAAAGGCCATTTGGCTTACATTCCCTTTACAGTGTGGATCATTTGCATTGCATGACCTAGGCCATGCATTTAAATAAGCAGAGATTATGTTATCTCTGAAGTTACCTAAATTCCCTGGAAGGAAATATGACCCATTCGGCATTGTCAAAGACTTTACCACCATGGTGAAAATAAAATTCTTCAGTAATGAGGAAGATGCATTTGATGACATCTTTTTGCAGAAAAAAACCTTCACAGAGGTGAAGCATATGGCACAGTTACTTTTTGACTGTGAAGATCTTGAAACCTTTTATGAGTACAGAGAAAGGAGGCTAACAAAGGTCCCATTGGACCAATTATTGATTGAACCAATAAGGAAGCATATTCCCAATGTATGTCTAGAAGGAGATTCCAAAGAAAATTCTGAAACTGATTCTAGAGCAGAATCCCTAGAGAAATCTACTAGGGAATTAGATAAGTCATCATAAAATGGGAAAAGCAGAAGTAGGGAGTCCGAAAAAGATACAACCCAATCTATAGAAAAGACAGCTCAACAAACTTTAGCTAGCAAACAAGCTGAGATCCATTCCACCTCCACACAGCCAATAAAACCCCTGGTGATCAATTTAGAGGAAGAATGGGATGACTTTAATAAAAGGCTCAATACATATGAACAAACAACAGAGTTGAAAACTCCACAACAGAAAACAACTTAAGAAATTACAACAAAGGAGACTGTAAATACTCAAGAGGTAGAGCACATCCCTGTTACTCCCACCTCTGAAATAGTTTTGAGAATTTAGGAGATTCCCCCTCTAGATGTGTTTTATAGCCCACAACGCAAAGAAATTGTTAAAAGACAAATGAAGAAAAGGAAGTTGGATTCTACAACTATTACTACCCCTGATACTGAACCGATGGATGTTGTCTGGAAAGACTCACTCATCAACTCATCTGCCAACCTTACTAGACTGTCACAGTTTGCAGGTGCCTATGCTACAACGACCATCGACAAAGCAACAGAGGTGAAAATGTTGCTTAAAGAAAAATAAGACAAAATTATGTCGCTTGAACAACAATTACAGCAAGCAAAATTTGACCAGAATACAATTAGCTAAGCTTCAACAAGAGTTTGAGCAGATGCAAATAAAACATCAAACCAGCTTAGTAGAGAAGGAAGCACAAATACAAGGAATAACTGATCTACATAAAGATGATCCAAAAATTGATCAGTTTATTACTGAACCGCTTGGCCTTAACCCCCAGCTGATGCACCAAAAACAACTATTATGCCAGAAGATTTTGCAATGGAATTCTTATTGCGAAACAAGTGACAAATTGACAAGTCAAGTCGTGGAAATGAGGCTTGAATATGATGGAATCATGAAAAAAGTCTCTGATTTCATCACCTGGCAGAATTCAGAAGATGGGAGAAAGGCCGACTTGCCTAAACTAGAGGAGTCACACGAAGAAATATTATTTGCAAACTGGGATTCTCGGCCTAGAGAGGTAGAAAAGGAAAAAACAGATGCGGCATCGGCAACAAAAAAAGTTATCGAGAATATTAATGAAAAATTACATAGCACCAACCTTGTGGCAGAATCCATTCCAGGTTTTCTTCCTAATGTAAAACAGTTTGAACTACAATGGAGACAGTCAACAGAAGGAAAAGCAGAAGCAATTAGGCAAACGACCAAATTAAACTGGGAAGCAAATTAGCGACATTTAGTGAAACCTCACAACTAGTGGATGACCCTGCGATGCATAACCACTTCTATGGAGAAAATGGTGCCAACACAGACCGACACCGTATTCATTGGGCAGTTGAAATCTGAAATTGGCCAACCGACAAAGCTCAAGACCATGACGGACATTTGCGATCTAAAGGATCAAATGCAAAACAATTAGTCACCATGCTCATTTCTATTTTGGTTTTATTTTTCATAATTTGAAGAAGGTTATTTAAACCTCCTCAACTATTTTTATAATAATCTATTTTTAGTTTTATAGTTTAGTATTTAAACCCCTCTCATGAATTTAGAGAGGGGTCCAGAAATTTTATCAGAAACAATCTTCAAAACATGCACTTCTGTCCCTTTGAGGAAGTTCTGGTGAAACTAATGAAACTGGATTTATTTTTACCTTATCTGGCATCTTCTACTGAATTGCACTTTTGTACTCTTAGATGGTGTTGGATGGATTGAAAGTAGATCAATATTGTTGAAGCACATGAGTAGGACGTATTATAAATAGTACTTTTATCTCGTAATTCTTTCTACTTATGTATCAAGCAATAATTTCTCTTCAAGTTGTTTATGTATGAAAGTTTGAATCTTGGTTAGCATTATTTCACTTCTGTATGATGATGGCCTATATTTTATGCTGAATACATGAATAATTTCTTATGCGATATATCTTTCACAATCGTTTCGGCTAACTTTTTATACGAAACGATTATTGTTAAATGATTTCATTTCTTATTGCAATTGAATGATCTTTATTACCAATTGCTTTTGGACATTATTGTAGATCACATACTTCAATTTATTCCCAGGTATAGTCATAATTAGATAGTGTTTAAATTAGGATAAAATGCATGTGATTATTAGTTTAGATTAGATTACTTTTAGCTTAAACATTACTCCAAAATATCACATATCACCCCATCAGCACAATCATAAAATAGATTGGGAAACTAGTCCCATTATCCCCAGTCGGAGCCACTACTCCAAATGGAAAAGGAGCTGCCAACCAAGGTCCAGACCGGGTGTTTTTCCTCCATGTTAAAGCAATGATTTTCGAGGCTTCAACAGGTGGTCAAAGTGACTCATCCCTCACTCTAGCAAACTGTTTCATTACATGCCACATAGGCCATTTAACTAATGTATCTACCCTAGATAAAAGTAAAAACATAATAATTACATCATCTAGATCAATTAAATGAGTAAAAATTGAATTTCCCCTAGGTAAAAGTCAACTTGGAGTGAAACAGTGAAAAATATTGTAACACTGTCAAACGTGTAGTGACATGGTCAAACTCGCAGCGTCCTCTTCAAGATGACTTTTGACTACCTTCCCGATGTCCAAATATAGCTCGGGACAGCTCATTGGAAAGATTATCATGTCTTGTTTTGAAAACTTCCCTTTGTTTTCAAAATGGGATTGAATTTCCTCTCCAAAATTGCAATCTCCCAAGACTACTCAAATGCGCAGTGACTAGGCCAGAAAAGAGGTAGAAAGGTGATTTTTTGGTAGTTTTTGACCCTTTTGGCTAACCAGTTTTGCTCCAAATGCTTAGCAAAAGTACAGGGTGCATATCCTCATCATTCTAAATCTAAAAATTATGACCATTTTCTCATTGGATGATCCAAAAAAGAATGCAACATCCAAGGTGCTGCGTGTTTGACCATGCTGATTGTGCCAAAATTTATAAAAAAAAAATAGCAAAACATATCTTGCCAAAATTGTTCAAAAATGGCCAAAATTGGTGGGCTAACAGCTGGCTATATGTTTGAGGCATGGAGTGATGCCTCGGCAAGGATATCCAACCTCTTTTTCTCCTCTTTCTTGGTCAAGGCCTCAATTTTTGCATGAGCTCTTTTGAGCTTGGCCCTTGCAATTTTGTCTCTCATGGCATAGTGCTTCGCCATCCTTCTTTGAATATCATTGTCCTTCTTGGCCTTGTCTAGGAGGTTCTCCAGATGATCATTTACCTTCTCAAGCCAATATTCTCGGTTTTCATTTACCATCTTGGCAAATTTCTCATTCAAGGTGAGCTCATTGGCTAGTTCTTCCTCCCTTTTTCTTTCTTGCTCCAAAGCTCTCTTTAGGCCTCTAGTCCTTGGCCTTCTTCTTGGCACCTGTTCATCAAGTGGCTCACCATACTACCCATATGCCTCATCAATTAAGGCCTTTTCCTTTTCAACCTCTCTCTTTTCCTTTCTGATCTGAATCTCCATGAGCTCATGTTTGACCTCAAATTGCCTTTTTTCCTACTTATATTAGGAAATGATCCATTTGGCCCTTTGCAAGTTGACCTCGAGCTCACCTATGAGTTAATTCTTCTCCTTTATTAAAATAGTTGTGCTTTCACTATAATTATGCTCATCTAAGTCAACTAATTGAAAATCATGCTCTATCCCATGGAAGTCTTCCTCCTGCTACTGGATCTCTGCCTCTACAACTTTTTCCTTACCCTTTTGTACCTACTTTGTCGACGAAGAAGGCAAGGCCCCTCCCACAATCAGTGGGGAAAACACTTGCCTATGCCCTCTCTGATAGGTACGTGCCAAGGTATCTAAAACAACCCTTTTGGGCTTGCTTCTCTCACCATGCTCAATATGCTCTTGTCGAGTGCCTTCATCTTTGCCAGGTGAATGAATATGTTCATGAAATGGTGATGATGGAGGTGATGGTGTAGCTGAATCATTAGATGAAGATGAATGATGTATGGGTTGAGGTGGAGGGATGGAGGTGGATGGATGAGAAGATGAAGGTGCCTATTGGCCATGCTAAATAGGTGGGACTGTGAAAATATCATTGGATATGAAAGTGTCCCATGCAATGTTAAGCTGATCAAGGCGGTGTAGGACTATCATTTTGATGAGAGAATGGTGAAATATGTTATGCATTTGATGATCATGATATTTCCTTCGGGCAATGTATGACATCTTGTCAATATCCCAGTAAATATAGTAGGGCAGATTGAGCATTCTAACTCTTGTAAAATGCATGAGTAACCGAATATGATAGGAATAGAGCCTAGAAAACCTGCCCTCACATGTGAAGTACTTCATGATGATTTTAATCAGAGGAACATGTCTATCTAGGAGGTAAGAGAAAGGGAAAATCCTCCTTCTTTCATTCTTGTGGTTGGGTTTAAGATATGGCTCATAGTAGCAATAATCCAATTCTGCCTGTTTAAACCATTTTTCCCCAACATTTTGGATCCCAGTAGCAGTTGATATGATAGCAGAAGATATAGTAAAGGTGACACCGGCAAGGGTTGCTTGGTTGTCATGGAGGTTGATGATGAATTGCCTAGTCAATTCAGAATCATGCTGGATTCTTTCCACCTTCTCGCAAAAATCAAAATAGCCCATATGTTTGAAGCTTGTGGCAGTGATGGGAGATGCCATGAGCTCTCTAGTGTTGGTTGGCTCATATCTGATGATTCTCCCTACTTTCTTCTATTTCCTTCTCTGTTGTTTTTCTTCCTCATTCTGACTTATGTGTTCTTCTTCTACCATGATTTGTTGTTGTCAAAACCCTAGGGAAATGGTAGAATGGATTATGGGTATGGGAAATGTGGAATGATGTGAGGAGAGATGATGAAGAGGATATGGGGATGTGTGGAATGAGGGAGGTGACAGAGGATAGTTGTTAAGTGAGGGGAAATTGTAATGAAAGCTAGGAAATGTGATTTTGAAATGGTGGGAATGTATTACTAGGGTTTGATCTTAGGAATAACAACAAACAACTTAAACCCTATGTAGGTGAATAATGGAGGGAATGAGTGAGTAAATTTTCCACCAACCTGATTTTCTGAAGTATATAATGACCAACTTGGAAACTTGGTGGTGATGGGGGGTTTCTAGCACGTTTTGGCTCCTTCCAAGCGAATGTGTAGTGACCCAGGAAAAGGTGTAGCAACCCAGGAAAACATGCAGTGACCTCTACAGGAGCACAACACTATTGTAAACAACACTGGGATCTCTGGAAAACACGCAGCGACCTAGTCCAATGCGCAACGACTCAACTAAACGCACCCTCTTGCTTTGCTTTTCCCAATTTCACCTTAAAATTGATAAATTTCTTTTGCCGGGGAGTTTTGAGAGTGTTAGAGTGCAAATGAAGCTTCACAGGTGTGTTTGAGAGCCTTTATACTTGGATGAAATATAATTTATGAGTTGCACACCCACTTTCTAATGTTTCTTGTCATTTTCAAATTTTCAATTTTTTTTTTTTTGCTCTTGACAGGTGGATGATGCTTTGGCAATCTTGATTTTGAATTTTGCTTGGGATGCTTTGGCAATCCTGATTTTGACTTTTGCTTGGGATGCTTTTGGAAATAGACTTGAGTATGCAGCTAAAAAGTAACTTATTACATATAATAGACATAAAATTACATAAACAAAAATAAAATTATTACATATGTTTGAAGTTTTAATTTACAAACTTGGAATAAAATCCCTTCTTGAAATCAAATTTAGGGCTTTCAGTAACCATGGTTACATGCTTTGGAAAGCTTTATTTAACTGAAAAATATATTATTTGCTCGACTCTCATATTTTGCTGACCTTATGCAGTGAGATGGTGATTTATTGGACCTTGGGAAAATAAAAACTAGGTGACCTAATGGAACCTCAAAGGACTGAATTTCAAGTGGATTTGACTGATATAAAATATGATGAAATGAGCCTTCATGTTCAATGGAAACCTAGAAGAAACATGAAGGAGGGCCAGCAAATAAAAACTTTTGAGAGGGGAAAGTGACTTTGGATTTTGGGCTACCATCAATGAACAAATTTTTTCATGATGACCTAAGTGGAATGCAAAAAAATTCAAATGGGACTCTAATATGATATAAAAGAGAGATTTTGATCACTGGTGGTAGTATGAAAATACTCACTCTAACATTAATGACCCATGGTATTGTATGTATGAATCCTATATAGAGGCTAGAGACTCCCCATTGAGAGGTGTCAATGATTATGGTGTTGATAAGCATGTGGATTGTGGAGTGTTCCCCTTCCTTAAGGAGTGATTGTATGGTGTTACCCTACCTCAAGGGTTTGATATTGTTTATATGTTTTTCTCTTGTATTGGCTCTTGGGTTTAATTGCAGTTTTGAGTATATTTTTATTCTCATATATTTGCAGGTCAAATCTATTACAGAATGGGAGATTCTCAAGAGAAAGACACTAGGAAAAATATGAATGTGTCTGGCAAGATCGGTGGCATTCAACATTTCAAAGGAAACGACAACAAAAGGTTTAATGATGACATTGGGCAAACTATATGAAAAACCCTCATCCTCAAATAAGGTATTTATTATGAAGCGTCTATTTAATATGAAGATGTTAGAAGGCGGATCTATTGCTAATCATTTAAATGACTTTAACACGGTTACTGGTCAGTTAAGTTTTGTATGGGTAAATTTTGATGATGAAGTTAGGGATTTGTTATTTCTATGTTCATTGCCAGAAAGTTGGAATGGATTAGTTATGGTTGTTAGTAACTTTGTCTCTCAATCTAGTACTTTAAAGTTTGATGATGTTATTGGTGATATCCTTAGCGAGGAAATGTGACAGAAAATCTCCGGTGAGACATCAGGTAACGTTTTGACTGGAGAGACTAGGTGAATAAAAATGGAAAGAGGAAGGAGCCCATGAAATCGCAGTAAGTCAAGAAAAGGTAGATCCAAATCCAAATCATGGATAGTGTGATATAAATATGGGAAGAAAGGACACCTGAAGAAAGACTGCAAATCTTGAAAAGGAAAAAAAGGAGATGGACAACAAGAGAACTATCATGAAGAAAATGTGACAGGTGATGTGTTGCAATATGATTTGATTCTTTCATTAGAAAATATTATTGATGCCTAGGTGGTTGATTCAAGGGCTTCATTCCATGCTACACCTGATAGGAAAAATTTTCATGACTATGTTCAAGGAGATTTTGGACATGTTCGTTTGGGTGATGATAAACCCTGTAAAATCATTGGAATGGGTAAGGTTTTTATAAAGCAACAAAATGGAAACCAATGGATATTGAAGGAGGTAAGGCATGTTCCATATTTGAATAAAAATATAATTTCAATAGGGAAGTTAGGTGGTGAAGGTTGTGTAACTACATTCACAGACAAAACTTGGAAGGTCACTAAAGGAGCCTTGGTAAAAACAAAAGGAGAAAAGGTTGGTATGTTGTATTTATGCAATGGTACGTTGTACAAGAGAAGATCCAACATTTTAGCATCATAGGTTGGGCACATGAGTGAGGAAGGGATGCAAATTCTTCACTGAAGAAAATTTTTTCCAGGTTTGAAGCATGTTGATTTGGATTTTTGTGAGAATTGCGTTTACGAAAAACAAAAGAGACTCAGATTTATCAAAGTTGGGAAGGAAAAGAAGAGACAAAAATTAGAGCTTGCGAATACATATGTAGGGGACACCTAGCTCAAGTATCATCTCTTGGTGGCTCTCACTTTTATGTTACTTTTATTAAAGATGCAACTAGAAAACCCTGGATTAATTGTATTAAGAACAAATCTGATGTATTTGATACTTTCAAGAAATAGAAATCTTTGGTTGAGAATGAGACATGAAAGAAGTTGAAGTGTCTCAGATTAGATAATGGAGATGAATACTACATTAAAGACTTTGATAACTATTGTTTAGAACATGGAATTTGCAGAGAGAAGACAATTCCAAGAATGCCATAGGAAAATGGTGTGTCAGAAAGGATAAACTGGAAAATCATGGAGCACGCAAGTTGCATGAGATTGTGTGCAAGATTGCCCTTACAATTTTGGGAAGATGTTGTAGATATTGTTTTTTATCTAATAAACAGAGGGCCTCCAAGTTCTTTGAATGGTGGTATTCCATAGGAGGCATGGACAGGTAAAAAGGTAAACTACTCATTTTTAAAGACTTTTGGTTGTGAATCCTTTTTCCACATTAATAAAGAAAATAGAACAAAGCTCGAGGAAAAATCAAATAAATGTGCCTTTATTGGATATGGTGTTAATGATTTTGGCTATTTCTTATATGATTATGAAAATCACAAAACCATTAGGAGTAGAGATTTAATATTCAATGAAAATGTCTTGTATAAGGATCAGATGTAGGAAAAGAAACAGGAAAAGGAAAACAAATAATATGCAATGCTTGATAAGATCACATAAAAAGTAATCGTACCTGAAAATCATAATGATCAACAACCACAAAAACAACAACAACCAGAACAATAACAAACAACTAAAACACCTGAAAGAGGTGTTAGAAGATCTACCAAGATAAGTGGAACCCCTAAACGATACTCTCCTTCATTATATTATGTATTGTTAACTAATTCCGGTGAACCGGAAAGATATGAAGAAGAAATGTAGATAGAAACTATTAAGAAGTCAAAGAAATCCATGGAAGAAGAGATGAACTCTTGACCCATAACCAGAATTGGGACTTAGTCAAGCTACTTGCAAGTAAAACTTCATTGTAGAATACATGGGTTTACAGGTTTGAGGAAGAAGATGGAGGAAATGTGAGGTATAAGGCTAGACTTGTGGTGAAGAGGTTTGCACAAAATAAAGTTATAGACTTTGATGAAATTTTTTCTCTTGCTGTTAAAATGACTTCAATCAGAACTATTTTAAGTCTAGTGGCAACAAAATATTTGCATCTTGATCAGTTAGATGTAAAGATAACTTTTCTCCATGGGGATTTGGAGGAAGAAATATATATGCAGTAGCCATAAGGGTATGAGGTCAAAGGGAAGGAGAAATTAGTGTGCAGGTTGAAGAAGAGCTTGTATGGCCTAAAACAAGATCCAAGGAAATGGTATCTAAAATTTGACAAGTTTATGTCTGAACAAGATTAGACTAGATGTCAATTTAATCATTGTGTTTATCTTAAGAAACAAAATGATGGAAGTTATATTATATTGTTATTGTATGTAGATGGCATGCTTGTTGCAAGGTCTAACATGCAGGAAATAAATGTGCTCAAAATAAAATTGGCAAATTCATTTGCAACGAAGGATTTGGGTGCTGCAAAACAAATCCTTGGTATGAGAATAACAAGAGTCAGGAAAAATTGAAAATTAACATTGTCTGAGAGTGAGTTCAAAGAAAAGGTGTTGGAAATATTTAATATGAAGAATGCACCACGAGTTAGCACACCTTTGGCTAGCCATTTCAAAATAAGGAAGGAGATGTGTCCTAAGACATAGGAATTGATGAATTATATGTGTAAAGTTCCATATGCATCAGCAGTTGGAAGCTTAATGTATGCAATGGTCTTCACAAGGCCTGATATTACACATGCAATGGGAGTTGTAAGCAGGTGTAT
Source organism: Pinus tabuliformis (assembly GCA_031772625.1). Lineage (NCBI taxonomy): Eukaryota > Viridiplantae > Streptophyta > Pinopsida > Pinales > Pinaceae > Pinus > Pinus tabuliformis. Next base: position 616,146,498 of record CM062818.1, on the reverse strand, counting down.
GAACAATCCAGGAAAAGAGGATTGGATGGCAGTGAAGTGGATTCTTAAATATTTGAGAGGTACCAAAAATCAAGCATTATGCTTTGGTAGTTCAAACATTTCTCTACAGGGATATGTTGATGCATATATGAAAGGTGATAGAGAAAACATGAGGAGCACAATAGGGTATGTGTTTATTGTAAGTAGAATAATTGTCATTTGAGTTTCAAAATTGCAAAACATTGTTGGACTTTCAATAACTAAAATAGAGTCTGTTGTTGCTACAGAGGCTGGTAACGAAATGATTTGGTTACAAAGGTTTATGGATGAGTTGGGAAAGAAGCAGGAGATGGGAAGGTTATACAGTGATCACCAAAGCACCATTCATCTTGAAAATATCTCAACATTTCGTTCCCGGACTAAACATATACAACTCAAGTACCATTTCATAGAGTCAGTCTTGGAAGATGGACAGTTGAAGCTGGAAAAGATACACTCTAACCAGAATCCTGTAGACATGTTAATAACAGTTGTAACCAGGGAGAAACTGAGATCCTACTTAGTTTCAACTGGTATTCAAGTATGATGATGAAGATGAGAAAAAACCAGGTCCAAAGTGGAAGCATTGTCCAAAAACTGAAGCAGCGGTGGAGTTGATATAATCAGTCTCCAAATTGGAGATTGTTGGGTGTGGAGCCTGATTATCTTCTTGATTCAAAGGCCTCATCCGCGTTGGACCCCAGTTCCTAAATGGGGTAGCAACTATGCCTGTATGATAGCCACCAGCGAGGGTGACAGCTAATTTTAAAGAGCCCCCACATAGGGGGGTTTGGGGGCAACACTCCCAAAGCTAAAAATAGATGAAACTTTTCCTTATAAAATATTGTAATTTTGTAGTCAATATGGGTTGTTCATTAGGCAAATGATCTGATTGTAGAAGTTATGTTAATTTAGGGTTTTTTTCCTATAAGGCAACCGTCGATTTATATGAGGGAATTTTATTGCGGTTGTGTATGATTGTTCTGAGAGGGAGAGGAGGTTGTGTGAGAGAGAAGAGGAAATTACATTGGATATGTTGTAGGTTGTGTCTCTTCATTTTGCTGGATAATATAAAAGGAAGGAATGGTTGTTTCTCCATGGAAATAGCTCAAATTGGGTGAACCACGTATATCTAGGTCTCTCTTGTTTTGTGTGTTTCTGTATTTGTGTTTCCACAATATTTGATGTGTTCCATTGCTCTGTAATATATAATTTTCTAACACTATCATTCCAAACTGTGACCATGTTTCACATTTGATCCAAGTAAGTCTCATTCTCTTGGGCCTTAAGTTTACAATTGATGCTTTGGAGTTTGTTTTCCATAATTTTGTCTTATGTGCCTTTTGAATTCCATGAATCTTTGTATTCTGATGAATATGGTGCACCTGTGCAATATATATTCATAGTGAGGAGCACAATAGGGTATGTGTTTATTGTAAGTAGAATAATTGTCATTTGGGTTTCAAAATTGCAAAACATTGTTGGACTTTCAACAACTGAAATAGAGTATGTTGTTGCTACACAGACTGGTAAAGAAATTATTTGGTTACAAAGGTTTATGGATGAGTTGGGAAAGAGGCAGGAGATGGGAAGGTTATACAGTGATCACCAAAGCGCCATTCATCTTGAAAAGATCTCAACATTTCATTCCTAGACTAAACATATACAACTCAAGTACCATTTCATACAGTCAGTCTTGGAAGATGGACAGTTGAAGCTGGAAAAGATACACTCTAACCAGAATCCTGTAGACATGTTAATAACAGTTGTAACCAGGGAGAAACTGAGATCCTGCTTAGTTTCAATTGGTGTTCAAGTATGATGATGAAGATGAGAAAAAACCAGGTCCAAAGTGGAAGCATTGTCCAAAAACTGAAGCAGTGGTGGAGTTGCTATAATTAGTCTGCAAGTTGGAGATTGTTGGGTGTGGAGCCTGATTATCTTCTTGATTCAAAGGCCTCATCCACGTTGGACCCCAGTTCCTAAATGGGGTAGCAACTCTGCCTGTATGATAGCCACCAGCGAGGGTGACAACTAATTTTAAAGAGCCCCCACATAGGGTTTGGGGGCAACATTGCCGAAGCTAAAAATAGATGAAACTTTTCCTTATAAAATATTGTAATTTTGTAGTCAATATGGGTTGTTCATTAGGCAAATGATCTGACTCTAGAAGTTATGTTAATTTAGGGTTTTTTTCCTAGAAGGCAACCGTCGATTTATATGAGGGAATTTTATTGCGGTTGTGTATGATTGTTCTGAGAGGGAGAGGAGGTTGTGTGAGAGAGAAGAGGAAATTACATTGGATATGTTGTAGGTTGTGTCTCTTCATTTTGCTGGATAATATAAAAGGAAGGAATGGTTGTTTCTCCATGGAAATAGCTCAAATTGGGTGAACCACGTATATTTACGTCTCTCTTGTTTTGTGTGTTTCTGTATTTGTGTTTCCACAATATTTTATGTGTTCCATTGCTCTGTAATATATAATTTTCTAACACTATCATTCCAAACTGTGACCATGTTTCACATTTGATCTAAGTAAGTCTCATTCTCTTGGGCCTTAAGTTTACAATTGATGCTTTGGAGTTTGTTTTCCATAATTTTGTCTTATGTGCCTTTTGAATTCCATGAATCTTTGTATTTTGATGAATATATTAACCCCACACACACACATATATATGAGGAAACGTTTTCATTTTGATTGAAACTCATGCGCCTCTTGTTCTAAACTTTCATATACTTATTCAAATTTTTAAACCCTCATTCAAAACCCATACAAAGATAAATTTCATCGTGCCCACACAACAGAAAACCATAAAATTTCCTACCTGTCCTTTGCGAACTCCGCTGGAGATAACACTATCACACGCCTCTTTGGAGCGCACCCACACAACCCAAAGTCCTAACCCTATGACCTAGCCTATCAAAGATGTGAATACACCATTGTTGAAATTTTCTCTTGATTTGGTGCACCTGTGCAATATATATTCATAGTGATGGAACCTTTATCCTTGCAAAGCCCGACAATGCCCATGCTTTGGGTTTCCACCCTTGAGTTGTGCTTGCACACTTTGTGGTCACAACTTAATTCTCTATGAATGCGACCAGTATATAGGTTTTCTGCATTTTCTAGCACATTTAACACCTCTAGTATCTAATCGTCCAACCCTTACCTCTATCCAACATGTTTGCACCAATCCCTAACACTATGTTTTAACAGTGAAGCATTGCAACAAAATAGAGATAGAATAGGGATTTTTCTTGGACTAATTGTGTCCTTTTTGAAGTGAATGATTTTGAGTTTCTAGGTGCAAGAGATCTTCAGTGTATCAGTGTGTCATCTTCCACAAAAATCATGCCTCTCATTACGAGGAAAGTACCAGTAAGGGAAACAATTGAGAGTATCATTGAAGGTGTAGTGAACAATCCAAATTGCAAGGTGTCAATACTAAAGGACACAATATGTTTCATCGACAAGTCAATAATCTTACCTTGACCAAAGCTATTCAAAGAATTCACTAAGAAAGAAATTCCAGAAGCTGAAAAAGGAAAATGGGTGTACTTTAACATTAAGAATTCTAGGTTTCATTGGGCTTGTTGCCACTATCCTATGCTACCTTGTGCAAAGACCATAGAATGGATCCTGCAACACATTGACCATAAAAATATGATTGTCAGGTGTTCAAAGGGAGAAGTATTGGCTATATATCAAGATCATGACATCCATATGCATTATAAGCTCCCCAAGCCTAACAAATACCTCAATTCTAGATGGTATGCTCATTTCAAAGTGTCTACTAAGGAAATCCTCAAATCTTGGTGTCAGGACCCAAGTAAATTTTGTCAAAAGTTTGAAGGCATATACAAAACCAAGATGTTTAGGAAAGTGTACTAGTACAAAAGGGCCATGTGTTGCAAATTATATGAATGTGAAAACACTGAATTCTTTGAATAAAAATGGGTTTTTATGGTGCACCCTTGTGCTACCAAAGGAACTATTTTTAATTGGTTTGACCTTATAGCTATGTTGTTGCAAAAGAAAATAATGTGGCAAAAAGAAAGCAACCAAAATTCTACATGTATTCATATTTTTTAGATGGTATAGTGTAGAAATGTGAAGTTGGGTTACACTTTTGTGAGAATTAGCCACGCAAAATTTGTGATTGCACCTTTTTGGATGAATTATTATTTTTTTGACCGAATTATTCTAGTTTTTTTGGCCGAACTATGTTTTTTTCGGTCAAATAATTAAAAAAAAAAAATCAGACGAAAGATTGAACATTAAAGTTAACACCAAGCTCGAATATCATGCAATGGATTTTTGGCCAGTGGAGTGAAAATCCAGCCATTAGATATTTCGACCCAAAAAATTATTTGACCGAAAAAATATTTTTGGCTGAAAATTATTTTATATACATGTGGGTTGTGAGTTCATATGAATGTTTGGCTCTGTGTTTTCATTTATGCTATTGAACATTGCATTGTTTCGACTGTTGTTGTTGTAGGCCAGTTGTTGTTGAAAGCGATTGTTTTCAAGTTTTTGTGGTTGCATTTTCATTAATTATTGTATTTTCATTAATTTTTTTGGTTGTTTTTATAGGTTTGTTGGGCTGTAGTAGTCGTGAGACCATATGGAAGTTTTCGCTTTGTGTTTTTGTTTTTGCTATTGAATGTTTCCATTGTTTAACATTTCTTGCAGGTCGATTGTTGTTGTTGCAATTTTTTATTTTGTCAAAGGCATTTGTTTTCAAGTTTTTTGGTATTATAATTGCTGCAAGTTCATTATTTTTTGTTTGTTTTTGCAGTCTATTGGGTTGGAGGAGTTCGGCGCTGCACTGCTCAACGTTGGAGGAGTTCGTCTTTGCTCTTTCAACCTGGGTATGTGTTTCCTCTTAAACCAACAAAAAAATAAACCTTGTAATATAACAATTACAACTATGTTTGGCACTGCTCTATCAACCCGGGTCTGTGTTTCCTCTTAAACCCACTGACAAATAAACCTTGTAATCTTATAATATATGTGACGAATTTACTTTGGGTAGTTGGTGATTTTCTTCCTAATATAGTTTGTTTCTTGGTGGAATGTTGTTTACATGACTCATGAACTATGTAAAAATCTTTTTTAAATAAAAATATGTGTTTTAGCATAATATAAACCTTGTAAAAATAAAAACAAGGATGAGAAGCGAATTTTTTTTTTCTTCTTCTGGAATTTGGTAGAATGGTCCCCATTTCATAACAATGAGAATTCACAGGAAATAAATGAAAGGCATATTCCTAAATTTTCTATAATCCTACATTTTCCTTCAAAGAAATAAGACCTTTTAGCCTTTTTAGCTATAGCTTTCACCATAGATTTTTTATCTTCTGTAAAGTATGTTGGAAATAATACTGAGAAGGGGGTGAATCAGTTTTATCAGATCAATAATTTTATTTCCCAAACAGATTTATATATGATACTGAAGTGAACTAGCATGTACAAGCGACTGTGCTTAAAGAAACCAGCATATATGCAGAGAACTTGTGATTTAGACAATTTATCATGTGTTGAGCTTAAACCAGTATATCAGAGATTTATTAGATAGTGCAGTAAAAGCAGAATAAAACATCACACATAAGAAACACACATGAACACCAATATTTAAGGTGGAAACCCAATGTGGGTAAAAAACACTTTCTACTATCGTCTCTGTCTTCTTTTAATAATAAGAAAAATTGTTTACAATCTTGTACTAGTACAGACTCATACCAGTACGCAAGCTTCTACCTGCAGAAGGTTACAACCTTCTCTCATTCTCCATCTTCTACTGGAAGGGAGCTACAACCCCCTAGCTCTTGTACTAGCCAATATGTTTACTAGTACGTAGGTGCCAACCTACAGAAAACTCCACTCTTCCACCAGGGACCACGTTTCATGAATTTTCAAACTGGATACTCCTGGATCACAACACCACAATCTGAAGGCCACGTTTCATCAAATTTTCACACTGGACCCATCAAAGCTTTTAAACTTAAACTGCATCAACCAATATTTAGTTAATCTGAACAATCAGATCACTGACACTAAAACACTGTGCTGAACCCAAAACCCTGCATCATCATTCAGAACTAGCTATAACCTCAAAAATCATGCATTAGAGTGTATACGCTACTTGGCTGAACCCAACCTATGTGTGTACGCTAATTCCGTGAATTAAACCTGTGTATATCTTTAAAACTACTGTAAACATAAACATTTGAATCAAGTCAATACCAACCATCACCATACTGAATATCTATTGTCAACTTACAGAGCTTTACATAGGTAGGGACAGAGATCACTTCTTCTCACTTATACAATCAACCAATCAAATGCCAGCCTCCTTATGCATTCAGTTCTACATTCAGATCTAAGAAGACTTCATTGATAGACAACAGTAAAACAACATAACTTGATCAGATAGACCAGTCAAATCTGAAAAGAAACTTTTCTTTTGTATACGCTACTTCCGAACCTGCGTGTACACGCTCTTTGGCCGAGATGAAACTACGTACAGATTTGTAAATTTTGACTCAGAATTTTGCTGCAATTCCAGACTTCAGACAAACCCAGATCATGATAGATAACAAATAGAATAGGCGCAAAACATCAGATCTAGTTTCAACCAATATCAGATTATTCAAGAATAAGTCATTTCAAGTCTCATGATTCCTGATCCAATATTGAACTCAAGGTGCACATGAATATTTCAGATCTAGTCCCAAACATAACCCTACAACATAAAATATACTTCAGATAGAATTATTCCTTAGAATCTTATTGCTTGCTCTCATAGCCTACTGATCTTCTCCTCCTTGTATACTCTTAGGCCTTTCTAAATACCTTGGACCAAAACCACTTAGGACCAATACCTTGGACCAAATACCTAGGGTCAATACCTTGGACCAAATACATTGGACTAAATACCTCGGATCAATACCTTGGATCAAAATACCTTGGACCAAATACCTTGGATCAAAATACCTTGGACCAAAAACTTGGTTTTCCAACATGTATGCGCTTTTCCTCCTGTGAAAGTGTGTGTATACGTTATACGCTTCTTTTGTTCTGTTAACCGGCGTGTATATGCTACTTGGACAAAGTGAACCGGTGTATACCTCTCTTTCTTAATTCTTTGGAGTCTAATCTGTAATCCTTTGCTGTTGACCTGCTGCACTGTGAACTGTCATCTGAGTGAGTTTCCATCAAGGACAACACTTGTATCATAATGCGAACAATCTCCCACTTTGGACGTGATGGCAACAACAACACCAAGACAGTCTCCCCCTTTGACATCAAGGGCAAAGGGCGGACAACAACAACACCATGACACTATCTCCCTTTGACATACATTATGTTTTCCATGCTCCCCTTGAGTACATGCTAAATTCTTTGATTGAGCTCCCCTTTGTACATGCTGAGATGCACTGAAACCTTCCATGCTCCCCTGAGCACATGCAGAGTCTGCAAAAATATTCTTCAAAAGAATAACATGACTCTATAACTCAACTATGTGAGTATGACCTTCCTATCACTAATGACTCATACATACATCCATCTCCCAATCAAGTGGGGATATACCAAATTTGACTCATCCACCCAACCAAGTGGGGATATACCAATTGTTTATACATGACAGAAATAATAAATATTACATCATCCATCCCATGCAAAGTGGGGATACAAATTACATCATTTGTCCAATATGACACATTCAAAAGTATGAGAAGACATATCACACCCTAGACATGTACATGACTTAAGCAACAAATAGTATAAATATCTGAAGCCATAGCTGGACTCAGCAACCATAATGCCATCAATGCAGAATGCGTGTGAAGGCTAATGCTCCCCATGAACCTGTGCTACCTGTGCATTGTTAACAAGTCAAAGATCAAGGCATCTTTGTCAGTCAGATAAAAATTAATGAACAAAGCATATCAATAGACTGTAATCATCAACATCAGACAGAGCACCCATATCAAAGCCTGCCCCACTTTTTTTCTTGTCTAAAAAACGTATACGCTCCTTGACCCACAGAAACCCGCATGTGTACGTGACTATACTTCATGAAACACACATATAATAACCTTTCTCTGAAAAAAATTGGATTTAACAATAGGATGATGCAGCAACTACTCCCAAATTTTGTTTGAGATATTCAAATGTTTCTCTGGGCAGTGGTTTAGTGAATATATTAGCAACCTGTTCTTTGGAGGGAACATACTCCAATTTGACCTTTTGTTCAAGCACTTGTTCACGTAGAAAATGGTACTTGATGGGTATGTGCTTGGTCTTGGAGTGCATGACTGGATTCTTTGAAATACTGATGGCACTTGTATTATCACATAGTATGGAGATAGGCGGAGTACATGTGATCTGAATGTCTTACAAAGTTTACATCATCCAAAGTAGTTGTGTGCAGCAAGATGCAACAACCACATATTATACTTCAGCTGTAGATAAAGCAATTGAACTTTGTTTCTTGTTGAACCAAGACACTAATGTGGAACCCATATAGAATGCACCACCACTAGTGCTTTTTCTATCATCAACACTTCCTGCCCAATCTGCATCTGTATATGCATGAAGAGCAAGATATGCATCTCTAGGATACCATAAACCAAATTCCTGAGTTCCTTGAAGATATTTGAAAATTCTTTTGATTGCCTGAAGGTGTGATTCCTTTGGATTTGCTTGGAATCTTCTAGCTATTCCTACTGCATGCATGATGTCAGGTTGGGTACCTGTTAGATAAAGCAGACTGCCAATCATGGATCCATAAGTTGGTTGATGTACTGTTGCTGATTCATCATTTGAGATGAGACCACATCTTGTTACCATTGGGGTACATAGAGGTTTAGAATCTTCCATTCCGTACCTTTTCAAGCTCTGTTTGAGATATTTGGTTTGTGACAGAAAAATACCATCTTTAGTTTGTTGAACTTGTAGACCAAGAAAATAGGTAAGTTCACCAAGCAAGGAAATTTCAAATTCTTGCTCCATTACTAAAGCAAAATTCTGACTCATGGATTCTTCATTGCTACCAAAAATGATATCATCAACATAAACAACAATAATTAGCAATTTATCAATTTCAATCTTTGTATATAGATTTCTATCTGCAGAACCTTTTGCAAAACCTTGTTGGTGTAGATATTTGTCAAGGTAGTAATACTAGGCTCTTGGAGCCTGTTTCGGACCATAGAGAGCCTTTTTGAGTCTGCATACAAGTTTTGCATCATTTCCAAGAATGAATCCTTCTGGTTGTTCAATATAAACTTCTTCTTTTAAATCTCCATTAAGGAAGGCTGATTTTGCATCCATTTGGTATACTTTGAATTTCTGAAAGCTAGAAAGAGCAAGAAACATCCTTATGGCTTCAAGTCTGGTAACAGGTGCAAAAGTTTCTTCAAAATCTATACCTTCTTGTTGAGCATACCCTTTACAAACAAGTCTGGCCTTGTTTCTAATGACTTCTCCATTTTCATTCAGCTTGTTTTTGAATATCCATTTAGTTCCTATAATATTTTTGTCATGAGGTCTAGGAACTAATTCCCAAGTATCATTTTTTTCAATTTTCTCAAGTTCTTCATCCATGGCCTTGACCCAACATTCATCTTTGCATGCTTCATTTACATTTTGAGGTTCGGTGGAGGATAGTAATGCTAGATAGCTTGAGGTCCCTATAATAGTTCTTCTTGTTTGTACACCTGCCTCTTTTTCCCCTAAAATTTGAGTTTCTGAATGTTTTTTCTGAACATACTTGGACGGAGTCTTTTCTTCTACCATTATCTCTTCTTTTGGTGCTTCATTGGTTTCTTCTTCAATATCATTTTGATTTGATGTGGGAAAATAATCCCCATCTTCTTCATTGTCATAGTCTTCTATTGATTTTACCTGTTTTGGATTTTTGCATGCTTCATCAACTACAACATCAATGCTTTCAATAATTTTCCCAAGTCTTTTATTATAACATTTATATCCTTTACTTCTGGAAGAATAACCAAGAAGAATACCTTCATCTGCTCTGGGTTCAAACTTACCAATTTTTTTATCAGTCCTTTTGATAAAACATTTGCTTCCAAAAACTTTAAAGTATTTTACAGTAGGAGTCTTACCATACCAAAGATCATGTGGAGTTTGAGTGCTATTTACTCGAACATTTTCTTTGTTGAGAATAGTCACGGCAGCGAATGTAGCTTCACCCCAGAAGGTTGCAGGAGTTCCAAATTCATCTAGCATAGCTCGAGCCATTTGTTGAACTGTTCTGTTCATTCTTTCTACCACACCATTTTTCTAAGGAGTCCTTGCGATGGAGAATTGCCTTTTTATTCCATGTTGTTCACAAAAGTCCAAGAATTCATCCAATGCAAATTCCCCTCCTTGATCAGATCTGAGGCATTTTATTTTTCAATCTGATTCATTTTCAACCAAAGCTTTGAAGGCTTGGAACTTTTCAAATGCTTCATATTTATGCTTTAGAAGACCTATCTAACACATTTTGGAAAAATCATCAATGAATAAAATAAAGTAGTGTTCTCCATGAGGTGATTTTTTCCTTGATGGTCCACATAAATCGGTATGGACAAGTTCAAGAGGCTTACTAGTTGACCCTTCTTTTTCCATGAATTGAACTCTGGTTTGCTTGCCAATTTGACATGGTTTTCATATTTTATTTTCTAGGATGCTGATATCTGGAAGATCACGAGTAGCCTTGAGTCTACATACTTTTCTTATTTGAGAAAAGCTTAGATGTCCCAATCTTATATGCCACATCCAATTTTCATCATTTTTGCTTAGATAACACTGTTGTTGTCCTCCCTTGAGTATGTATAAGTTGTTTGGAGTTCATGTACCTGGATCACGGTCTCTTCTGTATCAAGCTCACCAAAAACACATTCGTTTGATCGAAACACCACTTCATTTCCTTGATCACACATTTGACTAACACTCAATAGGTTATGCTTTAAACCATCTACATACATAACATTTCCAGCTTTAACCTTTTCTTTCAAGAAAATAGAGCCTTTACCTTTTGTGACAGCACGAGTGTCATTTCCAAATGAGACATTCTTTTCCTTTTCTAAAGAATTATATGAGTGAAGTTTTTCTTTGTCACCTGTCATGTGTTTTGAGCATCCATTGTCGATGTACCACTGATTTTCTTGTCCTTCTACATACAAGGATATACCACATCTTTCTGTTTGAGATTCTTTCCTTCTCCATATCTTGGGATTTAATGGAATTTTCTCCCTTTAAGATGTTTGTCGAAATTTTCTCCTGCATTCAGATTCTTCATGACCAAAGTTGTTACAGATTGAGCATTCTATTTCATTTTCAAGAAGAGAAAATTTATTATAGGAATTTCCCTTGATCCCCGTTACATTCCTTTGTTTTCGTGCTTCTCTAGTCATGATTGTTTTGTAAGCAACGCATTGAGCAACTTTGTGCCCAAAATTATGACATGAAAAACACTACCCATTAAAGAAGTTCCTGTGACTATCGAATCTATTAACTTGGTGATTGTAGTTTCTATTGATATTTATCTTTGGAGCAAATTGAGTATGATTTGCTTGAGGTTGGTTGTGGCTTCTATTCATCCCTAGAGTAAATTGAGTATGATTTACCTGGTGATCTGCTTTATGCCTTTGCTGACGATTGTCATACTATTCACTGGTCTTTGCTGCATCAAGATAGCTTTTGTGGAGGTTGACGACTTCTATGATCGAGGTGCTTCTTCAGTATATCCAATACTTGTCTTTATCATAGGAGAATGCTGAACTTTTATAATTTCATTTAAAGTTTCAGATCCTTTAGCAAATCTACAATTGAGAGATTTCGTTTTCTCAAGATTCTTTCTTAGACCCACAATTTCACATTCTAGTTTTTCATTGTGTTTTTCCTTTTCAGCAAGTTGGTATGTCAAGGTATCTATAATCATATTCTTTTATTCTAAACAGCTTTTGAGTTTAGATATTCTTCATGAAGGTCTTCCTCTTCTAAATCATCCCAAAAATTATCATCGTCATAAGCCATGAGAAGTCTATAATCATCACTGTTAGATAAACCATCACTATCCTCTTCTAAAGTATCCCAAAAATCATTACTATAATAAGCCATGACAAGTCTGTGATCTTGTTCAGTTTCATCTTCATCACTATTAGATAAACCATCGCTATCTTCATGAGTATAGTAACTCCTTTTATTCACAACTTGTTTTCTATTCCCTTTTGCATTTTCCTTTCCTTTTTCATATTTATCTTTATGAGGACATCTGGCAGCATAATGACCGACTCTACCACAAGAAAAGCATTTGAAGGGTAGCTTACCTCTAAGCCTTCCAAAACCCCGTTGAAGCTTCTTGACAAAGTTTACCTCATCTTCTTCTTCTGAAATATGTCCTGATTCATTTTGTTCTTCCTTTCCTTTTGTTGAAGCTTAAATGCAGCTTCTCTCATATCTGATGGTCCTCCTTTTCTCATCTCAAAGGCAGTTAAGATTCCATGAAGTTATGTCATAGCGATATTCTGCAGACCCTGTTTTTCTTCTATGGCGGAAACTTTGGATTCAAATTTAGCAGACAAGGATCTCAAAACTTTCTCAACTAAGGTAACTTCCTTTATTTCTTCACCCAGCTTCTTCATACAATTAACAACCTCATCTATACATAGGAATTAACTAGCTATACTTTCATCACTATGCATCTTAAGAGTTTCATATCGAATTCTGAGAGTTTGAAGCTTAGCACGTTTTACCTAAGAGTCTCCTTCATAGCTCAGAACGATTTTGTCCCATATTTCTTTGGCTGATTTGAGCTGCATGACTTTGACAAACTCTGATTGTGACAGATTTCCCAATAAATTATTGACAGCTTTGGCATTGGTTTCATATTGCTTTTTACCTGTCGCACATGTAGGAATTGTTGTTGGAAATGTATATCCTCCTTCCACAATTTCCCAGACATCCATTCCAAGTGATTACAAATAGGTTGTGGTTCTTATTTTCCAATAAACAAAGTTGCTCCCATCGAAGATTGGTGGTCTGATGGATCCCATGCTTTCTTGATTATTCATGTTGATGGATCTCCCTTCAAACGATCAAGCTTCTTTTGAAGGACCTGCTTTGATACCAATTATTGAAAATAATATTAAGAGGGGGGTGAATCAGTATTATCAAATCAATAATTTTATTTCCCAAACAGATTTATATACGCTACTGAAGTGAACTAGCGTGTACAAGCGACTGTGCTTAAAGAAACCAACGTATATGTAGAGAACTTGTGATTTAGACAATTTATCATGTGTTGAGCTTAAACCAGTATATCAGAGATTTATTAGACAGTGCAGTAAAAGAAGAATAAAGCATCACACATAAGCAATACACATGAACACCAAGATTTAAGGTGGAAACCCAATGTGGGTAAAAACCACCTGCTGTTGTCATCTCTGTCTTCTTTTAATAATAAGAAAATCTATTTACAATCTTGTACTGGTGCAGACTCATACTAGTACGTAGGCTTCTACCTGCAGAAGGTTACAACCTTCTCTCGTTCTCCATCTTCTACTAGAAGGGAGCTACAACCCCCTAGCTCTTGTACTAGACAATATGTTTAGTGGTAAGTAGGTTCCAGCCTATAGAAAACTCCACTCTTCCACCAGGGACCACATTTCATGAATTTTCAAACTGGATACTCCTGAATCACAACACTACAATCTGAAGGCCAAGTTTCATCAAATTTTCACACTAGACCCATCAAAGCTTTTAAACTTAAACTGCATCAACCAATATTCAGTTAATCTAAACAATCAGATCACTGACACTAGAACACTGTGTTGAACCCAGAACCCTACATCATCATTCAGAACCAGCTGTAACCTCAAAAATCATGCATTAGAGTGTATACGCTACTTGGCTGAACCCAACCTGCGTGTGTACACTACTTCGAATTAAACTTGTGTATATCTTCAAAACTACTGCAAACATAAACTTTTGAATCAAGTCTGTACCAACCATCACTATACTGAATATCTACTGTTAACTTACAGAGCTTTACACAGGTAGGGAAAAAGATCACTTCTTCTCACTTATATAATCAATCAATCAAATTCTAGCCTCCTTATGCATTTAGTTTTACATTCAGATCTAAGAAGACTTCATTGACAGACAGCAGTAAAACAACATAATTTGATTAGATAGATCAGTCAGATCTGAAAAGAAACTTTTCTTTTGTATACGCTACTTGAAAGAACCGAACCTGCATGTACACGCTCTTTGGCTGAGATGAACTTGCATATAGATCTGTAAATTTTGACTCAGAATTTTGCTGCAATTCCAGACTTCAGAAAAACCCAGTTCATGATAGATAACAAATAGAACAAGCGCAAAACATGAGATCTAGTCTCAACCAATATTAGATCATTCAAGAATAAGTCATTTCAAGTCTCATGATTCCTGATCCAATATTGAACTCAAGGTGCACATGAATATTTCAGATCCAGTCCCAAACATAACCCTACAACATAACATATACTTTAGACAGAAGTATTCCTTAGAATCTTATTGCTTGCTCTCATAGCCTACTGATATTCTCCTCCTTATATACTCTTAGGCCTTTCTCAATACCTTGGACCAAAACCACTTAGGACCAATACCTTGGACAAAATACCTAGGGTCAATACCTTGGACCAAATACCTTGGATCAATACCTTGGATCAAAATACCTTGGACCAAATACCTTGGATCAAAATACCTTGGACCAAAAACTTGGTTTTCCAACATGTGCCTGCTTTTCCTCCTGTGAAAGTGAGTGTATACATTATACGCTTCTTTTGTTCTGTTAAACCACATTTATACACTACTTGGACAAAGTGAACCAGCGTATACCTCTCTTTCTTCATTCTTTGGAGTCTGATCTGTAATCCTTTTTTGTTGACCTGCTGCACTGTGAACTGTCATCTGAGTGAGTTGCCATCAAGGACAAAACCTGTATCATAATGCCAACAAAGCATACATGTAAATCCCAAAGCCACTAAGTTTATTTGATTTTTTGCACTTATCTAGACACTCCCACTCAAAAAAATATTGCATTGATCCTTATCGCTCCTTGAAAGTTTCCCTATGCATTCATGCTTTTAAATTAGTGTTCTTCTCATAACCTTCACTTTCTATTAATGTTGATTGCAACCTTTACTTTCTATTTCATCACAACTAAGCTTATTGGTATATGTATGTGTAGATTCCAAAGTAAATTTGGATGGATCTCAATTTCAATAGTATTAATTTTGGATGCCTCTTAGTTTATATAGTATTACTGGTCAACTAGTTGAATAAGGAACTAAAGTGTTCAAATATAAAATATTTGATGACATTGGCCTTGAAAGATTCAAAAAATCTTTAAAATTATTCTAAAAGAGGGTTCCTCACAATAAAACATGGCCCCCTATATGTATTTTGGAAAGACAATGGAGTATGCCTATATCTGTATTTTATTGGAAATTCCCTTCACCTAAAACTGACAATCCCAATTATTTAAGTAGAATTTCTTGGCAATGCTTTGTCATTTTATTTTATTTTTTATTTTTCATTAATGATACTTGATAATCATGGATAATTTACGAGGATAATACTCATATTTTCTTCCCATTCTCTTAAAGTATGAATTTAATTACATCTCAATGTTTCATTCCATTATTATTCCTTTCATCGATGAACCCAAAAAGCTTTTGGTTTCTACAATCAATGGTCTTTCCTTTGGGTACTTGGTGAAAAAAAAATATTTGAATAAAGCTAATCATAAGGAAAGGTTTCATGTTCATGATGCATTTTCCAAAATATAATCACTAGATTATTCAACCATAAGGTTCTTTTCCAAGAAGCTAAACACATCAATGTAGTGTGATTTTCTCTGTTTTTCATAAGGAGATGCAAAATAATTTTTTGTAAGGGGTTCTCTTCTTTTATCTTCTATAATCAAATAAAACACCCTCCTCAAAAAATCCATGGTTGTGTATTAGACTAAAGAGAGATGAAAATAGTATAAAACAAAGAGCTTGAACCCCAAGGATATCTTATTATAGTGGCATATTCTTATGTTGGGATGTTGGTGCACTTTTTTGCTTATTTTTGGATTATTTTTGTGGTTTTCATATCATACAATAGTTTGATGATGTTTCCATACAAGGGATAGAAAGAAAAAGTCATATTAAAAATTCCATGAAAAAAATCGATACCTAGGATATTAATAAAAATAGGGAATTTTAAACTTCTAAATATGTAAAAGGGGTGGTAACAAAAGGACTTTTCTTTTTTTTTTGGTTGGGGGGGGGGTGGCGGGGGGGCCGGTGGGGGGTTCAAATTCTAGTGAATTTAGGATGAATGTGGAGGAGCATCCATTAGGTTTCCTTTGCAAATATTAGGTTTCCCTATGATGGATATGGATACCCTACTATTAGCTTCTCCCAAGTACCTATCCTCTTTTCTTTGAGGAACGATCCCCATTTTAGATCTCTTGAAGCCTTAATAGTGGTTCTACCTCTTCTAAATATGGTCCTCATAATGGTGGCCCTATGAATGACAATGTTTGACTAAAAAGAAATATTTCATAATCAATTATTTAACTCTATTATGATGGACCCTTACTTGAAAATGATCTCCTCCTTTTAAAAAAAGACTTAAAAAATGATCTCATCTTTAAAATATAAAGACTTCAATCAATATGCAAGTGGTTAAATTCCTAAGTAGGGTTTTATGGGGCCAACCTTAAGAAGGATCCAAAATCATTACATGATTCTTCCATTTTCCCCAAAATAGATGATGTTAATCCATAATCATAAGAGGGCGGTAACCCCAAGAAACATGATAAAACTTTGAATTTGTGACTATTGTGTAACCATTTGAGCTAACCCTCAAATATATATCTAAGAGAGATCATGGATTTTCTTGCTTAATTAAAGCTTTGTTTAAATATGTCTCTCTATCAAATATCATTACCCCTTTATAAAATATATAACTTTATGTAATCAATGTATTATAAATAAAATACATTTTTATAAATGGGATTATTTCTTTTTCAATTTCACAATATTTACAATAAAATTGAGTTTGAAAAAAAATGTTATAACACAGATTATTTTTTATCAATTTCCTTTAATTTCATAAAGCATGTAGTTCTTGAGTAAAATATTCAACAACTATACATTTCCAAATAACTTTTTATAAAACTTGTTCTAAAACCATTTATGCTTAATTCTAGACTTTTCAATGTTTTAGTTTATGAAGATATGAGTAGTATATGCTAAGCTTTGTTTTCTGATATAATTTGTTCAAGAGTATTTCTATAAATGTAATATGCATTTTTTTCTTTGCATATGCTTGATACCATCGGTATCTATTTATAAAGTTTATATTGAACTATTTCCAACTTATTCTTAATTATTCTAGAAAATAAGTGTGTATATACTTAGTGGTTTGCATATATTATTTCATTTAGAACTTGAAGAATCTCTTTCTCTTACTAGAACAATTTTGTTCTCTATTATATTCTAATCCTTACAATTCTTAGTGTTCTTTTACCCCGAATGAAATGTAAAATAATAAGCTTACATATATTATATGTCTAGTTCTACTTAAATGTACCATTCCATATTATATTTTTTTTTACATACATTCACTGATTAATATTTAACTTTTTACATATATCACTATACATATATACATACACTATTTTTTCTTTTCATATATATATATATATATGAAGAGAAGAAATAGTTGTATATATATATATATATATATATATATATATAGATAGATATAGATATAGATATAAAAAGAGAGAGAGAGAGAGAGAGAGAGATAAACATTATTTCTCTTATTATTATGTCCAATTCTATTTGTATCCTGCAAACAAAAAATCTTATTTAACTATAGTAACAAATCACTTATTCTTCTTTCATATCCATTGTAAAATCTTGCATTTGTTTAGTATTACAGAAACAAACAATACTAGGATTACTAACAAGATTTCCTAGTTTATGTTTTCTTTCAAATTTCATTTCTAAATTCTCATAACAATACTTGAATAAGGAATTCAATAATCAAATTCCTCCTACTCATTCCATTTTTCTTTCAGCAACACATAGACTATTTAGAATAGTAAAATAAACATAACATTGTTAATTAAGTAATTCCTCTAAATAGATTTTGAGGCAATAATATTGACTTGATAAATGTATCTAGAAAATTAGCAATTGTGTACCTGGCTCCTCCCAGCTTTGATATTATCTCCAACTAGTATCCCCCTGAGCTTAACAAGTCTGCAATTCTCTTCTTGTTTCTTTTCTCTTTCTTCTCTTCAATCTATTCTCTTCGCAAAATGAGACAAAAGCAAGTAGACAAAATATTTTTATCCATCTACCAATCTTTTGGTGGTTAGTAACTACCTCCACCTACCCAATAGGTGGCAAGGAGTTACTAGCTCATTAATGAACTTTTGTTTCCCACTCCCAAGGATAACCTCATGTATTTTAGGGAAACAATTAATTGGCCAATTTCCATAATTCTTCCATAAATCTAATCATTATAATTAGATGCCTATGACTTATTAATGGGTGATCAATATTCAACAATAATTTTGTAGTCTCATCTCTTTTAGCCACATGTACTCAAAAAATAAATTTTCATATTTCTTTATTTATAAAATAAAACATATTATTCACATATTTATAATCAGTTATTATCAGTAATAAATTACTGCTGATTGAATTCTACAACTTTCCTTTAGACTTAAACATTAAAAAGAACATACATATGCACAATTAATTACATAAAAACATCAAGCTAGGGGATATCTTTTTTTTTTCTAGTTAAGACTAACCTAAGTACCCACGGGGGATTTGAACCAGTGACCTATCGCAAGGAGTGCCTTAACAGTGCACCCATTCACCGTCAATCCAAAACCCCGTGGGCATCAAGCTAGGGGATATCATAAGAGACATGCAAATACATTTTTTCTTGGGTTGGGGGTTTGTTCCTAGGGTTTTCATATAGAAACCAATTAAAAGGCCTTTCAAGGATAATCAACAAAAAATGAACAAAGTCCTTCCAATAAACACCTAGATTTAGGGTCACTTAATGGGAAATTAGGGTTGAAAAACATGGATAAATGGAAAACGAGGATGGAATCATCCATTATAAGGAAGGATTAACCATGCACAATGCTATATTTTACTTTTATGTGATTTATTGATGCAATTTATAATTTATTAGCCACAAACATCCAACACAGATTTAATTTTGTGTAGAATTTTACCCTAGAAGCCCTAGAAACTAACCTTTGACATCTAGGAGTAAGGTAAGAAGAAGAAATTTAATGAAATTATGGATGATCAACACAAATATAATTAATGCCTTATACTAAATGGGCTTAATGGAGGCTTCTAGGGCTAAGATTCCATGAAGAGGTTTTGATGGAGTAAGGAAGCTGACTAGGGCATCCACTTTTTAAACCCTAACTATTTTTCTTATGAGGGGAAAAATTAAATATAAAGAATGGACATTCAGAGTTTCCTTAAAAATGTTCAAAATTCACAATCTTACATGTGATAATGGAGCAAGATTTCAACATAAATTGAGCATTTAGTCATGGCATAAATAGAAACCCTACTTCATACCTACAATATGCAAAATGTTAAAGATAAATAATGAAACTTAGAAAATTCTCCAAAGAATCACTTCTTTCAATCCTAGAAAAACATATCTATGCAATATACCATCTCCACAAGAATTCACACCATATAAAAGACACATCTTGCCCAAGTTGCAAAAAATAGGCTAATTCACATTTTTTTGTAAAGAAGAGTGATCAAATGTGCAATGATGAAATGAAATGAGGGGGAGTCTCTATTTATATGAGAACTAACTCCCTCTTTTTTAACAAAAATACAAAAATCTCTAATTACAAGTTTATTTTGAGTGTTCCATAAGAGTGAGGTTACAATCCAATCATAGCTCAAAAACATAACAAAGGATGCCAAAAATTCCCACGTGTGGAAGAAAAACCTCCTCCACTATGATGTCATCCTCCAAAAGAGATCTAAATGCCACAAGTTTCAAGTTGGATAATGAGTTATACATACTCTAAAACGTAGTTCCATGTCCTGGGTATGCCTCCAAAGTGCCTCCATATTAAGACATTATCACCAAAATGCTCGACGTCACCCTCTAAAGGGAAATATGGGTGACATGGAGCCACTTTACTCAAACATTGGGGCCAAATAGAGATGTGTGAACCCTCCCTTGTTGTCTCAAGGATAACCATCATCATTTTGGCTTTAGAACAAGTAATGTCCATCAAATAGTGTCAAGGCCCACTTGGGGGCATCTTGAGTCCACTAGGCACATCAATTATAAATCCAACACAAAGATTCATGGGCTCAACATTTCAGCATTTGGGAGTATCTCAAAGAATCATGTACCATGTGGGATCATCTAGTAGCCCAACACTTTGCTTTGGATAGGAAGCACTACATCAACAGGGTCATATCTACGCTTTGGAATGTATAAACATTAGAGAAAACTTGAGGTATAAAATGGGCCTCCTAAGTAATATTATAAAATAATAATGGAAATAATAAAGTAAGATTAGATTACATCATCAAATTTTAGAGGGAAAAAAGGAAAGCTGCTTTTTCTACTCTTATTTTCAACTTATCTCCCTATAGTTTTACTGAAATTTTGAGTGGGGGCACTCATTGGATGCAAAATTTAATTCTTCGTCCAAGGAGTACCCATGTTGCATACTTCTGATAGACCACGCTACATGAAAAATGAGAAATAAATGAAAAAATGGGATTGCAATAATGTTTTTCATGTAGCAGGGTCCATCAAAAGTATACAACATGGGTACTCCTTGGATGAAGAAATAATTTTTTCATCCAAGGAGTTCTCCTGCTCGAAATTTGAGTAAAACTACAGGGAGATAAATTGAAAATACAAGTTGAAAAAATGATTTTTTTCTTCTTTTATTTTCTAATCATTTTACTTTTTTCTTCCAAAAATGTTGAATCATCCCCCATGGTTGACATCATCATATTGAATCCTATTGATTCTTATAAAGTTGATATTGGTTGTATATTTTTGTTTTGAGGCCTATATTAGGCCTCAAAATTTCTCTAATGAAGGCCTCTAGAATGTTGTTGAGAAGGAGGATAATAATGTCTCTAAAGGCATCTAATGTTGTGACAATACCACCTGGAAAAATATTACTCAAAATCAAGTGAAATCGCCAATAATTAGGGACAATAACCATAAATTCATCATATTTGAAAATACTTAATGTTGGGGGCACAATAATACTTCACACAAATCTAAACCTCAAATGTTTAACTAGATCAAGTCTCGTAAACAAGTTATAACCTTATGTTAGGGATGGTTAGATGGATAACCCTATTAGGTGTTTCCAACCCCCAAGGGAAAGTGACATGTCCCAAGTTAGCTCATCAATCCATTGTTGTGTGTGAGAATGGTGGTTGTGGAGTGGGAGAAACTTCAGCACAATGTGTCATAGCCATGTGACCAACTAATGGAGGTCCAACATTCAAAATGTATATATGTAAGGAGAGAGCAATAGGATTTTATTCCCCTCTGGTGTACCTTTAAATTCTTTATGATTTTCTTGATTTAGGTGCACAACTCAGGATCCCAAGCTTCAATTTTGATATTTTTCATTTTTATCCCTTAAGGATGAGTCAGTTTATCACTCATCACAGTCGAGACAATATAAGAGTTCCTTTTATAGATGAAGCACTATGTGCTTGAGGAACTGGGATATGGCTAATGTGGGGGGTAGAGCTCATGCCAGGGTTTTTCCCACACGGTAATCACATGTCGTAGTTGTTGGTCATGGAATTATCATCTTTTTCCTACTTATTTTCCTATTTCTTTTACTCCTTTTTTACCAACAAGACCATATATTATTATTGTAACATTCCATATTCACTTGTCGCTTTCTTAGTCCAATTATACTTATAATTTGACATTATAACTTCTATCCCAGGCTGCTTTTTAACATGAAACTAATATATGCGTTGTTTTAGGTTTGAATGGTCTGTCGAAGCTTATTGTTACAAGGTTACATTTCAGTTCCTTTACCGAATTGGATTAAAGGTTCTATGAGTTTTTATTGTTACACAGACAATTTGTTTAAGCACGTGTTACCTTTCCTAATCAGGCCAAATCCAGGAACATATCAAAGTCAAAAGAAATAGCTCATTACTCGAAGATATTTGTGGAACATCCATATCATTTGGTTGAGATCTTTTGTAACTCTATTTGTAATTAAAGGAAACTGTTATAGTTTCACGCCTTCCATGGAAATCATTGTGTAACTGTTAAGATATCTTTTTTATTTTAAGATCACATTAAAATCTATAAATGAAAGGATTGTTTTCCCGCGAGGGCTATCTAGCTAGAGGGAGTGAAGATCATATAATAGGATTAGAAGAGGGAAGACACCCAAGATTTGTAATGATACTTTTATTAATGAAAATTATCAACTTTGTGGTTCATTAATTTCTTTGAGTAGCCTATGTGCTTTTTAGTGCACCAACCCCTGTTGAGGAGGAAGGGCCCTCCTTAGCAGGGATCACTGGTTAGCTAGGGTAGAATACTTAATTGCATAAATTCTTCTTAGTTATGTGTCTGTTCTTACTGCTACCATTACATTTGATTCTATGTGTAATTTAATTCATTGCAATTAATTTTGGATGGTGTGATAGCTTAAGTCTTGGACCGGTCCCTCATATTAGTGTGACAGTGAGTTATTTTCTTTGTTGTTATAGTTTGGATAGCACTTTCTTTTATGTGTACAAAATGAATGAGTGATGGTTTTCAGGAGTGTTGTGAGAGTGGTTGAGTAACATAATAGCTTATTCTACAATATTTTCTCACATTGAATTTGTGTGGGGAGTGTAATCGTTTTGATATTTGTTGAGAATGAGTGTGCAACAACTGTTGGTTGAGATTATTTTATACTAGTCATCATTTTCCTTAGCATGGACTTGCGTGAGAGTCTTATAAAAATTAAGCCTACCTGGATTGATAATTAAATGTAAGAGTGGATATGTTACTCTAATTTAAAGGAACAATTTCTTTTCCTGCCATTTTTGGTGTCGTTACCGGGGAAGGTTGTTAGAGGTGCATGTGTGATTAGCTCCTCATGCATGATTTGAAGGTGTGGTAGATGTGTGCTTGACCTCGAGGTTTTTGGGCAGTAAGATGAGAGGTAAGAACCTACACGTTTCTTTGACATATCGAAGTGGGCTTGGCCTTATTTGGATCAGGGCACATAGGATTGCATTGCATGAGTAGTAAAGAAGAAAAACACGGTGCACCCAACCCTACTAATTGTGCAAGAGGAAGAGGAAGTGGAAGAAAAAAGAAGAATCAAGATCTAGGAAGGAAAACTTATATACATGAAATAATTTCAAGGATTGAAGCATAATCTTCCACTGAAGGGAAGGTAATAAAGAAAAAGAGACTAGTTAAAATTGCTCCATGGAAGCTAAAAAATCTCGATACATTTGTTATAGCTAAGGAGGAGGAATTCAAGGATTCTTTAGAAGCGAGCCCTAGGATTTCTATCCCTTCTATAACATCTGGAGGTGGGGATTATATTATGAAGGAAGGTTATGGGGATAAAAATTTAAATGATTAGGGACTTAATTTGGAAGAATAGTTTGTTGGTCATCCTACTTTGGATTTAGGAAGTGTAGTGAAACATCTTGTTGTTACAGAGAGTACCAGTGACTCTTTAAGATCATTAAAGCCATCTACGTAGCTAGAAAAATATCCTTCACCAAGGGAGCCACCTATAGTAGCTACTCAGAATTTTCCAACAAATACCATAGCAGGAAGTTCAGTTACTACATTTGATTTCCGTATTGGGAATCTTCAAGGGTAGGCTCCAATGAAGAATATACCTTTGTCTACACTTCCAAATTTCCAAGGTATGGTATTATAATACCTTGATATATTCCTATTTGAATTTAATGTCCTTTGTAGAATTTATGACTACACCACCGAGCAACAAAAATTGAAGTTGTTTCCTTCCACATTGAAAGGAGTAGCCCTACGATGGTTGATGGGACTCGGTGGGGGAGCTATCACTACTTGGGATGCAACAAAGAAAGATTTTCTAGAAAAATACCAGGACTATTGTTGGTCTAGGGACTTGAAGGATGAAATATTCAGAATTTCCCAAACTCCAGATGAGAACTTAGAATAATATGTGGAGTGTCTTCAGTATAATTTGCAAAGGTCTCAGTATAATGATTTAGATAAGGAGATAGTGAAAACCATTTTGATTAAAGGGATGAGGGGGGACTGCCTAAATACATTGAACCTCTTGGGGAAAGGATATATATCCAAGGAACCCCATGATGAAGTATTTAAACTTTACCGAAGGTGTTCCAAAGGTTCTGCTAAAAATCAGACCACAACATTAGATCCCTTTGCCAAGATTTTAAAAACAACAAATAAAGGAGCAACTCATGCATAAATCGGAAATTTATTAAAATTCAAAATTAACATTATGAGTTCGATGTCTTCTCAACTTGATACGACGCAGGAAAAATAGAAACATGGAGAAGTTGAGCAAGCATTGGCCATTTTTCTACTCTCAGTGCAAGAAAAAACATCCTTTGAGGGAGTGTCCACTAAATAGTTGCACCATATGTGAATGAGATTATTCTACTGATCAATGTCCTTATTTACCTGGGTTGAAGGAAATTTATAAGGAAGTAGGAGAAGATGTTGAAGCAACCTACTTTGTTGGGGTCAAGAATCCTTGGAAATATCAACCACCAGGTATGATGCAATATTCTCTTTCTCCTTTTAATTCTTGGTCTAATATATATAATTTTCAACAACCACCTCAACAGTTTCAATATCCAACAATTTCATGGAATAATCCAAACCCTCCTTATGTTCAAAATCCTAAGTCTTGTCCTCAATGGCCTGCTCCTGTATGGCCTCAACCTTGGCAAGGATTTGTTGTCCCAAACCAAATGCCTTTGATGTAATAACTACTACAACTTCCTTCCAATGTGCCTATGAGTGACCCTCCTTTACACCCTATGCTCCTGCATAATCCTAATAATAAGGCAGTACAACAGGTAGAATCTTCAGTTTTTCCTACTTACTGCATTTCACCTGTTGAATGTAATGAAATCCAACTTCACTCGGGTATGATAGTAACCCCACTCCTCCCCATGTTATAGTAAAAAATTAAGAGAAAAATTTGACAGTGGAAGGAGATGAGACTCAAGGTTCTATAGGGAGATAATATGTTGTAACAACTGATGATGTGCAAAGTGTTGAAACTATGGATGTGACAGTAAAAACTAGTAGTGCTCCATAATAGTCAGTGTTTCATCTATAATAGAAAAAGCCACTGTAACTAGGAATGAGACTTCTTTGGGTCCACCTTATTCGGAAAGATTGAATGAGGCTAAAAATGTGCTCCAAGTTGAGTCTAACTTTTTAACAGAGCTGGAAAATTTGCATGTTCAGATTCTTTTGCTTCAAGAAATTTAGGATGTCCCTATTTATGCTAAGGAAATTAAAAAAAATTGTGATCAAAATTGAGGTTGGAAACCTTGAGACCCTCCTACTATGCACGTTATTAGAAAACTATCTAACTTAATATTAGGAAATAATGTGCCTACTAAGTATGAGGACCCTAGAAACCCATTGTAACTATAACTATTGGTGGAATGATTCTTCCTAATACCTTAATTGATTTAGGAGTTGCCATCAATATAATGACTAAGGAAACAATGGGACTACTTGGGCTAACTAATTTAAGACCAACTCCTACTATTTTATAATTGGTTGATAGGTCTAAGGTATGACTAGAAAGGATATTAAAAGATTTCATTATTACATTTGACTCATGGAAATACCTAGTCGATTTCATCGTGCTTCAACTTAAAACATGTTTGGGTGGACACCCCTTTATATTAGGGAGACCATGGTTGGAAAATGTTGATGTTTATATAGGATGTAGATATGGGTGTATGACTATTTCATATGGATATGCCACCAAGAATCTTGAACTATATCCTCCTGCTAAACAAAATGTTAAAACTGAAAACCATTTGGACATGGAATTTGAATTGGAAGAAATGGATGCTTCAGTAAAGATTTACAATTTAAAATTGACACTGAGGATGATGTCATCAATAATTTCATTAGTGACATGTTTGTTATTACACCATGTACATCTCAGTTATTAAATGATGCAATAGATAAATTTGACAAGAAGGAGCCTCTTGATGAAATTGTTACACATGATATACCTACTACCTTCAGCCTTGAAAGCGTACCAATAGAAATTGAGCCTGGAAGAACCCTAGTAACATCAATATTAATTTATCTGTTGAACAAAAAGAAAAATTATTGTTGTTATTCAAGAAATATAACAAAGCTTTCGCATGGGGCTATAAAGACATGAAAGGAATCCATTAGAGAAATTTTGAGGTCTAAAATGGGCCTCCTAAGGAATATTATAATATAATAGTGGAAATAATAAAATAAGATTAAATTACCTCATCAAGTTTTGGAGGGAAAAAAGGAAAAACTATTTTTTCAACTTATCTCCATATGATTTTAATCAAATTTTGAGTGGAAGCACTCATTGGATGTGAAATTTAATTTTGCATCCAAGGAGTACCCATGTTTCATACTTTAAATGGACCTTACTCCATGAAAAAAGTGAAATACATGAAAAAACTTGATTGCAACACATTTTCATGTATTTCACATTTTTCATGTAGTAAGGTCCATCGAAAATATGCAACATGGGTACTCCTTAGATGCAAAATTGAATTATGCAATCCAATGAGTTCTCCCGCTTGAAATTTGAGAAAAGTCATAGGGAGATGAGTTGAAAATTTGAGTTGAACAAGTAGTTTTTTTTAATTTTTTTTATCATTTACCTTTTTACTCCAAAAATAGTGAATCATCCCCCATGGTTGACATCATCATATTGAATCATATTAGTTATTATGAAGTTGATTTTTGTTGTACATTGTTGTTTTGAGACCCATTTTTTACCTAGAAATTTATCTAACACATACTACACTATGTACACATCATATGCATTTGAAGGAAGGATCCCAACCTATTAGGAAACCTCACTAGAGGATGAATATAGCTTTGAAGGGCATTGTGAAAGAAGAACTCCAAAGAAATTTAGTTGCAGGTTTCATCTATCCTATCTCAAATAGTTAGTGGGTATCTCCATTAGTTTTTGTACCTAAGAAAAATGGGAAGTGGAGAATTTGTGTAGATTACAGGAAGTTGAATAAATCCACTCAATAGAACCATTTTCCATTTACCCTTTATTGAGCACATCCTAGATACCTTATCTGGTAAAAAAATATTTTATTTCCTTGATGGGTTCAATGGTTATAATCACATTCAAATTTCCCTTGAAGGCTAAGATAAAACTACCTTTACTTGCCCTTGAGGTACTTATGCTTATAAAGTTTCACCGTTTGGATTATGTAATTCACCAACAACCTTTCATAGGGTGGTATTGGGAATTTTTGTTAATATGATTAATGATTGTCTGGAAATTTTATGGATGGTTTCACACCTTATGTGAGTGATTTTGATAAAGCCTTTGAAAAGTACTTGAGCATTGCATTCAGAACCACCTCTGTCTCAGCATTGAAAATGTCATATGGTGATGACCAGTGGTATAGTTCTAGGACATTATCTTTCTACTGTAAGTATTCAAGTGGATTCGAAAAACATAGAGGTAATATTCAAAGTTCCCACTCCTAAAACAAAAAAGAGGTATGCAGTTTCCTAGGACAAGCAAGGTATTATAGACGATTTATAGAAATTTTTTCTAAAATTGCATTGCCATTATTTTCCCTGCTAGCAAAAGATAAAGATTTTGAGTGGACTCATAAGTGTGACAGTGCTTCCGCGGAATTGAATAAATATGTAACAATAACTCCTGTTTTGAGTGGACCCGACTCGAACCTGTCGTTCTACATTTCTACCTATGCCTATGATACAACCATTGTTGTTGTGCTTGGTCAACAGGAAGGAAATAAACCATATGCCATCTATTATATCAATAATAATTTATCTCTTGTAGAGGTAAATTATACTGTTATAGAAAAACAATTTCTTGTTATTGTACATGCTATTAATAAATTTAGGCACTATATCATTGGTTACCAAAATTTCATTCATACTGACCATTCAACTATCAATTTCTTAATGAAAAAACTTGTTACAAATGTTAGGGTTACTAGGTGGTCGTTGTTACTCCAAGAATTTGATATTACTATTATAGATGAGTACTCTGGAAAAGCTAATGTTGTTGCAGATTTTCTCTCTAGGTTAACTAATGCTAGTAATGATTTTCCTATTAAGTGTTCTTTTCCAGATGAATATCTATTTACAATATCCACTTATTCACCCTAGTATGTAGATATTGCTAACTATCTTGTTGCAGGGAAGTTGCCTCATCACCTTTCCCCTAGAGAAAAGAAGAAAATTATACAACAAAGTGCCAGATATTTTTGGATGGATGGAAATCTCTTTCACACAGGTTTTGATCAGCAAATTAGGAGATGTGTGAGGGAGGATGAAATCCATGAGATCCTCAAGGCCTGTCATGATGGACCTTGTGGGAATTTTGCAGATAGGAGGATAGGTCATAAGGTGTTGTAGATGGGCTATTTTTGGCCCACCATATTCCGAGATGCAAGAAGGTATGTTTAGGGTTGTGACAACTGTCAAAGGATGGGTCGACCAATATAATTAGATGAGATATAGTTACAACTCCAACTGGTACTAGAACATTTTGAGATATGAGCAATATAATTTGTGGGACCAATTAATCCCCCATCTCAACATAAGTTTTACATCCTTACCTATACAAATTATGTGACCAAGTGGGTGGAAGCCAGAGCACTTACAAGGGAAACTAATCATGCGGTTGCAGATTTTTTATTTGAAAAAATCTTTGCTCGATATGGAGTGCCTAGAGAAATAATAACAAATGGAGGAGCACAATTCACTTATCGACTGATACAAGATATTTTCAAGAAATATGGAGTCCATCATAAAGTTACCTCACCTTATCATCCTCAATAAAATGGATAGGTGGAGAGTATCAATAAAGTACTTGAAGCTATTCTTACAAAAACTGTGGCAGGACAAAGGAAATATTGGGTGGAGAGACTTCCTAGGGTATTATGGGCTTACAGGACCACTTAGAGGAATATTGCGTGCTTTTCCCCTTATGAACAAGTTTTTGGTAGGAATCCCATATTCTGCATTGGGTTTGAGATTAAAACATTAAGGACTTCCTTAGAAGTAGACTTAAATTTAATTGTAGCCTAAGAGCATAGGCTGAAAAAACTAATGGATTTGGAGGAAAAACACCTAGATGTTGTGTAATGACCTATATCATTCAACAACAGCGAGTTAGGTGGAAGGATAAGTTTATTAAAAAAAAATTGTTTCAAAGGGGTCAATGGGTTTTACTCTATGATTCAAGATTCAAGGGCTTTAAAGGCAAGCTGCAAACCAGGTGGTAAAATTGACCATTACTAATGTCTTTAAAAACAAGAATGTAAAATTGACAACCATTGATAATTCTCAAATATAATTTCTAGTGAATGGGCATTGACTCAAGTTGTATCACAAGCCTACCTCTAAGCATTCATTTGTGGATGTTGTCTCAACTACAAATTCAGGGTTTGAAGTTATTGGGGTAGAGTTGGATCCTCCTGTGTTGCCAATTACTTAGTTTTTGAAATACAATAAAAATAATATTAAAAAATTTGAAAAAAATCAATGGTGAAAACCCCTTTGGGGCGCTATTGGATAATGGTGATGATTGAAAATTAGCTTGTTGGCGATCATCACCCTTGTGTTTCTTTGTAACAACACTCCAATAATTTTCTTTCTCTGGTTATTGTTTTAAGATTTGTTGTTATAGATCCTATTTTGAATTTCCCTAGTTCATATCTAAGTTCATCCTAAAGACTTATTTTTATTTTATTGTTACAATTGAACATATGAACAAGAATAGACAACTTAGTATTTACACAATACTTATCCATCACTGTATACCAATAAAATTTCATCATTGAATTTGAACCACAAAGTGACTTTCACAACATTCAACTGTACAGTCCCATGACATCATAATGGTAAGCTAAGGACAGGTATGTATCTTTTGTCAATTATTTGTAGATTTGGTACTTAAGAAGCGACATTATAATAGTACATACACACACCAAGGATGGTTTTTACAATTGGCTGGGGGGAGGAGTGCATAATTAAAATGATGCAATATGATCTCACCCAAACTTATTCGTCCAATCAACACACACCTCACCTTGCCATACTACTGCATGATTAGACCGTCATGGCATCATTACTTTTTATGATTAAACCAATGTAATTGTCGTCGTTAGTACCATATTATTTTATCATTATTACTTTTTCCTTTATTATTCTTGTTGTTACATCTAGAAATCAGTGTAATTGTGCAGAAAACCGTTTTGAATTAAAAGTTCTGATTTGGTAATAAGGAGGAGTAATCACTGATAATTCTATCACCTAGACATATTCCCCTGAGCAAAGCATAAGTGTGTGTTGAAGTAGCTCTATAATAGATTACTAGCGGTTTTGAGTAGGGTGGTAACTGTGAGTAGCTATGGGTAGATCAATGGTCAAACATGAATTTGACTCTGTTAATGTGTTGTTACAACATCCAGAAGCATTGGAAATTTTTCGAAAGGTTGGATGGCTGAGTTATTTTGAAAAATTATAGGGTTTCAATGAATTAGTATCTTTAGAATTTTCCCAAGGTTAAGTAAACAACACTTTCTGGTAAGGGGCTTTAGGATTGTTGTTACAAAAAGTATTATCACCAAAGTGACGGGGTTGCCTAGGATAGGAGAATAGTGGTTCTCAGGGAAAGTAGCCAATCCTAAAGCCAAGGCCATATTTTTACAAGAAGGAGAAAAATTAGGACCCAAGGGCAGGGGTTTTGATAGAACCTCTTCCTCACCCTTAGGCTGATGTACCCCTCTTCATCCAAAAATTCATTACTTGTGAGGGAAATTTTGGGATTATTTTCAATTATCACTTCCAATTGTTGGCATACCTAAGGATGATGGAGTTGATTATTATACCATACTACTTGTTGAAGTCATTATAGTACATGGAAGAGGTTGTGAAAGGGGCGAAACATCCAAAAAATTGCCCCATCAACCATGCGCTTATTAAATTGATCATCATGCATTCACTAAAAAGAAAAGGAATCTTGTGGCATGGTTTAATAATGAGACCCTGTGTTGGTGCGAGTGAGGAGCATGAAGAGAGTCTTGAAGCAACACTCAATGCTAAAGCAACACCTAGTGTTGAAACACCACCTAGCGTTGAAACAACACCCACTAATGAAATTGCTACATATTCCAAGAGAAATACATCGTCAGCCTCTAAGTGGAGCATGGCTGATACACCTCTTAGGACTAGTCGTCATAACCCTAAAATATGGAGTTACATCATAACGACTCCTAGTTCATCTTCACAAGGGAAGAAGGCATAGATAAAAGAACCTGTGGAGGTTTCTAGTGAGTCATCAGAGGAAGATCAAGGTGGGTGCCCGATTGAAGAGGAAGTGTTGGAGGAAGAAACTACTTGAATGACAGTTGTGCCTAAAACTAGAGCTGAGGAAGTAAAAACTTCTAAAGGGACCGGGGGAGTCTCAAGAAAGGTAAGGGTGCAAAAAAGGAAATTGAGAAGCCCAATTGGTGGGAGAAACCTTAAGAACAGGGTGCGAGTAGCTATTACATGAGAAGAGGCTCAAGCATCCGAAAAAAATACTGCTACAACTAAGGAGGAATGTGTTGATACAACTAAACTTGATGATCTCGAGGAACAATAAGACAAAGAAAAGTAAGATAATTCCACAAAAGAAGCCCCCCTACATATAAAATATTAGTTGTTATACCAGAACATGGAGAAGAACCAGAGAAATGAAAGGAGAAAGAATAATCAACAAGAGAACCAGTAACACAAGAGCAGATAAAAGAACAAGAGGTTGTTACTTCACCACGTAAGACATAAATTGACCCTCTCATTCAAATAGAAAACCTGAGAATGGAAAATGAGGAATTAAAGAAACAACTCCATTTCAAGAAGGAAATTGGATTAGATGTGTTGGCAGAAGATGTATAAATTAGATCACATACATTCATAGAGAAATTTTGTAAGGGCTACCAACAAATTCTCGATGAAGCCAAAATCATGGAAATTGTTATTATTTCAGTAAGAGTGCAAGTGGGGGAACAGGATAAATAATTTCGACCTATTGTTCCACAAGAAATTTTTGATGATGCTATTGCTACACAAGAACCAGTAGTTGAAGTAGAGCAGGAAGAAGAAAAGTAGTTCACTAACCCACAAGAACCTTTTTACAATGTTGTTGTTACACAAGAACCTGCAGCTGAAAGAGAGTGGACTGTAAATAATAATAAAAAATGTTGTTCCACAAGAACCTATCAACGATGTTGTTTTTACATAAGAACTAGCAGCTGAGATAGAGCAACGAGAGGAGAAAGAATATCAGAAAGAGGATGTTGAAACAACATTTGGAACAAATCACTTTAAATATGAATATTTAATGAGGGTAGCAGAGCAGCGAGAGAAATTAGCGGTCTTTCCCAAAGATGGAATTCAGGTCTTAAAGAAACACAAGGAAATGGTTAATAAGCTTAAAATGGAGTGGGCTAAGAAATTAAGAGTTGAAGATTTTGTAAAATTTTGAAAGGAGAGGAATCAAGCAATGAAGCATGTGAAGGAAGTGCAAGGAGAAGTTATGTTGTTACAACAAGAAAAGGAGCTCATCTACAAGCTCATTAATGGTTTATTGTGTGGTAGGCTTCCTTCTCCTTCTTACTCTTTATATTTGTAAGAGAAATGTTACCTCTTCCAATTAACATCCCTCAAGGAAAATCGACCATACAAAACAAGGCAAATGCAAGACTTCTTGGAAACCTTCCAAAGTGTTGATTTTTCACAATAGCATTTGTTGTACGAGTTGTACATGCATGATCTCGCTTGTTTTTGAGATCAATCATTTTATTTGACACCCTATGTTGAAGATGTACAACTCAAGACCTTTGTTTATTCTATGCAAAATCAAATAGGTTGGAAAGTTTCCTATGATAATGTAATAGCCAATGAGGGATGGATAAAATTGTGCATTAGAGGAGAACTTAGTTTAGCTGAAACTGTTACACATAAATACAATTAAATATGGTGCTTTTTGGCCACTAAGACATTGTTAATGGATCATTGAGAATTAGTTCTATAGAGATGTCAGAGAAATATACAAGGGATGAGAACTTGTGCCTTGGAGGGAAGCAAGTTGAGATGGGATTTGTCTCGAAAGAATTGAGGGAGGAGGATCCCTACTACTATCGGAATTTTGAGCAAGCACTTTCCAGAGTTCATCAGTATGTTCACTGTATTAAGAGGAGTGGTTCAGGTACAAAAGGAATTAGATTCAAGTTCCCTCTTTTTTGATTGCCCACTTATCAATATCAGCATCCATACCATATTACTAATAATATTTGGGAGGAAAAGTTGGTCATTTCTTGAGGATACAGGGAAAGGCGTGAAGACATGCCAGGAACTTACAACCTCACACAACTTCACTTTCAACATGTCAGGGGTTATTGACATGAGTCTGCATGAGGACATGCAAAAGATTAATCGAGGGGGAGATGTTGGGTCACAAAATTATTGTAATAACCCGTATTCACTCAAGTATGTCATGACCAAATCTTATTATTGTAACAACCCGTATTCACTTAAGTATGTCATTTTTCACTTGTCTCTTTCTTAGTCCAATTCTACTTATAATTTGACATTAGAACTACTGTCCCGGGCTACTTTTTATCATAAAACTAATCTATGGGTTGTTTTAGGTTTGAATGGTCTATCAAAGCTTGTTTTTGCATGATTGCATTTCAGTTCCTCTAATGATTTGGATTAAAGGCTCTATGAGTTGTTGCTATTACACAGACAATTTGTTTAAGTACGTGTTGCCTTTCCTAATCATACTAGATCTAGGAGCATGTCAAAGTCAAAAGAAACAACTCATTACTCAAATATATTAGTGGAACATCCATATCATTTGGTTAAGATATTTTATTACTTTTGTAATTAAAGGAAACTGTTATATTTTCACCCTTTCCATGGAAATCGTTGTGTAAGTGTTAAGTTATATTTTTATTTTAAGATCACATGAGAATCAAAACATTTTCATGATTATATTCTTATTGTAATTAAGATCTATAAAAGAAATGATTGTTTTCTCGTGAGGGCTAGCGAGCTAGAGAGAGAGAAGATTAGAGAATAGGATTGAAAGGAGGAAGACACCAAAGCTTTGTAATCCTGATACTTTTATTAATGCAAAATCTCAACTTTTTGGTTAAATAATTTCCTCTGAGTATCCTGTGTGATTTTTAGTGCACCAACCCCTGTTGAGGAGGAAGGGACCTCCTTCTTAGCAGGGATCATTGGTAGCTAGGGTAGAATACTTAATTGCATAAATTCTTCTCAGTTGATTGTTGTTACTGTTGTCGTTACAGTTGATTCTCTGAGTAATTTAATTCATTGCAGTAAGCTTTAGATGGTGTGACAACATAAGTCCTAGACCGGTCCCTCATATTAGTGTGGCAATGAATTATTTGCTTTATTGTTATAGTTTGGATTGCACTTTCTTTTATGTGTGTAGAATGAATGAGTGATGGTTTTCAGGAGTGTTGTGAGAGTAGTTGAGGGACAGAGTAGTTTATTTTGCAATATTTCCTCGCATTGAATTTGTGTGGAGTGTGTAATAAGCTTTGATGATTTTTTAGAGTGAGTGTGCAATGACTGTTGTTGAGATTATTTTATACTAGTCATCATTTTCCTCAGCATAGACTTTGCGAAATAATCTTGTAAAAATTAAGCCTACCTAGATCGATAATTAAATGTAAGAGTGAAGTTGTTGCTCCAATTTAAACGAACAATTGCTTTACCTGACAATAGCCATCTTTTGCATTTTATATTTTTCTTTTAGTGTGCCTTTCTTATTATTTTACCTTTCTTTTAACTCCATCATACTCTAAGGAAAAAAATTCGGCTCGGACTCAAGGATGAGGATGAAAGGGTGCCAATCCCTTTGACTAATGACCACCAACCTGAGGAATGGAGATGAACTAGTGGGAAAAAAATAAAGTGGTATGGAATATCATGGACATGTTCCATCAATCAAAGCATCACTAGTAGTGTCATTCATAAAACCCTAAGGCCTTATAGAAGATCACATTGAACTAGAGTCAAAGAATAACCTCCAAGGTGAAGTGTGGGAACAATAATATATGGCAAAGATCAATCAATCATCCATTTTTCCCCTTGATCCATATTAGTATGCCCATAACATTGAGTGAAAGCACATGATTGTGAAATGGTTAAAGTAACCTCCCATGGATGACCCACCTTCCTTCAAGAAGGAATGCCAGATGGGAGAGAGAAATTTGACCAAAGCAAGAACTGGAGGATCTTGGCATCATGTTTTGTGTTGATTATATAGGGATGTTGGTCAATTGGATGTCCGAGGATAAATTTTCTCATGGGTTACCCACATTTTGGTGGGTAACAGTTCCTTCAATTGATGATGATAAAGTCCAAGAGGAAGAGCGAAAAATAAACCATGCAAAATTAGATCAACAAGATACCTTGTCATTGCCTATCCCCACAATGGTTGAAGATTAATTTGATCAAATACCATTATGGCAGGAGCAAGAACTTTTGGTCCAACCAGAAGATGATTTTCCTTACAATTTTCCCATAATCCTACATTCAAATTTTATTCTTCAAGGAGATCTTCTTAACAACTATTGTTTGGATGTCCAAGTTACTCATGATCTAGTTGAGTTGAGGGTGAAAGAGGTGTTTCTATAGGCAAATTTGGAGTCTTGTCTCTTATTATTTCTTGTTAATCATTGTTGAGCTACCATGCTCCAGATTTCATATGTTGGTATTTATTAGTTTCTTAAGCAACAAACAGATGAATACATATTTTTGGCTTATGAGACTTCATGATTGGTCGTACTAGAGGGTTTAGTATGTTGATATATGGTCATATCCAAGAGAAGTTTCTTCCATTTAGGAAGAAAAACTTAATTCAAACAAATAGTATTCGTCTTCAAACATTGCATTCACGTTAGGAGGAGCAAGAGACCAAGGGTGTTGGAATCTTCGACCTAGTAAAGAATGCAGGCAAACAATTAGTAAATAGTATAGATGCTCGTGCACTGAAAACATCAAAGGAAAAATATGTATTATATGGATACATAGTCATTATCTATAAAATATAAACACAATAATAATAATTATTAACCTGAAATATGATAAAAAATGGGAATGGAGAATTGATTATAAGAGGGTAAATAAAAAAGGGTCTCATAGTTAATACCTTGGATTAGTATCTAGATTCGTGTTAATTTCCACTTGAAAAAGGGATAAATGAATTAATCCATGGTATGAAGAAACTAAAACAAATCTTAAAAATTAAAGAGTATGGTTACAGGCGACATTAGGGAACTATACTCTAAGAATTTCAATGTAATAAATACTCTAAACCCTGTAGCTACAGAGCTACAATCAATAAACAGTGAAGGAGTGGTTTATCTCTATTCATAGTGGAAAGGAAACTTCAAACAAAATAGATATACCACGAAGAGAAAATATTACAGAAATAACCCTTCTAAATATAGTAAAACAACTATTCGGCTAAGCTGTTAAATCATACATATATAACAAAGATGAGAAACTAAGCATGGACTTCACACCCTCAACATAGATGTTACTGTAATAACGTATTGCATACCATGACAATATATACTAATACATATTGCTGCAGCTTTTGAGAGAAAACAAAATTTATAACACAACTCATTTGTGAGTTATGCACTTAATATGAAAACAAATGACTAACCATTAACCCTAGGCAGGGTTTAATATAGTTACCGATCAAACGAGAAAGTGAACTGGTACTTGTTTTTTTGAGGCAGTAAAAAAAA
This sequence comes from Pinus tabuliformis, assembly GCA_031772625.1. Classification (NCBI taxonomy): domain Eukaryota; kingdom Viridiplantae; phylum Streptophyta; class Pinopsida; order Pinales; family Pinaceae; genus Pinus; species Pinus tabuliformis. The sequence continues at coordinate 616,109,286 of CM062818.1, read as the reverse complement.
CACCCAATTTTGAAAAGTGGTGATGTCAGAATACACTTTTTTTTAGCAAAGTGTTGATGCAGCATCAACATATTTTTTTAAAATGTTAGTGATTTTCATGCTGATTTTGAAAAGTGTTGATGCAGCGACGACACAGTTTTTTAGAGGGCTTATTTTCGACACCTTAAATTTTTTTTTATGTATCAAGTGTGAACATTTTTTTTTGTTAGTGATTTTCATCTTGATTTTGAAAAGTGTTGATAAGCATCAACCCTTTTTGTTTAGAGGACTTAGTTTTTACACTTTAAATTTTCTAATGAATTAAGTGTGGATAATTTTTTTTAAATGTCGGTGATTTTCATGTTAATAATAAAACATAAAAATAAAAAAACATGACAAAAAAAACAAATATATAAAACAAAAAACCTATAAAAATGTAAAAAAGAAGCAAAATTAACTCGTATAAAAAAATAAATAAATAAAATAAAATAAAACAAAAAATTGACCAAAAAATTAACGGAAAACAACAAAAATAAATAAATAAATATAAAAAAATAAATTAATTAATTCAATTTTTTCAAAATAAAATAGAATTTAAAGAAAAACAAATTAAATTAAAAAAAGAAAATCTAAAAACATTTTTTTAAATAAAACAAAAACAAAAACAAAACAAACTAAAAATAATTACCAAAAAATATTAAAATAAAAAAAAATAATTAAATAAAAAATATTTAAATTAAATAATTAAAAATAATAATAAAAATAATAAGAATTATTTTTTGAAATTAAAATTATAAAAATAAGAAATAAAATAAAATAAAATTAAAAGAAAATAACAAAAATTATAAAAATTTATTAAAAAAAACATTAATAAAAACCAAAAATAAATAAATAAATAAAAAGAAGAAGAAGAAAGAGTAAAAAAAATTAATTCAAATATATATATATATATATAAAACATTAAAAAAAAAAAAAAAAAAATCTCCATAGTGAAGTAGAAACAAATCTCCATAATTAAAAATCTAGTTTCATATTTTTATTTTAAATGTATATATAATTTATTTATAATAATAATAATAAAATTATATTTTAATTATTTTATATTTTTTTTTATAAATATTAATAATATAAAATTTATTATTTTAATATTTATTATAAATTAATACTTCTTGATTTTAGACTTTTGTGATCCATATTAATTTTGATAAACTCTTTCGGATTGATCACATTGCGAGTTTTTGGTCAACATTTCGAACCATCTAATGTGGCGCATCATCACCTTTGTCCTAATGATAAACCACATTATATGGTTCGAAATGACCAAAAACTCATGATGTGATTAATCAGAAAGAATTTATCAAAATTAATACTTATCAAAATTTACTAATTAATTTATATGAATATACTCATTATATAAATATAAAATATATTTAAATAAATAATATTTTACCTTGCTTCACATAGCCTTTATAAGTTCGTTGAATTGACCTTTCTATTTCTCGCACCTCACATACTCTTTTATCTTCTTGAAGAGTATACCCGTGATTTGCAATTGCTTTGACATCATCCCATATTTTCACCATTGCATAACTGTAATCTCAGAGACGTCACTGTAAGTGGTTAAATTGGTCTTATTCATTTCTACCATTTCATCATGTAGATTTTTTCTAGATTTGTTTGATTTTTCTAGATAAATTGTTTTGTCAAACTTAATATAGTAAGTAAATATGTATATGGTTCATAGCATGCCCTTCCTCGCCCACCCTGGCCTCTTGGCCGCTGGGCTCGGGCGGGCGGGCGGCGAGGGTCGAGTGGAGAGGGCCGAGGGATGAGGGAGAGGGGGGGAGTGGGAGTGGGTGAATGGGAGCGGAGGGCTAGGTGGAGGGAGCGGGTGCGGCAGGGAGAGGAGGGGGAGAAGAGAGGGGACGAGGGGGGCTGGGACAGGGGGCCAGGGTGAAGTTGGGGTTGGGGTTGGATGGAGCGAGGGGGTGGCATTGAGATTGTTTTTTTAAATAATTTTTTTATTTTTTTAATATATATATTTAAATATTTTTAAATTTAAATTTTAAATTTTATTATTATTTTAATCTTTTTAATTTTATTTATTTATTTATTTATTTTTCTTTTTTTTTTTAATTGTTTTGAATTTATCTATTTTAACTTTTTCTTTGTTTGTTTTTTTCCTTTCTAATATATATATATATAGAGAGAGAGAGAGAATGTTTTGAATTTTTTTTTTTTGAATTTTAGTTTTTGGTAATTATTTAACGTTTTTTAAATGATGTTTTGTTTTTTTATTTTTTTTTAACTAAAAAATGGTTATTTTTATTTTTATTTTTATTTATTTTCTCTTAAGTTATACATATTTTTTTTTTTTGTTTTTTTTTTTATGTTTTTAATTTATTTTTTATTAAAAAATTTCATTTTTTCAAGGTTTTGTTTCCTTTTTTTGTTTTTTTAAATGTTATGATATTTTTTTTTTGTCCCCTTGCCACCCTAACTGGTTGGGCTAGGGGTGGGGCAATTTTTTTTTTTAAGTTTTTAATTTTTTTTAATGCTGTATTTTATTTTTGTAATTTTTTGTTTTTTTTTTTTACATGGTATGATTATTTTTTTTACGTTTTATAGTTTTTTTAATGTCATTATTATATATTTTTTATATTTGATTTTTTTTGTCATGTTATTTTTATATTTTATTACTTGTTATTATTTTTTATTTTCATTTTTTTTCAATATTTTTTTTTCTTTTGTATTTTGTGTTATTTTTTTTATATCATTATTACATTTTTTTTTATTTTTTTTTCCAATATTTGAATTTTTGTTTTCTTTTGTATTTTGTGTTATTTTTTAATGTCATTATTATATATTTTTTATATTTGATTTTTTTTGTCATGCTTTTTTATGTTTTATTACTTGTTATTATTTTTTATTTTTATTTTTTCTTTGTTTTTTTTTGTATTTTGTGTTTTTTTTATTAATTTTTTTCAATATTTGAATTTTTGCATTTTTATATATTTTTCATTTTTGATTTTTTTTTAATTTTTTTATGTTTTATTACTTGTTATTATTTTTTATTTTCAATATTTGAATTTTTATTTTCATATATAATTTTTTTCTAGGGTCTGTGTCGATGCTTGTCTAGCAACCCAATCCCATTAGTTGTCTCAGGCTCATTTAACATTTAAAAACAATTTTAAAAAAATTACCCTTGGTATCATTTAACATGTAAAAAAAATACCCTTGGTTTATTTTTTAAGTTTTTTTAGTCATAAAATTTTTCATGTTTGAAATATTTTGAAAACTTGATTTTTTTTATAATCATAATCTTTGGTTTTAATTGCATGGTTGAAAAATTATCAAGATTTTAATGTTTTTCTAAATCATGGTATTTTATCTTTAATGCTATGGTCTTGATATTTTTTTGTAATCATAATGTTTGGTTTTAATTGCATGGTTGAAAAATTATCAAGATTTTAATGTTTTTCTAAATCATGATATTTTATCTTTAATGCTATATTCTTAATTGCATGGATGATATTTTATCTTTAATGCTATGGTCGAAAACAATTAAATTTCAAGATTTTTAGAGTCAAGATATTTATCTTTAACCACATGAATGGAAATAGTTGGTATTATCAGGATTTGAGACATGATATTTTATCTTTAACATCATGTCCGAGAATTGTTGGAATTTTACAGTTTTTACAGTTTTTCAAAATCCAGATATTTTCTCTTTAACTCCATCGCTAAAAAATGTCAAAATTATAACCCGTTTTTTTCAAACTAAAGTTGTATTGAAACTGAGGTCGGCAAGAGGTTGTAAGATGGGTGTTGATAAACAAAAAAAACCATAATATGACTAGTTTGAAAACCCGAGTGGCTAATACTCACAAAGTAGAGTTTTATCACCGAAGTATTCCAATAAGAAATATAAACCATGAGTCAATTTAAGAGTAAAGGTACTAATAAGAGCTTCCAGATCTATAAAAAGAAAAGAAAGCAAATACAATAGAAAAAATCTATAATCCATTTCGAAAATGACATTAAGGAAAGAACTAAAACAAAAGGGTTTTTAAATTTACCTGTGCAGTGGCTTAAACCCTTCACATTTTCTTCCTTGACCGATGTGAGACCAGTAACTCATTATTGGAAAGACCAAGCGAATTTCCTTCAAAGTCACGAGGGTTTATCAGAGGGATTTTCTATAGAAACCCTGAACACTATCAATGAAATTGTCTACGATTCCTGTAACAAAATGAGTCGAATAGTTTGATAAAAATTATAAATAAAATAAATACATCTCTTCAACAAAGAACAACTCTAACAGAATGTGAAAATTTACCAGAATGGTCTCTGAATGTTTGAGAGAAGCATGCCATGGAAATGAAGAAACCGAAGCCTTCAAGAAATACCCTAGGGAAACGGTTAAAGGATTTATTCATGCACCAGAGGATATAAAAAACAATGGACAAACTCTGAGAAAGAACTGAATTGCAGAACATCAAAACCCTAGTGACAACAAAGAAAAATGAGCAATCAAATAACGACATTAATGGATGGGACAGTAGTCATTGTTTTATTTTATTTTTCAAAAAGAAAATTTATATATGGCCGAAGCCCTCATGATTACAATATGACCGAAGCCAAACAAAATACGACCAAAGCCAGAATACAATAAGATCGAAACCGACAGATACAACAAAACCGTCACATATCATCAAAAAAAAACTCCACAAAGTTCGAACTCGGCTGAGGGAGCCATCCGCCCCAGCCGTCATATCATGCACGCTGGGTGCAGTAGTCATTGTTTCATCACTAAACCTTAATCTCATTAACACCGTCGATCAAATACGAACTTGTAATCTCCGCTGATTTGGTAAGTTGGGAAGACCTTCGTGGTGGTGTCAAAAATAGACACGTGCACACGTAGAAGGATGTAAAGAGTAAATACGTACATTACACACATAATACATTATAAACCATAGACAAATTCGATGTCGGCAGTGACACTATTTATACCACATTGAAACCACTTAAATAAATTTGACATCATTAATATAGACCTGTCCAAAGTACAACACAATGCAAAGTGGAAATGTATATGTGCCATATGTAGTATATTTGATATAATTAATCCTCTTGGTGAGTTGGGACAATAGAGAAATATTATAGAGATGTATATGAAGACCAAGGATTATAGGTTTATAATCCTATAAATGAGTATTTCTAAATAGAAACCAAGGAGGAAATTAAAGAGAGAAGTAAAATACTTTGTTAGAGAATTCATCAAACACTTCTCACCAAGATTCATGGTAAAGAAGAGTCTATTTCTAAATAGAGACCAAGTGTGAAATTAAAGATGGTAAAGAAGAGTCTATTTCTAAATAGAGACCAAGTGTGAAATTAAAGAGGGAAGTAACATAAAGATTCATGGATTCATGGTAAAGAAGAGTCTATTTCTAAATAGAGACCCTTCTCACCAAGATTCATGGATTCATGGTAAAGAAGAGTCTATTTCTAAATAGAGACCAAGTGTGAAATTAAAGAAGGAAGTAACATAAAGATTCATGGATTCATGGTAAAGAAGAGTCTATTTCTAAATAGAGACCAAGTGTGAAATTAAAGAGGGAAGTAACATACTTTGTTAGAGAATTCATCAAATACTTCTCACGAGAATTCATCACATACTTCTCACCAAGATTCATGCATCACATACTTCTCACCAAGATTCATGGTAAAGAAGAGTATTTCTAAATAGAAACAAGTGTGAAATTAAAGAGGGAAGTAACATATTTTGTTAGAGAATTCAAATACTTCTCACCAAGATTTTTGTTAGAGAATTCAAATACTTCTCACCAAGATTCATGGTAAGGTAAAGAGAAGTGGAATACAAATGATATATTGGTTTTATAAGTGTTTGGATACTTGTTTTGAGTAGGCTAAAAGGGAAATAAGTAAAGAAGTGGAAGACAAATGATATATGGGTTTTATAAGTGTTTGGATATTTGTTTTAAGGAGTAGGCTAAAAGGGAAATAAATAAACATCTTGACAAGGGACACTAAAATTATCTTTTGAATTAGATTATCCAAAAACAAGAAGTGTTAATAAAATAAAGTCCATGTTCTTAAAACAAAGGATAAAACGACAAAATTAACAAAATATTAAGAAGATTTCTAGTATTGACAAAATAATAGAAAAGTGTATCAATAGTAGAGATGTGAGAGAAAGAAAGTGAACACAAAATAGAAATATATATGTATGAAGTCTTTATACTCATTAATTCCTTTTAAAAAAGTGTTGTAGATGAGGTATATTACATCTCTAAACCTCTATCCTCATGAGATGTGTTGGTCATTAACCCTCCAAATTTGCAAGGGGGTAAATTTAGGGGTTAGCAATTGTCAACTAATATCATATCATTGTATCATTATCATAAAATCCATACCAACATTATTTTATGCATTCTAATAAGTATCCCAACAATGAATATAGATAGCATCTCATTCTCAAATAGCAATATCACATATCACATGTGCATGCATTCACACATTTGCATATACATAAGCAATCTATGCAATACCCTAAACAATGCATAAAATTCATCAATTTCCAAGTTAGATAAAGCAAGTCATCAAGGCACCAAGGATAGACATCCCAGTCATAGATAAGGCACAACCAAGGAAAATGGGGCATTAAAATTAAGTGAAGTTATGGCCATGTAGAGGTAAGGGTGGAAGTAGTAGAGAATGCTACTCCATGCTTTGCTCAAACATGTTTGCTTGCGTGAAGCATGTTGGGTGTGGAGCCTGATTATCTTCTTTATTCAAAGGTATCATTGCATTTGACCCCAGTTCGTAATGTGGTGGCAACAACGCCCATAATATTTGTACTGCAAGGGGGGTCTAGGGGGGGTTGCGATCTTTGGGAGCCCCCCTGGTGGGGGATCAGGAGCAGCCCCCCCAAAGCTAAAAATAGATGTAAAATTGCCTTGTAAAATGTTGTAATTTTGTAGTCAATCTGAGCCATTCATTAGGCAGAGATCTGATGGTAGAAGTTATGTTTAATTTAGGGTTTTTTGCCCTAGAAAGCAACCCCTCGCTATATATGAGGGAATTGTATTGCGTCTATGTACATCTGTATTCTGAGTGAGAAAGAGAGAGGATATTGTGTGAGAGAGAAGAGAGAATTACAGTGGATTTGATGTGGGTTGTATATCTTCATTTTGCTGAATAATATAAAAGAAAGGACTGGCTATTTCTCCATGGACGTAGCCCAAATTGGGTGAACCAGGTATATCTGTGTCTCTCTTGTTTTATGTGTTTTCTGTGTTTATATTTCTACAATATATTTTGTGTTCCATTGCTCTGTTATATATAATTTTCTAACAAAGCAAAGTGTTATATCCACATTTCACAAAGGCTATGCAGAGGTCGAATGCACACAGAGGTTGTGACAAAATCAAACAAAGGCATTACCATTGTGCTATGTACTTCGCAACAGATTAAGGCAACAAGGTTAGGGAAAATAGTGATGTAGAACACAATGCACATGGAGGAAACAAGTTAGTCAAGAAGGGGCACAACTCCACACTTCATGGAGACTAATTGGTGTGCCAAGCTATGGACCATGAATAGAATTAGAGAAGTCAAAGGGATGGATACCTTCACACTCCATTCTTTGCCCTCTCCAAATGCTAAAAGCAAGTTCAAGTGGAGTAAAAGGAAAGAGGTTCATGGGAAAAAGAAGGTGGCAGACGATGTCAACACCCAGGTTGTCGATATAGAGGCCCTATAACCAATCAAGACATGCCACATTGTAGTCCGTGAAAAGTTAAAATTGCTTGAATTCTACATAGTCCAAAATTCCAAGGAAATTGTAATTGTCACTTGGAAAATAGTTGGGAGGCCACTGGGATTCTACATACCATCAAGAAAAATAAACGTGAGTTCACAAGAGGAAAAGTAGGTCCAAAAGGGGTTCCATTGGTTCCATTTGGAGGGTGCATAGGTTCATATGAAGGGGACCTCGCTGTGAAGGAAGAAAGTGATTTGATGTTCCATTTGTAAAGGAGAAGCTGATAATTCCTCTCATAATAAAGAGCTCAAGCACTCAAGAAGATTATCAGAGGAGCCATGTCAAAATGTGTCAATTCAACATTCAAGAATCAAAACCACATGTTCATTAGGGAATTAAAGGTCAATTTGGGAAGTTGTCAACACTGCAATAGAGAAAAACGAGACAACCTTCCCATTAACTATGAAACAATCCAATATCTGTGCATAAAGGAATAAGTCATTGAAACCTTTGTAGTTTTTGCTAGGGCTAAGATTCTAGAGCAGAAGAAGGGCAAACTTCTTGTGTTTACATCAAGAGGTCATCTACATCTTGGATAGTGATTATTTCTTCTGTTTAAGAGGACACCATCATTGAAATTCCTTGATCATAATCCAAAGAAAAGAAAAATCTCTATTATACACCAGCGTTTTTCTATTTGTGTGTATCAATAGTAGCTTCATAGTGGCAACTCTTTCCTTTTGCCTTAAGTCCTTAATAGGTTGACATATAGCGGAGTTGTAACTAAGATTCTTTGGAGTTGAGCAAACCTCCTCTTTGATGTTGGTTTTCCCAATTGAGATTCCATAGTAAATTCTCATGTTCTATGGTGTGTGATTTCTTGAGTTTGCAACTTTTCTATTTCAAATTCTTTGTCTAGACAAACATTAAATTTTGAAGATAGCAATAACACATTCATGACAAAATTACACAACCAAAATGTATGATAATACACAACAGTGATTTTTCTGAGGCAAAGCACCGCAAGATAAAATAAACCAACATAGTAAAAACATTCTATTCCACATATTAAAAATTTGAAAGGCATTCGTGTTGGTGAAACACATTGGTCATAGGCTCAATCATTAAGGATCACGAAATTCACTTGGACCAAAGTAGAGCCCACCAAGGAAAAACATTTCAAATGTTAATCTCTTCCAACACAATTACGAAAAGCGTTATGATATATTTGTGAACCAATGGTCTAGGCTCTTCAAGCAAGGTTGTAGGGAGCGACCACCACCGAATCCACTCCTGAAGCACACTCCACTCGGAAGCGCTAAGGGAACAACCTCGAGAGTGCACACCTAATTCAATCCCTGTTTGGGAGTGAATTTCGGGAGCGCACTCCTGCCAGAAAAAAAAAAATAATAAAAAAAATAAAATAAATAAATAAATAAATAAATAAAATAAAAAATAAAAAATAAAATAAAAATGCTCCATAGTCACTCTCGCCAAAAAAAAAAAATCACTCCCTCCCTAGTGCTTTCATAGGTGGTTAAGATTCTCAACCCTAGCAATTTGGCAATCAATGGTAATGTTAAATTCTTATTATGAAATGATTCAGGATGTTTAAGAGTGGTTTCGACCTTATTGGATTTCATATGGAGAAACTAGATTTTTAGAAATCACTCAAAATCCAACAGACTTAATAGTTTTAAGGATTTCAAGATTTAGGGGATTGCAATGTTTCCAATTGATTATGTCATGTGTGAGCGTATGAGATTGGCATTTGATCAAGAGCATGAAGCCCTTTAAGTACCTTGATTTTGGTGTCGTTGATTGTTGAACTTCGTTGATGTTAGTGGTATTGCTTGTTGAACTCCTCTACCATGGCTTAACTAAAATGTACCCTTCACTCAAAGGAAAATGATTGGCCAGGCATGCTAAGCCTTTTCTACCATATTATAAGGTTGAGGAGATGAACCCTTCACTCAAATCAAAATCATTGGTTAGGCATGTTAAACTTTTTCAATTTCTACCATATTATAAGCCTTTTCTACCATATTATAAGGTTGAGGAGATGAACCCTTAACTCAAATCAAAATCATTGGTTAGGCATGTTAAACTTTTTCAATTTCTACCATATTATAAGGTTGAGCAATCCAAGTTTGAATACTTTGGGCTTGATGATGTTTATGTAGCTCTTGTTGATGATCCCATTTCTAGTAGTGCTGAATCAATGATGAGTTTCATGAGTGATCATGTTGATCAGTGATTTGTAGTTTTGTTGTCTAGTTTTGTTGCTACTACTACTACCATTGAAGTTGTAGAGGAGTCTGAGTCCTTAGACTCTGAGCCAGATGATGTTTATGTAGCTCATGTTGATGATCCCATGTTTACTAGATGATTGATGTTATATGGTTTAATCCATGTTTTTATGCTCTTAATAACTAATTCATCATTCTACATGTTTTTGTTGACATATATGCATCAAAATATATAAAACTAGCAATTGCCCCAAAAAGTGCAAAGAGAGGCCGATAGAATTTTTAAATTGAAAAACATGTATTTTAATTTTCATAATCAAACAATAACAATTCAAACATTAAATTTAATTTTTTTTTGTTTATTTTTTTACTAAGTTTATAATTTGTAAGTATATCAAAGTTTGTTAACCAAAGCATGCATTCTAGAATGTCATTACAACTGCACGCTGAAACATTAAATACTAGACACTCAAAATGCCAATGCATTTTAAAAATCAACCAAATTAAATTAAATTGAGTGTGTCACAGATCCATTTATGCATGCAAAAACATTTATAAAAAACAAGAAATTGTAATGTGGTTAAAAATTGTATTGCTAATACATGGCTTCTTGTAAAACGTTAAAAGTTCAAATTCAAAGGTTAGAAAATATGCATCTAGGAATCAAATCACTATGCAAAGACATTGCATTCATATTTAATTATAGGTTCCTAAGAATTGAGATAGTCAAGTAAAATTCAATTAACCACATGTAGTTTTTCTATATTGAATTGTAAATAGTGTTTTTCCATTCAATTGTAAACTAACCACATGTAGTTTTTCTATATTGAATTGTATATAGTGTTTTTTCATTTAATTGTAAACCATGGAGAGTTCATTCATGTAATGGGAAAATTTGACATCATTCATGTAATGGGAAAATTTGACATCTGTGCATATTCATCTAAATTTTTATTTTCAATATAAAGCAGTAATTGTCTTCACAAATTTTTATGTAAAGCAATAATTGTCTCCACATTGAATTACACTTTTATTTTAATAAAAAATAATCTATACATATATATATATATATATATAAAGTATTTTATTTTTTTGTTATTTTTATTTTATATTTCAAGAGTAGAATGAATTGTAGGTCCATATATTGCTATAGATAGAAACAAATCTTTGAACATTATCCCTGTAAGCATTGAGCTTTGTAATTAATATTTGTGATGGAAAATTATTATTTTAATTGTAGAATTTCCATACTTAAAAATTAGTCTACCTAGGCGGTAGAATGGCCCGTTTTCCGTCACCGGCCGGAAAATCGTCCGGCTCCGGCCAACGGGAATGTCTCCGCCCTCTGCCACCCTCCCCTATAGCTCCGCCACCCTCCTTCTCCGGTTCTCTGCCACCCTCCCCTGGCAACCCTGACATTCCCTGCCAAGGCCTGACAAAAAATCGGTAGACTACTCCCATCCACTGACTTACTTTCGCCCTTTTCCTTTATTTTCCTTGCATTATTATTAGATTTTTTAAGTAGCATCATGCTTCACAGCTCACACTGGCTCATCCCTGCGGAGAAGCCAAATTTATCCATCCGCAGGTTGCGAACCCTCGACACTTAGTCCGCTCTTCTCTCGGTTCTCGCCATCTCCAGCCTGTGACAACCAAATCTCTGGTCACTCCGATAGGTCGACCTGAAAACTATTCCGGCGCGTATATATGTGGGGGTTAGGTCTCTATGAGAGTCGATTCCGTGAAGCCTCGAGACCATGTGTGTTCAGCAGGATTCGATCTGATGACGCTGTGAGATTATTATTTTTTGGTACAAATGGATCCGTGCTCGTTCGTGAAGGTTTTGGTGGGAGGTTTGGCGCTAAGAATCCCCGTGGCCTCCAAACCCACCAGAGCAGGCATTCATTCTTCAAGATTTCCTTGTTTTTGCGAGATTAAATTTGATAAATTCCCAGTCCAGATAGCGGCGGTTCCTCTCATTTCTGTCGACGCTCCTGCCCCTGATGTCCAAAACTTGGTGGCAAGCTTTCATCTGGAGCATTCGGAGCTAGTGAAGCCTTCCAAGAATTATTCTTGCCTCGGGGTTTCGAATCCGCAGCTGGACATTACGGTTTACACAGGCCGGCAGGGTTCGAACTGCGGTATGAACTTGGGAAAGGTGCTGGGTAAATTCTCGGTTCCTTTGGACTTGGAGGGAGCCCACGAGAGGTTGGTCGTGTTCCACAACGGGTGGGTGTCTATTGGGAAAAGCTCAGCCGGAGATTCGAAAGCGGGACCTCAGCTTCACTTGAACGTCCGGGCAGAGCCTGACCCAAGGTTTGTTTTCCAGTTTGACGGTGAGCCCGAGTGCAGTCCGCAGGTCTTGCAGATTCAGGGCAATATTCGGCAACCAATTTTCAGCTGCAAGTTTAGCCGCGACAGGAATTCTAGATCACGGTTGGTGCTCTGATTCTAAGCTACGCATTATTTACTCTCAACTACATTGTGCAGAATCTCTAGAGCTTGGTATACAGGATTTTCTTTTGAATTGAATGAAAAAGGACGCTACCGTGAAATTTAAATCCCTTATTTGTTTTCACAATATGCTTTCTATTATCAACCATTAATGTGTGGCAAGCGTGCCTTTACCAGTTTGGCAATATTACAAATGACTTTCTATTGTTATCATTGTGTCATTATGTGGCAAGTGTGCATTTTCCCAATTCTGGCAATATTGTTAGATATTCTACAGTTTCAACAACGATTCTTCATGCGGAATAAACTCAAAGAATCATTAAATCTTAATGCCCAGGGATACGAGTTACCTCCAGCCATTGGTGATGTTTTGATGAAGGCCACAGTCCACTTGCTTGCTTCTTCTTCAGCACTCCAGCTACAATCCAAGCAAAAGAAAAAAAAAAACACAATAATTCTGAAGGCACTTCCAAGCTCTGCTATCTCAGCTAGATGGTGTAAAACTGAAGGGGGTTGAGAGATGAGCTTGGGGACCAAACAGATGAACATATAGCTAAGCTTCCATCAAGCTTCTCATAGCTATGTGTTAGATGTCCACAAATCAAGGCAGAGAACTCGAATCAAAGTGATGGACCACTTTAGTAGCTCCTAATTACAAAATTAGTAATTGCAGTTGCCTTTTCTTAACTTAAGGAAACTACTGCAGTTGGTTTCCATAAGTTAAGGAAAGACTGCAACTCCATAATTGTAGGCAACAATTTGTGCAAAATTAATGGAGCTAACATTCTCCCACTTGGTCCATACTTCCAAACTTAATGTCTCAACTTAAAAACCATTGATAATCTGTATTAAGTAATAGATACATGAATCATGGCGATAAGTCCTCTAATGACGAGTATTATCTTCCATGTATTACTATGTATTTATTCTTATTATAATTTATGTGGCAACAATTTCTTAATGAATAAACCTTATGTTTATTCTTGGTCCTTCTTAAATGAATTTTCTCAAATCAACTTAAGGTGCACATAAATATGAGAAAAAACATCACAATAATTAAGAATTTCATTAAAATAACATTGTCCATACAATGAAAAACTACATAATGGAACCAAGTCCCATATTCAATACATGATCCTTGAATTTAAACGGTGGCATGCCCTTAGTCAAAGGATCAGCGATCATTAACTCAATGCTGACGTGCTCAATGACCACTTTCTTTTCTTTAACACGTTCCCTTATAGCTAAATACTTAATGTCGATGTGTTTATTTCGACTCCCATTTTTAGCCATAAAAACAACAGCTGAATTATCACAATATATTCTCAATGGCTTAGATATAGAATCCATAATTCTAAGCCCAGAAATGAAATTCCTAAGCCATACACCATGTAAAGTAGCCTCAAAACAGGAGACGAACTCGGCTTCCATAGTGTAAGTGGCAATCAAGGTCTGATACATCTCCACTGGCCAACATAAAAATGTAACCTGATGTTGATTTACGTGAATCAACACATCCAGCAAAGTCAGAATCTGAGTAGCCAATTACTTCCAAGTTGTCCGTCCGTCTATACATAAGCATGTAGTCTTTGGTTCCTTGAAGGTACCTCATTACTTTCTTTGCAGCTCTCCAGTGGTCTAAACCTGGATCACTCTGACATCATCCCAACATTCCCACAACAAATGCAATGTCAGGTCTTGTGCAGACTTGAGCATACATTAGGCTTCCGACAGCAGAAGCATATGGAATGTTCTTCATTTGTTCCCTTTCAAAGTCGTTCTTCGGGCATTGGTTCAAATTGAACCTATCACCCTTCACAATGGGAGCTACACTTGGTGAACAATCCTTCATCCGAAATCTCTCTAAAATTTTATTAATATAGGTTTCCTGGGACAGACCCAAGATGCCTCGAAATCTGTCTCTATGGATCTTAATGCCAATGACATAAGATGCCTCACCCATATCCTTCATATCAATATTTTTAGAGAGGAATTGTTTCACCTCATGTAGCAAACCCTTATCATTGGTTGCTAGCAAAAGGTCATCCATATATAAAACAAGAAAACAAATTTTACTCCCACTAACCTTCAGGTATATACATTGATCCATAATGTTTTCTACAAAAATAAAATAAGAAATTACATTATGGAATTTCAAATACCATTGGCGGGATGCTTGTTTTAAACCATATAATGACTTCTTGAGCTTGCAAACCAATTGCTCACCATCATTAGAGGGGAATCCTTCAGGTTGTTTCATGTAAACCTCTTCCTCTAGATCTCCATTAATTCTATCTATGGAGATATGACCTAGTCTCTGGTGCCATAATTTAGAGGAATCTTCATTAATAACACATCTTTTAGTGCCAGTGTGAACATGCATTGAATCATATGTGACATTGTTTTGTAAATTAATGCAGTAAAGACCATTAGACAAAATACCATTCCCAACATAATCAGATTTATAGAATAGATTGAAAGATTTTTCTGAAAAGTTTAAGGAATATCCAAAAGGTACAAGCCTTGAAACTGAGATCAAGTTTCTAGAAAAACTTGGAACATAAAAGGTCTTTTCTAATTCCAAAACAAAACCACTACTTAAAGTTAAATAACATGTTCCTATAGCTTCCACATGCGAGCCCATCTTGTTTCCTGATAAGATGCTTTGCTCACTTCCCACTGGCTTCCTTAGGTTTTGCAAACCTTGCAAGGAATTCGAAATGTGAATTGTTGATCCAGAATCAATCCACCATGTGTTAATATTAACGTTAACCATATTAGATTCATAACAAACAAATGAGATTATTTCCTTAAGTTCGAGAATGTCACAACGAATTTCAGAGAAATTTGCAGGTTGTACTGCTGCATCAAAATAAAGAATCACATGCTTATGTTAAAATTGAGGCTTAATAACTTTCATGTTTTACCAATGTAAATCATGCTAAAAAGAATTGAATCAAATGACATAAAAATTGCCCGTGGGCTAAATTTTTAATTCAAACAGATTCAATAAAACTTTATGATAAAACTTATTAATTCATAACTCCTATGGGTAGGTTATGAAATTTTATCCTAATTAATTACATAAATATAATAAAAATTCCTGTGGGATAGAATTTATTATATTCAATGTAAATCATGCTAAAAGGAATTGAATCAAATGACATAAAAATTGCCTGTGGGCTAAATTTTTAATTCAAACAGATTCAATAAAACTTTATGATAAAACTTATTAATTCATAACTCCTGTGGGTAGGTTATGAAATTTTATCCTAATTAATTACATAAATATAATAAAGATTCCTGTGGGATAAAATTTATTATATTCAGTGTAATTAATTACAATTTAATGTCTAAATAATCTTTATGTGATCTTATCAAACAAAATATATAATTTTATTTAATTAAAGATGTTGTGGCTATTCTCTAATTAATTAAAATTATATGGATCACTAGACATTATTTTTCTACATAAACAAAACTTAACCAGAGAGAAAAATAATGTTTACTGAAGGGAGTAAGTCAAAATGACATTTTAATAAACTCCATATAACTGTAATAATTTTTCCAGCAAAAATCAAAATTTAAAGCAGTCAGCATTACCGAAAATGACTACAAATTGATTGTTCAATTTATAAACTTAACCCGGAGATTGACTGAAGCAGCGTTGATCTACTTTGCACTTGCATAGCAAATGCAGTTCGAAGGCTAGCTGGCTTGACTTCAGGCTCCGTCCTTAAGTTTATAAAACAACAAAAATTGACCAGCAAACAAGCTATTTTGCTCACAAGATAAATAAAATTAAAATTAAATTTACATTAAATTTCAACAACGCTAATCTGAACTTCATGCAAAATAAACACCCTTTGAACAACAATCATATGCTATCAGAACTCTGACTTCTTTACATATATGTCGGTTGAAGCATATAAATTAAAATGATTGTGGACACTATTATAGGGCATGAAAACAGATAAATGATTTGACAGACATATTATTAGTCAGTCTCACAGTGACAATCATTATGTCGGGTTTTGGGATGATCTACAATATTTGCCATGTTTATAGTTAACGTTACAAACCCTTCCACCTGTACATCATCAGGACAAGCATTCATTATCGGGATGATGAACCTCAGATGGGAAGGTTCGAAACGTTGACCATAAGACATTGTATATGGGCACATATCACATATCATCCCACAATCCAGACCAAATAATGTGTTAATTAATTAACTACAGTTCAGCCATATACTAGAGCGCTCCAATACCATACAAATTAGTATCTAATGCTCGCTGATCAAGATAGGCGATGTGCCAACCGAGTCAATTTTAATCATAATCATTACCACATCATACTAGCAACTACCTTGCAATCTGGAAACTTTACATATTCTGAAGAAACAAAAAGTATATTTTCAGTCTTTAAATCCGTGTGAACGAGATTCAACTCATGCATATCTGCCACATATCACTGGCGAAATTAGGAAAACAAAATCCTAAATAGATACTGCTAGTACCCTTTTCAAGAGCCATGGCAATGCCATCTCATAAAACAAGGCACCATCCAATATTATATTTTGGAGGCCATTAACGTTAGAATATGTTCACAATTTCCACAAGCGATGACTAAAGAGGTATTAGAACATAGGATTTCAACTTCACTAAACAAAATACTTAGTATAAAATTAAGAGGCCTATTCAAATCCCATTGATTCTTGATGATGACAAAGTAATAAAAACGAAAGCCTCCAAAACTTTAAAAAAGTGAAGTGAAGGTTCAAATATGGCTACAACCATACGTAAAAATAAAAACCGAACTTGATGTGAAGAGAAATTTTAAAAGTAAATCTATCATGAAAGAATTATCTTAACAAATAACAAATAAGGCTCACAACATTCACCAATTGGAGCAGCACTATAAGAAACCAACCAATTGAGTATTCTAGTGAAGGGACACGGACAAAAGCATTTATAAAAATAAAATTACACACATGCTACAGATTCCAACAGTTGTCTTCCAACCTCCCGGACAAGATCAATTGGAAATGGACGGTAATCGTTTTTCCGTAGAAAACCATATAAGCTTGGCCCAAGCTTCTCAAAAACAATGCAAGTGTGGTTCCGATAGTCAAAACATTCGCGCATCTGCACGCAGCTCTATTGCGAAAGGGCATACATCTCAAGCAGTCATTTTAAAAAAAAAAAAATTGTGAAATATATCCTTTAAATCAATTAAATCATCTTAGCACGTAACCCAGCATGCCCATCTATTAAATCTTGGATGTAAAAATAACACACATCAAGTAATACATCAAAACAGATAGTGTCCACACGTTGTTTTCTCGTATAATAAAACTTCACCCCGGTGTTCGCAGTTAGCTTAGATGCATAGCACAGGTTGCATGTTCAAACCCCATCCCATGCCCTCACTTCCTTAAAAATAATCGCAATGAGAGCAAATACGTTCAGGTTTCAACTCTCGCAGAGTTGATCGATCTCACAAGAAGCATAAGTTATTTTCTAAATTTTCTAAATGCACAGAATTAAAAGACCCATCAACAGAAAGATCCAATATCTGATCTTACTGATATGAAGAAAACTCCAGACCTCGGCTAGGGATACGACTACAGCGCAGTTTTGACTTGACTTTGAAGATAAATGGGTCTTTAAATTTCAGAAGAGCCCTTAAATTTCATGCGACCCTAAACTCCAACATCAAGCTTACGCTGTATACTTCAATGCCAAACTTTGAGCTTAAAAAAAAAAAATTGAGAAGCTCGATTACAGTCTTTACAAAACCCATTAACTTAAATCCCGCAAAGACTTGGATAAGATGGAGTGGAAAGCATGCCAGTCAAACAAATGGAAATGTAAACAATAACGCATGCATGACATAGATTCTTGGCCAACACACAGCAAGGCAGAGGTAAAAGGGCTCTGATACCAAATGTTAGATATTCTACAGTTTCAACAACGATTCTTCATGCGGAATAAACTCAAAGAATCATTAAATCTTAATGCCCAGGGATACGAGTTACCTCCAGCCATTGGTGATGTTTTGATGAAGGCCACAGTCCACTTGCTTGCTTCTTCTTCAGCACTCCAGCTACAATCCAAGAAAAAGAAAAAAAAGAACAGAATAATTCTGAAGGCACTTCCAAGCTCTGCTATCTCAGCTAGATGGTGTAAAACTGAAGGGGGTTGAGAGATGAGCTTGGGGACCAAACAGATGAACATATAGCTAAGCTTCCATCAAGCTTCTCATAGCTATGTGTTAGATGTCCACAAATCAAGGCAGAGAACTCGAATCAAAGTGATGGACCACTTTAGTAGCTCCTAATTACAAAATTAGTAATTGCAGTTGCCTTTTCTTAACTTAAGGAAACTACTGCAGTTGGTTTCCATAAGTTAAGGAAAGACTGCAACTCCATAATTGTAGGCAGCAATTTGTGCAAAATTAATGGAGCTAACAAATATTTCAATTGAATATAGATGGCTTGGAAATTCTTCACCTAGGTGGGTATCTTATTCTGCCAAAGTCACCCAAACATGCAACTGGTCTTAACCACTTGAAGCAGCCTGCTTACTTGAGCAAGACAGCCCATGAGGGATGACATTGACTCGGATGACAGGGATATGAAGCATTCCCACTTCAACATCTCTAACCAAGCCCTTATATTAGACACACAAATGTCCCCATTTCCAGTGAATTTTCTGATCTATAAATTCGGTGGTCCTCTCCCAATCAACCCATAACTTTAAAATTTGAATAAACTACTGGATCAGGTTGAATGTTGGCTGTCTTCTGGCATAGATTGCGGGTAATGGGATGTTTAGAGTGCCCATTATCAAACTCCATGCAAAATTGGTATATATATGCTATAATATTTAATGTCAAACTGTCCTGCAGTTTAGATTATATTTTAAGAGCTAAGCACCATAACAAACCCGATGGTGTCTTTTTTCTGTTTGTTATTTTGCTATTTTTTTTTTAATGTAAAATTTGTGTATGCTATTGTAGGTTGTTTGTTTGAACTTAGAAATTTGAATTTCTTTAGCAGATTTTAAAGAAATGGGGTGTTTAGAGTGCCCATTATCAAACCCCATGCGAAATTTCTATATATGCTATCATATTTAATGTCAACCTGTCCTGCAGTTAAGATTAAATTCTAAAAGCTAACCACCATAGCAAACCCCGGTGATGTCTTATATATTATTTATGTAAAATCTGTGAAGGCTATTGTAGGTGGTTTGTTTGAAATTTGAACTGCTTTACATAAAAATTTGTGGAGGCTATTGTGCGTGGTTTGTTTGAAATTTGAAGTTTGAACTGCTTTAGCAGATTTTAAGGATTTGTATCATTAGAGTGTGTTTCTGTTGTCGAAATAGTTTGTCATGTTTTGGATCGTATGAAGGGATTGTTGTTTGTTTTTTGTTTTTCCTTTGTATGTAGCTAGAGATTGGTATACAGGATTTCCTTTTGAATTGAATGAAAAAGGACGCTAGTGTGAAATTTAAATCCCTTATTTGTTATCACAATATGCTTTCTATTATTGTTGCCATCAATATGTGGCGAGAGCACCTTTCCCAGTTTGGCAATATTACAATTGACTTTCTATTATTATTGGTATCAATGTGTGGCAAGTGTGAATTTTCCCAATCTGACAATATTCCAATTGAATGTAGATGGCTTAGAAATTCTTCACCTAGGTGGGTATCTTATTCTGCCAAAGTCATCCAAACATGCAACTGGTCTTAACCACTCGAAGCAGCCTCCTTTCTTGAGCAAGACAGCGCATGAGGGATGACATTGACTCGGATGTGAACCTTAACAGGGATATGAAGCACTCCCACTTCACCATCTAACCGAGCCCTTATACTAGACACTCAAATGCCCCCATTTCCAGTGACTTTTCTAATCTATAAATCCAGTGGTCCACTCCCAATCAAACCATAAATTTAAAATTTGAATAAATGAGTGGATCAGGTGGAATGTTGGCTGTCTTCTGGCGTAGATTGTGGGTTATGGGGTGTTTAGAGTACCCATTATCAAAACCCATGCAAAATTTGTATATATGCTATCAAAATTAATGTCAGACTGTCCTGCAGTTTAGATTGAATTCTAAGAGCTAACCACCATAGCAAAGCCCGGTGATGTCGTCCTTTTTTTTTTTAATTTGTGTAGGCTATTGTAGGTGGTTTGTTTGAAATTTGAAATTTTAGTTGCTTTAGCAGATTTTAAGGAAATGGGTTGTTGAGAGTGCCCATTATGATATTTAATGTCAGACTGTCCTGCAGTTTAGATTAAATTCTGAGAGCTAACCACCGTAGCAAACCTGGTGATGTCTTATATGTTTTTTTATGTAAAATTTGTGGAGGATATTGGAGGTGGTTTGTTTGAAATTTGAAATTTGAAAGTTGAACTGCTTTAGCAGATTTTAAGGTTTTGTACCATGAGAGTGCGTTTCTGTTGTGGAAAGAGATTGTCATGTTTTGGATTGTATGAAGGGATTGTTGTCTGTTTTTTGTTTTTCCTTTGCATGTAGATGTTTCTGTGGATGGTTGCATGTTCTTGTTCTGTTTTATTAGCAGGGGTTTAGAGACTGTTTTTGTATTTGTTGATTTCTTTTGATTCTGATTACACCTTTTTATCTGTCACAGATCGATCCAATGTGACTCAAGTAATAGGGGCTGGTTAAGCTCCTGCAGTAGTAGTCGGGAGAGAGATATAAGGGTACGGAAAGGATGGTTGGTTATGATACATGATCTTTCTGGGTCTCCAGTTGCAGCTGCATCAATGGTAACTCCTTTTGTTCCTTCAGTTGGTACAGATAGGGTTAGCCGCTCTAACCCTGGAGCTTGGCTTATTCTTAGACATATGGGAGAAGGCAGTTGGACGCCATGGGGTCGACTGGAAGCTTGGAAAGAACGCGGCGGTAGTGACGGTTTGGGCTGCAGATTTGAGCTTGTGGCAGAGGGCTGTGGATTGGTTGGCATGAATAATGGGATATTGCTTGCAGAATCAGTGATCAGTTCCCAGAAGGGAGGGAAGTTTCTGATTGACATGGGTAATGGACGGTCAGGATGTTCATCCCTCAATTCTCCTGTTGCAAGTCCTCACAGCAGTGGAGATTTTTCTTTCAGCCAGTTCCCCTATCCTGTTTATAAAGGCTTTGTGATGAGTTCTACTGTTCAGGGAGAACGTCAATGCAGCAAGCCCGTTGTACAAATAGCCATGAGACATGTTAATTGTATGGAAGATGCTGCAGTCTTTGTGGCCTTGGCAGCAGCAGTAGATGTGAGTATGGATGCTTGCCAGCTAGTCTCACGGACGCTGAGAAAGGAAGATGGGATTTTTTAGTTGTGTCAGACGTTGTATAAACAAGTTTTGATCCTTATTTTTGTCATGGGATAGCACCATGTTTTCTGCATTTGGGCTTTGAGATTTTTCCACAAACCCAAAAGCATATTGTTTGTTTGCTTGCAAATGTTCAGTTTACCACATGTTATTGTGAATTGTACGTGGTGCTGCTGCCAGTTATAAGCATTTATCTGTGATCATTACTCGAGATCATCGATATACTTTTCTTTGCGGGCTCGTTCTTGGAGCTCTATCGAAGATTCTAAGAAGGGCAGCAAATCCCACTCTTAATATAGTTAATCTGATAATTGTGACAGGGAGAGGTGGCTTTTCTGTATTTAATATAATGTTAGGCTCTTCTCCTCCTATTTCACAGATGATGAAGTTGGTTTAGTTAACAACCAAAATTAAATGGAGGCTGAAATGAAAAAAATCATCATACAATCTTCACCGGTGTTGCAACGAGTGTTCTTTGGTTTGTGGTGACCTTTTTTTTTAAATCACCAACAATCACGTTTAACCAGCGTAACAATTCAGAATATTTTATTTTTAGTTAAAGTGAGGCTCACAGAAAGCTAACCTATCTAACCCATAAGTTATGAGAGGTTAAACATGACCCAAATTTGGTTTTGTGGTTACTTCCGTTCGATGCACAAAATGTGCATTTCTTCCAGGGAATTTAAAGTTTTTTTTACTTCTAAAAGGATCTGTACAAAGTTTTAAACGAAATTCCGAAAACTTTTATATTAAAAAGCTTTGCTGGGTAACGATTTTTAATGAAAATTTCCAAGATTTTTTTGATGGGTAAAAAATACCCAGCTTTTTGTATTTAAAGTGTGTTTTATCGTTTTTTTTTTACCAGCAAGAAAAGGTTCATGTGTTTTATTTATTTTAATATCATAAATAGCAGTGCTTGTTTAATTTAAAAATTTATTTTTTCCATAAATTTAAAATTATTCACCATACTAAACAATGATATAATTGATCATTTGACTTAGTATATATGAAAGTTCACTATGTTAAATAATGATATAATTAGTTATTGAATCTAGCAATAAATGAAAGTTCACTATGTTAAATAATGATATAATTAGTCATTGAATCTAGTAATAATATAATTGATCAATGGAGTAGTCTACCTAGGCGGTAGAATGGCCCGTTTTCCGTCACCGGCCGGAAAATCATCCAGCTCCGGCCACTAGGAATGTCTCCTAGCTCCGCCACCCTCCCCTGGCAATCCTGACATTCCCTGCCAGGGCCCGACAAAAAATCAGTAGACATCAGATGAATGGCCTTTTTGTTGCAGTGGTGTCGTTGTTGCAAGCTTCATCAAAGCCCCTGCGTAAAATTGGTATCATCACCAAAGTGCAATATGCAACGCAGCGTAAGGTTCATGATTCGTAATTATCAAAAGAGTGCTGTAATAACATATGTACTGGCCTGACAGGTTAGTGCTGTAATAACATCTGTACTGGCCTGACAGTGACCTTTTCAGGTCGTAAACCAATTCTAATGACAAATTTCATTAGTTGTTTTAAAACGAACATTCACACTATAATTTATGTAAAGTCACAATAACGAGTTACAAGTCTTACGTTTTCATTTGTCAAGATTGACCATATAATATTATGGTATGTGGTAAATAAATTTTTTTATGAACTTTTATTAGTTAGTACATGTGTGACAGAGAATATCTCTAGAGTTTTTTTTAATCAAGACACTTCCCACAAAACTGGCATACATAAACCACTCCTTTGAACTTTAACCAGTTACAACATATTAAATCAATAAAACAGGATATAAAAATTATTTGTTTAGCGCTTTTTTCCTTTTATAATAATAATCCACCATTTTACAAATGTCAGTGATTTATTCAAATAAATTATTAGTTGATCCAAATGCATTTGGCAGAAATGGAAATCTACTCTTTCCTGCCAGATGTTTGTGGATTATTCAGATAAATGGTTCAAGGATTTTTACATAATAATCCAATTAATTAAAAATAATCTTTTCTGCTTCTTTAAAAATAAAAACACACTCAAATATATATAAAGATTAAAACCAAAAAAAAACAAAAACATCATTAAAATGATGGCTGCAAATATAAGCAAAAGGCCTTACGTAACAAATTTTCACATATAAACAAACATTACACATTCCATTCATTCATAACACAGCTCATGATAAGGGAGAGTGCAAGCTGTGTTAAGGAAGAGTGTAACTGCCCATAATGGTAAAACAAACAGGAGGAACTTTCATAATGATAAAACAATTCCAGAATGTGGGGTATAGCACTTTTTATTCACACACCAAACAGCCCATCAACAAAGTTTGCTTGCACTTTTGCAAGAAAGCAGGAAATAGATTTTACTTCAGCAATTAACAAAAAAATGCGCATGGTTGAAAGCCTTAGTGACAGGCTAAAACTTCATTGCTGGTCGTTATGGAAATCGACTTAGGGCTGTTGCCAACTATCAAATGAAGGTTGAGACTTTAATGCTCGTCGTGAAGAAAATCGACTTATTGCCAACATTCCAACGAACCTAAAAGGGAAAATTATATTACATGATGTACAATAATGCATGTAGTCTGAACATGTAATCTCCCCAAGTTTTCTTGTGCCCCTCATTCATGGCTGCTGATGAGCTGTAAACATGGGGAAAAGCCGCCCCCCCGTCCCTTACAGTTCGCTGCTTAGGGTTGCACGATTTCCATATCCAACCATCAATCCAGTCAACTTCTTATTACTCAGACGCTGTTGGTAGACCGTTGAGTCTTCAAATCTGTTACCAAGTTATACAACAAAAAAATCAAATAAATAATGCAAAATTCATATTTATCTTTGGACAGCAGCTATGTATGATTGGTTTCATTGTGACACAATAATTGTGATAAAATATCATTATGTAAACAAACCCATTTCAAATCTTGCAGATACAGAATCTTCAGTGATTTTAATCACTGAAGAATAGATAATTGCTCTGTACCTATCAGGGAACGGTATCAGGTGACGCAAGCTCTGTGCTAAATTGACAGCATCCTCTGCCTTACTGACTATTTGATTGAAACAAATATACCTCCCATAGGCAGATGGATCTTCATAAGCACATATATGTGCATCCGCTAGAAAACTTATGTCCACACTAGCTAAATTGCCCTTCTCATACATTTGTGCAGCCCCTGCAATCATAAAGACCTCCACCTGCAAATAAACTAGCTTATGTATTGTGTATTTCACTTACAAAGATTAAATCCTTTTCGAATATTCCATATTTATATGTGCTGCCCCTGTGCTACAAGGACTCGCAATTGTAAGCAAACTAAATTATATATTGCACCTCTATGGATTAGATCCTCTCCAGAGGATTACTATACCATATTTGTATGCTTTAAAGCAGAGTCTATATGGTATGAAGATCTCTCATCCTCACCTTTAAGATATGCAATGGTAGATCCTGAGCTTTTGTATGTGATGCCAGGTCCTACAATCAGAGATGCGTTGATTGTCACCATTGTGATGCCAGGTCCTACAATTAGAGCGGCTAACCCTATCTGTACCAACTGAAGGAACAAAAGGAATTACCATTGATGCAGCTGCAACTGGAGACCCAGAAAGATCATGTATCATAACCAACCATCCTTTCCGTACCCTTATATCTCTCTCCCGACTACTACTGCAGGAGCTTAACCAGCCCCTATTACTTGAGTCACATTGGATCGATCTGTGACAGATAAAAAGGTGTAATCAGAATCAAAAGAAATCAACAAATACAAAAACAGTCTCTAAACCCCTGCTAATAAAACAGAACAAGAACATGCAACCATCCACAGAAACATCTACATACAAAGGAAAAACAAAAAACAGACAACAATCCCTTCATACAATCCAAAACATGACAATCTCTTTCCACAACAGAAACGCACTCTCATGGTACAAAACCTTAAAATCTACTAAAGCAGTTCAACTTTCAAATTTCAAATTTCAAACAAACCACCTCCAATATCCTCCACAAATTTTACATAAAAAAACATATAAGACATCACCAGGTTTGCTACGGTGGTTAGCTCTCAGAATTTAATCTAAACTGCAGGACAGTCTGACATTAAATATCATAATGGGCACTCTCAACAACCCATTTCCTTAAAATCTGCTAAAGCAACTAAAATTTCAAATTTCAAACAAACCACCTACAATAGCCTACACAAATTTAAAAAAAAAGGACGACATCACCGAGCTTTGCTATGGTGGTTAGCTCTTAGAATTCAATCTAAACTGCAAGACAGTCTGACATTAATTTTGATAGCATATATACAAATTTTGCATGGGTTTTGATAATGGGTACTCTAAACACCCCATAACTCACAATCTACGCCAGAAGACAGCCAACATTCCACCTGATCCACTCATTTATTCAAATTTTAAATTTATGGTTTGATTGGGAGTGGACCACTGGATTTATAGATCAGAAAAGTCACTGGAAATGGGGGCATTTGAGTGTCTAGTATAAGGGCTCGGTTAGATGGTGAAGTGGGAGTGCTTCATATCCCTGTCAAGGTTCACATCCGAGTCAATGTCATCCCTCATGCGCTATCTTGCTCAAGAAAGCAGGCTGCTTCGAGTGGTTAAGACCAGTTGCATGTTTGGATGACTTTGGCAGAATAAGATACCCACCTAGGTGAAGAATTCCTAAGCCATCTACATTCAATTGGAATATTGTCAGATTGGGAAAATGCACACTTGCCACACATTGATACCAATAATAATAGAAAGTCAATTGTAATATTGCCAAACTGGGAAAGGTGCTCTTGCCACATATTGATGGCAACAATAATAGAAAGCATATTGTGATAACAAATAAGGGATTTAAATTTCACACTAGCATCCTTTTTCATTCAATTCAAAAGGAAATCCTGTATACCAATCTCTAGCTACATACAAAGGAAAAACAAAAAACAAACAACAATCCCTTCATACGATCCAAAACATGACAAACTATTTCGACAACAGAAAGACACTCTAATGATACAAATCCTTAAAATCTGCTAAAGCAGTTCAAACTTCAAATTTCAAACAAACTCAAATTTCAAACAAACCACGCACAATAGCCTCCACAAATTTTTATGTAAAGCAGTTCAAATTTCAAACAAACCACCCACAATAGCCTTCACAGATTTTACATAAATAATATATAAGACATCACCGGGGTTTGCTATGGTGGTTAGCTTTTAGAATTTAATCTTAACTGCAGGACAGGTTGACATTAAATATGATAGCATATATAGAAATTTCGCATGGGGTTTGATAATGGGCACTCTAAACACCCCATTTCTTTAAAATCTGCTAAAGAAATTCAAATTTATAAGTTCAAACAAACAACCTACAATAGCATACACAAATTTTACATTAAAAAAAAATATAGCAAAATAACAAACAGAAAAAAGACACCACCGGGTTTGTTATGGTGCTTAGCTCTTAAAATATAATCTAAACTGCAGGACAGTCTGACATTAAATATGATAGCATATATATACCAATTTTGCATGGAGTTTGATAATGGGCACTCTGAACATCCCATTACCCGCAATCTATGCCAGAAGACAGCCAACATTCAACCTGATCCAGTGGTTTATTCAAATTTTAAAGTTATGGGTTGATTGGGAGAGGACCACCGAATTTATAGATCAGAAAATTCACTGGAAATGGGGACATTTGTGTGTCTAATATAAGGGCTTGGTTAGAGATGTTGAAGTGGGAATGCTTCATATCCCTGTCATCCGAGTCAATGTCATCCCTCATGGGCTGTCTTGCTCAAGTAAGCAGGCTGCTTCAAGTGGTTAAGACCAGTTGCATGTTTGGGTGACTTTGGCAGAATAAGATACCCACCTAGGTGAAGAATTTCTAAGCCATCTATATTCAATTGAAATATTGCCAGAATTGGGAAAATGCACACTTGCCACACAATGACACAATGATAACAATAGAAAGTCATTTGTAATATTGCCAAACTGGTAAAGGCACGGTTGCCACACATTAATGGTTGATAATAGAAAGCATATTGTGAAAACAAATAAGGGATTTAAATTTCACGGTAGCGTCCTTTTTCATTCAATTCAAAAGAAAATCCTGTATACCAAGCTCTAGAGATTCTGCACAATGTAGTTGAGAGTAAATAATGCGTAGCTAAGAATCAGAGCACCAACCCTGATCTAGAATTCCTGTCGCGGCTAAACTTGCAGCTGAAAATTGGTTGCCGAATATTGCCCTGAATCTGCAAGACCTGCGGACTGCACTCGGGCTCGCCGTCAAACTGGAAAACAAACCTTGGGTCAGGCTCTGCCCGGACGTTCAAGTGAAGCTGAGGTCCCGCTTTCGAATCTCCGGCTGAGCTTTTCCCAATAGACACCCACCTGTTGTGGAACACGACCAGCCTCTCGTGGGCTCCCTCCAAGTCCAAAGGAACCGAGAATTTACCCAGCACCTTTCCCAAGTTCATACCGCAGTTCGAACCCTGCCGGCCTGTGTAAACCGTAATGTCCAGCTGCGGATTCAAAACCCCGAGGCAAGAATAATTCTTGGAAAGCTTCACTAGCTCCGAATGCTCCAGATGAAAACTCGCCACCAAGTTTTGGACATCAGGGGCAGGAGCGTCGACAGAAATGAGAGGAACCGCCGCTATCTGGACTCGGAATTTATCAAATTTGATCTCGCAAAAGCAAGGAAATCTTGAAGAATGAATGCCTGCTCTGGTGGGTTTGGAGGCCACAGGGATTCTCAGCGCCAAACCTCCCACCAAGACCTTCACGAACGGGCACGGATCCATTTGTAACAAAAAATAATACTCGCACAGCGTCATCAGATCGAATCCTGCTGAACACACATGGTCTCGAGGCTTCACGGAATCGACTCTCGTAGAGATCTAACCCCCACATATATACGCGCCGGAATAGTTTTCAGGTCGACCTATCGGAGTGACCAGAGATTTGGTTGTCACAGGCTGGAGATGGCGAGAACCGAGAGAAGAGCGGACTAAGTGTCGAGGGTTCGCAACCTGCGGATGGATAAATTTGGCTTCTCCGCAGGGATGAGCCAGTGTGAGCTGTGAAGCATGATGCTACTTAAAAAATCTAATAATAATGCAAGGAAAATAAAGGAAAAGGGCGAAAGTAGGTCAAGTGGATGGGAGTAGTCTACCGATTTTTTGTCAGGCCCTGGCAGGGAATGTCAGGATTGCCAGGGGAGGGTGGCGGAGAAGCGGAGAGGGAGGGTGGCGGAGCTAGGGGAGGGTGGCCGAGCTAGGAGACATTCCCGGTGGCCGGAGCCGCACGATTTTCCAGCCGATGACGGAAAACGGGCCATTCTACTGCCTAGGTAGACTACTCCCGTCCACAATTCCCTTCAATTTGTTTGTCAGCTCCAATCCAATCCAGATAATAGTTGATTCTCGTTCCCATCAAAATAACACATCAGAACAACAAAAAATGAATGTAAGGGTAACGGCAAGAAATGAATGTAAGAATAATATGATTGGAGCAATCTTGCTTATAAACAATCAAGGAACAATTTAAAATCTTGGTTAACACTTACAGGCGAGCATAGTTCGGCAATGTTAGCATTTCAGGCCATCTCCAATTCTGTTGATCCCTTTAATTCGGATATTTGTGTTAGAGCCTTAAAGATTAAATTTCTGCAATTTATGCGAATACGTGAAAGAAAACCCAAGTTCTTAAGTATTACAACAATTTGATTTATAAATACCTGTTTGCCAGAGCTTTCAAGTTTCAAGTTCTACAAGTTATGCTACTCTGTGAAAGCAAATTTAAGCGCTTGAGCATTCCAACAGTTTGGTTTATAAACATATGCTTGCCAGAGCTTTAAGGATTGATATG
Organism: Pinus tabuliformis; assembly: GCA_031772625.1. NCBI lineage: Eukaryota > Viridiplantae > Streptophyta > Pinopsida > Pinales > Pinaceae > Pinus > Pinus tabuliformis. The sequence goes on along the minus strand of CM062818.1, from coordinate 616,079,559 downwards.
TTGCAAGTCATGTGTGTATGTTCAAGACAACTAATTTCTTCTGTAAATAGGCCTGTTTAAAGTTTTCGCACATTCGAGCCGTTTGATTCATCTATACATATTCAGAGCTTTAAAGATTGAGCATTAGCAATCTATGTCTATACCGCTTATAGCATATACATTCCTTGCGGCATCGTTTATGCGAAGGTTGCATTTAAAATTATTCGTGTAGTTATATTTAAAGCTCTGGAGTATTCAAGCTGTTTGATTTGGGTATACATCTTTCTAGAGATAATGGATATTGATTTCTTGACTGACAATTCAGAATTCGGAAGCACCAAAATTAAATGTTTAAAGCTTTATACTAGTGTAGCTCTTCATTTACAGGTCTAAAGCTTGAAGGCATTTAGATCCTTTGATATGATATATGCACATTTGTGTAATGCAGCTTCTAGAAGGTACCAAGCTGCAGCATGGCTGCGAGAAATGGTTGATGGAGCTACCGATTTACTGCCAAATGAGCCAACAGAGGAAGAATTTTGCCTGGGACTACATAATGGTCTCATTCTTTGTAATGTTCTCAACTAGGTTATTCCAGGGGCAGTGCCAAAGGTAGGATGCAAATTCTATCCCTTTTCACATGTTTGAAGGATTTGGTTGGTCCTTTCCTGTCATCAACAGAGGCTGCTCTGTTTTGTGTTTGAACTGTCAATATGTCTGTATGTTCAAACATTATAGTTGATTTATGCCTGCGCTCATAACATGTTGATCTACTTATTGTAGAGGTTCATACGCAGAAATTGTTAAACAATTTTCTTAACGAACAGCATTTTTAATTGATTTTTGCTTGTGGTTATCCCAGGTAGTAGAAAGTCCAGGGTCCTCTGGTTCCTTTCCCTGATGGGGCAGCCTTATCTGCGATTCAGTATTTTGAGAATGTGAGGAACTTCCTTGTTGCGGTTGAAGAAATGCAGCTTCCAACCTTCGAGGCTTCTGATTTGGAGCAGGTATGTGCGTTTACACACATCATAGTATCAAGAGGCTGGTCATTGGGCATGTACAAGTAAGTGGGAAACTCAAAAGATTGTGCCACAGTTACATTCATACAAGCCTTCAAAAACAAGTCCATGTTCTATAATTGCAGCAGACCGGACTCTAGATATACAAAACCTATCTCGTCCATGCTTTCTGGAGCACTCTATATTGTTTTACAAACTGTATATGGTTCACATGAAAGCAATCAGTGTTGGACCAAAATCATGCATACATTCTGAAAAAAGAATATTGCGCTTCCTTATGCTTCAGAGTTTGCTCCAAAACGTCCACTGCATACAGTTTGAAAGCAAAATAGTTCATGTCATTGTATATTGTACACAAAATTGTGGCTTTCGTGAAAGAGAAATTTGATCTGCGGAATGAAGCCAAAATTTCTATATCTCGTTGAAAATAGATTAGCAAAATTGACAATGTTTGGTTTGTTGAAGAAATTGCTGGAGGAATACTTATTGTAGGTTTATCTCACTTTACCTTCTGGTGATTGTTTCAGGGAGGTTCATCAACAAAGGTGGTAGATTGCGTTCTAGCCCTGATATTATACTATGATTGGAAACACACTGGAGGACAGGGACTTGTGAAATATGGAGTTAATGTGAAGTTTCCTGATGGAATAAAGCTTCCTATCAAAGGTTCTGGGAAAGCCTCTGATTCCGTCAATAGTTCACCAGTGAAGAACGATCAGGATCAACTTACAAAAAGTGATCTCCTTGGAAACATTGACATAAGTGCCCTGTTAGAGTATCTCTGTATGAAATTTCCTGAGGCTCTCTCAGCTGAGTATACAAACAAAGATTTCTCCTTGAACTGCAATGGGACAGTAAGTAGGCTACGACAGTTGCTGATTGTTTTGCCTCTCAACTTTTTTTTTTTCTGCAAGAATGTGAATTTCAGAAGATATCTTGCATTGATGCTCTTATTTCAGATAATAAGTGATGTTCGTAAAATTTTAAAAATTGATCATAATCAGAAAATGAACCTTTTTATTGAATCAGCATCCTCCATCACAGGTACTGACCAAACTCCTCCTTGCAATTCTTTCTGACAAAAAGGCTGAAGAAGTGCCAATGGTGAGCCCTTGATCCCATTCATAATTCTTAACATAAGCTACCAAAACTTCGTAGTAGAAAAATTGCCTTGTCTCAGAAAGTACTTCTTATATGGTAATCGACTTTTTAAGCAGGCATTGCCTTTGTCATGGGTCTGTGAAAATGCTCTTTGGTGTACTTATGATTACATCTGTCTTCCTAAATTTTTTATTGCACTTTCAGCTTGTAGAATCCATGTTAAGAAAAGTAATGGAAGAGTCTGAACAAAGCCTTGCCAATCAAGGGGAACAGGTAATGCAATAAATTCTGCAGGACTATCATTCACACATGATGATGAGATATGTATCCCTCATAAACCCAGAATATAATCACCGGATTTAAACAGATTAAGAACCATGCACCAAATCTTTGCAAGTGTTCTCTTCCAATTTAAGTCGTTGGATATTCACTCATTTGACTGTACCAGGAAGCAAAGTATCACCTCCAGTTATGCCTAATAAGGCAATGACAACATGCAAAAGGCTCATATATTTGACAAACCTGGCCTCACCAATAGTCTCCACAAGAGCATGAGCCACCCTTGAAATGGTGAAAGCGGTTAGCATCTCTCACAATGATTTCACGTCCAACTACCTTGGAGATGAATTTTGTAGCAGTGTGGCAGTCCCCACAAGCACGAAGGTTTTTGATAATCCTTAGGGTTGTGCCATGGGGTGTGTTGAGAAGCCCGAAGGCAATAGCCAGCTTCTCACTATGGTGGCAAAGAATTTGTTCTTTACGCTCCTCCTTAATATCATGCAGTACAAATTTCATATTTGGCACATACCCTTCCTCTCTGATCTCCCGAGACAATTTCTCCAGCATTGCATAGATCTCCTGTGTTTGAGGATGGCGTCCATCTTCTACCCCAAATACATGTACCTTGTTCTTAATTTCAATCCAGCTACATCCTGGATCCTTTTTTACTCCTCTGTCTTTCATCAATTTTCTCACTTTGGCAACATCATCCCACTTGCCAAATGAGGCATATGTATTTGCCAGCAGAGAATATGCTCCAGCATTTTCTGGCTCCAACATCAAAAGGCTTTCTGCAGCTCGTTTCGCTAAAGCCATATTATCATGGATTCTGCAGGAGCCAAGCAATGCCCCCCACACACAAGCATCGGGCTCCACTGGCATTTTGTTGATCATCTCCTCTGCTTCTTCCAGGCACCCTGCTCGCCCAAGAAGGTCAACCATGCATGCATAATGGCTCACTTTAGGAGTGATGTAATGGTCTCGACTCATAGAAATGAAGTAGTGTCGGCCTTCATCCACTAGGCCTGCATGAGTGCATGCCATAAGAACACCAAGAAATGTAATACTGTCTGGTTTCATGCCCACCCACAGCATTTTATCAAATAACTGGAGGGCCTCCTTACCAAATCCGTGCTGAGCATTTCCTGCAATTATTGCAGTCCACGAAACAGCATCTTGCTCAGGCATATTTTTGAACACTTTGCGTGCATCTTCAATGTTCCCACATTTTGCATACATGGTAATAAGGGAATTTCCAACTGACGTGTAGGAATCGAATCCAACTTTCAAAGTGTGGGCATGGACTTGCTTGCCATTCTCAAAAGCAGCTATGCTTGCGATAACACTCAGAACACATGCAAAAGTGAAATTATTTGGCTTTGGGCCTGATAGTAGCATCTCTTCAAAAAGCTGTAGAACTTCTTTGTCGTCTCCATATTGGGCATATCCTACAATCATTGAAGTCCATGATACTACATCTCGTTCGGGCATTCTTTCAAACAGATGTCGAGCATGCTCTATGCTCCCACACTTAACATATCCTGCAATCATCGCAGTCCATGAAACGACATTCAGTTCGGGCATTTTCTCAAATACGAAGTGTGCATCATCTGTGTTCCCACATTTGGCATACATGCTCACAAGGGCATTGCCCACAGTCCCATCCATCTCTAACCCAATTCTGATAACATGGGCATGGATTTTCTTTCCCTGTTTCAAAGACTCTATGTTAGCACATGCAGTTAATACAGAGGTGCAGGTGAACAAATCAGGCTTCATACCATCCTGTTGCATTTCGACAAATAGTTGGATTCCTTCCTTATCAAACCCATGTTGGGAATATCCTGAAATCATCGAGTTCCATGACACCACGTCTCGTGCAGGCATTTTGTCAAACAGGGCACGTGCAAAATGTAAATCACCAGATTGGGTATAGGCTCCAATCAAAGTATTCCATGAATACACATTTCTCACAGGCATATTGTCAAACATGCGGCGTGCCTCCTCAATGCTCCCACATTTGGCATACAAGCTAACAAGTGCATTTCCCACAGCAACATACGGACAACGTCCGAATTTAACAATATGACCATGGACTCTCTTCCCCTGTTCAAGAACTGCCAGGCTGGTACATGCACTCAGAACACTAGTAAAAGTAAATTGGTTTGGCATCGTGCCCGCCTCTAGCATTTGCTCATAGAGATGTAGAGATCCCTTGTAATACCCGTGCTGTCTATATGAAGCAATCATCACTGTCCATGACACGGCATCTTGTTCAGGCATTTTGTCAAACATTTCCATCGCATACTCCAAATTGCCACTTTTAGTATACCCGGCAAGTGTGGTATTCCATGAACACATGTTTTTCAGAGGCATTTTGTCAAAGACTTGTTGTGCATCTACCAGACTCCCACATTTGGCATACATGTTTATGAGATTGTTTCCAAGAACTATACCTGGGCTGAAATTCATTTTAATTATATGGGAATGAACCCGCTTGCCCTCTTGCAAAGCTTTCATCTGCACACACCATTGCAAGAGACAGGAGTAAACATCGAAACGCACCTTCAAGTCTGTTGGGTTCAAGTGATGCAGCGTTCCCACCGCTTCGGTTAAGCGTCCCCTCCTGCAGAGTATGTCTATGTCCTCCAAAATAGAGTCTGTTGTTTTATTTGCGCTTTCGCTGTAAATTTCGTCAACAGCAATGGCAGAAGTGCTCAAGTCCATCTGCCCGATAGATGTTTGGTAAGTTTGATTACATAACTGGATTGCTAATGCATTCTTAAGAATGTGTATTCGCTTCTCATTTCGGGCCACCAGAGCCCTGATAGTGAAGTACATGAGCCTCGGCCTGCTGTGATTTCAAAAGATATTGTCGGAGCTGTTTGAATTTTCAGAGGAATCTGTCACTGATTTCAATGCTTTCTTTGGTTGAGGTTTTAGTCTTCCTCTCTCCAGCAAAGGTGAACATCCCATCATGTCCTTATGATCCATTCTGCTTTCGTTTCACTTTCTTTCTATCAACATAATCTTTCCACCAAATCTACAAAATGAAAATCCATTGTCATAAATAATTGAAGGAATAAATAGTTGAAAGGCATGCAGAAGCAGACAACAAACAATGGCACAGAGCCAAGCTGATGAACACAACCACAAAAGGTATGGAAAATGTTCTTCACCTCGATATTATTGTCGCCAATGGATTCGACCATTGAAAACCAAAATTTTAACTGTTCTCCACCTTGATATTGCCGTCGTCAATGGATTCATCCATTCAAAGTGAAATTAAAGAGAAAAAAAAAAAAAGCACAAAGAAAAAGGCCTCTGTACATTAAAAAAAATTACTATAAATATTTAACGATTTTTTTCACCTTTTCTGTTAAAAAAAAAATTAACTAGACTTAACTGTTATGTTAAATCAATTTTACAATATGTATATGCACTGTGAAATTTCCATTTCCAATGAAACTCTACATATTACTCCAACCATCCATGCCAAAGGCCTGGGTCCCTTTTTATCTAAAGTACTGGGAGGTAGCAAGCTATCTGTAATGAAGTGGCAGTTAGCCAAAATACCTGAGATTTGGGTTACCAACAAAAGCATCTGGGTTGGCAGACCTGAATATCCCGTGAGTTGGAAGTGGACCAGAGAGATTGTTGTATGACACATTGAAAATCTCAAGGGTCATGGCATTTCCAAATTTAGGAGATATAATGCATATCAGAGCATTTTGAGATAGATCCAACATGGCTAAAGCATGCATAGCAGCAAGTTCAGAAGGAATGACCCCACTAAGTTCATTTTTCTTCAAATCCAATCTTACTCGTTTCTCACATATTCTAATGCTTCTGGGAATTGTCCCTGAAAGATGATTCTCAGACAAGTCCAAACCTGAGAGGTTGGAACAACCTCCAAAATCTATTGGAATTTTACCAACTAAATTGTTGTTGGAGGCATAAAAATTCTCCAAACTGACCATTTTTTAAATATTCCCTTGAAGACTTCCTTCAAACTCATTATAGGAGAGATCCAAAGTCCTTTTGTACATTAAAGATATATAATTTACTTATAATTTGAAAAAAAACACTATAAAAATTTAATGATTTTTTTTCACTTTTCTCATTTAAAAAAATTAAGTAGACTCAATTGTTATGTTAAATCAATTTTAATATATATATATATATATATATATATATATATTAATTTAAATTAATTCTCTATATAAAATTTAGATTAAATATTTTACTTAAATTTAGATTGTTAATTTTAGAATTATTAAAGTATTATTAAATTGATTAACAATGTGATATGCAGAATATGTTATATAACATCATAATATGAATTTGATGTGTAACTTTCATGCTTATAAATCAAATTATAAAATAATAAAAATAAATCTTTAGTGTAAGAAAAGAATACCAAGCATTAATTAACACACAGTGGTATAAATTTGGGATTTCTTAAGCATAAAGAGATTTGGGTTTCAATGTGTTATTGATCTTCTAGGTGCTTAATATACCCAAAGATAAGATGGTCAATAAAAGAGCACTGAGTTCAAAAGACATTGAATATTGATGGCCAATTTAGTGCGTACAAGAGGAATTCGTGTACAAGAGATTCTCAAGTAATATATAATAAGGTTGGGCTAGCTAGAAAATCAAATTTATGTATAACCTTATGAAAAAAATAGTTAATAAAGGGAAATGTGCCTCATTGCAACAAGATCTCAACATCCTATGACTCTCAATTCTCCTCTTAGTAATACATGTCACATTTTACATTATACAGTTGTCTAGAGTAGTGTTTTTTTTTGAACAATTCCTCTTAGTAATAAATGTCACATTTCACACTATAAAATTGTCTAGAGTAGTGTTTTTGTTGAACAATTTTGGATTGCATCGGATGAAGCTATATGAAGAGAATATTCATCCCTTCTCTTAGAAGAGGCTTCATATATGCAAAATGTAAGAGGTTTACACTGTGAACAATACAACTTGAGTGTTTGTAAAAGTAAATCTAAGCACAAATTCACATCTCGCTGAACTTCAAAGATTCAAGATTCCTTAAGTTGACAAACCTTTTTAAAAGAATAACAAGGTTGACTTAACTTTTCTTGCATGTAAACCATGAAATTCACATAATTAATCTGTCTATGTAAATTATTCAAGAATTCATACACGTAACTTATCTTTTAATGTGCATAAGCTATACAAATGATATTAATATTCACTCTTTTTTAAAATAATGACTACTTTTTTTTAAAAAAATATAATAAGATCCAAATGCAAATTCTTCTTTTAAGGAGAAATATAGAACACTTATCTCTTTAATGCATTCTATATGGAAACAATGACTCACAAGCCAACATGATACCATGCATGTTATTGTTGCGACAATGCATTAACACCTTCTCAATCAGACATGTTTCTAGAGTTCAACTGAACAACTTGTAATTGAATCCCATCTGGAATCAAACCTTATCAGCAGATGTTGAGAATCCATTATCAAATTGGTTGTTTCATATAAGAGAATTTAGATTTGATAATAAAAGTGTGATACTCTTTTGTAATTTTCTCTACAAATGTGATGACAAGTGTGCCCTGAATGTTGGCAATTTCATGGTTCATGTAGTATAAACTAAATGAAAATTTACAGTGTTCTATATAAGTTCACAAAATTTATGCCCAATAACCAACACCATAGAGCAAGACACATTCACCAATTCCACAGTTGCTACCAAATCTCTCTCAATGTTGGAGTTTTTTTCTCAATAGACTTGTTTTTATTGCTCTTGAAGTGATGAAAACTAATGTTGTTGCATATATGAGCATTTAGATATGATAATAAAAGTGTGATACTCTGTTATAATTTTCTCTACAAATGTGATGACAAGTGTGCCTTGAATGTTCGTAATTTCATGGTTAATGTAGTATAAGTTAAATGCAAATTTTCTTTCTTCTATAAAAGCTCAAGAAAGCTATGCCTAGTAGCCAACACCGCAGAGCAGGACATGTTCGCCAATTTGATAGTTGCTACCAAATCTCTCTCGGTGCTAGAGTTATTTTCTTAATAGCCTTCTTTTTACTACTCTTGAAGTGATGAAATCCATCGCTCCATATATTTTTTACTATCTACAAAAAGAACAAAAGCAACCAACTTCATATCAACTATTGAAATATAAATCAGTTCATTTTAAGACACTTAGAAATACAATGAAAACTTAGCAGATTAAACAATATTTAATAGGTCAAGAACCCACAAAGAAAAAAATGTATTCAGTGAGTATGAAATCAAATCAACATGAAATGGTTAACTACATCCATTTAAAACCCTCATTAATATGGAAGTAGGATTATTTCCAATTTACTAGTGCGTTCGAAATTCCAAAAGTGTATTGGTACCCTTCCCTTGTCCCTATAGGTCATTCAAATTTAGAAACAATTGTAGCTCAATCAAATTTAGAAAGAATTGTCAAATTGGATTTTTTTTCCATGCTATTGATTGAAGGACAAGTGTTGATAATTCTTTCAGCGCAATAGATCTGTTTTAGGAGCCAAACGAGGACCAAAACTAAATCTCTTTGTATCGAAAAGAAGAGAAATTTTCATGGAAATTGTCACTTCAGGTTGTAAGTAGCCTCATTCATTTTGGGTATCCCCATTTTAGTATACAACTAACATAGCCAGATCTGTAATAGTCCTGGTGAAAATTTCATGTAATAAAAGTTAAAAACAATAATCACGGTCGATGGGACACTTATTCCAAGCTAAATGTTGGGAAATACATCCTGGGGGGTGTTCATTTGGTTGGTTATGGCTAAGGAAATTGACAAAGGAAATGGCTAAGGCATTAAAAGGAAAAAAGGCATTTTTGGCACATTTATTTATGAAAATAATGGAAATTAGGGAAAAACGGAGGTGAAAGGTCACAGGTTGCACGTGAGGAGGAAAATAAAGGAAAATAATGGAAAATGAAGAAAATAGAGGCCTCATCCATAAAAAGGCTTCTAAGGGTCAATTGGTAACCTTTTGTCAATTCAATGTTGGAGTTCTCTCTCTCATACTCTTGGACACTTAGAGTTTTCTTGGAGCACTCTTGGAGGGTGTGGCATACTTGGATTCTTGGAGCAAGAAGGAAAAGGAAAGGAAGGAAAACACAAGGAGGTGTCGGGATCAACAACTACATCAAATTTTCTTGCAGGTATGGATTCGCATGTATGTTTCCTTCACTAGTTTTGGCATGTATGGCACATGCATGTGGTTTCTTGGTTGTGATATCTCATTGACATGGAGGATGACCTGGATTGACAGTGGATTGCCTAGCCTTGCGATTTCCTAGATAGCCATGGGGATTGTGGGTTTTCTCTCAGTGTTTATTTTTGGTTGATTCTCATGTTTCCTTAACTTGGGTTGAGTTATTAGTTCTTAGGAGCCCTGGTTGGAAAAACACTCTGGAAGCCCTGTAACAACTTGGGTGGAGTTACTAGTCCTGGAAACCTTGGTTGAACACTCTCGAAGCCCTTGGTGGGTTAAGTTAGTATTCCTAGAAGCCTTGGTTGGAAAAACACTCTGGAAGCATGATGACAACTGTGGGTTGAGTTACTAGTCCTGGAAGCCTTGGTTGGAACAAACATTCTAGAAGCCCTGGAAGGCTTGGATGGAGACCAATCTAATGATGGTTTTGTGATGTCAAACCGTGAGGTGGAATCGCTATTTGATGGGTTGAGGTGGATGGCCTCTGGAAGCCTTGGATGAGTTTTAATTGATGTGTTCTATGAGATCCCACATTCATGCTTGGAATATGGCACGGGGGTGAATGACTGAAGAGAGTTTTGGCTTAGATATTATACGGTTGGGTGGAACATCGAAGTCCCATCCTGGGCTTGGATTCTGCATCATTAATGAATGGTTATTTCTCCTTGTATTTCTTTGATCATTTTGATGGATTATATGTGGTATATATGAATTTACTTTCATGAGTATTTTTTGCTGCTATTATGCTGGTTATATATGTGTTTTATGACAACAACCATGTGTGGATCTCATCATGTTTTTACCTATAATTGAATGATCAATGTATATATATTAGTGGTGTAAGTTCGAAATTAGCGAGGATATGCTATGGTCATGTTCAAGAATAACACCCAGATAGGGCAGGGAATTGAATCGGTGTCTTAACATCTAGGAGTGCCTTAATAGTGCACCCAATCACCATCTATCTAAGACTTTGTGGACATAAAATTTTAAAATTTTATATAAAGTTATTTATTTACTTTTTTTTATTGGAAAACAATCTTATATATATATATATATATATATATATATATATATATAGAGAGAGAGAGAGAGAGAGATATATATATATATATATATATATATATATATATATATCTCTCTCTCTCTCTATATATATATATATATATATATATCTATATATATCTATATATATATATATATATATATATATATATATATATATATATATAGTATGAGTTATGGTCCATAATGTCCCTACCATTTCAAAAATATATATATAGTATGAGTTATGGTCCATAATGTCCCTACCATTTCAAAAATGTTACACTTCCACTTTATTTAATTTAATTTATTTGTTTTGTTTCAAATTCTCCTTTAAGTAAACTTATATTTCTAGCCTCCACCTTATCTATAAACATATAAATGTATATTTCTACATATATCCTCATCTTCATAGAAAGTATAGGTACCCTCTACTATTTCTTCGATTATCCATAGTTTGTTCACTTCAATATTTTGTTCCCTATATATGGTGGAAGAGTTGTACCAAGAATGAAAGAAGCTCAAGGAAAGTGGTCCATCTATAAAATATGAAGGATAAGGAGTTGATGATGATCCTCCTAAGACTCCTCTTCCCTTGTGATCCTCTTCTTCCAGTTCAAGTGAAATTTCTTCTTCAAAGAAGCAATCTAAGAAAATTACATCTAATTTACCTTTATTTAATCTAGACGTTAAGTTTGATTTGCTAATTTATGATGATGAAATTAATGTACGAAAGTTCGATAAATAGATCTAATAGCTTGAAGGCTATTGTAAGATTCAGAAGATTGTTGATGACAATGCAAAGATCCAACTAGCCACTCTTCGACTGGGAGGTACAACATTGATTTGCTAAGATAGCAAAACTCAATAAAATCTCCTTTGAAATGGTAAAATAATTTCTTCTTTGTATGAGTTCATAGATGCATTAAAGAAACAATTCTATCAATTAGTTTATATACAACAAGCAATAATGGATTAAATAAACTTAAGGCAAGCTAGAGGACAAAGTGTCGAAAGTTATATTAAAGAGTTTAGAAAAATTACACTAATATTGGGCATTTATTTTTATACATAAGAAACTTTGTTGAAGTACATTGGCAGGTCACATACTCATTTGAAACATATTATTTTTAAGTTTAGTTCAACTAATCTTGATAAAGTTTAGGTATAATAAACTCACATTGAGTAAGGTAGAAGGAATGTTAATGATGGTTTCTCCATGGAACCTATTTAGTCAAAGTAAGACAAGAACAAAGGAAAGGAGAAATTGAAAAGGACATCAATAGTGAAGAAAGAAGATGAGAAGCCTTTATGTTCCTATTGCAATAAGGAAGGACATGATGAGGATAAAAGTTGGAAACTGCATCTAGAACTAAAGTGCAAATGGTTCCAGGATTGGAAGGGTAAACAAAATACTGTTGCTATAGTCCAACAAGATCTTGGATCAAACTCACACAATGATACTAAGATCACAACCATGGGAGAATAAGGTGTAGCTTTTGTTGCTAATTCTAGTTTATGCACTCATTCTTCAAAATATGAGGTAACACCCGATGAAAGGAAACAAACTAAACTGTTCCATATTAGGGTCATTGGAAAACACATTAAGATTGATACAATTATTAATACCAAATCACAAGTTAATCTTATTTCCGAGAAAAATGTTAAGAAATTGACATTGGAAACTAGCCTCATCTGAAACCATATCCCTTGGGTTGGGTATGTGAAAATGATCAGTTATAGGTTAATAATAAATGTAAAATAATATTTGCAATCTCATCTCGTTTCAATGGATGAGGTGGAGTTAGATGTGGCTCTACTTAACATTTGTGAGATTGTTTTGGGAAGTCCATATTTATATGACAGGAAGGCCATCCTTTACAGAGAGGAGAATGAGTATTATCTTATCAAATATGGGATTGAGTTGATTGTGAGGGCTCATAGGATGAAGACTAAGTTGTCTCTTATGAATACAAGATAGATAAAAAGGCTAGTAAATGTAAGTAATAATTTGACACTCATGTCTGTAATAGTTGAGTATAATGATAAATCTAAAGAAATTAAAGAGTGTGATATTAGGAATGAAATAATTAAAATTGTTTCTAAATATGATAAAATGTTTCAAGGTTGACAAGAATTACAACATGAGTATTTTTTGCATTCAAGCATCAAGGATCCAAGCTTATAACCTATGGTTGAGGGTGAAATAGATCCAATGGTTAATGTTTTTTTGTTAAGAAGAGAAAACATGTTGTTGATTCATTCTCTCTAGCAACTATATGCTTATTTTTACTACTAGTATATTGTGTATTGTTAGTAGTTGCGATGGTGAATACAAATGTTTGTGAAAGTAAGAGAATGACTGATTATGTCAACAATGTTATGATAGTTTTCATCCTTATTGGATAATTTGTTGTGGTGAGTCAATTGTTTACTATTTGAGCGTAATGGATGGAAACCGGACAATTGAAGAAGTAGTTCCCTCACTTAATTTTTGAATAAATTAAAAAAATTTGGTGGTCCAAAATATTTCTAGTGGGGAGGATTGATCCAAGTGGATCCTTATAACCGATAAAAGTTCATGGTCTCAAATGCTAATGAAATGGTCTCCACAATGAAGAGCTTGTTGAGAGATTTTCAACGACGCTTAAACGAGGTCAAACAAATGTCATATGAGAAAGTTAAAACCTTATAAAGTTTTGGTCAAACAAGAAAAAACATGTGCATGATCTAACACATGGAATCAATAAACATTGACACATGGCAACAAAAATGCTAATGTGGCAGTATAGTTGGTGTTAGGTGGCATTACAGATGTTGAGGTGGCCTTGATGTGGCATGCTGACTGGACTATATGGTTGCTAATGTTGCATTGATAATTATACATGAGCTAATGTGGTAAGATGATGTGCAACTCCTTACTGTGAAAATGAGGTTGATGTGCTTGCCTCAAGGACCAATAAGAGGATGCCATGTGGTCACCCCAACGAAGCCAATATAGGTTGAAGCTAGCAAAACAAATTCATGGAAGGTTCAATTGGGCAGGTTTTAACCCCCAACCTCGTTTCAATAAACACAATGGATTATCGTTGAACCAATGATAGATCATTGGAAAATATACCTGTAGAACTTATATTTAAATTTTAAAATGTACTAACTGTTCAAAATCATCATCAATGAGGTTCGAACTTGCAATCTCCACCCAATAACATAGCAACCTAATGAACACGCTAATTAACCTCTTGATATAGTGGATTGGGTAACTTGTATTTAACCTTTGCATATTATCTAATTTCTAAAAGTGGACTAGTCACAGATTTGACCCTGCAACCTCGATGTCGGTGATACAATGACTGAAGCAACACACCAACAAATTGCTTTGTATGGCAAGGCTAATAATATTGTAATTAAATTGATTTTTTTTCCATATTTAGAAAAATCACCAATGGTTTGTGTGTTCAATCCCATGACCAGTTCTATATAATAAGCGATTTTTACCAATGCACCAAGGTGTGCTATTTTGTAAAAGGTTTTGACATTGTATTGTTTTAAAGTGTTAATTTTGCTTGTAAATTGAAGAATAAAGGTTTTTTAATGTACCTAAGAATGAGAGGTAGTTCACAAGATTTCCATAAACTCTATAAAAAATCCTAAGACAAGTTTGTTTGTAGGTTAGAGACCAAGTTAATGTAACAAGCATTTTTTCATCTCATAATGGACCGGTTCCTCATTGGGAATGGACCTCGAGATGTGGCCCAAGATGGGTGAACTCCATTATTAACCTCTTTGTATTGTCTCTATTGTTTCTATTCTTTATATCTTTAACTCAACCTTTTTAATTGCTAATTAATATTTAAAATTTAAGCTAAGTCAATTCACATTTAAAATTATTTGCAAATTAGTTAGTGATTTTTAGATGATTAGGGCTCATGACACCTTCTTGATATGGTTACAGTGACCACTTTGATCGAACAAAGGAGGAAACCACACAATAACAAAATATAACATAATGCAATTGTGGTTCACTAACTCAAATTGATTAAATTAAATTGCTTGAGTATGCATGATTAAATAGACTAAAAACCACTAATAATACATATAATAATGCTAGCTCACACATGCATGACTAACCGCTACTAAATTTAGACTTTATGTAAATTGTTAGAATATATAAGTTAATTAGGAGTAACAAGGAGTAATTAACATATTCAAACATGATGGCCACTAAATGTGTTTTGTGTCATTTTTCACTTTTCCTAAGGGCTACAAGAAGTTCAAATTTAATATATTTCCTAGTTCCCATTCACTTAGTTGGACACTACATGATGTTTTCATTGTGAAAATAGGGCTCAATAAAGGCTCTTGCAATATATTTATTTCATCTAAGTGAATACCCCTTGATGGCCATTAAATGTGTTTTCTTTATGTAATTATTTTGAGTTCCACTATGTTTTCAGCTTACTTAATTTGCACTCAACCAAATATGCCTTTCTGTATTGATTGATTTTTTGCTTGTATGGCAAGAAGGATATATTTTTTTCTTTGTTACGTTTGAAAAATGAGCCCATTGAATGTCATTTATTGACAATCCCTCATCTGTAACACATACACTTGTATATTAATTACATATTAATTAGGAGAAATGTAATGCTATAAGTGTAGATTAAGCTTTATAGTTACATCTATTATAAAAATTTCTTTGAAGTAAGATGAATCAAATTGCAATCATATAAGATATTCATTTCAAAACTTAAATTGTAGGAACAAAACATTCCTTTGAAACAATCATACTAATATACGGATCTAACAATTGCAGAGAGGGATCAAATCTAAACCTCTATACCATGTGTAATTTTTCATTGTTTAAATTGCATTTTTGAATGCATAAATAGATACAATGCCTTGAAAGTATCCTTGGAAACTTGGATTGTATAAACTACACAACTTAAATTTGTAATTCCAATAAATCTTTGCTAGATTTCAGACAAAAGCAACTAAAGGATATACCTCACAAAAGGGAAAAATGTAAAATAGTAAGGCTACTTAAAATGTTTTAAAACATTTTAACCATAAGAATTTATTTCTTGAATCGATTTATATAATATATACATATATGATGTAACAACCCTGGTGAAAATTCCATGTAATAAAAGTAAATAAAGGCAAAATAATAACCACATATGATGGGACACAAGCTTTATGTTGGGAAAAATCCTAGTGAGGGGATCACTTGTGATTGGTTATGGCTAAGGAAATTGGCGAAGGCAATGGCTAAGAATTTGGAAAGGAAAAATGACATTTTTGGAACATTTATTTATGAAAATGATGGAAATTAGGAGAAAAAGGTGTGAAAGGTCACAAGTTGCATGTGAGGAGGAAAATAAAAGAAAATAATGGAAAATGAAGAAAACAGAGTCCTCATTCATAAAAAGGCTTATGAGGATCAGTTGGTAACCTTTTGTTAGTTTAGTTTTGGAGCTCCCTCATTATTCTCTCTCTCTCTCATACTCTTGGAGACTTAGAGTTTTCTTGGAGAACTATTCGAGGGGGTGGCATGCTTAGATTCTTGGAGGAAGAAGGCAAAGGAAGAGTGGGAAAGCACAAAAGGACATCAGGATTAGTAGCTACATCATATTTGCTTGCAGATACCGAGTTGCATGTATGTTTCCTATGCTAGTTTGGGCATGCATGGCATATGCATGTGGATTATTGGTGGTGATTTGTCATTGACATAGAGGATTGCCTGGATTGACAGTGGATTGCCTAGCCTTGCCAGTTCCTGGATAGTCATGGTGATTGTGGGTTTAATTTCATTGTTTGTTTTTGGTTGGTTCTCATGTTTCCTTAGCTTGGGTTGAGCTATTAGTTCCTGGAAGCCCTGTAATAGCTTAGGTTGAGTTACTAGTCCTAGAAGCCTTGGTTAGAAAAATGCTCTGGAATCCCTTGGTGGGTTGAGTTACTAGTCTTGGAAGCCTTGGTTGGACAAAATATCTGGAATCCCGACGACAGTTGTGGGTTGAGTTCTAGTCCTGGAAGCCTTGGTTGGAATAAACACTATGGAAACCCTAGAAGGCTTGGATGGAGACCAATCTAATGGTGGTTTTATGATGTCTGACTATGAGCTGGAATCACTTTTTGATGGGTTGAGGTGGATGGACTCTAGAAGCCCTGGATGCATTTGATTGATGTGTTCTAGGAGATACCACATTCATGCTTGGAATATGGCATGGGGTTGAATGACTGAAGAGAGATTTAGCTAAGCCATTCTATGGTCGAGTGGAACATGGGAGTCCCATCCCGGGTTTGGATTTTGCATCAATAATGAAAGGTAATTTATCCTTTTATTTCTATGAGAATTTTGATGGATTATATGTGGTTTATATGGTTGTACTTTCATGAGTATTTTTGCTTCTATTATGCTAGTTATGTATGTGTTTTATGACATCAACCATGTATGGCTTTCATCATGTTTTTACCTATAATTTAATGATCAATGTATCTATGACCTAATGGATGGAATGGTAGTTGATGTATTCAGGTATCAATGGTTCTTAGAAATTCTTAGGTAAGTATGAGACCTCTATGCTTAGAACTGTTATTTACACCTGTAGATTACATATCCGTGATATGTTTGACGAAATGGCTATGATGGCTAGTAGGGGTCCAGTTAAGATCTAAATAAGTATTTGCTTTAGCACTGTCATTTCCATGTTATTTTACTGTTATGAAGAGATGGTTCAATTATGGGCAATGACTTAGGCGCTGGGCCTAAAAAAGTGGCTCAAGTCTTGATGAAGCTGACATAGCACTGACTAAATGAGTCTTTGGACGCTGGTAGGCAAGCTTCTGCATTTGATTTGAATGGTATGCCTACCATGACACATTTGAATATATTATCATTGAGTTCATACAATATGTTGTTGGGCATGGATTGGTTGTACCTTCATAGAACCAAGGTAGATTGTTATGACAAAGCCATTGAGTGTGTTGATGACAATGGAGAACCAAGAGTCTTACAGGGTAAGAAGAAATCTACATTAGTTATGATGGTGACAACCATGCAAGAAAAGTGTAGTCACAGAAAAGGATGCAAGCTATTTGTAGTACACATTTCTAGTGATAAGGGTAAGGAATTTGAGGATGCAGATGTGTTGAGAAGGTACCCAGTTCTACAATAGTTCAAGGATGTATTTCCTAAGGAAATTACAAAGTTTCCACCGCATAGGGAGGTAGAATTTTCTATTAAGTTAGTGGTAGGGGCAGCTCCAGCATCAAAATCACCTTAAAGGATGAGCACACCTGAGTTTGTTGAGTTAAAATTGCAGCTGAAGGAAATGTTGGATAAGGGGTACATTAGGCCAAGTGTATCACCATGGGGTGCACCGATATTGTTTGTGAAGAAGAAGGATGGTACTCTTAGATTATGCATTGACTATAAATAGTTAAACAAAGTGACCATCAAGAAAAGGTATACGTTACCGAGGATTTATGACTTGTTCCACCATTTGAATGGAGAAATAGTGTTCTCTAAGATCGACTTGAGATCAGGATACCATCAGGTATGCATCAAAGAGGAAGAAATTTACAAGCCCGCTTTCCGGATTAGGTATGGGAATTATGAGTTTGTTTTAGTTCCATTTGGCTTAACTAATGCTCCAACAAAATTAATGTGCTTGATGAATAGTGTGTTGCGTCCATATTTGGATAAGTTTGTTATTGTGTTCATTGATGATATACTGGTATATTCTAAAAATGAGGAACATCATGACGAACATTTAGTAGTAGTGTTGAGGTTGTTGAGAGAGCATTAGTTGTATGCTAAACTCAACAAGGGTAGTTTCTTTTAGATTGAGGTACATTACTTGGAGCATGTTGTCTCCAAGGAGGGAATTATAGTAGATCTAGAAAAAATAAGAGCCATCATGGAGTGGGTAGCTCCTAAGAATGTGGATGAGGTGAGATCTTTCATGGGGTTGGCAGGCTATTACAGGAGGTTCGTCAGGAACTTATCACAAATTTCTTATCCTATCACATCATTGCAAAGGAAAGGTAAGAAGTTCGAATGGATAGAGGAGTGTTAGGCTAGTTTTGAGTAGCTCAAGCAGTTGTTGACACATGAAATAATGCTAAATATTTCAGATCTAGACAAAGAGTTTGTAGTATGCACAGATGATTGCAAGAGAGGACTTGGTGGTGTCCTTATGCAGGATGGACAGGTGGTATGCTATGAGTCACATAAAATGAATGAGCATGAGAAGGATTATCCCACACATGATCTTGAGCTAGAAACGATTATACTTGCGTTTAAGATGTGGAGACATTATCTTCTGGGCAAGAGACTCACATTGATGAGTGATCACAGTGGTTTGCGATATCTATTTGACCAACCGAATTTGAATGGCAAGTAGGCTTGGTGGTTGGCTACGATCAATGAGTTTGATTTCAAAATCCGATATATCAAAGTTAAAGAGAATAGAGTGGCAGATGCTCTTAGCAGGAGGATACAAGTAAATCACTTAGCAGCTATGAGCTCCTATGGGACAGATCTATAGGATAGGATCTTGCGGGCAGGTCAGCAGGATGTCAGATATATGGATATTGTGCATAGGTTGAAACAAAGCATAGGTACAACTATAGGTGATGGTGTAGGTATTTGTACATTTGATAGTATAGGTACAGGTACAGGTGATGTTACAAGTATAGGTACATGTAGTGGTACAAGTACAGGTATAGGTGCAGGTGCACAAGACATGGATTATTGTCTTATG
This sequence comes from Pinus tabuliformis, assembly GCA_031772625.1. NCBI lineage: Eukaryota > Viridiplantae > Streptophyta > Pinopsida > Pinales > Pinaceae > Pinus > Pinus tabuliformis. The sequence goes on along the minus strand of CM062818.1, from coordinate 616,060,115 downwards.
ACAGATGGTGTTATCACCAAAATAGGACCTTGATAGGCTACTGATCAGACTATCTCAGTGTAACTATTTCAAACCAATCTTTTGGCTAAGGCTTAGCCTCCTCAGCCTGAGAGGGCTCTCTCAAAGGGTTAATGATTTTGATTAAAGAATAAGATAGATGGCTAACTCTATGGTTTGTGATTGTATATGTTTATAGGTTGAAAGAAGAAGGCTGGCTACCATTGGGCTATGGAGTCAAAGTATGTTTCAGTACCACAGCAAGATCAGCTTAACATGAAGTCAGGGCATAGAGAGTTTTTATATATCAACAAAACAAAGATACAATGCAAGGAAACACAGTTTATAAATACATGAAGGAAGTTAGAGCATCATTGATGAATTCTAAGTAACATGTATTCATACCACCGCAAATAAGTGAAAGAGGAAAGCCATGAGACAACAGGACATTAAAAATTCTCTTTGAATCCTGAGTAGTGAATCCAAAACATTCTATCTAGCATGGAAGTCAAGGCATTATAGAGTTCAAGTGCAGAAATGCAAATATAAAACAATGAAACACAATTAGTTTATCTATGAAGGAAGTCAGAGCATCATTGATGAATTCTGAGTATCATAAGTAAACACCACTGCAATGTAAGTATTGGAAGATGCCATCAAAACAAGAACATACAAGAACTCTTCATGAATCTTGAGTTGTCTAAGTAGAAATTCTGCATTAGGTTAAAAATATACACAGTCTGCACATAGAGCAGCAGCTGAGCCAAAAAGTCTCCAACCCTTTGCTAATTCAACCTCTTGCTCTATATAAAGAATTTACAACATGTATTCCCTCATCACTTCTCAAGAGAATTCGAATTTGCTGTGAGTGACACCTATTCTAACCATAAAACAAACTATTAAATACAAATGACAACTAACTAGCAGTCCTAGAGTCCTAATACAATTAGGAGTGTAACTCCTTATTATGATTACAACAACCTTATCTAAACATGAAAGCATTATTTGATAGCTGCAACCTCATGAAGTTGAATTTGATGAAGCCTCCCACGTTGTCACCTTACTGCTGATGACAAGCCCTAGAAATTAGGGAACATGTTTCCCTGTTTTTAGGTTTAGGATCCTTGAAAATTGGCACGTGGGACAGAGCCTTTATCTTCTCATCCATGACATATTTTATGAAACTGAAGGAGTTTTTTGTAGCCCATGCTGTCTAGAACAAAAACCTCTCTTGGTTTTTTAAAAAACTTCTCCAGCTGTCCAGAATCTGTCCTTGGAAAACACGTGTAAAACAGGGAAAATCCGTTTTCTGAAATTAGGGTTCCAAACAAAGTTTAGTATCTCCCAACTGAAAAAACTTATGAATAAATTGAGATAGGTTATTGTATCTGGAGAGTTGATGAAGAGAAACCTCCCTCAGAATTCCAAAATACCTTTTCCTGTAACCAGAAACTGATCTTGAAAAAGACTGCTAAAACCAGAAGACAAAGCTTGACTTTCAGTAGTTTCGTAGCGCAAGTTTAACCATAAATTCCTCCCACCTAAGAACGAATTTGAATAAAATGAAAGAGGTTTTTGTATTTCAGCATGTTAGGAAGAAAAACCTCTTTCAGTTTTCAAAATTGAGTTCTCAGATGCTCAGGAAACCTTTTGGAAGTTGACTAGTAAAAGTAGAAAACAAAGTTTTTTATGTTGAAACAGGCTTTTTCAGGGGTTTCGTAGCGCGCTACGAAAACTCCTAGTTTAGAATCCCCGATTTCGTAGCGCAGCCAGTGCCAATTCTGGGTTTTGCGCTACGAAATCACCTAGAGTGAGTTTTGTACTACGAAAACCTTGACACAAGCTTGACACATGGAATTTTAGGTGATGTGGGACCAGTGATGGGCAAGAACGGAGTGTTGACCCTATTTGACCATACTAACAAGATTATTTTCTAAATCTTAGACACTAAAGCGACCATGGAAAGACTAGACCAAGATTAACACCAATCCTTTGGAATCTTAGTGATGTAAAAACACATGGTGAGGATTTTAGGACATGGAATGAGGCTGTGAAACTTTTTTTTGGAAAAGAGAATGACACTTATTGAGATGAGATGACTCAAAACCTATAAGACTATAACTAGAAACAAGGCAAACTTTCCAAAGCTTAGAAACAATAATTTTAGGGTGATAATAGATGGAATGGTTAGATTTAGACACATGATATATGTGTTGGATAATAGTGAGTTCAAGAAGGTGATCTTAAGGGAGTTTCATGCAAAACCTTATTTAGGTCACCTAGCCTACCATAAGACACTAAAAGCAGCGAAGAGATTTTACTATTGGCCAAACCTGAAGAGGGATGTAGCAAAGTTTGTGGCTAGGAGTTTTGACTATCAACGTGTGAAGAAAGAGTGTAAACATCCAAGTGGACTACTACAACCGATCGCGATTCTAGAGTGGAAACGGGAGTTCATTTCCATGGACTTCATCACAGGGTGTCCTAAGATAGTGAGACAACATGATTCCATCATGGCTATTGTGGATAGTTTGATAAAGGTTTCACATTTCATTCCGGTAAAGTATACATTCTTAGCTAGCGATGTAGCACAGATATTCATCTGAGATGTGCTCAGATTACATGGCGTTCCGAAGAAGATTGTGTCAGACAGGGATGCAAATTTCACTTCCAAGTTTTCAAAGGAGTTGTTTGCATTTTTGGGCACAGAGTTGGCTTTCAGTACAACTTATCATCTGCATACAGATGGATAGATAGAGAGGGTCAACAGGATATTGGAGGACATGTTGAGGATGTATGTGATGCATCAACAGGGAAAGTGGGAAGAATACCTTCCAATGGTATAGTTCACATACAACAATGGTTATCAAGAGTCATTGAGGATAAATCCTTTTGAGGCATTGTATGAGCGAAGTTGCAATACTCCTATGAGTTAGAGTGATCCAGTTAATAGGGTATTGATTGGACCAGACATGTTGGTAGACATGGAATAGGAAATGAAGGTTATAAAGATAAATATAAAGGCAGCACAAGATAGGAAGAAAATCTATGCAGATCAAAACAGGTTGTTCAAGGAGTTCCATGTTGGGGAATAGGTGTATTTGCGCATAAAAGCGAAGAAGAGCTCCTTCCAAATTGGATCATGTGCCAAGCTGGCACCATGGTTTTGTGGACCCTTTAGCATTGTTGAGAGGATTGGGCCAGTAGCCTACCGACTTGCACTGTCTCTAACAGGGAAATTCCATCATGTTTTCCATGTTTCATTGCTTAAGAAGTATGTTAAATATGTTGATCATGTGATTGACTGGTCTATATTGCAAGTGCAACCAGATGGAGAATTCTAGCTGAAGCCTTAGTGTATATTGTAGAAAAAGGTGCTCATGCTCTGGAACTGAACAATCGAGAAAGTTAAGGTGCAATTGAAGCACGTTGGTCCCAATGAAGCTACATGGGAGATGGCGGATCAGATGCGGGCTATGTATCCTTCCTTGTTTACCAGTTGAGGAAAAGCAGTTTTGGCATGGTGTTTTGGTATATGTTTTGGTGATGTTTGGTATATGTACATGTAGGGTGCAGTATAGGGTCTATAAATGTACCAACATTTAATTGTCAATCCAGTAGTTCATGAACTTCGAGACACAGCACTAGTAATGATAGAGAGAGCCCCTGGAAACCTGTAAAACAAATTCTAGTCTATCTTGCGTATTAATCTTGACAATAAATGAAATACTGCACTAAAATAGAATTCGAGAAAACATCAATCGAGGAAATCAAAATCATGTAGGAAATAAAAGGAAATCTTGTAGTATTTAACAATGCGAAAGGAAATTCTAAGTACGAGCAACCAGAAGGGAAATCAGAACTGGAAACCAAGCATGCCGACACAATATCAAAAAGACTGTAAATGCTAGAATAAATTCAAGAGCAATTCAAAACTATTCTGCCTGAACTAATTATATTGCATCTACCTCTGTGTAAAATTAACCTAAAAGCATTGGCAAAATTTACTGTGTACATAAACTTATGAAGGAAATGGATTCAATATAGATTCTCTCACCTTCCTTGTCCCTAGAAATAAATCTTGTAGAACTGTCCAGAAGTTTAAAGGCAACTACAATGGAAAATAAACATTATCATTTTTCAAGCATGAGGTAGTTTCCTTTTCATAAATGTCGACTCTGCAAGCATCATGATTTAAAATGACATAAATATATATGCGATCTATGCTTCTAAGTAACATATGGTTTCTTGTAAGCATAGATTGAATGAATGCGTTAATACCTTGAAACCGTGAACACTCAAGTTGATCTCAGGTTCTGGAATATAAATTAAACGGATCTGAATCAATTCAATGGTTTCAAGTTGCACATTATAGCTCATAAAGGAAAAGTGTTAATGCATAAGCTGATCTTGTAAATTCAGATGTTCTGAAGGGATGAAATCCTTATTCGATATAAAGAAATATTTCAAGTACAAGAAAAATTTCTAATGCAAAAAATCAAATCAATATTGCAGTCGAAAGGAAAACAATGCAGAAGATTTAATAATACCAATTTGAAGAAGGAAAGAGACTCGAAACAGTTAAATCTTTCACACATTAAATAATAATTTAAATGCTATTTAATCTAAAAAATGTAGAGCGGTGTTGAGCTGGTCTCACGGCCAACCCAGCCAACTCGTAACCTCTATTAGTAACCTCATTCACATAGGAATTAAATTCATTAGATGCAACAAACAAATAAATAAAACATGGCAATAAATGCTTCAATTGATATTTAAAACCAGTCTTTATATCATGTAGAGAAACACTTAACTCCAACTAGCAAGATAAGCGATCCATAAGCTATAATCTATGTGATGCTACATTGGGACCATCTTCTCCTCCCTTCTGCACGTTCCTTCTTTGCCTGTGAGTGCTTATGCTATCGACCGATCAATTGACTGATTAACTCCCCTGCTCCAGGCAATTCTAAGCTTATATATAGGCATCTCATTACAATTTGGGCTTTTACATCATCCAATTGAAATATAGGAGGGGCAGATTATCGCTCTCAACAATTTGCCAGGAATAAAATTAGGTTTGCAACTAAATGTTGAAATAGGAATTGATTCTGGTAAATCATTCCTCTTTTCCTAGAATGATGATGTGGGTGGACCGACTTCTTCCTCGAATTGCCAGAAGCATTGTCATAGTGCAGCAACTTAAGATCTGAAAGTCGTTTTGTGGTTTATTATTCACAGAACAACTCCTCTGGAGCACGATAATTATGTGTAACCACCTTCAAGGATCTATTGCATAAGAATTTTGACATCACTATGAGTCAAATTTTCCATCTTTGAAGAAGAGTATCCTATCAGGTAGCTTCTTGTTTGCTTTGAAATAATCGTCCAGTAATTCCTTAGACATCTCCTCAAGTTGTTGGATGTGTTCCACCCTGTGACTCTGGTAGCTGACTCTCACATTATAGCGATTGCACCAAGGCCAGTTGATGCTTCCAACCACTGCAACAATGGAAGGACTCGTACTATCCCCCGATCTAGGATGATTGACATATGCACCAATGTACATGACATGGTTGTTGCCAAATCTTGGTAACTGGCGAGACAAACTATGAAGAAGGGTTGCATTACTTCCCCCCACTTTGGCATTCATCTTCAATGCCAAATTAGCCAAATAGTGAGATGCCTGCGATTGTGTTGCCCGATCTGAGCATTTTTTGACATGCTCAAACAAACAACATTGCGTCACCAATCTGACATCTGTTTTGGCAATAAGCTTCAGAGTATTATACCATGGATGTTTCTCCTTCATATCATTGAACTGGGACATGGGCTTATAATCCAAAATGAAAGGAGTTGGATTCATGGCCACTCCCATCTCTCCACACCTTCTCACCAAGGAAGATGTGAACATCCATATAATTATACAAGGATCCTTTTTCAGGATATTCTGTGACAATATAAGCATCTGTTCCAGATTGTGTCTCAGATGGTGTTATAAAAGTGTCAATCAAAGTGAGTACATTGGGATGATTTAATCGACGCAGAATACAAACTTCTTGGAGCACTCTCTTTCCAAGTTCATAATTTTCCAATACATTTTCCATGCGCTTTATAGCAGCAAATTGTGCAGTACCATCAACTTGAAAAAGGCCTCTAATGCTATCAAGCCCAATGTGGCTTTTTTCCTTCTTCACAATCTCAGGAGAATGAGACGAATAGTAAACTTGGAGAATACTAGCCTATGCATTCCTTGACTCCAGTGCAGAAACATGAGTGTAGTCCAGAATCCTTCAGAGTGCATCCTTCAGAGTGTAGGCAACCATAAAAACATGCCTGGGCTAAACATTCCTGCACTCTAACATGCCTACACTGGTGCAGGAATCCATTGCACGGTATGGGTAGGTAAATGCATGTCCATAACATGTGTAAAAGCATGACCAAGTCAATTTTAAACCTACAGTAGACAAACCTTTATTAATAATGTTATAATCATGTTAAAACAAGTGAAGCAACAAATACTTGCAACAATAATCATTTAACCAACAACAACATGAGATATTTCGAGTAAAATTAAGACAAAACAGAGCCTAACATCCCCCCATGCTGACCATCTTGCATGTCCTCATGCAAGGAAATCTGGTACTGCCACTCCCTTGCAAAAAAAAACAAAATTAGAAACATTTGTAGGCATTCAAAACGATGTTCTTGCAATTCCGCGTAATCACATTTTCTACGTTGAATAAGACTTATTCTAAAAGAAAAATGTCTACTAGATTATTTATTTGCTTAGACTGATTTAAAGAAAATATGTAAACAAAAGCTTCCATGGAAAAACTAAATTTCAAGGATGGTGTTATTACTTGAATAAAAAATAGCCAGCTTTTAAAATTTCCAAAAAAATATCTCAGAGGCATCTCTGGTCAGAAGTTTCTCTTAAACAACCTCATTATAAACATGAGTGAAATGATTTAAAAACCATGGTGTTAAAAGTAAACATAGTAATACCTTCCCACATTAACCATTTTACCATTATCCATGTATAGTTGAAGCTCCTCTTGTTTGGGCACAATGAATTACCTACACTAAGGGTCCCACATCCATAAAAATCATTCCAAAAAGATAGAACTCCAAGGTATAACAATAGAAGGATTTTAAAGCCATTCTCAAAGAGATTGATAATGAGTTCAGGGAAAACAAAAACAACCAAGTAAATTATAGTGTAGAATTAACTTTAATACCACAGGCATGGCCCTACTGCCAACAGGTGTCTATAGCCTCGACATGGATACCTTTTAACCTCATGAAATGCTTGTGTCCCACCTATTAGATATAGACTCAGAGTTATTTAAGAGAATTTACTTTTTCTCTTTTTAGAAGTTAATTGAAGGCCATTGTCCTGGCTTGGTAACCAGCTAACGATAGTTCCATTCACAAGAACTAACAAGAATGAACAAGTCAGCTCGTGATGAGACCTCTTGTCTTCCAGCTTCTTCAACTGAAATCCATTACCCTGGCTTGGTGACTAGTGTGGTAATGTCATTCTCCTTAGGACCCATGATCATAGTAGGTCAGCTCATAATGAGACCTCCTATTCCTCAATTAATTTTTTTATGTTTAAAACAAAAAATTTCATTATGATTAACCTCAAATAGGTTACTGAATAGCTGGGGAACCAAATCTACTCCTTAAGAGTGCGGGATGGCGTGAAAAGTTTTTAATTAAAGTTCTTTACTGGTTGGTCGTGCTGCCCTAAAGAATTATTCAAAAAATCATCCGAGATAATGACTAAAAAGATTCCTTGAGTTGGTCATGTCAAGGTTCTTTATGAAAGCTTATTAGAGTTTTGTAGGTGTTGTCCACCATAGGAGGTTTTTCACCAGTCCCTTTGAAGAGGAACTTGAAAAGATTTTATGGATGATAGTTTGTTAGAATAGGAAAAAGTATTACATGTAACTTATAACAATACCCTTCACTGACATATTAATCCATAATCAAAGTCACTTTAAAATATGAGGCAGTAAGTGTAAAGTTCTTCTGACAAGTCTTACCATGAGAGTACATAATAATAGAAATTTCAAAAGCTATGCTTTTAGGGAATCATAAGTTCAACAGTGTTGTTATACATCTTTATTCATTATTCTCACATTACCCTACCATATTTAAAAAAAGAGAGAGAAATATCACCTTTAAGTGTAGGCGTACTTCCAATGAAGCCATGTGCATAACAAAATGCTGATTATACTCACGCTTAGTTTTAAAGAATAGACTTCAAAACATACCAAAGCATGAGAAACCAATTGCTTCAATTGACATGGTATCAAGAATTTTTGAATGATGAGGAAATGAGGTGAGTTTATGACTACTCGAAACCATGATTCAATGAAATCCACATATTTATGATTCTCCAACTGATGCAAGTCTTCCACAGTTTGATAGTCACTCTCCTAGAGGCACAAAGAATCTAGTGAAAGACAAAAGATAAATCCCTCAAGTTCAGGCTCAAATATTTGATTTTTAAATTGACAAGAATGGTTGAGAGAGATTCTAGGGTTTTGAGCTTCATCAAAATTTTGAGAACAAGTCCAATGAAAGATTGCTCCTCTGGTGGTCTTTGAATTATATCTTCCTTGGGTAAATGTTTTGCAGTAATGGGGAAGTTTCCAAATTCATTCCCTTTCCCAACATGGAAGATGTGACATTTTGTTCGATAGCGAGAAGAATAGGTGTTTCAAATTGTTGTTCAACCTGATGGTTTGGATTAGGGTTTAGGAGATGGTTTGGGTTAGGGTTTTGGTTAAGGCTTGGGCTATGATTTGGATTTGGATTGGGGTTAGGCTTTGAACGAGGGTTGGATATAGGTTCTGGATTAAGACTAGGGTTAGGTCTAGGGTATGGATTAGGGTTTGGGTTAGGACTAGGGTATGGGTTAAGACTAGGGTATGGGTTAAGGCTAGGATAAGGGTATGGACTAGGGTTAGGGCAAGGATTAGGGTGAGGTTGCACATGCAGCTAGGACCATGGAGGAGGATGAATTGATGGTGCATTCGAAAGACATTGTGGTTGTTGTTGATGTTCAAGTAATTGAATTTGCATGAGAGATTTCCCTAGAGAGAGGGATCCAAATGTTTCTTGAGGCCATGTAGATATTTGGCTCGAAGATGAGGGCCAAGGAGAGGGCCACTGCAACCATGAAGCAAGATGTTCAATCGGAGGAGGATTAAAATTTTGCCATGAAACTGCAGGATTATAAACATGTTGAGGAACCTTCTCAGGAAAATAAGCATTTTTCCAAGTATCATATGGTGTTGGGTTCTGAGTTATACTTGGTAGTCAATTTGATTCCTTGATTTTACCAGTGCCTTTAGTAATCCTGGTAGTGTTGGGCAACGTTCTGTTAGATGATCCTCATCACAATTTTTTCAAACTTTCAGGCTACTGAGTGGACACTTTCCAAGGAAGTGTTTCTTTCTCTAGTTGGCGCAAAAGATAAGTAGTGATTTGTCATCCTTCTTCTGCTCTTCCCGCAAATCATCTAATTTTGAAATCAAAGATTTATTAATATCATTCTTGTGTTCAATCAAAATATTAAAATTTTCACTTGTTAATTCTTCATTGGATGAGTTGTATGTCTTCATAGCATCATAAAAACTCCTCATTAGATGATTCCTAAAAGTACCATTTTCCTATTTTTAGTAAGCCAACTGGTACATCTGTTAGTACATGAATAGTGTATAGATATGTATAGGGTGGGGAGTTCTTACAACATCAGATAAAATGAGAAACCTTAAAACAACAGTGTAGGAAAGAAATAAATTCAAAGAACATAAAATTGCAAGAGAAACTAGGTGAAGGAAAAACATAAATGCAACAGGTCACCAAGGTCAATCCCCTAAGTGCCTCCCCGACAACGACACCAAAATGTTGCGTGCAGTATAGGGTCTATAAATGTACCAACATTTAATTGTTAATCCGATAGTTCATGAACTTCGAGATGTAGCACTAGTAATGCCGGAGAGAGCCCCTGGAAACCTGCAAAACAAATTTTAATCTATCTTGTGCATTAATATTGACAATAAATGAAATCCTGCACTAAAAGAGAATTCAAGAAAACATCAATCAAGGCAATCAAAATCATGCAGGAAATAAAAGTCAATCCTATACTATTTAACAATGCGAAGGGAAATTCTAAGTACGAGCAACTAGAAGGGAAATCCGAACTGGAAACCAAGCATGCCAACATAATTACAAAAATATTGTAAATGCTGGAATAAATTCAAGAGAAATTCAAAACCATTCTGCCTGAACTAATTCTACTAAATCTACCTCTATGCAAAATAACCTGAAAGCATTGGCAAAATTTATTGTGTAAATAAACTTATGAAGGAAATGGATTCAATATAGATTCTCTCGCCTTCCTTGTCCCTAGAAATAAATCTTGTAGAACTGTCCAGAAGTTTAAAGGCAACTACAATGGAAAAATAGACATTATCGTTTTTCAAGCATGAGGCAGTTTCCTTTTCATAAATGTCGGCTATGTTGAGAATGCAACAAGATGATGGAGCTTAGTGGAAAGAAGTCGCCTTCACTAAGTGGGCCCGCAGGCTATTTTTGGCGCAAAGTCTATTTTTAGACATATGGATCATGGTCTATGAGTTGCAGTATGTTATTTATGGATGATTGGTCATGTTGGTAAAAATAGATGGACTTCTATTTTTAGACTGCCAGGCTAAAAATAGAACAGTCGAATATTATTGTCTCATAATAATATTTGGACTATAAACATTATCTTATCCTCTTGGAGCACTTCAGTTCGAGCTACGGATGTGGCACATGCAACTGCCAGAAGGAAATACGCTTTTCTTATGGGTTAGTTTAGCTATTGCATGATGGACTTCAGTTAGAACTCAAGTGATTGAGTTTCGGTGGAGTTGATTGAGGAGTTGATGGAGTTGTGTTCAGTTTGACTTAGTTGAACTAGTTGTATTTAGTCTAACTGCAGAATACACTAGTGATGAGTGATCTGAATTAATTGTTAAATTAATTCACTAATTATTAACTCATAAATCAACTAAATAATACATCTGTTAACTCAGTGCATGGACAGTTCAGTGGAGACAAGTGTTAGAGGTTGAGATTGCTATCAATTGTGACTATAGATGTGACTATAGTTGTGCATGAGATTTGCACATGCATGGATGGAGATTGCCCATGAGGCTTGTGTAGTATACCAAGGGAATTCGTTTTTACAGAGTGGATGATTTCTATTGCAAATTGCGCAGTGGAGGCAGGCAAAGCAGTGGAGGAGATTTGAGCCGTGATTGATCAGATCTGAACTAGTTTTGTGTGTAACAGGTGGAGATAGTACTGAGTACTTGTGAGGAGTATTGTACTATGTATTGTTACATGTTCTCTATCATTATAATATACAAATAGTGTGGGGTTTTCAGCTGTATGCTTTCCCCAGGTTACATACTGTGTTAATGTGTGCATGCGATTTATGTTTCATTGTTTTTGATGCTGCTAAATTGATGATCAACATAGAGGAGATTATGTATTGTGCATGTATTCCGCAATAGTGTATAATCGGGATAATCTATGTGAATAAGTACTTAATTATTTAAAATTTCTACATGGTATCAGAGCTGTTGATCATCAAATCTACTATTCAGAAAGTGTTTACATTTTATTTCTTCAGGCAGAGTCTGTAATCGGGCCAGGTAGCCTCTGGATTCATCCTTCCTTTGGAAGGTAAGATATCTGGTAAAAGCCCATACAGTCAATCTCTATACGAGAAATACTTTGATCTCATGAATTATAGATCAGAGGCGGTTGAGTTTTTGAGCTGGTGGAATTTGAATTTGCAGCAGTGTTTTCTTGGTATCAACGTGGCAATGTCTTTCAATGGATTGCGATTGGAGTATGCTCTTGAGGGCTGCTCGAACTATATTGCATGGAAGGACAGGATGGAGGCGGTGTTAGATGATAATGGGCTGAAGGAGTTCATAGAGGCTGAGGTCCCAAAGCCTACTGATGCTGCTGAAGCTGAGGTTTGGCAAAAGAAGACAACAAAGTGTCAAAGGATTCTGTTGGAGGGCGTGAAGGATCACATTGTGTCCAGCCTGCATGGAAAGACTTCTCCATACTTGATGTGGAAAGCGTTGATAGATCTATTCCAAAGCAAGAGCGATCAGAGGAAGTTGGCGCTCAAGGATAAACTTAGAAACATTAAATGCGAGAAGGGAGACAGTATGCCCAAGTATCTCACGAAGTTCACTCAGTGCAAGGATGAGCTGGGAAGTGTGGGGGTGACTGTCAATGATGAGGACTTGGTGAGCTTGGCTCTCCTTGGTCTTCTGAAGAGTTGGCATTCCTATCAGGACTCTATCAATGGTCGGGAGAAATTGCCAAGACGGGAGAGACTTTGGTCAGATCTTGTGCAGGAGGAGATCAGGTAGAATACCAGGGACGGATCTTCATCAAAGGGACCTGATGAAAAAAATTGCGCTTTGGCTGCCAAAGGCAAGAAGGGGAAGAACAAGAAAGCTTCTCATTCCGGTGCGAAAGGCAAGAAGTAGGATATGTCCAAGGTGAAGTGCTTTCACTATCACCAGCATGGACACTATGCCACTAATTTTCCGCAGAAGAAGAAGAACAAGCAAGCTGCTGGATCTGCAGTAGGAGAGACTCTAGCCTTGCAGTTTGAGCTTGATTTTTCATTGATCGCATGCTTGGTATCAAGTGTGATGGGATCGGTATGGTTCTTGGATAGTGGTGTGTATGATAGGAGATCGAGATTTGTTTTCTGATCTGGAGGAGAAAGATCTTGGAGTGCACATCGAGATGGGCGATGATGGTAGATACAGTGCAACTGGTATCGGTACCATTTCCTTTGAGAGGGAGTCTGGTAAACCATTCGTATTGAAGGAAGTGATGCATGTTCCAGGATTGAAGAAAAATCTTATCTCTGTGGCGATGTTAGAAGACAAGGGGTATGATGTTGTTTTCAGTGAGGGAAAGGCTTTCTTGCGCAGTAAGAGAACTGGAGAAACTCGGATGATAGGGGTTCGAGTAAGGAACCTTTATCAGTTGCATGTATATGGCTGCGCAGCAATGGCATGCAAGGCAGAAGGATTGGTGAGCCGGGATGATGGCAAGCTGTGGCATAGGAGATTGGGTCACCTTCACCATGGAGCCTTGAAGATACTATAGCAGATCACTACAGGGCTTCCTAAAGGCACTCTTGCGCAGTCAGATTAGTGCAAGGGGTGTACTTTGGGAAAGTTTGTGAAAGCCACCTTTCACGAGAATATTAGTCGCGCCACGACGATCCTTGAGAGAATTCACGTAGACGTGTGTGGACCTTTCTCAGTAGCTTCGACAGCAAAACACAAGTATTATGTGATCTTTGTTGATGATTTCTCTCGAAAGTGCTGGATCTTTTTCATGCAGAAGAAGAACGAGACATACTCAAAGTTCTGTGAGTTTAAAGCACTAGTCGAGAAGGAGTCGGGGAAGAAGGTGAAGGTTCTTAGGAGCGATAATGGTGGTGAATACATCTCTAGCGAGTTCAAGGACTTTTGCAGTGCAGAAGGGCTTCGAAGAGAGCTCATAGCTCCCGATAACCCACAGCAGAACGGGGTTGCTGAGCGGAAGAATAGAACGATTGTGGATGCTGCACGGGCGATGTTGCATGATCAGGGCCTACCCCTTCACTTGTGGGCGGAAGCATGCAATACAACAGTATATGTGCAGTACTGTTGTCCTCACAGGATACTTGGCATGAGTACACCCAAGGAGGCTTATTCTAGTAAGAGGCCTGATATTTCTCATTTGAGGATTTTTGGTGCTAACGTTTACATGCATGTGACGAAGGATTCCAGGAAGAAGTTGGAGTCGACTGCAGAGGTTGGGATATTTGTGGGGTACACTGATCCGCCCCACAACTATCATGTGTATTTTCCAGACAGTGGCAAGACTGTTGTGCGACGGGATATAAAATTTCAGGAGGAGAAAGCCATGAAGTGTTCGCTTGAGAGGGAGCCACACTTGCATGCATATGAGGAGCTATTAGTTCCTAAGGTTGAGCTCTAGGACGTGGGTCAGCCACAGGACGAAGTTCATGGAGTGGAAGAGACCACTCATGCAGCGCCAACCATCAAAGGGTGAAAGCGCTTGACAGAAGCTGAGCGACTGGCTCAAGATGCAGAGAAGGTTGTAGGACCACCTACAGCTCAACGTAGACAGAGACAGCCACCCGATCAGTACACTGGATACATGGCTCTTGTGAGAAAATGTGTTGTGACTGAACCATCCTCTTTCGAGGAAGCTGTGGAGGATCCCGCATGGGTAGATGCCATGGTGGAAGAGTATGATTCGATTGTCAGAAACAGTGCATGGGAGATTGTCCCAAGACCGGAATGGAAATCACTGGTGGGTTCGAGATGGATCTACAAATTTAAGCAGGTAGCTGACGAGAGTGTGGAGAAGTACAAGGCAAGATTTGTTGCCCGAGGCTTTTCACAGATAGAGGGGATCGATTATGAGGAGACCTTTTCACCTGTTGCAAGGTATTCTTCCATACGAACGATTCTTTCTCTCTTAGCGCAGATGGGGTGGCACATTCATTAGATGGATGTGAAGACTGCGTTCCTCAATGAAGTCATTGAGGAGGAGGTGTACATTGAGCAGCCCGAAGGTTTCAAGATCTTCAGCAGCGAGTCACATGTGTGTAGGCTCAAGAGAGCGCTGTATGGGTTGAAGCAAGCACCATGTGCTTGGTACACACGGATAGACAGTTATTTCACCAGACTTGGATTCTCCAAGAGTGAGGCGGATCCTAACCTATACCAGATTGTGGTGGAGGGTAAGTTGCTTATCATTATACTTTATGTAGATGATTTGATTCTAACGGGTGATGAGCTGTTGATACTTTCATGCAAGGATGATCTTGCTAAGGAGTTTGAGATGAAGGACTTGGGCCTACTTCATTATTTCCTGGGATTGGAAATCTGGCAGCGCAGTGATGGACTATTTGTTTCTCAGGGTAAGTATGCTCGGGAGATACTGGAGAAGTTCAACATGCATGGCTGCAAGCCTGTTGATACTCCTCTTCCTAGAGGTTGGAGGAAGGAGGATGCCACTTTAGTAGAAGAAGTGGATGCCACTGTTTATCGACAGTTGGTGGGGTCGCTTATGTATCTGGTCAATACACGACCCCAAATATGCTATGCTATTAACCAGCTTTCACAAGCTATGGTTAAGCCTACCAAGCTCTTCTGGAAGGCAGCCAAGCATGTATTGCGTTATTTGAGAGGCACATCGGGATATGGTTTGTGGTACAGACAGGAGGATGAGGTGAAGCTATGTGGCTTCACGGATGCAGATTGGGCAGGGAGCCCAACGGACAGAAAGAGCACATCAGGAGGGGTCTTCAGTATCGGGTCGACAACAGTTTCTTGGTACAACAGGAAGCAGAGATCCGTGGCACTCAGTTTAGCAGAGGCCGAGTATATGGTAGCAAGTTTGGCTGCATGCGAGGCTATATGGATGAGGAAGATCCTGGTCGGGTTGTTCGATTCTCACTTGGAGCCTACAATGATTTATTGTGATAACCAGAGTTGCAATAAACTCTCGGCTAATCTAGTATTTCATGATAGATCCAAGCACATTGACATCAGGTACCATCATATCAGAGATTGTGTGCAGCGGAGAGTCATGTTACTTTCCTACATTCCAACGGAGGATGAAGATGCTGATATCTTGAGGAAGGCACTCACCAGGAGCAAATTCGAATACCACCGAGGCAGGATGGGGGTTGCTGATAATCCATATCTTGTTGAGAGGGAGTGTTGAGAATGCAACAAGATGATGGAGCTTAGTGGAAAGAAGTCGCCTTCGCTAAGTGGGCTCGCAGGCTATTTTTGGCGCAAAGTCTATTTTTAGACTATGTCTATTTTTAGACATATGGATCATGGTCTATGAGTTGCAGTATGTTATTTGTGGATGATTGGTCATGTTGGTAAAAATAGATGGACTTCTATTTTTAGACTGCCAGGCTAAAAATAGAACAGTCGAATATTATTGTCTCATAATAATATTTGGACTATAAACATTATCTTATCCTCTTGGAGCACTTCAGTTCGAGCTACAGATATGGCACATGCAACTACCAGAAGGAGATATGCTTTTCTTATGGGCTAGTTGAGCTATTGCATGATGGACTTCAGTTAGAACTCAAGTGATTGAGTTTCGGTGGAGTTGATTGAGGAGTTGATGGAGTTGTGTTCAGTTTGACTTAGTTGAACTAGTTGTATTTAGTCTAACTGCAGAATACACTAGTGATGAGTGATGTGAATTAATTGTTAAATTAATTCACTAATTATTAACTCATAAATCAACTAAAGAATACATCAGTTAACTCAGTGCATGGACAATTCAGTGGAGACAGGTGTTAGAGGTTGAGATTGCTATCAGTTGTGACTATAGATGTGACTATAGTTGTGCATGAGATTTGCACATGCATGGATGGAGATTTCCCATGAGGCTTGCGTAGTATACCAAGGGAATTCGTTTTTACAGAGTGGATGATTTCTCTTGCAGATTGCGCAGTGGAGGCAGGCAAAGCAGTGGAGGAGATTTGAGCTGTGATTGATCAGATCTGAGCTAGTTTTGTGTGTAACAGGTGGAGATAGTACTGAGTACTTGTGAGGAGTATTGTACTATGTATTGTTACATGTTCTCTATCATTATAATATACAGATAGTGTGGGGTTTTCAGCTCTATGCTTTCTCTGGGTTACATACTGCGTTAATGTGTGCATGCGATTGATGTTTCATTGTTTTTGATGCTGCTAAATTGATGATCAATGTAGAGGAGATTATGTATTGTGCATGTATTCCGCAATAGTGTATAATCGGGATAATCTCTATGAATAAGTACTTAATTATTCAAAATTTCTACAGGCTATGCAAGCATCATGATTTAAAATGACATAAATATATATGTGATCTCTGCTTATGAGTAACATATGATTTCTTGTAAGCATATATTGAATGAATGTGTTAATACCTTGAAACCGTGAACACTCAAGTCGATCTCAGGTTCTAGAATATAAATTAAATGGATCTGAATCAATTCAATGGTTTCAAGTTGCACATTATAGCTCATAAAGGTAGAGTGTTAGTGCATAAGCTTATCTTGTAAATTCAGATGTTCTGAAGGGATACAATCCTTATTCGATATAAAGAGAGATTTCGAGTGCAAGAACAATTTCTAATGAAGAAAATCAAATCAATATTACAGTCAAAAGGAAACATTGCAACAGATTTAATAATACCAATTTGAAAAAGGAAAGAGACTCAAAACAGTTAGATATTTCACACAGTAAATAATATTTTTTATGCTATTTAATCTATAAGATGCAAAGCGGTGTCGAGCTAGTCTGGCGGCCAACCAGGCCAACTCACACCCTCTATTAATAACCTAGTTCACATAGGAATTAAAGTAATTAGATGCAACAAACAAATAAACAGAACATGGCAAGAAATGCTTCAATTGATATTTAAAATCAGTCTTTACATTATGTAGACAAACAATTAACTCCAACTAGTAGGAGAAGCAATCCATAGGCTATAATCTACATGATGCTACATTGGGACCAACTTCTCCTCCCTTCTGTGAGTTCCTTCTGTGCCTATGCGTGCTTATGCTATCGACTGATCAATTGACTGACTAACTCCCCTACTCCAGGCAATTCTAAGCTTATATATAGGCATCTAATTACAATTTGGGCTTTTACATCAGCCAATTGAAATATAGGAGGGGCAGATCATTGATCTCAACAATTTTCCAGGAATAAAATTAGGTTTGTAACTAAATGTCGAAATAGGAATTGATTCTAGTAAATCGTTCCTCTTTTCCTGGAATGATGATGTGGGTGGACTGACTTCTTCCTCGAATTGCCAGAAGCATTGTCATAGTGCAACAACTTAAGATCTGAAAGTTGTTTTGCGGTTTATTATTCATGGAACAACTCCTCTGGAGCACGATAATTACCTGTAACCACCTTCAAGGATCTGTTGCATAAGAATTTTGACATCACTATGAGTCAACTTTTCCATCTTTAAAGAAGAGTATCCTATCAAGTAGCTTCTTGTTTGCTTTGAAATAATCATCCAGGAATTCCTTAGACATCTCCTCGAGTTGTTAGATGTATTCCACCCTGTGACTCTGGTCGCTGGCTCTCGCATTATAGCAATTGCACCAAGGCCAGTTGATGCTTCCAACAACTGCAACAATGGAAGGACCCGTACTATCCCCGATCTAGGATGATTTACATCTGCGCCAATGTACATGACATGGTTGCTACCAAATATCGGTAACTGGTGAGACAAGCTATGAAGAAGGGCCGCGTTACTTTCTCCCACTTTGGAATTCATCTTCAATGCCAAATTAGCCAAATACTAAGATGCCTGTGATTGTGTTTCCCAATCTGAGCATATTTTGACATGCTCAAACAAACAACACTGCGTCACCAATCTGACATTTGTTTTAGCAATAAGCTTCAGAGTATTATACCCTGGATGTTTCTCCTTCATATCATTGAATTGGGACATGGGCTTATAATCCAAAATGAAAGGAGACAGATTCATGGCCACTCCTATCTCTCCACACCTTCTCACCAAGGAAGATGTGAACATCCATATAATTATACAAGGAGCCTTTGTCAGCATATTCCGTGACAATATAAACATCTGTTCCAGATGGTGTCTCATATGGTGCTATAAAAGTGTCAATCAAAGAGGGTACATTGGGTGATTTAATTGACACAAAATACAAACTTCTCGGAGTACTCTCTTTCCATGTTCATAATTTTCCAATACATTTTCCATGCGCTTTATAGCAGTGAATTGTGTCGTACCATAAACTTGAAAAAGGCCTCTAACGCTATCAAGCCCAATGTGGCTTTCTTCACAGTCTCAAGAGAATGAGACAAATAGTAAACCTGGAGAAGATCAGCCTACGCATTCCTTGACTCCAGTGCAAGAACATGAGTGTAGTCTAGAATCCTTCAGAGTGTAGGCAGCCATAAAAACATGCCTGGACTAAACATTCCTGCACTAAAACATGCCTGCACTGGTGCAGGAATCCATTTCACAGTACGGGCAAGTAAATGCAAGTCCATAACATGCGTAAAAGCATGATCAAGTCAATTTTAAACCTGCAATTGACAAACCTTTATTAATAATGTTTTAATCATGTTAAAACAAGTGAAGCAACAAATACTTTCAACAATAATCATCTAACCAACAACAGCATGAGAGATTTCAAGTAAAAATAAGACAAAACAGAGGCCCAATAGTACATATGTATATGGATGTAAATACCGCCATGAGCTATGCTATAAAACTCCAATAAGCAGTATGGGTGTCATGTCATTATGATGTTTTGTTGTTATGTTTGATGTTGGTTTGTTTCTCAATAGGTTGATAATTGTAAATATTGCATTGAGCTAAGTTATAAAGCTCCATCGACAATATATTTTGCTTACAGTGGTTTTGTGGTTATAGGTGTTTTTGAAAACCAAGGACAGTGTTCCCCCAAGGGGGAGGGTTCTGCAACAATCTTGGTGAAAATTCCATGTAATTAAAGTAAATAAAGGAAAAATAATAACCAGGGATGATGGGACACTTATTCTAAGCTGAATGTTGTGTAAAATCCTAGTTATGCGGATCACTTGTGATTGGTTATGGCTAAGGAAATTAGCAAAGGAAATGGATAAGGATTTGGAAATGAAAAATGGCATTTTTGGCACATTTATTTATGAAAATAATGGAAATTAGGAGAAAAAGGAGGTGAGAGGTCACAAGTTGCATATGAGGATGAAAATGAAGGAAAATAATGGAAAATGAAGAAAACAAAGGCCTCATTCAAAAGAAGGCTTCTGAGGACCAGTTGGTGACCTTTTGTCAGATCAGTTTTGGAGCTCTCTCATTATTCTCTCTCTCTCATACTCTTGGAGACTTATAGTTTTCTTGGAGCACTCTTGGAGGGCATGGCATACTTGGATTCTTGGAGCAAGAAGGAAAAGGAAGAGTAGGAAAGCACAAGAGGGCATCAAGATCAACAACTACACCATATTTTCTTGCAAGTACCGAGTTTCATGTATGTTTCCTATACTAGTTTTTGGCATGCATGGGATATGAATGTGGATTATTGGTGGTGATCTATCATTGACATAGAAGATTTCCTGGACTAACAATGGATTACCTAGCCTTTCCATTTCCTGGATAGCCATGGTGATTGTGGGTTTAATTTCATTGTTTGTTTTTGCTTGGTTCTCATGTTTCCTTTGATTGGGTTGATTTATTAGTTCCTGGTAGCCCTGGTTGGACAAACGCTCTGGAAGACTTGTAACAGCTTGGGTTGAGTTACTAGTCCTGGAATCCTTGGTTAGAAAAACACTCTAGAAGCCCTTGGTGGGTTGAGTTACTAGTCCTAGAAGCCTTGGTTGGACAAACGCTCTGGAAGCATTGGTTGGAACAAACACCTTAAAATCCCTGAAAGGCTTAGATGGAGATCAATCCGATGATGGTTTTATGATGTCCAACCATGAGGTGGAATCACTGTTTGATGGGTTGAGGTAGATGACCCCTAGAAGCCCTAGATGAGTTTGATTGATGTTTTCCATGAGATCCCACATTCATTCTTGGAATATGACGCGAGGGTGAAGGAATAAAGAGATATTTGGCTCAGCCATTCTACGGTTGGGTGGAATGTGGAAGTCCCATCGTAGGTTTGGCTTTTGTATCAATAATGAAAGGTTATTTCTCCTTGTATTTCTATGAGAATTTTGATGGATCATATGTGGTCTATATGGTTATACTTTCATGAGAATTTTTACTACTATTATGTTGGTTATGTATGTGTTTTATGATAGCATCCATGTATGGCTTTCATGATGTTTTTACTTGTAATTTAATGATCAATGTATCTATGACATAGTGGATGGAATGCCGGTTGATGTATTGAGGCATCAGTGGTTCTTAGAGATTCTTAGCCATGTATGAGACACCTATTCTTAGAACTGTTATTTACACCTGTAGATTACATGTCCGTGATATGTTTGATAAAATGTCTGCCATGTCTAGTAGGGGTCCAATCAAGGTCTTAAACAAGTATTTTCTTTAGCACTGTAATTTCCATGCTATTTTACTATTTTGAAGAGATGGTTCAATTATGGGCAATGACCTGGGCTCTAGGTCTGAAAAAGTGGCTCAAATCCCAAGGATGTTGGCATAGAACTGACTAAATGAGTCCCTGGAGGCGGACATGCAAGCCTGTGAGAGAGACTCTGGGTTTTTGGACATTGTCATGCCTATAACATGAGAGCGACTGAGGCTTATGTTGTCCAAAAGTTCAGTGGACACAAGGGCAAGCTATCTGAAGTTTGGATTAGTTCCTGGGGGTCCTGAAGCTAATGTCGAATGTTTGTATGGTGTTTTTACGTCGATTCCACCTCCTTAACATGACTTATGACGTCGAATCATATCATAGTGGCCTTTCGTCGCATGTTTACCCCGGTTGTCCGGTTTCTTGGGTAGATGTGGGAGGAGGGTATTACATATTCATAGTTCACTTTGAAACATTTTACTTAATATTATCATTCAAATATTTTATTTATGGACCACATTGTCTATATTTAAATGTTTTTTTATCATTAATACATATTTTTAATACATGTAAATATTACTAAATCCTACATAATGAAATATTTCATTTATCATTCACATTTAGTTTCATATTTCAATATGAAATCCATATATACAAGTTTATATTGAAATGTTTTATCTATATAAAGCTAGATACAAATATTTTATTTATGGTTCTAAGAGTGGAAGTGAAATATTTCCTTTGTAATATTAACAAGGGAGCTCAGTGAGAAACTTGATGATTGATGTTTTATAATACTTTTAATTAAAACTAACCAAATATATACATTCATTTTTTATTTTTGTTGTAGTCAAAATTAGTTTTCAATTTAGAGTATATTTTATTCTTATTTTAAAAAGATATGTCTCAAATCCAAGGGGAGTACTAAAGAAATTACACATCTCCCTCATACTAACCTGTAGAATGTACTTCTTGACAAAAAGAAACACTTAATGAAATTGAAAATATCATATACATTTCATTTGAGTTATTCATACTCTTATATGAGGATCTCTTAGTTGAATTGTGAGCAAACAAATTGCATTTAATTAAATTCATTTTAGCACATAATCTAAATCTTAATGAAGAACAAGTATAGGTTTGGGTAAAATGAGATTTTTTTTTTATAATCAAGAAGTTAAAGAGACACACATGCCTAATAATAATGTATATAGACCTTAAAGGAAACTTTTATAGCTAATTAATATTCACTCTCAATTGGATATGGAATATATTTCAACTTTCTTCGACTGCAGAGCCAAATCCAAATCATGATGAAGTGGAATTTGAGTTTCTGTGAAATGTGTCTAGGAACCTTTTTTTTCACAAGAAAAAAACAACTAGATTTCATTAAACATAAAAGTGGATACATTCCAACAAGGCTAATGAGCCACTATCTACCGCAGAAAAAGTAAAATAGACTCCCAATTGAGAAAGGAGATGCAAGAACAAGCTTCGTGAAGCAGCCAAACTAGGTGAGACTAGATTCTCAAAATGAATATGTGAAAACATGAGATTACTAGCTGACTAAAAAAGCCAAACTCAAATAATATTTTGGCGAAAAAAAATTTCCAATGACTAAGAAAAAAAACACAAACCTTCTGCCAAGAGCAGAAAATGGCAACCAAAAAAAAAGAAAAACAAAACAAGTCACGACTCCTTAGAACCTGAAACTTCTAGAGCCAATTAAAGATCCTTTGACAACAGAGGAGAAGTAGATAAAGCCCAATAAAGCAAATCTATGACATTTGGAGAGGTGGTCTGCCTCCATGTTCTACTCACGAAAAATATGAGACAAATCGATGCTCTTAAAAGATGTTGACACATCACGAATTTGTAGCTTCAAATGGTGGAGAGAGGGCGAACCAAAAGTAGAGTGACCTTGAGCCCATTCTATAACTGATTTTGAGTCTCCCATAATTATGAGCTCCTCCAAATCTATCTAATTGGTAGATCACAACAATCCCAAAAGCATAAGAAATCAGGCCTTATTGTTGGAAACCTTCACCCCCATGTCAGAATAAATTATAAGAATGGCGAGAATTTAAGACTATATAATAACCAAACCCACAAACCCCTTCTGAGGATCCTCAATCAAAGAAGTCCACCGACAAGGACCAATCAATAAACTTGTAAAGATAACTCCTGCCATTGGGCTTAGGCCTCCATGACCCAATCTCCTAGAAGTATGCCACAATATTTAGGCTAGGCTAACAAAATACACATCACGGGCTACATGTTAAAAAATGGAGGCATTGTTGCACCTCCATATACTGAAATAGATGTAGAAAAGGAGGGATCTATACTCTTTTTTCTCTTCAAACCACTATGAAAGGTTCAAATTGATGGAATATTTGTCCACCCAAGCCTGTAAATTGAGAGACTTAAAAACCCCATTCTAGATTGAAACTGCAAATTTACAAGTGAGAAAAAGGTGACCTACCACTTCGTCCTTCCTTCCACACAATAAGAATACATCAGGCCCTAAAACCCTCTTTTATTAAGGTTCTCCCACGTGAGAATGCTATTGTGGCGGAAGTGGGAACTGATGGGCTTTCAAATTATACATGAATTAAGGTCCATATAACCATCCTTCAACACATTAAACCTCTCTTTTTGCATTAGATGACATATTTTTAGCTTTAATATGTTCAT
Organism: Pinus tabuliformis; assembly: GCA_031772625.1. Classification (NCBI taxonomy): domain Eukaryota; kingdom Viridiplantae; phylum Streptophyta; class Pinopsida; order Pinales; family Pinaceae; genus Pinus; species Pinus tabuliformis. The sequence continues at coordinate 616,036,250 of CM062818.1, read as the reverse complement.
TAGGAAGGTTTAGGGATAATTGCGTATTTGTACCTAATATTTTTTTTTTTGTAGAATATTGTGAGAATATTGTGCAAATTATGAAGATTTGGAGGTTGAAATAATTTAGGGACTTTCTCCTAGCTATAGGAGGACCAAAGATTGGATAATAAATGAATAGGATATTATGAAATTATTGCACAAATTTTGGAGCTCCGGTGATTGAGAAAATCTAGGAATGTGTTCCCTTCCATTTAATGCAAATTCCTAATGTTGGGGCATGTATTTTCTAGTCTTCTCTTGGAGAAAGCATTTTATTTAGCATCTCCACTTTCATTTCTAGCAGGGATGTACTTGGATTGATTCAAATAATGAAGTTTGGTGCCATTTTAAGCCTTTAAATCTTGGTTTCCTCCATAGGAATTTGAGTTTCCTTGGCCTTGGCCATCCTAGCAACCTTAGACCCCTCATGTAAAATTTCAGTATTTCCTTTGAATGTATTTTTCGTTTGCATCTCTTATTTATGCATTTACTATTCATGCTTCTTTTGTTGTAAGTATTATTGGTTAAATAATTGAAGTGATTTGTTTTGAAATTTATTTACAGATTCACAAGCATGATTTATCCTTAGAACAACTTTGAAAATTCATATTCATCATTGAGCTACTTGGATTGGTTTACTAGTTCACAAATCTAGAATTTCTGGAAGTCCCTTGTAGCAAAATAGTAGTAATTGTTTGTTATTTTTTAGAACATGTTAATGAACTTAATTTGAGTTTATTCCACTTGTATTGGGTCATAGAAACATTAAAGGTAATAAAAATATTTACCCCATAACATTTTCACTTGATTAGGTTAGGCATTTGTTAGGTTAATTAGCTCACTAGTTCTTGAATTTTCGGTTTTTAGAGTAGTAATTTTCCGTTATTTTTTAGTACGTATTAAAAAGGGTGTTTTGGAGTGATTCCACTTGGAATGGAGTCCTATAACATCCTAATTAATAACAAAAAATTTCCCATCTCATTTGAATTGATTTACTTTGGAATTTGACAAGTTATCTCACTCTTGTAGAAAAACATGGCCTCCTGTAGCAAGTCTACTATAACACATGTAAAGTTGACTAGATCTGCTAAAAAAACTTGGTTTTTGTCCCTTAGGATTGAATATTTACCTCTAGGCTCCAAAACTGAGATTGAGTAAGACCTAAAACCTATTAATCCTTGCCTCTTCTCCATTGCAATTGACCTCTGTAGTTATGGTTAGTGGACAAATTCATGACTTAAAGAGCATAATGATGATTTTCATGATTACTTTATGAAGCACCTTATGAAATTTGTTGAAAAAATATATCTTGAATGTAGTGATTGAAGAATGATTTAATTGTGTTTCATACATATTAAGCTATGGTTCCCATTTCCAAAATTGTTATTTCTATTGCATAGACTAGGATTCCTTTTGATGTATCATTTACACTGTGCAAATAGGTTAATGTTTACATTTTTGCAAATAGGATTAACATATACATTCATGTAAAATAGAATATCCTTTCCTTTCTACAAAAATAACTAGGATTTCCTCTCTGCAAAAGTAATTAGGTTTCCTTTCTGCAAATAGAGTAACATTTCCGTTTCTGCAATTAGTTTAGGCTTGGATTTCATGGAATCCACTTCATTATATTAGATCAATGAAAGAAGGACACATTACATAATGCACATATATCGTCAAAACCTCTTAATTTTGTACTAACCTAGGGTTGATAATTTAAGTTGATAGCCTCAGGAGTTGCAACATTCTTGTTGCGATACTGGGGCTCATCACTTTTTGGCGCCATTGGTGGGGAGGTGTCAAAGTATGAATTTTTTTCTTCCCTAGTTGATTCATTTATTTTACTTTCTGCAAAAACATACAAAAATTGCATTAGAATCTTTCATTTCAAAAACAGAAAATTGCATTGCATTAGTGTTTTCATTCAAAAAAATCATAAAAACAAAAAATTTCATCAATACCACACCCCCCAATTGATCACATGGTGCAGTAAGAACCACACCACCATCCACTTTTTTAGGTAGAAGAAGAATATGTGGAAGAGAAGGTAGAAGAAATGTATGGAGATGATGACAATGAAGAAGATCCCCTTAGATTTCCCATTCAAGGTACTGATGTCAGTGTGCATATGAAGAAAATCCCTCCATCTTTCCTTCCCAACTTCCATGGTATGAGGTTAGAGGATCCGAAAACCTTTCTTTTTGAATTTGAAATATTTTGTAGATATTATGGTTACTTACTAAACACTCAAAAATTGAGATTTTCAGCAACATTGAAGGATAGATCTCTTAAAATGGTTGATGAGTTTAGGGACTAATTCAATAAGGTCATGGAATGATATGCAAAATATATTTCTAGAAAATATAAAGATCATGATCTTAAAGAAGAAATATTTAGAATGACTCAAGAATAAGATGAGAGTCTTGAGGATCTAGTAGAGAGATTCATGTATAATTTTAAGAGGGAAAAATTACATCATTTAGGATTTGACACGCTAAAAATCCTCCTACTTAAACAAATTAGGGATGAGTGGACTGATCTCCTTGATCCCATGAGTAGAGGTGATGTATACCAATTATCATTTGAAGAAATTTGTGAAAAATGAAAGCGCATATAAGGAGGAAGCGCAAGAGTAAATAAATCAACATCAAGATTGATAAGTCAAACTGAACTTGGAAATTTGTTTGATGACTTTAAAACATAAATTCTTAGCAATCTAAGTGAACAAGTAGAAATTTCAAGAATTAAAGAAGAGAAAAAAGAAGATGTTGATATTTGTGTTGTCCATGCAGAATCACATGCTATTAAATATTTCCCATCATTACCAAGTTTGAAGGAAGTTTACCCAGAGGACAATGGAGCAAGTCAATCACCAAAGCAACTATGTTATGTATCTCAAAGAAGACAATGACAAACTAGTCAACCTAGTATGATACAAGAACCTAATTCAAAATTTCAAGGTTATGCACATCCATCTCAAACTAATTAGAACACACCCTTTACTTGGAAACCTTGGCCATCTCAAACCCAAAATCAATATTGGTAACAAGGTTGGCAAGGACCTTATGGGAAAAATCCATAATATCATCAATATCCTCCACACCCAACTCCATGCTATCCTTATGTTGTAGCAGCTACAAGAACCCTCCAAAATTTTTCCTTAGCTTCATTTTAGAGCCTCCCTACCAACCATCCTCAACAACATGTCTTGCATCGTCAAGCACATAGGCTTCAACCATTTCATAGAGTCTTGTCAGCCTATGTATGCAAGTTTGTTCCACCTCCTTCACAAGTTTCTTTCCAGACTTAGTGTCAGATGTTGGTTGAGGAGCTCCCTCTGGGAATTGTGCAATTCTTTTGGGGAACCAACCTTCCCTCCAGAAATTGCACAAACCCAGCTAGACACCCAGCTGGGCTCCAAAATTGCACAATTCTCCCTGAAAATATTCGTCTCAAAATTTGCGCAATTCATCCCAAGATAGTTGCTCAGCCCATAAATTACACAATTCTGGGCAACAGTCACCTGCTGATCCTAGAAATTGCACAATCCCTTTGGGACAACTAGGCCAATAGCTAGCAGAAATTACACAAATTAGTCAGGCAGCCTGCTGGGCTTAAATATTGCGCAATGCAGTGAGACAGACTTCCTTGTGAAAATTGCACAATCTGATCGAGGATAGCTGCTTAGAAAAAAATTTGCACAATCCAAGGATGCAGTCACCTGTTCCTCCCAGAAATTGTGCAATCCCCCTAGGATAGCCAGCTCTGCTCAGCCTAGGAACAACGCATATTTTCATCTCAGGCTCACAGACAGATTCATGTGCCTTCAGGTTGATCGTTTCCCTCCGAGACCAAGCAAAACTGATTTTCATGCATGAACTGCTTTTCTGAAGGCAGCACACAAAGACATCGCTAGATTTAGGGATCTATTTTTAGCAGTTGGAGGTTACAAGCAAGGATCATTTCAGAAACCTCCCGCCAAGTGTTGCTTTTCATAGATTTGTGGCATGTGCATCATAACCTCAATTTTATCAAAACTTATGAACCATACACTACAGAGCTCATTCCTCGCATCGATCTTGTAGCTCTGACATCCCACATCGCACCTAGGAGTCGTTAGCACATTCAGCTTAGGTGTTTCAGGGTAAGCCCGCTTCGCATGTCTTGCGCTACATTTCTGTCGCTTTTTGTGTTTTGGCTTCTATGAATACTGTTTGCTTGATTTCTGTGAACGCTTGTTGTCGTTTGCATGCATGTTAGCTTGTACAAACGTCATTTTAGTTTTCATTCACATCTCACTAATGTCGCATGCATGACATTGTTTTTGCACCAAAGATCGCCATCGCGGTGACCCACTTCACACACATGCATGCGTCCCATTTTTTGAATCCCACACTTACTATTTGCATGCATAATCATTCACTCTTGTTTGCACTCATCTCATCATGCATTCAAACTTATCATGTTTTCAGTCACCTGTCGGTCGATCTGGGCTGCCTTGGCCTGGACCGTGCCTTGCCCGGCTAGCACTGCACATTTCCAGAAGCGAAGGCTCTACCTTCCCTCCAGAAATTGTGCAAGTCTGGCCCAACACTAACCTCCAGGCTTGGATTGTGCAATCCTAGGAGGCAGTGTCTCGCTAGCCCCAAAAACTGTGTAATGCAGTTTGTTGGTTGCATGTCATTACTGATTGAAATTGCGCATTGTGCAGTTTCAGTCCTCAACAAGCTAGGCTAGACTGTCCATTGCGTAGTTCCAGTAGTCTGTCAGCCTCCTGATAGCCTAAACTATGTCATCCATAGTCTTGGCAGTCAATCTCCCAGCCTCCTGGTGAAAATTGTGCAATCTTTAAAGACAATCACATAGGTATGTTGCATATCATTCCTCCATTTTTTTGGTTTTCAACTAACAGATTACTTTCCATGAGTGTTGCTATGCCTCTAGGTATCAAAGGTGTCACTCACCTCCCAACAACACAGGTACAATGGCTTCTAGGAGAGCAGAGTCAAAGACACCATTAAGAGCGCAACTGGGGATGTAGTTGATCAAGTGTCTATGAAGTTGCATATCCACGAAGACATCAATTTTTTCATGGAAAAGGATATCAAGATGAATGGAAATGACATCACAGCAAGAAACACCATCAACAATAGCAAAAGGCAACACACCTGCACGTGATGAATGTAAGAGGATGTCTGTTGACAACATAAAGGCGAAGCAAAGCTACAAGTTCAAAGCAGATCCACTCATGACGAAAGAAGCTTTAGAGATTGAGGCTATGAGGTGATGACGCAACCCATAGATTGCGCAAAGGTAGAGAGAAAAATAGAGAAGGAGTTGCTCGAGCTGAAGTAGTAATTCAAGGAAGAATAGGAGCTGCATAGACGAGAGAATGAGTTATAGCAGGAATAGGTACAATATGGGACGTAACATGCACAGAGGAACGAAACTACGCCCGCACAATTTATAGATCCATCTCAGTAGCTGGCACAGAGTAGACAAGGTAAGCAGTGTTGTTGATTGCATGTAAGGGAATTCAGCAACATGCATGTCATTGTGTGAACGCATGCGATTCCCCCCTTTTTGGCACACTCACCGAGGAGAAGACAAGGAGCAAGTCCGATTGGAGCTGAACGTGTATTCCGACAAGTTGATGCGCACGACCACCAGCACATGCTTGGAGATCAGCATAGACATTATGGATCAGTGTGTTGCTGGTCCACCTACAATCAAGAGGGTAATGCGCATATTATCAGATGAGTTGGACAGAGGAGCCATATCAGTGTACCCAAATGCAACAAAGGCAAGAGTTCACTTTCAGCAAGATGTCACCATTGAGTGCACAAACACCATCACGGATGACCAAGCTTGGCATCAATTCGCCACCATCGACCATCATGAGGATGTCGAAGAGTTGGTCTCACCACAACAGTCCGACTGTTAGTGATGTATTGCATGGATTTCTCAAGCCATTTTGTCTTACATGGGTATATGTGCAGATTGTATGTAACGTCTTGTCAAGTGGAAGTTCAAGTGTCGATAGTTGAATGTAGCAGCCATAGAGTAGTTGAAGAGTCATTAGGGTAGATGAGTAGTCACAAAGGGGAATGTCAAGGGTGACCCCTCCCTTTGTTATTTATAATACCTCATAACTCATTTTAGAGGCTTTTGGTCAGTCAAGCTTCCGATAGGAGTATCTTAGAGAAAGCTTGGAGAGTATTGTAATGAGCCTTTGCTTCTCCACTGTGCAGAGCTAGTATATCTCTTTAGAAGAGTAGGCGGCAGTGACTTTAACGTTCTGTTGTCATAACTAGTGGTTAGTCATGGTTGTAATGTATCACTAGAACTTTCACTTCTTAATATAACAGAGCCGAGACGTTTCATGCATATTTCATATTGTATTTCAGCTATCTTGTTTACTCTAAATGATATATGTATCTGTTTGCTTACGCATGCATGTATGGATTTCCTATATAAGTATGTATGAATCTTACTGAAATGTGTTGTTGGTTTAACCATCACTTTGGATTTCTAGCTTACTTTCCTTCGAGTTTGTGATGCATCCTTGCTCTTGTGTTCCCTTCTTAACTCCGTGCTTTCACAGGCTTCCAAGGGGCGCACTCACCTCACCCTCTGTGTGTTAGAACAACTCATGCACCTTCCTTGACTTTCTACATATGTCACACCCTTGCTATCAACAGGGACATCTCACTTGCCTCTGCGTGCAACCACGATCAAGGTGATACCATATGACCCACTGCTGGGACTCCTACACCAAATGGTATGAGGTCTAGTTGGGACTTCTTGTCGGGGAGATCCCTTGACATGTTGGCAGGTCCAACACCGTCAACATTTTGGTGCTAGAAGGAGGGCCAAATGACAAGCTGAGTCCTCACATTTGTTTTGAATCTCTACATATCTATCATGACTAACTACAGAGTTTCTCTTCTAGAGTGTATGTCTTCTGGAAACGACTTCATTATCTTGAAAAATCTCTTGGATAACTTGTCACATAAACCATATGATGGTGGAGGCTACGTAAACTTGGTTAGGCACGCGGTCAGTGTTGTAGGCTCATGTGAAAGACATGGAACCTTTGAAGATTACATGAACTACGCGTTGTTTGTCTACACACTTCGAGGGCACCCAAAGCACTGGTGTGCCATGCTGCCTGAAAAATATATTCATTCTCTTTCTCATCTAGTCCCAGAGATAAACCATGCTTTCTATCATTTCAACCTAAAGAACTCAACAAAGAAATTGTGGAATTACGGAAAGCACTCGTTGAATCCTTTGAACAATTTTACACATGCTTTTGTAATATTGCATACTGATTCCATGAAGATGAAATTGATTGGGAATTTATCGATGGAAGATTTGAGTATCTTATTTACACATCCAAAAATCCGCAATTCTTGAAATCATTCGAACCCCGCTCAACACACTTCAGTGATGGAACTACACAATCACTGGCAAGCATAGTCTCTATCACAAGTGACTATCCACCTTCACCTCATCAAACAACTCCACCACTACATAGTGATGTGGGAGATTATGCACACACATCTGTTGAACTGCCACATCCTCCCACCACACCTACTCTCGATATCTGCGCAGATTTGTCTTGCAAGCATGTTGGTTGTCACGTGTATTCATTCCCTCAACCTCTGCCCCCGTGTTCTGTTGATCATCCAGATTGTACTATCTTGTGTTCTTCCATTCCAGACTCCTCACCTGTTTTGAACAAGGATCAAGCTGTTGATGGAGTTAGTGTTGTGTAGCCAACCTATGCCATCATTCATGATGAGTATGTGTAGGAATCTAAAGAAGAACTCGCGGTGAAGGATGACTCCCTTCCAGCCATGCCTCATTCACCTTATCCTGACATCCCTTGTGATTCTACCATTGCTGAATTCCCCTTTGAAAACTCATTTCCAGATGTTTCTACCTCCAATCGTTCATAAGGCATGTCAGATGTCAGTCTGTCATTACATTGCGAAGAGGACTCATCTTCCTCCGAAAATCCATCCAATCTGTCATCTGTCATTTTTGAAAACACAGAGGGTGAACATCCTTACTTCTCATCTACCCCTCTGCATGATTCATCAAATCATGAGGATGTCGATGAACATCCTGGATTTTCTAACTTGGTTGTCGTGATCTCTCTACTTCTTCATCTGATCACGATGTTCATTCACTCATTGTTAATCCGTCTAAGCTACTGGTCTATGATGATCTATCTATCAACGAAATCAAAACCTCGCAGGCTATCAAGGCACTTCAGTGTGAGCTGATGGTTATGTCAGGCCCTCACTGTCCTGAGGTTGGTTTCGCCTCTGATCAAGAAATTGTTGAAACACATAAGGCTCCTCATCACTCTCTGCTTTGCATTCAAGATCAATCTAAAAATCAGATTTCACTTCCTCCACTTGAACTACACACTCCCATTCCTCATGCATTGGAGGAATCTTACATAGAAAACACACTTGCACAACGTAAGTGATCTACCCTTCTCACATTTTCTTGCATGTCATAGGCAAGAGAATGCATACACTCAACATCTGCACGCAGTGTAGCACAACACCGTGGCAAGTCCAGAGAGTGCATGTCATGAACTTTCACTCATTTTTTTTTTGGACGATCGTAAACTCGGAGTGTGTATGTATTCATTGTTATATCTTTCATGCTTGTTGATTTGTGCAACCCTGATGCTCGCGAACCATGCCTTCAACAACATGGGTCGACCAATGCACCAATGGTTGCATTGGAAGTATCACTTCACGTGAGATGACCCATGCACTGTTAGCTTAGGAGTAGGAGTAGTATTTGCTTTGAGTTGTTTGTTTGCATGTATGTTTTCTTCTTTTTTTGTGTGTTTTCTTGCTTTCTTTTTTGTTTTCTTACTCACTTTGCATACGAATTTTCTTCTGCTTCTTGCTTTGCATTTTGTTTTGTTTGCTTGTTTTCATTTGTAGGTTAGTTTCGCATGGGCCATTTATGACTCTTGAAAAAAGCCTGGGTAAAGTACAAGAGGACTTGTACAACTATTAACATTTGGTTATATGTTGTCTGCTCTCTCATGAAGAAATTGTTACTTTTAGTCCATGATACATCAATGGAAAATATGTACTATTCGAAGTGAACCTTGGTGAAAACACAACGATTGCATGCGAACTAGTATCACCTACTCTAGTTAGTTGTTTTTGGGTTAATCATTGTCAGCTCAGTCAAGTAGATTAAGGTGAGGGGGAAAACCTTAACAAGCACGTCAGAGGTATATATAAACTAATTCTTTGAACGAACAATCTCTTCTGCTCTCAATAAGTCGAGATCCCTCTTCTGCCTCTGAAATGAATAAGTGCTATGCATAGTTATGAAAAAAAAAATGAAAATGTGAAAAAAGTTTGAAATAAATGAAAAATGAATAAGGAGAAAGAAGAGAAAGGCTTCCTATGCCGAGAGGTGATACAAGTAACTCTGCCAGGGTACTGACCAGGCTCGCTAGTAGCAGAGCGATGCCTGTGTTCCTGTGTGACTCTACCAAGGTACTATCAAGGCCTGCTAGCAATGGAGTGACACCAGAGATGAAACTTAAACTCTGACGATCAATATGGTTGTGAACCAATATACCCCTCATCCCCAATCGAAACACCTGCGTTGGCTTGGCATGGAACGTGTGTTGACCCACCAAGAGCTTGGTAGATGCTACATCTTATAATCAAGCAAGTGTGGAAACCAAGATGAAAAGAGACATAAATAATACTTCCAGAGGTGTTAGAATTTCTTTTCATGAACAAGGTCAATTCAAAGAGATGGAGTTCTACCAGTGTGTTGCCAAGTGTTGTAGCGGCTACAAGCACCCTCCAAATTTTTTCCTTAGCTTCGTTTTGGAGCCTCCCTACCAACCATCCTCAGCAACATGTCTTGGATAATAGAGCACATAGGGTTTAATTGTTTCATAGAGTCTTGTCAGCCTCTGTATGAAAGTTTGTTCCACCTCCTTCACAGGCTGCTTTCCAGACTTAGTGTCAGTTTCTGGTTAAGCATCTCCTCTAGGAATTGCGCAATTTTGGAGGTCAACCGGCCTTCCCTCCATAAATTGTGTAAACCCAGCTAGACACCCAGTCGGGCTCCAGAATTGCACAATTCTTCCTGACAGTCTTCCTCTCAAAAATTGCTCAATTCATCCCAGGACAACTGCTCAGTCCAGAAATTACGCAATTCTGGGCAGTAGTCACCTGCTTCTCCCAGAAATTGTGCAATCCCTTTGGGAGAGCCAACCCAACATCTATCATCAATTGCACAAATCAGTCAGGCAGCCTAGTGGGCTTAGAAATTGCGTAATGTAGTGAGACAGGCTTCCTTGAGAAAATTGTGCAATCTGATCGAGGAAAATTGATCAGCCTAGAAATTGCATAATCCTAGGAGACAGACACCTATTCCTCCTAGAAATTGTGAAACCCCCCTGGGACAGCTAGCTCTGCTCAACCCAGGAACAACACAGGTTTTCATCCAAGGCTCGTAGACCGATGGATGTGCCTTCAGGTTGACCGGTTCCCTCTGGGACTGAGAATAATTGATTTGCATGCATGGACGACTTTTCCCAAGGTAGCATGCAAACTCATCCCTAGATTTAGAGATCTATTTTTAACTTCTGGAGGTTACATGCAAGGATCATTTTAGAAAACTCCCGCCAAGTGTCACTTTTCCTAGATTTGTGGCATGCGCGTCATAACCTTGATTTTATCAAAACTTATCAACCAAACATTGTAGAGCTCATTCCGCACATCAATCTTGCAGCTCTAACATCCCACATCACACCTAGGAGTCGTCGGCATATTCAGCTCAACTGTTTCGGCGTAAGCCTGCTTCGCATATATTACGTTGCGTTTCTGTCACTTTTTGTGTTTTGGCTTGTGTGAATGTTGTCTGCTTGATTTTTGTGAACATTTGCTGTCATTTTCATGCATGTTAGCTTGTGCAAGTTTCATTTTAGTTTTTGTTCGCATCTCACTACTGTCGCATGCATGACACTATTTTTTCACCAACGATCGTCGTCTCGGTGACCCGCTTCACACACATGCATGCGTTCCATTTTCTGAATCCTTCACTTATTGTTTCAATGCATAATCATTCACTCTTATTTGCACTCATCTCATCATGCATTCAGACTTCTTATGTTTTCAGTCACTCGTCAGCCAATCTGGGCTGCCTTGCCGGGACCTTGCCTTGCCCTGCTAGCATTGCACATTTCCATAAGCAAAGGCCCTACCTTCCCTCCAAAAATTGCGCAAGTCTAGTCCAACACTGACCTCCAGGCTTGCATTATGCAATTCTTGGAGGCAGTGTCCCGCTGGCTCCAGTAACTGTAGAATGCAGTTTGCTGGTTACATGTCACTACTAACTATAATTGCGCATTGCGTAGTTTCAGTCCTCAACAGGCCAGGTTGGATTTTCCATTACGCATTTATAGTAATCAGTCAACCTCCCAACAGCCTGAATTATGTCTTCCACAGTTTTGGTAGTCAGTCTCCCAGCCTCCTGGTGAAAATTGCGCAATCTTTACAGATAGTCACACAAGCATGTTGCATGTCAGTCCTCCAGTTTGTTTTGGTTTTCAACTAACATATTTCCTGCCATGAGTGTTGCTATGCCTCCAGGTATCACAAGTTTCATCCACCTCCCAGAAGCATAGGTACAATGGCTTCCAGGAGAGTAGAGTTAAAGACATCGCCAAGAGCACAACTAGGGATGTAGTTGATCAAGTGTCTATGAATTTGCCTATCCACGAAAACATCAAGTTGTTCATGGACAAGGATAGCAAGCTGAATGGCAATGAAATCACAACGAGCAACACCATAAACAAAAACAGGAGGCATCACACCTGCACATGACGCATGCAAGAGGAAGGTTGTTGAAAACATAGAGGTGGAGCAAAGCTGCAAGTTTAAAGCAGATCCATTCATGACGAAAGAAGCTTTGGAGATTGAGGCTATGAGGTGACGACGCGACACATAGATCACGTGAAGGAAGAGAGAGAAATAGAGAAGGATTTGCATGAGATGAAGCAACAACTCAAGGAAGAACAGGAGCTACATAGACGAGAGAATGGGTTACAGCAAGAACAGGTACAGCAGGGGGTGAAACATGCACAGATGAATGAAATTGCGTCTGTACAAGTTGTAGATCCATCCCAACAGCTAGCATGAAGCATACAAGGTGATAATTATTGTTGATCACATGCAAGGGAATTTAGTGGCATGTATGTCATTGTGCGCACGCATTTGATTCCCCCCTTTTTGGCACACTCACTGAGGCGAAGAAAAGGAGCAAGTTTGACTGGAGCTAAACATGTATTTTGACAAGTTGATGCGTATGACCACCAACACATGCTTGGAGATCAACACAAATAGTATGCATCAGTATGTTGTTGGTCCAGCTACACTCAAGAAGGTGATGCACATATTATCAAACGAGTTGGATAGAGGAGACATATTAGTGTACTCAGATGCAATAGAGGCAACAATTCACTTTCATCAAGATGTCACCATTGAGCTCACAAACACCATCACGGATGAACAACTTGGCATCAGTTCACCACCATCCACCATCATGAGGATGTTGAAAAGTTGGTCTCACCAAAATGGTCCGAGTGTTAGTTATTTATTTAATGGCTTGCTCAAACCATTTTGTCTCACATGGGTACATGTGCAGATTGTATGTAACATCTTGTCAAGTGGAAGTTCAAGTGTCAATAGTTGAATTTAACAGTCATAGAGTAGTTGAAGAGTCATGAGAGTAGATGAGAAGTTACAAAGGGGAATGTCAAGGGTCACCCCACCCTTTGTTGTTTATAGTACCTCATAACTCATTGTAGAGGCTTTTTGTCAGCCAAGCTTCTGATAGGAGTATCTTAGAGAAAGCTTGGAGATTAATGTAACGAGCCTTGGATTCTCCACTATGCAGAGCTAGTATATCTCTTTAGAGGAGCAGGCGGCAGTGGCTGTAACTTTCCGCTGTCGGAACTAGTGGTTCGTCATGGTTGTATTGTATCATTGGAACTTTCACTTCTTAATATAACAGAGCCGACACGTTTCATGCATATGTTGTATTGTAATTCAGCTATCTTTTTTACTCTAAATGATATATGTATCTGTTTGCTTACGCATGCATGTATGGATTTCCTATATAAGTATGTATTAATCTTACTGAAATGCGTTGTTGGTTTAACCATCACTTTGGATTTCTAGCTTACTTTCCTTCCAGTTTGTGATGCATCCTTGCTCGTGCGTTCCCTTCTTAACTCTGTGCTTTCACAAGTTTCCAAGGGGTGCACTCACCTCACTCTATGTGTGTTAGAACCGATCATGCACCTTCATTAACTTTCTGCATATGTCACACCCTTGTTATCAATAGGGACATCTCACTTGCCTCTACGCGTTGTTGAAAATAGCAACAAGAAATGCTAAAAATAACATTACTATAAATAGCATTTTAGGATATACTCCAACTTTGTTGGAAATAGAAAAAAATAGAAATGATAAAAATAGCATTGCTATAAATAACATTTCAGGATATATTCCAATTTTAATTAGTCCCTAAATTAAAATTGAGAATTAAAATTCGAATTTAGTCTCACCAGCTATTTGAAAAATAATTAATTAATTCATCCTGAGTTGATTAGTTGGAGAAATTCAAACATGAAGTCTTTGTGAAGACATGCAACAATTATCCCTTTGATTGAGGAAGTTATCCCTTAATTAAGGAGACCAGGATGAGTTGTACTTTGAGTTGTAATTAGTTAGCTCAGTTAACTGAGTTAAGTCTAGTTATATTAGTTCCAAACAGTTTGTGGAACTGATTGTGAGTTCAGTTAGTCAATGCCTGCATGCATGTAACTAGTGTACTTCATATAACTAAATATTCTCTCATAAATAACTCATCCATGTCAGTTTAGACAGAGACCCAGTTGAGATTAAAGACAGGGACATTGTACTATAATATGTAGGAATTTTCCTATATAGGAAACTCATCCATGCAGAAGGAACTTCTCCTTCAGGATTGCACAGTTATTTCAGAGGTCAGTGTTGTGTGTGAGGTGAGAATCACACAGGTAGTAGCTAGAGGAAACTGCACAAAGAAATAAGAGGCTTGGAGGACTGAAGGAAGGCATATCTGTTGTCTATTCTATCTATGAGCAGTAGTGAGGGATTGTAGTGAGAGATGGATAGCTTGAGAGCTAAAGCTTTGTGTAATCCTGAGATATTTCCACTTGTATGATAATACAAATAGCGGGGTTTTTAGCTAAGGCTTTCCCCAAAGTATTATTTTGTGTTTCATGTGTATGATTTATTCTTCTATGTTATACGTGTTCCGATTGATCTTGCTCAAATTGATTAAGCTTCTGCAAAGTTTGATAGTAGAAGTAGATCAAGTATTTTGCTTTAGTTACATTGCATTATCAGGTGATCTACAGTGAGAATTTCTACATGGTATCAGAGCAAAGGTGATAAAAGCAGAGAACAATATACAAAGAAGGGAGAAGTTTGAAGTTTGAAGTTCTTGATTATAGAAATTGAATTCTTATCACATCTAAAATTTCACCAATGGCATTCAATGGTTTGAGATTTGAGTATGCCCTGGATGGTAGCTCGAATTACATAGCTTGGAAGGATCACATGGAAGCGGTATTAGAGGACAACAGTTTGAAGGACTTCATTGATCAAGAAGTCTCCAAGCCAGCAACAGCTAATGGCCAAGAATTGGCGGAATGGAAGAAATGTGTGGCTAGAGCAAGGAGGATTCTTCTGGAGGGAGTTCGAGACCATATTATCTCAAGTCTCCATGGGAAGGAGACTCTGTTTTCAATGTGGAAGACATTGAATGATCTATATCAGAACAACAGTGACCAGAGGAAGCTGGCACTGAAAGACAAGCTTCGGAAAATCAGGTGTGAAAAAGGTGTCATAATCTCTACATATCTAAACAAGCTCACCACCTATAGAGATGAGCTTGGAAGTGTAGGAATCATGACAACCAATGATGACATGGTGAGTCTTGCTCTCCTCGGTCTTCTTAAGAGCTGGCATAGCTACCAGGACTCAGTGAATGGAAGAGAGAAACTGCCAGATTGGGAACGGCTGTGGTTGGATCTGATGCAGGAGGAGATTAGGAGGAGCACCAGAGATGGTTCTTCATCAAAGGAGGATGAATAAAATCTAGCCTTAGCTAGTAAGGCAAGGAAAGGGAAGGAGAAGGATTCTCATCCCAAATCGAGTTCTTCTCATGGTGGGAAGAAGATTGAAAATCTAAAGTGCTATGCTTTAATTTTCATGAGGTGGGCCATTATGAAACTAATTGTCCATTGAAGAAATCCAAGAAGGGATCCTCGGAAGGATCTGAAGGTGAGGCATTGGCCTCTCAGTTCGAATTGGATTTTACCCTCATCGCATGCATGGTTTCATTGATGATGGGTTGTGGTTGGTTTCTTGACAGTGGAGCCTCATTCCACATGACCGGTGATAAGAGTTTGTTCAGTACCTTGGAGGAGAAAGACCTCTAGATGTGCATGGAGATGGGTAATGATGAAAGGTATAGTGTTTCAGGAGTGGGAACGGTTGCTTTTTAGAGGGAGCATGGAGCTCCTATTACCTTGACAGATGTGAAGTATGTGCCTGGACTGAAGAAGAACTTGGTATCGATCGCGATGTTGGAGGACAAAGGCTACAATATTGTCTTTAGTAAGGGAAAGGTTTTCCTTAGACACATCACCACGAGACATGTGAAGCATATTGGTTCATGAGTCAAGAACCTATATGCTCTCGAGGTTCAAGATGCATGCAAAGCCTTAAGGAGCAAGGAAAATGTTAAAGACTTGGTGGTTGAGAGGGAGCGTACATTACCTCTCAACATGCAACACGAGAAGAAGTCTTAGACAATTGTGGAGGAGCCACAATTGGTGAAGCAGCTTCAAGAGGTTGTGGAGTAGCCACAATTGAAGAAGTCGAGAGGAGACCGAGTGGAGGCATCCACTCATGCAGATACCTCCAGTAGGGGGAAATTTCAAGCCAAGTGGATAGAGGGATCACATGCAGCCATACCTCCAGGTGTGAGGTGGGGCGATGTGAAGTGATAGTACCAAGAAGGCTAAAATAGGGGCAGGATCCTTGAGGTACCCAACCTCTTTGATTAGACCTTCCTATGGGAGCCCCGATGAGTAGTAGCAAGACTGGCTAAGTGGGTAGAGACAGATGCGGATGGAGCGGCAGGGGAAGCTTCAACATCAGAGGGTGTTTCTAGCCCAACAGGGAGGTCAGTTGGGAGATCAATTACTTACTTCTCAGTAACTGAGTTGCAGTGCAACATTAGGCAACATGATGAGAGGAGGTGCAGTGCGGATGCAGTGCTAGGAGATAGGACTAGAAACAACATGGATGCAGCAGGAGGAATCAATGGGATTGATGCAGTCAGAGATCAAAGTGACAGAGGCTAGAGTAGTCAGATATTGAAGAGCACAGAGGTGCAGAAATTTTCAGTAAACAGAGGCAATAACAATCAGAGACTTCGATGACAGAGGCATCATTCTAATTTAAGTTGGATATTTTTTGTTTCTAGAGTTGCTGGAGCAACAACACTTGAGAGAAGTGTTGCATGCAAAACATTCCAAAGGTTCAGGATCGGGTTCGAGTTGAATGCCTTTCTTGTTGAGAGGGAGTGTTGAAAATAGCAACAAGAAATGCTAAAAATAGCATTTCAGGATATACTCCAACTCTGTTGGAAATAGAAAAAAATAGAAATGCTAAAAACAACATTGCTATACATAGTATTTCAGGATATATTCCAATTTTAATTAATCCCTGAATTAAAATTCGAATTTAGTCTCACTAACTATTTGAAAAATAATTAATTAATTCATCCTGAGTAAATTAGTTGGAGAAATTCAAACATGAAGTCTTTGTGAAGACATGCAACAGTTATCCCTTTGATTGAGGAAGTTATCCCCTAATTAAGGAGACCAAGATGAGTTGTACTTTGAGTTTTAATTAGTTAGCTCATTTAACTGAGTTAAGTCTAGTTAGATTAGTTCCAAATAGTTTGTGGAACTGATTGTGAGTTCAGTTAGTCAATGCATGCATGCATGCAACTAGTGTACTTCAGATAACTGAATATTCTCTCATAAATAACTCATGCATGTCAGTTCAGACAGAGACCCAGTTGAGATTAAAGACAGGGACATTGTACTATCATATGGAGGAATTTTCCTATATAGGAAACTCATCCATGCAAAAGGAATTATCTCCTTCAATATTGCGCAATTATTTCAGAGGTCAGTGTTGTGTGTGAGGTGAGAATCACACAGGTTGCAGCTGGAGGACCCAGGAGAAACTGCGCAAGGAAATAGGAGGCTTGGAGGACTGAAGGAAGGCATATGTGTTGTCTATTCTGTCTATGAGCAGTAGTGAGGGATTGTACTAAGAGCTGGATAGCTTGAGAGCTAAAGCTTTGTGTAATCCTAAGATATTTCCACTTGTATGATAATACAGATAGTGGGGTTTTTAGCTGAGGCTTTCCCCAGAGTATTCTTCTGTGTTTCATGTGTATGATTTCTTCTTCTCTGTTATATGTGTTCCGATTGATCTTGCTCAAATTGATTAAGCTTCCGAAAAGTTTGATAGTAGAAGTAGAACAAGTATTTTGCTTTAGTTACATTGCTTTATCAGGTGATCTATAGTGAGAATTTCTACACGCACAACCACGGTCAAAGGCAATACCATACGATCCACTGCTGGGACTCCTACACCAAACAGTTTGAGGTCTAGTTGGGACTTCTTACGGGGGAGATCCCCTGACATGTTGGCAGGTCTAGCACCATCAACACCTTACCATCCACCTCCACCACAACCACAACCCCAACCACATCCACCTCAAAGATCCACTTCCACTCAACTACCTATAGCACCACATTTGAATCCAGACAACGAAGCAACTCAACCCACTTAAATGTTGGTGAACAAAACTTCCAAACAACACCTCTTGATGTGAATGGTATTCACCTTAGATCATGAAGTATATTGCAAAAAAATATTCTCTTGATTCCATTGAAGAATAACATCCAGAAGAAGAAGATCCAGAGAAGACCCACGAATCATGGACCACATTTAATGGAGAGAAGCCATTGGAGCTTGCGAATGAAGAATTTATGTCATTCTTATCATCAAATTATTTATGTGCTCAAAATAATAATAAAAAATAAAAAGAAGATTTGAATGTCATGGTAGAAGAGGACACAAAAAGAGATCCAAATGTGCAAGTGGACAAGGGGCATCACCACTATATTGAAATATGGTTCCAGACAATCATTAAGTTGCAACAACACACTCTTCTTTAGCAATTCCTGATCTCATCTCAGTCAAAGCATTTGGTCTCTCACATTCAGGTACATGTACAAGCATATATTTCAAGCCTAGAAATGAGTTTATCTGTCATCTTGATGTGCACATAGATCCATTGGAAGTATTCCTATACTTGAAAGAAATTTTGATTTTACAAGTAGAGTGGGATAGAAAAAAGAAATAAAAAAATGGAAAAAAGAGAAACAAAGAAGAAAAATAAAATCTCAGGTGAAAACCTCCTTTGAGGCGCCCGAGATTTCCTCATTGATTGAAAACCTCCATGAGGTGGTCAATCGATTGGAAAAAAGAGAAAAAGGAGAAAAATAAAAGATCCTAGGTGAAAAACCTCCTTTGAGGCACCTAGGTAGACCTACTAGTTGAAAACCCCATTGAGGCACCTAGTAGGCCTAAGAAAAAAAAAGGAAAAAGGAAAAAAAAATTACTCCATGTATTTCTCTGTAATGAATGCATGTGCTCTCCAACCTTTGTGAGAAACAAAAGCAAGTTAGCACCAAAAGGAAAAAAGTTTATCAAAAACCTAGTTAAAGAAGATCAAACTTGGGCTTTCTCCTCCTTTACTGAGATACTCCAATAGGACCAAGGCCATGTAAAACCATCACCCTCATCCATTTCCAACATCCACCCATCATTCCCAAGCCTTTCCCATTCATTTTCCTCGTTGTCCTAAAGTGTTACAGGAAGGTTATGTTTTGCTATAGGAATGCTAAAATATAGAAGGAAATTTTTTTTCTTACCATATCTCAAAAACTATGCATATTTTTTCCAATATATTTCATGGGGAAATGTGTATGGATGATGGTAACATTCTCAAGGAGTTTCAACAAATTCTAGTGCACACTTTTCGAGAAATTGACCTCCATCACCTACAACCATTTTTACTTTTTTCTCTAGATTTGTGCATCCGTTGGACAATGTTGTTTATGGGGAGATGCATAAGGATCATGGAAACATTCTCTCAAAATTTCAGGTCAATCCAATCTACCGTTTGAGATATATGGATAAAAAAATTCTGCAAGCGTTCCATAATTGCTATAGGAGTGGCCACAATTAATACAGGATTGTGATCAACATAGAGAGAGGGGTCAGATCCTATGTTTTCCTCGTGTGAATGCATAAGTAAGTCTACCACACCTCCATAATCCACCCTCCACATCATTTTGTCACTTCTCCATCCAAAAATTAATCTATATCCATGAAAAATCATCATTCTCACCCCTTCTTCCATCCATTCCACCACCAAAAAGGCCTCTGATCCTTGTCAAAATATTAGTCATGAATTATTAATATTTTTAAAGGTATCACCTGAATGAAATAATGGTCCAAGGAGGGTATATGTGATTTCTACAGGAAGAAATACAATCCTCTAGCAGTTTTCACATCTCCTGCAAGACCACAAGTAAAGCACTAGATCTAGAAGTCAATCACCATGGAGAATTGGAGGAATCCAAACCATGATCTTGAGAAAATATTGGACCTCCTATAGGGTGCTACAAGATCATCATCAAAGAAGAATAAGCGTGCATCTAGCAGGTCAAACAAAGTGATTCCTGAAGTAGTAAAGCCTTGAAGCAAGAAGACCACATATACAAACTCCAAAGTGTATTTGATCACCCAACCAACAACAACACCTGATTCCAAGAGGACTTGCATAAAAAAAAAATGACTTACTTGATCGAAATTTCATCCAACATAAAGCATAAAAACATTCATATATTTTTGAAATTGCATGAATCAAGGGAGACAAAGAAATGACCTGTCAAAAGATACTTAGAAGCAGCCTCACCCATGTCCAGATCTTCCATGCAACCAAATGATCAAAACATCAACAAGCAACCACTAGGTAGGAACATGTATGCACTATCCTTCACCTCTCCTCTTGAGCGTATTATGGTTAAAAATTTGTTTTCAATGCATAAGAGAGTGTTTTGTAGGTTGAAGGTGGCCAACAATCTCAACCACCCTCGAACAGTTAAGTGCAACTAACTCCCTCACTCATGCAATGTGGAAAACAACAAGAAAAGGAGGATGATAATTACGAGGAGTGGGCCAATGGGTTTGAGAAGTTACAAAGGTGGTAGGTGTGGGAAAACTCATCCAACACGCTAAGCCCACCACCAAACCACAAAAGGAATAAGGGATGAGCTAGAACTTCATTTGTACCAAGATGTCATTCCCAAAATGGTAAGAGAGGCCCACTACTTCATTGAAGGTCAAGCTAGATGCTATTAGGGTATGCATGAGTTGTTAGAAAAGAGATACAAAGTTGATTTCTAGGTGGTACATGATCGGACATAATTGCTATAGGAGAAACAAATCTGCTACAGGAGAGACAAAGTAGGTGCTACAGAAGACAGAGTGGGTGCTACGTGAGATAGTTTGCTAGCTACAGGGATGTCCCAAGAGGAAAAAGAGGCCCTATATTGAGAATTATTGGCCACAAAAATCTAGAATTTTGAAGGAGTTTTCAAGGAAGGGGTAAGTACTTGGTCTTCCTCACCTCATGCAAACCAAAAAGTTTGTGAATTTTTGCAAAATTCCTCCACTAAACATCATGTAGCAGAACCTAGAGAACAAAAAAAAATGAAGTGTGGAGTTTTCTTGTAAGGATGCGAATTATGATGGGAGAATAAACTTCTTTTGAAATTGGCATACCATTTTTCACCTCACTCATCAATGAGAAGCACTCCTTCTCTTTCTATAAGTTGAAATCCTAAGTGCTCTGAAATTGATAATTAGCAGTAGGGTTCCCGTGCACAAACCTTGAGAACACATGGACAAATATTGTTGTCATGGGTAGAGAAACTTTTCGGGACTTGAAAAAATAGTTAGGTATGGCTCTGTAGAAGAAGAAGAGGGTGGCAAAGAGAAAAAAAGGTTGAAATAGAAGAAATATTCCTGAAAAAAATTGGAACAAAAGATAAAATAGAAATAAGAAACAAATTGAAGGAGCAACCTCCCTCTAATATAAGGGGAAGTAGCCCCAAGCCTCAGAGAGAAAGCCAAACATCAGGGTTTCCAAGACTAACTAGCTTCAAGAGGATTCTACCCTACTACAAGAGAAACATAGTTGTTATAGGAGAAAACAAAGATGCTATAGGAAGATCAAACATTGATACAGGAAAGTGTTGGACAGCTACAGAGCAGATCAAGGAGGCCATCAGGGCCATGCATGAGGCATAGAGAGGTCACTAAGTTGCTCAAAGGATGAGAAACACTTTCAGTAGGGGTTATGACGGGCCTCCAAATTAGACATGAATTAAGGCCCATATGACCATCCTTTAACAAAATATTAAACCTATCTTTTTGCATTATATGACATATTTTTAGCTTTAATATGTTCATTAGGAAGGTTTAGAGAAAATTTCATATTTGCGCCTAATATGATTTATTTTTGTAGAATATTGTGAGAATATTGGGCATACTATGAAGAATTGGAGGATGAGATAATTTAGGGACTTTCTTCCTACCACACGAGGACCAATATTTGATAATAAATGAATAGGATATTATGAAATTATTTTGTAAACTTTGGAGCTCCAGTGATTGAGAAAATCTAGGAATGTGTTCCCTATCATTTAATGTAAATTCCTAGTGTTGGGAACTAGATCCACCTTTTGAGGGATTTTGGAGGGGAAAGATGCCTCCTTTCAAGGAGAATGATTCCTCATCACTTTGTATAAGTACCAATTCAAATTTTCCTCTAGGGGCATGTATTTTCTAGTCTTCTCTTGGAGAAAACTTGTTATTTAGCAATTCCACTTTCATTTCTAGCAGGGATGTACTTGGATTGATTCAAATAATGAAGTTTGGTGCAATTTTTAGTCTCTAAAGCTTTGTTTCCTCCATATGACTCTAATTTTTGTTGGGCTTTGCTATCCTAGGAGCCTCATATCCCTTTTGAACAATTTCTTTATTTCCTTTGAATGCCTTTTTCATTTGCATCTCTTATTTCTCCATTTACTATTCTTTGTTTTTTTGTTGTAGGTCATATTGGTTAAATTATCAAAGTGAGATTTTTTGTAGGTTATTTACAGATTCACAAGCATGACGCATCCTTAGAACAACTTTGAAAATTCATATTCATCATTGAGCTACTTGGATTGGTTTACTAGTTCACAAATATCGAAATTTTTGGAAGTCCCTTGTAGCAAAATAGTAGTAATTTTCTGCTATTTTTAGAACATGTTAATGAGACTCATTTGATTTTATTCCACTTGTATTGGGTCATAAAAAATTCAAGTTAATAACAAAATTTAACCCATAGTATTTTCACTTGATTAGGTAGGCATTTGGTAGGTTAACTAGCTCACTAGTTCTTGAATTTCTGGTTCTTTAGAGTAGTAATTTTCTGATATTGTCTAGCAAGTGTTAACAGGGATATTTTGAAGTGATTTGACTTGGAATGGAATCATAGAATATCCTAATTAATAAAAGAAAACATTCCAATCTCATGTAGCAGTCTTATAACACTCCTGTAGCATGTATAAAATTGACCATATCTGCGCCAAAAGCTTGGTTTTTGTCCCTTAGGCATGGATAATTACCCATAGGATCCAAAACCATGATTTAGTAAGACCAAAAACCTCTTAAGCCTTTCCTCTTCTCCAATTCAATTCACCTCTATAGTTATGGTTAGTGGACAGATTCATGACTTAAAGAGCATAATGATGAATTTCATGATTGCTTTATGTAGCACCTTATGAACTTTGTTGATAAAATCTATCTTGAATGTAGTGATTGAATAATGATTTGATTATGTTTCATACATATTAAGCTATGGTTTCCATTTCCAACATTTATCTTTCTATTGCGTAGACAAGGATTCCTTTTGATGTACCATTTACACTCTACAAATAGGTTATTGTTTACATTTCTGCAAATAGGATTAACATTTACATTCATGCAAAGTAGAATAGTATTTCCTTTCTGCAAAAGTAGATAGGATTTCCTCTTTGAAAAAGTAATTAGGTTTCCTTTATGCAAATAGAGTAACATTTCCATTTTTTCAGTTAGTTTAGGCTTGGATTTCATGACATTCACTTCATTGCATGAGATCAACAAAATAAGGACACATTGCATGCTGCAAATATACTGCTAACACCTCTTAAGTTTATACGAACCCCTGGTTGATAATTTAAGTTGATAGCCTTAGGAGTTGCAACATTCTTATTGCAATAGTGGGGCTCATCAAGAACCTTACATCATTTAAACCCATGTATACGCTCATGGAATTGGAGAAAAAGAACCATGCATTTATTTGTAGTTCGAAACCAACACTGAATTCCACACATATTTGAATTAGTGGAAATCCTACCACATCATATTCTATGTGGACAATACTCTAAGTAGCCTATATAAGAACAATGAAGAAATGGAGTGCAAAATCTTAATGGCTAGGCCAAGGAAATATGTGGAATACGGATGATTGGGTGATTCTTCGAGAAACTTAAATATTAAACACTATGAATTAAGTTAATGATTAATTTACTATATTTTTATTGTATTAATGAAATATCAAGTAACACTAGGATCAACCACCCGACATTTGATCAACAATCCTAGCTTCATTACTTTTTACAAAAAATTCATATTGGAAAATCCTACGAAGTCAGATTAAATATATACATTCCTAAATAAACTAAAAAAATGCACGGTGGATAATACCGGTCTCCCTCACATTATTCTGTGGTTCCAATTAGCATGTGCACCCTAACAAAATGTTCCATTCAACCCATAACTATGGTTGAGTGGTTAGTATTTTCATTTTAGGTAACAAGAGGGTTCCAAAGGGTTTGAGGACCTTAGGTTTAAGATTAACACTGCTTTGCTTTGCTTCATCCAAGAAAATTGTGCATGCTTCAGAGTGTAGATTAATTTTGCAAAAATATAGTGTATATAATACTAGCAAATTTATATATCATAGTCGGACTTGATATAAAGTTCTACCCCTTAGTATATAAAGTTGGACACGGATAATCAAACTGAAGTGGAAAACAATGTTCAGTTGAATTTTTGGAACAATGTTTTCATCGAGTGAGGATATTTCAAATCAATTAAGATTTGCCAATTTTTTTATTTTTCATAACGATTTTTCCCATAACTTAGGTTTTGGTTAAATATGTTCAAAATAAGTGGCAGTGCTTTCCAATTCTAGGTATCCTAAACGACTAATTTTTATATTGAAGAATGATGAAACTCAGAAACAAAACCTCTGCATCAACCCATATAATATACTCGCCCTATATTGCAAAAAAATGAAACTGAAAAGGAAAAACCTTCGAAGGAATGCATGGAATTGTATTGGCAGGATTCATTGCACAATGCATCATATTTAACCGGTACTAAATTGAAATTAATAATTAAGAAAATGTAACATATTCAACACAGACACAAACACATATTTCCAGGGAATCACATACCTTTCATGTTGGATGTTTATTTTTGGAAATTTGACCAAAATTTTATGATTGGAATTACAAATTTAGTCAATGAACTTTCCCCTATTCAAGTGATTAATAATTTAATAATTTGTTTTTAAAAATATTAAGTTTATTTATACATTTAAATTAAAATAAATTTTAATAACAGAAATAAAATTTAATCAAACATTGTTTTACCACATTTCAATATAAAATTCTAAAAATAGAAATAATTAAATAACACTGTGTCAATTTCTCTTGAAATTTTATATATTATTGATGTAAAATTTGTAATCTGTGAACTTTACGCAATTTAAGGACTTTAGGTTTTTCCACAGTGTTAATTTATTTATATATTAAAAAATGCATAAAAAGTTAGTTAATTAGAAAAATGTAAGTTATTCAACATATACACATTTCCAGCCAATAACACACCTTCCATGAATTAGACCCTACATGTTGCAATATAACTGTTATAGGTTTTGGAGATTTTCAGAGATTTGACCAAAATCCTATTGTTGGAATCACAAATAATTTAATCTATGAACTTTGAGCAATCCAAATGCTTCAAATTTTTCGTAGTGCCAAATTTATTTCTATATTTAAAATAAATTTTAAATAAAAAAACAAAAAAATTGTTTCACCAAATTTTAACCAAAATTTATTAAAAATAATAATTAAACAATGCTTTGTCAGTCATTTATTTCATTTTTTACCTAAAATTTTGCATACTTGTATATATACCAAATTTATAGGAATCATAAATTTAATCTCTAAACTTTACCCAATTGAATTGATTCAAGATTTTTCATAATACTACTTTTTTTTGTAAATTAAATAATGATTTAACCAAAAACACATTTCACCAAATCCGAAACTAAAAAATCTAATCATTGTCCGTTTAATTTGTTTTCTACCGAAAACTTTGTGTATGTGTATTCATGTCAATTTGTCACCTTTTGCTTTAGTAGGTATACTCCTTTTAATTTGTTTACCACATGATACCTGAATTTATATCAAATTTGTCTCGTTGTGTTCAATGTTTGTGATACTTGCGTTTATGTAAAATTTGTCGCTCTGTTTGTGATATTAGAATTTATATCTTGTTTAATCGCAATATGTCACACTGATCATTTTGGACATACAAAGGGATATTATCATGATGCCAAACATAACCACACTGTAACACTTACTTGGACTGCATAAATATTTGTCATTTACTTTTACTATGCAAGATTTGGTAAACTCTATACTGGGTAAAAGTCAAGAAACAAAACCTTAAATGTTAAGTTTATTTTGATTGTTTCTTATATATATATAGAAAGAAATATTATGCTAAGCCATGGAATTACGACAGAAGATCCTAAAAAAATAAATCTTTAATTTCCAAGCAATTGAGATAGTTACTTCCTCCTCCCTCTTAGAGATTAAAACATCTCAATTTTGGGAAACCAAGGAAGGATATACGGAAAGAAGCCTGAGGCAACAAAGAGGAGAGTAGGAAACCTTGAGTAGGATGCTTCCAAGGCAAAGCAAAAAGTTTCTAAGAATGTTCTTGAGCTGGACAAAGAGCTAGTGAAAGCCTTGAAGATTAGAGTTCTTGTATGGACTAGGAGTCTTGAGGTCTAAGGAAAAAGTACTGTCTAAAAACAACTATGAAAATTAAGGAGGCTCAGGAGGAGAATTGGACATAATCGCCAATCTCACTAGTTGGGTGGAGTAGTCTTTTTCCCAGACTAATTTCTTGATAGGCTAAATTTATGCAGATAAGTACACTAAATATTAGATTAATTATCATTATGTTATGAAGAAATAATTCCATTATATAATCTTTCTGTGTTAAATAAAAAAATGCTAAACTAAAGGAAGAATGTGTGATATGAATATATTCCTTTTTTGTTAAAGGAAATGGTATGAAAAAATACATATTAGATGTTAGCTAATTCCTTTGTGTTAAAGAAAGAGGAACAATAACACTGAAAGAAATGATGTTTGTTTTATTAAATCCTTACAAGTCAAAGTGAGAGTATGAACCTATGATACCGCGAGTGGAATAAAATTGTTTACGCATAGTTATAGAGTAAACGGTATTAACAGAATTAGGAAACGAATTCTTGATAGGGAGTTAACAGTCACAATTATTTATGGAAAATAAAAAATAAGGAATTTGAACGTTCTAAACTATTTTATAACAAATATCAAAACTTAAAAAATATCTAGGCTTAGGTAACTCTGTGACAGTAATATGTTCTTTTGTCGAAGTGGTTTGGTTCTCCTCTTCGAAGCAGAGGCCTAAATGTAGAACAATCCCTCTTCCTAATTATAACAATGACTTAAATACCAAGTGCAGGGTTAGACAAATCCTATTGGAGGTCGGGTTCCGTCCACCCTAGAGAAACTCGTAGAAGTGAATTAAAGAAAATAATAGAAAGAAGCATGTCATCCACTTGATTAACTGGTAAACAGTAAGAAGGAAAGAACTCATAGAATAATTGTAAATCAAAACATACAAACGCAAGACAAATTCTATTGTTAAGTAATTAACACAAAATCATGATAATAAAGAACACTTCATGCCAACCAGAAACCAATTTTTAAGCTAAGTTCCACACCAAAATGACATTAATAGAGCTCGTCAACATACCGAGAATAACCAAACCCAAAAGCATGAAAATAAAGTGAATCCTTCAAGTTCAAAAAACTCTAAATATAAAGTTACAAAATTACCCATCAACGCCACTTTAGTCACTATATCAAACCCAAAAGGTTAGGCTAACCACAATGCAATATTGCAGGTAAAGCCAAGAGAAAAATGTACACATTGGATTCATGTAAATTCCTAGAAAAATGAGATTCATACATAGAAAATGTTTCCTAAATTCTCGAGTAGATTACAAAACCCTCAAAGGGAGTTATGTAGGTTCGTGAAACTGAAGACTAGCATGTCGCTAAAGCTAGGAACAAGAAAACAAATTAAAACTAAGACTAGGACTTGCGGCCTTAATTTATCCAAAACCCTTTAAGTAACAAAAGCGGAAAACTCATGCACTTGGAACAAGAATAAACCCTATATAAGAACTTTCTTGTGGTAGATCTTTGAGGAGGATAATCTGGAAGAAAAATAAGGTTGAAACAAGGGAATGAAACCTCTCACCTGTATAATAAACCAAGAAAATAGTGAAGGTCAAATAATTTTGTAAAAACTTGAAACCATTTTGTAGAAGAAAAAGATTAAGAACAAGAAATATATAATTAACAAAGAAGTTACCTGGAAGAGAGAAATGAGGAAATGGAAACATGAAGGAGCAAACCCATGTTACGAGAGTAAGGATGGGAGTTAAAAGAAACTATAAAGGTTCGATGACTGAAGGCTTACAAAATAAAATAAAACCGCGACCTTACCCAAAAGGGTAAAATCATACCACACCAGAAAGGGGATGACTTTGTAAATCCTCCATGCTAACTAAGGACCTGTGGCAACCACAATAACCACATTGAGAACTGGATAAGGTTGTATTTACCTGAATAAAAGAATGAGAAACGCTAAACCCTTCTTACCAACAAAATTACAACAGAAAACTTCAAACATAAAACCCTTGGCATGGTGAAGTTGTTGCAGAGATGCTACGGAAAGGAGGAAAAGTGACAATGTCGGTGGGAGACAGGAGGTGAAGGTAGTTACCCTTAACTATTCCATCAAAATGTGAATCGTTCAATCAGAACCCTAAGATTTGAATGGTGGAAGTTAAGTCAAATGTACCACACCATATTAATCATAAGATATGACGCGAGATTATGTGTCAGCCTCTAGAAAATTCCAAAGAAAGGAAGGTATGCATAGAATCGTATACCGATTACCTAGTGACCTAGATCACTGAAACTTTAATGTATATCGCAAACCATAGTTTCAACTTTTGTAGATAAGGTTGTGTGTGTTTTACCATAGAGTTATGTACATGTTGTTTGATATTAGGACTAATATAGCTTGACACATTAATGAAAGTATGCACTCTTCAATAAAAAATCATGTATGTATTTCGCTTTAAAGTTTCAATTTATGAAAAGTGCTTAGATGCTTTTAATGATTGCAAAGGTTAAATAAGTGAGATTAAAAAAAATACAAATTATTTTTCTCGTTCATTGGATGTTACAAGTGATATCAAAGCCATGTTGCAATATTGTGCCCTATATGGGAAAATGACTAACAAATATATATATCACATTCAAAGAGAAAGCATAATGAGGAGAGAAGCGAGGAGTACACAACCATTAAGACTAACAGTAGAATCTATCCATATACTAATCTCAGGAGCTAATCCAGAAATGTGGGTTCAATTGGGAAGAGAACATCAAAATACCACTACTATGTTGTTGGAAACAATTCAACAACTAAGAGCTAAGATGGCTCACTCGTAGGCTGATAATGAGAGGCTGATGCGAGATGAAGAACGAATTCTGAAAAGCCTCTCTGATCAGAAAAATCATAGGAACTCTATACCAAGCCCTGGTGATGAAGACATAGATGAGGAGTAAAGGAAAGGAGATGAAAATATGTCGGTGGGGAGATATACTCAGAGAATAAGAGGGGATAAAGGTGAAAATGACGAAGAATCTGACAATGCCTAAGCCCCTAGGAAAAACAAGAAGAAGCAAACAAAATTAAAAGGGGAATTCAATAAAATTAAGCCCTTGAACTTTAATGGAGAAATAAAATAAGATTCTAAAGCCTAGATGATTAATAAGAACAAATATATT
The DNA here is from genome assembly GCA_031772625.1 of Pinus tabuliformis. Classification (NCBI taxonomy): domain Eukaryota; kingdom Viridiplantae; phylum Streptophyta; class Pinopsida; order Pinales; family Pinaceae; genus Pinus; species Pinus tabuliformis. Next base: position 616,006,639 of record CM062818.1, on the reverse strand, counting down.
CAGATTTATGAGTATGACGATAACTTGAAGGTGAGGTTAGTAGTTTACCAACTTCAGGGAAATTCCACGCCATGGTGGGAAAAGGTCAAAGTTGTCCATGCAATTGATGAGCGAAGGGTGAATTGGGGAGAATTTCATAAGTACTCTAAAGAAAAGTACTAGACTGAGAAATTTTATGATGATAAGGCAAAGTAGTACCATGATCTCCGATTGGGACAACTTTCTATAGATGAATTTCTGACTAAGTTCACGTCCCTATTGAGATATATACCTTATATATGTGATGAAAAGGCCAAAGTACAACATTTTATGAGAAACCTACTAGCATTTATGAGAGAATGATTAGAGTTTGATAATACTAAGGCTATGGACAAGGCCATTAGGAAGGCATGAATCCTCTATCAATGGATGAAAAATAAAGTGGGAGGCAACAAGATTTGGTTTCATAAAAAAGGATAGAAAATCTCCAGAAATTTGCATAAGAATCAACACAATAAACCTCCTAGAAAGAGTCAACATAAGTTTAAATTACAAAATAAACCTAAAAATGTGGAAGCGTCGAGTAAACGAGAGGTTAGCCAATCACATAGACCTCAATTATAGTGTTGGGGTTATGGGGAACCTCATTATTATAAAAACTTCCCCCACCGCACTAGAGCAGATCATATTGCCATTATTAAGGAGGATTCCACAATTGATGAGGTGGATAGAAGTATACCTAAAATTAACGCTGCTTTGGAGGACCATCAAGTAGAATACCAACCTACCATGATTGAATTTGAAGGTAATATATATAACCATGTTGTGTTTATTCTGATTGATCCAGGAGCAAGATTAAGTTACATCAGTCCTAAGATAGTTGAAATGTGTCATCTACAGACTCATAAATTTAAAAATCCATGGTTAGTGCAGTTAGTCACTGGGGTGAAAAGAAGAGTGTCAACTAAGGTAGATAATTTTCCTATTTAGATAACAAGCTAACAAATTAGCGTAAATTTGAATGTGTTGCCCCTAGGGTCTTATGATGTCTTAATTGGTATGGACTGGCTAGAAGGGCACAGGTGCTTAGTAAATTGCAAATACAAATGATTAGTTATCTCACCAAGGAGGGTGTTAGACAAGAGATTCAAGGATTAAGGAGACCTATTATATTGCGGAAAATTACTCCCTCTCAATTAGGAAATGCATTAGGAAGGGATTCCAAATCAATGTTATTTAGTTAGGGTATACCAATTCAAAAGATAAGAAACCACCTTAGAGAATTTTCCAGTTGTTTAATATTTTTTTGATGTGTTTCCGGAGGAAATTCTGGGGCTACCTCCCAAGCGAGACATAGAATTTATCATAGATTTAATTCTAGGGGTTGCACATGTGTCCAAAACCCCCTTATCGAATGAGCATATCTGAACTAACCAAATTAAAGATGTAGTTGCAAGGATTACTTTCCAAGGGATATATTCACCCAAGTGTATCACCTTGGGGATCCCTTGTGTTGTTTGTGAGGAAAAATGATGGTACTATGAGACTCTGCATTGATTATAGTCAACTCATCAAGATAACCATTAAGAACAAATATCCATTGCCAAGGATTGACGATTTGTTTGATCAAGTCAATGGTACTACGATATTCTCTAAGATTGATCTATGATCATGTTATCATGAGATAAAGATAAAGGAAGAAGGCATTCCTAAAACAACCTTCAGAACTTGATATGGTCATTATAATTTGTGGGTTTACCTTTTGGGCTTACTAATTCCCAACCAACCTTCGTGATCCGTATGAATGGTATTTTCCAACCTTACCTTGATAAATTTATCCTAATTTTTATTGATGATATTCTAATATATTCCTGGAGGAACATAAGAAGCATCTGAATATAGTTTTGAAAACACTATGGGAACACCAACTATACACACAATATAAAAAGGGTGACTTTTATAAGGACTAGATACAATACTTAGGACACATAATTTCTGCAGAGGGGATAGTTGTTGATCCAGAGAAAATTAAAACTATTATGGAATGGCCTATTCCCAATAACGTTGTTGACATTTGATCTTTTATGGGATTGGCGTGATATTATCGTCGTTTTATTAAGGGATTCTCTAGAATAACTTATCCTATAAATTCTCTGCAGAAGAAAGGAAAAACCTTGAAATGGACAGGTGAATTCCAACATATCTTTGAACAACTAAAACATTTTTTAACCTAAAGGCCCTAGTACTAAAGATTGCAGATCCAAAGAAGGAGTTTGTTGTCTTCACTGATGCATGTCAAGAATGAGCGGTAGGAGTATTAATGCAAGAAGGAAAAATAATTTCCTATGAATCTCGGAAATTAAAAGAGCATGAACATAGATACTCTACTTACAACTTGGAGTTAACTGTGGTATTACACACTTTGAAGGTATGGAGACACTACTTATTGGGAAAAATGTTTATGTTGATGACTGACCATAACAGTTTAACTAGTTTCTTTAAGCAACCTAACCTTAATGCATGACAAGCTAGGTGGAAAGCCTTTTTAAGTGAATTCGATTTTGATATTAGACATCTAAAAGGAAGAGAAAACCATGTGGTAGATGCATTAAGTAGGAAATCACATTATGTATACTAAATATCCTATATCCAGGTAGAATTCAATTTTTGAATCAGATTAAAGAAGTCGCAGTTAAAGACCCAAAATACATGTTTTTATGGCAACAAACCAAACAAGGAAATGATTTTGGAAATCAAACTGAATTTGGCATGAATAAAGATAAATTATTGACTTTTAGGGGACAGATATATGTTCCAAATCAAACAACTGTTAGGAAACTAATATTGGTTGAATTTCATAGAAGCCCTTATGCAACCCACCTCGAACATTAGAAATTATTTTATGCTATAAGAAAGGATTATTTTTGGCTGAGGATGAGAAGGGACATCACTAAATATTTAGCCAAATGCCTAGAGTGTCAGCAAGTTAAGGCTGAACACCAACACCCAACTAGTTTTCTCCACCCACTACCCATTCCAGAGTGGAAATGGGAAGTTATTACGTTATATTTTATAACTGGTTTTCCCAAAACCAAGAAATAAAATGACTCAATCATGGTGGTGGTAGATAAAGTTAGCAAGGTAACTCATTTCATCCCTATTCAATCCACATACAAAACTATACAAATAGTAGACATATTTATGCGGGAAATCTTCAGACTTCACGGGATGCCAAAGGTAATGATTTCTAATAGGGATGTAAAGTTCACATCAGCATTTTGGAAAAATCTTTTCACTGGTTTAGGTACACAGGTTCAATTCAACACTGCATACCACCCACAGACAGATGGGAAGATGGAGCGAGTAAACCAGGTACTAGAAGATATGTTAAGAATGTATGTAATGCAACAATCAAGTAACTGGGAGGAGTACCTTCAATTGGTGGAATTTTCTTATAATAAAATTTATAAAAAATAATTAAAGATAATCCCTTTTGAAGTCTTATATGGGAGGTGTAGAACACTGGTTAACTGGAAAAACCTTGAAGATAAGCTACTTATAGGACCTGACATGCCAGGAGAAACGGAGCAAACTCCAAAAAGGTTCGACGAAACTTGAAAGCTGTCCAAGATAGACAAAAAGCATATGCAGATAAGAAAACAAATTATAAGGAATATCAGGTCAGAGACCATGTATATATTCAATTAAAATGAAAGAAGAGCACACTACGATGGAGTGGATGTGCAAAGTTGACCCCTCAATATTGTGGACCCTTTCAAATCCTAGAAAGAATTAGACTTGTCACCTATCAACTTGCATTACCTGGCCATATGCAAGTACGTAATGTGTTTCATGTCCCTTTGTTAAATAAATATGTATATGACTCTAGACATATAATTAATTGGCAATATGTATAGGTAAGGAATTAATAATTAATTTATATTTTTGTCAATAATGCTAAAATAATAATAATGATAGTTACATGATGTGGAACAGGTCGAATCAGATGGAGAGTTTCTAGTAAAGCCCCTACGTATTATCGATCAGAGAGAAACAACATTACGAAGGTGATCTATCACCTAAGTTAAAGTGCAGTGGAGGAACTTTGGCCCAGAAGAGGCCACTTGGGAGGATGAAATCCTTATGCGGGAAGCCTACCCTGGCCTATTCCAAGGGAAAGAATAAACACCGAGGACAATGTTTCGCCAGGGGGGTGGGGAAGATGTAACACCCACTTGGACTATGTAAATATTTGTCATTTAATTTTACTGTGCAAGATTTGGTAAAATCTAAATTAGGTAAAAGTCAAGAAAAGGAACCTTAAATGTTAAGTTTATTTTGATTATTTTATTTTAAATAAAAAATATATATAAATAAATATTATGCTAAGTCATGGAATTATGGGATAAGATCCTAAAAATAAAATATTTAATTTCCAAGCAACTGAGACAGTTACTTCCTTCTCCCTATTAGAGATTAAAACATATCATTTTGGGGAAGCCAAGGCAAGAAAAAAGGAGAGAGGCCTTAGGCAACGAAGAGGAGAGAAGGAAACCTTGAGAGAGATGTTGCCAAGGTGAAGTAGAAAGATGTTAAGGATTTTATTGCGTTGGAAACAAAGAGACAATGGAAGCCTTGAAGCTTAAAGCTATTAACTAGACTTTGAGTCCTAAGGTCTAAGGACAAAGTATTGTCTACAAACAACTCTAGAAATTAAGGAGGCTTGGGAAGAAAATGAGACGTAATCACCAATCTCATTGGTTGGGTGGAGGAGTCTTCTTCCCGGACTAATTCCCTGAGAGGCTAAATTTGTATAGATAAGTACACTAAAATTTTAGATTAGTTATCATTATGTTATGAATAAATAATGTTAGTATGCATTCTTTCTGTGTTAAAGAAAAAGGAACACTGAACTATAGGAAGAATGTTTGTTATAAATATATTCCTTCTATGTTGAGGGAAATGGTATGAAGTATTATGGATTAGATGTTAGCTAATTCCTTTGTGTTAAAGAAAGAGGAACAATAAAACTAAAAGAAATGATGTTTGCTTTATGAAATCCTTACAATTCAAAGGGAGAGTATGAATCCCTGATACCGCCAGTGGAATATAATTATTTATGCATAGTTATAGAGTAAACAATCTAAATAGAATATGGAAAAGAATTCTTGATAGGGAGTTACCAATTGCAATTATTTCTAGAAAACAAAAGAATAAGGAATTTGAATGTGCTAAATGATTTTCTAACAAATATCAGAACTTAAGGATATCTGGGTTTAGGTAACTCTGTGACAATTATGTGTTCTTTGGTCAAAGCGGGTTAGTTATCCTCTCCAAACTAGAGGCCCAAATGGAGAATAATCTCTCTTCCTAATTATCACAATGACTCAAGTACCAAGTGCAGGGTTAGACAAATCCCAATGGAGGTTAGGTTTCGTCCACCCTGAAGGTATTGGTAGAAGTATGATAAAGAAAATAATAGAAAGAAGCACGAAATCCACTTGATTCACTAGTAAAAAGTAAGAAATAAAGAGCTCATAAAATAATTATAAATGCACACATACAATTGCAAGAACAATTCTACTGTTAAGTAATTAACACAAATCATGATACAAAACCGAACAAAGAATCATGATAATAAAGAACACTGCATGCCAACCAGAAACCGATTTTTAAGCTAAGTTCCACACCAAAATGACATTAATAGAGCTCACCAATATACCGAGCATAGCCAAAACCCTCTCACCTATATAGCAAACAAAGAAAAGACTGAAGGTGAAATAATTTTTTGAAAACCTAAAACCATTATGCAGAGGTAAATAAAATTTAAGAATAGGAAACATATAATTAACAAATAATTTATCTGGAAGAGAGCAACGAGGAAATGGAACCATGAAGGAGGATGAGAGTTAAAAGAAACAGTAAAGGGTTCTTCACCGAAGGCTTACGAAAGCGAAATCAAACCCAGACCTTACTTGGCAGGGTAAAATGATGCCACACCAGAAAGGGGATGACTTTCTAAAGCCTCCATGCTAATTGAGAACTTGTGACAACCACAATAACCAAGTGAGAATTGGAGAAGGTTGTAATTACCCAAAGGAAAGAATGAGAAACACTAAAACGTGCTTACTAGAAAAATTACAATATAAAACTTCAAACAGAAAAACCTCGATGTGGTAGAGTTGTTGCAAAGTTGTTACAACGAGGAGGAAAAGTGACCATGTCAGCAGGAGAGTAGAGGAGAGTAGAGGCGAGGGTGTTTACCCTTAACCGTTCCATCAAAATGTGAACTGTTTGATCAACACCCTAAGATATCACATTAAACATAAGATATCAGATGTACCACATCATATTAATCATAAGATATCACTGAGCATATGTGTCAACCTCTACAAAATTCCGAAAAAAGGGAGGTATGCGTAAAACCATATATCGATTACCTAGTGAGTTAGACCACCGAAACTTTAATGTATACCACAAACCATAATTTCTACTTATGTAGATAAGGTTGTGTATGTTTTACCATGGAGGTATGTACATGTTGTTTGATATTAGAACTAATATTGCTTGAGATCATTAATGCAAGTATGTGCTCTATAAATAAACAATCATGTATGTATTTCACTTTAAAGTTTCAATTTATGAAAAGTGCTTGATGCTTTTAATGATTGCAAAGGTCAAATAAGTGAGATAAACAAAAAAAAATTGTCTTTCGAGGTCAGTGGATGTTACACACACGATACATGCACCTAACAAAGGAACATCAGGGAAATTGGCAAGCACATGGTCTTTGTGGTGTTAAATTGATGGAAAACACCTCCAATTAACATTACTACTAGGTTATTACATGTGGAGGTCAATTTGGTGGAAAAGATGAGGAATCACGTTATTGCTATTATACATGTGTGGTTATATAATAATTCATATGTTTTCTTTTTATTTTGAGTTAAATGTGTTTTGACAAATTTGTGTTAACAATGTAAAGTTTTATATTTATAATGTCTTTTTTTTTGAATATTAAGTGATTGGTTAATTAATTAGTTAAAGGTTTTATTTTTTTAAATCTTATTTTTTTTTTGACATTAATAAAATATAAAAATCAAATTTTAATATATCCGTAAAAATTTAAAAGTATTTATGAGATGTTGTATATCAATAAATAAATAGATAAATATTTCATATATTATTTTTTTCCTTCTATATTTAAATTATTATCATATGTGAAGTTAAAATAATTGGAAAATTTCATAAACTATCTTATTTATATTCGAGAGGTTAAAAGAGAAATATGTATTAAATTTTTTTTAAATAGATAATTTCACTATATATGAAAAGAAAATGTATATTTCATTATAGAATTTAAAATTTTTTATAAAATTATTTCATTATTTACTTTTTAATTGAGAATAACTTTATTCTATTTATATAGAAAAAAATAGAAATATAGTCACACAATTAATGCACTTCACAAAGTAATAATACGGAAATTGACAACCTCATATGTTTCCTGAAAAATGAGAAAACCTTTGGTTAGAGTACATAAAAAATATAGCAAAGAAAATTCAAAGCTATATAATGTAATAATAATGAAATGACAATAATTAGAACATAAATGCATCTCTTAGCAAAGTTATCATTGTCTTTAACTGTATTTGTTATACTTGTGTTCATTTTCCTTGCTCCAATGATATGAATTAGATAAAATATATAGAAATACGAAAACAAGAGGTTTTAATTTCATAGCATGAAAGCAATTTAGACATAACAACTACAAGATAGTAACATATAATGTATATACATGTTTAGCACTATCACATTATCCACTTTTTGATCTCTGCACTTCATTGCAACATGGTTGTAATATATATTGTATAAATGTTCTAAGTACTTGCATATAGAAAAAAGAATGCATTTTTTACCTAACAAAAATGCTACAGGTTTTTCCACTTTGTTCGAAATGAGCTTGCAAAGAAAATCCCTTATGCCATGCAACTATCAGAACAACACCATACACCCTGAATAATAAATCTGTTTGTAACCAACTCCCCCTAAAAGTAATTGAACATGCATTGGTAACATGTATGCTAAAATGAATACATGATAAACACCTGTCGAATGCTCCTATGGACAATATAACTAGAATTAGTGGTTACAATTGTCACATTACCTTTTAAATTTTCAACATACGTATTAGATATTAAGTAAAGACAAGCCTCATTCAACCAATGGAAAATTAGAAATAATATTTCCAGAAATTAGAAATACATTTTTGAATTTACAGAAAAATAAGAATATTCATCATTTTCCTGAAACTATGGTTAATACGTCGACATAAATAATTGATAGTCAATGTACTTCAACTTGCAAATAGAAAAATTGTTATAAAAAATAATCGATAGTCAACGGAATTTGACACACTATAGGAGAAATTTACTTAGCAAGAGGAAGTACTCTTAGAATATCACGTTTTAAACCAAAGATCATATTAAGGCTTATATTAATGTCCTTATATTATTGTGCAGAGGTGCAGAAAAAGTAACATTGATACATAATTTATTCGAAGCGCTTAAATATTCCAAATATGTCAGAACTGATGGGGTTGCAGGTTTGTTGTGTGAAGAAAGGGTGTGGAGGAAGTGTGGAAGAAAGGGTTATAGTATTTATTTTAATCATAGCTATGATGAATAACTATGTATTATTCTTATTATTGTGATTGTGCTCGTTACCTTTTGAAACTGATTACTCTATGCAAATTTTGAATTTGTTTGTTGAAACATGGCAACAAGAATATTCCAATTCAATTTGTCCTTGTATTAAATTGTGAATTAAAATCGAATTTTAGTCTTAAAAACTACTTGAGAATAATTAATTAAGTTATTTTGACTTAATTAGTTGGATAAATTCAAGTTAGAAGACTTTCTGAAGTCATGCAAGAGTTACCCCTTAAATTAAGGAGATAAGATTGAGTTATATTTGAGTTGTAATTAGTTAACTCAGTTCAATGAGTTAAGTCCAGTTAAATTAGTTTCAAACTGTTTGAGGAAATAATAGAGAGTTAATAGTTAGTTGATGCATGCATGCACTCAACTAGTGTACTCAAGTTAATTGAAGATTCCCTCATCAGAAACTCATGCATGTCTATTATGAGGAAGACCCAGTTGAGATTAAGAGTCAAGGACATTGTACTATCACTTGCATGTGTTTTCCTATAAAGAAAACTCATGCATGCAAAAGGAATCAATTCCTTGAGGATTTCGCAGTTATGACAGTGTGTGAGATCAGGAGATCATCCACTTAGTAAATCAAGTTTTTCCACTTGGCTGAAGGAGATCATCTGAGAGGAACAACGCAAGGAAATAGGAGATTGGAGGGAAAAGGAGAAGGCTAGAGAAGAGGCAGGATAGCCGCCTCTAACAATCTGTGAGGATTGTACTGAGATCCGGCTAGCTGTGAGAGCTAAGGCTTTGTGTAATTCCTATGTATTTCCACCTTGTATGATAATATAGATAGTGGGGTTTTTAGCTGAGGCTTTCCCCAAAGTATTTTCATGTGTATTGTGTGATTGATTCTTCTTCTTCTAGTTATATCGTTCAGCTCGATCTTTAAGCTTCCACAAATTGATAGTAGAAGTAGGTTATAGTATTATGCTTTGATTTATATTGCATTATCGGGTTAACCTATAGTTAGATTTTCTACATGGTTTGAGAGGGAGATTTGTAGAGAATTTGTAGAATTTCTACATGGTATTGGAGCTAAGTTTATCGGATCAGTGAACAGTATACTGAGAAGAGAATTAGAAGTTTGAAGTTCAGGGTTGCAGGTGCAAATCGAATTCTTATCACACTTTAAGGTTGGCCAATAGCGTTCTATGGCTTGAGACTCGAGTATGCCTTGGAAGGTAGCTCGAATTTCATAGCATGGAAAGATAGAATGGAGGTTGTATTAAAAGACAATGGCTTGAAGGATTTCATTGATCAAGAAATCCAAAAGCCAGCTTCAACTAATGCACAGGAGTTGGCTGAGTGGAAGAAGTGTGTGGCGAAGGCGAGACGGATCATCCTTGAGGGAGTTCGAGACCATATTGTCTCGAGTCTCCATGGGAAGGATACTCCATTTTCAATGTGGAAGACTTTGAAGGACCTATACCAGAATAGTAGCGACTAGAGGAAATTGGCGCTCAAGGATAAGCTTCGAGGGATCAAGATGGAGAAGGGAGATACTATTTCCACATATCTGAACAAGCTCACCACATGCAGAGATGAGCTTGGCAGTGTGGGAATAACTACTGCCGACGATGATATGGTGAGCCTCGCTCTCCTTAGCCTTCCAAAGAGTTGGAATAGCTACCAGGACTCTGTGAATGGAAGGGAGAAACTTCCAGATTGGGAAAGACTGTGGTTGGATCTGATGTAGGAGGAGATTAGGAGGAGCACACGAGATGGTTCTTCATCCAAGAATGACGATGAAGAAAATCTGGCCTTAGCAAGTAAGGAAACGAAAGGGAAGGGGAAGGATTCCCATTCAAAATCGAATTCTTCTCATGGAGGGAAGAAGGGTGACAAGTCTAAAGTAATATGCTTTAATTGTCACGAGACGGGACATTATGCGACTAATTTCCCATCGAAGAAGTCCAAGAAGCGATCCTCAGTAGGATAGGAAGGTGAGGCATTAGCTTCTCAGTTCGAAATGGACTTTACCCTCATTTCATGCATGGTGTCATCGATGATGGGTTGTGTCTGGTATCTTGATAGTGGAGCCTCATTCCACATGACCGGTGATAAAAAGTTTATTCAGTGCCTTAGAGGAGAAAGACCTCAAGATGCGCATAGAGACGGGTGACGATGGAAGGTATAATGTTTCAAGAGTGGGCACGGTTGCTTTTCAGAGGGAGCATGGAGCTCCTATCACCTTGACAGATGTGAAATATGTGCCTGGACTAAAGAAGAACTTGGTATTAGTCGCGATGTTGGAGGACAAAGGCTACGATGTTGTCTTCAATAAAGGAAAGGAATTCCTAAGACACATAGCCATGGGTCAGACCAAGAGGATAGGGATTCAGGTGAAGAATCTTTATAAACTAGAGGTAGATGATTGTGCAACATTGAGTACGAAAGCATAATTGGTGCAAATCCAAGACATTAGCGAGTTGTGGCACAGGTGGTTGGGCCATTTGCATCATGTGGCTTTGAAGATAATGCAACAGATATCTATAGGACTTCCCAAAGGTAAACGTGAACAAGTTAACACATGCAAAGGTTGCACCTTGGGAAAGAACACCAAGTCTTCCTTTCATGATTGAGACAGTCGAACGAAGGCTATCTTAGAGGGAGTTCATACTGATGTGTGTGGACCATTCTCAATGGCATCCACTGTGAAGCAAAGGTATTATGTGATTTTCGTTTATGATTTTTCTCATAAATGATGGATTTATTTGATGCAGAAGAAGGACCAAACCTTCACAAAGTTTTGTGAGTTCAAAGCTTTGGTCGAGAAAGAGTCAGGGAAGAAGATCAAGGCCTTGAGAAGCAACAACTATGGAGAATATGTCTCTCAAGAGTTTAAGGACTTCTGTGCAGCAGAAGGAATTAAATGGGAGTTGACGATACCTCATAACACGCAATAGAATGGGGTGGTAGAGAGGAAGAACAGAACTATTATAGGGGTAGCACGGGCGATGCTGCATGACCAAGGCCTACCACTTCACTTGTGGGCTGAGGCATGTAACACAACGGTCTATTTGCAGAATAGAAGCCCACATCGCATACTTGGGATGAAGACACTAGAGGAAGATTTCTCCGGTAAGAGACAAGATGTGGGTCACTTCAAGATCTTTGGCTCATCAGTATATTGCCATGTGACAAAGGATGCACGAAAGAAGCTTGAGTCGACAACAAAGTTGGAGATACTTGTGGGGTACACTCATACACCTCACAACTATCGGGTGTACTTGCCTACCATTTAGAGGACAGTGTTTCGCAGAGATCTCAAGTTTGATAAGTAGAAGGCCATGCGAGTTTCCCTTGAGAGGGAGCTCCAACTACAGGCTATGGAGGAACTGTTGGTTCCTAAGGAGGATGAGCCTCAAACTAATGCAGAGCAGCCACATGCAAAGATTCTAGGAGTGGAGACATCCACTCAAGAAGAGTCTTCTAGAGATGGATGGAAGCGCACAAGAGAAGCTGACATATTGTTGTAGTATGTGAGAGAGAATGTGGGAGCACCATCTTCTTAGCGTAGACAGAGGAGATCACCTGAGAGATACACTGGATACATGGCCCTTGCTGGGGAATGTGTTGAGACCGAGCCATCTTCCTTTGAGGAAGCAGTGCAATAGCCGATTTGGGTTGATGCTATGGCGGAGGAGTATGACTCCATAGTTCGTAACAATGTTTGGGACGTGTTTCCAAGACCGGAGAATAAGTCAGTTGTGAGTCCCGGTTGGCTTGACAAGGTAAAGCAAGCTGCTTATGATGGGAGGATCATGTTGCTACAGTATATTTCGACAGAGGAGGAAGATGCTGACATTTTGACAAAGGAATTGTCAAAGTGTAAATTCGAGTTCCATAGAGACAGGATCGGGTGGCAGATATTCCTTTTTTGTTGAGAGGGAGTGTTGAAATGTGGCAGCAAGAATATTCCAATTTAATTTGTCCTTGAATTAAATTGTGAATTAAAATCGAATTTTAGTCTTAACAGCTACTTGAAAATAATTAATTAAGTTATTTTGACTTAATTAGTTGGAGAAATTCAAGCTTGAAGTCTTTCTGAAGTCATGCAAGAGTTATCCCTTAAATTAAGGAGATAAGATTGAGTTATATTTGAGTTGTAATTAGTTAACTCAATTTACTGAGTTAAGTCCAGTTAAATTAGTTTTAAACTGTTTGAGGGACTAATAGAGAGTTAACAGTCAATTGATGCATGCATGCACTCAACTAGTGTCCTCCAGTTAACTGAAGATTCCCTCATCAGAAACTCATGCATGTCTATTCTGAGAAAGACCCAATTGAGATTAAAAGTCAAGGACAGTGTTCTATGAGTTGCATGTGTTTTCCTATAAAGAAAACTCATGCATGCAGAAGGAATCAATTCCTTGAGGATTGCGTAGTTCTGGTAGTGTGTGAGATCAAGAGATCATCCACTTAGTAAATCGAGTTTTTCCACTTGTTTGAAGGAGATCATCCCAGAGGAACAACGCAAGGAAATAAGAGCTTGGAGGGCAAAGGAGAAGGCTTCAGAGAAGCCAAGATTGCCTGTGAGCATCTGTGAGGATTGTACTGAGAGCTAGCTAGTTGTGAGAGTTAAGCCTTTGTATAATTCCTATGTATTTCCACCTTGTATGATAATACAAATAGTGCGGTTTTTAGATAAGGCTTTCCCCAAAGTATTTTCACGTGTATTGTGTGATTGATTCTTCTTCTTATGGTTATATTGTTCAGCTCGATCTTTAAGCTTCCGCAAATTGATAGTAGAAGTAGGTTATAGTATTCTTCTTTGATTTATATTGCATTATCGAGTTAACCTACAGTCCGATGTTCTACATGGTCTGAGAGGGAGATTTGTAGAGAATTTTCTACATGGTATTGAAGCGAGATTTTTAAAGAATTTGCAGAATTTCTACATGGTATCGGAGCCAAGTTTATCGGAGCAGTGAACAATATATTAAGAAGAGATTTCGAAGTTTGAAGTTTGGGGTTGTAGGTGAAAATTGAATTCTTATCACACTTCAAGGTTGGCCAATGGCGTTCTATGGCTCGAGACTCGAGTATGCCTTGGAAGGTAGCTCGAATTACATTATTAGCATGGAAAGATAGAATGGAGGCTGTATTAGAAGACAATGGATTGAAGGATTTCATTGTTTAAGAAATCCAAAAGCCAGCTTCAACTAATGCACAAGAGTTGGCTGAGTGGAAGAAATGTGTGGCGAAGGCGAGACAGATCATCCTCGAGGGAGTTCAAGACCATATTGTCTCGAGTCTCCATGGGAAGGATACTCCATTTTCAATGTGGAAGACATTGAAGGACCTCTACTAGAATAGTAGCGACCAAAGGAAATTGGCGCTCAAGGATAAGATTCAAAGGATTAAGATGGAGAAGGGAGATACTATTTCCACATATCTGAACAAGCTCACCACATGGAGAGATGAGCTTGCCAATGTGGGAATAACTACTGTCAATGATGATATGGTGAGCCTCGCTCTCCTTGGCGTTCCAAAGAGTTGGAATAGCTACCAGGACTCTGTGAATGGAAGGGAGGCACATGAGATGGTTCTTCATCCAAGAATGATGATGAGGAAAATCTGGTCTTCGCAAGTAATGCAAGGAAAGGGAAGGGGAAGGCTTCCCATTCCAAATAGAATTATTCTCATGGAGGGAAGAAGGGTGACAACTATAAAGTAAGATGCTTTAATTGTCACGAGATGGGACATTATGCGACTAATTTCCCATCAAAGAAGTCCAAGAGGGGATCCTCGGTAGGATCGGAAGGTGAGGCATTAACCTCTCAGTTCGAAATGGACTTTACCCTCATTGCATGCATGGTCTCATCGATGATGGGTTGTGTCTGGTATCTTGACAATGGAGCCTCATTCCACATGATTGGTGATAAAATTTTATTCAGTGCCTTGGAGGAGAAAGACCTCAAGATGTGCATAGAGATGGGTGATGATGAAAGGTATAGTGTTTCAGGAGTGGGCATGGTTTTTTTTCAAAGGGAGCATGGAGCTCCTATCACCTTGACAAATGTGAAATGTGTGCTTGGACTGCAACAAATATCTACAGGACTTCCCAAAGGAAAAATTGAGCAAGTTGACACATGCAAAGGTTGTACCTTGGGAAAGTACACCAAGTCTTCCTTTCATGATCGAGACAGTTGAGCGAAGGCTATCTTAGAGCGAGTTCATACTGATGTGTATGGACCATTCTCGATGGCATCCAAAGAAAAGAAAAGCTATTATGTGATTTTCATTGATGATTTTTCTTGTAAATGTTGGATTTATTTCATGCAGAAGAAGGACCAAACCTTCACAAAGTTTTGTGATTTCAAAGCTTTGGTCAAGAAAGAGTCAGGGAAGAAGATCAAGGCCTTGAGAAGCGAAAACAATGGAGAATATGTCTCTCAAGAGTTTAAGGACTTCTGTGTAGCGGAAGGAATTAAACGAGAGTTGATGGAACCTCATAACCCACAGCAGAATGGGGTGGCTGAGAGGAAGAACAAAACTATTGTAGGGGCAGAACGGGCGATGTTGCATGACCAAGGCCTAGCACTTCACTTGTGGGTTAAGGCATGCAACATAGCGGTCTATTTTCAGAATAGAAGCCCGCATCGCATACTTGGGATGAAGATACTAGAGGAAGCTTTCTCTGGGAAGAGACTAGATGTGGGTCACTTCAGGACCTTTGGCTCATCAGTATATTACCATGTGACAAAGGATGCACAAAAGAAGCTTGAGATGACAACAGAGTTGGGGATACTTGTGGGGTACACTAATACACCTCACAACTATTGGGTGTACTTGCCTACCAGTCGGAGCACAGTGGTTCACAAAGATCTCAAGTTTGATGAGAAGAAGGCCAGGAGGGTTTCCCTTGAGAGGGAGCTCCAACTACAGGCTGTGGAGGAACTGTTGGTTCCTAAGGAGTAGGAGCCTCAAACTGATGCAGAGCAGCATGCATATTTTCCAGGAGTGGAGACATCCACTCAAGTAGAGTCTTGCAGAGATGGACGGAAGCGCATAAGAGAAGCTGAAAAATTGTTGTAGTTTGCGAGAGAGAATGTGGGAGAACCATCTTCTGAGCGCAGACAGAGGAGGTCACCTGAGAGGTACACTAGATACATGACCCTTGCTGTGGAATGTGTTGAGACTGAGCCATCTTCCTTTGAGGAAGCAGTGCAGCAACCGATTTGGGTTGATGCTATGGTGGAGGAGTATGACTCCATAGTTCGTAACAATGTTTGGGACGTGGTTCCAAGAGCAAAGAACAAGTCAGTTGTGAGTTCCCATTGGCTTTATAAGGTAAAGCAAGCTGCCGATGATGGGAGGATCATGTTGGTGCAGTATATTTCGACAGAGGAGCAAGATGCTGACATTTTGACAAAGGCATTGTCAAAGTGTAAATTCAAGTTCCATAGAGATAGGATTGGGGTGGCAGATAATCCCTTTCTTGTTGAGAGGGAGTGTTGAAATGTGGCAACAAGAATATTCCAATATAATTTGTCCTTGAATTAAATAGTGAATTAAAATCGAATTTTAGTCTTAATAGCTACTTGAAATTAATTAATTAAGTTATTTTGACTTAATTAATTGGAGAAATTCAAGTTAGAAGTCTTTATGAAGTCATGTAAGAGTTATCCCTTAAATTAAGGAGATAAGCCTTAAATTAAGGAGATAAGATTGAGTTATATTTGAGTTGTAATTAGTTAACTTAGTTTATTGAGTTAAGTCCAATTAAATTAGTTCCAAACTATTTGAGGAACTAATAGAGAGTTAACAGTCAGTTGATACATGCGTGCACTCAACTAGTGTACTCCAGTTAACTGAAGGTTCCCTCATTAGAAGCTCATGCATATCTATTCTGAGAAAGACCTAGTTGAGATTAAAAGTCAAGGACAATGTACTATCAGTTTCATGTGTTTTCCAATAAAGAAAACTCATGCATGCAGAAGGAATCAATTCCTTAAGGATTGCGCAGTTCTGACAGTGTGTGAGATTAGGGGATTATCCAATTGGTAAATCGATTTTTTCCACTTGGTTGAAGGAGATCATCCCAGAGGAACAACACAAGGAAATATGAGCTTGGAGGGTAGAGAAGAAGGCTTGAGAGAAGCTAGGATTGCCTATGAGCGTCTGTGAGGATTGTACTGAGAGCTAGCTAGCTGTGAGAGCTAAGGCTTTGTATAATTCCTATGTATTTCCACCTTGCATGATAATACAGATAGTGGGGTTTTTAGCTGAGGCTTTCCCCACAGTATTTTCATGTGTATTGTGTGATTGCTTCTTCTTCTTCTGGTTATATTGTTCAGCTCGATCTTTAAGCTTTCGTAAATTCATAATAGAAGTAGGTTATAGTATTCTTCTTTAATTTAGATTGCATTATTGAGTTAACCTACAGTGAGATTTTATACATGGTCTGAGAGGGATATTTGTAGAGAATTTTCTACATGGTATCGGAGCCGAGTTTATCGGAACAGTGAACAGTATATTGAGAAGAGAATTCGAAGTTTGAAGTTCAGGGTTACAGGTGAAAATCGAATTCTTATCACACTTCAAGGTTGGCCAATGGCGTTCTATGGCTTGAGACACAAGTATGCCTTGGAAGGTAGCTCGAATTACATAGCATGGAAAGATATAATGGAGGTTGTATTAGAAGACAATGGCTTGAAGGATTTCATTGATTAATAAATCCAAAAGCCAGCTTCAACTAATGCACAAGAGTTGGCTGAATGGAAGAAGTGTGTCGTGAAGGTGAGATGGATCATCCTTGAGGGAGTTCAAGACCATATTGTCTTGAGTCTCCATGGGAAGGATACTCCATTTTCAATGTGGAAGACATTGAAGGACCTCTACCAGAACAGTAGTGACCAGAGGAAATTAGCGCTCAAGGATAAGCTTTGAGGGATCAAGATGGAGAAGGGCGATACTATTTCCACATATCTGAACAAGATCACCACATGTAGAGATGAGCTTGGCAGTGTGGGAACAACTACTACCGATGATGATATGGTGAGCCTCGCTCTCCTTGGCCTTCCAAAGAGTTGGAGAAGCTACCAGGACTTTGTGAATGGAAGGGAGAAACTACCAGATTAGGAACGACTGTGGTCGGATCTGATGCAGGAGGAGAACAGGAGGAGTACACAAGATGGTTCTTCATCCAAGAATGATGATGAAGAAATCTAGGCTTAGCATGTAAGTTAAGGAAAGGGAAGGGGAAGGCTTCCCATTCCAAATCGAATTCTTCTCATGGAGGGAAGAAGGGTGACAAGTCTAAAGTAAGATGCTTTAATTGTCATGAAATGGGACATTATGCGACTAATTTCCCATCGAAGAAGTCCAAGAAGGGATCCTTGGTAGGATCGGAAGGTGATACAGTAGCCTCTCAGTTCGAAATGGACTTTACCCTCATCACATGCATGGTTCCATCGATGATGGGTTGTGTCTGGTATATTGATGATGGAGCCTCATTCCACATGATCGGGGATAAAAGTTTATTTAGTGCCTTGGAGGATAAAGATGTCAAGATGCACATAGAGATGGGTGACGATGGAAGGTATAATGTGTCAGGAGTGGGCACGATTGCTTTTTAGAGGGAGCATGGAGCTCCTAGCACCTTGATAGATGTGAAATATGTGTCTGGACTGAAGAAGAACTTGGTATCGATCGCGATGATGGAGGACCAAGGCTACGATGTTGTCTTCAGTAAAGGAAAGGCATTCCTAAGACACATAGCCATGGGTCGGACCAAGAGGATAGGGATTCGGGTGAAGAATCTTTATAAACTAGAGGTAGATGACTGTGCAACATTGAGTACGAAAGTGGAATTGGTGCAAAGCCAAGGCAGTGGCGAGTTGTGGCACAGACGGTTGGGCCATTTGCAACATGGGGCTTTGAAGATAATGCAGTAGATATCTATAGGACTTCCCAAAGGTAAACTTGAGCAAGTTGACGCATGCAAAGGTTGTACCTTGGGAAAGTACACCAAGTCTTCCCTTTCATGATCGAGATAGTCGAGCGAAGGTTATCTTAGAGCATGTTCATACTGATGTGTGTGGACCATTCTTGATGGCATCCACAATGAAGCAAAGGTATTATGTGATTTTCATTGCTGATTTTTCTCGTAAATGCTGGATTTATTTCATGCAGGAGAAGGACCAAACCTTCACAAAGTTTTGTGAGTTCAAATCTTTGGTCAAGAAAGAGTCAAGGAAGAAGATCAAGGCCTTGAGAAGCGACAATGATGGAGAATATGTATCTCAAGAGTTTAAGGACTTCTGTGCAGTGAAAGGAATTAAATGGGAGTTGACGACACCTGATAACCCACAGCAGAATGGGTTGGATAAGAGGAAGAACATAACTATTATAGGGGTAGCACAGGTGATGCTGCATGACCAAGGCCTACCACTTCACTTGTGGGCTGAGGCATGCAACACAACGGTCTATTTTCAAAATAGAAGCCTGCATCGCATACTTGGGATGAAGACACCAGAGGAAGCTTTCTCTAGTAAGAGACTGTATGTGGGTCACTTCAGGATCTTTGGTTCATCGGTATATTGCCATGTGACAAAGGATGCACGGATGAAGCTTGAGCCGATAGCAGAGTTGGGGATACTTATGGGGTACATTGATACACCTCACAACTATCAGGTGTACTTGCCTACCAGTCAGAGGACAGTGGTTTGCAGAGATCTCAAGTTTGATGAGAAGAAGGCCATGCACGTTTCCCTTGAGAGGGAGCTCCAACTATAGGATATGGAGGAACTATTGGTTCCTAAGGAGAAGGAGCCTCAGATTGATGCGGAGCAGCCGCATGCAAAGATTCTAGGAGTGGAGACATCCACTCAAGTAGAGTCTTCCAGAGATGGACGAAAGTGCACAAGAGAAGTTGACAAATTGTTGCAGTATGCGAGAGAGGGAGCACCATCTTCTTAGCGCAGATAGAGGAGGTCACCTGAGATGTACACAAGATACATGGCCCTTGCTGAGGAATGTGTTGAGACCGAGCCATCTTCCTTTGAGGAAGTAGTACAGCAACCAATTTCAGTTGATGTTATGGTGGAGGAGTATGACTCCATAGTTCATAACAATGTTTGGGACATGGTTCCAAGACTGGAGAACAAGCCAGTTGTGAGTTCCCATTGGCTTTACAAGGTAAAGCAAGCTGCTGATGATGGGAGGATCATGTTGCTGTAGTATATTTTGACAGAGGAGCAAGATGCTGACATTTTGACAAAGGCGTTGTCAAAGTGTAAATTCAAGTTTCATAGAGATAGGATCGGGGTGGCAGATAATCCATTTCTTGTTGAGAGGGAGTGTTGAAATGTGGAAATAAGAATATTCCAATTTAATTTGTCCTTGAATTAAATTGTGAATTAAAATCGAATTTTAGTCTTAACAACTACTTGAAAATAATTAATTAAGTTATTTTAACTTAATTAGTTGGAGAAATTCAAGTTAGAAGTCTTTCTGAAGTCATGCAAGAGTTATATCTTAAATTAAGGAGATAAGCCTTAAATTAAGGAGAAAAGATTGAGTTATATTTGAATTGTAATTAGTTAACTCAGTTTACTGAGTTAAGTCTAGTTAAATTAGTTCCAAACTGTTTGAGGAACTAATAGAGAGTTAACAATCAATTGATGCATGCGTGCACTCAACTAGTGTACTCCAGTTAATTGAAGATTCCCTCATTAGAAACTCATGCATGTCTATACTGAGAAAAAACCAGTTGAGATTAAAAGTCAAGGACAGTGTGCTATCAATTGCATGTGTTTTCCTACAAAGAATACTCATGCATGCAGAAGGAATCAACTCCTTGAGGATTGCGCAGTTCTAAAAGTGTGTGAGATCTGGAGATCATCCACTTGGTAAACCGAGTTTTTCCACTTGGTTGAAGGAGATCATCCGAGAGGAACAACGCAAGGAAATAAGAGCTTGGAGGGAAAAGGGGAAGGCTTGAGAGAAGCCAGGATTGCCTGTGAGCATCTGTGAGGATTGTACTGAGAGCTGGCTAGCTGTGAGAGCTAAGGCTTTGTATAATTCCTATGTATTTCCACATTGTATGATAATACAAATAGTGGGGTTTTTAGCTGAGGCTTTCCCCAAAGTATTTTGATGTGTATTGTGTGATTTTTCTTCTTCTGGTTATATTGTTCAGCTTGATCTTTAAGCTTCCACAAATTGATAGTAGAAGTAGGTTATAATATTCTTCTTTGATTTATATTTCATTATCGGGTTAACCTATAGTGAGATTTTCTACATGGTCTGAGAGGGAGATATGTAGAGAAATTTCTACATGGTATCAGAGCAAGATTTGTAGAGAATTTGCAGAATTTCTACATTGTTCACCAATTCTGTGGACAATTCCGAGATGATGTTTTGCATTAGTTGTTGACAATATACTTTGATATTTTATATCATATCTAATGTTCTTTTGTTTATTAGAATGAAAATGAATATTGATTATAAATTTTGGTTGTCAGAAATCTGTTTTCATGTTTATTTTAATCATAACTATGGTAACTGACATTTGAATTTGGGTACAATTCTTGTTACTATAATTGTTTTCATTACTGTTAAATAATTTTGAAGCACAAACAATGATCACTTTGTTATAATTCTGAATCTGTTTACCAATTTTGTGAAATGCTAAAAAATGATGTTTTTGCAATTTTTGTCGAGCATATGCTTTGTGCTTTTCATTACTGTTAAAGATTAAATGGAACCTTAATACTTGTTTGACATATCTAGAAATCAAAAGCTACATTTAATATTATTTGACAATGATCATTTTACTTTTTATCTTAACTCAAAGTGTGTGAAATTTAGACGAAAAAAATCAGAGCTACTAATGTTACATTGTTATTTTGTTTATTTAGGCTAGTTTCGTGATATTCAGAGGAAACAAAAATGTTATGGGGGAAGTGCAACAGAAAGTATCTGCAGATAAATTGGGAACAAATATGTGGAAGTAGTTTTGAAATATTAGTTTAATATGAAATATAGAAAAATGAACACAAGTAGAACAACTATAGTTAAAGACAATGATAAATTTGTTAAGAGGTGTGTTTATGTTCGATTTATTCTCATTTGATTATTACTACATTATACAACTATGTTTTTTTTTCTAAATTTTTTATGTACTCTGTGGTATGTAATCTTGTATATAGAAAGGCATAGAAAAATGTATACAGACATATGAAACATTATAGAACAATTTTATGTTCCCTACCAAACACAACCATTTTTCCACACACAAAAAGACACTTCACTTAATATTTCATAAAATTGTGAATAAAAGCACCACCATTCCATTCCTGACAAGTAATAGAAGATGTAAGTTTTTCAATAGTCTTGCATCAAAATCTCCTAAACAATTCTCCACGAGTACTTCCTCCTTTGAAAGACTTGCCACTCCATAAATTGCCCCGTCTCCTTCGAATTTTCTATTAGTATTAATTAATTATGCATATGCATATTAATTAATTAATTATATTTCCATAAAAATAAAAAAATAAAAGTCTTTTCACTCCAGAACTTGCCCCATCTCCTTCAAATCTGCTATATCCAGTCACTTTGCATATAAAAAAAAATAGGAAATTGTATTAAGGATCCATATAATCTTTAAGCACTCTGCACAATGTATCAATGTTACTTTTTCTGCACCTCCGCACAATAATATAAGCACATTAATATAAGTCATAATATGATCTAATTTAAAATGTGATATTCTTTGAGCACTTCCTCTTGCTAAGTAAATTTCTCCTATAGTGTTAAATTAGCCTTATGCAGAATGCAGAAGAAGAAATCCTGACTCGATATAGTCTCTTCTCATTCCCTTCCCGTACACCAATTCTCCCACACTTCTCGCAAACCCTTTCTCCACGCAACAAAATAACAGCAGTTATCCCCCACCTCTTATGTAAGGGGCCTGCAACCCCGTTAGTTCTAGCATCTTTGGACTCTTTAAGAATTCTGCTCAATGTATCAACATTACTTGTTTCACAACTTCTCACAATAAAATAAGCACACTAATATAAGTCATAATATGATCTTAATTTAAAACATGATATTCTATGAGCACTTCCTCTTTCTAAGTAAATTTCTCCTACATTGTTAAATTATCCTTATGTGGAATGTAGAGGAAGAAATCTTGACATGATATAGTCCCTACTCCCACACTTTCCACACACCCTTTCTCTGCACAACAAAATAACAGAAGTTAGCCCCCCTCCCCCCGCTTACGTAAGGGACCTGCCCTATTAGTTCTGGCACTTTAGGCTCTTTAAGCACTCAGCACAATGTATCAAAATTACTTGTTTCGAACCTATTCTCAATAATATAAGTACATTAATATAAGTCATAATATGATATTAATGTAAAACATGATATTCTCTAAGAACTTCCTCTTACTAAGTAAATGTATCCTACAATGTTGAATTAGCCTTATGCAGAATGTGGAGGAAGAAAGTTGACTCGATATAGTCCCCTCTCCCAGACTTCCCGTACACACTTTCTCCCAGACTTCCTGCACACCCTTTATCCACACAACAAAATAATATAAGTTAGCACCCCCAACCATGTTCCCTCACTTATGTAAGGGACCTGCAACCATGTTAGTTCTAGCATATTTGGACTCTTTAAGCACTATGCACAATGTATCAACATTAATTGTTCCACACCTCCACACAATTACATAAGCACATTAATATAAGTCATAATATGATCTCAATTTAAAATGTGATATTCTTTGAGAACTTCCTCTTGCTAAATAAATTTCTCTTGTAGTGTTAAATTAGCCTTATGTGGAATGTAGAGGAAGAAAGCTTGAATTGATATAGTCCCTGCTCCTGCACTTCTCACACATATTTTCTCCCACACTTCCCACACACCCTTTCTCCACACAACAAAATAATAATAGTTAGCCCCCCTCCCCCTACTCATGTAAGGAACCTGCAATGTTGTTAGTTTTGGCATATTTGGACAAAGCAATAGTAGTGTTAGGAATAATAATGTCAAAGAACTCACTGAGGGAATGGCCACTTTCAAAATTAGTATTTCTTTTATTTTAAAATGATTTGTTAATCATTTACAATAATGAAAATAAATTTCCCTCCACTAGGGGAATTATGTCCCCATCAAGCCTCGTTCAACCAATGGAAAATTATAAATAAGATTTATAGAAATTAAAAAATGATTTTTAAATTTACAAACAAAAGGAATATTCAACATTTTCCCGAAATATTGGTTAAAATTGAAAAAACTCAGAAAAATAATTGATAGTCAATGCAATTTGATCGAGAGACAAATTATATAGTCCTTGGCAATGCAGGGAGTAGAAATAATGTCAGAAACATACAAAACTATGTATGAGTATATAATTTATGGTTTACAAGAGGTTTTTATTTTTGTTTTTTTGTTAGATAATTTGAGCTTTGAGATGATTAGCATGCCTAACCTGTGACTTGAGTAGCCTCAACCCAGGGGCATGTAAGCCATCAAAATCACCCAGTGATCACAATTGACCTAGGCCACACCAACCCTTAGCATGGTTGGATTTTTACCCATGGGGTTTTAAATTAGTGACCTTCCCACGACAAAGTGCTTTAACAAAACACCTTGTCACCATCTATTCTACACCTCGTGGATTTTTGGTAAGAGTATTATATCCCTTATATTATAATTTTTTTATTTTAAAGGAAATAAACAATTTCAATGTTTTTAATTCAAGATTTGAAAAGTTATATAATCTATTAATGGGAGAGTGATTAAGTTATTATATTAAAATTATTATAAAAAATAACAAAAATGTTGTGTTATTGACGTATTAAGAGATGAGTGTAACAAATTCCATACCCATTTTTGTTTGTTATACATAGTTTCTATTATGGGTAATAGAACACTGAGGATGGTTTTCCTATAAAGGAAAATGAATTATAACATTTCTTTCTAAACCCCAAGTTTTGTAATTGTAATTAAGACTTATAATGTTGTAAGTAACCAACACTAATTAATATATATCTATATATATATATATATATATATATATATATATATATATATATATATATATATATATATATATATATATATATATATATATATATATATATATATATAAGAGAGAGAGAAGTTGGCATAGATCCTGATACTAGAGGGGTTTTGTAAGGGGGGGTTTTGAAGTTTCTTATATTTTCTTTTCAATTGTGGTTCATGGTCACTGAGTGGCCTCTACATCCACGGGAAATAATCTAGGTAGATCCACCGAAGGGATTTACCCGCCGAATTACCTGGTCGAGATAACCCAAAGGGCGTCGAGGATATTTGACCATATTACCTCCCAATTGGAAAGGTACTCAGCAACAAGAACTTGACCAATTGAGCTATCCCTTGGGGCTAGGAAGTTTCCTATCTTACGTAAACTAAATATTCTAATTTTTTATTTGGAATTGAACCACGCAACCACTAGAAATTATGGGAAGGAATATGAGTTGAATTGAACTTACATAATATTATAGGCTACATACCCATTTTATATACTTTTCATTAACCACACAAACCAAGGAGGAACCTAAAATTCACATGTTAGGATTGTGCATGTGGTTGAAGATATTGTAACAACAAGTAGTTGGAGAAGTTGTGTAGAGAGACAAATAAGTGCATGTAGTGAATTAATGGAACCTATGAGAAAAAAACCAAACCACACTTTGGGTTGAAAGTGTGACTCTGATCGAGGTGAAAAATAATCCTCTGTGTCATAACAAACCTATGTGGAGTTTATAAACTTACTTAATTGGATAAGGAAAACAATGTGAAAATCCTTCATTCTTAGCTAGAGGCTAGGGGAACTACCAAAATAGCTGGTATTGATTTAGCTTGTAAGGCATCGAGAAAAGGGAAGGACTAAGGGACTATGTGATTAGTGAAGGACTCTCTTTATGCTGTGAAGACCCATAGTGGCCATACTATGAGTGTTAATAGGCCTATGATTAATAGTTTATAGGTTGAACATGGATTTGTTGTATGTGAAGGAGACTGGTCTTCATGCCCCCTACCCTAATCTAAATTTGTTTTGAACCCTATGTGAAGCTTACTCTCAAGGAATTGATGTAGCTTGAGGGTGGCCAACCAAAAGAAAAATTGTAGCATTGTTATGCCTATGGTTAGGTGGAGAGTGACCCTCCCTTCTTCAGTTTCTACTAAGATTTTGTGAATAAGATAAATGTATTATTCCCTTGTTAATGAAATGATATTGTTGGCCAATTATTCATAAACATTGCTATGTTGGATCACTAAGTATGAGGTGGTGGTGATATAAAGTAATGTACCATTATGCTTGGCTACTAGCTGTTAATTTTTATTATTAATGAATGTTGTATGTCAAAGTATTCCTTAAAGTATGTTTCCCTGTAACGATTTCATAGATATATGGAAATGAACCCAAATGCAGATTGGAGCCTAAGGATCTTGTTTTCTATTAGTGTGTGTAGCTTTAATAAGTCAATTATGGGATAGAACAACTGTGGTTGTATCCCTACTTCATGACAAAAAGATTTGAAGGTATTGTTTATTAAGGGGACTTTTCCAAAATGATAGCTTCTTTGTTTGAAGGTATTAGAGTATGGTGTTTGTAGTTTGTAGTCCCATGGATGTGAAGATCTCATCTCTAGTTGGGGCCAGGATGAGGATCTAGTCATTGGTCATCTAATGTCCTCCTTTTTTGGAGATGCAAAATTATGGGAAATGCATTGGATGCTTTTATAGGCTACTAAAGACCTATGTAACTTTAGAAGTATCCATGGCAAGTCTCTAGCTTGATAAGAATCAATTCCAATGCCTTGAAACTTGAATAGGTGCTTAAATGAAGTTCAAAAGTTTGGAGATCAACTCCCTTGCAAGTAGAGTTTTTGGAAATTTGGGGATTCGGGTTGTTAGCTCCAACCTTTTTTCACATGGGTTGGATGGAGCTATGATTGGGATATTTTTGCAAGAGGGTCAAAGCATAGGTTTCTTTAATTGAATTAACATTAAGTCTATGGGTAAAAAATTATTTTGGTCCTCTTGATTGCCTAGTTGTCTAGTGGCTTCATTAGTTGTTACACTGGACTTGCCCTAACTCATCAAAACCTTTGATTAACTAGCCCTATGTCATGGGGCTAGGTTAGTGGATCTATCTTTTGGCAAAGATAAGTCTTGTTGGTTGATGTCCATCAATCAAACCGAGTGAAAGTTGTTGAATGATGTTTTCAGTTCTCTTGGTGTTTCAAATGGCCTAGCTAACAAAAATGTCAACTAAAATTAAAACATAATCGAGTTTTAGCTCTCTAACACATTAATACATTAAAACATAATAGATTTATAAATATATAACTCAAATTAATTGAATTGAATTGGTTGAGGGTACATGACTGAATAGACCCAAAGCCACTGCCAATAGATATGCTAATCTTAACCGAACCGAAACATGCATGAATAATTGTTCCTAAATTTAAAATTTATGCAGAGTTCTAGAAACTATGAGCTAATTGGGACTAACAAGGAACAGTTAACATTTTTCAACACTCCCCATTAATTATGACCACTATTGACTACTAGTCTAAGTCTCAACTAGGCTTACAATACTTGCAATCAATTCAAAAAATGATTTCACTTTTTCATTATGGTGCATGTTGTTCTTGGATATATGTAGTATAAGCTTTTTCTTCCTTTTGCACCAATCTTTATATTCTACATAATTTTCTTGTTCTTTAGCTTCATACTCTTTTCTTATTCAATATTTCTTTATATTGTTTGTCAACTTCATTTGGTTCTTCTTCTCATTTCTTTGTACCTTCGCTACTGTTGGTTGAACTTTTATGTCAATCACTATAAAACCAAAAACAATATCTTCATTTTCTTTCATATCTTCTTCTATTACTATAATAGCTTCAACAACTCTTATGGTTTCTTTTAATTTTTCTGTTGTAGTTATGGTAAATTTTCCATAACCACTTTCATCTTTATCATACTTAGGATTCACAAACAACTCTTCAAGAAAAGCTAATTCAACGTCATAATCAAATTCAACTTTCACTAATAGGTTCTTCTCACTGGTCATTGTTGCTACTGCAAATACAATTTTAATTTCATCATCTTCAGCTTTAATTTCATCTTCCACAGATATATTTCCATGGTGGACTTCACTTTCTACATAATATTGATACTTTTCTTATGCTTCTGTAGGATCTTAGACAATGTCTCAAATCACTTATGTGATATCAAAATATTTCCCTTATCTTGTTACAATAATCATTTCATTAATAATTGCAATTCTTTGTTGAATGGTGTTGCTCCTTTCATTGTATGTCATTTCCAAAATGTTCCAAGGTTCTTTGGGTATTGTTTCCATTGCAATCTTTGGAAGAATGTTGGCATTCAACCCATTTTAAATGAGAAATAATGTTGTTGCATCATCCTTACTGTTCACAAAGACATAATCCTTTTGATCACGTATCATAGCCTTATATGATGTCTGACTTAAGGGTTCCTCAAACCCATTCAAAACAATATCCCCTCTTCTATGCATAACCTTATTCTCATATCAATGACTAAAAACTCATAATTTTTACCGACAAATAAAAAGTAAAAAATAAAAACTTTTAAATAAATTTATGCTTATAAATATGAAGAGAATTCAATCACCTTAAAAAAAACAACCATAAAAATAAAACATTTTCTTAAAAAAATTAAACCCTTTTTTATCTCGACTTAAGCTTTTCCTTTTTATATAATAATTAAAACACCACTTTTAATAAATATCTCGTAACAATATGTACATATCTCGTAACAATATTTGCATAGTAATAATACATATATAACATTATGATTATATGTTCTTTTTAATGATCATTATAAAGTGGAAATGGAAATTAGGCCTCCACAAAATTTTCTGCAAACGAATTTTTAAGCCTCTCTCAAAGCCACTGAATTCTTTGTAGACTTACATGGTGGCTCACAACAATAGCTAGGGTTCATGACAACTTCTCGATATGGTGGCATCTGCAAAAAAAAAAAAAAAAAAATTATTGCACTTCACCTGAAAACCTTAATGTATGCCGATTCTTGGAAATATTTTTGATCAGATACAACTTTGGTGGCTCTCATATGGTTAGGTCGTCTGAGTCATAGGGGTGGCAGTTGGGGTTTGTCACTAGTCAGAGTGGTGGCATCTTTTTAGGTTTTTCCCACAATGGTAGCCAATAACTATGGCTCATGATAACTAGAAAATGATATTTTGGCTTTTGCAATCCATTTATTTCACGTAAGTAAATACCCCTTCATGGTCACTAAATGTATTTTCTTTATATAATTTAATATTTTTCTTAGTGTCCATTCACTCCGTATGACAAAATATGATGTCTTCATTGCAAAAATGGGGGCTCAATAAAGGCTTTTGCAATCCATTTATTTCATGTAAGTAAATACCCCTTTATAGTCACTAAATGTATTTTCTTTATATTATTATTTTGAGTTCCATTATGTTTTTTCCTCAGGTGTGACTTAAGTTAATTTTGGCTCAACCACTTTGGCTCAACCAATTATGTTTTTCAATATTGATTTTTTTACTTGTATAATAAGAAAGATATTTTTTTCCTTTGTTAGGTTAAATGTTTGACAAATGATCCAAATGAACGCAATTTATTGATAATCTTTCGTTTGTAACATATACACTTGAATAGTTATTAAATACTAGCACAATTATATAAGTTAAATGATTGATAACGCTCATAAAAATCAATCCATGATAAACATGTATTACATTTAAGATTATCTATATTAAAAAAAAAACATAAAAATTAACTAAATTATAACTTCATTTTAAATTATTATTATTATTATTATTATTAATATATTAGTCAAACAATATTTTTAATCATGAAAATTCAATCTTAGTTTACTATTGAAAATCGTAACTTGTAAATAGATTGCGTTACAATAACATAGCTTATTAATACCACAAATCAAATAGAACATATTTTTATATAAAATTTTCCTTAATTAATTAATTTGAGATAAATTAATTAAAATAACATAATTAACATGAAGATAAATTGTAACCTTTAATATGTGAATACTATTATGAATATTTTGATATATTCAATTGACATGAAATCTCTACCATCCACTTTATAATTACTAATCACTGATAATTAAATTAAAATTTTAGAAGATTTCTTTCTAAAATAAACATATCTATCAACTTAATTAATTAAAAACAATCTAATACTACTCATTATAAATTAAACTTAAAACTTACGAGCTCTTATAAAATGTCTCTTTCTTTCCAATGAGCTACACTCACATTGCAATCATACAAAATCTTCCTATAAAACATAAATTGCAGCAATCAAACAATCTTTCAAATAGTTATATAATTGCCTCTCACATGCATTCATATGCATTTAAGTTCTTCATACTCTTATATAAGAATCTCTGAGTTGTATTCAACAAATTAAATGCATCTCATTTAAATTCATTTTTCACATAATCTCAAATTTAATGCAATTGATGAATAACAAGAATACCGCATGAATAACATGAAAGTTCAGGAGACACATTTGCCTTATAATAACGGATGCGGACTTTGAAGGACAGACAACTTTTTTAGCTGATTGATGCTCGCTCACATTGGATATGGAATATATTGTAGCTTTCTTCGAATGCAAAGCAAAATCACGATGAAGTGGATTTAGAGTTTACAGGGAATGTGTCTCGGGGCGTTACATCATTTCAACCAACATATACGCTCATGGAACTAGCAACAGAGAACAATGCATTCATTTGTTGTTTGATCCCCATCACTTACTTCTTTTCACTATATCATAATATTTATATGAGTTGTTTTTAGGTTGAGTTTTTGGAGTTTTGTTTGGTGAGTTTTTCTGGTCATATTTTTCTAAAATTTGACGAGAATTTATTGAAATCACAAGTTTGATGGATAACTCTGCACAATCCAAATATCGTAAACCATATATAAAATAAAAAAAATCAATTTAAATAAAACAAATCAAGATTTCACTTCAAATTTTTCTGCCAAATTCAAATACCAAAAAATCACACTAAAAACAACTCCAAAAAATCACACTAAAAACAACTCCAATATTTTATAATAATAGAAAAAAAGCTTCTCTTACGAGCACCACATTTGCAGGAAGGAAACAACGGCAAAGACTCCATGGAATCGGGAAGGACGACCTAGTAACACACGCGAAAATTTCACGTGGTGTGTTGAGTACCGTAAGAAAATGTGGTGTGTATTTATGTAGTTTTTTTTTGGGTGATCATAGTCCACAGTAGGCTTGACTGCGTAGAGGAATGAATGATCTTGAATTGGCAGGATTCATCGCACAATTCATCATCACCACCTTGTACTGAACTGAAATTAAGAATTAAGAAAATGTAACGTATTCAACAGAGACACATTTCCAGCACATCTCTTTCATAAATTGTACTCCTCTTGCTGTACTATAACTGTTATAGATTAGATTTTGAAGCTGACCAAAAAGAATTATTTTATGGTTGGAATTACAAATTTAATCTATGAGTTTGGCACAATTCCAGTGTTTTGAGGTTTATAGTGTTTTGGATAAACCGTGATATCTACACTGTTAAGTCACTCACTCTTAAATGTTAAGTTATCGCTTCACGAATTTATAAAAAAAGGTTTTTAAAATGAAAAAGTTAAATTTATTTAAAAATATATTTTAAATGGTAAAAATAAAATTTAATAAAAAATTATTTCACCATATTTCAATTAAACATGGTAAAAATATGATATAGTTTCATATCAGTTTGATTTTTTTTACTTTGAAAATTTGTATTTATATATTTGTAACTATGTAAAATTTGTAATAATTACAAATTTAATCGTGAATTTTTCCTATGCAAAGGTTTTATTTTTCACAATGTTAAATTTATTTATATATTTAAAAATAAATCTTAAATAATGAAAAGAAAAAACATAAATTAACCCATTAAAAAATTAACACATTCACTATATTATTTATATATTAAAAAAAAACATGATTTAGCTCATTAATATAGAGGCCTATAAATAGTAATTAATATATTCATATATATCTTTATAAAATGTGATATAGTCTGTGATTCTCCAAACTGAAAAGAGGTTTTTAAATAGTAACTGATATATTCATATATATCTTTACAAAATGTGACTTGTATTTTTACCATAGAGAGAGTTCCCAACATATACAATAAACCATTAAAATGTAACCATAAGCAAAAACATGTATGACCAAAATCAAAAGATCTCACTCGACTTAGCTGATGGGGATATGTCCCTCTTCCCGGACCACGCCTTCTTCGATAAAACAAAAGTGAATGTAGCCACCAGGTCTCGAAGGCCAAGTTTGGACCACAGTGGGCTTCACTCAATGAACCCCTCTCACATATCAAATGCATTCGTGGCATACTAAACAATACCCCTAATTTGACTACATATTGGAAAATACCTCTAAAAATCACATTATTCAACCCCCTACCAATACGAACCCAATACACCTTCCTAATTTAAAAAACCATTACTTTCACTAGATATTGTAGGTATCCATTATTTCATTAACATTTTTTATATGGATTTATATTTTTCACTAACTTTGAGTTCCATTTTTGATATCTGCCAATATAAAAACCTTTCATCCCCTAATATATGCTCAATATATTATGTCATTTTCCCCTCAATATATATCCCCCAATATGAACCCACATGATATGGTATTTCTCCCTAAGTGAAGCCCCCGTGGTTTGGACAAGGTGTTTTCCTCCTGATTATCCTCCTTGTAAATATGTTGAAAGGAGATAGTATGAAATTCTAGCCTCAACTGCACAATCTGTTCAATTTGGATCTTGAGGTGTGTTGGTCCAAAATTGGTACTACCCAACATACCATCAATGAGAGTCTTGGAATCTCCGTACATGTGAATGTAATGAACCTATTTTGTTCTTGCAAACCATAACAACCCCCAGAGGGCCAACACTTTGGCTCTGGTATTGGTGCCAAATCCTCCCTATTAGTGTAGTTTGTAGAAAGTGTTTGGCGAGAATCTAATCCAATCATCACAACCACCAGTACATATGTCTTGATATTGTCATGATATAGTCTGTAATTCTCCTGACTGAAAAAGGTCTATAAAAAGTAACTAATATATTCATATATATCTTTACAAAATGTGTAGACATGTATTTCCACCATAGACAAAGTTCCCAACATATACATTAAACCATCAAAATGTAACCATAAGAAAAAACATGCATGACCAAAATCAAAAGATCCCACAAGACTTAGCTAATGGGGATATGTCCCTCTTCCCGTGACATTCCTTCTTCCATAAAACAAAAGTGAATGTATCCAACAAGGTCCTGGAGGCCAAGTTTGGACAA
The DNA here is from genome assembly GCA_031772625.1 of Pinus tabuliformis. Lineage (NCBI taxonomy): Eukaryota > Viridiplantae > Streptophyta > Pinopsida > Pinales > Pinaceae > Pinus > Pinus tabuliformis. The sequence goes on along the minus strand of CM062818.1, from coordinate 615,973,514 downwards.
GGTGTCTGCCTCCTGATTACCCCCCTGTAAATATGCTAAAAGGAGATAGTATGAAATTCGAGCCTCAACTGCACAATTCGTTCAATCTAGCTCTTGAGGCATGTTAGTCCAAAATTTGTACTGCCCAACATACCATCGATGAGAGTCTTGGAATATCTTTATATGTGAATGTGATGAACCTGTTTTGTTCTTGCAAAACATAACAACCCCTAGAGAGCCATCACTTCAGATCTAGTATGGGTGCTAAATCCTCCTTGCTAGTGTAGTTTGTAGAAAGTGTTTGGCGAGAATCTAATCCAAGCACCACAACCACATATGCCATAATGTGCGGCCCCATCAAACATACCAACCAGAAATAGTATAGCAGGATGTAAACTTCATCTTTTGGGTACCTATCTAGCCTGAAATGTTCCATGCTACATGGCCATCCAAGTCAGAATTTTGGAGATAATTCAATAGATATTGACGGGACAATCGTTGAAGATCCATTTATTTCTTTCTTTCCATAATTCCCACATGAAAAAAAGGAATGTATTTATTATGCCCACCACTTGTGATCCACCATCGAATATAATTTTCCATGGAAGTAAATTCCCTATAGGAGATATTAAAAGACATAAAGATATGTTCCCAAAACCTATAGAGAAACTAGACATTGTAAAAGGAGGTGTAGAAAAGTTTCACCCGAACAATATCAGAAAGGACATTTGTCTCAACCTTGATGTCCCCTTTTGGACAAGTTATCCCACAGATCTTATTCTTCCATGCCAACCATATGAACAATGTTATCTTGGTAGGAATATATTCTTTCCAAACAGGCCTGTACCAACAATTGTTAGGAAAATTATGACATCAATAGATAATATCCCTCTAAATTTCAGCCACCACAACTAATCCATGTTGAAATTTTTCGAACTAGGTAAGGGAATCTCCCCTCTCGTCTTCGTATAATCCCACTCGTCGAAGACAAATTAGGATTTCATTCCATATGTCTCCCTGTGGCCCAATCAACCCCATATCATTTACTTCCCTACATATTGGATATCTTCCATTCTAGTGTTTGATAATATGTGAAATAAAAAAGTAACCTCTGACATGTATAAAAGAAATAAATTTGTCTGGAAGAGTAATGGATGGTCCAGTACCTGCGATGTAATCAATGCCAATAAGAATTTTGGTCCCATTACCAAAATACCATCTCATGAGCTTGAGGAACCATCCTTTAATTTTCCTAAAGCTTTGCCATATGATGTAACCCTTTTTAATGCTAATATGACCTTTTCTATACCATTCTATGAAGTCTCGTTTCTTTAAATATTTGTGTTTGATTATATACTGCCATATGCCACATCCAAAAATTGATATCCATAGGGAATTTATTAAAAGAGCCAAGCCAAAAATCTTAGTGTCAAGTAAACCCCAAGCTCCCATATCCTTTGGTCTGGCTATCTTCTCCCACCCAACCAGATGATGTTTGTCCTGCATTCTGTTACCCAACCAAAGGAAATGTGTGATCAAGGAGTGTATCTTCTTCAAAACAGCCATGAGGAGGGAAAATAAGTGGGACCATTATACCAAGATCTTTTGAAGGGTTGATTAGATTAGAGTGTATATGCCCCCGAGAGAAATCCATCGATGTGTCCATTTTTCCAATGTATACCGACACTTTTCCAGAAGCCATGTCCAGTCCTAGACCATGTAGTGATTCAGTTTCAAGTGGAAACCCAAATAGGATAAATCATCCTCTACCTTCCTTGTTCGAAAATTTGTGCTATATGAATAATCTTTGGTGTTTTCTCACTGGAGAATAAAATGGGTTCATCCCTATTAGCATGTAGGCCTCAAGCCTCTCCAAACCTCTTAATGAAAGCATGTAGCACCTCCCATTGAGTGTATGAGCACATCCAGAAAGAGGGGGCATCGTCAATAAAGAACATGTGAGTGACATTCACATTGTCAGCCATCTTGATCCCCCTGAAAGAGCCTGTAGCTCCAACCTTCTTAATCCTAATACAAAGGCCATCCATAACCAAAATAAAAAGTAGAGGGGAGACTGATCACCCTTGTCTAAGACCTCACTACACCTTGAAAAATATCGAAGGAAAACCATTTATAAGAACAAAAAAATTCACCAAGGAAACACCGACCATAATCCAGTCTGGCCATAATCTAGTCTGTAATGCAAACATCTAAACCCACCTAGATGTGAATAAGGTGAAGAAACACCCAGTCCACTGAGTCATAACCTTTATGTAAATCTAACTTCAGTATGGCAACATCCATATTCTTCATCTGAATAGTATGTGAACGTCTGTGAGTCATGGATATGGCATCATGGATCATCCGATCCATCAAAAAACCAATTTGTTCACGGGAAATGTGAGCTGAGAGGTCATCCTTAATGCGCCCTGTAATCACTTTAGAAATGAGCTTATACGTGATATTACAGAGGGAGATGGGGTGGAAATCATGGAAAGAGGTAGGATGATAGGAATTTGGAATGAGGACAAGGAAGGTTGTGTTAATAGATCCCATGATGTAGCTAGTGACCGACGATTCCTCCATCATGTCAAGGAGATTCTAGCCCATCTGCTAAAAAAAATGTATAAATAATTCAACCATCCAGCCATCAGTCCCCAGACAATTATCCTTATAGAAATATTTCAGGACTCCTGGGGTATCCTCCCATGTAACCGAAAGAAAAATGTACTTATTATCTGCCTCTAAGAACATACGGGGGTACTCATCGACCCTCCATAAGAGGTCTTAAATCAACACACCTTCCCAAGTAGAAAGGAACTTCTTAAAGTACTTGGCTTCCTCCTACTGTATCTCCAAATCATTATATACATAGTCCCCCCCCCTGTTTGGATCTCCCATATGGAATTATGGTTCCTCCTGTGATTAGCATAATAGTGATAAAAACGAGTGTTTATATCACCTTCCTTCACCCAGATGGCCCTACTCTTCAGGCACCATATAGTCTCCTGGAATTGTAAAATATTCCTTTTCTTCATTTTAAGTTCCTGTAGCCTGGTGTTGGCTTGATGGGCCTTGACCTAGGTTCAACGTTAGTCAGCCAAGCAAATCCCTACACTACTGGCCCTTTCGGCATCAGTTCGCGGAGCGCAGGCCGAAGTCTCACCCGAAGCAGTATGGGGGGATGTAGGAACCAAGTTTCCACATCCTGAGGTGGTCGTGATGTCGAATTTATACCTTAAACCCTTCCTTCACGAAGATCGATAAGCCTTTAGGGCTTATCGATGTACTTTCTCTTTCATCTCTTAGAACCTCCATGACAGTATATGATCATCCTTCGTGCAACCATACACGATGATTCAGGCACTTACGCGCCTCTGTAAGTATGTTACTGTATAGGTTCCCGAATTATCTTAAGTGTTTACCAAATTTACCATGCAGTTAAGATTATCTTCGCATAAACATATATCATTAATTGCATTTATATAATAGATAGAAACATATACATTTGCACATTAATTTAGCATTATAACATAAACCCAAAACTTAACATAACATAATCACATGTGATCCACAGAGGAAAAATACACAGTAATTTCATAATACTCTCTTTATTGATGATTCAGATTTTCATTACAGACTTGATCTGCCCTGCGCACCCAACTGCAGGGGCCCGTGCACTCAGCTGAGGATTTCTACCCTAGGCTTCTCTCCACTCAGCTGCAGAGACTCTCCCTATGCTAAGACTCTTGCTCCTAGCTCTTTACAGACTCATCTTCTACTTCCTTCTCCCTTAGACTCCTCTGAGACCTCCTTTTTATACAATCCCATGGTCCGCGGACTAAGGGCAGATCTCTATAGGTTTTAACCCCATACAGAAATTACCTGCATACGAATTCTAAAACATAGAAAATAAACAATGCGAGAGCATAACACATAAAACACATATACCCAGAGATTTTCCCGTGGATCCCAAAACCGGGAATACCAGCTTGATTTTTCATTATGTTCCTTTCAATGTTATAATACATATTTATACATGCCGAAGCATCTAAAACCATGGACCAAAAACCATCGCGTCCAAAACCATGGACCAAAAACCATCGCCTCCAAAAAACATGTGTGAAAATCATGCACAAAACTATAGGTGGGTCTACCCAACCTAACATAGGTTCCAAAACCAAAATTTTCCAGGGCGCTGCCCTGAACCCCATAGAGTGGGGTTACGTGCACCGCTCAAACCCCCTGTGACCCCCCCCCACTACGCAATCGGCAGAATGAAGGGGGGGCTCCGCTCCCCCTCTAACCCCCCTCTAACCCCCCGGTTAACTACGTGGGCTAGTCGTGGAAAGAATATAACACAACCCAACATTCTCCCACTTGTTGTTTTCTTTCCACAGGGGACCACAAGAGAGCTTAGTCATTTATCCAACCCTACAACACCCATTGTTTCTCTACACCAAGAGAAATTCTCAAAGCTCACAAATTTCGCCAATGCATCTGCAATATTCTTCAAAATGTCCACCTTTACCAGCAACACCTTTTTGTCTTCTATCATGTCCCTCACAAAGTGATATTGAACATCAATGTGCTTTGTCTTTGAATGATAAGTAGGGTTCTTTGCCAAGAAAATTGCACTTTGGCTGTCACAGTCTATCCTTATAGCTCCCTGTACTAACCCCATACTTGAGCACAATCTCTACAACCAAACTGCTTCCTTGCTTGCATGAGTGGCTACCATGTATTCTGCCTCTGTAGTTGATAGTGCCACTACAAATTGTTTCTTACTCATCCAACTGACTGAACCTACAAATAGGTTAAAAACATACCCACTTGTAGATCTTCTCTGATCCAGATCTCCGGCCCAGTCTGCATCAACAAAGCCATGGATATCCAACACTCTGTCCAATCCTAGTCTTCCTTGGTAGCACAAACCATAATCACTAGTTCCACGCAAATACCTGAAAACCCGCTTCACTGCTATCTAGTGCTCCTTCCCTGGTTTTGACATAAACCTGTTAAATACTCCCACTACATGTGCAATGTCTGGTCTAGTGCAAACCACCGCATACATCAGGCCACCGACTGCACTTGCATATGGAACACAGGACATATCCTCTTCCTCTTCTTGTGTCTTGGGACATTGTTCAACATATAACTTTACACCTATAGGAATAGGAACCTTCATCGGTTTACTATCCTGCATATTAAACGTTTGCAATATTGTCTCGACATACTTCCTCTGGTTTAACCAGAGCTTCCTCTTTTCCCGATCTCTTTTAATTTCCATGCCCAAAATATAGTTTGTAGCACCAATATCTTTCATGTCAAATTTGGAGGACAATTGGGTCTTCAAATCCTAGATAATTTCTTTGTCATTTCCAACCAGCAACATATCAGACCAGATAAATAACACGGTCACCAATTAATTTAAAATACACACAGTGATCTGCTTCGCTTCTGGTGAAGCCAAGTTCCCGGATAAATGTATCAAATTTCTGATACCACATCCTTGGTGACTGTTTTAACCCATACAAAGACTTCTTTAATTTGCATACCAATTATTTCTTACCCTTCACCGCAAAGCCTTTAGGTTGCTTCATGTAGATTTCCTCTTCCACATCCCCGTGAAGAAATGTTGTCTTCGCATCCATCTGTTCTACCTCAAAATCAAAAGCAGCAGCAACAGATAAAAGTAATCTAATAGAAGTTACCTCGGCAACAGGAGAAAAAATATCACCAAAATCAATTCCCGACACCTGGGAATAACCTTTTGCTACTAACCGAGCTTTGTATTTCTCCACTTTTCCTTCTGCATTTGTCTTCTTCTTGAACACCCATTTTCTGCCAATGGGTTTCCTTCCAGTTGGCAACTCCACCAGATCCCAAGCCTCATTTTGTGCAAAGATGCCATCTCATCAACCATGGCCTCTTTCCAGAGTTTTCCATCCTCTGAATCTACTGCTTCCTTCACAGTTATGGGATCATCATCAGTAATAGATAAAGAAAAATTTGAATGGAAAGTAGATGGACTATACCTTTCTGGCTGCCTTCTTTCTCGAACTGATCTTCTCACACCCGGAGTTTGTGGCTCTTGATCTTCTGATTCCTCATCTGCTATAGAGTCTGATTCTTCCTCCTTTAGCTCAAACTCTATCTTCTCAGGTTCCTTTGGTTGGAATTCATGTTTAATAACATCTTTCACCTCTTTGAACATCACATCTCGGCTATACACAACCTTCCTTGTTACTGGGTTCCAAAGCTTATAACCCTTTAAACCATCCTTATACGCAATAAAGATGCACTTTTCAGATTTACTACCCAACTTGGTTCGTTTCTCCTTTGGAACATGTACATATGCATCACATTCAAATACCCTCAGATGTAAAAGAGAGGGTTTCTTACCAGTCCATACCTCTTGTGGAGTTTTATCCTCCAACACTGATGAAGGTGATCGATTGACCAGGTAACATGCTGTCTCCACCGCCTCTGCCCAGAATTCCTGTCCTAACCTGGCACCACTGAGCATGCTTCTTGCCCTTTCCATCAACGTCTTGTTCATTCTTTCTGAAACTCCATTTTGCTGAGGTGTATATGGAGTAGTCTTCTACCGTGCTATACCACACTTCTTACAGAATTCTTCTAATTCCTTACTACAAAACTCTTCACCGTTATCTATGCTCAACACCTTTATCTTCTTTGTCTAGTTTTCCACTAGAGCCTTGAATTCTTTAAACTTGTCAAAGACTTCAAATTTCTTCTTAAGGAAATATATCCATGTATTCCTTGAGAATTCATCTATAAATGATACATAGTACACAAAATTACCCAGTGATGGAACCTTCACAGGTCCAAACACATCACTATGCATAAGCTCTAATATATGTTTCGTCCTCTTACCACCAGAGGGGAAACTCACCCGATTCTGCTTCCCATATACACAATTTTCACAGAAATCAAAATCCAGAGAGCTATTACTCATATCTTCTACCATACCTTTACCATGAAGTATTCGAAGGCCCTTCTCTCCAATATGTCCAAGCCTTTGATGCCACAGCATGGTCTTCTCTCCTGAGACCACTAGATTTTCTGCTCCACTTTCAGGAACCACAGAACTGTTGCACCCATTAACAACCATGCTACCTTGCAGCGTGTACAGAGTTCCAATCCGAACTCCCTGCATCAATACCAATGCTCCCTGAACCATCTTGTAGGTATCCTTCTCAAACACTGTTCTTACACCTACATCATTTAACTTGCTTAAAGAAATCATATTTCTGGCCAATGCAGGAATATGTAGAACGCCCGGAAGTGTTCTAACCCTTCCACCTTTCAACTTCAACTTTACTTTTCAGCGACCAATGATTCTAGCCTTCCTATCACCCCCTAAGAAGACATCACCACCATCGTATTTCTCATACTCACAGAACCACTCTCTATGGGGAATGAAGTGAAAGGATGCACCCGAGTCAATCAACCATGCCTCATGATCTACATGTGTACTTGAAGAAGCCAAGTACACATCCCCACCTTCATCTGAGGTGGTTTTCACCTTTGCAGAAGGAGCATCATCAGATCCCTTTCCTTTATCAAGAGCTTTAGATTTACAGTCCCTTTTGTAGTGCCCTTCCTTTCTGCATTTCCAGCACACCACCTTTACAGGTTTTCTTGGAGATTTAGATCTCCCTCTAGATTTAGATCTCCCACTTGATGACTTATTTTTGTTTCTTCTCTGGGACTGTCCTCGTACAGACAAGGCATCACCATTCTAGATCTCCATATTTTCCCATCTCATCTCCTCCGTCAGCAAGGATGAGACTATTTCATCAAACTGCAAGGCAGTTGCATTGCTACCTATTGCAATAACCAGACTATCCCACGAATCTGGTAGAGAACACAAGAAACTGATGCACTTATCTTCATTTGAAATTTTAATATCAACAGATGCTAACTCACTTACCACAATATTAAATGCGTTCAAATACTCTGTCACCAAGTCTCCATCTTTCATCCTCAGGTTATACAACTTTTTTTGCAGGAATAGTTTATTCACCAAAGACTTAGATTGGTACAAAGTCCCTAACTTGTCCCACAAAGCATTTGCCATAGATTCCCCTGATACATTCAACAATACTGAATCTGAGACACACAACCATATTGTGCTCTTTGCCTTCCAATCCAACTTCTTCCATTCTTCATCGGTCACTCTCGTTGGTTTAGTACCTAGATCTACAGTGATCCACAGATCTTTATCCACCAATAGATCCTCCATCTTGAGTTTCCACAACTCAAAACTCTGACCATTAAATTTCTTGATCTCTATCTTTTCATTGCTCACCATCTTCTTTCACCACCAGAATCGATCTCGCAGATCTCCCAATGAACAGGGTCTACCACAGGCCCGAGTGAAACCCATCAACAACAAAGGCGTCCCCTTGAAGCCAAAATAGCTCTAATACCAAATGCAGGTTTTAACCCCATACAGAAATGACCTACATATGAATTCTAAAACATAGAATACAAACAATGCGAGAGAATAACACATAAAACACATATACACAGATATTTTCCCCTAGATCCCAAAGCCGAGACTACCAGCTTGATTTTTCATTATGTTCCTTTCAATGTTATAATACATATTTATACATGCAGAAGCATCCAATATCATGGACCGAAAACCATCGCGTCCAAAAAACATGTGCGAAAATCATGCACAAAACCATAGGTGGGTCCACCCAACCTAACATAGGTTCCAAAACCAAAATTTTCTAAGGCACTGCCCCAGACCCCATAGAGTGGGGTTACCTACACCCCTCAAACCCCCTGTGACCCCTCGCACTATGCAATCGACACAACGAAGGGGGGGCTTCGCCCCCCGTCTAACCCCCCGGTTAACTATGTGGGCTAGTCGTGGAAAGAATATAACACAACCCAACAATCTCTAAAACCGAAACAAGCTATCTAGACTAAGGGCAGAAAGTCCTTTCTGACTTTAGATTTCTTCACACTCTGCGACCATAAAATGCAGAGACTTTACATTTATTTATACAAACTTTGGGCCTTCTACCCCAAAACTTGGGTTTTTAACCCCAAAATTGACCCCTAGGGGACTCGTTCCCAACAGGCCCCCAACACAAACATGGTGACTCACCCTCGAGTCACTCCGCTGGCGCAAAGATCTTGTCGTGAAGACCTCCCAGCTTGACTTGGACAACTACTACCTCAACAGTGCATAGTGTTGCCGCCTACTTCATCTCCTCGACCATCTGCTTTATCGCTGGACCTGCATTGTCTGACTTAATCTTCTACTAAGTCTCTTGCAGACTAGCTAGCTTGCCTTCAATAGTGGTCGTGATCAAGTAGGGCTCATCCAACCAAGGCTTCAAGTGAGCCTTCAACACAACTTCCTTGTGCTAAGTTGCATCTACCTTCTCTTTCAATGCCTTGGCCTCCTGCAGCTTAGCTAACCTCTGTGTGATGGCAACAGTGCGTGTTATCAATTTGACTTCGTCATAGCACTACTGCAGCTCCCATACTTCTATTTCCAGTCGTTGTACAGTAGGACCTTCTTGCAGGTAGATGACTACCTCAAGCGACTGCTCAAAGAGTGTGGTATAGTCCTTCACTGTGATCTCTACTACTACCACCACGTCTTTCATAGCAGTCTCACACTGCTCTATGATTTCTAGTAGAGTTGAAGGTTGGGCTTTCAACTATACTTCTGCAATTTTAAGGTTCAGCTCTAGTTGAACCTTTGTCAATTCAGTTCATGCGTCGCGCACTCCAGCAGTGAGCTTCCAAACCCTCACATCTATCGGCTCAGCCTCAAGAATGCCCAGCTCCGGGATAGTCCTGCGCACCTCAGCCACAACTATGGCAATGTGTTGGTTCTTCTCTGAAATGTCTTTGACAAGGTTAAGGTCAGAGTCTCTCTGCATGGTTAGCTGGGTGTTGTTGACCTTCTATTCACTAATCACCTGTAACACATGTTGTTCATGGGTCCGAAGTTTTGCGATCATGTCGTCTTGCAAAACGTGAAGCGCCTCATTGGGAAGTGCAGCCAGGTTGAGTCCCACTCTTTTGAGGGCATTGACAGCAAGTCCGTCAGCTTCAGTCTCTATTGTTAGTGCTCCATCCAGTAGCACTTTTTCTCGGGGGTCCCTTCCGTGCAACATCCCTGTGACCTCTGAGGTGCCAGGCACTAAGCTGGTTGACGCTGTGCTGGTATGTATCTGTGATGTGTGGATCTTCAGCTTGCACAGACCCGTCTGTATAGCACCCAACGCTTGCTGTTATTGCTGCTCAAACTGCTACAAAAGTTCCATGGTGGCATCCTACATCGTATCACCTATGTCATTTAAGTCCCCCTCTGTTTGTGTGATCGGGTCCAAAGACGTCTTGCTAGCCTTGGACATCTTATGTGACCCTACTTTCTCTAGATCTCTGGTGCGCTTGGTGTGGAATGGAGTCGTCTCCAAGTCCACTCATCCCTGCTCCGTCTGATCATCTTCTTCCTCAATCTCTGAGGAAGGCGACTTCTAACTCCACTTAGAGCCGCACTCCTCTTCACTTGCCTGTCCACCTAACTGTTGCATGGAAACGCACTCTACCTTGGCCTCGTCATCAACCTCCTTTCTCCTCTTCACGACCAGTTGTTCCATCTTCAACTTGGCTTCTTCCTTCTTCCACTGCACGATGGTCTTGCTAGATCCCGTTGTCGAGTTCGTGGCATTGTGCCAATCTACCGGCTAGCAATCAAGGACTGCTGCAATTGCATCATCTGTGGCCAAGTATGGTAGGTCATGCCATTTCTTCTCAGGGTCCTTCCGCACCCGTATTGAGACATGGTGGAAGTTAGCCTTGAATTCCACATATTCCTGCAACTTCTCAAAATTTGTAGGTGTCAGCCACGGCTTGCAGTTGATGGCCATATGGATGCTCATTTCCATCAATATCTAGAAGATCTTACTATCCTCTATCTGTTGAGGATCCTTCGTTGCCCACAGCGAAGTGAACTTCACTGCCTCTGGTAGGTCTGGCGCAACCAGAGGAAACTAGCTATCTTTAGGTAGCTCCCATGCAACCAACACTATGGACAGCAATATTCATGCATAGTGGAAAGTATTATTGTGATATTGTGCCTCGCGACAGTTTGTGAGGAACTCACTGCAGAGGTAGCATGCCCAGTTAAATTGAACTCCCTCCATGCACTAGGCTGCCAAAGCTATCACTATTGCCGACACTTCATCTGCACGACACTTCCGCATGACCTTCCTTGCCAAGATTTGTGTCGCCACTTTGACTGCAGGGTCGCAGATACTTGAAATGGCATAGCCGCGCAACTTCTTTATGAGCTTGAATTTTTCCTTCATCGCCTCGGTAAGCATATGCTCACCGGCCTTTCCACCAAACACCATGGCCAGATTTTCTTCTATGTATGGAAGCTACGTGATCCTATGGATTAGCATGTGCGTGATGGGTATTGGCTCCTCCAGCCACATACACCCATCGTGCACCAAGCATATCAGCTGCTTGATCACTACCATTGTGACATGTGTGCAGTTGTAATGTGACACCCATAGCAGGTTTAGCAGGCCTGCCTTGTCCATGCCTTTCAGCCACTTCCTCGGATCCAACGCTGTCACTCAAGTATTTTTGTGGAAGACACGGTGCATAATTTGTTCTTTCGCTAAATGAGGGAAGCGCTCCATGCTGGCTAAGTCCTAGTCCTCCAACTTCAAAAGGGGGACACACCCCAAGCGTAGTCCCTCAAAGACAATTTGGTCTGACAAAAGGGGTGTGTGCAGGGTGACCTTTCATCAATATCTCTAGGCACCTTCATCTTACCCTTGCACAGAGGGATGTATTCAAGCAGCTTAGAAATGGGGTCTAACCCTTCAATTTCAACGTCCTCTATTTCCATTGCAATATCCTTATCATCCATGGGAATTTCTTCGGCCTCTTCTTCTGGTTCTAGGTCTTGATCATTTTGGCCTTTTCTTGCGCGGTGGGTTTTCCCGATCGTGGGTTCCTCCTAGGTGATGCACGCAATGGCGACTACATTTTCTGCTTGTCCTTCTTTGGTTTTGGACCCTCCTGGGTTGGCGTAGGCCTTGGCCAGGGTGTCCTAGGGGATTTAGGCACTTATGCCGATACTTCTGCAGGCGCAACTTCCGGGGCAACTCCCTCTGCTACCATAACTACCTCTGGAACAACTCCCTTGGTTGTCAATGCTTCAGCGCTCATAGCTTCTGCAGGCGTTGACATGATGCTATGCAAAAACTCCTCTGTCTCCTTTGGCAACATCTCAAATACTAAAATTGCTAGCAAAACTTCAAAATTTTCATGGTTCATGTGCACCTAAGAGCTCAACAACTCAATTCTCAAAATGCCAAGTGTTTTTCGTTGGGAAGCCACCTATAATTTATAGGCACTTTCAAGTTCAAATCCAACTATTTCCCCTAGAATTGGTTCATTAATGCTAGATTGGCAACATATTTTCAAAGATCTGGTCCATAAATTCCGACTTAAATGTCGCCCGCCCCCACTCCCTTTGGCCATTTTTTCATCATCAAATCATGAACAATGACTTTAACGGTCACTTTCTGGCTATCTTGCATGGTTTTCCCTTTGGTAGCACAACTCCCTGCGTGCTTTTGCGGGCTCTATGACATTTCTTCATTCCACGTAGTTCCCCAATTGTGCAGATCTCTGACCCGAGTAGTGTAGTTTATAGTACCGCGCTTCCTTTCAGCTGCCTGGAGCACTAACACTGGGCTTCCCTCATATAGTCACCTAGCTGGTTCACCAATGTATGGATTCAATCGGCTGCCATTCACCTTCCCTGGGAAGGGTTCTCCATTCAATTTGACCAACTGAACTACTCCACAATTGGTAATCTACTTGATGACATATTTCCATAGCCAGTGCATCCTAAATTTCCCTTGAAGGTGCGTAGTTTGATGCGCTGATCGTGTCATGCCTTTTCGCGCTCATTTTGAACTTGTTGATGAAATCCAGCTAGAAATCGGTCCTGCTCAAGCTCTTCTAGCTACGCGAGCCTCTCTTCCAGGGCTTCATGATCCACCATTCCTGTGAGTGCTGCTATACGAAGACTAGGTACAATGTATTCCATTGGCATCACAACTTCTACGCCATACACGAGTCTGAAAGGCATTTGCCCAGTCAAATTCTTGCAAGTTGTTTGGTAGGCCCATAACACGATGGGTATGTACACATCCAAATAATTTCTCTGAGCATTACAGACCTTTGTCGGTGCGCTCTCCAATATCTTATTGAATGATTCCACTGTGCCATTAGCCTACAAATGATAAGGCGTACTTTTCTGATGATACACCTGAAATTCTTCTATCAACACGCTGATCGTTTCATTAAGAAAGTGCGTATCACGATCGCTCATCAAGATCTTTGGACAGCCAAATCTTGTCAACACATATTCAAAAATAAACTTTATGGTTGTTGCGCCTGTATATTCCTTCACAGGTTGTGGCTCTGCCCACCTGGTCAAGTACTCAGTCGTGGTGATGATGTACCATGCACATGTCTTCTTTCCTTGAGGCTGAATTGGACCCACAAATTCAATCACCCATTTCTCAAATGGTTGTAACGTCACCTGCAACATCATAGGCAGTTCATCCCTCTACAACGGCCTGCCAGTCCTTTAACATGTGTCACATGACCTACATTATGCTTTCAAATCCTTATGCATGGTTGGCCACCACAACCCAATGCATAGAATCTTCTGCGATGTTGCTTTCCCTGCATAATGTCTTCCTACAGCTCCTGCATGAGCCTCAGCGAGGATGCTACTTCATTCAAAGTTAGGCACATAACGTCGCAATATTTCATCTGACCCCATTTTGTACAAGTGCCCTGCAATGAGAGCAAAGTCTGTCGCACACACTACTAGTTCCTTCTTCTATTGGCTTGTATAGCCTTCTAGAGCCGATCCTGTCATCAGGAAGTGGATAATATCTTCAAAGTGATTTTCCACGATGCATACTGCAAAGAGATGTGCGTCAGGCAGTCCTTCCTCCAAATTAGTAGGTTCCTCTCCAATTTCAATATGCGACAGATGATCAGGTACGGCATTAAGTCATCCTAGCTTCACAATAAATTCGAAGTTGTACTCCTTTAACAATAGCACCCACCTACATATTTTTTCCCCCAGCACAGGTTTGTTGACCAGGTACTTCAAAGTGGAATGATCCATATACATCTTAAAGTGTCCACCCAACAAGTAGTGCCTGAACTTCTAGAGTGCGTACACCATAGCTAACCCTTCGAGCTCTATCGTGGAATACTTTTTCTCTACTTTATACAACTTCCTACTTGCAAACGCTATGATCCAGTTCCCCCTCACTGGCCTATGTCAGTACAACCCCTAGCGCAAAACGTGATGCGTCCACGTGCACATGAAATTGCTTCTTCCAATTCAAGAAGACTAGGATCGGCGCGGTGACCATTTTCTCTTTCATCACATCCAAGCTCTTCTAACATTCATCATTCCAATAGAACGTAGCATCCTTTTTCAACAATTTCTCCATATGTGCGGTGATCTGGGCATAACTCTTGATGAACTTCCTATAGTATCGGTATGCCCTAGAGTTGCACGCATCTATTTCACATTCCTCGGCACCTCCAAGTTGATTATCATCGCGATCTTCATGGGGTCTACCATTAATCCTTGTCTGCATACCACATGATCCAGCAGGATCCCAAAAGGGACGCAAAATAGACACTTCTTCAGATTGAGTGCGATCTGGTATCTCCTACATATATCTAGCATCAAGCATAGGCTCGCCACATGGCTCTTGACTAATCCAAACATTGTCCAATCATCAAAGTATACCTCCAGAAATTTTTGAATGAATTCTTTGAATGCCACAATGACTAGACTTGAAAAGATCGCTAGCACATTCTTCAGCCCAAAAGGAATTATGGTGTACTGAAAACATCCCCATTGAGTCATGAAGGTCATCTTGCTTCTATCCTCATGCGCGATTTTGGTCTGAATGTACCCAAAGTACCCATCACTGAAAGAGTATGCTTCTTAGCGGCCTACATTATCCAGGACCTCGTTAGTGAATGGGGTTGGGAAAGGATCATGCACACAAGCGTTATTCAATTTTCAGAGATCTATGCATATCCTTATTTCTTCCTTCTGTTTCTTTTCCTGAACCACTATTGGGCTTACCCAATCAGATTCTTCCACTGGTTCAATAATACCTACTGCAAGCATCTTATCTAACTCAGCGTGAAACGTTTCCTTATACTTCAGATTAAGGCGATAAAGTCTTTGTTTCACAGGTTTCATGTCAGGTTTCAGGGTGATATTCATGACACCCAGGTCTCCTATTATTTCCTTCAGATCAGAAAACTTCACGGAGAACAAATCCTGATATTCGCAGAGGATCTCAGCGACCTTATCTACTATCACATCATCCCAATAGTCCCCAATATTCGCAAATTTCAGCTCCACCTCTGTGCCATTGTTGACCTATCTAGTTTTCAGCGGCGCAGTTGTGTCTAGATCCTCTATCTGTGGTCCTTCAACCTCACAGTAACCCTGGATTTCTGGAACATTAATCTTTCTGGGATCCTTGTCTTCTTCTTTAGCGGTCATGTTATAGCATTCCAATGCGTGGCTCAACTGGGTAGTCCAATCAGGTTGAATTAGGTCCAAAGGATCCTGCAGTATCCTAAAGATTTATGCTTTAACCATTTGTAGCATCGCATCAATACATTAAAACCCATCCTCAAAGTTGAACATCATTATAAACCCCTGGCACAATATGTCCCATTATTCAGTGCCATGGCGGAGCTCTGTTTCCAAGTACCAATTCATTGGTATGACATCCAGGGTATGATAAAACAGATGCACCCATTCAGGCTTGGGCTCCACTCCATAAGCCTTAGTCCATTTGGCTAGGTGGTCATGCATATCATCCCTTTCATCATACTTTCCTATCATCCATACTTTTGGCTGTCCAAAATGTATTCTCATCATACTCCTATTGTTATGAAACCAGCTCAAGAAAAGATAGAAAAGATAGATCAACGCCTTAGAATTCAGCCTCTTCGAGGGGGCAACCTCCTTTACATTACATAAATGAACAATTCTTGGATGATACAAATGACAAAATCTCCTTTCTATATATAGGAGTCTAAGGAGTCACAATATAATCCAGCCGACCTAACAATAATAATATAAAGCCACAAAAATAACAATAGAGGGATTCTATGGGGCACAAAAATAACAATATGGGGGTAATAGGGGCACAACAATATAAATAAGGGGTATAACTACAATAGTAATGGGGTAATCACTAGTATTATAGGGACCCAACATGCCCCTCTCCTTCAAAAAAGTGTTGTCCTCAACGCTTGAGTAGTTCTGGATACTTCTGCATAAAATTCTCATCCTCCCATGTGGAATCTTCAGCGGATAAGTTCTTCCACTTGATAAGATACTCTGAAATTGATCGATTTCGTAGCTGTCGAGTTCTTGTTTCTGTGACTGCTTCCGGTTCCAATATAATTTTTCCTTCCTCGTCAAGTTCTGGCAATATTGTTTGAACTGGGAGCTTGTCGCCTATAACCTTCTTTAAACATGAAACATGGAAAACTGGGTGCAATCGAGAAGCTGCAGGAAGCTCCAATTTGTATGCCATAGTACCAATCTTTTCCAACACCTTGTACGGACCATAATACTTTGGTGATAATTTATTATCCTTCTTAGCTTGCTTTAGGGACATTTGCTTATATGGTTGTAGCCGTAGGAATACCCAATCACCTACATCAAAACTTCTTTCACTGCGATGTTGATCTGCCTGTTGTTTCATTCTATTTTGTGCCAACACGAGGTTATCCTTTAAGAGTTGGAGGACTTGTTGTTGATGTTCGATGTGATGTTCCACTGCTTGAACCTTAGAATTTTCTCTTAAATATGATGTGATTGATGGTGGTTGATACCCATAAAGTGCCATAAATGGGGTCATTTTTGTTGCTGTATGGAAGGAAGTGTTATACCACCATTCAGCCAGAGGCAACCATTTGACCCATTGTGTCTGTTTATCAGATACAAAGCAACGAAGATATCCTTCCAAACATTTGTTTACTATCTCAGTTTTCCCATCAGATTGAGGATGATAAGATGAGCTATGAGCTAACTGAGTACCAAGACAAGAAAATAATTCTGTCCAAAAATTTCCAGTGAAAATGGGATCTCTGTCACTTACAATAATCTTTGGGTTTCCATGTAGCTTTTGAACTGTTTCCATAAATGCAGTAGAAACTGTACTGGCTTTAAATGGATGTGATAATGCACAAAAGTGTGCATACTTGGTAAGTCTGTCAACTACCACCATGATGACACTCTTTCCCTCAGACTTGGGTAAACCTGTGATAAAATCCATTGAAACCTCCTCCCAACGTTGGCTTGGAATGGATAAAGGTTGTAATAGACCCGGTGTCTTAATTGTTTCAACTTTATTTTGTTGGCAAACCAAACATTCCGCCACAAACTTTTGAATATCTGATTTAAGGCCATCCCAAAAAAATTCCTTCTTAACCCTGTGGTAAGTTTTTAAAAATCCTGAGTGCCCTCCTAAGGGAGAAGTGTGCAATTCCATAAGAATCTTTTGTTTTAGCTGGGAATTCTTACAGAGGTATAAGCGATCTTTGTACCATAACGAATCATTTTTCCAGCTAAATGTATCAGAAGTACTGGAATCTTGTTGTAGCTTTCGAATAAGTGCCCACACTTCTTCGTCATTCTTCCATTCCTCCTTTGCTTCGTTTATCCAATCTGGTTGGATAATAGAAATGGCACACAACAATGCTTCCACATCCTCATCCTTTCTTGAGAGTGCATCTGCCACCACATTTTGCTTCCCTTTTTTGTAGATGATTTCAAAGTCATAACCCAACATCTTTGTGACCCACTTTTGTTGCTCTTCAGAGGATAATCTTTGTTCTAAAAAGTATTTAAGGCTATCATGATCCGTTTTTACCTTGAAGTGTCTTCCCATTAGGTAGGGTCGCCATTTCTTAAGTGCATGGAGTATTGCCAACATTTCCTTCTCATAAATAGCTTTGCTTAAAAACTTTCCCTTGATTGGACGACTTTCAAAAGCAATGGGTCTTTCATCTTGCATTAGAACAACACCAATTCCATTTCCTGAAGCATCACATTCCACAATAAAGGTTTTTGTGAAGTCCGGTGTAGCTAAGACCGGTGCTTGGCACATTGCCTCTTTAAGATGTTCAAAGGCCTTTGTTGCTTCCGGAGTCCATGAAAATGAATCTTTCTTCAATAATGTTGTTAGAGGTGCTGCTATTCTCCCATAATTCTTAACAAACTTGCGATAATACCCTGTCAACCCAAGAAATCCTCGCAGATGCTTTATGGATGTGGGGATTTTCCATTCCTTAATGGCTTTAATTTTGCTAGGGTCTACCTTAACTCCTTCATGAGATACAATATGACCCAAATATTCCACCTCCTGGACTCCAAAGAAACATTTGGATCTTTTTGCATATAATTGTTTCTCCTCCAATAGTTGTAGCACCTTGTCAACATGTTCAACATGATCCTTCCAAGACTTGCTGTAGATTAGTATATCATCAAAAAATACTAACACAAATTTTCTAAGGAATGGTTTGAAAATTGAATTCATCAAACCTTGAAATGTTGAAGGTGCATTGGTAAGGCCAAAAGGCATGACCAAAAATTCATAATGACCCTCATGAGTTCTAAATGCCGTTTTCGGAATGTCTTCAATCTTCATTCTGATTTGATGATATCCCGAACGAAGATCCAACTTGGTGAAGTAAATTGATCCATGCAATTCATCCAGTAATTCATCAATGACAGGAATGGGAAACTTATCTTTAATAGTGAGCTTGTTGAGCTCCCTATAATCTGGACACATGCGCCATGATCCATCCTTCTTGTGCACCAATACTACTGGAGCTGAGAAAGAACTTTGACTCGGTTGAATTATACCAGCCTCTAGCATTTCTGCAACCATACGTTCAATTTCACTTTTTTGGACATATGGATATCTGTACGGCCTGATGTTTGGAGGAACACTTCCTGGAATCAGATGAATAGCATGATCATGATCACGCATAGGTGGGAGACCTTTGGGAGTCTCAAATACCTTGGAATGATTGTCCAGGACTTTTTGGAGATCTGGAGAAATAGATGATTCCAATGTGGAAACATCTAGCGAACATAATTGTGCAATTACACCTCTTTGCTCCTTTTTTAGAAGCTTTGTCATGCCATTAGAGCTGATTATCTTTCCTGGTTTCCCTGCAATACCCCTTAATTCAACTTCCTTTCCTTCCACAGAAAATTTCATGAAAAGTTCTTGAAAATTAAAAGCTATTGTACCCAAGGATTGTAGCCATTGGACTCCTAGTACAACATCAGCACCTCCCATTGGAATGGAAAGCATTGGGCTAGTCAATACATATTCTCCCATGGATAGCTTGATATTATGGCACTTTCCAGAACAATTTATTGTTCCTCCATTTGCAATCATCACTTGACACTCTGGTGCTGGATATAGGAAGCAATTCAATTCTTTTGCTACCCTACAATGAATAAAATTGTGGGTGCTTCCTGAATCAATCAACACTATTACCTTTTTCTTCTTGATTTGTCCTTCTATCTTGATGGTTTGAGGAGTGGTAATTCCCGCCAATGCATTACAAGATATGGTCGGATTTATTTGTTCTTCATCTAGGCTTTGTTCCTGGAATATATCCTCTTCTTTTGACCTTTCTTGCTCCTTTTCTTCTTCCTCTTCACAATCTATGTAGAATAATTTCTTCTCAGCACACTTATGACCTTTTGTGTATTTGCTATCACAATTGTAACAAAGCCCTTTTGCTCTTTTTTCTTCCAATTGTTGTGGTGTCAACCTTGTAGGTTGTGGAAGACTATGGGCAACAACACTTCCGTCTTTATAGTTGTGAATGGTATGCTTCCTAGTTGCCATAATTTTGCTTTCCATTTTTCTTGCTAACCTGAATGCCTTCTCTAATGAATCAGGTTCCCAAAGGCGCACATCATGTTGGATATTATCCTTTAAAGACCCTATGAACACATCAATCCTATGCTCCTCTGGAATATCTTTTACCCTTATGTTCAATTTTTGGAACTCCTCAATGTGCTCCATTATTGAACCCTTTTGTTTGAGACTTATCAATTGGCTAAAAAAAGTGTTGCTTTTTGTATCCTCATAATGTGCTATCAATTCTTCCGTAAAAATTGCCCAAGTGATAAATTGTTTACGAGACAAAGCCATTGATACCATACAAACTGATTTGGTTCCAAATATAAAGTTGCCATACGTACCTTTTGTGTGTTTTGCACATTATTGAGATCGAAGAATTGCTCCATCTGTAATATCCATGTGGCGGGATCCTTGCCATCAAACTTCCTCATATCGATTTTTGGAATATGGTGATTCTTCGATCCAACATTAGCGTCTATGGAATCATGATTAACATTTCTTTTTTTCTCATCATGAGTTTCCTTTACTACCTTTTCACCATTAGTAAGTATTTCTTGTAGAAAATTAGTCAAATCTGTCTTCAAATCTGCCATGCCTGTCTTCAAATTTGTGTTCAAATCTATCTTCAAATTGTCCATCTTAGCTTCCATGCCATTCATCTTATCTTCCACGCCATTTATCTTAGCATCTGTTAACTTTTGTGAGCGTGACATTTGTTGCACTTGTTCTTGTAATTTTGATATATCATGTAGCATTTCTTCCTCTTCTTCATGAGTCATGCTAGAGCTTTCAGGTTCCTTACTAGGTGTTTGCATTTTCTTTCCTCGGGGCATCAGTTACCGATAATAATGCTCTACTATGCCCTTTGAATTCCTTCAAAATAAATTTTCAAACCAAGCTTAAGCAAAAAATTAAAAAAAATCTACACACCTTTTTTCACTTTGTAGGAGCTCGATATTGCCTCTGATGTATCTCTGTACTTTCGATTCATCTAGTTCTGAAATTGTGACCTGTAGTAGCTCTCTGTGTCCTCTTTCCAATGCCACAAGTCTGACCCAAATTGGATTCTCCAAGGAAGAGTTATGCGAAATCTCCCACAGTGACTTGATTATAGACTAGTTCAGTAGAGCGAACTTGTATGACGTGCCACGAGTCACTGTTTCGACCTTTGGATCTAAAAAAATACCCATAAGAAACTAAAGTCTGTCCTCTTTCTGTACCTTTTTACGAAATTTCAATCCGATCCTCAGAGAGAAAGTTATGACGATTTTCCCCAGGTCACCTGTTTTGAATGTAATTCAGGAGTCTGCAAAAAGACCAACTTCCTCAGATCATATCTCCGAACATACCATGCAAAAAGCTCTGAAATTCGGACCAAAGGTTTAGCGTCAATTCTTCTCAAATGGGTTTTTTTTGCGACTTCTGAAACGTCACAGAAAAAAAGTTATAGCGAAAATTCCACGATGACCTGTTTGGAGCAGCGAAACCCTAGAATCCAAAGCTCTGATACCAAATGTTATGAAACCAGCTCAAGAAAAGATAGAAAAGATAGATCAACGCCTTAGAATTCAGCCTCTTCGAGGGGGAAACCTCCTTTACATTACATAAATGAACAATTCTTGGATGATACAAATGACAAAACCTCCTTTCTATATATAGGAGTCTAAGGAGTCACAATATAATCCAGCCGACCTAACAATAATAATATAAAGCCACAAAAATAACAATAGAGGGATTCTATGGGGCACAGAAATAATAATATGGGGGTAATAGGGGCACAACAATATAAATAAGGGGTATAACTACAATAGTAATGGGGTAATCACTAGTATTATAGGGACCCAACACCTATATTCGCGCCAATCATCGAAATTATCCTTATGCGTACCCCACCATCTTGCAGGCATAGTGTGCAATGCCTAATCCAAGGCCTGGAAGTGATGCTTCTTTGATACTTCTCTTTCAAATGCATCCAAAAAGTGATCAACGTCAGTTGGCCCATCATAGTGAGGCAGATTCCTTGCCTCTAATGGTATGCAGTGCAATGACTTGGTCATCATATTACAACGTAGTGTAGATACTTCATGCAGCCAATTCTGCCAGTGCTCTATTTCTTCATCCGAATTTGATGTGCAGGAGCTCTTACAGTCCCATGCAATACGCCCATATGTTGTCAGATTTACCCAATCCTGGTCTCACACTATTATCTTGTAAATCTGGTCCAAATTGTCATCACTTTCATAATCACAGACTGATTCTGTATAGCGCGGTCCTTCTACAGGATCCAGTGGCACCACTACGCGGAGTGATTTCTTTTCAAATATCATCTTTCGCTTCTTCAGGTTGATTACCCCATTCATGTCAGTGGCCCAATCGATCCCAAGGAGCGTAGGGTAGGGATTGCTATCATCCACAATCTTTATTACTTCAAAATCTGCCAGTGCGCTCATGCCTTTGATGTCAACTGTTACCCCCTGCAGCCTCCCCATTGGGATAATTTTCTGTTGATTCACCATCCTTAACTGGATCAGAGACCACTGGAGCACAGGTCTCCCCATTCTTTCCCATGTTTGTTTTGGTAAAACATTTGCGTCGGACCCTAGATCCAAGATAACTTGGTCCATTTCGCATTCCAATATTTGCACGGTGAGTCTCATCTCACTTCCAGTCCTTTGCTTATGCTTACCAAGATTTTTGACTATGCACAGTTTGTCAGTAGTGTCGTCCTTGCCAGCGCATTGATTGATCAGTTCCTACAGTCCTTTCACAACCTTACTATTGCGAAGCAGTTTCATGCAGGTCTCTAAGAACGTGGTAATCATGGATGGGTCCATTTCTTCAATTGGTTTTTCTAAGCTTCCTGAGGTAGAGGCCTTAATGAGGCTTTTCTTTGCTTCCATAGATGTTTCTTTTTCGTGCTCCAGATCAAACCCAGTCTCTTTTTTTGGTGCTTTGCGAGCCCACTCACCTTTCGCAGGCTGCTTCCCTTTATCCTCTCCAGTTGCCGTTCCACTCCGTAACATAATGTTTACCTTAGGGTCTTCCTCACGAGGCTCAGCCCTCATCCTCTGGAGATTTCGCGTTGGTTGCAGAGGCTATGCCCCCTTTTTGCGAATCTTAACCAACCATATAAGGAAATCCTTAATCACATGGTCAAACTGAGTATAGTAACGGCATGACAGTCGCATCAGATTTAGACAGTCTCTCACATAGTGTCCTGGTCCTCCACAATTGTAAAAAATAATCTACCCTCGACCTCTACCAGGCCCCCCTTGACCTCGGCCTCGTGCGCACCATTGATACTCACCTCGCGTTCCCCCAATGCCTTGGTCCAAAGGCCGCGTTTCTGAATGCACCCTGTATGCAGGTGTCCTGTCCATATTTAATTCGTATCTATGGAAATTTCGCTCGTCATGACCTATTAATTGACAAAAATTGCAGAAGAGCTATTGTGGTGTATGTGCAAATTTCTGCAGCAAATGGCAATTGTTGGTCGTATGTTTCCCAGCTACATGGCATATAGTGCACCATAGCGCGGGCCCTGCACTTGGCCCTACCACATCCACCGACCTTAGAGGCATTGGTCCCCCTGCTGCAACATAGTTTGCAAAGACTGTACAATGATCTTTGTCATGCCCCTGACCTTTGCATTTCAGGCACCAGACTTCTTTGCAAGCCTTCGGCTGAGTTGTTTTGTCTTTCTTCAGACTTTTCATTTCAAGGCAAAGGTTTTGCAATTGCGCATGAATCTGTTGAACCCCCATGTTAGCATTCTGCATGGATTTCTCATGTAGTCTCATCGTGATTTCCAGAGCTTCTGCCTGGGTCCCAATCTTCTGTTGTGATAGAGCAACTCTTAGGTGGGGCAGGAGCGAGGCCACAAACCATTCGCAGTGCTAACCTTCAGTTAGTTTCATGTTGGCTTAACAGATGGTACACTTCAATCTTTGATCCAAATCCTATGACATCTCCCCAGGCTTCATCATGATCTCCTTGAATCCCACAATTGATTGCGCTTGAGACTCATGTCTACTGAATTCTCTATTCAACGCAGTCTAGATATCTGCCAACGCAGACATTGGGTTATCAGTATTGTACTTAATGTACCATGTTAGTGCGTGATCCTGCAAAGCACTAACCATCATGGCTTTCTTCATTTGGTCGTTCGTGATACCTTGAGCTTCCCATACAACCTTCGCAACGAACCAAAATTGGTTCGGATCTTCATTTCCTATGCCCATGAATACAGGTAACTTTACAGAGTTCGCCATATTAAACAGTGGTGGAGGTGGCATTGGTGTGGGTAATGAGGTGAGTGGTGGAAGTGATGATGGAGGTGGTGTGGATGGATGGGATGAGGATGGAGACAGTGTAGGTATTCGTGGGAACCCTTTTCTTATCACCTGAATAGCACTCAACAAAGAAGACTACACTTCTCCTTCGTTGTCACTCAAAGGAGGATCAATCAGTGGGTTATACTCAGGACCTTTTCTTCCTCCGTCCCTGAAAGACCTTCCACTTCATGTAGCTCCAAACATCAAAGTAATTTCATGACCTACTTTTCACACAAGAGAATCTTAATCCAAGTATAACAATGTAAACTTTGAAATGGGAACTATAAACTCAAAATGGGAATTCTCGCCAAAAAACCCCGAAAAAAACATTAAAAACAGTGCTAAAAACGAAAACTGTGTATACTGGAACGATGGTTTTTTTTAGGGTCAATTTTGAACATGATTTAAAATGGCAGTGAAAACAAAATTTTCGTGCAAAAAAAACCTTGAAAATGAAAAAGTGTTGATATTAGAACGACGATTTTTTTTTAGGGTCAATTTTCAACATTTTTAAAAAATGCTAGCAAAACCAAATTTTTATGTGCAAAAAAACAGTTGTTTATGAGGAAAAAACACACTAATGTTTTTGGTAGAATAACATTTTTCTTTCCTAAGTATAAATTCAACATGCATTCAACCATAACATGCTAGATACAAAAAAAAATTGGAATTTTTTCAACGATAAAATTAAAAAACCATGACATTATGAACAAATTACATGGCTAAATGAATCAAAATGTCATTATTTATATATTGAATGAAACATACGTTATATCTCTAATTTAATGATGCATTGTATATATTCTAAACAATAAAAAATATCATAATTAAGACATATAATCAAACAACATAAAAATGACTCATAACTTCTGATTTAACACCATATGGAAATCAAAAATTGTATTTCAAGATACGATGCAAACATCACTTATATAAATTGTCGTAGACAACTATTCAAAATCACTCATATTTTCTTGCACACCATCAAAATTCACATCTTCAGATGAATTACTGGATGTAGATGAAGGTGTTCCATATTCTTCTCTTTCATCAACTAGTGCTCCATCTGAGTCCACATGCATGCCCACCATTTCAGGTTTCAGTAGACTCCTATCTCAACACTGTTCCTTCTAGTAACAACCTTTTCAGAATCTCCATCGTCATAGCCAAGCCAGACACCAAATTGGTGTATGAGACCCCCTTGTTTGTGGGACAAGAGACCCACCTCCACGCAACGATTTGATTATTATGTCTACGAAGGCATACCTACTCTAACCCCTTCTAGTTTTTGAATGTGTGACCTCTTAGGAGGAAACACATGCTCTTAGGCATTAGCCTGTTCATGCTCTAAAAAAGTGGATTTGATTAGCTAAAGATAGTAATCTAGAAACTCACAATTATAACTCACGATCACAATATATAAGACACATGTAACACTTGTAAAATTACAAATTATGATAATATGTTTGAGAATACAAGCATAACTATTTCCTTTTATGCATCTCCAATGGGAATGTAATTATGAACTAGAACTTTCATGCATGTTTTTTTTCCATTAAGATGTTCATGCAAGTTAGTAAATTGACGGCAAAAAAAAAGTTGGATAAAGGACTTTGGTTAACTATTATGTAGTCAAAGAAATGATTGCTGGTTAAATCATGATCATTCATTATTTAAAATATAACCTTTAACTATATATAGATTCAACACTTAAAAAAATCCTTAAAACTTTTTAACTAAAAATTTAAAACCTTTTAACTAAAAATTCACAATTGAAATTTGTGATTTTAACAAATTCCTACAAACTTATAAATAAATTCAACCAACAAAATATACTCAAAAAACTCTAAACCATATAACACTAACACAACACATGAGATAACATGGATACAAGTTTCCGCAGTGATGTGACCAGCGGTGTGTACTATGTAACTGTCACTTGGAAGTTACAAACTTATAAACCATAAAGCCAAATAATTTGGCTATATAGCTAGGTTTTTCGTTTGTAAGTTTGGTTTTTGTGTGTTTTTTTTTAAATTAACCCCAAGAAAATAAAGATAAAGATTAAAAAGGTAAAGAAGACCAGGAAAAAAAAGTGTAGCTTTTAAAAGGGTAAGATTTTTTTTCACTTTAAGTACGTTAGATCACTTTGAGAAGCTAATTTTGTCCCAAAAAAATGAATACAATTAAATTTTGGAAACAGAAAAAAGAATATGGTAGATCAGAACAATTACAATTACATCTTTGAAACGTAAAGAAAGAATAGAAATTGATTTGGCTACATATTTATAATATTTTTTTGGGAAAGGCTAGTTGGGCATTAGGATGTGTTTTCATGTAAATGTAAAACCAAAAAATAAATTGTTTTTTAGTCATTTAATTATTTATAAGTGGAGTTGGTTAAACATAAATGTTGTTATCCATAATTGGAGTCAGTTATTAGTAAGTGAAATTTTGAGAATGTAAGAAGTTTGTAAGAAGTGGGCACATGGGGCAATTCTAAGAATCACCCTAGCCCCTCCACCCCGCAAAAGCATCTAAGTTATGTGATTTGATGCTGCCAGATTAATCACTGTAATCACATAACTTGCATGCTTTTGCGGGGTGGTGGCCCAAGGGTGATTCTCAGAATCACCCCATGTGCCCACTTCTTACACTCTCCAAAATATTTTAATGCAAACTTATTACACGCAGAAAATTTCTCACTTACTAATAACTGACTCCATTTATGGATAACAACATTTATGTTTAACCAACTCCACTTATAAATAATTAAATGACTAAAAAACAATTTATTTTTTGGTTTTACATTTACATGAAAACACATCCTAATGCCCAACAGTTATATCTATATATATATATATATATATATATATATATATATATATATATATATATATATATATACTAGATGTACTTTTGCACTTTACAGTCTTTGGAAAAACATATGAAGAGGTGCAATGCGTAAATATATAAAAGGACAAAGCAAACAACATGGAACATTTGTTTCATATTATTATTATGCAAATTCCCAAAAAAAAAAATGAAAGGCAATTAAATTAGTGAAATTAAAATAAATAACAATTTACTTGATTTCAAATTTTCCAACATTTACATTTAATAGGAAAGATATATATATATTATTTTTTAGAAGTAAAAAAAATCTTAACTTAGATTTTTTAAAAACCTAAAAAAAATCTAAGGTAAGATTTTTTTTACTTCTAAAAAATAATATATATATCTTTCCTATTAAAAGTAAATGTTGGAAAATTTGAAATCAAGTAAATTGTTATTTATTTTAATTTCACTAATTTAATTGGCTTTCATTTTTTTTGGGAATTTGCATAATAATAATATGAAACAACTGTCCAATGTTGTTTACTTTGTCCTTTTATATATTTACGCATTGCATCCCTTCATATGTTTTTCCAAAGACTATAAAGTGCAAAAGTACATCTAACATATATATATATATATATATATATATATTATGTTTTAATAAATAAAATTGTTGGGCATTATGATGTGTTTTCATATAAATGTAAAACCAAAAAATAAATTGTTTTTTAGTCATTTAATTATTTATAAGTGGAGTTTGTTAAACATAAATGTTGTTATCCATAAATGGAGTCAGTTATTAGTAAGTGAGAAATTTTGTGCGGAGAATGTAAGAAGTTTGTAAGAAGTGGGCACATGGGGTGATTCTGCGAATCACTGTAGCTTCGCCACCCTGCAAAAGCATGCAAGTTATGTGATTTGATGCTGCGAGATTAATCACTGTAATCACATAGCTTGCATGCTTTTGCGGAGTGGCGGGGCGAGGGCGATTTTCAGAATCGCCCCATGTGCCCACTTCTTACACTCTCCAAAATATTTTAATGCAAACTTCTTACACGCAAAAAATTTCTCACTTACTAATCATTGTCTCCATTTATGGATAACAACATTTATGTTTAACCAACTCCACTTATAAATAATTAAATGACTAAAAAACAATTTATTTTTTGGTTTTACATTTACATGAAAACACATCTTAATGCCCAACATTTTTATTTCTTCTTACAATCTCCAAAATATTTTAATGCAAACTTTTTACACGCAAAAAATTTCTCACTTACTAATCACTGTCTCCATTCATGGATAACAACATTTATGTTTAACCAACTCCACTTATAAATAATTAAATGACTAAAAAAAAATTATTTTTTGGTTTACATTTACATGAAAACACATCCTAATGCTCAACCGTTTTATTTATTAAAACATTATATATATATATATATATATATATATATATTAGATGTACTTTTGCACTTTACAGTCTTTGCAAAAACATATGAAGAAATGCAATGCATAAATATATAAAAGGACAAAGCAAACAACATGGGACATTTGTTTCATATTATTAGTATGCAAATTCCCCAAAAAAATGAAAGCCAATTAAATTAGTGAAATTAAAATAAAATAACAATTTAGTTGATTTCAAATTTTCCAACATTTACTTTTAATAGGAAAGATATATATATTATTTAAAAAAAATAAAAAAATCTAGGGTAATTTTTTTTTTACTTTTTTAAAATAATATATATCTCTTTCCTATTAAATGTAAATGTTGGAAAATTTGAAATCAAGTAAATTGTTATTTATTTTAATTTCACTAATTTAATTGGCTTTCATTTTTTTGGGAATTTGCATAATAATAATATGAAACAACTGTCCAATGTTGTTTACTTTGTCCTTTTATATATTTACGCATTGCATCTCTTCATATGTTTTTCCAAAGACTGTAAAGTGCAAAAGTACATCTTACATCTAACATATATATATATATATATATATATATATATATATATATATATATATGTTTTAATAAATAAAATTGTTGGGCATTAGGATGTGTTTTCATGTAAATGTAAAACCAAAAAATAAAATGTTTTTTAGTCATATAATTATTTATAAGTAGAGTTGGTTAAACTAAATGTTGTTATCCATAAATGGAGTCAGTGATTAGTAAGTGAGAAATTTTCTTCGTGTAAGAAGTTTGCATTAAAATATTCTAGAGAGTGTAGGAAGTGGGCACATGGGGCGATTCTGAAAATCGCCCTCGCCCGACCACCCCACAAAAGCATGCAAGTTATGTGATTACAATGATTAATCTCGCAGCATCAAATCACATAACTTGCATGCTTTTGCGGGGTGGCGGGGCTAGGGCGATTCTCAGAATCGCCCCATGTGCCCACTTCTTACACTCTCCAAAATATTTTAATGCAAACTTCTTATACGCAGAAAATTTCTCACTTACTAATAACCGACTCCATTTATGGATAAAAACATTTATGTTTAACCAACTCCACTTATAAATAATTAAATGACTAAAAAACAATTTATTTTTTGGTTTTACATTTCCATGAAAACACATCCTAATGCAAAACAATTTTATTTATTAAAACATAATATATATATTAGATGTACTTTTGCATTTTCCAGTCTTTGGAAAAACATATGAAGAGATGCAATGCGTAAATATATAAAAGGACAAAGCAAACAACATGGGGCATTTGTTTCATATTATTATTATTATGCAAATTCCCAAAAAAAAAATGAAAACCAATTAAATTAGTGAAATTAAAATAAATAAAAATTTACTTGATTTAAAATTTTCCAACATTTACTTTTAATATGAAAGATATATATATTATTTTAAAAAAGTAAAAAAAATCTTACCCTTTTAAAATAATATATATATCTTTCCTATTGAAAATAAATGTCGGAAAATTTGAAATCAAGTAAATTGTTATTTATTTTAATTTCACTAATTTAATTGGTTTTCATTTTTTTTATTTGGGAATTTGCATAATAATAATATGAAACAAATGCCCCATGTTGTTTTCTTTGTCCTTTTATATATTTATGCATTGCATCTCTTCATATGATTTTCCAAAGATTTTAAAGTGCAAAAGTACATCTAATATATATATATATATATATATATATATATATATATATATATATATTATGTTTTAATAAATAACGCTGTTGGGTATTAGGATGTGTTTTCATGTAAATGTAAAACAAAATAATAAATTGTTTTTTAGTCATTTAATTATTTATAGGTGGAGTTGGTTAAACATAAATGTTGTTATGCATAAATGGAATCAGTTATTAGTAAGTGAGAAATTTCTGCGTGTAAGAAGTTTGCATTAAAATATTATGGAGAGTGTAAGAAGTGGGCACATGGGGTGATTCTGAGAATCTCCCTCTCCCTCGACCTGCCACCCCGCAAAAGCATGCAAGTTGTGTGATTATAGTGATTAATCTCGCAACATTATATCACATAACTTGCATGCTTTTGCAGGGTGGCGGGGCTAGATGTGCCCACTTCTTACAAACGTCTTACGTTCTCAGCAGAAAATTTCTCACTTACTAATAACTGACTCCATTTATGGATAACAACATTTATGTTTAACCAATTCCACTTATAAATAATTAAATGACTAAAAAACAATTTATTTTTTGGTTTTACATTTACATGAAAACACATCCTAATGCGCAATTAGCTTTTCCCAAAAAAATATTATAAATATGTAGCCAACTCTTTCATCGTAATCCAAGTCAAATTGAGGTAGAAAAGATATAATTGTAACTGTTCTGATCTACCATATTCTTTTTTTCTGTTTCCAAAATGTAATTGTATTCATTTTTTTGGGACAAAATTGGCTTCTCGAAGTGATCCAACATACCTAAAGTAAAAAATATCTTACCCTTTTAAAAGCTACACATTTTTTTTCCTGGTCTTCTTTACCTTTTTTATATTTATCTTTATTTTCTTGGGGTTCATTAAAAAAGAACATACAAAAACAAAACTTACAAACAAAAAACCTAGTTATATAGCCAAACTATTTGGCTTTATGGTTTACAAGTTTGTAACTTCCAAGTGACAGTTACATACTACACGCCGTTGGTCACATCACTGCGACAACTTGTATCCATATTATCTCATGTGTTGTGTTAGAGTTATATGGTTTAGAGTTTTTTAAGTATATTTTGTTGGTTGAATTTATTTATAAGTTGGTAGGAATTTGTTAAAGTCACAAATTTCAATTGTGAATTTTTAGTTAAAAGGTTTTAAATTTTTAGTTAAAAAATTTTAAGGATTTTTTTAAGTGTTGAATCTATATATAGTTAAAGATTATATTTTAAATAGTGAATGATCATGATTTAACCAAAAATGATTTCTTTGACTACATAATAGTTAACCAAAGTCCTTTATCCAACTTTTTTATTGCCGCCAATTTACTAACTTGCATGAATGTCTTAATGGAAAAAAAAACATGCATGAATGTTCTAGTTCTATAATTACATTCTCATTGGAGATGCATAAAAGGAAATAGTTATGCTTGTATTTTCAAACATATTATCATAATTTGTAATCTTACAGGTGTGTTACATGTGTGTTATATATTGTGATTGTGAGTTATAATTGTGAGTTTCTAGATTACTATCTTTAGATAATCAAATCCACTTTCTTAGAGCATGAATAGGCCTAATGGTTAAGAGCATGTGTTTTCTCCTAAGAGGTCACAGGTTCAAAAACCAGAAGGGGTTAGAGTAGGTATTCCTTCGTAGACATAATAATCAAATCGTTGCGTGGAGGTGGGTCTCTTGTCCCACAAACGAGGGTGTCTCATACACCAATTTAGTGTCTAGCTTGGCTATGACCTTAGAATTGGATAATAATAATAATTAGGATATAGATTGTTAGAAATTCATAATCTATAAGGGTGAAAGCATGGAGCTGGGTTACACTTTTTGGCAAGAGATGGCACATTTGGGTGGAAAAAATGATTGCTCGATTGAGCCCTTTTTAAGCGCTCGATCGAGATGTTTGAGCACTTAAACAATGTAACCCAATGTTATTTAGGAGCTTGATTTAGCCATTTCTTTGCGGCAGTCAAATGAAGGAGATTGGGTTTTGGATTTATTTTCTGGCTCAGGTAACTTTTATTATATGTAATTGAATTTCAATATGTTATTTATTAATTTATATGTCATTATACTAATTTACTTCATTATTTATTTTGTGGTTGATAATTAGGTACAACACTAGCATGTTGCCTTCAAAAAGGAAGAAATTGCATTGCCATTGAAAAAGATCCAATATAGCGCAATTTTATTTAGCAAAGAATTAATGCTCTTCAATTTCTTCTAGATGCAATGAAAGAAATTGGGTTCAAGAAAGGGGACTTTAGTGAATGACGTGTGGCGAAAAAGGCAAATGAACCCCAACCACCATTACATGAAATTATTGGAAAAGCATACATTGGGAGATTCACATACATCAAAGATCCATTAGAGGAGGAAAATGAGCAAAATGAAGCAGAAAATATTGTGGAAGAAGACAATGATGAAACTCCAGAGGACGAAGAGTTTGGATTACGTGACATTGTTGATTAAATTTAAGTTATGCTTGGAAATCAAGCTGATTTTTGGAAACTATTAATTAATTATACTTGTAATGTTTTGACTTTGACATTTTATGAGAAGAATAAGCACTCAATTAAGGTTGTTATGTGTTCAATATTTGTATTATGTGATTTTCGCATTCATTTTTATGTTAATTATTATTTTTTGACAAAAAACAGTGATTATTATTATTTTTTGACATGAAATTCATAAAAAAATATTATTTAACCATTTTAAGTTAAAATTTTCCTATAAAAATTGTGATTTTGACATGTCATCTCTAACAAAAAGTTACAAAAAATTATCAAAACTTGTAGTTTTCTAGTTATATTTATGTTAAAAATGATTATTTTTTTGTTAATTGTTAACAATTATTGTTTTTTAAAGACAATTATTTCATTTGGATTGAAATATTAATTAACGATGTATAAATATGTAGAATATTGAAAATTCAAAATATCGACCCTCTTCTTTAAATATGCAAAACAATAAAATCCTCACTACAAAAAAAATAAAAATAAATAAATATGAAGAAGAAGACCACTTCAAAAATTATTAAATTTAGAAAATAATTATTTACATTTCATACATTAGAAAATTTAAAGTCAAAAAATAGGTCTTTTAAAAAAATGGCATGTTGCAGAATTACTACTTTTTAAAATCAGCATGAAAATCACTACCATTCTAAAACGTAATGTACATAAAAAAATTTAAAGTGCCAAAAACTGTGCTCTAAAAAAGACGTGTGTTCTGCATCACCCATTTTCAAAATCGGGTCACTTTTTTGCTATCTCTACAAAACGGGTAATAGTATCAGTTCCCGTTGCAAAGTTTACATTGTTGTATTTAGTGATTTAGAATACTTACCTAGCGGTCCTTTGAAGAAGTGGTGCTTTGCTTCGCTGTAATTGACAAAAGTATTGACAGCGAACTTTGTCACAAATCCTCCTATGATGTGGTCAAGCCAATGGTCAACAACACGCGCGATCTTATATTTAGAGGCTTCCAATCTCCGCACTAAATCCAGTGTCCAAACAATTGGATTTTCAAGCCTCCACCTCCCTTGGCAGTCTGCCAACTTTGCGATCCACTCATGTAACTCAACTGGGAAGGAACATAAGAAGATTTCATGTATTTCTGTGTACAATTACCTGTCCAACCATTGTTATTTCGTCAATTGCAGATTCCTGTTTTCTTGCGCCACGAATTCGTGGATCTTTCTATCCAACCAGTCTTCGATCTCTTTCTTAGTTGGATTCCAATGATGCGACATCACACATCTCGTTATGCAGATCCCGGTCCTAGCAACGGAACCATTTGTTGGCTTGATGGGCCCTGACCCAGGTTCAACGTTAGTCAACCAATCAAATCCCGGCCGAAGTCTCACCCGAAGCAGTATGGGGGGATGCAGGAACCAAGTTTCTGCACCCTGAGATGGTCGTGATGTTGACTTTATACCTTAAACCCTTCCTTCGTGTAGATTGATAAGCCTTTAAGGCTTATCGATGTACTTTATCTTTTGTCTCTTAGAACCTTCGCAAAGGTATATGATCTTCCTTCGCGCAACCCTATATGATGATTCAGGCACTTACACACCTCTGTAAGTATGTTACTGTATAGGTTCCCAAATTATCTGAAGTGTTTGCCAAATTTACCATGTAGTTAATATTATATTCGCGTAAACATATATCATAAATTGCGTTTACATAACAGATAGAAACATATACATTTGCACATTAATTTAGCATTATAACATAAACCCAGATCTTAACATAACATAATCACATGCGATCCACAGAGGAAAAATACACAGTAATTTCATAATATTATCTTTATTAATGATTCAAATTTTCAATACAGACTCGATCTGCCCTGCGCACCTAGCTGCAGGGGCCCGCGCACTCAACTGCAGACTTCCACCCTAGGCCTCTACGCACTCAGCTATAGAGCCTCTTCCTACACTAAGACTCTTGCTCCTAGCTCTTTACAGATTCATCAAAACACTTCTACTTCCTTCTCCCTTAGACTCCTCTAAGACCTCCTTTTTATACAATCCCATGGTTCGCGGACCAAGGGTGGATCTCTAAAACCAACACAACCTCTCTAGACTAAGGCTGGAAAACCCTTTTTGACTTTATATATCTTCGCGCTCCATGACCATAAAATGCGGAGACCTTACATTTCTTTATACAAAATTCGGGCCTTCTACCCAAAAACTTGCATTTTTGACCCCAAAATTGACCCCCAAGGGACCCCTTCCCAACACCTGGATAACACAGAGGAGGACAGGGGATGTATATCGAGACTCTTACCAATACTGTCAATTTCATTAATAGTCTCATCAATTTCCTTACATAGCTGAGCCTTTTTGTCTCTTTCCCATGTTTGAATCTGACTCTTTAGTATATGAATTTTCTTAGAGATCAATTCTATAGTTGTAGTACCAGGGGCTCTATCAATAGATCCCCAGATGGATTTCATAAGATAGTTGAAATATGCATCATCTAACCAGACTTGATTGAATTTGAAGGGTAACCCCATTCGAGAGTCCTCCATCTTCCATTGTAGTACAATTGGGTTGTGAACGGACATACATGACTGGATCAC
This sequence comes from Pinus tabuliformis, assembly GCA_031772625.1. Classification (NCBI taxonomy): domain Eukaryota; kingdom Viridiplantae; phylum Streptophyta; class Pinopsida; order Pinales; family Pinaceae; genus Pinus; species Pinus tabuliformis. The sequence goes on along the minus strand of CM062818.1, from coordinate 615,938,080 downwards.
CCACGAGCGGAAATGTCCAACGAAGTCCATAAGATCTTCATGAACCAAAAAACGGTTCAATCTTTTGCCAATATACGCCGCACTACCCGGTTTTTGTTCCAAGTGTGAGTTAGGGGAGAGGGAGGAATATCGTATAAGCGATACGCAACAAATAAACCAACTAAATGATTCGCTAAAGGGTCTTGTCTTCCATGAGTTCCCTAAATCTTCTCCCCAGATAGAGTCGCATTGAAGTCACTCGCAATGATTAGGGAATCCAAACTCAATAATCCAGTCTTTTATACGTTCCTAGAAAGTTACCTAATCTCTGCAAAATGCATATAAATTGAGGAGGTGAACAAGACCAGAGTAACCATGAACTCATATAGATAGGAGAATACCTATGAAGCATTTATAAGCAATCAAATTTTCGCATCTGGGGACCTAGATGGCCACCAAACCACCCGATAATCCAGAGGATTCCACCACAACAACATACTAATGAGGACACATGGAAAAGAAATAATCAATGGCCTTTTCCCTAGATGTCATAGTCTCTTGTATTAGTATAATGAAAGGCCGAATAAAAAGAAAGAGATGACAAAGTGAGGATTTTTTAGTGGCATTCCCCAAGCCACGAAGATTAAGGGAACAAATTTTCATCATGGAACCACACACCGGGCATATCCACTCTAAGGGCCTGAGAATCTAAGGAGGAAAAAATAGGAACATGTATGAGATCATAAGCACACTGAAAATCTAATATTTGAGATGAAGGGCAGCCTCGGAAGTGTCGACTACCTCGACCTCCTCTATGACAGACCGTAATGTTTAGAGAAAAATCAAGGTTGATGCAAGGAATGAACAAAGATGCCCCCACTTTGTGGATGGTGAGTGATGAAAGGTCCATGGTCATGTGATCAGGTGATCTGTATTTAGCTCAAAAATCAAAGTACTCAGAATTTCTCAAATCCTGAACGACCACGTCCATCTCAACGATGCAATCCCGATGCAACTCGTTCCACTCAAAACGGAGCTCGTATGAGAAAGATATTGGGTTATGTTCGCTTTGCCAAACAGAGGAATTTTTGAAAAAAATGTATAGTCGCGCACAACCAACAGTCCATACTGCTGACGTGGTAGGTGACTGTGCAGGTCAAAGGTTGATCAACGACGAGTGAGGTCTCTTCAATTGACGCATTTCTGTTGGCCTACAATTTGGTGAAATGGTGTTTTCTTATTGGTTAGAGGAGGACCAATGAGAAGGAGACATGTGGCAAGCCCAAAGGCTGCCACATGTCCCTCCCCAAAGACCTGGAATCAATGCGTAATGACAAAATTTTATGGTAGGTCGGTGAAGTCGAACCTGCAACCTTGCCTGCATAAATCCGGAGTCTTACCACTATGTTGCCAAAGTGTCACTTAACATGTAACGGTTGCAATACATATTTAAAGTCTTAACACTTTGCTGTTTGGGGGAGGAGAGGGCCAACCCCCTCACATGTGAGCACACCATGCATAACCAGAGGTCAATGGTTACAATAAATTCACACTTAATGCATTAATCAAGATTAACCCTTAATTAATCCATGTTTATCCATAAATGGAGCAATTAAGTTGGCGGATATTTTGGCGGTCTGACAAATTCAGGGTTTTCTCCAAAATTGGCGGGATTAACTAGAGTTCTCTAGTTTTAGTGGAGATTTTATAGGAGAAACTGAATAAGCCATAACTTTCACAATTTTCGACCAATTTGGGCTCGAAAAAAGTCATTCCTAGATGATTTTTACGTTATGAGAACATTGAAGTAGGTTTCAGCAATAATAGATCATTGTAAACAACACCTTTTTCCATTTTTAGCTAATACAAAGACCCAAGCCATAGAAGCTGGACCAAGGAGATGTGGCCTAGGAGGGGTGAACTCCTTCATCAAAACATTGTGTTAAGTGTTCATTTTGATTGTTTGATGTATATTTGTTTGATGTTCAACACTTTATTTACATGTTCTTTTTCTCATGAATTTGACATAAAACTTGACAAATTTACCTGTTACATTCACAAACACCATAAAGGAAACCTATGCACATAAAGAAAATGATGAGCACTTTTTTTTAATTCTAAAGTTGAAATTAGCACAACAAAACTAACATTCAACAACAGATCAAGTTGGTATCAGAGCAAAGGTTATTTGCTTGATTGCTTGAGTTTTGTGCAAGTAGGGTTTTAATGGTTGCAAATTTGTGATGCTTACAAGGTTAAAGTTGTAGAGAGGAGAAGGGAAACTTTTGGTTACAAATACTGAGGTAATGCCCAGAAGAAGGAGAGCCACAAGACCACAATCTCCACCCAAATTTTCAATCCCAATTGCACTTGAAGCATCTCAAGTTTTACCTTCAATTGAGATTGAGGAGGTATAAGCAGTACCAGAAGCTGAGCTTCAATCCAAAGCCATCATGTATGGAGCAAGAGAGATTAACGGTCTTTTAGAAGAGGAATCATACAAGAAAGCTTTCTATGATTTAACTAACATGGTTAGAGTCCTCTATGAAGAGAGGGATACTAGAATGGCTGGAGAGAGTTCTAAGTCCCCACATGGAGAGGGAAGCTCATAATATACAAAAGATGAAAATAAGGATTAAAAGGGTAATGGAGGAAATCCTCCTCCATCTCCACCATCTTCATCATCTTCTTCATCATCCTCATCATCACAAACAACATTATTTTCCACTTCCACCACAAAAGCTGTTCATACTCATTGAGAAACCCCAAAAGAAAAAACTCCCTTCCTCAAATTGGACATTAACTTTGAACTTCCCATGTACAATGGTGAGGTAAATGCAGAAAAGTTAGACAATTGGATTCGAAAATTGTAGGTTTATTTCAGAATTCAGAACCTTCAAGAAGATGACATAAAGATTCAGTTGGCTTCATTGAGGCTAGAAGAAGCAACACTAGTTTGGTGGGAAGCAAAGACTCAAGAGGAAATGTGAATTCATGGTAAGATATCCATTTCTTGGGTTGAATTTATTTCTTCAATTAAAAGACAATTTTATCCTTTAGCCCACATGCAACAACCATTACGAGTTGGCGAAACTTTAGGCAACTCAAGGGCCAAACAGTTAAAGACTATACCCAGGAGTTTAGGAAAAGGGCTTTGTTGTTAAGAGTAAACTTGAATTCCCAATATACTCTCTTGAAATACATTGGAGGTTTACATTCCTACTTAAAACACACTATCCTTATGTTCAATCCAAGCAATTTACATGAGGTATGTGTGCAAGCTATGCACCTTGAAGCAAGAGGAAAGAACATTCAGGAAGAGGGTAGTATGAAGAAGCCATTCAAGGGCAAGGAGAAAGAAAAGGGTGGAAAATGGAAAGGAAAGAAGAATGCAAGTGTAAAGAAAGAAGGGGAGAAAATTACATGCAAACATTTTTCCAAAGTGGAGCATGATAACACCCACTGATGGAAACTACATCCCAAACTAAGGCCTAAGAAACCAAACAATAAGGGGAAACAAAAGACGACCGCTACCGCACAACATGATCTTGGATTTGATTCTGGTTATGAGACCAAGATTTCAGCCATGGTCACAAAGGGAAAGGAAGCTATAGCAAGCACTAGTTCGTCACATAGTCACAAAAACACTCCAAATGAAGAATCAAGGATAGAGTTGTTCCATGTAAGGGTAATCTCAAATCATACAAAGATTGATGCATTATTTGATAGTGGGTCACAATCGAACTTAATTTCAGAACATTTGGTCAAAAATCTTAACCTTGAAACTGTATCTCATCACAAGCCATACCCTTTGGCAATGCAAATTCACAGGTAATAAGGAAATGCTTATTCAGGTTTGCCATTATTGAAAAATTCATTGATGAAGTTGAGTTAGATGTAGTTCCACTTGACATCTCAGGAATTATTCTGGGAAGCCCTTATTTGTATGATAGGAAAGCGGTATTTTATCGCCATGAGAACAAATATCAATTGCTAAAGGATGGAGTGGAGTCTATTGTGAGAGCCCATTACAAAATGTTAAACATTTCTTTGGTTCATGCAGGGCAGATGAAGAAACTAGTAAATTCAAGTAAAAAATTTGTGCTTCTCATGATCAAGGAAAAGAATGATATAGATTATGAAGCTTTTGAAAGTTGTGATGATAAGTTAAAATCTGATTTGTTTGATGTGGTAGGAAAGCATGGCGAGATGTTTCAGGAACCAAAGGGGTTACATCCCAAGAGGGGAATTCAGCATGAGATATAGCTATAGTAGGATGTTCCACTTCCAAAAATTGGCATGTATCACATGTCGATCATGGAGAGAATGGAAATCAAGAAGAAAATTCAAGAATTACTGAAAAAGGCATCATACACCCATCTACTTCACCATGTGGTTCACCAATTGTCTTGGTGCCAAATAAGGACGGGACTTGGCATATGGGTGTGGATTTCCGTGTACTGAATAAGATAATGGTAAAGAATCGTTAGCCACTCCCAAGAATTGATGATTTTCTTAATCAATTGAGGTATGCAAAGTATTTCACTAAGTTAGACTTTCGAAGTGGTTATCATCAAGTTAGAATAGCTGAAGAGGAAATTTGGAAAACCACATTTAAAACTAAAGAAGGATTGTTTGAGTGGCTTGTTATGCCTTTTGACAACAAAGAATTAAGGATTGTTAAATGAGATTGGTGATTCTGGGTTCAAAGAGGGGGGCAACCTCCTTTACATTACATAAATGAACAATTCTTGGATGATACAAATGACAAAACCTCCTTTCTATATATAGGAGTCTAAGGAGTCACAATATAATCCAGCCGACCTAACAATAATAATATAAAGCCACAAAAATAACAATAGAGGGATTCTATGGGGCACAGAAGTAACAACATGGGGGTAATAGGGGCACAACAATATAAATAAGGGGTATAACTACAACAGTAATGGGGTAATCACTAGTATTATAGGGACCCAACAGTCTTACAAATGCTCCAACGACTTTCATGAGAGTTATGAATGATGTATTGAGACCATTTCTAGATGATTTTGTCATTGTTTACTTAGATGATATTCTCATATTCAGCAAATCCAGAGATGAACATGTCATGCATGTGAACAAAGTACTTGATGTCTTGAGAAAAGAACAAGTATTTTTAAAGATGTCGAAGTGTGAATTTGGCAAGACTTATTTGGTGTATTTGGGACACATTGTTGGAGGAGATGAGGATTGTTACATGAGATTGGAGATTCTAGGTTTGAAGGATTGTTAAGGTTGGCTGTGCACGTTTCATAAGTATAGTGTTGTTAAAAGTGTTAAGGATTGTTTGAAAATTGAATTGATCAAACCTTGAAATGTTGAAGGTGCATTAGTAAGGCCAAAAGGCATGACCAAAAATTCATAATGACCTTCATGAGTTCTAAATTCCGTTTTCGGAATGTCTTCAATCTTCATTCTGATTTGATGATATTCCGAACGAAGATCCAACTTGGTGAAGTAAACTGATCCATGCAATTCATCCAGTAATTCATCAATGACAGGAATGGGGAAATTATCTTTAATAGTGAGCTTCTTGATCTCCCTATAATCCGGACACATGCGCCATGATCCATCCTTCTTGTGCACCAATACTACTGGAGTAGAGAAAGAACTTTGACTTGGTTGAATTATACCAGGCTCTAGCATTTCTGCAACCATACTTTCAATTTCACTTTTTTGAACATAGGGATATCTGTACGGCCTGATGTTTGGAAGAACACTTCCTGGAATCAGATGAATAGCATGATCATGATCACGCATAGGTGGGAGACCTTTAGGAGTCTCAAATACCTTGGAATGATTGTCCAGGACTTTTTGGAGATCTGGAGAAATAGATGATTCCGATGTGAAAACATCTAGCAAACATAATTGTGCAATTACACCTCTTTGCTCCTTTTTTAGAAGCTTTGTCATACCATTAGAGCTGATTATTTTTCCTGGTTTCCTTACAATACCCCTTAATTCAACTTCCTTTCCTTCCGTAGAAAATTTGATGAAAAGTTCTTGAAAATTAAAAGCTATTGTACCCAAGGATTGTAGCCATTGGACTCCTAGTACAACATTAGCACCTCCCATTGGAATGGAAAGCATTGGGCTAGTCAATACATATTATCCCATGGATAGCTTGATATTATGGCACCTTCCAGAGAAATTTATTGTTCCTCCATTTGCAATCATCACTTGACACTCTGGTGCTGGATATAGGAAGCAATTCAATTCTTTTGCTACCCTACAATGAATAAAATTGTGGGTGCTTCTTGAATCAATCAACACTATTACCTATTTCTTATTGATTTGTTCTTCTATCTTGATGGTTTGAGGAGTGGTAATTCCCGCCAATGCATTACAAGATATGGTCGGATTTATTTGTTCTTCATCTAGGCTTTGTTCCTGGAGTATATCTTCTTCTTTTGACCTTTCTTGCTCCTTTTCTTCTTCCTCTTCACAATCTATGTAGAATAATTTCTTCTAAGCACACTTATGACCTTTAGTGTATTTGCTATCACAACTGCAACAAAGCCCTTTTGCTCTTTTTTCTTCCAATTGTTGTGGTGTCAACCTTATAGGTTGTGGAAGACTAGGGGCAACAACACTTCCGTCTTTATAGTTGTTTGTGGTATGCTTCCTGGTTGCCATAATTTTGCTTTCCATTTTTCTTGCTAACCTGAATGCCTTCTCTAATGAATCAGGTTCCCAAAGGCGAACATCATGTTGGATATTATCCTTTAAAGACCCTATGAACACATCAATTCTATGCTCCTCTGGAATACCTTTTACCCTTATGTTCAATTTTTGGAACTCCTCAATGTGCTCCATTACTGAACCCTTTTGTTTGAGACTTATCAATTGGCTAAAAAAAGTGTTGTTTTTTGTATCTTCATAATGTGCTATCAATTCTTCCGTAAAAATTGCCCAAGTGATAAATTTTTTATGAGAGCAAAGTCATTGATACTAAACAAACTGATTTGGTTCCAAATATACAGTTTCCATACGTACCTTTTGTGTGTTTTGCACATTATTGAGATCGAAGAACTGCTCCATCTGTAATATCCATGTGGCGGGATCCTTGCCATCAAACTTCCTCATATCGATTTTTGGAATATGGTGGTTCTTAGATCCAACATTAGTGTCTATGGAATCATGATTAACATTACGTTTGTTCACATCATGAGTTTCCTTTACAACCTTTTCACCATTAGTAAGTATTTCTTGTAGAAAATTTGTCAAATCTGTCTTCAAATCTGCCATGTCTGTCTTCAAATCTGTCCTCAAATCTGTCTTCAAATCATCCATCTTAGCTTCCATGCCATTTATCTTAGATTCCACGCCATTTATATTAGATTCCACGCCACTTATCTTAGCTTCTGTTAGCTTTTGTGAGCGTGACATTTGTTGCACTTGTTCTTGCAATTTTGATATATCATGTAGCATTTCTTCCTCTTCTTCATGAGTCATGCTCGAGATTTCAGGTTCCTTACTAGGTTTTTTCATTTTCTTTCCTCGGGGCATCAGTTATCGATAATAATGCTTTACTATGCCCTTTGAATTCCGTTAAACCAAGCTTACACAAAAATTTAAAAAAAACTACACACCTTTTTTCACTTTATAGAAGCCTGATATTGAATTTGATGTATCTCCATAATTTCGGATCATCCAGTTCTAAAATTGCGACTTGTAGTATCCTTCTGCGTCCTTTTTCCAATTCCACAAGTCTGACTCAAATTGGATTCTCCATGGAAGAATTATGTGAAATCTCCCACAGTGACTTGCTTTTAGACTAGTTCAGTAGAGCGAACTTGTACGATGTGCCACGAGTCACTGTTTCAACCTTTGAATCTAAACCACACATACAAGAAACTACAGTCCGTCCTCTTTCTGTACCTTCTTACGAAATTTCAATCCGATCCCCAGAGAGAAAGCTATGACGATTTTCCCCAGGTCACCTGTTTTGAATGTAATTCAAGAGTCTGCAAAAAGACAAATTTCCTCAGATCATATCTCCGCAAATATCGCACGAAAATCTCTGAAATTTGGACCCAAGGTTCAGCGTGATTTCTTCTCAAATGGGTGTTTTTTCCAACTTCTGAAACGTCACAGAAAAAAAGTTATAGCGAAAATGCCACGATGACCTGTTTGGAGCAGCAAAACCCTAGAATCCAAAGCTCCGATACCAAATGTTATGAGACCAGCTCAAGAAAAGATAAAAAAGATAGATCAACGCCTTAGAATTCAGCCCCTTCGAGGGGGAAACCTCCTTTACATTACATAAATGAACAATTCTTGGATGATACAAATGACAAAACCTCCTTTCTATATATAGGAGTCTAAGGAGTCACAATATAATCCAGCCGACCTAACAATAATAATATAAAGCCACAAAACTAACAATAGAGGGATTCTATGGGGCACAGAAATAACAACATGGGGGTAATAGGGGCACAACAATATAAATAAGGGGTATAACTACAATAGTAATGGGGTAATCACTAGTATTATAGGGACCCAACAGTCTTACAAATGCTCCAACGACTTTCATGAGAGTTATGAATGATGTATTGAGACCATTTCTAGATGATTTTGTCATTGTTTACTTAGATGATATTCTCATATTCAGCAAATCTAGAGATGAACATGTCATGCATGTGAACAAAGTACTTGATGTCTTGAGAAAAGAACAAGTATTTTTAAAGATGTCGAAGTGTGAATTTGGCAAGACTTATTTGGTGTATTTGGGACACATTGTTGGAGGAGATGAGGATTGTTAAATGAGATTGGAGATTCTAGGTTTGAAGGATTTTTAAGGTTGGCTGTGCGCGTTTCAGAAGTGTAGTGTTGTTAAAAGTGTTAAGGATTGTTTGAAAATTGAATTCATCAAACCTTGAAATGTTGAAGGTGCATTAGTAAGGCCAAAAGGCATGACCAAAAATTCATAATGACCCTCATGAGTTCTAAATGTCGTTTTCAAAATGTATTCAATCTTCATTCTGATTTGATGATATCCCGAATGAAGATCCAACTTGATGAAGTAAATTGATCCATGCAATTCATCCAATAATTCATCAATGACAGGAATGGGGAAATTATCTTTAATAGTGAGCTTGTTGAGCCCCCTATAATTCAGACACATGCGCCATGATCCATCCTTCTTGTGCACCAATACTACTGGAGCAGAGAAAGAACTTTGACTTGGTTGAATTATACCAGCCTCTAGCATTTCTACAACCATACGTTCAATTTCACTTTTTTGGACATAGGGATATCTGTACGGCCTGATGTTTGGAGGAACACTTCCTGGAATCAGATGAATAGCATGATCATGATCACGCATAGGTGGGAGACCTTTAGGAGTCTCAAATACCTTGGAATGATTGTCCAGGACTTTTTGGAGATCTAGAGAAATAGATGATTCCGATGTGGAAACATCTAGCGAACATAATTGTGCAATTACACCTCTTTGCTCCTTTTTTAGAAGCTTTTTCATACCATTAGAGCTGATTATATTTCCTGGTTTCCCTACAATACCCCTTAATTCAACTTCCTTTCCTTCCATAGAAAATTTGATGAAAAGTTCTTGAAAATTAAAAGCTATTGTACCCAAGGATTGTAGCCATTGGACTCCTAGTACAACATTAGCACCTCCCATTGGAATGGAAAGCATTGGGCTAGTCAATACATATTCTCCCATGGATAGCTTGATATTATGGCACCTTCCAGAGCAATTTATTGTTCCTCCATTTGCAATCATCACTTGACACTCTGGTGCTGGATATAGGAAGCAATTCAATTCTTTTGCTACCCTACAATGAACAAAATTGTGGGTGCTTCCTGAATCAATCAACACTATTACCTTTTTCTTCTTGATTTGTCCTTCTATCTTGATGGTTTGAGGAGTGGTAATTCCCACCAATGCATTACAAGATATGGTCGGATTTATTTGTTCTTCATCTAGGCTTTGTTCCTGGAGTATATCTTCTTCTTTTGACCTTTCTTTCTCCTTTTCTTCTTCCTCTTCACAATCTATGTCGAATAATTTCTTCTAAGCACACTTATGACCTTTAGTGTATTTGCTATCACAACTGTAACAAAGCCCTTTTGCTCTTTTTTCTTCCAATTGTTGTGGTGTCAACCTTATAGGTTGTGGAAGACTAGGGGCAACAACACTTCCTTCTTTATAGTTGTGAGTGGTATGCTTCCTGGTTCCCATAATTTTGCTTTCCATTTTTCTTGCTAACATGAATGCCTTCTCTAATGAATCAGGTTCCCAAAGGCGAACATCATGTTGGATATTATCCTTTAAAGACCCCATGAACGCATGAATCCTATGCTCCTCTGGAATATCTTTTACCCTTATGTTCAATTTTTGGAACTCCTCAATGTGCTCCATTACTGAACCCTTTTGTTTGAGACTTATCAATTGGCTAAAAAAAGTGTTGCTTTTTGTATCTTCATAATGTGCTATCAATTCTTCCGTAAAAATTGCCCAAGTGATAAATTTTTTACGAGAGCAAAGCCATTGATACCAAACAAATTGATTTGGTTCCAAATATACAGTTGCCATACGTAACTTTTGTGTGTTTTGCACATTATTGAGATCAAAGAACTACTCCATCTGTAATATCCATGTGGCGGGATCCTTCCCATCAAACTTCCTCATATCAATTTTTGAAATATGGTGGGTCTTCGATCCAACATTAGCGTCTATGGAATCATGATTAACATTACTTTTGTTCACATCATGAGTTTCCTTTACAACCTTTTCACCATTAGTAAGTATTTCTTGTAGAAAATTTGTCAAATCTGTCTTCAAATCTGCCATGTCTGTCTTCAAATCTGTCCTCAAATCTGTCTTCAAATCTGTCCTCAAATCTGTCTTCAAATCATCCATCTTAGCTTCCATGCCCTTTATCTTAGATTCCACGCCATTTATCTTAGATTCCACGCCACTTATCTTAGCTTCTGTTAGCTTTTGTGAGCGTGACATTTGTTGCACTTGTTCTTGTAATTTTGATATATCATGTAGCATTTCTTCCTCTTCTTCATGAGTCATGCTCGAGCTTTTAGGTTCCTTACTAGGTTTTTGCATTTTCTTTCCTCGGGGCATCAGTTACCAATAATAATGCTTTACTATGCCCTTTGAATTCCGTTAAACCAAGCTTACACAAAAATTAAGAAAAAAACTACACACCTTTTTTCACTTTATAGAAGCCTGATATTGAATTTGATGTATCTCCGTAATTTCGGAGCATCCAGTTCTAAAATTGCGAGTTGTAGTAGCCTTCTGCATCCTCTTTCCAATTCCACAAGTCTAACCCAAATTGGATTCTCCACAGAAGAGTTATGTGAAATCTCCCACAGTGACTTGCTTTTAGACTAGTTCAGTAGAGCGAACTTGTACGACGTGCCACGAGTCACTATTTCAACCTTTGAATCTTAAACACAGATACAAGAAACTACAATCCGTCCTCTTTCTGTATCTTCTTACGAAATTTCAATCCGATCCCCAGAGAGAAAGTTATGACGATTTTCCCCAGGTCACCTGTTTTGAATGTAATTTAGGAGTCTGCAAAAAGACCAACTTCCTCAGATCATATCTCTGCAAATATCACGCGAAAAGCTCTGAAATTCGGACCCAAGGTTTAGCGCGATTTCTTCTCAAATGGGATTTTTTGCGACTTCTGAAACGTCACAGAAAAAAAGTTATAGCGAAAATGCCACGATGACCTGTTTGGAGCAACGAAATCCTAGAATCCAAAGCTCCGATACCAAATGTTATGAAACCAGCTCAAGAAAAGATAGAAAAGATAGATCGACATCTTAGAATTCAGCCTCTTCGAGGGGGCAACCTCCTCTACATTACATAAATGAACAATTCTTGGATGATACAAATGACAAAACCTCCTTTCTATATATAGGTGTCTAAGGAGTCACAATATAATCCAGCCGACCTAACAATAATAATATAAAGCCACAAAAATAACAATAGAGGGATTCTATGGGGCACAGAAATAACAACATGGGGGTAATAGGGGCACAAAAATATAAATAAGGGGTATAACTACAATAGTAATGGGGTAATCACTAGTATTATAGGGACCCAATAGTCTTACAAATGCTCCAACGACTTTCATGAGAGTTATGAATGATGTATTGAGACCATTTCTAGATGATTTTGTCATTGTTTACTTAGATGATATTCTCATATTCAGCAAATCCAGAGATGAACATGTCATGCATGTGAACAAAGTACTTGATGTCTTGAGAAAAGAACAAGTATTTTTAAAGATGTCGAAGTGTGAATTTGGCAAGACTTATTTGGTGTATTTGGGACACATTGTTGGAGGAGATGAGCTGAATATATACCCCTCTAAGGTTGAGGTCATTGTGAATTGGCCCAAGTCTAATACAGTTACAGAGGTAAGAAGATTTCTAGGGGTAGCACAATATTGGAGGAAATTTATTGCTAATTTTTCTTCCATTGCAACTCCACTACATGCATTGACTAGTGTCAAGAAAGTCTTCCATTGGGGAGATGTATAGCAAAAAGAATTTTCTGCTTTAAAACAAAAGATCAGTTCAGCACCGGTATTGGCTCTTCCGGATCTTAGACAACCATTTGAGATTCAAACAAATGCTAGTGATTACGCCATGGGAGCAGTTCTTATGCAACATGGTAAGCCCATTTCATTTCATTCTGAAATTTTTAATGGTGCTGTGACTAACTATCCCACTTATGACAAAAAAATTTACGCATTGGTACAAAGTCTTAAAAAATGGAAAAACTACTTGATGGGGAAGGAGACCATTATCCATACCAACCATCAACCATTGCAGTACTTATAGTCACAGTCAAAGTTGCAGTAGTCATGACACTTCAGATGGATGGGTTTTCTACAACAGTTTCATTTGGTTATCAAGTACAAAAGGGGAATCTACAATAAGGTAGATGATATTCTTTCTAGGCCTATTGTAAATTCATATATTATACTCAAGGAAAATTCTATTTTACATGAAAATTACATTGATCAATATGCATATGATAATGATTTTCAAGATGTGTATGTAAGCTTGAGGCAAGGAAACCAAATTGAAGAGTTAGATTACCATGTACATAACAGTTTGTTGTATCACTTGGGCAAGTTATGTATTCCACAGGGAGAAATAAACATTATCATAAGGGAGGCACACACTTCATTGATTGCTGGATATTTTGGTGTAGGCAAGACTAAAGGTATTGTTATTGGCCACACATGTTTGATAATGTATCTCATTTCATTAGAGGATGTTCTTTGTGTGCAATAAGTAAGCCTAGCAATAGGAAACTAGGATTGTACACTCCAATAAGGGTACCTTCACATCCATGGGAAAGTATCTCAATGGATTTTTTAGGAGGTCTTCCATTGTCAAGGAAAGTTCATGATTACTTGTATGTAGTTGTAGATAGGTTCAAAAAGACGTGTATTTTAATGCCATGTAAAAATAAAATTACAACTGAACAAATAGCTCATATTTTATTTCAAAATATTTGGGTTCATTTTGGTCTTCCTACTTCCACTGTAAGTGATCGAGATTCTTGATTTGTTGGGAATTTTTGGTCAAATTTGTGGTACATGATGGACACTAAGTTGAAGAAGAGTACAACCTTTCATCCACAAATAGATGAACAAACCGAGGTGGTCAACAAGACAGTATTTCATCTTCTTAGAGGATATTGTACCAAACATCCCAAGTTGTGGGATGAAAAGTTGCATTACATACAACATGCATATAATAGGGCAAAGCGTTCTTCCACAAACACATTGCCATTTGAGGCATGTTTTGGGTACTTTCCAAGATTTCCATTGGACTTCATCTTTGAGAAATATGTCGCTATTGATGGTCATAGCGACATCGATAAGGCAAGAAAGTTCATTGAGCAAATTCAGTTGATACATCATACAGTGCAAGAACATCTTGAAAAAATTCAAAGCAGCTACAAGGCAAGGCATGACAAACACTGGGTTGATCATATTTTTCAAGTTGGAGACGAAGTTTGGTTATATATTATAAATGAGAGATTTCAAGGGGAAGGTAAAAATCTGAAGCCAATCTATTATGGTCCTTTCAAAATTCTGGAAAAGATTGGTAACAATGCATTTAAGCTAGATTTTCCTCCTTATATGAAAATATACTATGTTGTTAATGTTGAGAATTTGAGACTGTTTGAGCCTCCTTTGATTGATGATCAAGAAGTGCATGTTCAGTTGCCATCAATAGATGATTTATCGCTAGAATATCTTGATGAACTTCAGAAAGATCTCATACTTGACAGAAGAACCAAAACTTCAAAGAGAGGGAATGTCGAATACCTTTGAGTGGGACTCAAGGGACAAAATCCTTCTAAGGCCAAATGGATGCAGATTGAGAAGGTGAGGGAGTTGTACCCTCACTTGCTGAACAATTGATAATATCTTTTGGGGTCCAAAAGGATTCTAGTGGGAAGGAATGATCAGGTGATATGTATTTAGCTCAAAAACAAAAATGCTCAGAATCTCTCAAAACCTAAATGATCGCATCTGTCTCAGACATACGATCCCAACACAACTTGTTTCACTCAAAACAAAGCTCGTATGAGAAAGATATCACATTCTGTCCTCTTTGCCAAAGAGAGGAATTTTTTAAAAAGAAAGTACAGTCACTACACAGTTAGCAGTCCGTACTACTGAGTGGCTAGTGCCTGTGCAGTTCAAATGTTGGTCAACAACTAATGAGGTCTCACCAAGTGGCGCATTTTGGTTGGTCTACAGTTTGGTGAAATGGTGTTTTCTTATTGGTTGGAGGAGGACCAATGAGAAGGAGACATGTGGCAAGCCCGGAGGCTGCCACATGTCCCTATCCAAAGGCTTGACATTAGCGTGCAGTTACAAAATTTTATGGTAGGTTGGCAGAGTCGAACCCGTGACCTCACGTGCATAAATCCGGAGTCTTACCACTATGCCACCAATGTGTCACTTAACATGTAACAATTGCAATACATATTTAAAGTTTTAACACTTGGTGGTTTGGGGGAGGAGAGAGCTAGCTCCCTCACATGTGACCACACCATGCATAATCGGAGACTAGCGGTTACAATAACTAGGTGTTTAATGCGCTAATCAAGATTAACCCTTCATTAAACCATGTTTATCCATAATTAATGGCGTAGTTAAGTTGGTAGATATTTTGGCAATCCGACAAATTCAAGATTTTCTCCAAAATTGGCGGATATTTTGGTGATCCGACAAATTCAGAATTTTCTCCAAAATTGGCGGGATTAACTGGAGTTCTCCAGTTTTAGTGGAGATTTCCTAGGAGAAATTGAATAAGCCATAAGTTTTGCAATTTTCGACCAATTTGGGCTCAGAAAAAGTCATTCCTAGATGCTTTTGATGTTTTGAGCACATTGAAAAAGGTTTCAGGAGCAATAGAGCATAGTAAATTACACTTTTTTCCATTTTGAGCAAATACAGAGGCCCAAGCCATGGAAGCTAGACCAAGGAGATGTAGCCCAAGAGGGGTGAACTCCTTCATCAAAACATTGTGTTAAGTGTTCATTTTGATAGTTTGTTGTATATTTGTTTTTTTTTGTTCGACACTTTATTTACATGTTTTTTTGCTCATGAATTTGACATAAAACTTGACAAATTTACTTGTTACATTCACAAACACCATAAAGGAAACCTATGCACATAACGCAAATGATGAGAATTTTTTCTAATTCGAAAGTTGAAATTAGCATAGAAAAACTAACATTCAACAACAGATCATCGTGTTATTGAGTAGGAATTCCAAATCACTCCCCACAAAATTGTGTGGTGAGGATTCGAAGGGGTGTTCATCCATTAGTCGAGAAAAAGGAGGGGGGACTGATGGCCTCTGGGGGGGTGTCCAAAGCGGATGGAGGAGGGATGGGAGGAGTATCCCCAGAAGAGATGTTTATAGGTTCCATGGAGGGAAAGAGAGGGTCAGAAACTAAAACTGGATCAGAGGAATTAAGGGGAAGAACCATCTGAGAAGACCTCAGGGGCATGTTCAGACTCAGGAATAATTAGAAATGAGGGTAAATGAGGTGATTCATCGAGATCGGGGGAAACAGCCTGAGGAGTCGAAGGCATGTGAATAGGAGAGGATAGGGGTTAAGAAGGGGGAGAAATCAAAGAATTAGATGGAACATATAAAAAAAAGGTTGTATTCTGATAATTCAAAGGAGAAATACCTCAACCCAAAATTTGTGGAAGCGTTGGTCCATTTTGTCCATCCCGACCATGCCTCCCCACCTGACCAACATAGAAACATTGAGGGAATCTCTCTAGCGAAAGTCCAGTGTGATGACACTATATACAACGAAAATTGAAACTCCAGTAGTTTAATCATTTCCGGAGTTTGATAGGCCCCCATTCAAGGTCAATGTGCTCCATAAGGTCGTTCTGATATACAATCTCCACCAAAATCCAAGTGAACTACTTGTCCCGAGCACCCAAACATCTAGGGTCCAAATATATAAAAATCCCAACAACATTAACAATGTCCACCATGGTCCTTCGCATCCATAACTCCATGGGAAGTCTCGATAATTGAAGCCAAACTATATTATTTTGCGATGTGTCCTTTAGGGGGTTAAAACCAAAGTAGCAGTGATGAAGGAGAAGAAACCCACAACCACAAAACCAAGGAGATTTAAGAATATGATCCACATTGTCCTGATGCAAAAATTTTATACATAACCATGAATTTCACAACAAGCTCACCTTAGGATCATAACCAAGAATGGGCTTCCATACTAACCAAACCTAGTCCTGCATGTTGACCTCATTTATATCAACAAAGAACTAATGCCCAACCAAAGCCCGCTTCTGAAGGCTCACAGTGTAGTCCCATAACACATCATGAGAAAAACTTAGAAGTTTTGGTACAATGGAGGTTTTGATAGTTTTACTGTGTGATCTACGAGGGGGGGCGTGTCGATGTGCATCCAAGAGCCCGACAGATGAACGAGGATCATCAGATTTTATACACAACCCAGGAGCAGTAGACAAGTGGGGCACATGAAAATGTGATGTGCCAGCGTGTTTGGAGGATGGTTTCACCCACGAATAAGCCAACTCAGCATCCATCGTGGCTTGTATAAAAACCTCCTAGAGCGACGCATTCACCTCCAAGGTGTCCAACTCCCCACCTTGAGACATATGGGGAGAAATATTAACACCACCAACTTGATCAAAATATTAATAAAGGTCAAGCACATCAAATTTAAGAAAGTATATAAAAATCAGGCCAATCTACCAACCAAATCCCGAGAAAATCCACCCGAAAAAAGTGTGAAGAGGAAAACAAGGAACATCCAAAGGAGGAAAGCATGCATCATAAAAGAAGGTAGGTGACAACGAACACCTAAAAGAGGCCAGGTGGAAGAGAAAGGGTGAATGCCCAAAATGGAAGTAAATAAGGAGGAAGAAGGTGCATGTCGCAATAAAAGAAGCATCAGGACATGAAGGTAATTCAAACCGATTGCAAGGAAGAGCTAGAGCTAAATGCCATCATTCTGAAAGGGAAATCCTGAGGGAATATATATCCAGGCCTCGGGGAGATAAAACATAAATGAGAGCTAGAAGACGTCATCAATAGCTAGAAACAGGAACAAAAAGTGGAGTAAACAATCACTAGAAAAAGGAGGAGAGCCAAGTCCACCACCCAATAGACCGCATCCTAGGCAACCACCGCTACCTGTGGTGTAGTAACAAAAACATGCAACTACCACCACCCAAAAAGAGAGACAATTGTAATACTTCAACAACACCAACGACACCACCAACCCAAGCACTTCCACCACCTGTAGCAACAACGAAAACTAATGTCTTTGAAGGGCAGAGTGAAAAAGATATTAACCTTAATCGAATGTTTTCGGATCCATGTCTCAGATGACGCAACAACACCACTTCCTTCTCTACGCTGTTAGAGATAGTCATGTTCAGAGATCCCCAACATCAACACCTGAATCTCGGAATTGCACCATCGTAATAAAAAATAGGAAGTAAATGGCACAAATGATAAGCCCCACCAATTGCAAAATTTCAAAACAAAAAATATGTTACATATCTCCACAAAAAACACAGACATTGAGAATCACCTCCACTAGCCAAGTACCACAACAATTGTATCATCAAAGCTCCCACATAGGCTAAAATATGAGATCACTTCCATAAATAGAGGGAAAAAACAAGAATGTGAAGGGATATGGATGACACACCCCTATATCACCTTGTAGACTAGGGAAAGATAACCCAATTTACTGCCACCTATATAGAGTTTGAAAAACTCTTATATATTATACTAGAAAGAATAATAGTCACAGTCCACCACATGCCGACCTGCCATAATATAGCGATTACAAATTTTGTAAATTTTTCAAAAAACTTCACAAATTAAATTAAAAAACTTTAAATTTTTCATAATGTTAAATTTATTTATATTAATAATAAATTTTAAATAACAAAAAGTAATATTTAATCAAAATCATTTTACTAAATTCTAACTAAAAACCCAAAAAAATAAAAATAATTAAACAATGCTTCATCACTATTTGTTTAATTTATTTTTTATTGGAAACTTTGTAAAGTTGTATTCATGTCAAATTTATAAAAATCACAAATTTAATATATAAACTTTACACAATTAAAATACTTCAATATTTTTCATAAATATAAATTTATTATAAAAAAATAGCCAATTATTTTTTCACCAAATTCTAAACAAAAACTCTTTAAAAAAATAATTAAACCATGATTTGTCACTGTCCGTTTAATTCGTTTTCTACCTTAAACTTTGTATTCATTTTCATTTAGGCCAAGTTTGTGGCACTGTGTATAAGGTTTGTGATAGATTTTTATGTCAAATTTCTCGCTTTGTTTGTGATACTTTTGCACTGGAATTTATTTCTTTGTGAGATATGGTCTGCCCTAGTTTGATAATGAAGCCGCTAATGCTGATGCTACTGATCTAGGGTTTGCTACTGCTGATATGAATCAGATTTATTGTACTATTTCTCTTTGCTGAATTATTGAAGATAAAAGAATATTTTATCAAAGGGTTTCCCCACACATTGTGGGGTTTGTCCCTGGCTAGCCGCCACACCTTGTGTCTCTTGTCTTGGCTTGTTTTCTGTCGATCGTTTAATGTTCTATCTGCACTTTACTTTATGTACATGTGATTGCTAATCAGTGGAATATAATAAGAAAAAGAAGTAAACTGTTATAAGCATAGAACATACCATAACTTAACATGGTATCAAAGCTGAGGTGAAGACAAAGCCCGAGCAAGAGCAAGAGCAATCATCGAACAGAAGATTGGCAAGGATATACTAAAAGAACTATGGGGTCCTCAACACTCTTTCCTGCCGAAGACAAGCTCCGTTAGAAAGCTGACTATCACGGATGGAAGATGTCTATCAATCTAACCCTTGAAGATCAAGGAGTGCTGGACCATGTAAGAGGCAATATTGTTGAGCCTTCATCAAATGCATCTGCTGCTGCCTGGAACAAATGGAAAAATGGAGAAGTCAAAACAAAGAAGATCATTCGGGACTCTATCGACAAGTGCTTGGTGGCCTACATCTCTGATCTAGACACCTCCAAGGAAATCTACGACAGACTGGTGAGTTTATTTAAAGTTAATGATGCAAATCAAGTTTTGTTTCTTAGAAATAAGTTGAGGGAAATCAAGAAGGGTAAAGATGAAAGTATGCAAGAATACTTCTTAAGAATCACCGAGATCAAGAACGATCTCCTATCTATTGGGGAAACCATTACTAACAGAGAAATGGCACTCACAACTCTCGGAGGATTACCATCTGAATGGTATGTGTTCAGGACTACTCTTCTGAACAATAATGTAATTCCTAGTTTCGAGGAATTAATGGCTAGATGCATTCAAGAACAAACAAGGGTAGAAGAGCAGGAAATGCCCTTGCCTAAAGGTCCTCCTGCTGCTTTTTCTTCTCATGCTAAGAAAATAAATAATTCTGGGTCTAAATCGAAAAGAAAGGCTGGATTTAAGGGTGGAAGAAAAGGATGATGTTTCATTTGCAATAAAGCAGGTCACTATGCAAGGGAATGCCCTGATAGAAAGGACTCACACCGGGATGATGATCAAAATCCCTCTGATGGCAAATCAAAGGAATGACAAATTCAACAACAAAGGTAAGAGGAGAGCTGGGGATTGAGGAAGAGGACAACCATTCAAGAAGGCTAGAAAGTCCAGGATGTATTAAATGCACATGACCTCAAAAAGAACCTAGCGTCCATCTCGGCAATGGAAGACAAAGGCTACAAGGTAACCTTCAGCAATGGCAAGGTATGTATATGGAAAAATAATGTTAAAGATGCCTTTACTCTTGGGTTTAGTGTTGATTCATTATATCAGGTTGATGGAAGTCTGCTAGGTATCATGTCTTATGACACATCTCTTCAGTTTGAACTTTGGCATTAGAAGTTTGCCCCCCTTCATTATAAAGCTATACTCGGTGTAAGACTAATGGTGACAGGGATGCCCGAATTTTGAATAGAGAAAGAAGGTGTATGTCCAGGATGTGCCGAAGGAAAGCTCAAAAGGGGACCATTCCCCTCAAGCCAAAGCAAGACCTCTGATATATTACAATTGGTTCACTCAGGCATACCTGAGGTTGGCATTAAGAGGGAGACTACTACACCACATACTCCTGAGCAGAATGGTGTAGTGGGAAGGAAGAACCGCATGATGATGGAAGCTGTCCGGGCCATGCTACATGATCAAAGAGGCCTCCTCCATATGAGCCTTCCTCTTCTAGGAAGAGGCCTTCATGGCTTAAGGGGTTACTTGATGATGCTGAAGGACATGCTGCACCCCGAGGAACCTTTCATGAAAGTAAGAAACCTAATAGGTATCAAGGATACCTGACCATCATGAGCACAATCATACAAAATGAGCCTTCGTCATTCTCAGATGCCGTCAAGCATCAAGTATGGAAGGATGCTATGACCGAAGAATATGAGTCTATCATAAAGAATGATGTTTGGGAAGTAGTTCCCAGACCCCAGGACAAGACTTTTGTTACTTCCAAATGGCTTTACAAGATAAAGCATGCAGCAGATGGAAGCACGGAAAAGTATAAGGCTCGTTTTGTTGCTTGAGGTTTCTCCCAAAAGGAAGGTATAGACTATGATGAGATATTTGCACCTATTGCCAGATATACGACCATCTGCTCGATCATAGCCCTTGCCGCTTCACAAGGATGGAACCTACATTAGATGGATGTCAACACTGCGTTCTTGCATGGCTCGATCAAAGAAGAGGTCTATGTGGAGCAACCTGAAGGATTTGAGATTTATGATTGAAAATCTCATGTATGCAGGTTGAAGAAGGCTCTCTATTGGCTGAAGCAAGCACCCCGAGCATGGTATGAGAGGATCAATAGCTACTTGATGAAGCTGGGATTCACTATGAGTGAAGCTGATCCTAACCTTTACTTTAAGGTTGAAGATGACAAGTCTCTCATACTGGTGTTGTATGTGGATGACCTCTTTCTAACAGGTGCAAACCCTCTCATTCACAAATGTAAGAGGGAGATGGCTTCTGAATTTGAAATGAAGGACCAAGGACTTGAAGTGTGGCAGAAGCCAAGGGAAATTTTCCTATCTCAAGGAAAATATGTGGTAAATATATTGGAAAGATTCGGTATGATGGACTGCAAGCCTGTGACTACCTCGAGGATCTTAACTTTTAGAAGTTATATGGTAGTGATGTCGGACCAGACTTGGAAATGCCTCTGAGTTTCAAAAACTCATTTGCATTGATGTTCTTGGTGAACCTCCGTCCGAACATATGTTTTGCAGTTAGTATTGTGAGCTCATATTTTTTTGAGCCTCACTGGATTGATGCCAGAAATCTTCTGAGATGTCTTCAGGACACAATCTCTCATGGATTAAGATACACTACTGGAGATGTGAGACTACTTGGATATACTGATGTTGATTGGGCAGGTAGTGTGGTGGACCGTAAGAGCACTTCCGGGTACCGTTTCACCTTGGGATCTGCTTCGATATCCTGGATGAGCAGGAAGCAGAAGTCGGTGGCTTTGAGCACCGCCGAAGCAGGATATATTGTTGCTAGCATAACCTCATGTGAGGTACTCTGGTTGTGAAAGCTCTTCAGTGAGCTATTTGGATTTACATTGGATACCACTGTTATTCTCTATAACAACCAGAGGTGGGATTCGATTATTGAGGAATCTCGTATTCGTCAATTTCTCCAGCAGATAGACATCATCTGGGATATGGTAAGTTGATGAGCAAGGAAGCTCCATCACATTAAGATGATGTACAGGTTGATACACCTTGTCAAAGCCCCGAGGAAAGATCTAATCTGTGATTTTCCCAAACGACTTGGAGTCGGCAAGAAACCTTTGTACAAGGGTCCTGCATGTTGCATACATTAAGCTCTGGGAGCTCTGAGGGCTTGCGGTTCCTACTGGAGCAACATATGACCACAGGGTGACTCACCCTCCCCTGGTGGTGCACACTGGAACAAGATGATTCGCTCTCTTGTGGGACAACATGATTCGCTCTCTTGTGGAATAGGATGATTCACTCTCCTATGTAGCAGGATGATTAGTTCTCCTGTGAGGCCTGGATTGATGTGTTCTCCATGGCAGCCTGGATTGATGTGTTCTCCATGGCAATTGTAGCAAGATTGATGTGTTCTCCTGTGAGGCCTGGATTGATGTGTTCTCCATGAAAATTGTAGCAGGATTGATGTGTTCTCCTGTGAGGCCTGGATTGATGTGTTCTCCATGGAAATTGTAGCAGGATTGATGTGTTCTCATGTGAGGACAGGATTGATTAGTTCTCCTGTCGAGGCATCCTACCCATGCAGTCTGGGACTCATGGGAAGTACCTCTCATCTGATCAATGAGCAGGGAAATGAAGTTAGGGACCATAGTAGTACCGATGGACGCATCGTTGTAACTACCGTACTCCCTACGCTAGGATGACCTCCATTGATCTGGGATCAATGATACTGGTCTGGGACCAGTGGTAGGAGTTGTACCATACTATGACGCTAACTTCGGGTCGGTTGAGACTGGTCTAGGATAAGTGGTACATACTCTGAGACTGACTTTGAGTCAGTGGAGGATGATATTGGTCTGGGACCATTAGAGTTGTACTCACTATGACGCTGACTTTGGGTTGGTTGAGACTGGTCTGGGACTAGTGGTACATACTCTGAGACTGACTTTGAGTCAGTATGATACATCCTCGATCATTTCTTCTTCTTCATAATTCAGACAAAAGCAGAGTAGAACAGAACAATGCAAGAGCAGAGCAGAACATAACAAAACAGTACAGATCAGTGCAGGGCAGAACAAGACAAAGCAGAACAAGAAAAATAGCGCAGAGTAGGGCAAGGGTCAGGCTGTACAAGGCAGTGCATTTGATGGATGAATAGTAACGACCGATAGACAGATTGCAGATGAAGTTCTCCATGGTTGAGAGGGAGTGTTAAAATTGGCAACCAGGGAAAAACTTCATGTGGGTCATCTTATTCATGGCTGATAATATTTTTATTAGATTCCTCTCGTCGAGAGGTGTAGGATTGATATAAAGATCATCCGATTCCGATAAGTATTCATGGAGATATGAATTTATTTTGATTATGGAATTATTATCAAGCCGACCTACAACCCATGTAGGCTCAGAAGCCCAACAACCGCATCTATTCACCCACCAACGTTGTGTATAAATATAAGAGGATTTTTTCTCATTTGGACTCACTCATCTCATCACATCTCTCTCTCTACTGCGCAGATATGAGTCTCTTCTCTATTGCGCTGAAATGGGTCTCTCTCTCTCTCACACATGTGAAGCCGGAAGCTGTTGAATTTGAAGCTACAACTGCAGAAGTAAAGATTGACTTGCGTGGCCTAGAAGATATCCTCTTTGGAACTGCGTTGTAGGTTCATCTAAACTTTCTTTGAAAGCCGCAACTTTTGGTGGTGGAATGAAGTCAATCCGACGAACGGTTTGCAAGATATCGACTGCCCTAGTTTGAAACCGGAAACTGCTAAAACTGAAGCTGCAACTGCAGAAGTAAAGATTGACTTGCATGGCCTAGAAGATCTCCTCTTTGGAACTGCGCTGTAGGTTCATCTGAACCTCCTTTGAAAGCCGCAACTTTTGGTGGTGGAATGAAGTCAATCCGACGAACGGTTTGCAAGATATCGACTGCCCTAGTTTGAAGCCGGAAACTGCTGAAACTGAAGCTGCAACTGTAGAAGTAAAGATTGACTTGCGTGGCCTAGAAGATATCCTCATTTGAACTATGTTGTAGGTTCATCTGAACCTCCTCTGGAAGCCAAAACTTTTGGTGGTGGAATGAAGTCAATCCGACTGTCGGTTTGTGAGATATGGTCTGCCCTAGTTTGATAATGAAGCCGCTAATGCTGATGCTACTGATCTAGGGTTTGCTACTGCTGATATGAATCAGATTTATTGTACTATTTCTCTCTGCTGAATTATTGAAGATAAAAGAAGATTTGATCAAAGGGTTTCCCCACACATTGTGGGGTTTGTCCCTGGCTGGCCGCCACATCTTGTGTCTCTTGTCTTGGCTTGTTTTCTATCGATCGTTTAATGTTCTATCTGCACTTTACTTTATGTACATGTGATTGCTAATCGATGGAATATAATAAGAAAAAGAAGTAAAATGTTATAAGCATAGAACATACCATAACTTAACATGTAGAGATCTGGACATAACACAAAATCCTAAGCAAGAATATCCAACAGAAATATGGAAGAGTGAGAAGATGAAAATGCAAAAATAGTGGAGTGTGAATTAAGGTCTCAAAATCTATGTCTCACGAATACATTTGTCACCAAACAAAAATAAGTAAATCTATGCAAATAAAAGGTACTGTAGGCTATTAAATAACACAAGTAAATATGTAGTTAACATAGATACTTTTTACTACATAACAACAAACATACAACCATAAGGAGAGTGATACCAACAACTTCATTACACTATTTTAGAGAAGGAAAGACATACATGAAGTGATAAATAAAGGGGAAACATACTACACATTTCTCTGATTGGAATCAACAAAAAAGTTTCATTAATCCTTCAAGATGGAGTCCAAATCACCATTCCATTACATTTAGCAATTGTATCAACCTAGGGATCTCATGAAAAAGAAAATTGAATCAAAGTGGAACCAAAGAATTTTTGCCTCTTAGGTGTATAATTCTGGAACCTCTGTTAAATGTTTCTTCCCTCTTTTTATAAGGAGAGGGGGAGCTTTGAAAGCAGATATAAAATATCTTAGTCAAGCTGCAGCTGTTTGATTGACTAGCTGTCTCGGCGTGCGAAGGTTTGCTGCCCAAATCATTACAAAGGATTTGATTCCTTTATTTAAAATGTAGAAATAAAGAAATAAAGAAATAAGGAAAATTGAATGATGGCTCTAGAAAATATCTCCCTATCATTCTCGTGATCTCCTCTGATCAGGCCATGTCTTTGCCATGAAGTGCCTCTTCCGCTACTCAGTCGATTCACCTGTCGCTTTCCTCTTAACTGCTTGAACTTCCCACTTTCTAGAGTTGGGAGTGATCAACTATGGTGGCCTTAGTGTTGTTCAAGAATCATAGCTGCTGACTCATCCATATCCTTACTTCTCTGTATTATACTATCAGAGCCCACTATGTCCTGTAACATCACCATAATGCCACTTCGAAGCTTTGACTTGTCGAATTTTTTTTCTTAAAAGACATTACGAAAACAATGAGTTATGATATTCTTGGCCCCTTTTGTTGAGCCCCTTTCTGCATTTCTCATCACAGCACTGAGGGTTGTGACCTACTGCTTAGCCTTAAGGCACTAGGGCATTTTGTTCCTTCCATGGGCCATTTTACCTTTGTAAACTTCTTTGTGCCCCTTGGTTCTTTAAACTCTTCCCGACCATGTGCCAACCCTAATATCAAAGTCCCCTTATCTGAATTTTTTCAAGTATCAACTGTTACAAAGTGCCGACATCCTTAACCTCTGATATGGGATCTTCGATATGACATCAGCAGTTCCACGTGGCACCTCATGAGTGGTGACATGACATGTGTCACCCGGATTTTTCCCCTTAGGACCCCTCAAAATGAACAAATTGTCTGCCACGTGTCCTTTCGTACCGCCACGTCATGCTGATGTTAGATGCCACTTTAGCTTTATCAGAACCAATCATATGTTGCCATGTGTCATGCTAGAGGAGAGAGAAAATGGCCTACCCACCTTTTTTTGCGATGAAATCCTTCGTTAATCCTTTATGAGTGTTCCCGACAATTTTTAATGCTATCGAATCTTTTTCAATATCACAACTTTTAAAAGGTTTACACTTTCAAAAGTTCCAATGTTGTGATATTGTGATGCATTGATATCCTCCGAGCTCCAATACTTATAGCTCTGATGTACTAGACCTATGACATGTAGGGCCTCCTATATGCAATCACCGATATGCAAGGACCTCTGATATGCGATCGTTGATATGCCTGATGCTACGATGTGAGATTGTCGATCTCCAATGTTGCTAGACCTCTGATATTCTCTCCTAAGGATTCAATTCTTGAATTTCAACAGACCATATCTTTTGATCCAAGAGTCCATTTTTGGACTTCCAAATATCATTGGAAATATTGTTCAGAGCACTTCCCAATTGAGAGGGTCCAATTTAGGCTTTGAGTCCTTCTGCTGCTTGGAAAATGACTGCAACCTTCTCTGCTCATTTACTCTTAGGACAACTTGAAACACATTTTGCAGTAAGTGACAACATGGAAAATGTTCATTATCTGAACACAATGTATGGATACCAGAAAATTAAGAAGATATGCTCTCACTTACTTTTTGAATAAGTTTAAAACTTTTGGTGGTCCAAAATCTTTCTACTGGGAGAATTGATACAAGTGGATCTTTACAATTGATAACAATTGATGGTATCAAATTCTAATGAAATGGTCTCCACAATGAAGAGCTCATCGAGAGCTTTCCAACGATGCTTGAATGAGGTCAAATTGAAGTCATATTAGAAAGCTATAATCTTCCTAAGTTTTGGTCAAACAAGAAAAATTATGTGCATGATATGACACATGGCATCACCAAAGGATGACACGTGACAATGTAGATGCTAATGTGGTAGTACATATTGTGATAGGTGGTAGTACAGATGATGATGTGGCATTGACGTGGCATGCTAAGTAGATTGTATGGTGGCTGACATGGCACTACTAAATATACAAATGAGCTAATGCGATAAGGTGATGTGGCGTTGCTAATTGTGTAAATGAGGTTGATGTGGTTACCGTGAGGGTCAATAGATATGGGTCAAAGCTAGTAAAACAACTTTGTGGAAGGTTCAATTGGGTGGGTTTGAACCCCCAACCTGCTTGCCACAAAAATAATATATTACCATTGAACCAATGATAGATTATTGGAAAAAGTACCATTAGAACTTATATTTAAATATTAAAGTGTACTCACTATTCAAAATTATTGTCAGCAGGGATTGACCCAATAATACAACAATCCAACTAACACGCTAATGAAACTATTAATATAGTAGATTAGGTAATTTATATTTAACCTTTGCATATTATCTAATTTTTAAAAGTGGATTGACCGTGGGTTTGACCACACAACTTCTGTGGTGATAATACAATGACTCAAGCAATTTGCTAACAAATTTCATTGTATGGCAAGGCTAATAATATTATAATTAAATTGGAATTTGTACATAGCTTGAAAAATAACCATCAATCCATGGGTTGAACCCCGTGACTTGTTCTATATAACCAAGGATTTTTACTAGTGCACCGGGGCATGCTATGCTGTGAAAGGTTTCGACATTATATTGTTTTAAAGTGTTAATTTTGTTGTGTAAATTGAAAAATATAGGGTATTTAGGGAAATTCTTGGCTACTCGAGAATAGGAAGTGGTTTTTAGGATTTCCATAGCCTCTATAACAGATTTGAAGATAAGTTTGTTTGCCGGTTGGAGACCAAGTGAATGTAACAAGAATTTTTGCATCTCATAATGGATTGATTCTTCATTGGGTGTGGACCTCGAGACGTAGCCCAAGATTGATGAACTCCATTAATAACCTCCTTGTCTTGTCTCTGTTGTTTATAAGCTCATTTATTTAATTCAAAATTGTTAATTCTTCATTAAGATTTGAAACTTAAGCTAAGTCAATTCACATTTATAATTATTCACAAATTACTTAGTAATTGTTTGGTCACTATGGATCACGACACCTTCTTGATACAGTGGAATCTACAAAAAAAATAGAAATCACACTTCACCTGAAAACCTTAATCTATGACATTACTTGGCAATCATTAGATTGGAGACAACCTCAGTAGCTCTGATACAATCATATCCTCTAACTCATAATGGTGACAGTTACCACTCAGATGACACAAAGGAAGAAACCACATGATAACACAATAGAACATAGTACAATTGTGGATCTCTAACTCAAATTGATTGAATTAAATTTCTTGAGTACACATGATTAAATAGACCCAAAACCGCTAATAATAGATATGCTAATGTTAGCTCACACATGCATGACTAACTGTTACTAGACTTAGACTTTATGTAAACAGTTATAATATATAAGTTAAC
The DNA here is from genome assembly GCA_031772625.1 of Pinus tabuliformis. Lineage (NCBI taxonomy): Eukaryota > Viridiplantae > Streptophyta > Pinopsida > Pinales > Pinaceae > Pinus > Pinus tabuliformis. The sequence goes on along the minus strand of CM062818.1, from coordinate 615,909,348 downwards.
TAGGAGTAATAAGGAATAGTTAACTTATTCTAACATGGTGACCACTAAATTTGTTTTATGTCATTATCACTTTGTGTAAGGGCTATAAAAAGTTCAAATTTAATATCTTTCCTAGTGCCCATACATTTAACTTAATGCTACATGATGTTTTTATCGTGAAAAATGGGGCTCAATAAAGGCTCGTGCAATCGATTCATTTCATCTAAGTAAATACCCTTGTGCAATCCATTCATTTCATCTAAGTAAATACCCCTTGATGGCCACTACATGCATTTTATTTCTGTAATTGGCTTGAATTCCACTATGTTTTTTCCTTATCTGTTAGCTTAGTTAATTTGTACTCAACCAAATATGTCTTTCTATATTGATTGTTTTTTTTCTTGTATGGTAGGAAGAGTATATTATTTTCTTTTTTATGTTTAAAAAATGAGCCAATTAAATGCCATTTATTGACAATTCCTCATTTGAATGAATTAAACTATCAAAGGGGAGCTATAAACTTAAAACGAGAACTCTAGCCAAAAAATCCCAAAAAACATGAAAAACAACCTGAAAATGTAAAGTGTCGATGCTGGATAACATTTTTTTAGGTAAATTTTCAAATTTTTTAAAATGGAAGTAAAAGCCAATAAAATCTCATTTTGTTTGTGCAAAAAACACCCTTAAAACGAAAAGTGTTGATGCTAGCATAACATCTTTTTTTTGCGAGGTAAAATTTCAACATTTCTTAATAATGACATTAAAAATAAAATATCATGACTCTAAAAAACCTTAAAATTCCAACAATTTTTAGGCATGACATTAAAGATAAAATATCACGTCTTTAAAAAACCTTAAAATTCCAACAATTTTCATGCATGACATTAAAAAGAAAATATTAGGTCTCTAAAAATCCTTAAAATTCCAACAATTTTCAGTCATGGTGTTAAAGAAAAAATATTTACAACTATTTTCAACATTAGCAATAAAGATAAAATATCATGACTTAGAAAAACCTTAAATTTTGACAATTTTTCATCCACATAATTAAAATCAAAGATCATGACTACAAAAACCCTTAAGTTTTCAACATATTTCAACTATGGCATTATGGAAAAATTTTGTGACTAAACGAAATTAAAAATGAACACTTGAATAAATGAGTCATCATACCAAGGGTAATTTCCTTTTTAAATGCTAAAAGTATAACGATTTTAAAATCTTAGCCTAAGATAACTTGACGCATTGCAACAAAAATTTAAAAATCAACCATCAAATTGACACGCATGGTAGGTGAACTCGACCAATTATAATGAAAACTTAAAGACCAATAATGAAATTGACACATTGTGGGGGAAAACTTGATCCACTATAATGAAAACTTTAAAATCAATTATCAAATTGACACATAGTGGGATCAGGTTGCTAGTGGATCATTGACATAGACCATGTAGAAAAAAAGTAAAATAATAAAATAAAAATGAAAAATACAAAAAAACACAAAAAGAAAGAAAAAAAAATCAAACATTAAAAAAAATAGAAAAAAATGAAAAAAATGTGAAAATATAAAAAAAATGAAAACAAAAAAAAAAAGCTAATTGGATAATAAAAATAAATAAAAAGTAAAAACATTAAAATAAATAAATAATACATTAAAATAAAATTAAAAACATTAAAAAACAAGTGCTACGTAGTAGCTAGTACCTGCTGCTTAGTTTAAATATAGCTAATTAGAGTATGAAACATTGACAAAGTGTGAGATGATCAATTAACAACTTCATAAAAAAATAGAAATGAAAGTGAAAATGTTGTGCTAAAATGTTTCTCTTTGGTGAGCGCCCTACCCAATTGGTTGTAATGAAGCTCGATAACTTTATTTTTTGCAGTGTTTGGTTCAAATTGATATGGAGAAACTTAGTTTCAACTCAATGAAATGTCAATTCCAAGAAACTTGTTTTGCACAACCAATTTTCTCCTACAAAGTTCATGCTAATTGAACATGATTTATATAGAGTTTAATGCAATTGTGTTTGTGGCATTGGAAGCATGAGAATATGAAACAAAACTTTTATTGTTATCCCTGAAATGACATCTCTTTCATTTGAAGACCAAAATTGAGTTGGGATGATCTATAATTTGTGATTTAGTATTAAATTAATTTTTAAATTAAATTGTAAAGACAAGTTAATTAAGATTTATGAAAAAATCATAATACCAATTGTTTTACCTTTAATTTAACAACTAAATTATAACTAGAACAATTATATAGATTAAATCGCTAGTAACTATAGATGGAAATCAAAACACTTAGTTCTAATCAAAATACTTTGTTCCTAAAACATTTCATATCATGAAAAAAAAATCATTAAAAAAATTTAAATATTCAAATAAATAAAATATATCGTTAGCCATTTTCAAAAAAATTCTAAATATTATACGTTTGTCTATATTCTGATTTAGTATTAAATTTGTTGAATTTGACACAATCACTTTGAATAAAACTAGGAATAAAGTTGCAATATATTAAATCTCTTTAATAAAATTCACACATTAAATTTTTGCATGGTAACTGAAACCAATCTTCTGTATTTGATTCAAGGAAAGAGGATAAAACAACTTTAACAAACCAATTGAAGTTGATGAGAAATTGAAAACTAACCTCCCAAAAAATGTCAATCAATTCCCAGCTAATTGAAACAAAATATGAAACTTCAAAGTGGGATCCTGATAATACCCCAGCTGAAATTTCAAGTCCTTTGACCTACGAGAATAACATACATTAATCACACACATGAAAAGAATAAAAGAAAAATTGACTTGCAAGAACAACATACATTAATCACAAATACGTAAAAGGAATAAAAAAAACTTCTTGAATTCAAGAAAATTAATTTATTCAATTCTTGAATTCAATTTCTTATTATAAGATCAATTTCTTGAATTTTTGATATACTTGGAGTAGACATTATAAAAACTATGCTTAAATAAAACAAATTCAATAAAGTTAGGAAACAAATGCTCACTAAACCCTAAAAATTAGTAACTATATGCCAATAAAACTTTCTTAATAAAATTAGGAAAGAAATTCTCACAAGATTGTAAAAGTTAATAACTAATTATTATAATATTTATTAATTATAAAATAGTGTAAACAAAAAATATTATGATTAATGTAAATAGAATTGAAAATAATGAAAAAAAGTAAAAAATTAAAAAAATATATATAAGTCAAATTAAAAATTAAAAAAATAAATAAATAATTGGGAAAATATTTTTTAATTATATTTTCCTATTTAAAATTTAAATCTTAAAAAAACCCAAAAAAAATATAAGTCAAATTAAAAAGTAATAAAACTAAAAAAAATTATTGGAATTATTTATTTATTTTTTCCTCTTTAAAATTTGTCATCTTAAATTGAAAATATGGAGAATAAACTAGAATTCATGAAAATAGAAATAATAATTAAAAAAAAAAAGTTAAATAAAAAGGAAATAAAACTAAAAACAAAAAAATAGTAACTAATAGAAATGAAAGTTACTAAACAACCCATAATAAGACTTCAACCAATCACCTTACAAATAAATAAATTTAAATAATAATAAAATCTAACAAAAAATGTTTTCCAATGTTAAACTATGGATAAACAACATAAATTTTTGGTCAAAGACAAACTAATAGACAATCAATAAAATAAAAATAAATAAAAAAAACTTTAAAACAATAATAAATGATGATGATGATGATTAATGTCCACTAAGACCAATGTGGTCTATCAGAACTCTAAAAAGAAAAGAGTCTAATTCTCATTCTTCAAAATCTTGTTTCTGTGATCAATGAGAAGGGAAAGAAGTGCTCCAAGATTTATATAGTTGGGTTGGCTTAATAAGTCAAGAAGATTGGAGGTGTCGCTGATGATACGGAATCGAGAGCGGATGTGGGAAAGAGTCGGGCAGTATAAAAGGAAGTGCTTTTCAACTTCCACCTTCTTAGTATCACAAATCTAACATATTCTATCGTCCCAGGGATCCTTGGGAGTAGACCACCGCTCGGTCTCACTTCGAAGCTCATGAGAATTAGTTCTTATCCTAGCAATGTTTATTTTCTTCTTAGTGCTGGTCAACATAAAGAGATAATTATGGTTATCAAGGGTGAGGTTGACCACCTCCTTATAGTATCATAGCTTCCTTTTACCCTTGATGAGCCCCAAAAATGGACAATTATTTGGGCTCATTCAACCTCCTAAGTTGACTTAATCCACCATTCTCATTGGTTTATTGCATGTTTTTGATTATTTTTATGTTAATAGAGTGAATTTGGTTAGTCATTATGCCAACAAGTCTAATGGGTGCTTTGTGTAGCCTTTTTGGTCCACTTGGAGACAAAATTGAAGGTCTTAATGAGCACTTGGCAGCCAAATTCGTGGGAGAACAAGCTAGAGGATTTGTAGGAAGGTGTCCCCCTCATTTATGGGCCCTTACCTCGAATTCTCCACCATCAGCTCGGAGTTCAAAGGCCACCAAATCAATGAGCACAAGGGCAGCCAAGCAAGTCAAGTAGGACTGCTGTTAACTACAAGTCTTGGGCAGCCAAGTCCCTAAATTTTAGGAGGACTGTTGGGTCCTCAAATTGTATAAATAAGAAGGCTTAGGGCCTCATTTTGGTTAGCCAGTGTAGCCAGTGGATGTTAGCTAGTTAGCCAGTAGATAGTAGCTAGTAGTTAGTCATTTCATAGCCTTGTTGTAGTCATTTTGTAATTCGATTTGTATGCAATAGATTAGCTTTGCTTTCAGCTCATTCTCAAGCTTTCCTTGTGGACAGTTTTGATGTAACTCTTCATTCTTGATTAATAAAGATGAATCCAGCTTTGCACCAGCTCTAAATCTCTCTTGGGAGGCTGTAGCTCTTGGGGTTGGGCCCATCTCAAGCGCCCAGTACCTCCCTTGTTTATCTTTATGTGTGTTCGCTGCATTCTGAAAATAAAATCTGCTCTTTAGATCTTGCTTTGTTATTTTGGTTGTTTTTGTTGGTTAAAGTAGCTTTTTATGTTTGGGAATCGATTAGTAGGAGTTTGTCATGCATTTAGATCTTTCGGGATGTTCTTGCTCACGTGATGTACATGGTTCTCTTTCCAAACGAGGCTGCTGTTTATTCATTTCATTGACAGTTAGATTAAGTTAGCTAGGACTTAGTTTGTTTGCAAGAATTCATTGATTCGGTTGAATGTGCATTGTGCAGGGCATCTCTATCACTCACTCACATGGTCAAGCTTCATCAAAGCCATCTGATTCATCCCATATCTAGGCTTCTCGCTTCGCACCCATCCTCTTGCCCACGTAACCCTACCTTCTTCTCCATTGTTGTCTCAACTACCTTAAAGCCAAATCAGCCTTCCACATATCATCTCACCACTCCATCCATCAGTTCCTGGGTCACTTCAGACCCCCATCCTACCTCCATAACCATCCATGCATCTTCCATCAATCACCCATCCTCAAAAATCCCATTTCGAAACATCCTGTAGAAGAATTACAGAACATCCTGTAGAACTTCAGAACTTCCTGTAGAAACCCCTGCAGACTTATTGCAAAAGTTCATAAACACGGTTGCATGGCATCCAGACTTTGTGAAACTCTCGGAAAGAATGCTAGAGACTCCTTAGACCCTCTCTGTACCATCCCAACCTTTCCCAAAGCATTTCATCCCTTGATCCATCCCTGCACAGTGGAAAACTAGTTAGAAGCACATGCATGATAATTTCAACAACTTAAGCAAAAATACAAAAAGATGTTTTCTTCAGATAGTGATAACTTAGACACATGCATTTTACCTTCCTAGAAGTAATGGCATCTCTTTTCGTAGTTTGCATTCTCTCCTTTGCATCAGTAGAACTAGCTGGTAGAATTAGGGTTTGCTAGGGTTTGTGTTTCTTTTTGGCTTTCAGTTTCTTTTCGCAATTAGATTAGCTTCCTTCGAGTTAGCTTTCATCCATCAATTAAAAAGCTTCTTCTAAGAGCTCATAGAAGTTGGCTTAAGCTCCTAGCGGACTTGTGCCAGCTGACCAAGTGACAGCTGCGGCAAGAGCTAGTACTTGTGCATACAGCACCGTCGCTTCCAAGTTTGTTACGAACTACCGGGTTGATAAAATTAAAGAAGGGAGTTCCAGGAATTGTAGCATCGTTGCTACAATACTGGGGCCCACCATCTTTTTGGCGCTGTTTCCGGGGAAGCGTCAGAGTATTGGTGATTGTCGCTTTTCTTCTATTTTCCACTACAATCTTCTGCTGAGTAGTTTATTTCATTTCCATTATGCAATTTCGTTTATGCAAAAGTAGATTAGCATTTCCCGCTTTCATAGATTAGCATTTCAATTCCGCAATTTCATTTCTGCAAGCGTAGATTAGCATTTCAATTCTGCAAGTGTAGACTAGCATTTCATTCCTGCAATTTCATTTGAGCAAAATAGATTAGTCCTTTCCTGCTTTCATTTCAATTCCGCATTTTCATTTTAGCAAGATAGTTAGTTGCAGTTCAATCTATTCCATTTTTGCATGTAGAAGTAGAAAAAAAAAAAGAAAATCAACCAAAAAGATTTCATTTCATGTCTTGTAGGAGTAGAGATAAGTTAAAAAAAATGATTGCACAACACCCCCACTGCTTCACACAGCCAACGTTCTCTCTTCTTCGATGGCTGTGATTAAAGAACCCCTGGGTGGACATCAAGGCATACTTAAAGAACCTCTAGGGGAGAAGAAGAAGAAAACATTCCTCTGAAGCAAATGGCTACAAGCAGAAATGTTGGGAGCAACATCTTGTCCAAAGATGAATTTGAAAATCAGATCAAAGATTTCAAGGGTGATATGAGGCAGTTTCTTCCCATGCAACTGGATACCTTGCGGATCCAACAAAAGCAAGAGGAAGCCAAGAGGGCTTTGGTCATTTTTTGTCCTAGGTGCACTAGAAAGCATCCTAGGAACGAATGTCCATTGTACTCCATAGAAGTGTGTTTTGTCTGTGAAGAATACCATCCTACAGATCAGTGCCCTTCCTTACCCAGATTCAAAGCTGCATATCAGAGAGCCAAAGGAGCCACTGAATCACTCTATTACATGAACCAAAGTTGGCCGCATGGGCCTAGATCTTACCAGCAGGAACTGCAAGGGACACCCGAGACCTATTATGACCCCTATCAAGCCACTTTCATGCCTTCTTGGGGTCCCCCTGCTCATCCTTCTTGGTTCACACCTCCTCCTTGTTCCTTCACAGATCCATATTATGCCCAACCAGCTGCTCATTCGTTTCACTCTTATGCTCAGCCACAGCCTCAGTGGAATGCACCTCATCAGGGGTGGAGGCCCCAGTACAACACTCCTCCCACTTCGTTTCCTCCACCACCTGCTCATCCACAACCATCGCCTCCTCCTCCACCAAGGCAACCCCAAATGCCTGCCCAACCACAATGCCATCCACCTCCATCTCAATTACACCCCTCCACTCAGCTACCCGTAGCACCATTTCCAAAACCATGCAATGGAGCAGCTCAACCAAATTGCAAAGCTGAGGCACAACATGTGCAAATGACTCCTTTTGAGCTCAATGATGTTCACTAAAGCTCAGGAAGAGCCTTGCAAAAAACAGATTATCTTGAAAGCATTGAAGGACCACATCCGGAAAAACAAGATTCAAAAGAGGAGATCAAAGAACCATGGGCTGCACTTGATGAAGAGAAGAGATCTAAATCAGAGATCGAGAGAGCTTCCTCATGGTTACCATCAAATCTTCCATGTATTCAAGAGAAAGATCAGCAAAAAGAGGAAGATGAGAAAGTCATGTTAGAAGGTGACATGAAACATGATCCAAATCAGCAAAAGAACCAAGGATATCAGAGCTATATTGAGATATGGTTCCAGACAGTCACTAAGTTGCAGCAGTACTCTCTTCCTCAGCTATGTTTGATCCCTTCAAGGTCAGATCATTTGGTCTCTGAGATCTGGATACCTATCCAAGCATGCATTTCGAGCCTCCACATCATTTTGTCTCTAATCTCGATGTGCACATGGCTCCATTGGAAGTATTCTTATACTTGAGAACGATTTTGTTTTTCAAGTAGGGTAGGGTAGAAAAAAGAAAAAAAAGGAAAAAAAAGAAAAAAAATGAAAAAGAAAAAAATGAAAAAAAGAGGAAAAATCTAAGGTGAAAACCTCCTCGGAGGCGCCTTAGATTGGCTCATTGATTGAAAACCTCCATGAGGCGGTCAATGGGTTGGAAAGAAGAGAAAATAAAAAGGGAATAAGATCCCTGGGTGAAAACCTTCCTTGGAGGCGCCCAGGACAGGCAATTAGGGTGAAAACCTCCATGAGGCGCCCTAGTTGTTTTTCAAAAAAAAAGAAAAAATAAATAAAAATAATTTCCATTGGCTAATTGCAGGTTGCAAGAAGGACGTTTCATGACAGGAGGAGCACTCAAATCAAGGTTAAAGGAATTTTTCTTGTGCCTTCTACAGGAAGCTCTGTATTTCTACAGGAAACATCCTGTAGAACCTTTGGACGAACCAAATTCAAGTCTAAAATGGAATCTGATGGTGGGAATCTATTGATTAGGCCTACAAGCACTTGTGTGTCCATCCCTTGCCTTTCTCCATCATTTTTTCCACCTCATTGTGCTTCTCATTGTGCTTCTACAGGAACTTCCTGTAGAAATTGTGGGAAACTAGACATGGATTTCAAAAAGTGGTTTGGCGAACATGGTAGCTTCCTCAAGGGTTTAGAAGTCCTCATGCAATCTTCCAACTCCTCCTCCATCATCTCCATACCTGCATCACAGCCCAAGCTCAGTTTTTCCTTCCATGCAAACATTTGCAAAAAGCCTTGAGGCAAAAATCCATAGAACAAAATTTGTTTTTGCCATAACTTGAAAACCATGCATCCATTTGACAAACCGTTTTATGGGGAATTGTACAAGGGTGATGGCAACATGCTTGAGCAGTTTCAGCCAATTCCGATGCACGGTTTCCAAGAAATCAGCCTCCATCACCATCAACCATCTTTGCATTTTCTCCATAACCGTGCATCCGTTTCAAAACCTGTTTCATGGGGATATGCATATGAGTGATGGTAACCTACCCAAGCAGTTTCAGCCGATTCCGATGCACGGTTTCCGAGAAATCGATCTCTGAAATCTTCAGCCATTTTCCATTTTTCTCGAAATCCGTGCATCCATTGATCACGATTTTGCTATGGGAGATGCATAATGATGATAAAAACATGCTCAGCAAGTTTCAGATCGATCTGCTTTGCCGTTTGGGAGAAATGGCGAAAACAAGTTCTGGTTCTGTGATAATGCAGCAGCAGCAGCTTGAACGTGCAGATTTGAACGTGGAAACAATTGTCTGGAGCTTGGATCCATTCAGAGGACACCTACACACAAAAAGAACAGCCATGAATCATCAATCAAGCCACCATGCAACTACATCAACGCATGCATGCAGCAAAGCAACCACGCACGACTTGCAAGTACGTGACTAAACTTGTTCCTCTGTTTGCATAGATCTAATCTAAAGCATTGCATGAATGAATGAGATGGTGAGATTCAGTTAGAAAGGTAGCAAGTCTGATTGCACTCATCCAGGGATCATCAACGCATGTGTGTAGTCAGTCACAGGGAATTAAAAAAAAATTTAAAAAATAAAATAAAAAAAACAGACAGTGGTAACTCCAGTGCAACTGATTAACAGAAAGAGGCCATGCAGCTCATCACAGCACTGCCGTCTGCATGTGGCCACGTACGCTTGGCCACTGCACTCCCTCACCATGAATCACGCCAAAATTAAATGACACTCGGCTGACTCTCACACCCTCTGTTCAACTGCAGTTACAACTGGAGCACGCATCCACCACTTCCAGATCAGTTAACCAATGGTCCTCTACAAGTTTTCTTCCTGATTTCTTAGATTTCTGTCGTTTTAAAAAAATCTCCCACCTATCACAATCTACAGGCGTTTCTACAGGAAGACGTTTTACACAGCAGAGTCTTCCAGAGAAGAGAAGCCCAAGTTTTTCTTCATCCAGTTCGAAGCTTGAAGAAAGAGCGGGATTACTGTAAGAAATTAGTCAGTGGTGGGAACAGGTCCTGGTTAAAGTGCAAATCAAGCTCAAAGGAAACTTTACCTTGGTCGTATTTCATATGACATGGCCAATGATAATATTCTAGAAGTTTTCTTCCAAATATGGAGAGATGGAAGAAGGTTCAGTTGCATATGATAAGAATACCAGCAAATCTAGGTTACAAATCTAAGATACATCAGATTTCTTTATGATGGGCAGTTTAAAATGTCTCTATTCTTAGAGATTTATGCATGTTTTTCCGAGGCCTAGATTGTTTGGCTGTATTTGTCTTGGTTAATGTTGTATGTATTTTTCACCAACAAGGGATTTACATTTGTGACTCTCGAGACTGTAGAGGCTACTAAGTGAGCCCGTGAGGAACCAAACAAAACCATTGATGGAAGGATTGTTACTGTGAAACTTGCAGTTGAGGGACAGAGAAGACTGTGTATATATATTGCAGAAATAACAAGGGTTGCATCTCGGCTCTATATTCAGATCTGTCTAGACATATCACAACGAATATATGTGATACTCAGCATACCTATGATTAAAGGAAATATCTATGGATGTATAAACCTAGGAATATGTATGAACATCATCTTGTCAACCTGCAAGTGTTTTCATCAAAGAGATGAAGTTGAAGGATCTGTCCTAGGATCAAGGATCTCAACATTCAATTTATATTAGCCTGCATACCTCAGTGTGAACTGTAATTTGATATCTCTCAATGGGTATTTGAAATAAAATTCCACGGTTGCAATCACAGTTTAGACACACATGGAGATCTAACCTTCAGGTAGACTTCATGGATATGATAAAGAAGCAACAGTGAGGGTCTCAATGATGATGTAACAAACACAAGAAAGACCACCACAGAAGGAACAGGCAGAGGAATGAGGGAAAAGGACAAGCTGTTGAGGCCAAAGCAGGGGGTGGTAAAATAACACAAATGCCAAGGGCACCATTTCTTCCATATGATTGCATATACTTGTGCACTCATAACAAGGCTGAGGATTCACTAAGAAAAGCAGCAGACAGTGAGGAAGAAGAGCAGAAGGGCGAGAAGACGAAGGCTGCCACAGCCAAGCTGAAAGGAAAAGCACCCTCAGCCAAGCAGGCTAAGACAGTGCCGACTGTTTCTACAGGAAGACAGAGAACTGTTAGCAGACTGTTTCTACAGGAAGACAGAGAACTGCTAGCAGACTGTTTCTACAGGAAGACAGAGAATTGTTTCTACAGGAAGTTTGAAAAGAGGGAAGCCAAAAGAGAAATCAGCCGAGATGTTAGCCAAAGAAGCCACCAGGGCCATCAAAGACGAGGAGAGAGATTGGTTGCTCAGAGGATGAGCAACACTTTCAGTAGGGGGGTGATGATGAGCCCCAAAAATGGACAATTATTTGGGCTCATTCAACCTCCTAAGTTGACTTAATCCACCATTCTCATTGATTTATTGCATGTTTTTGATTATTTTTATGTTAATAGAGTGAATTTGGTTAGTCATTATGCCAACAAGTCTAATGGGTGATTTGTGTAGCCTTTTTGGTCCACTTGGAGACAAAATTGAAGGTCTTAATGAGCACTTGGCAGCCAAATTCGTGGGAGAACAAGCTAGAGGATTTGTAGGAAGGTGTCCCCCTCATTTATGGGCCCTTACCTCGAATTATCCACCATCATCTCGGAGTTCAAAGGCCACCAAATCAATGAGCACAAGGGCAACCAAGCAAGTCAAGTAGGACTGCTGTTAACTACAAGTCTTGGGCAGCCAAGTCCCTAAATTTTAGGAGGACTGTTGGGTCCTCAAATTATATAAATAAGAAGGCTTAGGGCCTCATTTTGGTTAGCCAGTGTAGCCAGTGGATGTTAGCTAGTTAGCCAGTGGATAGTAGCTAGTAGTTAGTCATTTCATAGCCTTGTTGTAGTCATTTTGTAATTCGATTTGTATGCAATAGATTAGCTTTGCTTTCAGCTCATTCTCAAGCTCTCCTTGTGGACAGTTTTGATGTAACTCTTCATTCTTGATTAATAAAGATGAATCCAGCTTTGCACCAGCTCTAAATCTCTCTTGGGAGGCTGTAGCTCTTGGGGTTGGGCCCATCTCAAGCGCCCAGTACCTCCCTTGTTTATCTTTATGTGTGTTCGCTGCATTCTGAAAATAAAATCTGCTCTTTAGATCTTGCTTTGTTATTTTGGTTGTTTTTGTTGGTTAAAGTAGCTTTTTATGTTTGGGAATCGATTGGTAGGAGTTTGTCATGCATTTAGATCTTTCGGAATGTTCTTGCTCACGTGATGTACATGGTTCTCTTTCCAAACGAGGCTGCTGTTTATTCATTTCATTGACAGTTAGATTAAGTTAGCTAGGACTTAGTTTGTTTGCAAGAATTCATTGATTCGGTTGAATGTGCATTGTGCAGGGCATCTCTATCACTCACTCACATGGTCAAGCTTCATCAAAGCCATCTGATTCATCCCATATCTAGGCTTCTCGCTTCGCACCCATCCTCTTGCCCACGTAACCCTACCTTCTTCTCCATTGTTGTCTCAACTACCTTAAATCCAAATCAGCCTTCCACATATCATCTCACCACTCCATCCATCAGTTCCTGGGTCACTTCAGACCCCCATCCTACCTCCATAACCATCCATGCATCTTCCATCAATCACCCATCCTCAAAAATCCCATTTCGAAACATCCTGTAGAAGAATTACAGAACATCCTGTAGAACTTCAGAACTTCCTGTAGAAACCCCTGCAGACTTCCTGTAGAAGTTCATAAACACGGTTGCATGGCATCCAGACTTTGTGAAACTCTCGGAAAGAATGCTAGAGACTCCTTAGACCCTCTCTGTACCATCCCAACCTTTCCCAAAGCATTTCATCCCTTGATCCATCCCTGCACAGTGGAAAACTAGTTAGAAGCACATGCATGATAATTTCAACAACTTAAGCAAAAATACAAAAAGATGTTTTCTTCAGATAGTGATAACTTAGACACATGCATTTTACCTTCCTAGAAGTATTGTCATCTCTTTTCGTAGTTTGCATTCTCTCCTTTGCATCAGTAGAACTAGCTGGTAGAATTAGGGTTTGCTAGGGTTTGTGTTTCTTTTTGGCTTTCAGTTTCTTTTCGCAATTAGATTAGCTTCCTTTGAGTTAGCTTTCATCCATCAATTAAAAAGCTTCTTCTAAGAGCTCATAGAAGTTGGCTTAAGCTCCTAGCGGACTTGTGCCAGCTGACCAAGTGACAGCTGCGGCAAGAGCTAGTACTTGTGCATACAGCACCGTCGCTTCCAAGTTTGTTACGAACTACCGGGTTGATAAAATTAAAGAAGGGAGTTCCAGGAGTTGTAGCATCGTTGCTACAATACTGGGGCCCACCAACCCTCCAGCTCCTTACCATCCCACATCTTGTTCTTAAAATTGGAGGTAATAGTATCTTTGATACTATCCTTATTTCCCATGATGATCTTCTGCTTAATACCCCAAAGTTTGAGCCAAGACTAAGCATCCTTATGCCACCCACGCTTAAGGCACAAGTGGGGGTTTTGAGTAAAGTTAGGAGCAATGTTTGGGAGCCTCTTAGATTCCATGTTGTAAAGCTTATTCTTATACATCAGATATCTAAACATAGCTATAATTTCAATGGAGGACAAGTTTGCTTCGATCAAGAGGATAGGATAGGGAGTATTTCCCTTGATCTTGAGGTTATAGGTTATGAAATGATTTTGGATCATCTCAATCTTTCTCCATGACTCTCTAGATATACTGCAACCCTAAACTTCACATTCGTATAAGACAACAAGGGTGACGAGTGTCTCAAAGATGAGACTTTTTTTACTCCAAATGTAGAGATCGATCGACTTACAATTGTTTTCAAGCTTATAATAAGCTTTCCAACCTCTAATGATTTTTTTCTCAAAGCTATAATTCCAGTTGAATTGATGAGGAAAGTCAATATGAAAATATTGAAGAAACTTGCTCTAGACAATGGTTATCATAGCTTCGAAGCCTCGAAAATCATTGCCTCAACATGGGGGAAAACCACCCGGTCCAGACCTTGGTTGGTAGCTCCTTTTCCGTTTGGAGAAGTGTCTCCAACTGGGGATAATGGGACCAGTTTCCCAATCTACTTAATGCTTGTACTAAATGGGGTGATGTGTGATGTTTTAGAGTAATGTTTAAGCTAACAATAATCTATTCTAAACTAATCAATCACAAATGCATTTAACTTCTAATTTTTAAAAAAACTATCTAATCATAATATACCCGAGATAAAATTGATATATGCAATCTACAATAATTTCTAAAAGCAATTGGTAATAAAGATCATTCAATTACGATTAGAAGTGAATTCGTTTTAACAATAATCATTTCATATAGTAAGTTAGCCGAAACAATTGTGAGAAATATATTGCATAGAGAGTTATTCATATATTCAGCATAAAATAAAGATCATCATCATAAAAAAGTGCAATAACGATAATCAAAATTCATACTTTCATACATAAATAATTCAAAAAAGAAATGATTGCTTAATACATAAGTAAAAAGAATTACGAGATTAAAGTACCATTTATAATATGTCCTACTCATGTGTTTCAACAATATTGATCTATCTTCAATCCATTCAACATCAAAAAAAGAGTACAAAAGTGAAATGTCAGTAGATGCTAAATCAGAAAAAAAAAAAAAAAAAAAAAAAAAAAAATCATGTTCCATATATTTCACCAGAACTTCCTCAAAGGGACAGAAGTGCATGTTTTGAAGAAAGTTTCTGATAAAATTCTAGACCGCTCTCTAAATGCATGAGAGGGGTTTAAATACTAAAACTATAAAACTAAAAATAGATTATTACAAAAATAGTTGAGGAGATTTAAACGACCTGCTTCAGTTTATGCAAAAATAAAATCAAAATTAAAGTAAATAAGGTGACTAACTATGTTTCATTTGATCCTTTAGATTGCAAATATCCACCATAAGCTTCAACTGTGTAGGCTGGCCGACTTCAGCTTTCAATTGTCCATCGAATACGGTATCGGTCAGTGCCGGCACCATTTTCTCGGCAGAAGTGGTCAAGGATCGCAAGGTCATCCATTGGCTGTGAGGCTTGACCAAATGTTGCCAATACGCCTCCCAGTCTAGCCTAGTTGTTTGCCTTATCACTTTCGCTTTTTCTTCTGCTGCCTGTTTCCATTGTTGTTTGAGTGTTTCGCATCTGGAAGGAACCCTAGAATGGACTCTGCCACTATATTGGCACCATGCAAATTGTCATTGATATTTTCTATGATAATGTTTACTACTGCCGCCACATCTGTTGTTGCCTTTTCTGCTTCTTTAAGCCGAGAATCCCAACTTGCAAACAAAATTTCCTTATGTGATTCTTCTAGCTTGGGCAGGTCGGATTTTCTCCCCTCCTCTGTATTTTTCCAGGCGATGAAATCAGAGACCTTTTTAAAGATCTCATCATATTCAAGTCACATTTCTATGACTTGAATTATCAGTTTATCACTTGTTTCGCAATAAGATTTCCTGTGTGAAATCTTCTGACACAGTAATTCTTTCTGATGTGTCAACTGTGAATTAGGTCCAAGTTCTTTGGTAATAAACTAATCAATTTTTGGATCATCTTTATGTAGATCAGTTATTACCTGCACCTGTGCTTCCTTCTCGGCTAAGCTGGTTTGATGTTCTATTTACATTTGTTCAAATACCTGTTCAAGCTTGGCCAACTATATCTCTGCCTGCTGGTCGGATTTGACTTGTTGTAATTATTGCTCAAGCGACGTTATTTTATTTTCCATTTCTCTAAGAAACATTTGGACTTCTATTGCTTTGTCTATGTTCGCTGTAGCATAAGCACTAGCAAACTGCGAGAGTCTAGTTAGGTTGGCGGATGGATCGACAGGTGAGTCTTTCCATAGAACATCCATTAGTTCATTTTCTGGGGTAGTAACAACTATAGAGTCCATTTTTCTTTTCTTTCTTTGACTTTTCACCATGGCCTTATGATGTGGGCTATAGAATACATCCAGAGGGGGTATTTCTTCATTTCTCAAAATTATTTCATAGGTGGGGGTAATAGGGATATGCTCTACTTCTTGTTCATTTGCAGTTTCTTCCACTGTAATTTCTAGAGCTGTTTTGTATTGTGGAGTTTGCAACTCTGGCACCTGTTCCTCTATATTGAGACTTTTATTAAAATTATCCCACTCTTCCTATAAGTCAATTACCGTGGGTTTTATTGGCTATGCAGAGGTACTAGGGACTTCAATTTGCTTGCTAGTTGAAGCTTCTTCGACTATCTTCGGTGTAGATTGGGCAATATCTTTTATTGATTTGATGCTTGTTCTTTTGCCATTTTTTGATGACTATCGTGATTCCCCGATAGATTTTTCTTGAGACTCTGCCCCAGAATCAGTTTTGGAATTTTTTTTGGAGTCACCTTCTATAGTCACACTGGGAGTAGGCTCCCTTATTGGTTCAATTAATAATTGGTCCAATGGGACCATTGCCAGCCTTCTTTCTCTGTAACTGTAAAACTTTTCCAAATCTTCATGGTCAAAAAGTAGTTGTGCCATATGCTTCACCTCTTTAAAGGTGTTTTTTTTGCAAAAATATATCATCAAAAACATCCTCCTCATTAGTGAATAATTTTATTTTCACCAAAGTGGTGAAATTCTTGACAGTGCCAAATGGGTCATACTGTCATCCAAGGAATTTGGGTAATTACAGAGATAGCATGCTCTTCGCCTCTTTGAATGTGTGTCTCAGGTCGTGTAGTGCAAATTCTCCGCACTGTACAGGGAATGCAGGCCAAATGGCCTTTTTTGACTCTTTCAGTGTATGGCTTGTTCCTTCCTCACTAGCTGTCTGATAGGTTATCTCCCTAGCCATCAATTTATCTGGAACATAGTATGGGAGGATGTGGGGGGAGGTGATGCTGCCAAAAACTCTGATATATGTAAATGTTTCCTCCCCGAACCATCTGGCCACTGGGAGGATGTCAACTTCAGCTTCTTGGGAAAACTTGGGGGCATCTCGATTATAAAGCCGCTTGTGAATAGGGAGCATAACTCCATGGCAAATCTTGAAAAATGTGGTTGAAAATTGGATTCCCACATGACCTTGTGGTACATGTGAATGGGAAGTGGATTTCGAACAGTCCATTTCCATCCCATGATGGGGAACTTTGAACTAAAACAAATAGCATCCATAACATAGGCGCTCATAAAAAATGGAGGGTAAACCCTCGAAGCAATACTTCTTCTCCTTCTATACTCGATAATTGTTTTTGCTAAATTGTCTGACAATATTTGGGCCTAATTCATTATAGTTGCGTTAACGACTACGTCTATTAACGACAACCACTCTGGGAAGAATTCAGTACTATCCAGTTTGCCAAACAATCTACATAACATAGCCACTGCAAAACTATAAGGGAGACAAATAGGCGCAGTAGTGTACATACCATTTTTGTCTTTCTTGATTTTCTCTTCATTATTCGACCAGGTGCGGATGAAATTTGCTGGGTTGTTGTTCTCTTTAGTAAAATTTTCTACAACGTCCCTGTTGTAGATGACCTATGGCTCTGGTAGGTGGTACATAAGCCATAGGTTGTCCGGGGTAAAAGATCTGATGAGCCCTTGGCTTCTCGTCTTGAATTCTCTGTCTGAGATGTCGGCTTCATCGATAACCCATTTTACCATGTCGGTATAAGGGATTATCTTCGGCCGAGAAGCTATGTGGCGCAAAAACGAGCAAGCCATTTCTAGCATGGAAGTGTCTAAGGAATCTCGTCCATTAACTGTAACATTTGTTTCCATAATCCTTGGTTGTTCCTCCTCCAGTATGTTATACATAGCCTACCATGTAGAGGTTTGTCCCTTTCTGCTGCATGTGGTATCTGTGAATAGGGGAGTCATCTTTTCCTTCTCAGAGGCTACAACCTTGCCTTTCTTCCACATTTTTCTCAATGCTCTGCTTTGCTGGTTTTTCCTGAAATGAAGAACAACAACTATCGGACACTCAAAGATGAACGTAAAAATGAAATAATGCAGATAGCTTGTAAAGGTGGTAAAAGAAGCATTATTTGAACACATGTAACAAGATATCGTATCAAGCTGAATGACTTTTCACACATAAATGCAGTTATTTCCCACTAATTCCATCTAATGATTCGTTATCCCTTAGCTTTATTGCTCATAAATGTTTGCGTCGTAAAACAGGATGAAAGCTTCTAGGGTGGCGAGCCATTGTACTGCGATGATAGCGATTGTGCGATTTGCGAAGCAATATCGCAGATCGCAATATCACAAGATGTGCCTTTTAGCATTCTTACCTCCTGCTGTGTGTCTACGAGATGCAAGATGTGAGCTGTGTTAGTTGTTTCACGTATAGTTAATCGCTAGGTTTATCCTATGCAATAGACTTGACGGACTCGAAATATTTACTTTTAATATTCTAAGGTGTGGGTCCGGGCGCCAATCACATTTTGCAATATCGGCTGATGGTAAGTGCAAAGTGTTTTCTTAAATGCTTGAAATGCGATGCAATAAATGTCAAAGCGCCATCACAGTTTCGCAACTCGCGAATTTCGCTATATCGTTTTTAAGAGAGAGTTCTTTATAGGTTCTGATATGTGATGCAATACTTAAGCCTAAAAAAGCTTAAGGACTTTTGTTTTCGTCAGATTTTATGATAATTTAGACCATGGAGCCCTTATTTAATCATTTTTCTTGACTTTGGAGCTTTTTTAGAAAGGTCCTTTGGTGGGTTTTAGACATGCTATATATGAAAAGGTAAGTCTTTAGTAGTTCCCAAAAAGGTGTTGATTGTTATCTTTGGTTTATTCAAAAAATAATAGAAATGACTAAATGCTGAGTTATGTTTTTTGGATGAAACTTTTCAAAGGGTCCCCATTTATAAATGTAACATTAAATACTATCATTAACAAATGGGGGGTTGTTGAATACCACAACACATAGATGAAACTATCATGGGTGATCTTTGTGGATTCAATGATCATGACTTTAGTCTTGTCGGTATTAACTGTCATACCCATCTTGGAGCAGTAGACATGAAGAGTCTTAAGCTTCTTGCCTAGGTCATCATGGCTTTTGACAAGAAGAATGATATCATCAGAATAAAGGAGAATAGTAATAATTATGCCAATGAGATCGGTTCCCTTACAACCCGCAGTTTCCAGACACTCCTCTAGCTTATCAATGTAAATACCAAAAAGGGTAGGGGAAAGGGGACACCCTTGCTTAACCTCGATATTACATTTAAATATTTAGACCATCCTTCATTGTTCTTAAGCTTGACAATGAAATTCTTGTAGAGACAGATCACAACAATCCTTAGCTCAGGAGGAACCATGATATCTTCAAGTCTCTCCCAGAGCTTATCTCAAGGGATAGTGTCACAATATTTTCTAAAGTCCACAAAAGAACATAAGAGATCCGTTTTACTATTGTGACATTCCTTTTTAATGATCTTGAGAATGACAAGGTGGTTGATGGTCAAGTGTTGCCTCCTAAAACCAACTTTCCCTTTAGCCCTTTTGCCCTGGTCCTCAAGCCAAAGGCTAAGCTTCTTTTCTAAAATGAGCTCATAAATCTTAGCTAGGATGTGGCTAATCATAATGGTCCTGTATTTAGAAGGGACACTTTTGTACCCATTTTTAAAGATAGGCACAATAAGGCTCTACATCCAAAGCTTAGGGAAGCTATTCTTTACAACCAAATTGAGAAGCTTGTGGAGATGAGGAATGAAGATATCATCTTGGTATCCTTCAATATCTTTAGCTTTTCCATTAGCGAGCTTATTAATCCCAGACTCAACGTCTTCCAGAGAAAATATATCTTCCTTAAAAGGAGTGCTTAATATGGTTCCCATGGTGTCTAGAGAATCATACAAATTCTTAAGATAGCTATCCCAATTTTCTAAGGGGATAGAATGGTTATCTTTAGTTTTACGAACAACCACATTCCGCCAAAAATTTATGGACGCAACTTTAGAAAGGTGGAGAAGATGCTTTTGTCTCATATTAATATAATCCTCTTCTTCCTCTTGATGAGAGCTTTGTATATACTTATATTCTAGAGCTTAATGATTTCATTAGGGGTGTCTTTAATTTCTTTCCTGACAATTTTACAGTCTTTGCCATACCAAGGATTAAAAGTTCTATTATTCTTCTTATAGGATGTCTCATTAGAGAACTTGCTAATGGTAGTGGAAAGGGTCATAGTAAAATGGTAATATATTTGATCAATGTTGTTATTATAAGTTAGGAAGCCTAAGTCCCTTTCTAAATCCCTTAAGAAAAGGTCGACATTACTTCTATCGAAGCAAATGTGTCTTTTGCTTTCACTGATATCCTGCATGTTGGTAGTATGCATAACAAGATTGAGGGATAAAGACAAAGGTCTACGGTTAGAGTCATGCTTGTACCCTTTAAGAAGCTCAAAATTTGTAATACTATTGAGGACACGGGTGTTAGAGATCACATAATCCATGACACGACTACCCAACCCATGGAAACGGGTCATCTCGCTGGAGAGAGGCCACTTTTTAATAATTGAAAAAAACATCTATCTATCTATCTATCTATCTATCTATATATATATATATATATATATATATCTATCTATATATATATATATATATATATATATATATATATATATATATATCTATCTATATATATATATATATATATATATATATATATATTAAAAAAACACGTTAAAACAATTGAAAAAATAATTAAAATGTCAGATTTTATGCTTCTATGATTCATGATATAATGTTCAGATTTTCCAAAGAAATCACATAGAGAACAAAGGGTCGACGCGTTTCGAACCTAGATCTAGGTTTGAAATGCATCAATCGTTTGTTCTCTATGTGATTTCTCCAGAAAATCTGAACATAATAATTAAAATGATTAAAATTAATTTTTTTTTTTTTTTGGGGGGTTTTAATATGTTTTTATTTCATTCTTTTTTTTTAATTGTTTAAAAAAAAAAAAATTAATTTTAGTTCTTTAATTTTATTTTTTTAATTGCTTTTAATGTGTCTTTTTAAATGTTATTTATTTATTTTATTTTTATTTCAATATTATTTTTAATGTGTTTTTATTATTGTTTAATTGTATTTTTTATTTTATGATGTTTTTAATTTTTAGTTTAAGGAATTTCCTTTTTAATTGTATATTTTTTTTAACATTTTCTTTTGTTATTTTTACCTAAAATTTGAGTATTTATATTTTAGAACTCATATTACTTAATTTATTTTATATGAGACCCATAGGTAAGGGTGTCTTATCTAAGGATTGTGCAAAAATTATCTTTTGAATTTTTTATAAATTTAAATTTTATTATTTATAAACTAGAGATAACTATTTCATCCCGTGTGTCACTAATTGTTGAGACCTCAACACTTATTTTTTTGAAAATTATGGGGGCCTTCCATATAAATTTTTCTAGTATCATTCTTAAATTGCTTTGGTTTGTTTTATTTTGAGTAATTTTTGTTTTCTTTTATTTTCACTTTGATGGCTCCATCACTTTCATTTCTTTTCTAGCTTTCCGACAATAAAATTTTTGCCTAATTTCGACTTCCAATTTCAAAATTATAATTAGTTAAAATTAATTCATTTTCATTGCTTAAACACAATAAAACACACATATATAACATTAATATTAATTGGAATTATTAAATCATATATATTAATATAAGTGTATTTAAAAAAATTTAATAATTTAATAATTATTTCTTAATTAATTTTATTTAATTTATTAAAAATTATATATTTAAAATGTATATTGTAAATATAATTAATATATTGCAGAATTGTCGACCCTAAAACTGCTTCTTCGCTGGCTCATTCACAGGAACATCTTCACGGTTTAGATTTTCAGAGATTCTTTAAATGTCATAAAATGGGTTAATGGTCAAAGTAGTTGTCAAAATTATATGCTGAGACCTTTATTAGAAGAAATACAGGGTTTAAAGCTCTCTTTTAATGTGTTCTCATTATGCCATATCTACAGGGAACGAAATGTATCAGCAGACAAGCTTTCTAAGGAAGGTTTGCAGCAGGATCTGGGCAGCTGGAAAGTAGCAGAGGAGGTACATGGACAGATCCATGTGTCGGATCAGCCTCCACACTCTTAGTTCTCTGATGTTGTTTTTGTTTTTTCCTACCAGTTTTGTTAACACAATGCTTGTTATCCTTTTGGGACTGGTATTGTATATTGAAAAACTATTTTCAAAGTTTTGCTTAGTATTTATCTCCTGTTGGGTTGTTTTCCTCCTAAGAGGAGACCTGGGAAATAGATATGTGACTGAGACCTCTTGTTGGATAATGTTTTATGGAATGTTTTTAGTGTCTTTTTGCTGGAAAGATAAGCTGTTCATTGTGGTTTACGTCTTCAGAGGATACATTGTCAAGCTTATGTACATAAAAGAGAGTCACTTTTCTGCAATAGCTCTATGATATCATCATACAGCAAACTGAATGTTCGGGCATATACCATGTAACTTTTTATCTTGTTTATCTTGTTTATATCTTTTTTTTTTCTTCGGAAAAAAAATATAATTAATATATAAATTAATTAATTTTATTATTTAATAAATATAATAAATATGTATTATAAAAATATTTATATTATAAATAAAGAAGCCAAAAAAAATTCAAAATCCTAACACCATATCTAATGGATGTATAAAATATTGTGACGCTATTTCTTAAAGGATTCATGTATAACATTAGCCTTAATATTACACAGAAAAGCCCTGGACTCATACCCTCTGAAGCCAGCATGGTGGAAAAGATTTGTTGACGACACTAACCTGAATTGGACTCATGGTAAGGTGGAATTGGAGAAGTTTTTCAATCATCTTAACTCTATATCTTCCGAAATCAAATTTACTATGGAGCTTGAAGAGAACGGTAAGATCCCCTTTCTTGATGTTCTGGTCAGTAGAAAAGAGGATGGTACTTTGGGACACCAGGTATATAGAAAGAAAACTCATTCTGAGAGCTATCTTCATGCTGACTCTTACCATCATCCTTCCCAAAAATCTGGCGTCTTAAACATTCTTGCTGTTAGGGCTTTCAAGATTTCTGACCCTGATCACCTAAAAGAGGAGATTGAACACTTAACCTCTGTCTTCAAAAACCTTGGATACAGAGAGTGGAGTATCAAGAAAGCTATAAGAAGATCTCAGGATAAGGTTCTCTCCACGCGTCCTCCTAAAGACAAGAAAGAAAATTATGGAAAAGTTTACCTTCCATTCATCCAAGGGGTTACAGATAAGATTGCAAAAATTTTAAGGAAGAATAACATAAGCACTCAATTTACAACATGTGGAACTATAAGACAAATGATGAGGTCAGTAAAGGATAACATTGATCGTCAACAACTCAAGGGTGTGTACAAGATTGATTGCTCTTGTGGCAAGAGTTATATTGGGGAAACAGGTCGATCTCTGAAAATAAGACTAAAAGAGCACGCGGCTGACATAAAGAATGAGAGATCCCGTACATCAGCCCTTGCAGAACACTCGTCCAAAACAAAACATCATATGTGTTTGGAGAACGCTAAAATAATTGCAAGAGAGGATAATTATCATAAAAGAAAAATCAGAGAGGCCATCGAAATTATGAAATTTCCTCAGAACCTCAACAGGGACAATGGGAGTGAAATTAGTGGTAATTGGCTTCCCCTGATCAGACAAATAAACCCCTCCAGTTCTTTGGAAGCATAGTATCAGGGTTTTCATTTTAATTAATTAATCTGAATTAAAAAATTTTAATTAAATAAAAATAGAAATAAATAAAATAAAACAATTAATAAAAACAAAAATAAAGATTAATTTATTAATTTATTAATTAATTGGACAATTATGGCTTAATAGGTTAAGCCTTGAAGAAAAATAATTAAAAATAATTAATTAAATTTAAATTGATTAATTATATAAAAATTTTAATTGATTAATTAAATAATAATAAAGACTTAAAATAACAATAGAAAGAATTATAATTAATTAATCAATTAAATTTAAATTAATTAATTAAATAGATAAAAACAATAGAAGGAATTATAAATTAATTACTTAATTAATTAATTTTTAAATTAAAATTAAATTAAATTAGATTAGTTAAATCAAAATTAATTAATTTAATTTAATTTAATTACATCAATTTTAATTAATTTTAATTAAATATAATTAGTCAATTAATTAATCTAAAATAATTAATAATAATCAGAGATTTGAAAAAAATAAATAAATAAATAAAATAATTAATTTACTGATTAATTATAATTAATTAATCAATTAAATTTAAATTAATTGATTAATTAAATAAATAAAAGCAATAGAAAAAATTGTAAATTAATTTTAAAATTAAATTAAATTAGATTAATTTAATCAATTTTAATTAATTCTAATTAAATATAATTAGTCAATTAATTAAACTTAAATAAAATTAATTAATTAGTTAATTAATTAATTAATTTAATGATTATTTAGAAAACTAAGAAATATGATAAATAACAATTAATAAAAAGAATTATGGATCAAATTAAACTAATTAATTAAATTATAAACTAAAATAATTAGTCAATTAATTAAACTAAAATAATTAATAATAATCAGAGATTTAATAAAAAAATAAAAAAATAAATTAAATAATTAATTTAATGATTAATTATAATTAATTAATCAATTAAATTTAAATTAATTGATTAATTAAATAAATAAAAGCAATAGAAAGAATTATAAATTAATTACTTACTTAATCAATTTTAAAATTAAATTTAATTAGATTAATTACATCAATTTTAATTAATTCTAATTAAATATAATTAGTCAATTAATTAAACTTAAATAAAGTTAATTAATTAATTAATTAAATAATAAATTTAATGATTAAATTAGAAAACGAAGAAATATGGTAAATAACAATTAATAAAAAGAATTATGGATCAAATTAAACTAATTAATTAAATTATAAACTAATAAATTAAATTATTAACTAAAATAAACTTATTTATGAATTAAAATAATTTTAGGAAATAATCAAGGCTAAATAATGAATTTAATTAAATAAAAATTTGATAAATAAAATAAAATAAAATAATAACAAATTAAAATAAATAAGAAATCATATAAGTGTCGGCTTCTTAAAAATTAGGGATCTAGGTTTATTTATTCGCAGGTCGATAGACTCTTCTCTCAATATGCTTTCATTCATATTCTATCTATCTAAATTTGTCCTAATGATGGACCCCCATTGGGGTTTGAAATGTCGACAGAATGATCACAAAACTGTGGATATTCTTACAATACTTGAGATAAATTCAAAAAATGATTTTACTTATGCATGCTGGTGTAGTTTGTTCACAACTCTATGTAGTACAATATTTTTCTTCCTTTTACTCCAAACTTATATTCTACATATATTTTCTTCTTCTTCTTCTTCTTCAACTTCACTATTTTCTTCTTCAATATTTCTTTGTCTTATTTGTCATCATCATCTAGATTTTCTTCTGCATCTACTTGTACATTAACTACTATTGGTTGAACTTTTATGTAAATCACTATAAGATCGAAACAATATCTTCATTTTCTTTCATATCTTCTTCTATTGTTGCAATAGCTTCAACGACTCTCATGGTTGCCTTCATTTTTTCTAGTATAGTTAGGGTAAATTTTCTATAACCACTTTCATCTTTATCATATTTGGGATTCGCAAGAAACTCTTCAAGAAAAGCAAATTTACCCTCATAGTCAAATTTAATTTTCGCTAATAGGTTCTTCTCACTGGTCATTGCTATTGCTGCAATGAAAATTTTAATTTCTTCATCTTCAACTCCAATTTTGTCTTCCACAAATGTATCTGCATTGTGGGCTTTACTTTCTGCATCATTTTGATACTATTCTTATGTTTCTATCAGATCTTTACACAACATCTCCAATTTTTTGTGATGTAAAAATCTTATGCTTATCCTATTTCAATAACATTTTCATTAATAGTTGCAATGCTTTGTTGAATGGTGTTGCTCCTTTCACTATATGTCATTTCTAGAATGTTCCAAGCTTATTTAGACATGGTTATTATTGCAATATTTAGAATAATGTTTTCATCCAACCTTTTTGAATGAGAAACAATATTGTTGCATCATCATGTTTACAAACAGATTATCATTTTGATCTTGTGTCATTGCCTCATTTTCTATTTGGCTTGAGGGTTCCTCAAACCATTTCAAAACAATATCCCATAATTGTTCTATGCACAACTTGGTTCTCATCCTAATGGGCCAAAACTCATAATTTTACTAATAAAATTAGGAATATGTAGAAGATAAGAATTGCTAAACAAATCCATGCTCAAAAATTTAAAGAGAACTCAATCACCTTAAAAAAGCAATGAAAATAAAACCTTTTATTAAAGGAAATAAACCACTTTTTTATCTCTCAGCTTGACCTTTTATTTTTTATACAGTATTAAGAAACCCAAATTCAATAAATATCTCATAACAAAATGTACATAATAGTAATGCATAAACAATATTATGATTTAAACAAAGTCTTTCGGTAGAAATCACATGAGAGAATTTTTTTAGCCGACGCGTTTCGAACCAACAAGTGTGGTTCATCATCAGGACCAAATGAACACCTGTTGGTTTGAAACGCGTCGGCCAAAAAAATTCTCTCATGTGATTTCTACCGAAATACTTTATTTAATTCATTATGGATCACAGAAGCTTGTATACAGAAATTATGTGTTTTCAATGATTATAATAAAGTGAAAATGGAAATTTAACCTCCAGAACAATTTCTCCAAATGATTTTTTTAAGTCTCTCCTAAATCCACATTGAATTCTTCAAAAAATCACAATGGTGGCTCATGACGATAGTTAAGTGACCCAGGTGGATATTTACAACTGATAAAAATTGATGGTCTTAAATGTTGATGAATTAGTCTCCGCGATGAAGATCGCGTCAAGAGATTTCCAACACCACTTGAATGAGGTCAGACATATGTCGTATGAGAAATTTATGGTCATTTGAAGTGTGCTAAAATAGGTAAAAGGATGTGCAAGACTTGAAATGTGGCATCACCAAAGGTTGACACATGGAAATACGAATGTTGATGTGGCAGTATGGATAGTGACAAGTGATAGTGCAGACACTAACATGGCATGTTGACTAGAATGTACGAGCACTAATATGCCACTGCTGATTGTACATATGAGAAGATGTGGCACTATTGGTTATGTAGATGAGGTTTATGTGCTTATCATGAGGACCAATTATAGGATGCCACATGGCACCCATAATAAGCCATGTATGGGTTGAAGCTAGTAAAACAACTTCACGAAAGGTTCAGTTTGGCATGTTCGAATCCCTGACCTCCTTATATCAAACACAATGGATTACCGGTTAACCAATGAAACATTGTTGGAAAATGTACTAGAAAAACTTATTTTAAACTTTGGAATATACCAACTATTCAAAATTAGCATCAGAGGGGATTAACCCCATAACCTATGCCTGACAATAAAAGTACCCTATTGGTATAGTGGATCAAGTAATTTATATTTAACCTTTGCATATTTATGCAATTTCTAAAAGTGGATGGGTCGTGGGTTCGACCCCACAACCTCTACACCCGTAATACAATGACTTAACCATCATGACAACAAATTTCTTTGTATGGTGAGGTCGATAATATTGTAATTAAATTTGAATATGTACATAGCCTTAAAATTTAGAAATGTACCACAAGTTTGATCCCTCAACCTATTCTATATAACTAAGGGTTTTATCCAGTGCACCAAGGGGTGCCATTTTTTCAAAGATTTTGACACTATATTAATTTAAAGTGTCAATTTTGCTATGTAAAGTGAATAATAGAGGATTTTCAGGACATTGTTTGGTAGCCCAAGAATGGGAATTAGCTTGGAGGATTGCCACAACCTCTGAAGCAAATTTGAAGACAAGTTTGTTTGCAGGTTGGAGACCAAGGGGATATAACAAAATTATTTTGCATCTCATAATGGATTGGTTCCTCACTAGGAGTGCACCTGGATATGTAGCCCAATATGGGTGAACTCCATTATCAACTTCTTTGTCTTGTATCTATTGTTTTTTTATATTCATTTCTTTAATTTAGCCTTTGAATTTCTCATTAAGCTTTAAAATTTAAGCTAGTTCAGTCCACACTTATAATTATTTGAAAATTAGTTAGTAATTTTCAAATCAAGTTTAGTATTAGAGTAAGATTAACAGGATTTGAAAGTGTGAATGCTTATCAAATCTAAGCTTAAGCATGGAGAAGCATCAATTTAAGAGTAAAACCTTGAAATTTGTTTGAGGCACACAACTCAAAGACAAAACGTGTCATCACCAAAAGGAGGGAATCATTTTTATTTTGAAGGGGGTTTCATTGAAGCAGTTGTGATAATTAAAGCTATAGTGGAGGATTTCTAGTGAGGATGGAAGAAGCCAAAGGAAAGATGTTCATTTGTACATGTTGAAGGAGAAGGAGTTTGTGATGATACTCCTAAGATTCCTTTGCCCCATCATCCTGTTCTTCTAGTTCAAGTGAAAGTTCTTCTTTGAGGAATCATTTTAAGAAAATTACATTTAATTTATATTTATTGAAACTAGAGATTAAATTTTAATTTTCCAATGTATGATGTTGAACTTCATGCAAAAAAAATTGGATAACTAGGTTAAACAGCTTGAAGTCTATTGTAGAATTTAAAACATTGTTGGTGGTAATGCAAATATCCAAATATACACTCTTCGATTGGGAGACACAACATTGATTTTGCGGGAGAGTAGAAATCAAGAAGATCTCCTTAAAAATGGTAAAATAGTTTCTTCTTTCTTGAATGAGTTCATAGATACATGAAAGAAACAACTCTATCCATTAGGTTATATGAAAAAAGCAATAATGGACTGGAGAAACTAAAGGAAAGCTAAAGGACAAAGTGTTCAAAGTTATGTTCAAGAGTCTAGAAAAATGGCACTAACATTGGGAATTCCTCTTTATACAAAAGAAACTTTGTTTAAGTACATTGGTGAGTTTCATACTCATTTGAAGCATACCATTAGATTATGTTTAATTCGACTAATCTTGATAAAGTTTGTGTACAAGAAACCCACATGATGGAATGTTTATGATGGTTTCTCCACCGAACACCTTCAGTAAAAGTAAGTCAAGAACAAGGAAAAGGAGAAACTAAAAAGGACAACCACAATGAAGAAAGAGAATGTGAAACCTTTGCGTTCCTATTGCAATAAGGAAGTACATGACGAGGATAAATCTTGGAAACTGCATCTAGAACTAAAGACCAAATGGTTCCAAGATTGGAAGGATAAATAAAATACTATTGCTACAGTCCAAAAACATCTTGGATCAAACTCAAATGACAAAACTATGATTACAACTAAGGGAGCATAAAGTATATCTTTTCCTTCTAGTTTTAATTCATGTCCTCATTCTTCAAAACATGAGGTAACACTTGATGAAAGGAAAGAAAGTGAATTGTTTCATATTAGGGTAATCTCAAAACACACTAAGATTGTTACACTTTTGATATTGGATCACAATTTAATCTTATTTCCAAGGAAATTGTTAAGGAATTGGCAATAGAAACTAAACCTCATTCAAAACCATGTCCCTTGGGCTGGGTATGTGAAAATGTTTAATTATAGGTTGCAAAGGAATGTAAACTAATATTTGCAATCACATAACATTTCATAGATGAGGTAGAGTTAGATGTGGCTCCACTTAACATTTGCGGGATTTTTTTGAGAAGCCCATATTTATATGACAAGAAGGCCATTTTTTACAGAGAGGGGAATAGGTATTTTCTTATCAAATATGGGATTGAGTTCATTGTGAGGGATCATAGGATGAATATTAATTCGTCTCATACGAATATAAGATAGATAAAAAGGCTAGTAAATGAAAGCAAGAATTTGACACTCATGTCTGTAAAAGTTGAGGATAATGATAAATCCAAGGCAATTAAAGAGTGTGGTCGTAGATATGAAATAGTTAAAATTGTTTCTAACTATGATAAAAAATTCCAAGGTTCACAAGAATCACAACATGAGGATTTGTTGCATGCAAGCATTAAGGATCCAAGCTTACAACCTGTAGCTGAGGTTGAAATAGATTCATTGGTTAATGTTGTTGTTATTTTAAAGAGAAATCATACTATTGATTCATTCTCACTGGAAACTATGTGCTCATTTTTACTACTAGTTTGTCATGTATGGTTAGTAGGTTCAATGGTGAATATGAATTTTTATGAAAGTAAGAGAATGAATGATTATGTCAACAATGTTATGTAAGTTTTCATTATTATTGGAAAAATTATCGCGATGAGTCAAAAGTGCACTATTTGAGTGCTATGGATGGATATCAGGCAAGTGGAGAGCTAATGCCCTCACTTACTTTCTAAATAAATTAAAAACATTTGGTGGTCTAAAGGATTTAGAGTGTGGAGAATTAGTCCGAGTAGATATCTACAACTCATAAAAATTGATGGCTTCAAATGATAATGAAATGGTTTACGTGATGAAGAGCTCATTCAGAGCTTTCCAACAATGCTTGAACAAGGTCAAATAGACGTCATATGGGAAAGTTATGATATTTTAAAATTTTGGTCAAACATGCAAAAATATGTGCATGATTTGACACATGGAATCATCAGAGGTTAACACATGGCAATATGGACATTGGCGTGGAATTACAAATGGTGATAGGTGGCAGTAGATATGCTAATATGGCATTGACATGAAATGTTGATTGGATTGTGTGGTCGCTGACATGTCACTATCGATTGTACAAATGAGCTAAAACCCAACTTGGGAAAACCAGTGCAACAACTGAGGGTTTTAATTATTATGCAATAGTAATTCTGAGTACAAACCGTTGGATGCCCAAACTGGCTATCCAATATAGAGAAATACTGGAAAAATGTTAGTGAGAAAAATCTCACACTGATCCAGGAGATCCAACTCTGATAAGGGGCTTGTGGACTGACCCCATGCTACCTCTGTGTAGCTTCTGCGTCAACACTACACAAATCTTCATCACACTGGCTAAGCTCTATGTCAATCCCTCTACTGACCTCCTACTGTATGGAAATTCAACCTCCTTTCCCTCTGGTCTCACACCCCGAATTTTGGCACTGAATCTCATCTCTCCCAACTAGAATTCAAACTCCCTCTGAAGCTCTGCACTACGTCATTAAGATTCTCTCTGCCTTCTCTGCGTTGTACTTCCCGGATCTCGAAAACTTCCTCCGGTCTACTATCCCTGCCCCTCTCTCACTGCTTCAACTTTACTGAATCACTTCCAGCAACTCACAACTGCTACTCAAGAAATCGATTCTCTAGCAAAATTGAACTGCACAAGTGTATTTCTCCAACCACATCGAAATCCTTCTTATAATATCTCATTGGAGCTCCAACGGTCAGGATTAAAACATAATCGATCACTAAGATTAACTTGGAGTTGATCCTCGTCTTCTTCTAGAAGATTCACATTTGATTTAATTAATACCCTTTAATTAACCATATTTCCTAAGTTTAGACTTAGGGAACCATTTACTTTGGAGGCGAGATTAAATTTGCAAAAATTTAAAGAGTGTATATAATACGAGTAGATTTATATATCCTAGTCTGACCTCAATAACAATGAAAATCCACATGCTTTACTAAAAATTTACAATCATCAGAATCAGATGGCCATTTCAGAGGTTTTTCTTTGACAAAATTTCCAATTAAGTAAGATCAGAAATTCCAGAGTAGAGGGTTTATTTACCTTGGGGGGTCCTGTGAGCGTGCTGCAACTAGTGGATAGGGCAGGTTTAACTCGACAACAGAAGAGAAGGAATCAGTGGAGCCTGCCAGAAAGGTTTTGTGAGTGTATGACCATGCACCCTACAAATTATGATGATGATCAACCGTTAAGGTTTTAGTTTAGAGTGGCAGTTAGTTCACATTATTGATTTTTAATAAGATATGTGTAAAAATCTAATATATTTTTTTTAAATATTTTGAGGAAAAATTAGTTTACAGAGTTGATTCTTAATAAAATGTGTGTAAAAATCTAACACTTTCTTTAAATATTTTGAGAAAAGTTTTGATATCATATTGAACTTTTCTGTTACACTAAAACTCACAAACTTCCCAACCTTTATTATTACTTTTTATAATAGTCCCAAAAAAGCTATTAAAATTCCCAAGATTGTATCAGTGTAAAAATCCAAGTCTGTGATCATGACTGTGGTGGGACTTGGCTTTGAATCTATGGGCTGTTTCTTACTTTTTCCAGTATTACAATTTCTTCTGCTGCTACTAGTGCCATTTGAAGACGAATCAGGCGGCCCTACTACGACAACCTGGGTTGAGGTACCCATCATATTTAGATATTCCATTTTCAGAGCTGATCAACAAGAATTCGATTCTCAGCGTTAATGTGCGTGCGAATCCCCGCAGGTTACAGCAACACTTTCCTGTGAGTTCAGAGACTACGTAGAAACTGAAATGGGTGGTGTGTTGAGAATATTGTATTTATGTTGTTTATTAGGTAATCATAGTCCACATTAGGCTTGACTGCGTAGAGGAATGAATGTACTTGAATTGGGATGGTTCAATGTACAATGCTTCTGCCTGAGAAAATGCGACGTATTCAACGCAGACATATTTCCAGCGAATCACATACCTTCCATTAATTGTACCCTCCTACCCTAGTCTAACTGTTATAGATTTTGGAGGGTGGTTGGAATTATAAATTAAATGTGTGGGCTTTTAGGGCATTCAAGTGTTTCTCAATTATTTTATTAAAATGTTAAATCTATTTTAAATATATATATATATAAATAAATTTTAAATGACAAAAATAAATTTTACTAAAATTTGTTCTATCAAATTCTAAGTATAAAGAATTAAAAATAAAAATAAAATACCATAGTCGTTTTAATTGGTTTTTTATCTGAAATTTGTATCTTATTCATGTAAAATTTGTCCAAATCACAAATCTAATATGTGAACTTTTCCCAATTCAAAAACTTATTTCTTTCTTTTCTTTTTTCTTTCTTCCTTCTTCCTCTCTCTCTTCTTCTTTTACTTCTTCTTCCTCCTCCTTTTTTTTTAAATTATTTTTAATTAAAAAAATATGATTTAGCCAATTAAATTTTTTTATATATTTAACATACACACATATTTCTAGTTAATCGCATACTTTTCATAAATTATACCCTACCCACCATAGTCTAAGTGTGATAAATTTTGGAGATTTGTGAGAAATTTGACCAAAATCCTATTATTAGAATCACAAATTTAGTATGTCAAATTTAAACACACATGTTTATCTGGGAAAATCCTAAATCGGGGAAAAATCCAACCCAATGAGATCTCATTATCCTTGGCCAAATCTTGGCCAAGATGACCGATCTCATTATCCTTGGCCAAAATCCTGGCGAAAATAGCCAAGTGAGCCTTTACCATTTACCTCCCAAGCCTACCTTACAATGAAGTCTTTCGAGCCTTTTATAGGCTCCATTACATGAAATACCACGGGCAGAAAAACCTTGGGTACACAATACCATGTGCCCCAAAACCACTGTTGTTTAACCATGTCAACATTGACTCAAACCCTGAGTCAATTTTACCTAACAATTCCCCCCTTAAACTTAACTTGGGGTTCCTTGACTAAATCCAGCCAAAATCACTGAGTGAGATAACCCTCCTCACTCTAACCCTTACCCCCATCAAAGTCTTTATCCGGGATATTGTTAACGAGACATCCCCCTATCACCTAGGCCTAATCCAAACGTTATTGGCGATTACCGAGGGGTACGCATGCCTTACCAGGTCTTACAACAGTATGCCCATTTACATGTAAAACTAAAAATTAACTCCATTATAAAACTATATATTTTTTTCTTTCCTTGTCTTTGTGTAACCACCCTCGCAACTTGACATACTTCATGCCTCATGCTCTCCTAGTGCTGTTGAATTCTATGGATTTCTTCAACGGTACAAATTGAGCATCTCGCTTTTGCAATGTTTGAACCTCTTTATATTGCCATCACAGGGGCTTCACTTAATGAACCTCATACATATCACGTGAATTCATGGCATATTAAACAATACCCTTTATTTGAGTACATATTTGAAAATACCTCTAAAAAACATATTATTTAACCCCCTACCAATATGAACCCAATTCACCTTCCTAATTTAAAAACCCTACTTTCACTAGATATTGGAGGTATCCATTTTTTCATTAACATTTTTTATACCCCTTTATATTTTTTCATTAATTTTTGGCTCCATTTTTTATACCTACCAGTATAAAAACACTTTAATCCCTATATATCACCTAATATATTATGTGATTTTTTCCTCAAGTGATTGCCATACTTGAAATTATTTTCTCCATGGTTAGAGGCCACACCCATTGCTATAAAATTACACGTAGCTCACAAATTCTATGCATATGAGACCATTCCTACTTGGTTCAGGCCTTGACAACCATCATCATCTCCATAGTTGTGCAATCGTCAATCCATACAACCACATGGAAGGCCATATCCAGCCCCAGTGCATCCCATCGATTTAGGAAACCGAACACGATGTTTGTTGTGTTGCTCTGCAATTATTATTATTTTTTTTCTTTCGTCCCACCCACTTCACCATTTCGGTCCACATCCCATCGATTTTCCTACTAGAACATCATTGTCATTTTCATTGACGTTGATGTTCAGCCCTTTGTTGATTCTTGATAGCTTGTATTTTAGCTTTGATTGCATTTACATTGAATACATCCCCGAGGAGTTGAAACCTGGTATTACATTTAACTCCTTTGATTCTCCTCCGCCCTTGATCACCAGCACATCATCCTTGATGAGACACATACGACAATTTTCGGCGATAGAGAGGAGGGGATGATAGCAGAAGTGAGGGATATCGACCCCTACTAATTCACAGGCTTGGAGCACTGTCATGCCCTTTAGAATATTGGCTAGGTGACCATCCATGCTCACTTTGAGAGCCTCCTCTATCTTGGGTATATCCACCCTCTCTCCTCCCACTCGCATTCTTTTCTCTACACTTGCTTGTGTTTCCTTTGCTACAGACAAAGATATTGCTCACATCCACACCCCACCATTGGGTCACAATGCCTCTCATTGCTACTGTTGCACGACCCATAAGTACCCCGCTAACAATTTTGATCTCTTCACCGTCTGAAGTGTGAGCATTCCAATTCCCATTTTGGCCCTTTCTCCCCCGTCCCTTCCTGCCCTCTTATGACATTGCAAATCTTTGCAGCTCTAGTAATCTTGCAGACTCTAACCCAGCCCGCGGCCATGTGCATCTTGATCGATTGGGTAGATCCTTCCTCAAACCCACCACAAAACGTAACCAATATGCATACAACCCTTTTTATGGTTGTCGTTTGATCCACCAGCGAAACGATCTCACGTCAATCTGCTGCAATTTCTGCCTCATATGCCTTACGTGCAACTCCCTTCATGTGGAAAAAATATTGATTTTCATTTGATATCAACCAAAAATTTAATGATGTTTAACGATCCACAACCCTATAGTGAGTGGATTTGCTTCCCAGCAAGTGAATCCATATAAGAAATCAATACGAACACATGGTTTGCAGATCTAGTATTCTTTTTGGATAAGCTACCACAAATCCATCCATGCACTTTGTATTCTCTATTTTCTTTTTCTTGTTTCTTTTCCTGCATCTGATCCTTATACAAAACCTTTTCATTGAATATGGCATCTTTTCTCCTAATGATTTTGTGATATTCATAATCATATAAACGATAGCCAAAATCATTAACACCATATCGAATAAAGGTATATTTCTTTGATTTTGCCTCAAGATTTCTTCTATTTTATTTATTTATGTGGACAAAGGCTTTACAACCAAAAGTCTTTAAAAAAGAGTAGTTTACCTTTTAACCTGTCCATGCTTCCTCTGGAATACCTCCATCCAAGGAACTTGAAGGTCCTCTATTTATTAGATAAACAACAATATCTACAAGATCTGCCCAAAATTGTAAAGGGAGTCATGCATGCAATCTCATGCACCTTGCACTCCCCATGATTGTCGTGTTCATCCTTTTTGACACACCATTTTCTTGTGGTGTTCTTTCTTCCTGCATTTCAAGTACACTATCCCCGATCTGGACTTGGATCTGCCTTTCCTTGACTTACTGTGATATCCTGGGCTATTTCCTCTTTCCATTTTTCTTCCCCTAGCCTCTGTAGTCAAAGCATTGCCTGATGTCTCACCAGAACTTTTCCATTGCATTTCCTCGCTAAGAATTGCATCGACAACATCATCAAACTTTAAAATACTAGATCCAGAGACAGAGTTACTAATGGTCATAACTAAACCATTCCAACTTTCTGTCAATGAGCACAAAAATAACAGAGCCCTAACTTCATCATCACAATTTACCCCTACAGAACATAATTGATTGGTAACCGTATTATATTCATTTAAATGATCAACAACAAATCCACCTTTTGACATCTTCATATTAAATAAACACTTCATAAGAAATACCTTATTTGAGGCTGAGGGTTTTTCATATAGTTTGGTCAATGTCGACATTAAAGCCTTTGTTTTCGTTTTCTTTGAAATATTAAAAGCTACCGATGTTGTTAGGCATAACAGTATTGTTTCAAGTGCTTTTGTGTTGAGAATATACCATTCAGTGTCTATCATACTCGTTGGCTTCTTTGTATTTCTGCTCAATGATAGGTACAAATATTTCTGATACAGATAATCTTCCATCTGCATCTTCCACAACTAGTAGTTTTGGCCATTAAATTTTTCGACCCTAAACCCTAGGGCACTTCGATTGTGCAGAGGTTACCTATCAAACTTGTGATTTCAATAAATTCCTACTAGATTTTAGAGAAACTAGATCAGAAAAACCCACCTAAAATGCTTCCAAAAAATCACACTAAAAACAACTCATAAAAATAATAGTACTAAATTTATTTATATATTTAAAAATAAATTTATTAAAAAATGCCAAAATTTAATAAAAATATTATTTCCCTAAAAAAAAATTTAAAAACCTTATAATCAGTTTAATTCATTTTTAACCAAAATTTTATATACCTATATTAATGTCAAATTTATAAAATTCACAAATTTTCTCTATAAACTTTACCCAATTCAAATACTTCGTTTACACCATTCAAATACTTCATAGTTCTCCATAGTACTAAATTTATTGATATATTTAAAAATGAATCTCTCAGTTCGCTCAATTCTAAACAAAAATCTTAAAATATGACTAATTAAACAATGCTTTGTCACTGGCCGTTTCATTCATTTCCTACCTGAAACTTGTATACTTGTATTCATGTCAAATTTGTCACTTTCTGTTTAAAGCGGATACGGTCGTTTTGATTCATTTAAGCCATGATGCCTGTATTTATGTCAAATTTGTCGCGTTGTAGGTAAGGTTTGGGATACTTAAGTTTTATGTTAAATTTGATGCTCTATTGGTCAACCTTTTGTACCGGTAATTTATATTTTGTTTTATCCCGATATGTCGCATTGATCCTTAAATTGGACAATATTATTGACTAGGGTTTTATTGAACAAAGTGCTATGACGCAGAAATATAACCACAGGATACATGCACTTGACAAAGTAGCACAAAGAAATTGGCAACTGATCTTATCTCGATTGCAGGTTCTTTGGTATTGTCAACGTGGCTAACGGGCCCTCTCCATCTCTGTTGTGGTTCGTTTAAGAGAAGCACAAATTAAGAACCTTCCTGGCAGTCGAAAAACTCGCAATTAATAACCTCCCTTGGCAGTCTTTTCACTTCACATGGGATGTATCTGTATGCAGTGGGTACTCAACGACTGGCTAGCACCATCAATGACGAACGTTATCCACTTGGTTGCAGTCATTAAGACTCAACGGGCGTTCTGCCAAATGACCATCAATATAAACATCCATGGAGCAATGTGCTTCCATGCTTATCCAAAATGACCGTCACATAAACACGATGGTATATATCCATGAGGCATTCGTTCTGCCAAATGACCATTAATATAAACATCCATGGAGCATCGCGCTGCCATGCTTCTGCAAATGACCATCACATAGACATCCATAGAGCTTCTCGCCGCCACTATAAAATTCCCAGTGGATCACCTCTTAACACGCAGTCCCTCCCATTTCAATTTCAAATTTGAATTTTAAACAAATACACAGTCCCTCCCATTTCAACTTTGAATTTTAAACAGGCACTTTGTATTGTCTCTTTTTTCATTTTTGAGCTAACCTGTAACTAGTAATTCCAAACAGTGACAAAATGATTGGATGTTTTTTCCAGGCATGGGCAAACATTTGAACAAGGTCACCACTGTCTGTTAGTGTGATGATAAGAGGATTTTGTTTCCACCGAATTTTGTGGTGATATTCCAGACAGTAAATAGATGATTTATTGTTTTTGTTTTTTTTGTTTTTTTCATCTTCCTATTTCTATTGATATTCTTCTTGCTGCTTCTGTGACAGTTCAGGTATGTACTTCTCCTCCGTCAAAGGGAAATCCTCAGATAGTCTCTGATGCTACGAATAAGACGACCAACTCGGATTCAAGTCCCTCCCCTCTGAGCCAAGGGAGCGAAGGATTTGTGGGCAGTCATATAATTATATCCGGCGGATGCTTCCACGCCTACGGTTGATAGTCCATATAACCCGAGTTGCGGAGGGTGAGGAGGAGGACGATTCGCTTGTGATAGAGGGAGGCATGAGAGGTGGAGGTAATCTAGGTGGTGGCATTGGAGGTGGTGGAGAACATAGTTACTAATCAAACGAGAAAATGATCTAGTACCTATTTTTTGGAGGTAGTAGAAATTTACTCAATTTTGAAAAATGGTGATTCCAGAATACACATTTTTTTAGCATTTTTTGGCATATCAAGTATGGAGAATTTCTTTTAGCATATTTTTGGCATATCAAGTATGGTGATTCCATAATACACATTTTTTTTTTTTGCATATTTTTAGTATATCAATTATGAACAATTTTTTTAAATGTTAGTGATTTTTATGTTGATTTTGAAAAGTGTTGATGCAACATCAACACATTTTTTTAGAAGACTTATTTTTGACACTTTGATTTTTTTAATGTTTAAAGTATAACATATTTTTTTTGTTAGTGATTTTCATCTTGATTTTGAAAAGTGCTCTTGAATATGCACCCTATTTGTTTAAAGCGCTTATTTTTTACTCTTTAAATTCTCTAATAAATTAAATGTAGAGAATTTTTTTAAATGTTTGTAATTTTCATGTTCATAATAAAACATAAAAAAATAAATAAAAGAGCATGACAAAAATAATTAAATACAAAAAATATATATAGAAAACGAAGAAAAACAAAATTAAATTGTAAAAATAAAAGAGTTGAATAAAAAATTAACGAATATATATACATAATTTAAAGAAAAAAAAATTAAACTTAAAAAAAATAAATCAAAAACCATTTTTTTTCAAGTTAAAGAAACAAATAAAAATAAAAACCTCATTAGAAAAATTAAAATAATTACAAAAAATAAAAATAAAAAAAATGAGGAAAAAAATCAATTAAAATAAATAAAAAAAAATATTTAAATGAAATAATTTAAATCAACAAAATTAAAAATAAAATAAAAAATCAAAACAATTAAAATTAAAATAATTATCCAAAAAAAATCAATTAAAATAAAAATATTTAAATGAAATAATTTAAATCAACAAAATTAAAAATAAAATAAAAAATCAAAACAATTAAAATTAAAAGAACAAATTAAAAAATATTAAATTTAAAAATAAAAATACAAAAATTTAAATTATAAGAAAACTTAAAAAATAAAACAAAAAAATAAAAAAATAAATTAAAATTAAAAAATATATATTTAAATTAAAAATATATATATTAAAAAAAAAACAAAGTTAAAAATATAATTAAAATTAAAAAATATATATTTAAATTAAATATATATATATATATTAAAAAAAAAACAAAGTTAAAAATATTTATAATATAAAATTTAAATTAGAAAAAATAAAATAAAAATAAAAATATGAAATATCCCCCTCGCTCGCCACCAGACCCCCTCTCCCCCCGCCGCACCCAACCCCTTCTTCTCTCTACCTCCTCTCCTACCTACCCCACCCAACCTCCCCTCGCCTCCCCCAACCTACCCCATCTGACCCCCCTCCCACTCCACTCCCCCTCCTCCCCTACCTCCCCCCTCTTCCCACCCCATCCCCCTGACCCGCTACCCACCCCCTCTCCTCCCCACCGGACCCTCCTCGTCGGCTCGGGCCCCCAGCCGGTGGCCAAAGGGGCCGCATGCTGCCTGCGGCCCCTTTCGCCGCTGACCGGGGGCCCTGTGGCGGGGAGGGCTGCATGGGGCGGGTAGGTGGGTGAGGGGTGGGGTGGGTAGGGGCGGCTGGGGTGCGGAGGGGAGGAGGGAGAGGGGAGAGCGGGTTGCGTGGAGTGGGGAGGGGGTGTGATGGGGACGGGAGTTTGGGTGAGGTGGGGAAGGAGGTGTGGCGTGCGGCGGGGAGGAGGAGGTGAGGGAGTGGTTTGGGTCGAGTGGTGAGGGGAGGAGGGGGTCACGCGGGTCGAGGAGAAGAGGGAGGGATGGTTTTTTTTCTTTAATTTGAATATCTTTTAATTTTAATTTGATTTT
Source organism: Pinus tabuliformis (assembly GCA_031772625.1). Lineage (NCBI taxonomy): Eukaryota > Viridiplantae > Streptophyta > Pinopsida > Pinales > Pinaceae > Pinus > Pinus tabuliformis. The sequence goes on along the minus strand of CM062818.1, from coordinate 615,868,489 downwards.
TTTTTTATAATATAATTCTTTTTAATATATATATATATATATATATATATATATATATTTATTTATTTATTTATTTGGTTTATAATTTAAAAATTTTAATAAAAAAAAATAATTAGAATATTTTTTGTTTTAATATTTTCTTTTTCATTTTTTTTAATTTTATAATTTAAATTATTATTATTATTATTATTATTATTATTATTATTAATTTTTAATTTAAATATTTATAATTTTTTATTTTTTATTTTTTTTATATAAATATTTTTTATGTTATTTTTATAATTTTTATTTTAAAAAAATAATTCTTACATTTTTGTTTTATTTTTAATTTTGTTTGATTTTTTTTTCTTATTTTATTTATTTTTAATTATTTTAAATTTTTTTCCTAATGAAGTTTTTATATTTTATTTTTTTTTTAACTTAAAAAAATGGTTTTAGAATTTGTTTATTTTTTTTTATATGTTTTTGAATTTTTTTATTTTTTTTTTTTAATTTTTGATATCTTGTTATTTATTTTTTTTTCCCGTTAATTTTTTATTCAATTTTTAAATTTTTTATGAGTTAATTTTGCTGCTTCTTCTTTTTTTTTTCTTCTTTTACATTTTGATAAGGTTGGTTTGTTTGTTTGTTTTTTTTTTTTTAAGATTTAAATATTTTTTAAATTGTCTTTTTAATTCTAATTATATTTTGATAATTTAAATTTTAGTATATATATATATAATCTTTTTATAGTTTTTTTCATTTCTTCTTCTAGTTTAAAATTTATAATATAATTTATATAATTTAAATATTTATAATTTCTTTTTTTAATTTAATTTATTTTATTTTTCAATTGTTTTGAATTTTTATTTTAATTTTTTTCATAATTATTTAACCTGTTTCTAAATGATGTTTTTGTTTGTTTGTTTTTTTTGTTTTTTTTTTTATAATTTTTTTTGTTTTTGTTTTGATTTTTTTTTTTAACTTAATATTTATTTATTTATTTATTTTATATAGTTGATTTATTTTTTGTTATGAATCATGAATCGTCTCGTTGGCCGGTTGGTCTTCGGGGTGGGCGAGGAATTTTTCTCTTTTTCTTTTATTATTCTTCATTTTTTTTTTTAATGTTGTATTTTAATTTTGTAACTTTTTTTTTTTTTTCAGTTTTCTTATTTTTTAATTTTTAATTTTCACTTTTTTATTTGGTTTTTATTTTATTTTACTCATATTTTTTTTTTCTCTCTCTCTTTTTTTTTTTAATTTTATATGGCATGGTTAATTTTTTTTTACATTTTACAGTTTGTTTTTATGTCATTTCTATATATATATATATATATATATATATATATTTTCATGTTTTCTTATGTTTTATTACTTCTTATTATTTTTTTTTTTATTTTTTTTCAATATTTTTATTTTTTGTTTTCATATATGTATTTTATAGGGTCCGTGTCGATGCTTTTCTAGCAACCTGATCCCATTATGTGCAATTTGATAGTTAATTTTAAATTTTTCGTTATAATGAATCGAATTTGCCCCACAATGTAATAATTTCATGGTTGGTCTTTACATTTTCATTACAATGGGTTAAGCTCACCTACACTGCTTGTCAATTTGATAGTTGATTTTTTTTTTTTTTTACAATGTTTGTCTTATGCTAAGATTCTAAAATTGTTATACATTTAGTATTTTAAAAAAATACTATTGGTATAATAATTCTTTCATTAAGGGGTTCATTTTTAAAGGTTTTTTTTTTTTTTTTTTTTTTTTTTTTTTTTCGATGTGGTTCACGGGGCACCGGAGGTGGGCCACTACGTCCACGTAGACAGGCACGGCCATCAGGCCTACCCCCGAGGGCGTCGAGGAGATTTGACCCCGTGACCTCTCAAACCGGGAGAGTACTATCAACGGGAACTCGACCATTTGAGCTATCCCTCGGGGGCTTTTTTTTTTTTTTTTTTTTTTTTCTTTTAAGTTTTTTAGTCATAAAATTTTTCCATAATGTTATGCTTCAAATATTTTGAAAACTTAAGATTGTTTTATAGTCATAACCTTTGGTTTTAATTATATGGTTGAAAAATTGTCAAGATTTTAATGTTTTTCTAAGTCGTGACATTTTATCTTTAATGCTATGGTTGAAAATAGTTATAAATATTTTTTCAAAGAAGTGATATTTTAAATTTAATGTCATGCTTAAAAATCGTTAGAATTTTAAGACTTTTCAAAGACATGATATTTTATCTTTAATATCATGCTTGAAAATAGTTGGAAATTTAAAGTTTTTCAGTGACGATATTTTATTTTTAATGTCATTATTAAAAAATGTTGAAAACGTACCTTGAAAAAAAGAAAAAGTTATTCTCGCATCAACACTTTTCGATTTAAATGTTCTTTTTGCTCAAAACAAAATGGCTTTTATTGTTTCTTACTGCTATTTTTAAAAAATATTGAAAATTTACTCTGAAAAAAAATGTTGATACAAAATTAACAATTTTTTTGGTTTTTTTTTCCTTTTTTTGGGGACTTTTGGGCTTAAGTACCCGTTTGATTGGTAACTGTGTTGGTGTTGATCTAGTCACTGAAGGAAATTTCAGTAGAGGTGGAATGGGTAGAGATTTGGCGAGGGGGCGGAGCATTTCGACGCAGAGTTGCAAGTGGTGTGGGACCAGGGGAAGGTCGTGGATTTGAGGCGTGGGAGCGTGCTGGAGCCAGCGGTGGGTGGAAGCTGTGGTGGTGGAGCCAGTAGCAGATTTAGTGGAGTCGTTGATGACAGAGGAGGAGAGTGTGATTCTTAGGATGATAAGTCATTATCATTTGGCCAATATATTGTATATAGATTCGGGGAGTGATTAAATGAAAATGAATACCACTCGGGAATCAAATAAAACATCTCCATTCTTTTATGTTTTCACTCAATCCTTTAAATCTAATGTTTGCCCTGGATTCCTAAATCCCTTGATCCATTTTCAGCTGGACATGTGTGAATGATAAAGCCGCATTGCCAACTCAAGCTGGTTTCCCCTCGGTGATCTCTAATTTTAGTGAATGAATTCTTAGAGATGGTGTAATCCATTGTTTTCTTTTATCCATTTCTACTGTAGTCAGTATATTGGAATGTATATAATTTTCGGAGTTTCAAACGAATTTTGTACAACAACTTTGATTTTAATACGCTATGTTTTGGCAAATGTAGAAACTTGGAATTTTATCCATTTCTAATGTAGTCAGAATGTATATACTTTTCCGAGTTTCAAACGAATTTTGTATAACAACTTTGATTTTACTACGCTATGCTTTACAAATGTAGAAAATTGGGATTTTATCCATTTCCACTGTAGTAAGTATAGGAATGCATATAATTTTATGAGTTTCAAACGAATTTTGTACAACTACTTTCATTGCCTGCGACCATTTACTACGCTATGTTTTACCAATGTAGAAAATTAGGATAAAAAGAAAATAATTCCAAAATACATTTTATATAAGGGAAAAACAAATTACAAGTCAGTTTGAAATGCTTTGAGTTAAAAATACACTTAAGAAAATGTCTTATTGTGCATAAATAATAATAGAGTAAACAATTTGTTATTGGGATTTTTGTTTTCTACTAGTTTGGAGCCGTTCTGAGAGGTCTTGATCAAGATTCAACCGACATCTTCGACGATTCTTTTAGTAATTTATGAGTATTGTATTTTGATATGTATTTTATTTATAGTTATGTATTAGTTATGGGTTTTTATATGAGTATGATTTGTTATTGGAAATTTTTTGTTATGTGGATATGTATGTATGTTTTTAAGTTTTTTATAATTTTAATTTAATTATTAGTAATGATTAGATGGATGGTAAAGATTTAATTTTTATGGTATATTTTAGAATATTCATAATAGTATTCAAAAATCAAAAGTTAAAATTCATCTCCAAGTTAGTTATGTTCTTTTAATTAATTTATTTCAAATTAAAGAAAATTTCATATCAACACCTATTATGTTGGACATGTGGTATTAATAAGTATGGTATTATGACAAGTTAAGAATTTTCTATAAAGTCTTGGTGAATCTCCATAGTTAAGAATATTGTTACACATTTTCTAAAATGTATAGGTGTTTAACTCATATATTAATTATTTTTATAATTAATAATAAATATAATCTAAAATAAAGTTGTAATTTAGTAAATTATCATTATTATTAATAATAAATTGAGCATGAAATGTATTATCATCATCATTATTATTATTATTTGCTACTTTTTAAGCCATTTTTTCTTGATTCTTCTTCTTACTCGATAATTTTGGCTTTTGATATGCACTTGAATTTTGTAAAATGTTCATATTCACTAGATTGAATTTGACCATATTTTTCCTTGCTTTAATAAGAAATGTTGTTGGAAGAACTATGAAAGAGTGCACAGTGAAACATAATTAACAAAAATTAATGTGGAAAAAATATTTTTTCTTTATAGGAAATCATTTTTCCTACATATAATGATTATCAAGAATCCCAAATTGTCTTTCTACCTACAATGACTATCAAGTTTTCTCAAATCATTTTCATTTTCATTTCCGTCATGTGCACATAACTCTCACAAATCTAAAAATGATACAAGTGATTATCTCTAGTGTACCATGAGACAGATTGTCAATACTTTTGAGATTGGGAAATATTTATCTTAGATTGTAGGCTTGTAAAGAGAAAAAATCATTAAGAGAGGAGATATAGAAAGCAAAATATAATTACATTTTATTAAATGCATTGCAAGTTGTAACTCATGAATATATTTCAAATTTTTATTTTATTATTTAAAATGTATATATTTTTTATTAACTATTTAAATAAAATCATTTTTGTTTTTTAATTTTTAATTATTAAAAATATTTAAATATTTAGGATGTTAAATATTGTTAGAGAAATTTATAAATAATTTCTGATATAAAAATAATTTAATAAAAAAATGAAACTTAATATTTCCAATTTATTTGTCTATTTTCATAATCGTAAATTCATCTAGAATTGTTGAATTCTTTAATTTTATTATCTATTCTAAAAATTTACTTGACTAAAATTTGTTATAAAATATTTAAATTTTGTTTCTAATATTATAAATTTTTGTTGAATTGAGACTTCTGTGATCCATAACAGTTGTAAGAAGAGCTTCGGCGTAAACGGGGACCCCCTACATCAGGGAAACGGGGCGCTCCATCCATCAGAGGATCAGCGAACATGCAGCTGACTTAAGACATGGGAGAACCAAGTCTTCAGCGCTAGTAGAGCATGTGGTTAAGACCAAGCATCACGTTTGTATTGAGGAGGTTAAGGTTGTTGCCAAAGTTGCCCAGTTCCATCATCGTAAACTCAGGGACGCTATTGAGATTGAAATAAGGCCTAACAATCTCAATAGAGATGATGGCTGGAAGATCAGTAGATGTTGGATCCCTGCCCTTTCATCTTAGTCTCTCCCCCCCCCTCTTTCATCTTTTTTCGCTTTCGTCGTTCCCCTGGAGCCTTCCTGTCTCCTATGGTTTATCCTTCTTACTCTGGACTCTTTCCAGTCCTTCTCCTTTTTATTTTGTGTCGCTCCTTTTTCCCTGATTGATATTGGTATTTATAACCAAGCGAATATTTATTTACTTATTTTTATTATTATTATTTATTTATTTATCTATTTTATATTATTTATATATATATATATTCTAATATATATTTTAATTAATTAATTTATTTATTTATTAACAAATATATATTATTATTATTATTTATTTATTTGCCTATTTCTTTGAGTCGTATCCCTTTTCCCTGACTGATATTAGTATTTATAGTCATAACAAATATTTATTTACTTATTTTATTATTATTATTATTATTTATTTATTTATTATTTTTATTTTATTTTATATATATATATATATATATATATATATATATATATATATATTAAGTTATATATATTATTATTATTTTTATATATATTTTTTAATTAATTTATTTATTTGTCTATTAACGAATATATATTATTATTATTATTATTATCTATTTTATTATTGTTATTATTTTTATTTTATAATTTATTTATTTATTAACGAATATATATTAGTATTATTATCATTTTTATTTTCTTATTATTATTATTTCTTTCGTAACTAATTTATATATATTATTATTATTTATTTTTATATATATTTTAATCTATTTATTTATCTATTAACGGATATATATTATTATTATTTATTTATTTGCTTATTTTTATTATTTATTTTATTTAACTATCATCTTACATTTACCTTATTTATATAAAAGTGAGGTCTCAAATTCAACTAATTCCCATTTAAGTAAATTTTTAATTATTAAATTATTTATTTTTTACTAATTAATAATGTAAATCCCTTCTAATATTATTTCATTTATATAATTATATATTTATATATAGGTATGGTCATTAACTATCTTCCCTTTGAATATTCAATTTGACTTTTTGATTGTCCCTAAGTCATAGCTAGCCGTTGATCTAGATAGCTGTTGGAGGCCCTGCTCAGACTATTTATCATGCAAAGCTGGATCTGTTTCTTCAACTTGTCCTGACGATGAGCCACACTTGCTGGTTCGAAACGCGTCGACAAAGATCTTTCAATATGTGATTTACGCCGAAGCTCTTCTTACAATTATAAATTTATATATATATATATATATTATTTCTTTTAATTAAAAAAAATTGAAATATTGTTTTCAATTCTTAAATGTTTTTAAATTAATTTTTTTTAGTTTGTAATATACTTTTGATATAAAATAATTTAGTAAAAATATCATCATCATATATGTGTAAGGATTTATTTAATTTTTGTTTATTTGCTTTTAATTTTGGTTTATTTTGGATTTGTTTAAAACCATTGAGATAGATATACTAAATTTAACATTGAAGGAATTATACATCTCCTTCAAATATATATATATATATATATATATATATATATATATATATATATATATATATATATATATATATTACAAAATATTTCACTCGAGGTGGATAATGAAATATTTTATTTACGGTCAATATTGAAATTCTTTTTTTGTTATTAATATTTTATAAATGCCACATGTTAACTCCATGTTGAGCATGGATGAAATTACACATCTTTATTATATTAAGATATAGGAAGCCCCTTTTAGTGCAACAACATTATAAATAGCAATTATGTGTTATAAAAATATTGAAATTAAATAAAAATAAAAAATAGCACATACCATGTTACACAATTGAATATAGTTAAAGTCTATATATCTATTTGGCTAAATAAATTTGGCTTCCCTCAACAACCCCAATGATTAAAATCCACAAAATAAAATTATATGGAAAGCATAACCCAAGGTCTTTTACGGATTCAATTAGAAACATGAAGAAGGAGAAGAAATACAAAAGGAATGAAACAAGATAAGACTCAAAATCTAAGATGGAAGAAAGGAGAGACTAGTTCCAGCTAATCAAAGAAAGTAAGGAAAAGAGAGAAGGGGTCAAGAGGGTGAGGACCTTATCAGAGAGTATAGAAGCATGATTACTATATCTAAGGAGAAAAGATGGGCTACAGTGAAGGAATAATTTTCCATAGGTAAAATTTGGAGGCTAATTGAGTAGGGGAGGAGGCAACAAAGAAACTCAAGGGCTTCTGGAAGAGATTAAGGGACAAGTCTTAGGGGTGGCTTTAGGAAGGTGGAAGAAATAAGCAATATCATGTCAAACATAATTATTCCTTCTCTCATAGGTAAACAATATCTACACCATTAAGGATCACATGACAACCATCATCACATCCATGGGTAGATTGGAAGAATTTTTTACTCATGGTTTCCTAAACGTACTAAAAATTGGGTCTTTATTATCTTAGGGCCAAGAGATAGAGGAACACAATAGTGCTGAAAGGGGTCTAGTTTTCCATTTGTTGAAACCTTGAAAGGTGAAAGAAATGAATGGTAACACATTAGATGGGAAGGGTCTTAATTTCATTAAAAAACAAGACCTCACCTTTGATGTTAAACATGACAACCATCATTGAATTCAGTTGAGGATGTCAAATTCCTAGGCTCCTAAAAGTACCAAAAATTAGATTTCTAATTTTCTTGGGCCTAAGAGATAGAGGGATCACAACAACTTAGAGAGGTTTGGTCTTATATTTTATGAAACCATAAAGGATCCAAGAGGAGGGAGAAGTGATTAGCTTTGAGGGCATGAAATATAGGAGAGGCTATGATGTTAAGGTAAGATTAGGGATCAACAATGAATGATTTGATATTGAATTGATTATCATATATCTCAAATAAGAACATGTTGACCATATTAGTATTTTTCTCCTCTATGAAAGGAATACATGAGAGATCAAAAGAGACATAAGGACCTTCCCCTTATGCAAGCTTAAGAGAGAAATCAAAGAGGGCCTCAAATGTATTATCCTTCTAGTTAGGGAATGCTCATAGAATATTTATAGAGGATATTCTATAAATGTGAGATGATAAACAATGAACTAGAGAAGAAAAAGAGAAAGCAAGTGAAGGCCTACCATAAATATGGGGGAAAGAGAGGGAAAGCGACTTTGGATGAGATTCTTGCTAGTAGGAAAGAGAGGGAAAGGAACTTTGGATGAGATTCTTGCTAGTATAGGGAGAAGGCATTAATCTTATTAGGTATAAGGGTACCATCAACATTAATGAGGATAAAGGCTAGTGATTGAATTGGTTGATTTGAGGAGACACCTATATAGTGTTCATAGAGGATGATATTTAGGAAAATGAGGTCAAGAAAATAATTAGTCAAAGGTAACTTCCTTTTGGAGTGGGAGAGAGAAAAAACTTAACTCAATATTCAATAGTTCCTAGGGCACCTTCAATGATAGAGATCCTTTTGGAAACTTTAAGAGGAGACTTTAGAGGGTCATCAAGTGCTTTTTCCTTCTTCTTGGGATATTTTGAAGGATTCTCATGAGTCTAATTCTTCAAAATAATAACATTTGGTTTTGGAGGAAGTCTTATTACTCTTGGTAGACTTCAAAGGTCATTTGAGTATGGGGTCCTTCTAGATCTCGTGTATGACATTTTCTTATGGGGAAAGTCTTGGGATTTGGAGGCTTATTAGTGTGGCCTTTGTGTGCATTTAATTTTTTATTTTTTAAGATTTCAACAATCATATGTGTTGCATAACCATAATTTTATTTACACCAAATTCTCTATTTATTTAGTGTAAAGAATGGTTTAATTCAAGGTAATAAAGCATCAACCTGTCATTGATTTCATTTTGACTAGATACTTGGGGCTTATGTGTTTTAGTTATATTGTATCTCATTGTTTAAGATTGATGGAACTAAATCATGCTCAAGCTAGGTTTGGAGGAAATGGGAGGAATCCACATCACTAAGTATGTATTAGGCTATAAAAGGTATGCTATTTTTGGTTGGTTTGGATTTCCCATAAGGGTGTATATTATTGGAAGGTGGTTCTCGTCTATAATTGTTAAATCATTAATGTATTATTGAAGAGAACCATTCCTTTGTTGTTACCCCATTAGAATAAGAAAAATTATATGTTGGAGTTTATGATTGAACTATAAAATGAATAAGGGTAAAGGAAACTAGTCCCCTAAGAAAGCTAGAGAAAGCACACTACACATGAGATGGAAGAGGCATCACATAATGAAACTAAGAAGACTCTATCTAATAGAGACTAGTGTCAAACACTAAGAGCAGTAAGCTTAGAAAAGAGGGAAACCATTAAAATGTTCCAAAAAAACAAAACAAATCACTAGAAATCCTCAAAAGGAATGAGAACCCAATAGAGAATGACCAACTTGTCTAGAACTTGTAACTTAATTAATCATTAATTACATATTAACTTGTAACTTGTTTTATTATTAATAATTTTTGCATATTAATGATTACTTACATAACATTTACCATTTGAAAATTGTTACATAATATTTATTTATTAGGTTATGATCATAAATTTAATCACATATCTTAAGAATATTACACTTTTTTAGTTAATAAAAAGGTGGCTAATGGTTAAGAACATGTATTTCTTCCTTAGAAGTCAAAGGTTCAAATCTAAAAGGGGTTGCCCCACAAACAAGTGTTTGATTATTATTATCATTTAATAATTTTCTAATCAAAAGAAAAAAGTTATGAAAGATGTAAATTTTTTTTTTGAAATTTTAAAATTGGTTAGAATTATATTCTTAAGCTTAAGTTTATGAGCCCCTAGAGGGATTAATTTTTTTTTTTTGAAATTTTAAAATTGGTTAGAATTATATTCTTAAGCTTAAGTTTATGAGCGCCTAGAGGGATTAAATCTCTTGAGGTGCAAATTTATTTTAGATTGCAATATCAAAAATTTCAATGTTTAAATTACATTGTTTACATATTTAAAATAATGATTAATATGTATACAATTAAATATAAATGTTTTTCATAGATTTGTTATGAAATATAGAAAATAATTGATGTATTCTCCATGATAAAATAGTTTCAATATTCACTAGTATATATTCATTTTAACCATGGATCTATGAAGTGTCTTAGGGGATTAAATCTCTTTTGGATTTCTTTATAGTGCCATGTAAAAAGTTTCATTGTTTTCCTTAAGCACTTGGATTGTGTAGGCTACCTAAACTCACAATTCAAATAAATCTTTGCTAGATTTCAAATGACTAAGAAATATACCTAAAAGGAGCCAAAATGTAGAATAGTGAAACTACTTGAAAAAATTTAATCATATTTTTTTAATTTAATATTTTATTTATAACTCAATTTTTTATTTATTATCGATATTTGTTAACTTCCACATATTAATTTTATATTAAGAATTGAATGAATTACACATCATCTTTTATTACTCTTATTAGGAAATATTTTTTTCTTTCTCTTTGTGCATTGAAATATTTTTAAAAGGTATAAGAACTATACACCTTGCAGACTCAAAATTGAAATTATAATTTATTTTTAAATATTTTATTTACCGTTGAGAGTGAGAGATAAATATTTTTGCATCTTTTTAGAGTTAATGTTAACAACATGCCAAGCAAACACACTGAGAGTAATATTATTGATATTTTATAATACTTTTAATCAAAGAAACCAAATAGGAATATTCATTTTTGTTTTTAATTAGGGTCGTCATTGCATTTTTTTAGGAAAAATATTTTTATTTTAAAGGGACAAGTGTCAACATAATACTCATATCTCTCATAGAGCGATGTATAATGTTCCTCTCTCTATTAATTAAGACTAACTACTAAGTAAATAAGTATATTCATTTCTATTTTTAAATATAGTTTACATATTTTTATATATTTTATTTTAAAAATACATGTGTCAACTCAAAATTAAACACTAAAAAAAATTACAGATTTCCTCGTACTCAAATATCCCATACATTACAACAATAACTTAAAAAAATTAAATAAAACACTTCAAATTTTATAAAAAAGTAATATGATAAACCATATGACTTAATTTTTTATAAATTTTAAAAATATAAAAAGTTATTTAATTAAAATTTTAATAACAATAAATTTTTTAAACAATATTAATATGTCTAATTTTATTTTTAAATATCGCATTCCCATAAATCAATATTAATCGTTATTTAAATTTTGAAAAAATATTCCAATCAATTGTAAATCAATATTAATGGTTATTTAAAAATTTGAATAAAAATTCGAATCACTTGACTTCCTGAAAGTGAAGTTGCTCAGAGTGAGAGTGTTTTGTTTTGCCTACCTAAATTTACAATGTGGGTAGGTTGAATTGAATTCCATGTCTTACGGCGCAGAGACAATGACAGATGTGAGACGTTTCCGGACATGACATGGTAGGCTTCCGGCAGCAAAAGTTTTCCGACGATAGACCATTCTAACGTCCGTCTCTGTAAACGGAGACGGAGAGGTGGGCCCAAACAGCCAGCTAAGTAGGACATGAGAATGTGCAATCGGGATAAGGGTTGCCCACTATGGTTAGGTTATTACATACGGAGGTAAAAAAGGATGGAAAATATTAGAAATATCGTTATTATTATTATTATACATGTGTGGTTTATCGTATAAAGATTTGATAAATTAATAGAATGTGTTAGGTGATTGGTTAGAATGTGTTAGGTGATTGGTTAATTAATTATAAAAAAAAATGTTATTTAACTAATTTATAAAATAGTATAAAAAATAAACCATGGTCAAAATTTTGTTAAACGTATTTTCGAATTTTTTAGGAACTTCACTGGAACTCATTTTGGGAAGGAAGGGAAGGAAGAATTTAGTGGAGGGAAAAAGTTATTCTAGCGTTTTATAAAAATATAAAATTTATTGTGTAAATGGTTATTTGGTATTTTCCGAATTGCTATTTTTTTTTCAGAGAAAAAAAGCAGTATGTATTATATTGAGGCAATATAAATGCTATCATAAGGTACAAATAAGTGGAAGACTATGATGCAGGACATTTGAGAAGTTCAGTTGTCAATGCAGTTCCCAAATACAGAAAGATAGATGCCTACATCAAGGATGAGCAGGAGTATTGACCAACATATACATTCACATTAACAGCAGGATCAGAGAATAGAAGGGTGCATCATAGAAAGAACCAGTATGAACATATACCAAAAACAACCATGATCCGCATTCGGCATTTAATTCTATGAGCAAAAAACCATAGCCGAGGATCGGGCCCTATCTAATTGGCCAGCTGATTTGAAGATGAGTCGAAAAAAGCAATGATGCTCTGCAGAATGGAACTATAGGGGGCTTTGGAGTCTTGGAAGATTTTGTGATTCCACCACTTCCAAGCGAACCATAACATGATGACAATGAGAGAACGCCTTGGCCCCTTTTGACAACGCCACCATTCAAAAGCTGCATGGATGGAGACAAAAACAATGTGAGGAAAATAAAAAAAAGTGGCCAGTTCATACCAGATATGTTGAGAGGAGTTGCAATGGAAGAACATATGGAGATTTGATTCTTCTTCTGATTCGCACATCGAGCATCTGCTTGGGCCATGCCAGTTCCTTTTCCGTAGGTTGTCCCATGTCAGGTTCTTGTTGTTGAAAACCAGCCATGCAAAAAATGTCATCCGAGGGGGGCATCCCGATTTCCAGAAAGGCATTGGGAAGAGAGGGCTTACATGCGAAGCCTTTGAGAGGATAAAATCAACGTATATATCTCTTACCTTGGCTGGCACCTGTGAATTTGACTTGGACCAAGAAAGGTGGTCAGTTGTTCCAAAACGAATGATTCCACTAACCTGTAGAGCAGCTTTTAAAGCATTCCATGAAGAGCTCAAAGCAGCAGGCAAACGAAGATCATAAGCATCCTTCCATGAAGGAACGAGACCATTCCATTCAGAAATGAGATTGTCCCATGTGAAAAAACCGTTCCTGTGTAGAGAAAATAAAAGGCTTTCAGGAATTGTAATAATTCCGCGACTGCAGGCAATAGGATCAAGCCCGATTAGAATTCTGTTTCCTGTGTGGATCCTCCATCTTAGATTTTCCAGAAAGTATTTTTCAACCTTCCGAAGACTAAGCCATATGGCTGATCCATGTTTGATACCAATAGCTCGGGATCTGAAAGTTTTACGTCAATTAGTAATAAATAAATAATTAATTAATTAATATATTATTATTTTTTTTTAATTAGTAAATTTTTTTTAATATTTAAATTATTATATGTGAAGTTAAAATAATTGGAAAATTTTATAAATTTTGTTGTTTATATTTTGAGATGTCAAAATAATAAAAAAATATTATTGTTTAGATATAGAATTAAAGTAGTGGAAAATATTAGAAATAATAATATTATAATTATATACATGGTTTATTATATATATTGCTTAATACGATTTTTTTATTTCGAGTTAAATTGTATTGGAGCTTGCAAGAAAACTTTTGTCACTGTATGACCATGCACCCTACAAATTAGGATAATGATAAGTTTTTAAGGTTTTTGTTACATCAAAATTGTTAGGGTGGATTTTAGGTTCTTAATGTTTGATTTTTAATGAGATATGTGTGAAAATTTAATATTTTTTTTTTTAATATTCTGGGTTTAGGTTTTGATACTATGTTAAAGTTTTCTGTTACATCAAGATATGCACAGATTAGTAAATGTTTAGAGGTTTTCTATTACACCAAAATATGTACGGATTAGTAAACTTCTAAACTTTTATCATTATCTTTTTTGAATGGTCTCAAATAGCAACTAAAATTCACATGATCTACTCTGTATACAAATCCAACATCAACTATATGCACATTGCATCCTAATATTCATATTTGAATGCAATATTTAATTTTATAATGTGTGATATATAAGATTTCAAACTCTAAAACTATTAAAATTAGAATCTTGCAGGCATCCTTAAGTAGATTGAGGATTCACGAATATTCTAAGATCCTATAAATATGGGCAAGGTCCCTGGATTCCAAACCTATAGATATGGGCAAGGTCAAGGTCCCTCGATTCCAAAATATTCTGAGTATTATAACAATGTGGATATTGGTAATAACGTTTAATATTATGGTATGTGGTATATAGATAATTAAATTTTAAATAATGACTTATATATTAAGACTTACTGTAGATATCATATAACATTATGGGCCAGCCAAGTGCATGTTACATAATCCACAACCTAACCTAATTAAATGCAAAAAAATCACTTTTATAATTATTTTCAGAATTTCACAGTGCAGTAACATCTTTAATTTTATAGCTTTTTCTCATTAATTTATGGAGTTTCCACCCCTTGATACGAATAATCAAAATGAACTGGAAATAAGTGTCCACTTCAATTTTTGGAATCGTGTTTCCTCGACTGAAGAGATTTTGAATCGATTAAGATTTGCCAAATTTGTATTGTTTCATAAGGATTTGCACCATAACTTAGTTTTTTGCTAAGAAAAAGTGATAGTGCTTTCCAATTCTAGGATCCTAAATCTCCAATTTTTTTGTTGAAGAACAAAGAAACTCAAAAACAGAACCTTCCCAGTAACCCATATGATATAATTGCGCTAGATTATAGAACGGAGAAACGCAAAAAGAAAAGAATTTTCTCTTAGCTCTAATTCGTCACAAAGATCCTCAAATAGAAAGGAAACGTTATCACTGGATTCGTGATTACTTCATGCCTTATCTCCGAAAGCAGGAAGCTATAACAATGAATTACTCATATGGGGATTGCCTCGCATTAGTGGAAGCTTGACAAGATGATCAGTTAAAGGGATATTGCAACAAAAAGTAGAAATCGTGGTGAGTGGCACATTAATTGTTGCTCTCCGTGCTCTCGACTTGAAAAGCAAAGGCGGCCTCTTGGAATCTTCAAATGTATTACTAGCGTGGGGCATCGACATTCCTGTGAACTTGTGCACTTTTGCGCTGAAATTGTGTGTGTCTGTCATGACGACTCTGGCGGGACTTGGCTTTGAATCTCTGTGATGTTTCTTACCTTTCCCAGAAATACGATTGCTACTGCTGCTACTGCCATTAGAAAACGAATCTCACCCTGTTGCGAGAGCCTTGGAAGAATTTGGCCCAAAAATGGATCCAAAACACTACTGAAGGCTTCAAAGTTCGCTTAAGGATCATTCAAAGATCAAAACCAGCACATGCCAGGAACCCTTAGCATGGTGGAAAGCACTATCAGGAGGCTAAAACACTCAAAAAACAGTGAAAAACCATTATCGCAGGCATAGACAGTGCAATGCACAACAGCTGTTAGATCTGGCCGATCAACGGCCTAGATCTAAGCGGCAAATCGCAAATCAGCAAGCAGAGAGGATGACTTAAGGATGGGTGCAAGACACCCCTGATCAACGATCTCCGATGATCGGATCGGCGGGTCGCAATCGGCGGTTGCAGACAGTGGCAATCGGCACAGACTATATGGAAATGGCGACAGTGATCGGCGATTCAACGTGGACCGTCGATCAAGCGCGCAGATCGATGACCCACGTTGCATCGCGATATCGCATCGGAGAAACCTTAAGGGGTGGGGCCTTTACACATTCATAAGTGCGATGTGATAACTGGACCCGACGGTTTTATACATAATATTGCATAATATTTCAGGTCCGCAAGAAGGCCATTTTTAATGCATTTTCAATGTTTTTCGTTATTTAGCGAAAGACAAAGGGAACCAAGGATTTGCGATATGCGATAAGACTCAGACCCGAAAGGGTCCGGGAAGGGAAATATATAATATTTGAAGTCCGGAGGGAGCCATTGTTAATGTATTTCCCGTGTTTTTTAAAGTATTTCAAAATACGAAGGGAACACAGGGACAGGCCGTGTGCGACTTGCGATAGCGACCCAGAGGGCGGACCCGATGGGAGAATAGCCCAGTTTTAAGGACTTTTGAAGTCCAGAAGAACAGAGATGGGCGGGATTTTACAGTGGTGCAACGTTTTCTGTGTAAAAATAGGAAAATAGTCATCATAAACAGTTAAAAGGAAAACAAAGGCTCGAAGACCCATTCCATCACAAAGCAGAGTCCGGGAGATGTATTGCTGGGAAACAGACACCGGAAAGGGAATAACAAGGGCCACAGCACACGTAGCTTATCCAAAACCGACAAATGATCATGAAGCATAGACAGTGCAACACAACCAAACAAACAAAATGATCATGGGGCATCTGTGGCACGAGAGAGCTCCTAGACAGCGCAACAAACTACCCGAAAGCAATTACTCCTCCATCAGAAGAAGAAACCTCCGAGCCCATGCTTGCCTAGTCAGGGCCTCAAAGTTGTTGAAGAGACAAAGGGATAGATTAAGACCTCTTGAGCCTCAGAAGGCTCGAGAGCATTTTAAAGAGCTATAAATATCTGAAAGTAAGATGTAATAAGGGTTCAACTTCTGGAGGTTGTTTATACTCTGTTCCTTACAGCATCTCATCTTCATTCCCATAATACAAGCTTATTTTGCTGTTACATGTTCAATATCCATTTCTCTTCTATTCTAAGCTTGCACTTGGATAGTCTATTCATGATTTCTTCTGTATCTAATGCCAGATAACTATCATCTTATCTCTGCATTGATAAATTGGATTTGCAATTGAATAGGTTGTTCATGTTTCTTCTGTGTCTAATGCCAGATAATTGTCATCTTATCTCTGCGTTGATAAATTAGATTTGCAAGCTTCTTTTACTTCCTATAGCTAGCCATTCATATATGTTTATGTATGCATCTGCCGGTACAGTCAGTATTCTCCATCTATCCATTGAATCTATAAACTATTGAGCATTAGTGGTCTAAAGCCTTGTCAAGCTGAGGGTGTTCATGCATGTCTGGAGTGAAAACAAAGTTGAAACAATTATCTGGCTTGATCCAAACCTTCATCCATTCCAATAGTTCCAAGAACAATATTGAAGATTATATGTTACCAGGCAGCGTCTCTGAGTTACAACCTAGGAGAGATTCCTAGAGTGATAACATAATTTGCGTCGTTTCCCAGGAGAGGAGACTGAAGCTCAGCTTCCCTGGGAGACGACACAGATCCAACTTTGATGATAGACAAAGTCTGGGCACTTTTTTTGGTTGTAATCATCTATCTGGCGACTCTACTGGAGGCTGAACCTTTTTGGCGACTCCACTTCATAGTTTTGGCTCAGTTTGTAAGGCATACTCAGAGAAATCCTCAGAAGTCACAAGCTGACCCAGTACCTGACCCTGAAAAATTATCAAAGAAAGAAAGGTATTGCAGAAAGGAGCATTAGGTTCAGGTAAACCTAAACAATCTCCTATATCTCTTCAAGAAAATCCTGTAATAAAACAAATACATGTTGAGAGTATAGCTTCTAATACTAGCAGTGAAGAAAAAATCTTAGAGATTCATAAAGCTCCTTATTCTTTAGGTTTTCCTTTTGTTGTAAGCCCAAAGGAAACCTCACCTCCTATCCATCATACTCCTTCAGTCCTATCAATCACTCCTCAGCCCTCTGTCATTCAGATTTCTAGTACCCTCATAGCCACCACAGTTATGGCAGGCCCACAAGCACCCACCAAAATGGAAAGAATCATAGCTGCTAAGTATGGACCTCTAATACTGTGCACTCCTTTGAATGCCATGCCTACTGGAGAATATCAGAAGTATATGCCTAAGTTCACTGGGATTGAAAGTGTTACAGCTGAAGAACATCTTGAATCATTCTATAGCTATGCTGATAACCTGGACATTAGTGAAGATGATGTCTGGATGAGAGTCCTTGTCCAAAGCCTAGATGGAGAGGCTAGAAAATGGTTTGGAGAACTGAACCCAAGATCTATAGTAGATATTTCTAAAGCATTGGGGGGATAAGAAGGATCTCCTCTAATACCACATTGAGTTTGGGAACTTAAAGAGGGAAAATGGTGAGTTGATATCTGATTTTAATAAGAGGTTTAACCGCATGTACATCAAGATACCAGCTAAAGTAAAACCCACCTCTACCTCTGCTAAACTCACCTATGCCAGTGCTTTTGATTCTAAATTCTGCCTACTGTTGAGGGAGAGGCGATGTGCTACATTGGCTGATATGCAGGATGTAGCCTTAGAAGTAGAATCAAACATCATGGCTGTAGAAAAGCTCAAAGGTAATGTTGATAGAAGGAGACAGAGGGGTGAGTCTTCATCATCTTCAAATCCCAAGATAGATAAAATGACCAAGATGATAGAGTCATTGGCCTCTGAAATCTCCAAATTAAAGGTTGAGCAGCACTCTGGGAAAGGAAGAGTTCCTAATACATTTGTTCCTATAAATCCAAATCAATATACAAGAGCAAATGACCAGTTGCAGATTTTGCAAAGAAACAAAGATGCCAATGAAGACCAAAGGCTAAAGACCCATTTTCAGAACACAGACATGGAGAAAGAGTAGTTTGAAGAAGATGATGTGATCCATTGTTTTGAAGACATAGGCAATGCCCCTTTTTTGACCTTAGCTGCCTATGAAAAGTCATTATTCAATGACAAGATTAGCTAAGAGGGGGACGGTGAAGCTGTTCTACAAACTGAAGATCAACAAAGATATAATCTGAGGTCGAAGATGAATAATGCCAAGGAAATTCATGTTCAAAGAGTTGTTGTCCCTACAACATAGCAAGCTAATAAGCAGAAGCAACCAGCAGTTGATCCCATCATCCTCAAAGCTCCAGCTCACGAGATTGAAGAATCTCAGTTGGCCTCCACGCAGCGTAAAAAACTAGTTTGCCAAATCACAGAGGAAGAAGGTCCATAGATTTGGGACTTGTTCTTTAATGGGGCTTTCTCTAAGGAAGCTACAGGAGCAGGTGTAATCCTTGTGTCCCCCACACAAAAATGCATTGATTCTTCTTTCATATTTATTTTTCAGGTCAACAAAACCTTCCAAGCGAAACATCCAAGGATGAAAGCATACAAAGATGAGGTGAAATCTAGACCATCTCTGTGTGACAAAGTCAAATGCTGCAAAGTTTTTGAAGAGGACAATCAAATTAATAGGCTTTTACAAGTCTTTGATGGCCCAGTCAATGGGTGATTTTTGAAACTTTATTTCATTTAAGGCTTTAAAGCCTTGGTATTGTAAATATGTTTTTTCTAGTTTTTATTTTCATTTCAAAATAGACTCCATGCCCAATGCAACACTAGGAGGAAGGTTTGATGTTGTTTTTACAGGAAAGGCATTGATCTGTGATTCTTGAAACCTCACAGGGAGGATTTCATCCCCAGAAGGAGCTAGTGTTAGCCTTGGAAGCATTTGGCCCAAAAATGGATCCAAAACACTACTGAAGGCTTCGAAATTCGCTTAAGGATCATTCAAAGATCAAAACCAACACATGCCAAGAACCCTTAGCATGGCGGAAAAGCACTATAGGGAGGCTAAAACACTAAAAAAAAGTGAAAAACCATTATCGCAGGCATAGACAGTGCAATGCACAGCAGTCGTTAGATCTGGCCGATCAACAACCCAAATCTAAGCGGAAAATCACAAATCGGCAAGCAGAAAGGATGACTTAAGGATGGGCGGAAGACACCCCCAATCAGCGATCTCCGATGATCGAATCGATGGGTTGCAATCGGCGCAGACTATATGGAAATGGTGACAAAGATCGGCGATTCAACGTGGACCGTTGATCAAGCGTGTAGTTCAATGACCCACGTCGCATCGCGATATCACATTGGAGAAACGTTAAGGGGCGGGGCCTTTACACATTCATAAGTGCAATGCAATAACCAGACCTAACGGTTTTATACATAATATTGCATAATATTTCAGGTTCGCAAGGAGGCCATTTTTAATGCATTTTCAATGTTTTTCATTATTTAGCGAAAGACAAAGGGAACCAAGGATTTGCGATATGCGATAAGACTTGGGGGAAATATATAATATTTGAAGTCCGAAGGGAGCCATTGTCAATGTATTTCCCTTGTTTTTTAAAGTATTTCAAAATACGAAGGGAACATAGGGACAGGCCGTGTGCGACTTGCGATAGCGACCCAGAGGGCGGACCTAATGGGAGAATAGCCAAGTTTTAAGGACTTTTGAAGTCCGGAAGAACAGAGATGGGCAAGATTTTTACAGTGGTGCAGCGTTTTTTGTGTAAAAATAGGAAAACAATCATCATAAACTATTAAAAGGAAAACAAAGGCTCGAAGACCCATTCCATCACAAAACAAAGTCTGGGAGATATATTGCCGGGAAACAGAGACTGAAAAGGGAATAACAAGGGCCACAACACGCGCAGATCATCCAAAACCAACAAATGATCATGAAGCATAGACAACGCAACACAACGAAACAAACATAACAATCATGGGGCATCTCTGGCACGAAAGAGCTCCCAGACAGCGGAGCAAACTACCTAAAAGTGGTTACTCCTCCATTAGAAGAAGAAACCTCTGACCCCATGCTTGCCTAGTCAGGGCATCAAAGTTGTTGAAGAGACAAAGGGAATAAAGAGCTATAAATATCTGAAATTAAGATGTAATAAGTGTTCAACTTCTGGAGATTGTTTATACTCTGTTCCCTGCAGCATCTCATCTTCATTCCAGTAATACAAGCTTATTTTGTTGTTACATGTTCAATACCCATTTCTCTTCTGTTCTAAAATTGCACTTGGATAGTCTATTCATGATTTCTTCTCTGTCTAATGCCAGATAACTGTCATCTTATCTCTGCATTGATAAATTGAATTTGCAATTGAATAGGTTGTTCATGTTTCTTCTGTGTCTAATGCCAGATAATTGTCATCTTATCTCTACATTGATAAATTAGATTTGCAAGCTTCTTTTACTGCCTGTAGCTAGCCATTCATATATGTTTATGTATGCATCTGCCGGTACAGTCAGTATTCTCCATCTATCCATTGAATCTATAAACTATTGAGCATTAGTGGTCTAAAGCCTTGTCAAGCTGAGGGTGTTCATGCATGTCTGGAGTGAAAACAGAGTTGAAACGGTTATCTGGCTTGATCCAAACCTTCATCCATTTCATTAGTTTCGAGAACAATATTGAAGATTATATGTTACCAGGCATCTCCGAGTTACAACCTAGGAGAGGTTCCTGGAGTGATAACAGAGGCATTTGCCATATCTAGATCTTCCATTTTCAGAGCTGATCAACAGAAATTCGATTCTCAGTGCGAATCCCCTAAGTTTATGTAACACCCATCGTTGCATAAAAGATTACTGAGAATATTAAGTGAATATTTTATTAAAAGACATTTAAATATTATTATATTTTTATGAATAATATAGATGATAACTATCTATAATCTTTTTTTTTCCGGGGAAAAAAGCAAAACTTTCTATTATGGTGATAAAAAGTTTTTACACATTTGTTCTTAAGCCATGCTGGGCTCATTTTTACAATCACAGCTCAACCCTCAGGGAGCTTTCTGCGGAGTCTGTCCTGTATATGTCTTCCTCCCGGAAGGAGGAATTAAAACCATAAAACAAAAGTACACTAATACATGTGATACCCGGGGTCTCCTTCAAAGAAAGAAAACAACCCCATTCTGTCAAGTATGTCCACCAGTCATTTTAGAGCCAAAAAAATATAGAGGTCTGTAAGCTATGATCTAAATGCCGAAAGTTCACCCTGCTATGGATAAATATGTACAAAAAGTAAACAGAAAATATAGAAAAACTGTAATATTTGCCGACAAAAATGGAGCCAATCAAGATCTGTCATTACTGTTGCTGCTCATAAGGAGGCTGTTCTGTTCGGTGAGACTGTCCCTGATATATCTCTTCTATCGCCCAGCTGCCCGAATCCTGTTGAAGACCAGCCTTAGATAACTGATCTGCTTCTTCGTTCTTCTCCCTGTAGATATGGCATAGTGAGAACCTGTTAAAGTATGTCTTCAGATATAGAATCTCTTCAACAATTGTCATCAAAATTTGATTTTGACAAGCAGCTAAACCATTGATCCAATTTATAACATTTAGAGAATCCCCAAAAATCTGAATGGTGTTGATGTTTTTGTGTTGTAGCCAGCATAATAGGAGACGTAAGGAAGAGAGTTCCGCAAAATTATTAGTTCCTGTACCCAACCCAACCGAGGCTTTTAGAGTATGTTCTGAGTTGATATGTATGCACATGCCTGCACCAGCCCTATTGTTTTGTGATGCCCCATCAAAATAACCACAAGGGATATCCTCCTGTATGATGATGTTGTTTTGTTTAGGTCTGGATTTTTTTTCCTCAGGGGGAGGTAGAGCAGAGTAAATGGCAATAATATTAGATGCAATAACAGAAATCGGTGTATTTTGATCTTGGAACAAACTCTTGTTTCTCGCAAGCCACACACCCCAGCAGTAGATAATTGGCAAGTTCCTCATATTCCCAACCGAATATGTTTGCCACCATTTCCTCCAAGTATCACCCAGCAATTCATTTCCCCACTGTGCAGTCACCTTAAGAAAACCGATGACCTCCTCCCATAATTTCCTCGAGAAAGAACATGTGGTGAAAAGATGGTTTGTAGTTTCCTCCTCAGATTTGCACAAAGGACATCGCCCTGGACCAGCTAAAAATCTTGATTGAAGATTTTCCCACGTTGGTGCCTTCCTATTTAAAATACACCAGAGAAAGAGTTTGGATTTGGCAGGACTTTTAAGTTTCCATATGTCTTTGGCCCACCATTCCGGTTCTCCCCAACCTATCTTTCCCATTAGATAAGAATATCCTTCTTTTGGTGTATACCCCCCAGTTTTGCTGTGAGCCCACATTAATCTATCAGGTTCCTCTTTTATCCTAACATTGGATCGATTGAGTTCTTTGATGTAGCCTGTCCATTCATTCTTCCATCTAGCATTTAGTCCTACCTCTTCATCGTCCTTCCAAGCCTGTCCCCAAATAGTAGACTGCCCTACTCTTTCAACCTGATATATGTAGGAGATACCTTTGGACTCAAGATGTCGAAGAAGTCCTGGTGATAAAGCATATGCTTCATTACACCCAACCCAAGGGTCCCTGCCAATCCTGATTTGTCTGCCATCTCCCACTTTCCATACTAACCCTTGCTCAATTACTGAGAAAGCCTCCACCGTTGCCTTCCAAATTACAGAAGAGTTTTTTGCCTTCTTATTCTGACTCCGAATCCAATCATCCAAAGGCATTGGATCAATGTACTTCCTTTTAACCACCCTTGTCCACAGATTTTCAATAGTTATAAGCCTCCATCCTGACTTTGCTGCTAACGAGGTGCTGAACTCAGGGAGTCTTTTAATCCCCCAACCTCCCCACTCTTTTGGTCTGGCCACTTTATCCCAGGCCACCCATGGTAATCCGGAGGATTCCTTAGAGCCTGCCCATAAAAATCTGCAACATATCCTTCTAATTTTCTCCATTACACCTTTAGGAAACCAGGTTAGGGCAGCCCAGTAAACTGGGATGGCTAACAAGACTGATTTAATAAGAGTCAACCTACCTGCTCGGGACAGCCATCTATAACTCCAATGTGAAATTCTTGCTTCAATTTTTGCTATGATCCAATTCCAGTCTTCTTTTCTGTAAGCAACTGGTTTTAACCAAAACCCCAGGTATTTAAAGGGAACATCCAGAGGTTGACACGGAAACGGAAAAAGATCAATCAATTGATTTCTTTCCCTCCTGTCTACAGCTGCCAAACAAACCTGAGATTTCCCAGAATTTATCTGCATTCCAGTTGCTTTTAGAAAAAGATCAAAAATGCATTTTAACTCCTTTAATTCGCTGTAATTACCATTAGAAAAAATTAATATATCATCAACGAAAAGCAGGTGGGTGATGTAGAGATTTATTGCTACCTCAATACCTTTTACCTTATTCTCACTTCTGGCTTTATGTATCAATCTACTTAGCCCTTCTGCCACAAGGAGAAATAGGAGAGGGGATAAGGGACACCCTTGTCTGAGGCCTCTCTGACTAGTAAAAAATGGGGATGCCGCTCCATTGACCAATACTGCAAAGCTGACGTTTGTTATGCACCCCATAATCCAGCTGACAAAAGGATAGCTGAATCCCACATGAGTAAGAATCATTCGAAGATAGAGCCAGCTGATCCTATCATAAGCTTTGGAAAGGTCTATTTTAAGAACAGCACCCTTCTTTTTCTTTGTTTTGACACTATGAATTACCTCCTGAGTGACCCCTATAGCTTCATGGATTTGTCTACCATCCAGGAACCCAAATTGTTCCATAGAGATGTTCCTGGACAAGATCGGATTTAATCTGAGGGCTATAACCTTTGAAATAATCTTGTATATACAATTACACAAAGAAATTGGTCTGAAATCTTCAAAACTTTCCGGTTCATCCTTTTTTGGAATGAGAGCAATGAATGTTGAATTAAAAGGTCTATATATTTCTCCTTTCAACCTAGACTCTTCAACAACTTCAGTTATCTCATCTCCAATTTGATCAAAAAAATATAGAAACAATTCTATTGTCCAGCCATCAGGGCCTGGACTCTTGTCTTTACCCATTAGCTTCATAGCTGCTTCAATCTCCCCCTTTGTGACCGGAATTGTAAGATCTTCAGCTTCATCTTCCTCAATGAATCTAGGAAAACATTGTACAGTTTTAAAGACTTCTGCTATAGTAGCCTCTCCCTGATCTGCAAAAATGTTTTGAAAGTGTCTTTTCCCTAAACCAGAAAGCTCTGGAAAAGACCTGACATCTCTTCCTTCTTCATCTTTAAGGTGCCAGATAGTGTTTATAGATTTCCTTCCTTTTGCATAATTTTGAAAAAATTTTGTGTTCTCATCCCCAGAGTTAAGCCAAATTGCCCTGCTCTTGATTCTCCATTCTTCTTCCCTTTCCAAAAGTATTTTTGTTTGCTTTTTCTCCAATAGAAGGATTCTATCTTTAGATTCTTGAGATGAGTAACCATCTGAATCCAAACCCTCCATCTGTTTCAACTCCTCCCTTATGATGTTCATTTCCTCATTTTGTTTCAATTTCCTATCCTTTGCCCAGGAAATTGTAGCTGATTTCAATCTTTTTAAATTGTCCATGAACAGATAACTTTTCTCCTCACCTGCATTGTGTTCAGGATGAATCCAAGTTTCTTTAAACAACTTGCTGAACGTTGGATCTTGTAGCCATGCAGGATTAAATTTGAAGGGTGCAGGGGGTTTATGAGGAGAGATTGATATGTCTAAGAAAATCGGGAAGTGATCCGAGTTCCCAACTTCCTCAACCCACTGTCTGATCAAGGGAGCTTTGGAAGACAAAGAGTCTGAAAGCAGGAATCGATCTAGTCTTTTGGCAATCCTGTCTGCTCCTATCCTTCGATTCCTCCAAGTAGGCTTTAGCTTGATCGGTCGAGGATCAATAAAGTTATTCTCTGTGATAAGATTATGGAAAAAATCTGTAAGAGGATCTTCTCTAGCCGATGGGCCCCAAGCTTCCAACCTACCCAAAGTAAAATTTAAATCGCCTCCCATAATCATCACAGGAGCTTTCATAACAGATTTTGACATCAATTCATCCCAAAAAGATTCCCTGCCTTGACATGGTCCATAGATATTTACTATGTTGATGGGAAAACTGAAATCAGGGGATGTGATCTCCATTCCCATAACATTCTTCATCCCCCAATTATTGAGAACTTTTATCCTCCCTTTTTTGTACCCAATTGCAATTCCCCCCGAATGTCCAAAGACATCCATAGCACTGAAAGACCACCCAGGCAGAAGGGTATTAAGCATATTTTCTATCTCATAAGCCTTCCCCAATGTTTCTTGCAAAAAAATAACATCTGCTTTCGAGTTGAAAATCCATTCTTTTAAGGCCAGTTTTTTAGGTTTGCTGGCCAAACCTCTGCAATTCCAAGACGTCAGGATCATTTGATTACTCCCTCAGGGGGATGAGCTGCTCTAAGAACCCCCGGAATGGAAAATTGTTTACCGTCTGCAACATCCATCTTCGCTTTAAGTTTTGCTTTAGACATATCAGATTTCCGACCACGCTTGTTTTTGGATTTGATCAATGGATGTATCAGCCCCAACCCACCTAAAGACCCCTGAGTCACTTGGTTCCCACCCAAAGATCTCAGATTGTAAGGACAAGGAGTCCGGGACACAGGGTGAGTGAGAGGAGGCCATTTATCTTCACAATTTATATCCAGAAGTGGTAAGGTTTCAGCTAATGTTTCCACATCCAGATTTAACATTGTTTGTTCCATCTTATCATCATTACAATTTTCATGCTCTTTATATGACGAAGAAGTAATATTATGATTTATATATGGATGCTCAGGAGAGATTAATGAGGAGATAGAAGTCCCTGAGCACTTACCCTTCTCAGCTTCGACGGATTGTTCATGGGTTGCTTCCTCAGCGATCCCTTTCACAGCTTCCTTGTCTTTTGCTATCTCCTCAACGACCCCTTCTACAGCTTCTTGATCTTTGCCCGCTTCCTCCACCGGCTCCTTATAATGATCGCTTCCCTCCGCTGGCCCTTTCTCTGTCTCCTCTGCCTCCAGATTCATAGGGTCAAGCGTCTCCGTCATGTCCTGCTCCGTCGACATCTGAACATCTTCTTGTTCATTTACTCTGTGAGCTGTTGTCCTACGAAAATGTCTTCTCCTTCTCTTATGTGGACAATCTTTTGCCATATGCCCATACTCGTGGCACCAATGGCATCTGAAAGGTAAATATTCGTAGTCTAAAATCTGTTCATAAACATATTCATGGAACTGAAGATTAATTTTTTGTGCCAAACCCCCACTCGGTTTGAGCATGACAAGAATTCGTGCAATTGCCCTATTTTTCGTTGTTAGGAAGGACCTATCCGCATCCATATATGCCCCCAACCTGTTACCGATGGTTTTGAATACATCCTCAGTCCATAGAAAAAATGGTAACCCCGGAGCACGCACCCAAACAGGAAAAACATCCGTGCGTTCCTTGATAGCGTCAAATAAAGGGGACCATTTTTTTAACAGAACAGGTATGTTATCAATATGCCATATACGCTGCAAGACCCAATCCGCCGATTCTTTGTCCTCAAATCTGAATTTGAACCATCCTTTTGCTAGAACAAGGGCTTCGAAATGCACCGGTCTCTCTGCCGTGAAACTTTTTTCACCCCATTCTTGAAGAAATTCAGATGTGTATGGCTTACCTCTGACTCTGCCTACCAAAGTACATTCAGCAACCGCTATAGCTTCTATCATGGACACCTCCATCCCCAAAACCAAATTGTCCGCTATGACCTGTGTACCAATGGGCCGTTTCTGTTTTCTTGTCGCTCCTATTTGTCTTAAGTTTTCCACCGCCGGTCTGCTTCCTTCACAAACCTCGTTATTATCTGGAGTTATCTGTGCTGAGCCCAATAGGGTTTCTGATTCCCACAAAGACGGGATCTGTCCTGATATTCCCAAAGCGTCTTTTCCAGATAACAAATTTCCCGCATCCAACCCATCAATTCCTTCCTGCCCGCCTGTTGAAAAGTCGCCTAACTCGATTGTATTGGTCTCGAGTTGGCCCTGGTTCTCTCTTGGCCGGGTAATCCTTGAAAGCGAGGTAGAAACTCCTGGGAATCTAGGATTCTCAATGTCTGTAGGAAGCCCTAACTGGGTTATTTCTTCGAGCCCTTTTGGGTTTGATAACCTGGTTTTCAGAGCATTGCCCTGTGGGACCGTGGGCAAACTGGTCGTATTTGTCCCTCTCGATTCGGGCTCTTTCTCTATATGAAAAGTGCCATCCTCTGAACCATCGTTCTGTATATCATTGTCCGGACCCTTGTCTGGGGATGATACCTGAAGGGTTTTCACCTGCGATATAGACTCCAGTCGCGGACTTTCTACAGACCCAAAATAAAAATCCACATTCTGTGAATTTATTTCCTTCCCCCACATGGAAAGAATATCTTCAACGTCTGGGTCCAGTGCTAGAAATTCGGCAGGTTTTACCATGGTTGAAAACTTCCAACGTATATGACCACCGACAGACCAATGTGAACGGAAACAAACAAACAGTTGACGGTAATGATATTTTACCTTACCGAGTAATATAAAATGCCAGAGCCCGGTTAACCTACATCTGCCAGTTGCATCAGCTGAAGGAAAAGCTCCCGTGACGGCAGCTGTGCAGGGCCACAGATCTCATCTGCCTATCCAAGCCCTATTCGGGGTTCCGTTATCAGACCAAGGATCGAAACCCACACCTGCTCCATTCCCGCTCCCAGCTCACAGTCCTCCTATAACTATCTATAATCTAGTTAGTAATACTTTTATAAAAATAAAACTGTTTTTGTTTATTTAAAAGAATAGTTGACAAGAAACAATTACCCTCTGCCTAAGAAGGGTAATATAGAGAGGGAAGAAGAGCAGAAAATGGTCCTAGAGCTGGTTGGAATAAACCAGTGGGAAATTGGTTCAATAGAGTCGACCAGTGAGTACAGAGATAACGACTTAACCAAAGTCCTGAGGCCAAAGTACTGACTGTGATTGGACTAAATCCAACATAAAGAATAGAAGGTGCTCGGGGGAGAGTCTAGACGTGATTTCCAGACTCGCGGTTGGGAGGAGAGACCTTTTGAATACAAATAGATTACAGGTTTTTCAAATAATCTGAAGCATCAAACTTTTAAAGGAATTTATTGCTGAACTATATCAATGGTTTGTAGAATATATATAAAATGTAATTGTCCAGTACATATTCATATTTATCTTATAGCTTAATAGAAATTATACCGTAGCTCTTAAAAAATAAAGTACAGGTGGTAATACATAATGTAGATGTAAATGTTGTCTGAATAGCCGGAAGATGATTCGCTAACTCATATTGACAAGAAAGTTACACGTATATTCACTGTATCCATCTATCACATGAATGAAATTAAGAAAAACAACATACTGGTATAGAACCCTACTTGAACACAATTATTTACTTTTAATCTATTATTGTTGTGTTACAGTCTATCCATAGAAATATGTATAAGTTGTAACTATTAACGAACATAGAAGAAATAGCCATTAATCATCTTAGCATGATGACATTAATAAAGGACATCATAGGTAATTCACATACATATAAATAAATATATCGGAACCTGTGATTCCTGTAGGAATTCTGCTGTAGAAATTAACACAGTAATGCAAATAAGAAAAATTGTGGTAATTCCTTCTTAACACCGTAAGACCAAAAAGAAGACAAGAGTTTATAATTGTTTCAACATAATAGACCAGACAGTAATGAAGCCAACAGGACATCCGAATTACAGCCTTATCAACTTCCTTTCAAACCTAAGAAAAATAGTAATTACAGTCTTTATACATCATGTCCGAAGATAGGCTCTAAGGCCTTTAAACGTTGCAAAATGACAAATCAAAAACCGAAGAAAAGACAACAGTCGTGGCTGGACAAACAAACTGGAACATTGTAGTTGAATACTACAAGTGTCTAACTAAAAGCTACCCTATTGCATCATCAGAGAAACCCTCTTTCTCTGAAACCCTCATCTTAAACCCTCGAATAAATTTAATTGCTATCAGAGCCCAAGGGTTAGTTCCAAGTTGAAAAGCCATGAAAATGCCATCATTTCTATGCACTCAAGGGTTGCGGTCTCGAACCGAAAGCCCTCTGATAGATGGGTTACCTGCATTCATCGTTTACGAGTTAGTCATTAACAGCTGAATCAATAAATTAACTATTCTATACATAGTCTCATTCCATAAATTGAAATGGGTCTTACCTGATTTAAGATCACTGCCTCGGTGAGTCGCCAACGTGCACGGACAAGAGAAAACCCTTAGTATCACAACCTTTAAGTTAAATAACAAGCTAGAATGATAAACCCTCCTGCATTGTGAATGTGCTCAGCCTTTCAACAAGAGAAATTGCCTTATTATGTGAATATACCTGTTGCGGATGGTCCTATGAGCGTGCTATTTTTCTTCGTGCCTGGAACTGTAAAGGCATCCCCTGAACATGGCGAGAAAGCTTTAACACAGTTGTGAAATCGATGCCTAAGCTCTTAACCGACTTCTAATACCAGAAATTAAAGCTTGGGTTTGCAGAACTGCGGGCTATACCTGCTAGGATGGTGGTATCGACCTCCTCGGCCATCACCTCATGGAAAGCACAAAAACTAGAACCCCCGCAGAGTAGCGCAACACTGAAAATGACAACAATGGAAGCTCAGGGTTTCGACGCCCAGAGTTAGTTAGGTTAAACCCTAGCATAACTCCATCATCCGATGGCCAGCGAAAGATCAATGATGGACAACCCAGACAAATGGTAAGGTCAGACAGAGTTGACATTTCCCATCGTAGATTGTTGCCGCGTGGAGCTATGGACGAGGGTCCATGTGACAGCGAAAACCATAGACTCGTGTGTATAAGTAACGATGAGGATCCTTGATGGGATATTTCCACCTGTTCAATGAATCGATCATTTAAATGCATTTAACGAATGTACCAAGTATCAGGATCTTGAATAATGTCGTGGATATGGAACCTTAACATCAGTGAAAATTTGTATATATGGTTTAACGGTATATGAGTTAATAGATATATGCCAACATAATTTTTTTTTTTTATAGGATTTTCTTCAATATTATAAAGAAGTTATTATTTAGATGTTACAAATGGTATCAGAGCTCATGTTCGTACAATGAGACTCTTTGGGGAACAGTTATGTATTGGAACCTCGTAATGGTGTTTTTTTTTTGTCATAAACTAAATAACTTACGTGTGAATACAGATAAAGCAAAAAAGATCACCGCAACAATAGAAAAGAAAGAATCATCATGCAAAGAGACTTCGAATCATTGGAATCACGCAAAAAAAATTATGTGAATGCTAATCCAGATATTTGGATATAGTTGGGTGAGGAATCCTGGCAAGCTAACGCCATGTTACTCAAAACTGTGCAGCAGTTGAGGGTGGAAATGACCAGTTTGATGACAGACAATAAATGAAAGCACTTAGAATAGGAAAAAATTCTAATGAGTTTTTCCAATAGACAAAATCAGCGTCACCCAGACCCTAGTGTAGAAGATCAGGAAAAGGCTCCAACCGCTCAACATGGAGAAGAAAATGCTGAATCGGCTGAAAAACAAAGAGAGGATGAAGAGGGACGTTTGGATAATGTCTCTGACCAGTGTAAAACTAAGAAACAAAAATCAGAACAAAAGACGGAATTACACGAAGAATTTAAGAAAATTAAGCCCTCACCCTTTGAGGGAGAATCTGAGGACACTACGGAGGCCTGGTTAATCAATATGGGCAAGTACTTTCAGATTTATGAGTACACTGACAAGCTGAAGACACGATTGGTGGTTTATCAATTAAGAGGAAAGATGACTCTCTGGTGGGAGGAAATCAAGACAGTAAGGAAGATTGACGAGGAACAAGTTACGTGGAATGAATTTCAAAAACATTTTAAGGACAAATATCTAACTGAGCGCTATTATGATGAAAAAGCGAAAGAGTTCCATGAGTTAAGATTAGAACCTTAAACATGGATGAATATGTGACTATATTTACGTCCTTACTACGCTACATGACTTACATGCAAGAGGAAAAAGCTAATATTCAGTATTTCATCAGCAATTTACCAAACTTCATGAAGGAAAAGTTGGAATTTGACTACCCCAACACAATGGACGATGCTGTGCAGAAGGCCCACATTTGCTATCAACAAATGAAACAGAAAAATGAAGGGCCAAAAGGGGTAATAAACAAGAAAGGTAGAAGTTTGATTCCTAATAGACACCCAAAATTTGCTAACCATAGGAATGCGCAACAAAAGACATTCAGCAAGCTTCCAACCAGAAGCCAACCCAGAACTACATACTCTGAAAACAGACCAGCAGAGGGAGTCACCAAATCTGTCAACGATCAGCAATCAAAAACGTCGCTACAATGCTGGGGATGCGGAGAGCCCCATTATTACAAAAATTTTCCACAACGAGCTGGAACAGAAAAGTTATCAAATGTGCAAGAAGCACCTACAGTCGGGGAAGTGGCGAGGAACATACCAAAAATTAATGTCGCTTTGGATGATCATTAGGCTGAATTTCAACCCACAATGATCGAATGTGAAGGTATGATCGCTAAGCAACCTGTCTCTGTTTTATTTGATCCAGGTGCTAGCTTAAGCTATGTTAGTCCTAAAGTGGTTGAAAAGTGTCAGTTAGTGAGCAGAAATTTTTTGAAACCTTGGCTAGTCCAACTAGCCACTGGTACAAAGAGAAGGGTTAGTGCCAAGACTGAATGTTGTCCCATAACCATTTCTGGACAACCTATACATGTTGATCTTAACATACTCCCTTTGGGTTCTTATGATATCTTAATTGGAATGGACTGGTTGGAAAAATGTTGGTCTCTAGTGGACTGTAAACAGAAAACTGTAAGTTTTATTTCAGAATCAGGTCAAAAAAAATAACTGTAGGGGATAAAAACCAGTACCAAGCTACGTCCTATTACTTCCAATTAGTTAGGAAAGTGCATTAGAAAAGGGTGTCAAATATATGCGGTACAGGTGGGATTTTCAAACTCTAAAAATAAGATGACTTCGCTGGAAAGTATTCCTATAATTCAGGATTTCGTGGATGTTTTTCTGGAAAATATTCCTAGTTTACCACCAAGGAGAGATATTGACTTCACCATAGAGTTAATTCCAAGTGCAGCCCCCATATCCGGAGCTTCGTATCGCATGAGCATTCCTGAACTAACAGAACTCAAAATGCAGTTATAGGAGCTTCTAGATAAAAAAATACATTCATCCCAGTGTATCCCCTTGGCGAGATCCCATATTATTTGTACGGAAAAAGGATGGAACCCTCAGATTGTGCATCGATTATCAAAAACAAAATAAACTAAACATTAAGAATAAATATCCTCTACCATGTATCGACGATCTGTTTGATCAAGTGCAAGGGGCTAAAGTGTTCTCGAAAATCAACCTAAGATCCGGATACCATCAGATAAGAATAAAAGATGAAGACATTTACAAGACAACCTTCTGTACTCGTTATGGTCACTATAAGTTCATGGTTTTGCCGTTCCGCCTCACAAATGCCCCCGCTACCTTTATGAGTCTAATGCACGGTATTTTCCAACCTTACCTGGATACATCTATGCTAATTTTTATAGATGATATTATGATATACTCTAAGGATCCGGAGGAACATAAGGAACACCTAAGAATAGTATTGCAAACATTAAGGGAAAATCAATTGTATGCCAAATTTAGTAAGTGTGACTTCTTTAAAGATCGAATTCAGTATTTGGGTCACGTTATATCAGCAGAAGGCATTGCGGTAGATCCGGAAAAGATCAAAACAATCATGGAATGGACAGCCCCAAAGAATGTTGCTGATATCAAATCATTCTTGGGATTAGCCGGATACTATTGTAGATTCATTGAGGGGTTTTCAAAGATCTCTTTTCCAATGACCTCCTTACAGAAAAGGGTCACACTTTTCACTCGATGGCTGAATGTCAGCAAAGCTTTGAAAAATTAAAGCATCTGCTCACCACCGTACCGGTACTAAAAGTAGCAGATCCAGGCAAGTCTTTTGTGGTTTGCAAAGATGCAAGAAAGGAGGGTTTTGGTGGTGTGTTAAGACAGGAAGGAAAGGTGATTGCTTATGAATCTCGAAATCTGAAGGAGTATGAGCAACGATATTTGGCTTATGACCTTGAATTAACAGCAATAGTGCACACACTTAAAATGTGGCGACACTACCTATTGGGGAAGAAATTTTTGCTGCTAAAAGATCATAGTAGTCTGACCAATTTCTTCAATCAGCCGAACTTAAACGCTCGACAGGCCAGATGGACAACTTTCTTAAGTGAATTTGACTTTGAGATGAAGCATTTAAAGGGGAAGGAAAACCGTGTGGCCGACGCACTGAGCAGAAAACTACATTGTATTTATGAAGTCCAAATGAGCCAAGTAAGCTCAAATATTCCTGACATCATAAAGGAAGCAGCCAACAGAGATCCGGAGTATACCTTCCTTTGGCAACAGACAAAAGAAGCCTTGCTGAAAAAGGGGAAAACAGAATTTGGTATCAATCCTGATAACCTCCTTACTTTTAAAGACAAAATTTATATTCCAAATCAAAACTCGATTAAATTATTGATATTAGACGAGTTTCATAAGAAACCTTGTGCGGGCCACCCCGGGTATCAGAAAATGTTATCAGCCATCAAAAAAGGGTACTTTTGGCCTGGATTGAGAAGGGACATTGCTGAATATCTGTCCAAATGTTTGGAGTGCCAACTGGTGAAATCAGAACACCAGCATCCTGCTGGATTGTTACAACCTTTGCCCATTCCAAAATGGAAATGGGAGACGATATCCTTAGATTTCATCACCGGTTTACCCCATACAAGGAAGCAACATGATTCAGTTATGGTGGTGGTAGAAAAATTTGAGTAAAACGACTCACTTCATACCTATGAAGTCCACATTTAAAACAGTCGAAATCACAGAAATATTTATGAAGGAGATATTTCGCTTACAC
Organism: Pinus tabuliformis; assembly: GCA_031772625.1. Classification (NCBI taxonomy): domain Eukaryota; kingdom Viridiplantae; phylum Streptophyta; class Pinopsida; order Pinales; family Pinaceae; genus Pinus; species Pinus tabuliformis. The sequence goes on along the minus strand of CM062818.1, from coordinate 615,833,553 downwards.
GGGATACCCAAGGTGGTGATTTTAGATAGGGACGTGAAATTTATATCCACCTTCTGGAAGACTCCCTTTGTAGGATTAGGTACTCAAATCCAGTTTAGTACTACCTACCATCCTCAAACAAATGGGCAGACTGAACGGGTAAATCAGGTGTCAGAAGACGTGCTATGTATGTTCATGATGCAGCAACCACACAAGTGGGAGGACTACCTCCATCTAGTGGAATTTGCATATAATAATGGACATCATGAATCATTAGGCATGAGCCCTTTTGAGGTATTGTATAGGAGAAAATGCAGAGTACCCATAGATTGGAATAATCCAGTGAATAAGCTAGCACTGGGTCCTGACATGCTAGCAAAAATGGAGGAGGTTGTTAAGAAAGTCTGACAAAATTTGAGGGCAACCCTGGATAGGTAGAAGGTGTATGCAGATAAGAAGAGGACTTATAGTGAATTTAAACCTAGAGATCACATTTACATGAGGGTGAAGCCTAGGACAATTTCCTTGCAGTGGCGGGGTTGTGCTAAACTAGCACCATGATACTGCAGGCCTTTCCAAGTTTTGGAAAGAATTGGACCGATGGCCTATAAGCTTGCGCTACTAAGCCACATCCAGGTCCACAATTTATTTCATGTATCTTTATTGAAGAAATATGTGTATAACCCCCAACACATTATTGATTGGGAAAATATTCAGGTAAAAAGGTTAATGGGTATAAGGCTGGATGTACTTTTTTGTTGTATGTTTTTTTTTAATAATTGAAAATTTGTTTTGGTGCAAGTCGAACTAGAAGGAGAGTTCCTGGCAAAATCTCTTCGTATTCTCGATGAGCGAGAAACCAACTTGCAGAAGTGAGCCATCACCCAGGTTAAAGTGTAATGGAAGCACTTTGGCCCGGAAGAGGCCACTTGGGAAGAGGAAGAATTCATGCGAAAGGCTTATCCAGCACTGTTTTCCGAACAGGTAGAGAAAACCAGGGACGGTGTTCCTCTTATGGGGGGGTAGATGTAACACCCCTAGTTGCATAAAAGATTTCTTAGATCATTAAGTGAATGTTTTATTAAAATATATTAAAATATTATTATATTTTGATGAATAATATAGATGATAACTACCTAGATTATAGGTAGTAATACTTTAACAAAAATACAATTGTTTTTGTTTATTTAAAAGAACAGTAAATGGGAAGAAGAGCAGAAAATGGTCCTAGAGCTGGGTGGAATAAACTAGTGGGAAATTGGCTCAATAGAGTCGACTAGTGAGTACAGAGATAGTGGTTGGATCGAAGTCCTGATGCCAAAGTATTGACTGTGACTGGACTAAATCCAACATAAAGAATAGAACGTGCTTGGAGGAGAGTCTGGATGTGATTGCCAAACTCGCGGTTGGGAGGAGAGACCTTTCAAATAAAAACACATTACAGGTTTTTCAAATAATATGAAGCATCAAACTTTTAAAGGAATTTATTTTTTACTATATCAATGGTTTGCAGAAGATATATAAAATGTAATTGTCCAATAGATATGCATATTTATCTTACAGGTTAACAGACATTACACCGTAGCTCTTAACAAATAAAGTACAAGTGGTAATACATAATGTAGATGTAAATGTTGTCCAAATAGCCAGAAGATGATTCACTAACTCATATTGACAAGAAAATTACACCTATATTCACAGTATCCATCTATTGCATGAATGAAATTAGGAAAAACAACATACTGGTATAGAACCCTACTTGAACATAGTTATTTACTTTTAATGTATTGTTGTCGTGTTACAGTCTATCCATAGAAATATGTGTAAGTTGTAACTATTAACGAACATAGAAGAAATAGCCATTAATCATCTTTGCATGATGACATTAATAAAGGACATCATAGGTAATTCACATATATATAAATAAATATATCGAGACCTATAATTCCTGTAGGAATTTTGCTGTAGAAATTAACACAGCAACACAAATAAGAAAAATCGTGGTAATTCCTTCTTAACATCGTAAGACCAAAAAGAAGACAAGAGTTTATAACTGTTTCAACATAATAGACCAGACAATAATGAAGCCAACATGACATCCAAATTATAGCGTTATCGACTTCCTTTCAAACCTAAGAAAAACAGTAATTCCAGTCTTTATACAGCATGTCCGGAGACATGCTCGAAGGCATTTAAACATTGCAAAATGAAATATAAAAAACCAGAGAAAAGACGACAGTCATGGTTGGAAAAACAAACCAGAACATTTCAGTTCAAGACTACAAGTGTCTAACTAAAAGTTACCCTATTGCGTCATCATAGAAACCCTCTTTCTCTCAAACCCTCATCTTAAACCCTCGAATAAATTTAATTGCGATTGGAGCCCAAGGATTAGTTCCAACCTGAAAAGCCACGGAAATGCCATCAGTTTTACGCACTCAAGGGTTGCGGTCCCGAACCGAAAGCCCTCTGATAGATGGGTTACCTGCGTTCATCGTTTACGACTTAGTCATTAACGACCTCGGTGAGTCGCCAACCTGCACGGACAGGAGAAAACCCTTAGTATCGCAACCTTTAAACTAAATAACAATCTAAAATGATAAACCCTCCTGCATTGTGAATGTGCTCAACCTTTCAACAAGAGAAATTTCCTTGTTATGTGAACATACCTGTTGTGGATGGTCCTATGAGCGTGCTATTTTCCTTCGTGCCCAGAACTGTAAAGGCCTCCCTTGAACATGACAAGAAAGATTTAGCACAGTTGTGAAATCGATGCCTAAGCTCCTAACCAACTTCCAACACCAGAAATTAAATCTTGGGTTTGCAGAACTACGGGTTATACCTGCTAGGATGGTGGTATCGACCTCCTCGGCCATCACCTCATGGAAAGCACAAAAACCAGAACGCTCATAGATCAGCGGAACACCGAAAAATGACAACAATGGAAGCTTAGTGTTTCAGTGCCCAAAGTTAGTTAGGTTAAACCCTAGCTCAACTCCACCATCTGATGGCCAGCGAAAGATCAATGACGGGCAACCCAGAAAAATGGTAAGGTCATATGGAGTTGACATTTCCCAGCATAGATTGTTGATGCGTGGAGCTACGGACGACAGCCCATGTGACAGTGAAAACCATAGACTTGTGTGTATAAGTAACTAGGAGGATCCTCAATGGGATCTTTCCACCTGTTCAATGAATCGATCATTTAAACGCATTTAAAGAATGTACCAAGTATCGGGATCTTGTAGAATGCTGTGGATATGGAACCTTAACATCAGTGCAAATTTGTATATATGGTTTAATGGTATATGAGTTAATAGATATATGCCACCATAATTTTTTAATTATTTTTTTATATGATTTTCTTCAAGATTATAAAGAAAATATTGTTTAGATGTTACAGGTTACAACAACACTTTCCTGGAGCCGAGATAGTAGGCAGAAACTGAAATGGGCGTGGTGTGATGAGTACCCTGAGATAATATTGTATTTGTGTTGTTTTTTGGGTGATCATAGTCCACAGTAAGCTTGATTGCCTAGAGGAATGAATGGACTTGAATTGGTAGGATTCGTTGCACAATGCATCATCTCCACCTGGGACTAAACTGAAATTAAGAATTAAGAAAATGTAACGTTCTCAACATAGACACATATTTCTAGCGGTTCACATACCTTTCCTAAATTGTACCATGTCCCGCTACACAGATGAGAATGTTAAATTTATTTATATATTTTAAATAATAAAAATAAAATTTAATTGAAAAGTATTTCATTATATATTTCAATTATAAATTAAAAAAATATGAATAATTAAATAACATGGTGTTATTATGAGTTTATTCATTTTTTACTTGAAACTTTGTATTTGAAATTTTTTATTTATGTAAAATCTGTAATAATTACAAATTTAATATGTGAACTTTACCCAATTAATTTTTTTTTTTTATAGTTTTTTAGTGTTAAATTTATTTATATATTTAAAAATAAATTATAAACCAACAAAAAAAAGCATGATTTAGTCCATTGAAAATATGGTAACATATTCAACATAAACACATATTTAGTCAATCATATATCTTTCATAAATTAGACCTTGCCTGCCATGGTGTAATTGTTACAAGTTTTGGAGATTTTTCATAATTTTGAACAAAATCTTACTATTAAAATCACAAACTAAATTTAATCTGTAAACTTTAAAAAATCCGAGTACTTCACTGTTTCATGATATTATTATTTACATATTTAATAACCCATTTGAAAAAAAAAAAAAAAAATATTTAATCACAAAATATTTTACCAAATTCTAATTAAAAACTCAAAAAAAATAATAATAATTAAACATTACTTTGTCACTGCTGGTTTAATTTAGTTTTTACCTAAAACTTTGTAGACTCTATTCATGTCAAATTTATAAAAGTCCCAAATTTACTCTATAAACTTTACACAATTGAAATACTTGAAAAAGTGATAAATTTATATGTATAAAGAATTAACTAAAAACTTATTTCACCAAATTGTAAACAAAAAGATCTTTTAAAAATAATAATTAAACCCTGCTTTTTCACTGTCCGTTTAATTCGTTTTCTACCTGAAACTTTGTATACTTGTATTCACGTAAAATTTGTCACCTTCTGTTTAAGCAGGTACGGGCGTTTTCATTTGTCTACTGGCGCTGTGTGTAAGGGGTGTGATAGAGTTTTACCTCAAATTTCTCGCTCTGTTTGTGATACTTTTGTACTGGGGAGTTATTTCTTTGTTTTATCGGGATATGTCACACTGATCTTTAAATTGGACATTATTATTGACGAGGGTGTTAATAGTAATATGTCATATTGATTTTTGGTACACATATTAAGGTGTTAATAGTACAATGATGTGTGTTTTAGTGGTAAGTCATTTGGGCGAAGCGTGGGAGACCAAAGTTCAAATCTCATTGAGTACACTGACCTGCTGTGGTGGAAGCTGAAGGGGCAGATTCCCCAATCCCGTCTTGGCTGCACGTGAGTGAGTACTCCTGGTGTTATAGAGGCAACGATGAAGATTGGTCCTAGGTCTCCCATAGATTAGGACTAGTAGTTACCGATTCACCATGTGGTTAAAAAAAAATATGTCACATTGATTTTTAAATTGGACATTATTATTAGAGTTGTCTTTAGTGTGATTTTTTCTTGGCTGCACGTGAGTACTCCTGGTGTTATAGAGGCAGCGACGAGGATTGCTACTAGGTCTGCTACTAGGTCTCCCATAGATTAGGAGGTCTCCCATAGATTAGGACTGGTAGTTACCGATTCACCATGTGGTTAAAAAAAAAATATGTCACATTGATTTTTAAATTGGACATTATTATTAGAGTTGTCTTTAGTGTGATTTTTTGGAAGTTTTTCTAGTGGGTTTTTCTGGTTAATTTTTTCTAAAATCCGGCAGCAATTTATTGAAATCACAAGCTTGATGGGTAATCCCTACACAATCAAAGTGTCCTAAAACTTTTTCAAGGTACTAAATCCAAATATACAGTTAAAAACCAGTTTAAAAAACACAAATCAGAATTTCACCTCAAATTTTTCTACCAAATTCCAACACCAAAAAATCAAAAAAATTACAGTAAAAACAACTTCACTACTCTACTATTATTGACTATAGATTTAGTGAACGAACTACCAAGGTGATTATTGTAATGTCTCTACTACATAATTTTTTTTTTACCAAGTAGGGATAAGCCCTTGACACATCACTTGGTAACACGTCATGGCACTTTATGGTTTCCAGTGCTCCATGTCAACTATCCCTCAACCACTCGATCACTCTCCAGCGACTGTCCCAAGCTTCGTCCTACACACCCGGGTTCATTTACTACTGGCCACCTTTGGAAAGACCCCCCCTCCTCGCGATTTGCAAAGGGTAGCATGGAGGAACATCTGGCATTCACCATTTAATGTTCACAGGGTTATCTGTATGCTTGAACTTCACTTTGGATTCTGCGTAATTTTCTTATGCTCTGCCCTGTACGTGGCACGAGCAGGTTTCTTTCTCGCAGTTTCTGATCTCGGGCTTGCTACCCAATTGACGGTGATAAGGGGTTTTGGGAAGTCTACGGTTCCAGAACATTGCTGGGTTGCGTCAATCATAATGTGTTTGATTATGTGGTTTCTACTCTTGGTGCTGCTTCATTTCCACTGTTTGCTCTCTTCATGCGCTCTGCCATGGTTCTGAAACCCCGCATGCATTGGCGCTCATGGATCAAGTTATGGCGCTGGTGCTGTTGGGTAATGATCAGGTGATGTTTAATATTTATTTCTTTATGAAAAGGTTCTCCTGTCTTAAGACTCCTCTGTGCAGCGTTACTTAACATTTATTAATGGCTTCTCAGTATTCCTTGAGAGGGACTTCTCCTCTGGACTCCGGAGATGTGCGTTGACGGGGGCGACTTACCAGACTTACCATCAAAGTCCCGGGTAAGGGTTTTACCCTCAGACTGACGGATCCAGCAAAGTTGTTCTTGTAAAGTTTAGAACAGGGGTTTAGTTTTTTCTACGATTTACCAAAAAGGCCAACTAGTTACAGACCGACAGTAATTTAGGATTTTCTTTATGAATTAAACAGGGTGTATGTTATAGGAATATTGGAATCCCAACATGTGGAATTTGAACCACAATTGTTTATTGTAAATTGAGTTACTTCTACCAGGGTTTCGACCTGGAATTTCTTTTCTTTTCTTTTTACTGGATAGCAGCTTTTTTTTTTCAGTGTTATTTCTCCAGGATAATCCTGAAGGTATTTGATTACCACGAAATTACTGCTCTTTCCTTGAAATAATTTCCTGTGTGATAATACATATGAATTTCCAAAGTTTAATCAGCAATTGGTTTTGTTTTGCTACATTTGTTGTATGATGCAAATAATTCCCTTAGAAGATTTGTTTCTTAATTACATGGGAGGTCGCGACTGTAACAGCCTCGACCCTAGCTTCTTGTCTTACTTTCATTATGGCTGTTGCGGTTGCTTCAACATAATTCACTCTGTCATGCGTTGTTCCACATATATATATATATATCTATATATATATATCTATATATATATAGATATATATATATATATATATATATATATATATATATATATATATATATATATATATATATATATATATATATATATATATATATATATATATATATATATATATATATATATATATATATATATTTATTTATTCTCATTCCTCTGGTCGATGCCAGGGGTTTGGGCTAGGGTAATAATACTGTCCCTGCTTAATTCCGTCATAGCAACTGTTAAAGATAAAAATGTATGCCGTAACTAAGTTTCATATCTGTGTTTCATTCGTACTTGGCATATGTTGTTAGCAGATTTATAAAGTTGATAGCCACGACTTCTTTGATTTTGTCGTTATTGTTTTTTTTATGAAAGTATTTGAGCTTGCTTTTTACTGTGCTTGTCTATGACTGAAATAACGCTGGGTCCTTGCTTTAGTGGAAAGGTGACTTAAAGGGGTCGTTATTACATTCTTCTGTCTATTCATTATACAGTTAATTTCACAATAATTAACCACCCACTTACTGTTTAACTCGGCTACGCTAATGGCACCATTTAACCTGAGTAATTCCCACGAAAATGTTGCGCCCAGACATTTTCCGGCATTAGATTTTCGTTGTTTGTCTCAGTTGATTCACTGTTTTCTTTCTTATAACCTTTTACACGTCTTGGTGCACATATAATTTCAAGGGTTTGCCTCTGGTGGGTCATCCACTGATTTATAGCTGTTATATATTTAATTCTGGATATAGAGTTCTTAAGTTCTTACTGAAGGTAAAGTTATGATAATGGCATCCTGCATCATGTCCTCTGTTGTTCTTTAATGGGTTATAACGAAGTCCTGAGGCTCGCTTAATCTTATAGTTCAGATGTTTTGCAAGGACTGTAGTCATTATGTTTATATTTTCCTTTTTTTTTTTTTCGGATCGTTATAACCTTGCACTGTGCATCAACTATTTCTTGTATAATGCAGACAACCACATTTGCTAAATGGGTTCGTTTCTTTTCCAGAGTCTTAATGATGTCTACTGTTATTGTCATAACACTGTCTCAGTTTTCTTTTATTTTTTTTTAAGAACAAAAAATAATTCATAGCTACACAGAAGTTTCCTGTTTCACATAACACAGACTTACTGATTCACAACAGTTAAAATTTCCATACCTGTCTATTCGAAGTGTCAGAAATACTGTAACAGGACTGCTCACCTCTGCTCCCTGCGTTATGTAATCCTACTGAAGCGGAACCTTCTCTTGTCCGTCGCTTCTAATTTGCCTCCCAACCACGAGATTCGTCTTTCGGGACCAGAATCTCTCCCCCGTGCCCTCTTGCAGGCCACTGCCCTCAGCAAGAAAATCTGCACTTAGTGCTAGACTATCTGGTCCTCACCAGACTTAGTCGCTTTTTCTCTTTCCTTTTCTCTTCCTGTCCCAACAGCACAGAGCCTTCCCTTCTTCTCCCTTTCTGTTTTCCCGTTTTCCTCTCTCTGTCTGTCTCTACAGCACAGAGCCCCTTTTCCCCCCTTCCAAATCTTTTCCAGTCAGGGGAAAGAAAACAATTAGGGTTGGGAATCATGGCAACTGTCTTGCCTCTAACTTCCCCCTTGAGAAGTGGCTAGTTTCTTTTAAAAAAAAGAAAAAATTTCTTAAAAAAAAAAACAATCCTCTTTAAAAGAAAAGAACGAATATTATTTAAATTCAAACGATAATGTTGTCAATCCAGTTCATCATTTACCACAGTAAAATTAAATAATTACATTTAACTTGGGGCATTACATCTCCCCCTCCTGAAATTAGACATCGTCCCGATGTCCGTTGACCAGGAACAGTTCCGAATAGGCTTTCTTCATGAGCTCCTCATCTTCCCAGGTGGTCTCATCAGGCCCAAAGTGCTGCCATTGCACATTAACTTGGGTAATAGCTCGTTTCCGCAGCTGTACTTCTCTCCGGTCGAGAATGCTTAGCGGCTCGACCAAGACTTCTCCTTCCTGTTCGACCTGCACATGCAATATTCTAAATAAGCTTTCTTTTAAAGGAAACTTTTAGGCTGATCTATTGGATTAATCCTTACCTGTATATCCTGCCATTGGATCACATGTTTAGGATCATAAACGTATTTTCTTAACACCGAGACATGGAAGACATTGTGGACCCGGATGTGACTTGGTAGGGCGAGCTGGTAAGCCACCGACCCAATACTCGCCAAGATTTGAAATGGACCACAATATCGGGGTGCCAATTTGGCACACCCGCTCCATTGCAGTGTACTCTTTCTAGCTTGGATCCTCACATAAACATGGTCACCGACTTGGTATTCTTTGAACCTCCTCTTCCGGTCGACAAAGCTCTTTTGCCTGTCCTGGGAGGCTTTTAAATTTAAGGGTACCCTTTTCACCATATCCTCCATTTCCTTCAGCATTTCTAGTCCTAACCTTAATTTGTCTTCGGGTACAACCCAGCTTGAAGGTGTGCGGCATTTCTGCCCGTATAAGACCTCAAAGGGACTCATTTGTAGCGAGGTATGATACTCGTTGTTGTATGAAAATTCAACTAAGTGCAAATACTCCTCCCACTGCGTTGGTTGTTGCATTATATATGCTCTTAACATGTCTTCTGCCACCTGGCTCACCCGCTCTATTTGTCTGTCAGTTTGGGGGTGGTACACTGTACTGAAGTTCAGCTGTGTCCCCAAATCTGCAAACAATGTCTTCCAAAAGGCCGACGTGAATTTCACGTCACGGTCTGAAATTATCGTCTTCGAAAGTCGATGCAGTTTAAATACATTCTGCATGAAGATATGGGCAATCTATACAACACTGTAGGAGGATTGCACAGGTATAAAATGCGCTACTTTAATCAACTTGTCTACCACCACCATAATAGAGTCGTTATTCTTCTTTGTCTTAGGCAGCCCTGTTATAAAATCCATGGAAATGGTTTCCCACTTCCATTCCGGAATAGGGTTGCAACAACCCTGCTGGATGTTGATGCTCTGCTTTAATTTGTTGGCACTTTAGATACCGTGCTAAATACTCAGCTACATTTTTCTTCATACCTGGCCAATAGTACTCTTTCCGAAGCGCAGCGATCATTTTCTGATACCTTGGGTGGCCAGCATAGTGACTGATGTGAAATTCGTCCAGAATCAGATTTTTAAGACTGTTTTGATTAGGTACATATAGCATTTTTTTATAATACAACATTCCAACATTATCTACCTCATATCCTTGTTGATTCTTCTCGCTGGTAAACTGTTGTACTTGCTGTTTTGTTTGTTGGTATTCAGCATCTTGTTCTGCTGCCTTTTTTATCATTTCCTCGAAGGGACTTTTCCATTTGCTGAAGGAAATTTCATACAAACATTGTACCTTCCGACTCAGAGCATCAGCCACCCGATTTTCTTTCCCCTTCAGGTGTTTGATGTCGAAGTCAAAACCACTTAAGAAATCTACCCACCGTGCTTGTCTCGTATTTAAAGTGGGCTGGCTAAAATAATTGGTCAGACTGTGGTGGTCTGTCAGTAATAAAAATTTCCTCCCCACGAGATAATGTCGCCACATCTTCAAGGCGTGTATGACGGCTGTCAGTTCTAAGTCATAGGCAGAATATTTTCGCTCATGCTCTTTTAGTTTCCTTGACTCATAAGCTATTACTTTCCCTTCTTGCATTAACACACCTCCCACACCCTCCTTGCTTGCGTCAGTGCACACCACATAGTCCTTATTAGGATCGGCTATGCTCAAAATGGGTGCTGTGGTGAGCAGATACTTAAGCTGTTCAAAGCTTCTTTGACATTCCGGGGTCCATTTGAATGCTCTTCCCTTTTTCTGTAGGGAGGTAATAGGATACGCTACCCTTGAGAAACCTTCTACAAAGCGTCTGTAATACCCAGCTAACCCCATGAAGGACCTGATGTCTACTACATCTTTTGGTACGGGCCATTCCATTATGGTCCTTATCTTTTCAGGGTCCACTGCAATTCCTTCTTTTGTGATTACATGGCCTAAATACTGTATTTCTTCCTTGAAGAAATCGCACTTGCTGAACTTAGCATATAACTGGTGTTCTTGAAGGGTTTGTAGCACCAATCTAAGGTGTTCCTTGTGCTCTTCCATGGTATGGGAGTATATCAGTATGTCATCGATAAATATCAGCACAAATCTGTCCAAATATCAATGAAATACGTTGTTCATTAAGCACATGAAAGTTGCAGGGGCGTTAGTTAACCCAAAGGGTAGTACCACAAACTCATAATGCCCATACCTTGTTCTAAAAGTTGTTTTAGCTATGTCTTCCTCCTTAATCCTGATCTGGTGATAACCTGATCGCAAATCAATCTTGGAGAATACAGTTGCACCCTTCACTTGATCAAAAAGCTCATCAATCCGGGGTAGAGGATACTTGTTTTTGACTGTCAGTTTGTTCAGTTGAAGGTAATCTATGCACATGCGAAGGGTCCCGTCTTTTTTCTTAACGAATAACACTGGAGCTCCCCACGGAGACACACTGGGGCAGATATAATTTTTGTCTAACAGCTCCTGCAGCTGCATTTTTAACTCTGTTAACTCAGGTACACTCATTCTATAGGGTGCTCGAGATACCGGTGCTGCCCCTGGTATCAATTCGATAGTAAAGTCTATATCCCTCTTAGGCGGCAGTCCGGGAACCTCTTCTGGAAATACATCCGCAAACTCCTATATCACAGGGATATTATCCAACGTGGCTGTTTTATCTTTTGAGTCAGCATAGCCCACTTGGATGGCATAAATCTGACACCCCTTCCTAATGCATTTTGCTAACTGGGAGGCAGTTATTGGTCGGACCTGCACTGGCCGCTGAATTCCTTGCATCTCTTGCCTAACACTGAGTTCATCCCTATAATATATAACCTTAGTTTTGCAATCAACCAATGACCAGTGCTTTTCTAACCAGTCCATACCGATCAGAACATCATATGAACCAAGGGGGAGCACATTCAAATCTGCCATTACTGGCTGTCCTGCTATCTGCAGAGAGCAGTTATTGATTTTTGCAAGTACTCACCTCTTGGCTCCAGTCGCCAGCTGTACTAGCCATGGATTCTTGAATTTAGCAGGTTGCAGTTTACAATGCTCTACAACCTTAGGACTAATATAACTTAATGTGGCTCCAGGATCAATTAAAACAGCTATAGTAAGGTCTGAGATTTTACCTTCGAATTCCACCATGGTCGGCTGGTATTCCGCCTGACGGTCGTCCAAGGCTGCATTAATCCTCGGTATGTTACGTCCTACATCGCCGACTGTCGATGCTTCATGAATTTGGGATAGTTGTTCGGTTCCCTTTCGCTGCGGACAGTTTTTGATGTAGTGAGGCCCTCCGCAGCCCCAGCACTGTACTGGGGGTCTTGCTGTCCCCTCGCTGTCCATTCTGGCAGGCTGTTCGCTGACTCTGGACTCGCTGGTTGGCTTGGGTTTGAATGAGTTTTTCTGTGTAAATTTACTGTTCTGCCCCTTGCGAATTCCCTTACTTCCAATATTGCGATTTTCTTTGTTGTTCCCAGCTGACTTATTACCTCTTTTATCATTCCATCTTTTACCTGGAACTTCCCCTTTCTGTCTACTCTGTTGGTAACAAATCCTGGCTTTACGTATGGCTTCATCCATTGTCTTGGGATTGTCAAACTCAATCCTTTCTCGCATATACAGGGGTAAACTGCTGACAAATCTTTGCACCTTAGCTTTTTCCTCTCTAATATAAGGCACATAACGAAGCAAAGAAGTAAAACGGGTGATAAACTCGTCTATGGTCTGCTGCCCCAACCGCAACTCATGGAATTCCTTTGCCTTTTCATCGTAAAAATGCTCAGTTAGGTATCTTTCTTTGAAATACCTTTGAAATTTCTCCCAGGTTATGGTTACCCCCTTTACGATCTTAACTTCTTCCCACCACAGGGTGGCTTTTCCCTGCAGTTGGTAAATGGCCAATCGTGCCTTAAGATTATGATCGTATTTGTACAGCTGGAAGTATTTGTTCATGTTTATCAACCATGCCTCAGCTGCTTCCTCCTGTTCCCCGTGGAAGTGTGGCAGTTTAATCTTCTGGAATTCCCCTTGCAGCTCTACTCATTGCCTCTTTGAAGTCTGTTGTTCCGATGCATTATAAGGTCATTCCTCCCTCTCTTCCGACCCTTCAGGTTCCGTATGATGGTTCTGTTCTTCTGACATTCTCTGCTGTTCCACACTGGGATTTGCTGGTGGCTGGTTTTGTTTGTTAGACAAGCTTTTTATAATCCTTTCTTGTTCCATCGTTAGCCGTGCATTATCTTCACGTAACCGGGCCATTTTGTTTTTCAACTCCTGCACCGTCTCCAGAATACCTTGGTTTGTATTGCGAGCTTCCTCTCCAAGCTGTACCCATAGCTCAGGATTACTCTCTGGACCAAGTACAGGTCCCTGACCCATTGCATATCTACGGGTCGCACTGTCCCCTCTTCTCATGTTGTCAGTTCCCCGGTTCCCTGCCTGTAACATGGGAAAAGTAAATCAACATTTTAACTATATTTTTTATTCTATAGGAACAGGATAAATGATATGTGCTACTTTCTGTTTTCAAAATTGTGTTTTTTTTTTGCTGTATGTACTATTTTAATTTCAATGTCACTGTCAATTTCAATTTTAGTTCCAGTTCCCAGAGGCCTCAGTTTTTGTAACCGATGCTCTGATACCACTTGTAATGTCTCTACTATATAATTTTATTTTTACCAAGTAGGGATTAGCCCTTGACACATCACTTGGTAACACATCATCGCACTTTATGGTTTCCGGTGCTCCATGTCAACTATCCATCAACCACTCAATCACTCTCTGGCGACTATCCCAAGCTTCGTCCTACACACCCAGGTTCATTTACTACTGGCCACCTTTGGAAAGACCCCCGCCTCCTCGCAATCTGCAAAGGGTAGCATGGAGGAACATCTGGAATTCACCATTTAATGTTCACAAGGTTATCTGTACGCTTGAACTTCACTTTGGATTCTACGTAATTTTCTTATGCTCTGCCCTGTATGTGGCACGGGCAGGTTTCTTTCTCGCAGTTTCTGATCTCGGGCTTGCTACCCAATCGACAGTGATCAGGGGTTTTGGGAAATCTACGATTCCAAAACATTGCTGGGTTGCATCAATCATAATGTGTTTGATTATGTGGTTTCTACTCTTGGTGCCGCTCCATTTCCACTGTTTGCTCTCTGCGTGTGCTCTGCCATGGTTTCGAAACCCCGCATGCATTGGCGCTCATGGATCAGGTTATGGCGCTGGTGCTGCTGGGTAATGATCAGGTGATGTTTAACATTTCTTTCTTTATGAAAAGGTTCTCCTGTCTTAAGACTCCTCTGTGCAACGTTACTTAACATTTATTAATGGCTTCTCGATATTCTTTAACAGGGACTTCTCCTCTGGACTCCGGAGTTGTGCGTTGACGGGGGCGACTTACCAGACTTACCATCAAAGTCCCAGGTAAGGGTTTTACCCTCAAACTGACGGATCCAACAAATCTGTTCTTGTAAAGTTTAGAACAGGGGTTTTAGTTTTTTCTACGATTTACCAAAAAGTCCAGCTAGTTACAGACCCACAGTAATTTAGGATTATATTTATGAATTAAACAGGCTGTATGTTATAGGAATATTGGAATCCTGACATGTGGAATTTCAACCACAGTTTTTTATTGTAAATTGAGTTACTTCTACCAGGGGGTCGATGTCAGGGGTTTGGGCTAGGTTAATAATACTGTCCCTACTTAATTTTGTCATAGCAACTGTTAAAGATAGAAATGTATGCCGTAACTATGTTTCATATCTGTGTTTCGTTCGTTCTTGGCATACGCTATTAGTAGATTTATAAAGTTGATAGCCACGACTCCTTTGATTTTGTTGCCATTATTTTTTTTATGAAAGTATTTGAGCTTGCTTTTTACTATGCTTGTCTATGACTGAAATAACGTTGGGTCCTTGCTTTAGTGGAAAGGTGACTTAAAGGGGTCGTTATTACGTTCTTCTGTCTATTCATTATACATTTAATTTCACAATAATTAACCACCCACTTACTGTTTAACTCGGCTACGTTAATGGCACCATTTGACCTGAGTAATTCCCACGAAAATGTTGCGCCCAGACATTTCCCGGCATTAGATTTTCGCTGTTTGTCTCAGTTGATTCATGTTTAGTCAATTTAGGGTTCCTAAATTGATGTCATTAATTGTCAACCCGGGGCTCGTAAGCTGATGAAGTGAAGGTGTACTATATGTACTTAAGCAACCTCTTAGAGTTTTTGTCGTTTGGGGGTGTTGTTTGTGGTTGATTTATCTTCCTAAAATGGAATGATGATTATAGACAGATGAGTGCAAGTGTGTGAAAAGTGAGTTCTAGATGAGTGAAAGTGTGTGATTGGTGATTTCTAATTACTTGCTGAATTTGTAAAGGAAAAGAACTTGAAAGAAATGAATAACTTACAATGACTTGAAAGCAAATGACCACGTTCTAATGGCATTAGTCTCTACTCATATTGCTGCAAATAAAAGAAACAAGAAAATCACTTCAAGGATTGATGATAATGGTTATCTCTTCCTAACTCCCTGCTTCTACCACATAGTACTGTGTAAAACATGATTAGGAAGTAGCTGAAGACAAATCCAAGAATTGATAAAAACTCTAAATGACAAATTATAACACTACTAAGCCTTTTCCATCATACTGCTTCCTACATATGTGATTATGTGTAACAAGTGGAAAAAGTATTAGTGCCACAAGCCAAGACTACTTAAAAACAAGCTGCAATTAATTAGTGTTCTGTTCTCTGAAAGATAAACCATTCATGATAAAGAGAGCATAAATTAGTTAGCATCCAACTTGTAAAACTAAGCTAAAAACTAATCTAGAAAACAGAGTAAAAAGGGCAGCATTACGAATAAGACAACTGCAACTACCATTAGATATTAAAGCAAATACAACACACTCAATCCCGGGTTAAAACCTGCAAAGAAGCAAATCTGATCAGTGAAAATAAAGGCTGCAGCAATGAAAAGAAATCAAGCTGTACATAAATCAAGAAAAGGAAATGCTGTATGTGAAATAAAGAAATTGCAGAAGTATAAACATGAAATACTTATACAAGGGCAGTTATGAACGGGAGCCCTCCATCCATACAACCCACAGAAAACTCAGATGCTTTAAAACTTCAAAACAACACTGTTTCCATTACTTCATATGCAGAAATACATAGTCAAAAGTGCTGGAACAACTCTATAAAAACAGAGTTCAAAAATACGCTAAAATTCTCACAAGTTCATAAACTACAGCAGCTAAAAAGTTAACATAAGCGTACGCAGACACAAGTATTTATAGGCATCTGCAAGATGGCCTAATGCGTAAAGCATAAAACAGAAAATAAACTGAATATCATGCGTATTAAAGGTGCAGTGAACACGTCATATGCTTCATGGTCGAGCTGGAGGTCCTGGTCGTTATGGGCAATGAATCCAACATTAGATCATGTTCCCCACGGCTTACAAAACACGGACAAGTCATCTTTTCCACCGACGTGACCAAACAGCTTACGCATCAACGTTAAGCTGCCTTTATTTGACCGTAACTTGACCCCCTTTGACCGGAGGTACAGATGACGTGGCTGGCTGAACTGATGGCACAGGAACCTCGAGCACATATATTCCAACATGCCCATGTGGCTCGTTCTACAAAATAGCACGTGGAACCTTGAGATCAACAAAATGGCTGCGGAATCATCAGATGGCTGCGGAATCGCTGAATGGCTGCGGAATTGCCAGTCAGCTGCGGAATCTCTGCAAATATGTCAAAAACTAAACAAAACAGTCACCCATTAGCAAAGCTCACTTGATCATGTTTAATGACAACTAATGTAATGATCTGGGTGGAAAATGAGGCAAAAGAGAGAGGAAAGTGATGCAAACAATAGGTAATGATGGATGATAAGGTGTAAAGTAGAGGCTCTACATACCCCCACTACGAGGGCATTGCATGTCCTCATGCAAAAACACTGATTAATCAACTTGCTGTGATGCCTCTGCCAAGCCATCCAATCTCCTCTTCTTTCTCTGTGTAGACACATTGACCCTTGGCTTCTTTACTAAGCATCTGAACTTTAGGTTGATCAAGGCTCTGTTTAGCCTTTTGCATTTCTTCCTTAACTTTTTGTTACTTCTTTGCCATAGGCCCAAATGTAACATGGTGTTATCATGAATCATCTTATCCAATTTGGCTTGCTCTTTCAACTTTTCATTTTCTTGCATGATATGTCGATTTAGAACCTCAATCTCAAAAATTTCCTGTTTTAAGGAGTGGACTTGTTGTTCTAAAGGTTGAACATTGCTTGGGCCAGCAACTGCTTGCTCCAATGTCTCCAGATAATTATACATTTTCTGCTGCTCCGGGTCAACCTCAGGTGACTTTTTGGGACTTGGTTCATAATCAAATTCAGATCCGTGTTCATGCTCAAGTTCATGTTCAAATGGACTTTCCTCACGTGGAGGACTAGTCTCAATATGCTCAGCGTGTGGAGGACTTTTCTCCAAGTCAGGACTTGTAGCACCTTTTTGAGGTGAGCTTAAGTCAATGAAGAATGACTGTTTACCCTTTATGGCCCCTACTTTTTCTGTTTTGTAATCTGCTACTCCTTCTTACAGAGGTGGTACTCTGTTTTTCTTTTGGTACTTTTTGCTTTTGTTTTTCCTCCTTTTTGGAAAGGGCAGTTTTATGAAGTTTGGCCATTCTTTGAGCTAAGGGCTGAGTGTCTTCCTCACTAGAATTCTCAGGAGTGAGGTAAGTTTCTTGGACTACAGATTTACCTTTATCTTGCTTTTGTTTCTTCCTCCCTTCTTTTCTTTTCTGAGCAATTTCTTGAGCAAGTTCTGAAAGAGTTTCAGTGATAATTCCTTGGGCTGCTTGGTTATCATCTTCAGTAAATCCAGGATCAATTTCCTGTTCAGGATGCTGTATATCAGTTTCCTCATCAAACTGTTCTTGAACAGTTTCCTCTTGGGCAGTTGTTTCAGGAATGGTGGTATCAGGAACAATAGTTTCTGTTTGGGCAATAGTTTCTTGGTTAACCCCCTCTCCTCTTTTTCTTCTACTTCTTTTTGGTACTTGAGGGGACCCTCCAGAAGTTTCTCCTAATTCTTGAAAATGATTTCTTATGAGAAACCTCTCCCATGTGTCTCTTTTTGATTTCAATTGTTCCTCAACTAGCAATTTCACAAGACCGTGATGATATAAATGTGCTTCAATATTTCTGGGGTTCCTTTGGACAATTGCACACATTTTCTTAAGACTTGAAAGTAGAAAGTATGGGAGGTTAATATCATCTCCTAGAAAATGCATCATAACCTTTGCATGGTAAACATATAAGACCCCAAATCTTCCCTCACAAGTGAAAAATTTTTGCACTAATAAGAGTAAAGTTGTCCATTCCTCCTTAACATAAGAAACATGAATCCCTTTTGTAAAGATGCTGGTATCCATACCTGGGTTTTTTAAGATTTGTTTCCATTGCTGATCTTGAACTGACCGGTTCTTGAAACACCTTTCTTCAGTCTGTGGAAGTGAGGTAGCTTGTGCTATGCTGCTCTCAGTGACTGTGAATTGTAAATCCCCTATCTCCACGTGATTATCTTTTTCTCTGAAGGACCGTGCAAAGGCCTTCGTAACCTCCTTATGGTAGCCTCTGAACTTCTGGATGCATTGTAACCAGTTTGCCTTTTGTAATGCCTCTTTAACCTGAGGATAACCCTCCAGAAACTTTGAACCCTCCGGTTCTGCCCTTAAGAGCTTCCCCATTGGCTTTTACGGCTCTGTTCTATTTAAAACACGGCTTCAAAATGGCCTTACACAGTCAATTCACGGCTTTGTTCTAGAACACGGCTTCAACAAGGGTCTTACACAGTAAATTCACGGCTCTGTTTTGGAACACAGCTTTAAAATGGCCTTGACTTAGTGAATTTACGGCCTCAACACAGTGGATTATGGTTTTAGCTCTGGATACGGCCATAACAGACCTCCACTGGTGATTTAGAATTAGCGGAGAGGAAAAACAGAGTATGGTGAATGGTAGCAGCGTAGTGAGCACAACGTAAATGGAATGAAACAGTGTGAGTGGAAATGAAACAGCGGAAGTGAAATGATATGAGTGTAAGAGGGTAGAAGGGTTATGGAATAATGAATGGAAACGGCTATGTCCTTAGGTTTCGGTTTCGGAGTTACACTTGGCTGCGTGAGTTAATGTCATTAGAGACGTAGTACATTAGGCTACGTCACTTAGGTACGAGATCTTAATGGAAGAAGCAGCCGCAAGTGAAATTCAAAATCGTGGTAATCAAGGACTGATAGACTTGGGAGATACGTGGGTATATGGTCGCATGACTGGTAATCATTACATTTAGTGGCAAGAAACATAACCTAGAAAACTTGCATAATGAAATAACTGTAAGTTTAGGATTTAAACCATACCTCAGATTCCCGCTTAGATTTGCCTTTGATGACTTGCCACTAACCCTTCACTGATTTATGGTTGTTGCATGACTATTTTCCATTTATTATTGATGACTACTGAGCTGTAAAGAAATTTCAAACAGACTGTGTATTTTTTTTTTTATGCAGGTGCAGAGGGCTGCGGAATGGCTGAACGGCTGCAGAATCGTCAAACAGCTGCGGAATCTGCAGTAGTAACCTCCGACTGCACAAAAACAACTTTAACTATCTAAAAATGACTTTATTGATGGAATGGAATGTAGTGAGTGGATGGATGAATGAAAAAAATGAGGTGGAGTGAAAATGAATGAAATGGTGGATGAAATGGTGGTGATGATGAAATGAGATGAAATAAGGAGAGAAAGAGATTTTTTTTTTTTTGGAAAACATGAGGTGTCAGGTGACCCTGATTTTCACCTCAGGTTTTTTGTATGAGACTGCCAATCAGAGATTGGTTTTCAGGCTCATACATTTATTCTTTTTTTTTTCTTTTTTTTTTTTTGAATCCTTCTCCACCAACCTGATTGCAGAATCTTCTTTGAACAATTTGACAAACTCTTCTTTTGAGAATGGCTTCTGGTAGATTTTCAAGCGGTGGCCATTCACAATAAGAGGAGTATGAAATTCATCAATAGTTTTTACTCGAACTGCTCCATTGCTAAAGACTTCATCAATCTCATATGGCCCAAGCCAATGAGTTTGAAACTTTCCTTTGAAGTCTTTGAATTTTGAATCAAACAATAGAGCCCAATCTCCTTTCTGAAACTTTCTTTCCTTGATATGACGATCATGCCACTTAGATCTTTGGTGCTGAACTAGATCGGTCCTTAAAATTGCATCTTGTCTTATTTCATCTAGCTCATTTAGCTGGTCCATTCTGTGTCTTTGAGCTTCTGAGAGGCTCATTCCCAATTGGACTGCCATCTTGAAGGTCTTGATTTGGAACTCAATAGGAAGCAGGACTTCCTTCCCATAAACAAGTTCATAGGGAGAATGTCCTGTTGTGTTCTTCCATGTGGTTCTATAGGCCCATAAGGCTTCAGGGAGCCTTTCCGCCCAATCTCTTCTATGAAGATGAACAGTCTTGGTGATAATGCCTTCAAGAACTTTATTGGTAGATTCCACTTGACCATTGGATTGCGGATGGTAGGGAGTAGATGTTCTGTGCTTGATCTTATATTCCTCCATCAGCTTCTCCATCAATTTAGATGTAAACTGGCTGCCTTGATCTGTCACAATTTCCCTTGGGACACCAAAACGAGTGAAAATATCCTCAAAAAGAAATTGAACAACTGAATTTTCAGTGGCAGAAGGCAATGCTTTTTCTTCTACCCACTTAGTAACATAATCAGTACAAACCAGTATATACTTCTTTTGTTTTGATGGTGGATTAATTGGTCCAACGAAATCTAGAGCCCATTTCTCAAAGGGTTCGATGCATACCTGAGGCTGTAGAGGCATTTCATTTGAAGGAGTTGGTTTCCCAACTCTTTGGCAGCTGTCACACCTTTTAACATACTGCTTTGCATCTTTAAAGAGAGAAGGCCAATAATATCCTAGAGAAAGGATTTTATAGGCTGTCCACTTGTCCGCAAAGTGCCCGCCGCATGGTTCATCATGACATGCCTTAAGGATGTCAGGCATTTCATCTTCCCGAACACACCTTCTGATTATACAATCTGGCCCTGTTTTGAACAATTCATTAGAAATCCAAGAATAATGTGAACTCTCCCGAATGATTTTCCTTTTCTCATTAGGAAATAAGTGTAGAGGTAGCTTCCCTGTAACTAGATAATTAGCCATATCTGCATACCAAGGAGTCTTGGTAGTCACTGCAAACAAGTATTCATCTGGAAACTTATCTTCTACTGGAGAATCTTCATTAGTGTTTTGGATTCTAGACAAGAAATCAGCTACTGTGTTTTGCTTTCCAGGTCTATCTAACACAGTAATGTTAAATTCTTGCAAAAGTAAAATCCATCTTGTAACTCTACCATTAGTGACAGGTTTGTTCATTAAATATCTTATGGCAGAGTGATCAGTATGGACAAAGGTTTCATAGCCGGTTATGTAGTGTCTAAACTTATTAATCGCATGTACCACAGCTAGGAACTCTTTTTCTGTAACAGTATAATTTAACTCAGTGGGAGTCAAATTCTTACTTGTGTAATAAATGGCATAAGGGATCAAATCCTTTTGTCCCAAAACAACTCCTAGAGCTGTATCTGAAGCATCAGTAGAAATGTGGAAAGGGAGTTTCCAATTTGGTCCCCTTAAGATGGGTGCTTCAGATATTCTAGACTTTAAAGCTTCAAAGGCAGATTGACACTCAGGATCCCATTTAAACTCACAGTCTTTGGTAAGCAATTTGAAAAGAGGAGATGCTATCCTAGTGAAGTTTTCAATAAATCTTCTTTAATACCCAGTAAACCCAAGAAAATTTCTAACATCCTTCTGGCAATTTGGAACAGGTAACTTAGAGATGACTTCAACTTTGCATCTATCAACCTTAATTCCATCTCCTGAAATATGATGTCCTAAAACAATCCCTTCAGTAAACATCATAAAACACTTTTCATGACTTAAAGAAAGATTTGTTTCCTTACATCTTACCAGTACTTTTTCCAAATTTTCCAAAGCTTCTTCAAATGTATTACCATAAACTGTGAAATCGTCCATGTATACCTCTACACAATCATGAATCAGATCTGAAAAGATTCCTAATACAGCCCTTTGAAATGTAGCAGGTGCATTGCACAATCCAAAAGGGAGTACTCGGTAGGCAAAAGTTCCCCAAGGACAAGTAAATGTGGTTTTGTCTTGATCTTCAGGTGCTACCTGAATTTGATTGTACCCACTAAAACCATCCAAGAATGAGAAATACTTTTTACCTACTAAAGTGTCTAGTACCTGATCAATAAAAGGTAGAGGGAAATGATCCTTTAATGTTGCCTTATTCAATTCTCGATAATCAATGCAAACTCTCCATTTACCATTCTTTTTGGGCACTATAACCAAGGGAGAAACCCATTGGCTATCTGAAATGGGGTAAATGAAGTTTACCTTGAGCAATTTCTGAAGTTCTTCTTTCACGATTTCCCTAAGGTTTGGATTCATCCTTCTTTGTGGTTGCCTAATAGGTCTGCTATTCTCTTCAATGTAGATGTGATGAATACAAGTCTTAGGATCGATTCCTTTCATGTCAGTGTATTCCCATGCAAAGGCAGTGGAATGTTTTTGCAACAGTTTAGTTAATTCTTCTTGTTGTGGTCTTCCCAAGTTTTTGTTAATGTTTAATGTTTTTCCTGGGAGGATTTCAACTGTAGAACTACCAAACTCTTCCATTGAGAAGAGAGACATTTGTCTAGAGGAGAGATATTCAATGTCTGCATCTATCTGAAAATGTTCAGAGTCATATTCTAAAGATACTTCAAAATTTTCTAATGTATTTAGAATTTGACTATCCTCACTGATCTCAGAGATGGTTAGAACTGGTTGTATAGTATCTTCATCCTCTACCCATTCATCTTCTCCTATTTCTGTTATAGCCTTTGCTGGAGGATACAAGTTGAATTTCTTGGTGGAATTACCATCTGATATATACATGTCTCCAGACCTACAGCTTATGAAAGCATCAGCTGTGGCCAGCCAAGGTCTTCCTAATATAAGAGGATGTCCTCCTAGATTGTTCTTGGGAGTTAAAATCATAAAATCAACTGGATATTCCCAAGAATCTAGAGAGACTGGAATATCTTCCAATACACCATCAGGTTTAATGATTGATCTATCTGCAAGTTGCAGCAAAGTAGGTGTAAAGAGAAGGTTAGGAAGCTTTAACTGATCCATGGTCTGTCTACTCATGATGTTGATAGCGGCTCCTAAGTCAATTAAAGTATTTGGGATTTCAACCCCATTAATATGAGTTTTGACAATAGGACTACCGGGATCCACATACTTTTGCATGGTAATCTTACCCATCATAATGTCTACAATTTTTCCAACTAGATGTATCCTTTTGGTATCTCTGGTTCTTTTTACTGTTTTCTTCAAACTCAACTCCTTTATTGTCTTTGCTAGAATGGGAATTTCCTTAATGGCTTGTAACAAGGGGATCTTGATACAGGAATTCTTCAATTCATCTAAAAAGCTATAGTCAGGCAACCAAATTTGCTTTTCCACCCCTTTGTCAATTTGCAATCTTTCAGGAAAAGGAGGTGTAGCTAAAGATGTAGGTTGCTCAACTATGGGAGTTGTAGAGATTGATTCTTTTTCTTTTTGGATATTTTGGTTTTGAAGTGATACTTCAGAACCTTTATTGACTTTGAGAGATTCTTCCTCAGAAATGCTTGGTTGTTGGGCACTTGTAGAAGGTTGATCTAAGATTCTACCTGATCTGATTTGTACTTCATTGAGAGGAACAACCATATAGGTAGGGAATGGTTGACCTTCCATCATGTAAGCATTTTGAGGGTTCCTATTATTCGGATTTGGTAATGGCTGAGAGGGAAGTTGATTTGATTTCTGCTGGGAGAGTTGAGAATTTTGATTTTGTGGAGGAGGTTGTTGTTGTTGAGGGTATGGCAATGATAGTTGTTGACCTTGATTTGGAAGTTGTGGAGCTTGCTGATTCTGAAATGATGGAGGATATTGATAGAATTGAGCAAGTCTCGCATAAGGATTTTGCATACTTTGCATCCATGCTTGAAAAGCATTTTGAGGTTGAGGCCAAGGTTGTTGCCAAGGATTCCAATTTGGTTGGGATTGAGAATTCATAGAGTTGTTAAACCCTTGATTCTGTTGTCCCTGCCAAGGTCTCCTTGCAATAAAACAGAGAGATTCAAGTGTATCTGGATCTTCTTGAAAGACTGCTTTGAGGCCAGGAATTGAAGGACAATCCTTGGTCTCATGAGTTTCTGAGCAAATTACACATGTTTCTACAACGTGTGCATCTAAGGGACATTCCCTTAAAGCATGTTTCTTTCTACATTTCGGGCAAAAGATAGCCAAAGCCTCAGCTTCTGCTTTTTGTTTATTGTGAATCTTAAGGGTATCAAGTTGTTCACTAAGACTCCCTAAGATGTCAGTTTTAAATTCATCAAGCATACTGCCGATTTCAGCCCTACTCACTGATCCTGTTGCAGATTTATTTGCCCTAAGGAGAGAAGGATCTCTAGGCCCTTTTTGAGTTTTTGATTTGCCCCTTGAGAGATGGATACAAAGTTCTGCTATATCATTGAGAGAAAGTTGAGAAATATCCCCTTTCCCCATCATGTTTAAGATGTCTATCCATTCATCCCTAATGGCTTTTAATAAGAGGGCTTTTAAGGTCTCTTCATCCAAGGTACTCATTTTTGCTCTCTTCAAGTTATATTGAAATCTTTCAAGTAAATCTTCTAAGCTCTCATCTTCTCTTTGCATCATTTTAAATACCTCGTGCTTGTGATTAGTAGGCATACAATAGTCCAAATACCTATCCAAAAAGGTTTGTTTCATTTCATCCCAAGTCCTAATGGATTGAGTGAGTAACCCCATGAACCATTTTAAAGCTTGATCTTTTAATGTTGAGGGGAACAATTTGAGTTTCTGAGTATCATCCAGATAGTCATAAGTTCGACACACAACTTCAAACTCAAATAAGAATGTTTCAGGGTCCTCAGTCCTTAACCCATGGAAGTTAGGGAGGACAGATGGTGATATGTTTTTCATGGTGGCTCGGGAATCCTCATTAACAATGGGAAACCCAAATGAATTATCCCCATCTCTATTTCCTCCTCCAATGGGACCTCTACCTCCTCCATTATTATTGTTATTTCCTCCTCCTCCTCTACCTCTACCTCTACCACCTCCTTCTTCCTCTGCCATGATGATTCTCCTAGGGATTTCAAAATCTTCTGGTTCCTCTACAAAGGGTGAATGAGAAGAGATTTCTCCTTCTTCTTCAGGTGATTCTACTTCCTCAATTACAATTGGTCTTCCTGTGGGAGAAAGAGAAGAGTCTCTTCCTGGTTCAAACTCAATAGAAGGTGTAGGAGAGTCAACTCTTGGCTCTTGAATTCCAGGAATTCTAGGACTAGGAGTTTCGGTTGGAGATAAGGGAGGTGTCTCTTGTCTATCCCTTGAAGCAGATGGACTTGTAAAAATTGAACTTCGAGCTCTAGCTAAAAACCTTCCCCTAGAATCTCTAGCTCTATGCATGTCATTTTTTATTTTTCTTCAAGTCAAGTTAATAGTTCTTTTTCTGATCTTCCAGGTCACTCTAGGTGCAAGAAGAGAGCATACTCAAGAAACTACTAAATCAATAACTTTCTCTTTTCTGATCCTCCAGATCACTTTGAAGTGCAAGAGGAGAGCATACTTTGATAGGTTATCAACTTCTTTCCTTAAAATTTTTATGTTTTTTTTTTTAAGAATATGGCTACTTAATTTCACTTCCCCGGCAACGGCGCCAAAATGTTTAGTCAATTTAGGGTTCCTAAATTGATGTCATTAATTGTCAACCCGGGGCTCGTAAGCTGATGAAGTGAAGGTGTACTATATGTACTTAAGCAACCTCTTAGAGTTTTTGTCGTTTGGGGGTGTTGTTTGTGGTTGATTTATCTTCCTAAAATGGAATGATGATTATAGACAGATGAGTGCAAGTGTGTGAAAATTGAGTTCTAGATGAGTGAAAGTGTGTGATTGGTGATTTCTAATTACTTGCTGAATTTGTAAAGGAAAAGAACTTGAAAGAAATGAATAACTTGCAATGACTTGAAAGCAAATGACCACGTTCTAATGGCATTAGTCTCTACTCATATTGTTGCAAATAAAAGAAACAAGAAAATCACTTCAAGGACTGATGATAATGGTTATCTCTTCCTAACTCCCTGCTTCTACCACATAGTACTGTGTAAAACACGATTAGGAAGTAGCTGAAGACAAATCCAAGAATTGATAAAAACTCTAAATGACAAATTATAACAGTACTAAGCCTTTTCCATCATACTGCTTCCTACATATGTGATTATGTGTAACAAGTGGAAAAAGTATTAGTGACACAAGCCAAGACTACTTAAAAACAAGCTGCAATTAATTAGTGTTCTGTTCTCTGAAAGATAAACCATTCATGATAAAGAGAGCATAAATTAGTTAGCATCCAACTTGTAAAACTAAGCTAAAAACTAATCTAGAAAACAGAGTAAAAAGGGCAGCATTACGAATAAGACAACTGCAACTACCATTAGATATTAAAGCAAATACAACACACTCAATCCCGGGTTAAAACCTGCAAAGAAGCAAATCTGATCAGTGAAAATAAAGGCTGCAGCAATGAAAAGAAATCAAGCTGTACATAACTCAAGAAAAGGAAATGCTGTATGTGAAATAAAGAAATTGCAGAAGTATAAACATGAAATACTTATACAAGGGCAGTTATGAACGGGGGCCCTCCATCCATACAACCCACAGAAAACTCAGATGCTTTAAAACTTCAAAACAGCACTGTTTCCATTACTTCATATGCAGAAATACATAGTCAAAAGTGCTGGAACAGCTCTATAAAAACAGAGTTCAAAAATACGCTAAAATTCTCACAAGTTCATAAACTACAGCAGCTAAAAAGTTAACATAAGCGTACGCAGATGCAAGTATTTATAGGCATCTGCAAGATGGCCTAATGCGTAAAGCATAAAACAGAAAATAAACTGAATATCATGCGTATTAAAGGTGCAGTGAACACGTCATATGCTTCATGGTCGAGCTGGAGGTCCTGGTCGTTATGGGCAATGAATCCAGCATTAGATCATGTTCCCCACGGCTTACAAAACACGGACAAGTCATCTTTTCCACCGACGTGACCAAACAGCTTACGCATCAACGTTAAGCTGCCTTTATTTGACCGTAACTTGACCCCCTTTGACCGGAGGTACAGATGACGTGGCTGGCTGAACTGATGGCACAGGAACCTCGAGCACATATATTCCAACATGCCCATGTGGCTCGTTCTGCAAAATAGCACGTGGAACCTTGAGATCAACAAAATGGCTGCAGAATCATCAGATGGCTGCGGAATCGCTGAATGGCTGCGGAATTGCGAGTCAGCTGCGGAATCTCTGCAAATATGTCAAAAACTAAACAAAACAGTCACCCATTAGCAAAGCTCACTTGATCATGTTTAATGACAACTAATGTAATGATCTGGGTGGAAAATGAGGCAAAAGAGAGAGGAAAGTGATGAAAACAGTAGGTAATGATGGATGATAAGGTGTAAAGTAGAGGCTCTACAATTCACTGTTTTCTTTCTTATAACCTTTTACACGTCTTGGTGTACATAAAATTTCAAGGGTTTGGCTCTAGTGGGTCATCCACCGATTTATAGCTGTTATATATTTAATTCTGGATATAGAGTTCTTAAGTTCTTACTGAAGGTAAGGTTATGATGATGGCATCCTGCATCATGTCCTCTATTGTTCTCTAATGGGTTATAACGAAGCCCCGAGGCTCGCTTAATCTTATAGTTTAGATGTTTTGCAAGGACTGTAGTCATTATGTTTATATTTTCCCATTTTTTTTAATTTTTTTTTCGGATCGTTATAACCTTGCACTGTGCATCAACTATTTCTTGTATAATGCAGACAACCACATTTGCTAAATGGGTTTGTTTCTTTTCCAGAGTCTTAATGATGTCTATTGTTGTTGTCATAACACTGTCTCAGTTTTCTTTTATTTTTTTTTAAGAACAGAAAATAATTCATAGCTACACAGAAGTTTCCTGTTTCACATAAGACAGACTTACTGATTCACAACAGTTAAAATTTTCATACCTGTCTATTCGAAGTGTCTGAAATACTGTAACAGGACTGCTCACCTCTGCTTCGTGCGTTATGTAATCCTACTGAAGCGGAACCTTCTCCTGTCCGTCACTTCTAATTTGCCTCCCAACCACGAGATTCGTCTTTCGGGACCAGAATCTCTCCCCCGTGACCTCTTGCAGGCCACTGCCCTCAGCAAGAAAATCTGCACTCAGTGCTAGACTATCTCGTACTCACCAGACTTAGTCACTTTTTCTCTTTCCTTTTCTTTGCCTGTCGCAACAGCACAGAGGCTTCCCTTCTTCTCCCTTTTTGTTTTCCCGTTTTCCTCTCTCTGTCCGCCTCTACAGCACAGAGCACCTTTTCCCCCCTTCCAAATCTTTTCCAGTCAGAGGAAAGAAAATAGTTAAGGTTGGGAATCATGGCAACTGTCTTGCCTCTAACTTCCCCCTTGAGAAGTGGCCAGTTTCTTTTTAAAAAAAGAAAAAATTTCTTTAAAAAAAAAACAATCATCTTTAAAAGAAGAGAACTAATATTATTTAAATTCAAACGATAATGTTGTCAATCCAGTTCATCATTTACCACAATAAAATTAAATAATTACATTTAACTTGGGGCATTACAATTATCATGATGCAGAAACATAAGCACACGATACATGCACTTGACTGACAAAGTAGCACGAGGAAAATTGACCACCATAATGCATGTGGTTTTAAATGGGTGGAAAACACTACCAATTAACACTAGGTTATTATAGGTGTAGGTCAAAAATGCTGGAATATACATGTGGGGTTTCGGGTATATATTAATCAATATATATATATATATTTTGCTTTAAATGTGTTTGGACTATTTTGTATTAACTATTTAAAGTTTTATATTTCTTATGATTGGTAAATTAATTAGACATTAGAGTTTAATTATTTTTTCTCTATTTTATTTCGGTTAATTTTTTTACTAATAAAAATAATATAAAAATTAAATTTTAATATATCATTTAAATAAAAAATTATTTGTCAAATGTTTTATATCAATAAATAAATAAACAAACAATTAATTATTTAATATATTATTATTGTTTTTTCAAATAAAAAATAAATTTTCCCCTCCCTTATTTAAATGATTAATTATTATATATAATTGATTAAAACAATAAACTATGTTATTTATATTTTTAAATGTTAAAATGGAAATATATAATTGATTAAAATAATAAACTATGTTATTTCTATTTTTAAATGTTAAAATGGAAATATATATTAATTTGTAAAAAAAAATTAATTTCATTATGAAGTATATATTTTATTACCAAATTTAAGAAATTTTATAAAATTATTTATTTAATTTATTTTTTGAAAACCAGCTTTAGTTTTATATATATATATATATATATATATATATAATGTAGAAATATAACCACATAAAACTTAGACTTGCACTTGACAAAGTAACATAAGAGAAATTGACAACCACATATATACTATGGTGTTAAATTTGCGGAGAACACAAATTAACACTATGTTTAGAGTATTACACTTAGGGTTAAATTGAGGGAAAATATTAGAAATAATAATAATAATATATATGTGCGGTTTACTATATATATTGATTTTTTGTTTCGAGATGCTTTACAATTTGATATGAGAGAGATGTTGTTCAAAGTTACATCTAAAATTTAAAGAATAATTATATTAACAAATTAAAAAAATATTAATAACAAAAGCAAAATCAATGTTGAAAATAGATAAATACTTCAATTTCCACTTGCAATTGGTTAGCGTTCTAGTTGCGGGTACCTAGGGTTTCAGTTTGTCATTTGTCTCCTACTCTCCTCCCGGACCACGCTCTGCAATCCTATGCTATCGTTACCTCAGTTGAGGGTCAATCCACTGAAATCTGGGTGATTTTTCTGCCAGAGTTGCAGCTTTTATCTTATTGTTCTTTGTTTCCACAGTTAATTCTTCTTCCGCTTGGATCTACGTGGGGTTTCGACCCTGTGGTCTCTTCAAGTCTCTGCAGAGTTTAGAATTGCTTTTAAAGTCATTTCTTCTTGTTTACTACCACTACTCATATTATATTTCTATTTGATCTTATTAATTTCAAGGTTTCCTTTTATGTAGGTACCCCCAACTGGAAAGCTTCTCTGTTTTGAGAAAGTAGTGTCTCTGGACTGAAGTCTTGAGGACGGTGTCTCAGGGTTTCAGAAACCCAAAACCTCCTGACATAGACAATTTTTCTTTGTTTTTTGTTTGTTTGCAATTATGATAACAATACCGGTTTAAATATAAATCTCTTAAAGTTTATACCCTTATCTTGGTTTTCCACTTGCAGGCATGCATTCACAGGGGTTTTAGATGGTAGTTTGGAGACTCTGATATCCTAAAATCCAAGCGCCTATCTGTAGCTTGCGTCCTATTGGCATATAAGGTTTTGAACTAGGGTTTTTAGGTCTTCATTTCCACTATGGAATTATCTTGAATGAAGCAATGTTTTTCTTTAAAAGTCCCTTTGTCTTTTGGTCTAAATCAGAGTTCTCTATGGCAAGGGTTCTTTATGTAGTTACTGCATAAGGCATATGAGGCCTTGATTGATATTTTTAATTAAACCATCTCTGTATAAATCTCTGGTTTTGGCTCATTAATAGGTTTAAAGCCGTTATGATGAGTTTTCTTTTTGTATATAGTCCTAGCGACATGGTTGTTATAAACTCATTCTGATAATACTGAATCTTATTCTGTTCATGGTATTATGGTTATTGGAGTTTCGCTCTGTTCATGATTGTTACAGTTACATTTGCACAATCTTTTAATTCAGTATGAAATCCTTAAAAGTCTATATAATTCAATAAGCAGTATTTAAAAGTCTTCTATACATGATAGGCTCTCATTTAAGCACAATTCGAGTTTTATTAGGCTCATCATTCTTATTTGCTACAACTAATACTTCAGTCAACATTTGTTGTTTATCTTTGTTTAATATATATAGGATCAATGGATTCTAATGTATCCATCTACGCACAGTCACGTAAGGGACTGGACTGAGTCGATGCCAAGGCGAAAACTCGGTCCTAACCCTTGACTATGGTCCTGTGTGTTTCCCGGATGTCTTCATAATTACACCTTGTCTTAATATAAACCTGACTTCATCAAACACATCACCACTGCATTCCTAATATTCAGTTACTTCTCAGAGTTATAATGGATGCAACCTACTTATATGCTTGCAGTTGTTTTTTGGTTCAAATTCCTTGTACTATTATTTTATGGGTTTACTATTTTCTAAACTCCAAGTTCTATTAGTGTTTCCCGTTCATTACTCTAGCTGGTTACAAGGTTTATTAGTTTCCATTCCTCTATATATTCGCGTTACTTTCTAATGCAATGTTCACATTAACACTAAAAATATTACCCATTCCCTACCAATCTGCAACAACAAAATATAAACATGAACCTTAAGTATTTTCCAAATCACTTTCAATATATAAACATTAGCAAACATGAATTCTAGAATTTATTGATACAGTTTCAACCTTAACCTTAGTAAGTACTCATCCATGCAAAAGTAAAGGTTAAAGACCAATCATAAATACTTATCTGTTCTTTGAAATTTCCTTGAATTCAACAGGGAGAGACCTTCTCCTCCCAACCATAAGAAGGGAAATAATGTCCTCTTCTACCCTGAGCTTCCGCTCCAACACAACAAACAACAATTCTTATTAATTCTAAAATCAGGCTACAGACCTCAAGATTACCGTCGAGTATTCCAACATATGATTTCTTTCCATAACAAGGTAATCCATTGGTTCAAGACCAGCTCTGGACATTCCTTCCATTACTTTTCTTTTTTTCCAGATTGAACCCCCTTTCTTCCACTCAGATATCTTTTTATCTCCAGGAAGAAAGGTATAACTATTTCAACTGTCCCTAACTGCATGGAGGTTGGAATCCATTTCCACTCTCCCTTCTTGAATTCCAGAAATTTCATAATATGATAAATAAAAAGAAACAATATTATTACTACTTAAATTATTCATTCAGAATGTCATTGGGCTTCCAAAGTCCCATTTACCAACAAAGTAAAAATAATTTTGACTGTTGATCGAATGATGTTAGATCTTACCCCCTAAGTAGAACAATGTTGTAAGTGTTTTACTATAGCCCTTGAAATAGAAAAGGATAAGCTTGTCTCAATAGACTTTCATCTTCCAAGTAGCTTCCTCTAGGCTAAATTGCTTCCATTGCACTTTAGCTTGGGTGATAACTTGCTTCCACAATGTTGTTTCTCTTTGATCGAGAATACGCAAGGGTTCTACCAAAAACTCCCCGTCTGGTTTGACCTGTCCAAAACACCATTATCACCATTAGTTTTTTTTTTTAAATGAGCTATAGTATAACTTCAAATTCACACATACTTACTTGAACATCTTGCCAATTAATAATATGTCTGGCATCATACACATATTTCTTTAAGAGTGATACGTGAAACACATTATGTACTTTTATGTGATGGGGAAGAGCAAGTTGATAAGCTATTGGTCCTACCCTTCCCAAAATTTGAAAAGGGCCACAGTAGCAGGGTGCCAATTTAGCACAAGTACCCCACTGAAAAGTGCTCTTCCTGGGTTTTATCCAGACATAAACATGATCCCCGACTTGGTATTCTTTGAAACTTCTGTTTTTATCTGCATATATTCTTTGTATGTCTTGAGCTGCTTTCAAAATATGTCGAAACTTCTTCACCTCTTGCTCCATTTCAGCTAACATTTTGAGTTTAGGATCATTTTATCCTCTCGGTTATGCCATTGAGATGGAGTCCTACACCTTCTTCTGTATAATACTTCATAAGATCTCATCTTCAATGATTCGTGGTAGCTATTTCTATAAGAGGACTCAACCAAATGGAGGTAATCCTCCCATATGGTTGGCTGCTACATCACATACATTCACAACATGTCTTCTAGCACTTGATTGACCCTCTCCACTTGTCAATCCATTTGAGGATGGTAAGCAATGCTAAATTGGATCTGAGTACCTAGCCCTATAAAAAGAGCTTTCCAAAATGCAGATGTAAATTTTACATCTCTCTCCAATATTAATACTTTTGTCATACCGTGAAACCGAAAAATTTCCCTCATAAAGATGTATGCTATTTCCATAGCTTTGTAAGTAGACTTTACAGGAATAAAATGCACAACTTTTCTCAACTTGTCCACCACTACCATGATGGAGTCATGTTGTTTCCGGGTTCTCGGAAGTCTAGTTATGAAGCCCAGTGTAAGCATTTCCCACTTCCACTCAAGTATAGGGAGTGGTTAGAGAAGTCCAGCAAGGTGTTGATGCTCAACTTTAACCTGTTGGAATTCCAAACACTTAGCCAAATATAACATGATATCCTTCCTCATTCCAGGCCAAAAATACCTTCTTTTTTTATTGCAAAAAATAGCTTCTGATAACCTCGATGTGCAGCATAAGGACTGCGGTGAAATTCATCTAACAACATTTGCTTGAAACTTAGCTGATTAGGGACATACACTCTTCCTTTAAAGTTCAACAGTTCTTGATCATCAATGTTATACTCAGTTGTTTTTCCTGAATTCTGCATCTGCATAGTTTGTTGCCATAAAAATTTATATTCATGATCCTTAAGAGCGACCTCCTTGAGCTACTCCATTAAATCAAACTCCACATGATGATATCGAATTTCATATACATACTGAACTTTTCTGCTTAAAGCATTTGCTACTCAGTTTTCCTTGCCTTTAAGATGCTTTATATCGAAGTCAAACTCGCTCAGAAATGTTGTCCACTGAGCTTGGCACACATTTAAATTGGGTTGCTTAAAGAAATTAGTTAAACTGCTATGGTCTGTCATAAGCACAAATTTCTTCCCCAATAAGTAATGGCGCCATACCTTCAAGACATGTATTATTGCAGTAAGATCTAGGTCGTAAGTTGAATATCGTTGTTCATGCTCCTTGAGCTTCCTTGACTCATAAGCCACCACTTTACCATCCTGCATCAGAACTCCTCCAACTCCTTGCTGGAAAGCATCTATGAAAACGATGAAGTCCTTCTCTGGATCATCTACTTTAAGAATTGGGGCATATGTTAATTTTTTTTTTAATTTCTCAAAACTGAGTTGACATTTTGCTGTCCACTTAAAGGCTTTCCCCTTTTTCTGTAGAGATGTCATGGGATACACAATCCTAGAGAACCCTTCAATAAATCGGTGATAGTAGCCTGCCAAACCCATAAAGGACCGGATGTCTGCTATGTTTTTAGGAACATGCCAATTTAAAATAGTTTTGATCTTTTCAGGGTCCACAACAATACCTTCAGAGGATATCATGTGCCCCAAATATTGTATCTGTTCCTTGAAAAAGTCACATTTGTTGAATTTAGCATAGAGTTGATTCTCTCTTAAAGTTTGAAGAACTATCTTCAGATGCTCCTTATGTTCTGCTGCATTCTTGGAATAAATCAGAATATCATCAATAAAAATTAAGACAAACTTATCCAAGTAGGGATGGAAAATTCCATTCATCAAACTCATAAAGGTTGTCGGAGTGTTAGTCAACCCAAATGGTAATACAATAAACTCATAGTGACCATAACGTGTTCTAAACATTGTTTTACATATATCCTCATCTTTAATGCATATTTGATGATAACCTGATCATAGATCAATTTTAGAGAATACAGTGGCACCTTTGACCTGGTCAAACAAGTCATCTATTCGAGGTAATGGATATTTTTTTTTAATGGTTAACTTGTTTAACTGTCTATAGTCAATACAAAGTCTCAGCGTTCCATCTTTTTTCTTGACAAACAATACGGGTGCTCCCCAAGGTAATACACTTGGTCGGATGTACCCTTTATCAAGTAATTCTTGTAGCTTCATTTTGAGTTCAGTTAACTCATAGATGCTCATACAGTAGGGTGCCTTGGACACCGAGGCAACTCCAAGAATAAGTTCTATGGTGAAGTCAATACTTCTCTTTGGAGGTAATCTAGGTATGTCTTCCGGAAATACATCAATAAACTCTTAGACAATCGATATATCTTCTAAAGATGCCAATTTATCCTTTGAGTTGGTATATCCAACCTGTACCACATATATTTGACAACCTTTCTGGACACATTTCTTTAACTAGTTAGTGGTGATTGACCGCAACTTAATATCTCTTTTGATACCTTGTATTTCCTATCTGTTTCCTTCCTCTATGAGGAAATTGATGGTTTTATCCTTACAATTTACTAAGGACCAATGTCCTTCCAGCCAATCCATTCCAATTAATACATCATAAGAACCCAAAGGTAATATATTTAAATTTACTTTGGTGGGTTGTTTTGCAATTTCTACAAGGGAAATTCTTTACCTTGGCTGTTACTCTACATTTTTCCCCTGTGGCTAATTGCACCAACCATGAGGTTTTAAATTCCATACTTGATAATTGACATTTTTCGACTATTTTTGGACAAACATAACTACATAACTAAGACTTGGTCTAGGGTCAATCAAAATAAACATAGTCTAGTTAGCTATCTTACCTTCAAATTCTACCATAGCGTGTTGATACTCTGCCTGATGATCCTCCAAGGCAGCATTGATCTTGGGTATGTTTCTGGCCATGTCTCCAACCATGGAAGCCTCCTGCACACTTGCTGTAATTCCATTTTTGGCATGCTGAGGGAAGTTCTTGTAGTAGTGGGGTTCGCCACACCCCCAACACTGTAGGGGTGGCTTTGGTGGTTGTCTAACTTCTACCCTACTATGAGTTTCTGTTGTTTTGGCTTCATCCAAGTTCCGGTTCTGCTGCTGAAACTTTCCAAAGGTTCCACCCCCTATTTTCCTGGGTATAGGCTTCATTCCTCCTATTTTTTTATTCTTAAAATTGCTTGAGAACCCTTTCTGCCCTCTTTTCCCTGACCAGTTCTTACTCCCTTCACCTTTCTGCAGCATTTGCTAATAACAGATACAAGTGTTACGAATAGTTTTTTATTTTTTTTTGGTATTATCGAACTCTATTCGTTCTTTCATATGAGAAGGTAAACTACTTAGGAAACGTTCTACTTTCACCTTCTCTTCTTGTATATACAGAACATAGCACAGTAAGGATGTAAATTTCGCTATAAACTCATCCATAGACTGTTGTCCCAACCACAAGTCATGGAATTCTTTCACTTTCTCATCATAGAACCTTTCAGTCAAATATTTATCCTTGAAATATCTCTGAAAAGTATCCCAAGTTACCCCCTTTCTCATCTACGTTTCAAACCGTTTTTATCTCTTCCCACCACAAGGTGGATTTACCTCGCAATTGATAAACAACTAGTCGGGCCCTCAAATGATCATCGTATTCATATATCTGAAAATACTGGTTCATATTAATTAACCAAGCTTCGACCGCCTCTTCCGCTTCGCCGTCAAATAATGGAGGTTTTATTTTCTTAAACTCTCCTTGTAACTCGATTCTTAGCTTTTTAGACCCTCTACCTCCAAGAGTTTTTCCAGATTCTGCTTCGTTATTATTCATTCAAGTTTCCTATCCTTCCAGAGGACCTCTCTGCTGCTGCCTTGTCTCTTCTTTGTGTCTGTTGTCTGCACTAGGATTTGGATCCCTCATATTCTGTCTATCTGAGAGGCTTTTAAGGATTTTCTCCTGTTCCAACCTCAGTCTCTCGTTGTCAGCATGCAAGTTCATCATTTCTATTTGTAGTTGTTGAACAGTCTCCAGTAAGACAACATTTCCATTCGTCCTATTTTCCCCCAACTGAACCCACATTTTTGGTTTAGGCGGGGTGGTTCCTCATCCCCTTCTCATATTGTTCCTTTTTGCTCCACTCTGTGCATTTAAACATTTGGTTATTAACAATTTCCTTGCCCAAGGCCACAAAGTTTGAACCTATGGCTCTGATACCACTTGTAACATGTAAGCCTTAAACTTGTAAATTACAACACACAAAACTATATATAAAAAAGAAATTATTTACCTTTTTACATAGAGTGCACAGATCCCTATCATATGATCATCACACTTGTCTAATCACATTATAATGATTTGGTGTATGGTATATATATATATATATATATATATATATATATATATATATATATATATATATATATATTCAAAGGTGTAATACAATACAAATGGTAGGTGAATTTAATGTGGCATCATTTGTTAATTAAATGCCTTAACCCAAACCTTAGATTTAATATCCGAAGTATCGAGAAGGGTATGTGTTTTACAGTTGGGTCTCACCGTCGCAGACAGTTGGGCATCTTGCGATCGTTGATTTCACAAGGTTTGATCTGGTGGCAAGGAAACACTTGTAATTGTTTAGGGTTCTGGTCGTGGGTACCCAGGGTTTCAATTTGTCATTTGTCTCCTGCTCTCCTCCTGGACCACGCTCTACAATTCGACACTATCTTTACCTCAATTGAGGGTTGATCCATTGAAATTTGGGTGATTTTTCCACCATAGTTGTAGCGTTTATGGTATTGTTCTTTGTTCCCATAGTTCATTCTTCCGTCACTTGGATCTGCAAGGATTTTTGACCCTGTAGCCTCTTCAAGTCTTTGTAGAGTTCATAATGCTCACCTGTACAGGTAAACTGCTTGGAAAGTTGTTTTTTCTTGTTTACTACAACTACTCAGATTATATGTCTATTTTCTCTTATTCATTTTAGGGTTGTGTTTTATGCAAGTACACTCCATCGGAAAGGTTCTCTATTATGAGAAAGGATTGTCCCTGGAATCAAGTATTAAGGACAAAGTCTCAGGGTTTCGAAAACCCGAAACCTCCTAACACATATAATTTCACTCCCTTTTTTGTTTTGTTTGCAATTACGATAATAGTACCGGTTTAAATATAAATCTCTTAAAGTTTCTATCCTCGGCTTGGTTTTCCACTTGTAGGCATACCTTCACAGGGGTTTCAAATGGAATCTTCCAAACTCTGATATCCTAAACTCCAGGTGCATATATGTAGCTTGCATCCTATCGACATATAGGGTTTTGAACTAAGGTTTTTAGGACTTCGTTTCATCTATGGAATTATCTTGAATGAGGCAATGTTTTTCCTTAAAATTCCCTTTTTCTTTTGGTCTAAATGAAAGTTCTCTACAACAATGGTTCTTTATGTAGTTACTGCATAAGGCATATGAGGCCTTGACTGATATTTGTAATTAAACCAATTTCGTATAAATCTTCTGTTTTGGCTCAATATTAATAGGTTTAAATCCATTACGATGAGTTTTATTTTTGTATATAGTCCTAGAAACATGGTTTTTATAAAATCATTCCGATAATACCGAATCTCGTTCTGTTCATGGTATTATGGTTACTGGAGTTTCACTCTGTTCATGATTGTTACGGTCACATTTGCACAATCTTCTAATTCGATATGCAATCCTTAAAAGTCTATATAATTCGATAAGTAGTATTTAAAAGTCTTCGATACATGATAAGCTCTCATTTAAGCACAGTTCGAGTTTTATTATGCTCATCATTCTTATTTGCTACAAATAATACTTAAATCAACACATGTTGTTTATATTTCTTTAATATATATAGGATCAGTGGATTCTGAAGTATCCATCTATGCATAGTCACGTAGGGGACTAAGCTGGGTCGCTACCAAGGTGACAACTCGGTCCTAACCCCTGACTATGGTCATGTGTGTTTCCAGAATGTATTCAGAACTACACCTTGTCCTAATAAAAACCTGATTTCATTAAACACCTAAAAAATGCATTCCTAATATTTGGTTACTTCTTTGAGTTATAATGGATGCAACCTACTTGTATGCTTGCAATTGTTTTCTGGTTCAAATTCCTTGTACTATTATTTTCTAGTTTCACTGTTTTCTAAACTCCAAGTTCTATCAATATTTCCCATTCATTACTCTAGTTGGTTATGGGGTTTATTAGTTTCCATTCCTCTATATATTCCCTTTACTTTCTAATGCATTTTTTATGTTAACACTAAAAATATTACCCATTTCCTACCAATCTGCAACAACATAATATAAACATGAACCTTAAGTATTTTCCAAATCACTTTCAACGTATAAACATTAGCAAACATGAATTCTAGAATTTATTGATACAATTTTAACCTTAACCTTAGTAAGTACTCATCCATGCAAAAGTATAGGTTAAATACCAATCATAAATACTTATATGTTCTCTGAAATTTCCTTGAATTCAATAGGGAGAGACCTTCTCCTCCTGACCGTAAGAAGGGCAATAACATCCTCTTCTACCCTCGAGCTTCCGCTCCAGCACAATAGGCAACAATTCTTATTAATTCTAAAATCATGCTACAGACCTTAGGACTATAGTCCAGTCTTCCAGCCTCTGATTTCTTTCCGTAACAAGGTGATCCACTAGTTCGAGACCAGTTCTGGACATTCCTTTCGTTACTTTTCTTTTTTTCCAGATTGAACCCCCTTTCTTCCACTGAGATCTCTTTTTATCTCCAGGAAGAAAGGTATAATTGTTTTAACTGTCCCTAACTACCTGGAGGTTGGAATCCGTTTCCGGTCTCCCTTCTTGAATTATGGAATTTCATAATATGATAAATAAAAAGAAACAATATTATTACTACTTAAATTATTCATTCAGAATGTCATTGGGCTTCCAGAGTCCCATTTACCAACAAAGTAAACGTAGTTCTGATTGTTGATTGGAAGACATTACAATATATATATATATATATATATATAGTTTAATTTAAGGTATGATAGAGATTTGTTATTCTTTCCATGTTTAATATGATGTTGACCTTTCACATTTTAAAATGTTTTAATAACAAAAATATTTCTATATATTATACAAAATAATTGAGAATTAAAAATTTCTTATAGTTAAAATAGTTTATTAGTGTGTTGTTTAAAACTATCATAGATTCATCTTAAATTTAGATTTACTAAAAGCAAAGAGGAATAAAATCTTTTTGAGGTGCAAACTTGTCGGCACGTTTCACACTTGAGAAGAGGATTGCATCTTGAGAGATTTGATCTCTCTACACTTCGTACATATAAAATTAAGATAGACCAATGTTGGTATTAACCATTCCAAGTTCTATATTTACAATTTTTTTTTTTGGAATGTTATGTGAATGGTTAATTATTGGTCATATGAATATATATATATATATATATATATATATATATATATATATATATATATATATATATATATATACATCACAAAAACCAAATTTTATTTACCAGATATTTTACATTTATAAATCATAGATAAATATTTAGTTTTCGAATACCTTTTTTTTTTCTTTTCAATTAATACATCTTTTTATTTATTTTTATTTGTTAAATTATTAGATGTGGGGTTAAAATAGTTGGAAATTTTCCTAATCTATGTTATTTATATTTTGAGGTGTTAAAATAGAAATATGTATAACGTTTTAGAGAACATAGATATTTTCACTCTATGTAAAAATGAAACCTTTATTTTTGTGTCTCGAAGAAAAAATCCTAACTTTCATTAATGCTGAAAATTACATTTTACATATGCCAAAAATGGCACTCAAAAAACAACCAATAATGATTGTACCAAATATTGTCAAAAACACGAGATCATCATAGTGTATATGTGTGAGATGTTTTCAATATAACTACTAGTAATGACCAACGCAAGGTACAACATGTACATGACTAACCATCCACATAAATATATCTGATCGTGACACATACATAGCATAACAAACCTGTTAAGGTGACAAAAAAAATGAATTGATTGTAACTGTGCATAAAGACATATCTTAAGCTGACATAAAGAAAAACATGCAAAAATCAATTATCAAGTTATAGCCCCTTTATGGATGGCATGTGGAAATATCCATTTTCTTGATCATTGTTGTGCTCCATTATGTACCATGGGCCCAAATCTCATGAAGAGCCCTCCTTACATAGTGCATCAACTTCTCCATTTCTTTTTCTATAAATGTGAGAAACATATATTTTGTTAAATTAAAGCTTTAACATATTGATCTCTCCCAATATAGGTCAAAGGATAAAGAGTGTGAATATGACTTCTAAAAATGCACTTGAACCAATTGACCACTATCTTTGAATCCCCAAATATTTTTGTGCGAAGAATTATTCTTTCAATGTTAAATAAAATGACTAGTTCCAGACTCAGTATATTTCCATAATTATTTGTTCCCAATCCCAGACAAAATTTCATCTTGTGTGAGTGGCTATGTGATACATGTAAAATTTCCCTGCCCCAACAAGAAAACTTAGAAGATGAATCTCTGTCGAAATATGCCCAAGGAACAAATAAATCAATAAATTCTTCAGCTATGATTCACGCACACAGAATGAATTCAGAATCCCAGATAAATGCATAGACTGTCAGTGATTGGGCTACCACTGTGTCTGGAACAAAATGTTTTTCCAAAAAAACTTCAATATTTTTTACCAACCAAATTACCCATGACAACAATAGTGGGAGGGCATGAAGTTTTTTTGGGGAAAAAAATTCCACCATGACTCCCACGTTATTGAATATGACACCCCCTGCTACTGGAAAGTTAAACCCAACAATGCAAAAGATGAAGATCAATCCATAGAAGCGAAAGGACATAGTGAAAAAATATGATTTACCATTTTCCCTTCAATTATGCATAAGGGGCATCAATTTGGGCCAATGATACCACATATTGCAAAATTGTCTCCCGTGAGAACTTGATTTTACAAAATACACCATTGGAAGAGGTGAGATTTCATAGGGCACTTGATCTTCCATAACATTTTCCACCACTAGGAGAGAAAAGGAGGTTTCATATCTTTAATAAAAAGAAAATACCCATATTTTGCAGTGTAATTACCAGAAATTGCATGAGATGACACCAAGGAATCCTCCCTGTTCCTGATGTGAACATGAACAACATTTAAAATGCCTTTGTAGCATCACCAAAGGGCAACCCATTCAGCTTGAAGATGAATAAGTTGTATGTAATGTTAGCCCTGACCCCAAAGATAAGAATGCTCCTCATTTGCGATCTGAGCCAACATCTGATATCCATTTGCTGAGAGAAAATCTACCAAATCCTATGGAAGACAGTAGTTTGGACCATTGATAATCCATGGATCCGAGCCAATTCAAACCTACTCCCCATTACCCACTTTCCATACTAGACCCATTTCAATTACCTGAAAAGATTGGATGATTTCCTTTCATATTAGTAAAACATTTAATCGCTTGTGATCTCGGGAGCGAATCCATTTCACAATGGACCAAGGGCTTATATATTTGTTATTGACAACCTCAATCCATAATATTCTAGTAGAAGTAAGGCACCAAACCACCATAGAAACCAACATCTTAGCAAATAGATGAATGTTCTTAATCCCCATCTGCCCCATTCCGTTGGTAAAGATAATCTGTCCTATTTTACCCATGTAAAGACTTTGTCCTCCTTTTAACTAGCCCATAGATAAAGACAAAAAATATTCCTTACTTACACGAGAGTTCCTTTTGGGATCAAAGAGAGGGAGGAACATAAGACAAAAATCACTTCAAGAACCAATTTAGTGAGAATCAACCTGCTTGCTCTCAAAAGCCACCTAAAAATCCAAGATTTCAGCCTCTTTTCAATTTTTTCCAAGAGTCACAACCAATCTAATCTTCGTTAATCATTTGTCTTGAAATAAAAGCCAAAATATTTGAGACCTTCTTTAATAGACTTCAATTAGAAGGGAAAGGTTCGCTACACATACCTTGCTTCCTCCCTTGATAGCCCAAAGAAGGAGATTGATAACTTTGAGTGATTTAATAGCATGTGGGTAGAAACTTTAAATAGAGAGAGTAATTTCCTTACTAGAGGTCACATCATGTTGTGACCCATCACAAAATAGAAGAACATAATCAATGAAAATAAGATGAGTTATGTAATAGAAATCAGCTACTGCTATGCCTCTTAAAGAACCCTTCCTTCTAGCATCAACTAATAATTTGCTCAAACCTTCTACTACAAGCAAAAAAAGTAAAGGGATAAAGGACATCTATGGCAAATATTTTTTTGAGCATGGAAGGAGGTTACTCATCCATTGATTAGTACAACAACTGAGATAGATAATATGCAACTCATTATCCAATTGACGAATGGATATTCAAAAACTATGTGAGTCAATATGATTTAGATATACATCCAACTTACGTTGCCATAGGCTTTTGAAAGATCAATATTTATGGCCAAGCCTTTTAGCTTTCTTGTTTTTAGACTATGCATACCTTCTCGAGTAACACTATTGGCCTCATGGATCTGTTGACCCTCCAAGAATGAAAATTTTTCTTTTGACATATTTCTTTAAAAAAATTGTTTGAGCCCATTTGTTATGATTTTTTCAATTACCTTATAGATTACATTACATAGCAATATAGGTCAGAAATCATCAAAATACGTTAGTGAATTTGACTAAGGGATTAGTGCTATAAAATTTGCATTGAAGGAGTCATGCATTCTTCCATTTACTTTTGATTCATCACTAACCTTTAATAAATCCTAACCAATAATCTCATACATCTTGATAAATAATTCAATTGTCCACCCATATGGAACTGTACTTTTATCTCTTTGAAAGCTATGGAGAAATTTGTGTAATTCTGCTTGTCACAGGTTCCATCAAGGTTCCATTCCCTTCGTCATCTACATATCTAGGGAAAACCATAGTTGACTTGCATTATTGTGGCCAAAGGGTGAGCTTTAAATAAATGAAAGAAATGACCTTTCTCGAGCTCCACTGTATCTCTAAATGAATAAATCTTAACACCCTCCATATTTTCTAGTTCCCAGATAATATTTTGAATTTTCCCGCCCTTTGAAAACTACTGAAAGAACTTGGTGTTTTCATCTCCACTTTTAAGCCATAGAGATGATCTTTTTAGGCACCACATTTCCTCCCTGTTCTCCAATTTTTTTTTCTTTGATGTTTTGAGTCAGACCACCCTTTGATTCACTTCTTAAGAAAAGTATCCCCC
Organism: Pinus tabuliformis; assembly: GCA_031772625.1. NCBI lineage: Eukaryota > Viridiplantae > Streptophyta > Pinopsida > Pinales > Pinaceae > Pinus > Pinus tabuliformis. The sequence goes on along the minus strand of CM062818.1, from coordinate 615,789,190 downwards.
TCGATCCGGATCTTCCAACCTTTCAAGTTCCTCTTCAATTGACTTTAAATACTATTCCACCATATTTCTTTTTTTAGAGGCCCAAAATATACTAACTTGTTTAAGCCTTTTGAGGATATCAACAAATTTAATAGAAGTTGAACCATCAAATTCTGGATTAAAATGTGACCATCTCTAAACAACTAGAATATATAAGTATTCCTCTTTCAGCCATGAAGGGTTAAAATTGAAAGGGATAGTTGACTTAATTTGATAACCCATCCAATTTTCCACTCTTCCCTACCCATTGACAAAATTGTGGGATACTATCAGTCAGAGAGTTCACCATCAAAAATCGATTGATATGCCTAACAATCCTAGCCTTTCCCATTATCTTGTTTCTCCATGTAGGGGAACTTTTAACCAAGTCCACATCACATAAATGGAATTCCTCCAACTTATGTACAAAAAATTTAGAAAGGGGATCCTGATGAGCACGTTGTTCCCAAATATTCATCGCCCCAATGGAAAAATTTAGAACCCCTCCAACCACTATGTTTGATGCTTTCATGAAGGATCTTACAAGAAGGGAGTTATGAAACTTGGGGCGATCCTGATGTGGGTCGTAGATGTTGACAATCTTCAGAGCCACCCCTAATTGAGGTGAAAAAATCTCAACCTCAAGGGCCAATTCTAAACCCCATGAACCAATGATATTAATTGATTTCAAGTTCACCGCCATTGCCAGACCAAACAAATTTCCATCGAGAAAAAAATCCTTCAAAAACATGAATGATGATATCAGATGCCCCTAAAGTTTCATGCAAGAAGATAACATCAACAACCACCAAGTTTATGAGGTGCTTTAAATGTAAGTTTTTGGAGGTACTAACAAAGCCTCAACAATTGAAGGGTAGAAAAATCATTATGAAAATGAGGAGGGACTTGTGATGCTCTAAGTGCCCCTATAATGGTTTGTTGACTACCTACTACCCAGTCCATGTTTGCAATGTATTGATCTCAAAACATGGAATAAATCTGGCCCCTACCCCTGCTTCCTGGTTTAGAAGGAAGAGAGGTCCCTAAAATACCCAATCCTCCCGAAACACGTTTCGCGGAGGATCGAAGATAGTAACCAGAAGATGATGATGAAGGGATCCCCGAGGATTAGCTCAAAGAAGGTATTGAAGGAGGGATAGTAAGGGGCAGTGAGGGGATAAGACATGCTAGAGACTTGGATCTATCCAATAGGGGATTATGCATAGACTCCTTCAACTAATAAATCCCATCTGCATCCACTGCTAAAGAGGATAAAGAACATGCTAAGGAGGAAACTGTAATAGGAATAGTGCCATTACCTAGAAATAAGTCCCCTAACGAGGATGTATTTGTAGCATACGATGTCCTTGGATCACTTGGGATCTAACTCTCCATGACCATTCCTCCATCTTGCACTATAGGCTCAGGCATAGCTCCAGTCTCCTCTGGTCCCTTGGAAACATCCACTAGATTATGTGGAAAAGGAGCTAGTTCCGGAACCTTGAAATTAGCCTCCCGACCCAATGATATCGGGTTAGTCCTGTGTTTTTATAGAAGGGGGAAATATTCCAGAACATGTCCCACCTTATGGCAACAATGAAAACGGAGGGAAACCCTTTCATAGTCCAAAAATTGTTTGTGCAATATCCATTGAAAAGTCAGATTAATATATTGGAGTAAACTCTCACTCATATCTAGATTTACCAAAATTGTTGCAATGGCCATCCTACCCGTGACCTCATATGGTTTGTTTGCATCCACAAGTGTACCCACTGTTGGAAATAATACTGAGAGGGGGGGGGGGGGGGGGGGGGTTGAATCAGTATTAGTGACTCAATAATATTTCATTTCCATAGGTAGATTTGTATACGCTACTTTAGCTAAGTGAACCAGCATGTACACGCAATTGTTATTAAAGCAACCAGCGTATATGCAGAGAACTTTTGATTTACCCAATTTATCATGCATTGAACTTTAACCAGTATGTCAAATATTAATTAGATAGATAGTGCAGTAAAGCAGAATAAAGCATTACACATAAGCATCACAAATGAACACCAAGATATAAGGTGGAAACCCAATGTGGGTAAAAACCACCTGCTGCTGTCATCTCTGTCTTCTTTTAATAATAAGAAAAATCTGTTTACAATTTTGTACTCGCGCAGACTTATACCAGTACACAGGCTTCTACCTGCAGAAGGCTGCAACCTTCTCTTGTGTTCCAGCTACTACTGGAAGGGAGCTACAACCCCCTAGCTCTTGTACTAGCCAATATTTATGCTGGTATGTAGGCGCCGACCTACAGAAGGCTACAACCTTCTCTCTTCCTCCAAGGACCATGTTTCATAAATTTTCAAACTAGATCCATCAACAACATCATAACTATAATTCAATCATCAAATACATCTGCATCAACCAATCAATTTTTGAACCAACCACAACCGAATCAATCAATCACTTTGACAACCCATCAATCTGATCATTCAAAATGCTGTCACCAGAATATAATAACCAGAACCCAGAACTCTGCAACAAAAAACAGAAGCAACTAGAACATATTTTATAAGGTATACGCTACTTCCATGTGTCGAACCTGCGTGTATACGTCCTTTTCTAAAATCCAACTAGCGTATACATCTGCAAATATTAATTTAGAATTATGAAGCTATTCCAAACTTCAGTTATACCCAGATCATATCATTTAAAGAATAATATATGCGTCGGTATTCAGACCTAGAATATACATGAGCAAAAACACATAATGATAGTTCATTTTATGCCTTAAGATCCTGATCCATCATTAGATATAATCCCTCATCATCCGCTAAGGTTCATCCTTGGTTCAGATCCAACAATGCACCATAACCCAATAACCTGTGTACTAGATCTCACACTTCATCAGATATTCGATACTTACACACCTTGGCCTAATGATCTTCTCCTCCTTTTATAGTTTTAGGCCTTACTCAATACCATGGACCAAAACCACTTAGGACCAATACCTTAGACCAAATACCTAGGGTCAATACCTCGAACCAGATACCTTGGACCAATACCATGGATCAAAATACCATGGACCAAATACTTTGAACCAAAAACTTAGTTTTCCAAGGTATATGCGCTTTTCCTTCTGTGAAAGTGCGTGTGTACGTATACACAACTTGTATACAGTGAACCTGCGTGTATATGCAGCTTGGTCAGTGGTGAACTTGCGTATACCTCTCTTTCATCATTCTGTGAAGCCTGATCTGTAATTCTTTGCTGTTTACCTACTATATTGTGATCTTTCATCTGAGTGAGTTAATCAAGGAAAATACCTGTATCATAATGGCAACAATCTCCCCCTTTGTACTTGATGGCAACAACCACACCAAGTCACTCTCCCCCTTTGTCATCAAGGTAAAAGGTTCATGCTCCCCCTGAGTACATGTTGAAATCTCTGATATGCTAAAGTGTACTGATTGAGCTCCCATGATCGATTCCATGCTCCCCCTAAGCACAAGTAAAGTCTGCAAAAATATTTTCTAAAAGAAGAACATGACTCTATACCATTGACCTTCCTATCACCAATGACTCATACATACATCCATATCCCAACTAATTGGAGATATACCAAATTTGACTCATCCACCCAACCAAATGGGGATATACAATTGTTTATACATGACAAAAACAAGAAACATTACATCATCCATCCCATGCATAGTGGGGTTACAAATTAGGTCTTTTCATGACCTTTACATTAAATGATATGCATGACATATATAACAGAGACCACATAGCTTAAATAATACCATGATAGTCATTGGCAACTATCATATGAACTGTATCATCAGCAGCATCCATCAATAAAATCCAGACCAGCAACCTGTATATGTCCATCATTAGTTCTCAAAATATCATCAACCCGTGTCAAAGTATGTCGACATATATCAACTCATCCTCTTGATCTCATCAAGATCAACTTGCTACGTTCCCTTACCATAACTTTCCATGAATCAACTAAACATATGTCATATCTCCAAGCAGTAGCACAAAATCATGAACATCATATCATATGTATGTGAAGACAGCATAGACATCATTATCAAGAACTGCATGATCTTTCCACAAGAACCTTCATTATATCATCACTAGGGAACATCCCATATCATCAACCATGATAATCAACATATGTGAGTATCAACCTATCATCATAAAGTAAGAACTCAGCATCAATGATTAGGTACTGAAGACTTCTATACATAATGCCAACAATGCTTTATTAGAAGCATACCATGTTCTCCCCCTGAACCTGTTCCACCTGTTCACTGTCAGATCTAATCATTTCATATGTCAGTAAGAGATATCAAAACAGCATCATCAATCAGATATACATCAAGTTATCAACAACTTTATGACGACCAATATATTTCCACATGTTATCAACAGATTGTAACCATCATCAAACAGAGCAGATAATTGACAGAACCATAGCAGACCCCTTTTTCCTGAGTCTGGCCCACTGATTTTCTTCAAACCAACATATACATGACTATGCCCACAGAAACCCGTGTATGTACATGACTACACTTCATGAAACTCGTGTATAACCACCTTTCTCTGAAAAAATAGGATTTAACAGCAGGATGATGCAGCAACTACTCCCAGCTTTTGTCTGAGATATTCAAATGTCTCTCTGGGTAGTGGTTTAGTGAATATATCAGCAACCTGTTCTTTGGAGGGAACATACTCCAATTTGACCTTTTGTTCAAGCACTTGTTCATGTAGAAAATGATATTTGATGGGTATGTGCTTGGTCTTGAAGTGCATGACTAGATTCTTTGAAATACTGATGGCACTTGTATTATCACATAGAATGGAGATGGGTGGAGTACATGTGATCTGAATGTCTTGCAAGGTTTGCATCATCCAAAGTAGTTGTGTGCAGCAAGATGCAACAACCATGTATTTTGCTTCAGCTGTAGATAATGCAATTGAACTTTGTTTCTTGTTGAACCAAGACACTAACCTGGAACCCATATAGAATGCACCACCACTAGTGCTTTTTCTGTCATCAACACTTCCTGCCCAATCTACATCTGTATATGCATGAAGTGTAAGATCTATATCTCTAGGATACCATAAACCAAAGTTCTGTGTTCCTTGAAGATATTTGAAAATCCTTTTGACTGCCTGAAGGTGTGATTCCTTTGGATTTGCTTGGAATCTTCCAACTATTCCTACTGCATGCATGATGTCAGGTCGGGTACCTATTAGATAAAGCAGACTGCCAATCATGGATTTGTAAATTGGTTGATGTACTGCTGTTGATTCATCATTTGAGATGAGACTGCATCCCGTTACCATTGGGGTACATACTGGTTTAGAATATTCCATGCCATACTTTTTCAAGATCTGTTTGAGATATTTGGTTTGTGACAGAAAAATACCATCTTTATTTCGTTGAACTTGTAGAACAGGAAAATAGGTAAGCTCACCAACCAAGGACATTTCAAATTCTTGCTGCATTACTGAAGAAAAATTCCGACTCATGGATTCTTCATTGCTACCAAAAATGATATCATCAACATAAAGAACAATTATTAGCAATTTATCAATGTCAATATCTGTATATAGATTGTTATCTCCTGATCCCTTTGAAAAACCCTGTTGGTGGAGATATTTGTCAAGACGGTAATACCAAGCCCTTGGAGCTTGTTTTAGACCATAGAAAGCCTTTCTGAGTTTGCATACAAGTTTTGCATCATTTCCAAGAATGAATCCTTCTGGTTGCTCAATATAGACTTCTTCTTCTAAGTCTCCATTAAGAAAGGTAGATTTTACATCCATTTGGCATACTTTGAATTTATGAAAACTAGAAAGAGCAAGAAACATCCTTATGGCTTCAAGTCTACCAACAGGTGCAAAAGTTTCTTCAAAATCTATACCTTCTTGTTGAGCATATCCTTTGCAAACAAGTCTGGCCTTGTTTCTAATAACTTCTCCATTTTCATTCAGCGTGTTTTTGAATATCCATTTAGTTCCTACGATATTCTTATCATGAGAGCTAGGAAATAATTCCCATGTATTATTCTGTTCAATTTGCTCAAGTTCTTCATTCATGGCCTTGACCCAACATTCATATTTGCATGCTTCATTTACATTTTGAGGTTTGGTGGAAGATAGTAATGCTAGATAGCTTGAGGCTTCTGTAATAGTTCTTCTTGTCTGCACACCTACCTCTTTTTCCCCTAAAATTTGAGTTTCTGGATGATTTTTCCGAACATACCTAGACGAAGTCTTTTCTTCTACCGTTATCTCTTTTTCTGGTGCTTCATTGGTTTCTTCTTTATAATCGGTGTGATTTGATGTGGGAAAATAATCCTTGTCTTCTTCATTGTCATAATCTTCGGTTTTTATCCGTTTTGGATTTTTGCATGCTTGATCAACCACAACATCAATACTTTAAATAATTTTCCCAAGTCTTTTATTATAATATTTATATCCCTTACTTCGGGAAGAGTAACCAAGAAGAATACCTTCATCTGCTCTGGGTTCAAACTTACCAAGTTTTTCATCAGTCCTTTTGATGTAACATTTGCTTCCAAAAACTTTGAAGTATTTTACAGTAGGAGTCTTACCATACCAAAGTTCATGTGGAGTTTGAGTGTTTTTTACCCAAACATTTGCTTGGTTGAGAATAGTGACGGTGGCGAATGCAACTTCACCCCAGAAGGTCGCAGGAGTTCCAGATTCATCTAGCATAACTCGAGCCATTAGTTGAACAGTTCTGTTCATTCTTTCTACCACTCCATTTTGTTGAGGATTCCTTGCGGTGGAGAACTACCTTTTTATCCCATGTTGTTCACAAAAGTCAAAGAATTCATCCGAGGTAAATTCTCCTCCTCGATTAGATCTGAAGCATTTGATTTTGCAATCTGATTCATTTTCAACCAAAGCTTTGAAGGCTTTGAACTTTTCAAATGCTTCATCTTTATGCTTTAGAAGGCCTATTCAACACATTCTAGAAAAATCATCAATGAAAAATATAAAGTATTCTTCTCCACGAGGTGACTTTTTCCTTGATGGTCCACATAAATCAGTATGAACAAGTTCAAGAGGCTTACTAGCTAACCCTTCTTTTTCAATGAAGTGAGATCCAGTTTTCTTACTGAATTGACATGGTTTGCATATTTTATTTTTAGGAATGCTGATATCTAGAAGATCACGAACAACCTGAAATTTGCATGATTTTCTTATTTGAGAAAAGCTTAAATGTCCCAATCTTTTGTGCCATAGCCAGTTTTCATCATTTTTGCTTAGATATCACTGCTATTTTCCTCCCTTGAGTATGTATAAGTTGTTTGGATTTCTTTTACCTTTGATCACAGTTTCTCCTATATCAAGCTCACGAACAACACATCCGTTTGATCGAAACACCACTTCATTTCCTTGATCACACATTTGACTGACACTCAACAGGTTATGCTTCAGACCATCAACATACATAACATTCCCAGCTTTAACTTTTTCTTTCAAGAAAACAAAGCCTTTACCTTTTATGACAGTAGGAGTGTCGTTTCCAAATGAGACATTATTTTCCTTTTCTAAGGCATTATATGAGTGTAGCTTTTCTTTGTCACCTGTCATGTGTTTTGAGCATCCACTGTCGATGTACCACTGGTTTTCTTGTCCTTCTGCATACAAGGCTATACCACATCTTTATGTTTGCGGTTCTTTCTTTCTCCATATTTTGGGATTTAATGGAGTTTGCTCCTTTTGAGATATTTGGTGAAATTTACTCCAACATTTAGATTCTTCATGGCCAAAGTTGTTACAGATTGAGCATTCTATTTCATTTTCAAGAAGAGAAAAGTTATTATAGGAACTTTTCTTGATCTCTGTCACATTCCTTTGATTTCGTGCTTCTCTAGTCATGATGGTTTTGTACGAAACACATTGAGCAGCTTTGTGTCCAAAATTATGACATGAGAAACATTGACCATTGAAGAAGTTCCTGCGATTATCGAATCTATTGACCTGGTGATTGTAGTTTCTATTCATCTTTGAAGCAAATTGAGTATGATTTACTTGAGGTTTGTTGTGACTTCTGTTCATCCTTGAAGCAAATTGAGCCTGATTTACCTGGTGATCTGCTTTATGCCTTTGCTGACGATTGTCATATTGTTCATTGTTCTTTGCTGCATCAAGATAGCTTTTAGTGGAGGTTGACGGCTTCTGTGATTGAGGTGCTTCTTCAGTATATCCAAGACCTGTCTTTATCAGAGGAGAATGCTACACTTTGATAATTTCATTTAAGGTTTCTGATCCTTTAGCAAATCTAAGATTGAGAGATTTTGTTTTCTCAAGATCCTTTCTTAGACCCACAATTTCACATTCTAGTTTTTCATTGTGTTTTTCTCTTTCAGCAAGTTGATATGTCAAGGTATCTATAATCATATTCTTTTCTTCTAAACAGATTTTGAGTTTATAGATTTCTTCATGAAGGTCATCTTCTTCTAAAGCATCCAAAAATTTATCATCTTCATAAGCCATTAGAAGTCTATAGTCATTACTATTTTCATCTTCATCACTATTTGATAATCCATCGCTATCTTCATGAGTATAGTAACTCTTTTTACTTACACTTTGTTTTCTATTCCATTTTGCAGATTCCTTCCCTTTATCATATTTATCTTTATGAGGAAATTTGGCAGCATAATGACCGACTCTACCATAGGAAAAACATTTGAAAGGTAGTTTACCTCTAAATCTTCTGGAACCCCGTTGAAGCTTCTTGACAAAGTTTACTTCATCTTCTTCTTTTGAAATATGTCCTGATTCATTGAGTTCTTATTTTCCTTTTGTTGAAGCTTTAAATGCGGCTTCTCTCATATCTGATGGGCCTCCTTTTCTCATCTCAAAGGCAGTTAAGATTCCGTGAAGCTGTGTCATAGTAATAGTTTGTAGATCTCGTTTTTATTCTATGACAGATACTTTTGATTCAAATTTAGTAAACAAGGATCTTAACACTTTCTCAACTATGTTAACTTCCTTTATCTCTTCACCCAGATTCTTCATGCAATTTACAACCTCATCTATACGTAAGAAGTAACTAGATATACTTTCATCATTGTGCATCTTAAGAGTTTCATATTGAATTCTATGAGTTTGCAGTTTAGCATGTTTTACCTGAGAGTCTCCTTCGTAGCTTAGAACGATTTTGTCCCATATTTCTTCGGCTGATTTGAGCTGCATAACTTTGACAAACTCTGATTGTGACAGACTTCCCAATAATGTATTGACAACCTTGGCATTGGTTTTATATTTCTTTTTACTTGTCGTATCTGTAGGAATTGATGATGGAAATGTATATCCTCCTTCCACGATTTCCCAGACACCTATTCCAAGTGATTGAAGATAGGCTCTGCTTCTTATCTTCCAATAAACAAAGTTGCTCCCATAAAAGATTGGCAGTCTGATGGATCCCCCGCTTTCTTGATTACTCATGATGATGGATCCTCCTTCAAGCGATCAAGCTTCTTTTGAAGGACCTGCTCTGACACCAATTGTTGGAAATAATACTGAGAGGTGGGGGGGTGAATCAATATTAGTGACTCAATAATATTTCATTTCCATAGGAAGATTTGTATACGCTACTTTAGCTAAGTGAAATAGCGTGTACACGTGACTGTTATTAAAGCAACCAGCGTATATGCAGAGAACTTTTGATTTACCCAATTTATCATGCATTGAACTTTAACCAATATGTCAAATATTAATTAGATAGTGCAGTAAAAGAAGAATAAAGAATTAAACATAAGCATCACACATGAACACCAAGATATAAGGTGGAAACCCAATGTGGGTAAAAACCACCTGCCATTGTCATCTCTGTCTTCTTTTAATAATAAGAAAAATATGCTTACAATTTTGTACTCGTGCAGACTTATACCAGTACACAGGCTTCTACCTGTAGAAGGCTGCAACCTTCTCTCGTTTTCCAGCTACTACTAGAAGGCAGCTACAACCCCCTAGCTCTTGTACTAGCTGATATGTATGCTGGTAAGTAGGCACCGACCTACAGAAAGCTACAACCTTCTCTCTTCCTCTAGTGACCACGTTTCATAAATTTTCAGACTGGATCCATCAACAACCTCATAACTGTAATTCAATCATCAAATACATCTGCATCAACCAATCACTTTTTGAACCAATCACCACCGAATCAATCAATCACTTTGACAACCCATCAATTTGATCATTCAAAATGTTGTCACCAGAATATAGTAACTAGAACCCAGAACTCTGCAACAGCAAACAGAAGCAACTAGAACATATTTTATAAGGTATACGCTACTTCCATGTGTCGAACCTGCATGTATATGTTCTTTTCTCAAAGCCAACTAGCGTATACATCTGCAAATATTAATTCAGAATTCTACAGCTATTCCAGAATTTAGTTATACCCAGATCATATCATTTACAGAATAATATATGCGTCAGTATTAAGATCTAGTATATACATGAGCAAAAACACATAATGATAGTTCATTTTACGCCTTAAGATCCTGATCCATCATTAGATCTAATCCCTCATCATCCGCTAAGGTTCATTCTTGGTTCAGATCTTGCAATGCACCATAACCCAATAACCAGCATACTAGATCTCACACTTCATTAGATATTCGATACTTGCACACCTTGGCCTAATGATATTCTCCTCCTTTTATAGTTTTAGGCCTTACTCAATACCATGGACCAAAACCACTTAGGACCAATACCTTGGACCAAATACCTAGGGTCAATACCTCGGACTAGATACCTTGGACCAATACCATGGATCAAAATACCATGGACCAAATACTTCGGACCAAAAACTTAGTTTTCCAAGGTATACACGCTTTTCCTTCTGTGAAAGTGCGTGTGTACGTATACGTGACTTGTATACAGTGAACCTGTGTGTATACACAACTTGGTCAATGGTGAACGTGCGTATACCTCTCTTTCTTCATTCTTTGAACACTGATCTGTAATTCTTTGTTGTTTACCTGCTATACTGTGATCTTTCATCTGAGTGAGTTGCCATCAAGGACAATACCTGTATCATAATGCCAACACCCAGGTGATTCCCAATTTGTCTAAATACTTCCTCAGACTAGTAATGAGGTGGGAAACTTGACATCCTGACCCATAGAGGGGCGTTTCCCATCTTTTCTTGCTTAACATAAAACAATGGAGACCACTTTCCTAGGAGAAATAGTGACGAATCGACACTATGAGGTTTTGAAAATGACCCACCGGTTGCCTTTGCTGACTCAAATTTGAATAGAGGCCATCCACGAGGTAGGGTACAAAACTTTGAATCTTCCGCCAGCTTCCCTCTCCATTTTTTCTCATACCATTCGTGGAGGAATTCGATAGATAAAAATATACCCCTCACTCTCCTAACTACTGATTCTTTTGAAATGTCTACTACCTCACCCATCTTAACATGTTCCCTAAAAATCCATGTTTAATTCCTCTCATTTGGGCTGCATACACTTCCTCTACTTTCCATTTTTAGTGCTTGAATTTGGGCTAGAATTTTCCTTAAGCCCCCCTAGGGTTTCAGCTTGGGCTTGCTGCTAAGGACCTTAGGAAAATGCTTATTTTATTATAACATTTAAAAAATTATATAAGGTTATTTATTTAATTACTTTTTTTATTGTTAAATAGTATATATATATATACATATATATATATATATATATATATATATATATATATCTATATATATATATATATATATCGATATATATATATATATCTATATATATATATATATATATATATATATATATATATATATATATATATATATATATATATATATATATATATATATATATATATATATTCTTTGTATGAGTTATGGTCCATAATGTTCGTACCATTCCAAAAAAGTTACACTTCCACTCTATTTAATTGCTCTTATTTGTTTTGTTTTAAATTCGATTATCCTTTAAGTAAAATTACATTTATAGATTCTTTCTAGCCTCCCGCTTATCTATAAATATATATTTTTACAAATACCCTCATGTTTATATAAAGTATAGGTACCCTCTATTATTTCTTCGATTATCCGTAGTTTGTTCACTTCAATAAACTGTTCCCTATATATGGTGAAAGAGTTGTACTGAGAATGAAAGAAGCCCAAGGAAAGTGGTTGATTTGTAAAAGTTGAAGGAGAAGGAGTTGGTGATGATCGTCCTAAAACTACTCTGTCTCTGTCATCCCATTCCTCTAGTTTGAGAGAAAGTTATTATATAAAGAAGCATTAAAAAAAACTACATTGCATTTAGCTTTATTGAAACTAGACGTTAAGTTTGATTTGAAAATGTTTTATGGGGAACTTAATCCATAAAATTTGTATAATTAGATCAAATAGATTGAAGTTTATTGTGGAAATCAGAAAATTATTAATGACAATGCAAAGATCCAACTAGCCACTTTTTGACTGGGAGGCACAACATTGATTTGGTAAAAGAGTAGAACTCAAGAATATCTCCTTTTAAATGGTAAAATGATTTATTCTTGGTATGATTTTATAGTTGCATTAAATAAATAATTTTATCCATTATGTTATATGCAACAAGAAATAATGGATTGAAAAAACTTAAGGCAAGACAAAGGATAAAGTGTTCATAGCTATATTCACGAGTTTATAAAAAGGGCACTAACATTGCACATTCCTATTTATACACAAGAAACTCTGTTGAATTACATTGGTGGGTTACATACTCATTTGAAACCTACTATACTTATGTCCAATTAAACTAATCCTGATAAATTTTATGTACAAGAAACTCACATTGAGTTAGGTAAAAGGAACGTTAATGATGGTTTCTCTACAAAACTCATTCAATCAAAATAAGGCATGAACAAAACAAAAGAGAAATTGAAAAGGAAAACCACAATGACGAAAGAAGATGAGAAGCATTTGTGTTCATATTACAATAAGGAAGGACATGATGAGGATAAATGTTGGAAATTACATCCAGAAAAAAAAATCCCAAATGGTTCTGGGATTGGAAGGGTAAAAAAATACCACTGTTATGGTCTAATAATATCTTGGATCAAAATCAGGTGAAGAAACTATGGGATCATAAGGTATATATTTTGTTTCTAGTTCTAGTTTATTTCTCATTCCTCAAAATCTAGGGTAACACCTAATGGAAGGAATCAAAGTGAATTGTTTCATATTAGAGTCGTCTCAAAACATACTAATATTGATACACTTATTGATACTAGATCACAATTTAATCTCATTTCCGAGGAAATTTTTAAGAAATTGTTATTGGAAACTAAGCCTCATCTAAAACCATATCCCTTCGGTTGGGTATGTGAAAATGATTAGTTATAGGTGACTAAGTATTGTAAACAAATATTTGTAGTCACATCCCATTTCATAGATGAGGTATAGTTAAATATGGTTCCACTTAACATTTGTGGGATTGTTTTTGGAAGTCCATATTTATATGACAAGAAGGCCATATTTTACACAAATGATAATAAGTATTATCTTATCAAACATGGGAATGAGTTCATTTTGAGGGCTCATAAGACGAAGACTAATTTCTCTCTAGTGAATATAAGACAGATAAAAAGGATAATAAATGCAATCAAGAATTTGACACTCACATCCATAAAAGCTGAGGATAATGATAAATCAAAATAAATTAAAGAGTGTGATCCTAGAGATTAAATAGTTAAAAAAAAATAACTATGATAAAATGTTCCAAGGTTCATAGGAATTACAACATGAGGATTTGTTTCATGCAAGTGTCAAGGATCTAGGCTTACAACCTATGGTTGGATGGAATAGATCCATTGGTTGATGTTGTTCCTACTAGGAAGAGAAAGAACATTGTTTATTCATTCTCACTAGCAACTACGTGTTTTTTGTTTACTACTAGTCTATTTGTATGGTAGTAATTGTGATAGTGAATACAAATGTTTGTGAAAGTGAGATTCAGTGAATTATTATTTCAACAATGTAATGAAAATTTTCATCCTTATTGGATAGCTAGTTGTGATTAGAAATTTTTTCATTATCTAAGCACAATGGTTGGATACTATACAAGTGAAGAAGTTGTGCTCTCACTTACTTTATGAATAAATTAAAAACTTTTGGTTGTCAAAAGGCTTTCTAGTGGGAGAATTGTTCCAAGTGGATCTCTACAATCGATACAACCAATGGTCTCAAATTCTAATGAAATAGTCTCCATGATTAAGATCTCGTCAAGAGCTTTCCAATGATGCTTAAACGACGTCAAATAGAATTCATATGAGAAAGCTACAACCTTCCAAAATTTTGGTCAAATAAGAAGAAATATGTGTGTGATATGACACATGACATCACTAGAGGCCGATATGAGGTAATACAAATGCTACTGTGGAAGTACGGATGGTGATAGGTGGTAGTACATATTCTGATGTGGCATGCTAACTAGACTATATGGTGGCTGACATGACACTACTAAATGTACACATGTGTTTGATCTGACACATGACATCACCAGAGGCTAATATGCAGCAATACATATGCTACTATGGTAGTACAAATGGTGATAGGTGGTAGTACAAATGTTGATGTGGCATTGACGCAGCATGCTAACTAGACTGTATGGTGGCTGACATAGTAGTACTAACTGTACAAATGAGATAATGTGGCTAGGTGATCTGGCACTGCTAATTGTGGAAATGAGGTTGATGTGGCTACCATGTGGGTCAATAAGAGGATGCCTTATGTTAGCCCCAATAAGGAAGGTATGGGTCGAAGCTAGTAAAACAACTTTGTGGAGGGTTCAATTGGGTGGGTTTGAACCCCTAGCCTCCTTGCAACAAACACAATAGATTATCGTTGAACCAATGATATATTGTTGGAAAATGTACCATTAGAACGTATATTTAAATTTTAAAGTGTACCAACTATTCAAAATTATAATCAACGGAGATCAACCCCACAATCTTTTCTCAACAATAAAACTACCCAACTAACATGCTAATGAACCTCTTGATATATTGGATTGGGTAATTTAAATTTAACCTTTTCCTATTATCTAATGTTTAGAAGTAGATTGGTCATGGGTTCGACCTCACATCCTCTGTGATGATAATACAATGACTTAACCAGTGTGCCAACAAATTTCTTTGTATGGTGAGTTAATAATATTGTAACTAAATTAGAATCTATACATAGCTCAAAAAATCACCATTGATCCATGGGTTCAACCCCATGACCTATTCTATATAACCAGGGGTTTTTACTTGTGCACCAACGCATGCTATTTTGTGAAAGGTTTCGACATTGTATTTTTTTAAGTGTTAATTTTGTTGTGTAAATTGAAGAATATAGGTTTTTTAATGGAAATTATTGGGTATTCAAGAATATGAGGTAAATTGTAGGATTTCCATAGCCTCTGTAGGAGATTTGAAGACGAGTTTGTTTGTAGGTTGGATAAAAAGAAAACGTAACAAGCATTTTTGCATCTCATAATGGATCGATTTTTCATTGGGAGTGGACCCCGAGACGTAGCCCAAGATGGATGAAATCCATTACTAACCTCCTTATCTTGTCTCTATTGTTTCTATTGTTCATTTATTTAATTCAATTAATATTTAAAATTTAAGCTAAGTCAATTCACATTTATAATTGTTTGCAAATTACTTAGTAATTTTTAGGTCACTATGGCTCACGATACCTTCTTGATACGGTGACATCTACAAAAAAATGGAAATCACACTTCACCTAAAAACCTCAATCTATGACCTTTCTTTGCAACAATTAGATTGGAGACAAGCTCGGTAGCTTTGATACGATCATCTCCTGCGTGACAATTACCACTCGGATGACACAAATGAAGAAACCACACAATAACATAATAGAACATAATACAATTGTGGCTCTCTTCAAATTGATTGAACTAAATTGTTTGAGTATACATGATTAAATAGACCCAAAACCACAAATAATAGATATGCTAATGTTATCTCACACATGCATGACTAACTGTTACTAAATTTAGACTTTATGTAAAGTGCTAGAATATATAAGTTAACTAGGAGTATCGGGGAGTAGTTAACATATTCTAACATGATGGCCACTAAATTTGTTTTGTGTCATTATCACTTTGTCTAAGGACTATAAAAATTTCAACTTTAATATATTTCCTAGTGCCCTTTCACTTAGCTTGATGCTACATGATGTTTTTACTATGAAAATGGGGCTCAATAAAGGCTTTTGCAATCCATTTATTTCATCTAAGTAAATATCCATTGATGGCCACTAAATGCGTTTTCCTTTTGTGATTTTCTTGAGTTCCACTATGTTTTTTCCTTATCTGTTAGCTTAATTAATTTGTACTCAACCAAATATGCCTTTCTATATTGATTAATTTTTTTCTTGTACGGTAGGAAGGATATATTTTTTTCTTTTTTATGTTTGAAAAATGAGCCAACTGAATGTCATGTATTGAAAACCCCTCGTTTGTAACACATACACTTGAATATTAATTAGGTATTAATTAACAACAATCTAATGCAACCCAATGTAAACTAAGCTTTATGGTTACATCGTTTATAAAATGTCTCTTTGAAGTAAGTTGTCTCAAATTGCAATAAGATAAGATTTTCATTTAAAAACTTAAATTGAACCAACCTAGTACTATTTTTCAAAGAGTTATACCAATATACATCCATCTTAACCACAAATGTACTAAGTGTCACGAGGGATCAAACCTAAACCTCTATACCATGTGTAATTTTTTATTATTTAAATTACATTTTTGAATGCATAAATGGATACAATGCCTTGAAAGTCCCACTTAATACTTATATTGTGTAAAATACAAGACTTAGAGTTGCAATTCCAACAAATTTTTGCTAGCTATTAGACAAAATTCACTAAAAAATACACCTCACAAAAGGCCAAAATGTAAAATAGGGAGACTACTTAAAGGTTTTAACCATAAAAACTATACTTTTTTAATTGCTTTATATAATATATACATATATACATAGTTATTTTACTTATGGACCATATTGTCCATCTTTAATTTTTTATTATTATTATTAATATATATTTTTAGTACATGTCAATATTACTTAATCTTACATAATGAATATTTCATTTGTCAATCATATTTAATTTGATATTTCAATATAAACTTTTTATGTACAAATTCGTATTGAAATATTTTCTCTTTCTAAAATTGAGAAAAATATTATTTTATCTATGTAATATTGATAGAAATGTTTTATTTATAGTTTTAATTAAGAAAGTAAAATATTTTTACCACATCTCTTTTCTAATATTAAAAAATAATATTTTTAATTAGAAAAACCAAATATACCTTCTACTTAAATTTTGGTACTGTGTTTTCATCGATCGAAGAGGTTTCGAATCGATTAAGATTTACCAATTGTTTATTGTTTCACATAGTTAAATCCCAAGAAAGACATAGATTTTGCCCATAATTAAGGTTTTGGTTAAATATAGTTAAGGAAAAGTGGCGGTGCTTTCCAATTCCTAGAATGTTTTTATCGAACCTCGAATTTTTATATTGAAGAACTAAGACACTAAAAAAACAAAACCTTCCCAGTAACCCATATGATATAGTCCCCGCCATATTAAAGAAACGAAGAAACTCACAAATTTTAGTATAACTTAACTTTGTATACTTTATTTATATAAAATTTATAGAAACCACAAATTTAATCCGTCAACTCTGTTTAATTTAAGGTGTTTTTGCTTTTCTTAATTCAAGAGTTTTTGGGTTTTTCACAATGTCAAATGTGTGGGAATCACAACTTTAATCTCTAAATTTTATCAGTTCGAATACAAGTTTTTTACAAAGTGCTAAATTTAGCCAAATTAAAAGCAAAACTCAAAAATAAGAATAATTCAATAATCTTTTCTCACTATTCCTTTAATTTGTTTCTACTTAAGACTTTGTATACTTTATCCGTGTCAAATTTGTCACTTCATTTTTACAACAGGGAAATTGACAATGATATTGGTTAAGTTAGCCGTTGAAGGCTCTGCTCAGACTATCTAACATGTTAAGCTGGATTTATTTCTTCAACTTGTCCTGATGATGAACCACACTTGTTGGTTTGAAACGCGTCGACAAATGGTATTTCATGTGATTTTCGCCAAAAAATCTCTCACAAACTTGATACAGATCACAGAAGCCTCAACTCTTTAACCATATGTATCTTGTGATGTTAAATTGGTGGAAAAAACTAAACATTACATGCGAGTTAAAATGGAAAAATATTAAAAATGTTATATATATAAATAAATAAATAAAGTGGTTTACTAAAATATTGATAATATGTTTTTGATTTTGCCTTAAACTGTGTTCGTGATAAATTTGTATTCAGTTTTATATTTATGGTGTTTTTGTTTGGAATGTTATGTGATTGGTTAATTGATTAATCGAAAGCTTTTTTTTTTTCTTTGACATTTTTTATTTTCATTCAGATGATTTCTCCTCACTATTAAAATAATATAAAAATTGAAATTTTATTATGTCACAAAATAAAAAATTTATTTATTAAATATTTTAAATTAATAAATAGTTATTTAACATATTATTTTTATTTATTTTTTATTAATACTCATCTTTTTATTTTTATAATTAAATCATTATATCGAGATTAAAATAATTGAAAAAAATTGATAATTTCTATTATTTATAATATGAAGTGTTAAAATAGAAATATAGATATTACATAATTTATATATATAATATAAAAATATATATTAAATTTTAGAAAAAATACTATCTTAGTTTTATCTATATATATATATATATATAATAGTTAAATTCTTCACGTAAATTATGGTCTATAATGTCCCTACAATTTCAAAAAAGTTACATTTCCACTTTATTTAATTATTTATTTTGTTTTGTTTCAAATTCAATTATCTTTTAAGTAAATTTATATACAAAAGGAAAGGGATTGGAATAGTACTTTCAATCTTTGTGCTTCATTGATTGAAAGGGATTGGAATAGTACTTTCACTCTTTGTGCTTCATTGATTGTGATTCATTGGGTATAGGGTAGAGTAAGAAGTTTTTATTCTTTGTGACGTTGCAATTTTTTTATCTTTTTATTATTTTTTTAATTTTTTCATATTTTGTGTTGGTATTTTGAGCACTTAAGCATTGAAAACTCATTAACTGTGCTAGTTGAAGATAATGATTTTTAAATTTTGGGTTATGAACATTAAGAATTTCAAGTTTTTTAATTTCAACTAATGTCTATGTCCTATCACCTCATTCTTTCCTGTCAAATAAATATTTCACAAGCTTTAGCACTTGAGAGTGCATAATCCAATCGTGCTAGCTATCTTACTCATCTTAAAATCTTTTGAGATACTCATTATATTTCCATTCTAACTTCGATGACTCATTTGAACATTGTTTATAAAAATCAATTACAAGGAAGATTTCTAATAATGCTCTTTCTCTTGTACATAATACTAACAATTTTATATAGGCCACAACATTTAAAGGTACATCATTTGGGCATGGCTTGTTATCCTCTATTTCTTTGAATCTTCTCCAATATTTAACAAATATTCATCCTAATTTTTATAATCCAATTGAAATATGGTTGGAGATTTCATTGAAAGTGAGGTTTCTCATGGATAAATTCATTTTCCTCAACTTATTAGAAATATATGTATATAAAGGGTTAAAGTTTTATTTTAATAGTTCAGTAATAGTTATATTTTTTCTTTTATTTTCAGATGGACGTATCACTATAGAAATAAAATAATATGGCTGTTGCTCCCTTGGAAATATTATTTCACTTAGGCTTAGTTGTTCTTGCATAGCAGAATAGGAGTAGGAGTAACTTAATTTAACTGGTTTGATTTTCTTTTATTTTATAAAATAGTGTAGTTTTGGAATAATCAAGTGACAAGATTTTTAGAAAGTCTAGCTTAAATATTGGGAAAAGATTGGAAAATGGTGAAAAATATACTTCTAAAACTTTTCTTCTCTCAAAGAATTTGTTTCAAGTATTTAACAATATTAATGTTGAAATTTTATCGAATTATTTGTTGTTAATCATTTCCTTTATGGGTGGCTCTTTTGTATAGGTTTGATACTTGCATCAGTTTAGGTTTAATAAATATGACGATCATAGGGCCATACATGAACTTTGGTAAATATGTAACTTCCTCATGCTATTTAATATTGATTATGAGAAGAGGTTATTTCTTTAAAACATGGAATTTGGAGAAAATCGAGATCTCTAAGGTAAACTATAATACGATACTTCAAGGTATACCTTTTTATATGTTTACTTTCAACTTCTAGCAATTTTCATTTTGATTTTATTTTTCAACTTTATGTAGTATTTTCTGGTTTGAGCTTTGGTTTCGCAAGTTTATGTTGGTTTCACTGAAGGTTTGATTCTACTGTTAGTTTATATTAGAAATCTCTTAGTTTCTTGTGCATGCTTTCATGTTACGAAAAATAGTTGTTATGATGCTTAAACAAGTTACACTAGGGAGTTTCTGTACCTTTATCTTGTTTTCATTCAACCTCTTTTTCATTTTATTTTTAAAAGTTTTTGTAAGTCTTATATTTAACTAGTAATCATTAGGGTCTAACTTCAAAGATATATATTTGCAAGACAAGGGACATCTTGATGAGACTTCATCTTTTACTCATAGCTGGTCCTTAGAGTTAGTATTTCCTTTTGAATAGAATACATAATCTATTTCATACCATTCATGAAATAAAAAATATTGATCTCAACATAAATGAAAACACATATATTGACTTTACACTATTTCTTTAAGTTAAGATATATTTTCATATATTGTCTTATTTGGATTTTCATATTTTCATGGCTTATATGTCACCATTCTTTTGAGTTTGTTTTCTTTGTTTCCTAGGCAGTTTGTAAATGTTCATTATTCTTACTTTAGTTTTGGTTTTTACAACATTATCCTAGTCTTACATTTACACTCTTTGTAGTCATTTGATTTCACTTGTTTTTCTTTTGATTTGATTTTGTGATATTTTCAAAATCTATATAGAAATCATTTCATATGCAACAACAATTGCCAACTATAGGTAATTTATATATTGTCATTAGAGTGAGTAATCCATACATTTTCATTAGAGTGGGTGTTTATTTATACAAAAGGTAATCCTTGACAAGTTTCCTTTTCCCCTACATTGGCCCATAATCTTTAGTGGAAAACTTAAATTTGTTCTAAATAGTATGGTTCATCTTTTTAAAGGAAATAATATAATCTAATCTATTTCCTAAATCACCCTAGTTTCCTCAACATTTGAATAAACTCTCAATTCGTAGATGTAGGGAAGGATCATGGAGTTATATTTAACAACTATAACATCTATGTTCTCTAAATAGAGAGACCTCTCATACCATCCCACTCTCTACACCCAATTACGAAATGCAATTTTCCAACTAAGAAAATCAAAATGGTGTCACACAAGAGAGTTTATCACCAAAAGGTGTGGTAAGTAAACTTTAATAATTATATAATTATTTATTAATTAATTTTAAAAAAAATTATATTTAAAATTTATATCGTGAATATAATTAATATGTAAATTAATTACTTTATAAATATAATAAACTTGTATTATGAAAACATTTATATTATAAATAAAATAAAAAACCCCCATAAAAAACATAAATCCTAACACTAACACCATTTCTAATGAATGTATAAACTAGTAATTGCACCGAGAGGTGCAGAGGAACGTCTATAGGAGGAGTCGGGGAAATGTGGAAGGAAACTGTATCCTTGCGCGACATGTCATGATATATCATCGATGTCACCTTATGGTGTTCACAATGCCACACTGAAGGGAAATAACTTTCTAACCTCCATACCTTAGGAACCACTCCAGTCCTTGCAATCAAACAAGATCGTGTTAAGGGAGATGTTTTATTATGTGGAAGGTGAGTGAGTGATGGTGATGTGGTTTGGGTGGTGCAAGTGTCTAACTTTCATTTAAGTGCTTACCATCAAGAGTGATCAAAGGGATTGAAGAAATGGTTAGCCCAAAGATGAAGCACATAGATAAACAATAGTTATGTACAAGAAAACACACATAAGTACTTACAAAGGGGTTCTTGATTCTCGCTTGTGTGCATAATTGTGAAAGGTATTGTATGAAATACTTGTAAGTGGTGCAACCATCAATTTGAACATATTTATTTTTCTTTTCATGGGTGGAATTATGAAAAAAGATCGTAAAATGCTTCTCCATCGATGGTCCATCATCATAACGGACAAGCATTCCATGGAATCCATTACTATGAGCTATTCACTACAGGCATTGTCATACACACACATTATGGTGTTTCAAAAGCTCATTTTATAAATAATTCCAAGCCTTCATCTCTGGTCAAGGGTTCAATGTTCTTGGAGTACTTAATTGACCCCATTCTTCCAATTACCTCTATTTTCTATTGGAGATTAAGGTTTTTCTTGAACTATCATTACAAAACCTAATGCCCACTACATTTTCCAAATCAATTGGAATCAATGTGATATCATTATCTAACCTTTTTTCTCATCCTCTTTTGTGGAGGCATTTTTCTTTATGTCGATTTTGAATAGTTTCTTTCTCTGTGCTAGATATTCATATGAAGTTTTGTTGAAATAATCACCAAGTCAATGGAATACCATTAGGTACCCTTTCATTTGGGCTTCATAATTCCCTCTAATTTTTTTTACAAGTTTTCCTCTGTTACCTTCAACATTGCTCGTTGCCTTAACCTTATAAGTTTACATTTATACTTTTTACTTCTTCATAATTGTACGAAATAAGGTGAGAGAAGGGGAAGGGAACATCAAAGAGGAAGAGTTTAAAATTTTATTATATGTAAATGTATTGAATATAAAACTAAAAATTCATTTAAAACAAGTGTTGCAGGGAAGCTTAGTGCCTGCCACTCAAGTTAGACATTACGCTCGAGAAAAAATTACATAAAATATTATAACTTGCATTAGGAAATGCTAAATCAACATTTGTTAATAGGAAAATAATATTATTAGTATACAATAGTCTATGATTATCATATTCACTTGAAGTCCTAAGAAAAGACAACATTCTAGATTATATGAGATATAAGAATTGATCTATTCAACATTTTTATAATTGTATACTGCATGATATTATGATTATCACCATCTATCCAACATTTGTTTCTCTGTATACTACATGATATTACTATTCTGGAGAGCATTAATGTATTCATATAAATAAGTCAAGTAGAATACAACTTTCAGCTACTTACATTTACAACATTATGATAATCTCCTAATCCAAAAACCCTCTAAAGCCCTTCGTCCACTATCTACTGTGGTTACTACATTAATAAACACATACATAATAAGCTTTGAAATCACTAAAATTCTTACTCATATGACCAAATTCTTTAAACCATTGGGTTCAAGAGAGATAAGGAAACTAAAGAGTAAGGAGTTGACCTAAAATTATGAAAGGGGCGCCAAGATAACCCATCATCTATTTCAGGGAGACATTGAGTTCGTGCTACTCTCAATCAAAGATATGGGCATATCGAAAATAGATTTTAGAATGCATTTTTTTAACACTTCACCAAAAACATTGATTTTCAGTACCAAAATGTAACATCATTTATTACCAAAGCCTCAATAACATTCATTTTCAACACCTAAACCTAACAACAAAGAAGATAAAATTGAGTTGTACATGACATTCATGCACAACTATAACATAATTCACATTCACATATACTAAAAAAAATAAAAAATTTAAACTTAGAAGGTCAAGAAAATTTTGTGATAACATGTAGGAGTAATATTTATTATTATTTATTAAATTTCTTCATTTATAATAATTTATAACATAGTTTGTCTTAGTTGTTAACTCTAACATTTTTTATTTTAATGCATGTTGGATTAATCAATATGAAGTTCTCTCTACGTTGATTATAACATCTATTGCTATCACACTTCACATCAACCAATGGCCTCAAATTTTGCAACTCAAATAGTACATCATTGTTTACAAATACTCTAATTGGAAAAACATCAACAAAAATAACAATTTGTTACAGGTTCAGATAATAGAGTAATTGTGGTAATTTGTTCTTGGGTTTAACCATAAATAGAATTGTTAATGCTCTCTATTAGATGAACCATTGACATAAATGTTTATGTGTAAAATGTAAGGTTTGCTTAAAATTTGTTTTGCAAGAACTCCATATTAATTTTAACATACCCGTCACCTAAAGAAGATAAATAGTATGTCATAATCATGCATGTGGAATTTCCCAGCGCTGACTTCATTGATGTATCAATTATTTCAAACGAAAACTCATCATCCGATTAAAATCCCAAACAAGAATAATTGGTACGAGAAAGTTAGAATTTTCGGTAAACTAAGAGCACTAGAAACCGCCATGGCTGAAAATTATATCAATCAAATTTGGCAGATAATGGCAAAGGGTTTAATCAAAAGTGGCCCTAAATTAAAACCAACTCTACTAGCATAAATACATGTTAATTCTTCCGCATGTCATCAAGATATACCTTACCAAAATAGTCTCCAAAAAGAGGCCCTTTAGCTTCTTTTTAGACAATGTATGTGCATTGCTATCTTAATTGACTAAAAAATGTCACTTGTGCCTCATAGAGTTAAACTTTTGTTCTATAAAGGTTATGATCTTAATTTGCCCAAATTAGTGCTTTCAACTATCAATGTCAGTCTTATGTTTTCCATAATATCAATTAAATGAAAGTTACAGCCCTTAGCTTTGGTTCATTTAAATTATTCATTTGTATAAACTTTCCATGTTCTTAAACTTAATTTGAGCTAAATTTAGTATTGATTGGGGAAAATTCTTTAAAATATTCAGCCACATTTCAATGGCAGGTGTAGGAGTGAAGCAATTCTATGACGAGCAGACTTCCTTCTTATGACACATGTCCAAATAATTTGCTTCAATGTGCACCAAACATGTAAATTTCATAGTAGAATTACATCTGGACATCCTCAACTTTAGTGTCGACACCAACTTCACTGTTGACACAAAATTCATTTCATCACTTCATTTCACGTATCCAAAAAAAAATGATGCCTCCTCGAGAAATGGTTGCCTGATTTGTGCAAGAAGCAGTAATGATTGTCTCATTAACTGCCTATCACTTCTTCTTTCTTGCTACATCTCTAGGCTTATTCTACTTGACTCCATGAATTTTCATATCTCTGTTCTTAGTTTCCTTCAATTGCTTCTTGGATTTATCTACCTTGGTTGCAAGCCCATTCCTGATAAGCCTATACTTGGCTTCATATTTCTTGGTGTGCTCAAAGTTGTATTAGATAAAGCCAAACCTTGAATATTTTCCACCTTCGAATTGGGTTCTGAACCCAAAGACAAATACTGTCTGCAAATCTCTGACCTCATACAGCTTCGCAAGCTTCTCCTTCAACTTGGAATTAGTTACATTTGGCCTACAAGGATGAAGAAAATCAATCAGAAATTTCTTGATAAAAACATGTTAATCATCAAATTGCGAGTTTTGATTGTAATGGCCTTAGCGTCCACCATTACTAAGGGTCTTTGACTCTATCCTTCTTAGGAATCTCACAGTTTAGGCTCTACTCATTGTAATCTCAGAGCACACAGTATGCCTCTGTTGTTTAGTAGTAGCAGCAACAACAATGTTCGTCTGTGGAAAGGCAAAAACAATCTTGACCTTTGGAACTAACGTATGGAGATGAAGGAGAATGTGACCACTGTGGAGACGGAGGCTGAGTCACTCTGATTCATAGATATCAATTTTCTCAAAATACCAGATGTTATTGGTATTTCTATTATGATTATGATATATGTGCGATAAATTGGTTTCTATCTCGTAGTAGAGCTTTACTATTTTCCATAATCACGTGTCTTCCTCGTCCTCCTCGTAAGACAACACATGACTAATCTCACGCAATGTTTCTCTTCTTAAAGGCTTACCAACTGTTGGAAATCAGATGCTCAGTTAATTAAACAAAATACACAACAGATCAATCATGCACATAAAGACACAAGAATTTAACGTGGTTCACCCAACCAATCTGGGCTACGTCCACACTACATAGGCATCGGAAATTTATTAATAAAACAGGAGATTACATAATGAATTCCTCACAAAACTCTCACACACTTAGCCAACATCCGAATGGTTGCCTGTTATATAGAAAAGAGAATCTAACAACCTCATTAACTCACTCACATCAAATATAGGAGGCATTAATCATCTCCCAACAACCTGGAGCTAATCTAGGAACTGATTCCTATTGTTGTCATCAACTGAGATTTTGCCTATCTTATTCCAAACATAAAATTTCAACAATCTCCACCTTGACAACAATTAGCCTGATGCCCTGTTATTATTATTTTATCTTTTCTGCAAGCCAAGAGAAGCCAAACACCAACGTAGCTTCTCTAACAAAACTGGTTTCGTGAACATGTCTGCACAGTTTTCCTTTGTATGCACCTTTTCAAGAGAGACTCCCCTTTTAGTGATAACCTGTCTTACAAAATGGTACTTAATTGGAATATGCTTTGATTTACTATGATAGGCCTGATTCTTAGCCAAATGTATTGCACTTTGACTATCACAAAGTAACCTGATGTTGTCCTGTAACCTACCAAACTCACCAAGCAAAACTTTCAACCAAACCGCCTCTTTGCATGCATGCGAAGCAGCAATGTATTCTGCTTCAGTAGTGGACAAAGCAACAATGTTCTGTAGCTTTGACATCCAACTTATAGCTCCACCTGCAAGAGTAAAGACATACCCTGAAGTTGACCTTCTCTTATCCAAATCACCTGCAAAATCGGAATCAACATATCCGCAAACAAATTCACTACTCTTATTGTAAGTGATACAATAACTACTTGTGCCTCTCAAATACCGAAGCAACCATTTCACTGCTAACCAGTGTTCTTTACCCGGATTTTCCATGTACCTACTGACAACCCCAACTGCATGTGAAATATCTGGTCGAGTACAAACCATCGCATACATTAAACACCCTACTACATTGGCATATGGAATTCGAGACATATAATCCTTTTCTTCATCTGTATTAGGACATAAACTCGAAGAAAGCTTAAAATGGGAAGCTAAAGGGACTGAAACAGGCTTCACATTATTCATACCAAACCTCAAAAGTATTTTCTCAATATACTTTTGTTGTGATAGCCATATCTTACCATTGCTCCTGTCTCTGAAAATCTCCATGCCCAAAATCTATCTTGCTGCTCCTAGATCTTTCATATCAAATGTCCTTGCCATCTGAGCCTTCAACCTGTTGATTTCTTCTATGCTTTTGCTTGCTAAAAGCATATCGTCAACATACAATACCAAGATAATGAATATGCCATTATTCAACTGTTTAAAATAAACATAATGATCATATTCACTTCTGACATATTTCTGACTCAACATGAAAGAATCAAACTTCTTATACCACTGCCGAGGCGACTGCTTCAGGCCATATAATGACTTCTTGAGCCTGCAGACAAATTTCTCATTGTGATGGTGAACAAACCCTTCCAGTTGTTCCATATATATTTCCTCATCTAAGTCACCATGTAGAAATGCAGTCTTAACATCTAACTGCTGCAACTCTAAATCAAGCAAAGCCACTAATGCTAACATAATTCTAATTGAAACAATTTTAACCACTGGTGAAAAAGTCTCATGAAAGTCAATACCGGCTTTATGAGAAAACCCTTTTGCAACCAGCCGTGCTTTGTACCTATCTTCCGTATCATTCACACCCCTTTTCAGTTTGAAAACCCATTTACACCCCACAGTTTTCCTACCTTTCGGAAGCTCAACCAGATCCCATGTACCATTCTTACTTAAGGCCATCATTTCGTCCTTCATGGCTGCTTTCCACTTGTCACTATTTGAACCTTCTACAGCTTCCTGATAACACAAAGGTTCATCATCATTAGCGGTCAAAGCAACTGAAGTAACATGATCATCATACCTTCTCAGAGGGCGTTTGATCCTTGTAGACCTCCTTAAGAATGTTTCTGGTGCTTCCACAATTGGTTGTCTATCATCTGTAGGAACTTCTTCATGATCACCATCTGAGACCTGTTCATGACCTCCATCTGAACCCTGTTCATAATCTGATTCTGAAACCTGTTCATGACTAGAATCTGAACTATGGTCGTTATGACTATCATTAGAAATGTTGTCAAACTGAATGTGCTGGAAATCAAATACATCATCCTGTTTCAATCTACTATCTACATCTAACTGTACAAGAGAGGATTCATTAAACTTTACATCTCTGTTGATGATGATTTTGCGGGTAGTAGGATCCCACAATCTATATCCCTTTGTTCCATCACCATACCCAACAAAGATATACCTTTTAGACTTTGGATCTAACTTAGTTCGCTAATGTTTAGGCACTAGAGCATATGCATCACAACCAAACACTATGAGTTTAGAATAGTCACAAGGGTGTCCTTTCCATACCTCTTGCGGAATCTTGCAGCCTATGGCCATCGATGGAGATCGATTTATCACATAACAAGCTGTTGCCACCGCTTCCGTCCACAACTCCTTTTGCAACCCGGCGTTACTTAGCATACACCTTGCTCTCTCTAGAAGAGTCCTGTTCATGCGTTCAGCAACTCCATTCTGCTGAGGAGTATAAACCATGGTCTTATGTCTCTCGATCCCTGCATCCTTGCAATAGCTGTCAAACTCCTTGGAAGTTAACTCACCACCATTGTCAGTTCTTAAACATTTTATAGTTCTACCAGTGTTGTTTTCTACCAATGCTCTAAACTGCTTGAAAATTGTAAAAACATCAGACTTCCTTTTCAACATGTAGACCCACACTTTTCTAGAAAAGTCATCAATAAACGATACAAAATATGACGAGCCACCATATGAAGCTGTAGGGGCTGGACCCCAAACATCTGAATGGATATAATCAAGTATTCCTTTACTAGTATGTTTGCCTGTTTTAAATTTTTGTTTACTTTGTTTTCCAAACAAGCAATGTTTACAGAAATCTAACTTTCCAGATCTTAGATTAGGAAGTAACTTGCGATCAGCCAAAATTTTCAACCCTCGTTCGCTCATATGGCCCAACCTTTGATGCCATAGGCGAATGGAACTTCTATCCTGTTCAGACACCGACACATGATCTGACCCAGTTCTACCTTCTAATTGAAAAAGATTTCCTACCTTCTTAGTCTTCATCACTAGTAAAATACCTTTATAGATTTTCATAACTCCACCTTGAATTACAGTTTTATATCCATTCGTATCCAGTGCTCCTAATGAAATTAGATTTTTTCTTAGATTTGGTACATGTCTCACATCAGTTAACAATTTGGTTGTGCCATATAACATTTGCAGTTGTATAATTCCTATTCCAACAATTCTGCAAGTGACATCATTACCCATGTACACGACTCCATCATCAACTGATCTATATGTCTTAAACCAATCTTTATGAATACACATGTGGTTAGATGCCCCGGAATCTAACAACCAATGTTGATCATGTTTTGAAACATTAACAGACAATACCTCATCACTCATACCTGAACCAGATATTGAACCTGTATATGTGGTGTTGGCTTCCTTCTTTTCTGTCGAAGAGCCTTCTTTAGCAGCCTGCTTTCGCTTCCAGCAATCCTTTTTCAGATGTCCAGCCTTGCCACAATGCCAGCACTTCACCTTTGTCTTCTTTCCTTTGGACTTTGAACGAGAGTCGCTATGCTTTCCCCCGGAGTGTCTCTCTCTTGAGCGACCTCTGGCCATCATTACCTCTGACGTAGAGGTGTCTGCATTCAACCTCTTCCTCGTCTCCTCAGACAACAAGGCTCCAACAACATCATCAAACTCAAGAATGTCTGTTGTACTAAAGCTTATGGAAGTAACAAAGTGATCCCAGGATTCAGGCAATGAACACAATAGAGTTATTGCCTTATCCTCTGAATCAAATTTCACATCTAGACTGTCTAATTGCACCAGTAAGGTATTAAAAACATTCGGGTGATCAGTAATCGAGGTACCTTCTTTCATCCACAAACCGTAAAGCTGTCGTTTCAGGAGAATCCGATTTATCAAGGATTTCGTCATATACAGCTTCTCCAACTTCGTCCACAAACCAGCTGCAGTCTTCTCTGACACGATGTTAAATAAAACATCATCAGCCAAACACAACCAAATTCCGCTCAAGGCTCTTCCATCCAATTCATTCCACTCATCATCTGTCACGGGGGAAGGTAGTTTGGACCTGCCCAACAATGCCTTTGCCACACCTTGCTGTACCAGCAGATCATGCATCTTTACCTTCCAGATCTCGAAATTATTTTTGCCATTAAACTTCTCGATTTCGAACCGGGCACTTTGAGTTTTCGCCATTTGTATCAACAAAAAACACAATAATCTCCAATATCCAACTTTAAATACCAGCAATAAAAAAAAAACTGCCTATGCCTTTCTGCCTTTGCCTTTTAAAAAAAAGATCTGCCCTTTGTACTTCACAGAAAAAAAAAAAAAAAAAAAAAAAAAAAAAAAAAAAAAAAAAAAAAAAAAAAAAAAAAAAAATTCTGCTTTATCTCAACGTTTCTGCTCTTATTATTTAATTCAACAATGCCCATTTAAACAACAAATTTGTTGTTCTATCCTTAATGCTTTTGGCATGCAACAAAAAAAAAAAACGGATTTCTGTTTTATATTAAACGCAGGCATCAAAAAATTATTCCAACCGCCGTTATATACTGCTCTCTCTGCGCTTTTATATTAAACGCAGGCAACAAAAAAAAAATATGCCAAACGCAGGTATATACTGGAACCACACTCGTGCACTGACAATTTAGGAAATTTTTGACACCTCTACAATGGAATTCCACCAGCAGCACCAATCCTTTAAAGTTAAATGACAAAATACATCGTAACCACAAATGAATCTAAAATGGATTGCGTACATATGGCATTCATGTTTTCATGGCTGTATAATCTAAAGACAGGCGCAGACTGTCTAATTCAACTACATCAACATCTTCTATGGCTCAAATATGAGTTTATGGTGTGAATTAAACACCGAGAAGGAGAATGTAATCACCACATACCATTGCATTCTGTACGCAAACCCAACAGAGCGCCAGACATCACCTCAGTTAATGAACAAAAGCTTATCACGAACTGGCGCAGCACCTCCTTTAGTTTATCGAACACCGCACCAAGTTTATAATGGTTATACGCAGGCAGCTTTAACAGTTATCCACCACAGCACCGTTCAACACTGTCAGGTAACTAGACCACGCATGCAGCAATGTCTTAACGCTCAGCCACGATCACGCCAATCCACGACACGCTGCCAGCACTCCACGCAGCTGTTGAATCGATTTCTGGTGGTAACATTGCAGGTTACTTCCACGCAGCAGTGCAATCAGGTAGATTCATGCATCAGCAGTTGATCTACGGCACTCCACCTCCAGCATGCGCTCCACCTCCAACTGCTCTGATACCACTTGTTGGAAATCAGATGCTCAGTTAATTAAACAAAATACACAGCAGATCAATCATGCACATAAAGACACAAGAATTTAACGTGGTTCACCCAACCAATCTGGGCTACGTCCACACAACATAGGCATCGGAAATCTTATTAATCAAACAGGAGATTACATAATGAAATCCTCACAAAACTCTCACCCACATAGCCAACATCTGAATGGTTGCCTGTTATATAGCAAAGAGAATCTAACAACCTCATTAACTCACTCACATCAAATATAGGAGGCATTAATCATCTCCCAACAACCTGGAGCTAATCTAGGAACTGATTCCTATTGTTGTCATCAACTGAGATTTTGCCTATCTTATTCCAAACAGAAAATCTCAACACCAACATCCCCCTTATCTATTGAAGGTGTACTCATAATCCCATCCTGTGAAAAGAATGATTTATTTCCAATTCGATATATTTCTCTTTTGATGCAGTCAAAATATCTAGGGATTTCTATGCTAAACTCATAGTTTTAATCTTTGGCAACTTCATTTTATGTCATTCCAGATTGTCAGGAGCTTTATTCCTAATGAAAAAGCAATATTTGTTAGTGTTGTCTTCAACATGAACTTCCTCATTCACACCTGATATGTGTTTTTCCAAGGATTTAACTTGGCATAGATCAAATGAGTCAGCGAAAGGATTTCTATTTGAACATTCCTTGTCTTGAGTTTCTTTTTCTCTGTACCCATGTCTAACGGGTGTCCCTGTTGTTTTACAATATTTGGAAAACACACCATGTGTCTTCTTAGCTTCTAATATTGTTGTTGTAGAAATTCTAGGAGTTTTGGATCTCATGGTGGAAAAATATCTGTCTCGGTGTGTATTTGTAACCAAGTAGTTCTTTCTGTTAGGGCCACCAGCCACAACCACCTACAACAAATATTACCAAGAGTTTTGGAGTAGACAATTGTAAGGGAATACATACTTGGAGACATTATCTGATAATTATGAAGAACATCAAGTACAGAAAAGGGAACAATGTCCTCTTGAGTCAAACGATGAGCAACTAGAGCCTTGGACTTGAGGACTCAATGTTGAGGAACTCGAAAAGGAAGGTTGTTGTGTTGTGTTATTTATCATGATGTCCACAGAGGCATTGGCATTGCAGCAAGTTGGGATGGTCGTGCAAAGAAAACAAAGGCGTTGGCGTTGCAGCAAGCCACGATGGTCATTTCAATAAAACGGTGACAAAGTCGAGGCAAACAATGACAAAGTTGAAGAAAACGATAACATAACGTCCAAGTGTCAAAGTTTAATTGCAGAGAGGATGACGAGAATGAAGACATTCTATTGGTTGGGGTGAACAGTCTCTGATCACCTCAACCCCACAAACGAAACACCTTTCGGTGTAAATATTATGAACCTATCTCTTAAAGGATTCATGTATAACTTTATGCCTTGAAATTATTTACAATGTAATATAATATTACAAAGGTTAAAAGGGGGATAAACCTTGTTCATGTTATGAACTCACAAGACACATGTTATTAACACCATTATATATAAATCATTGCATGACCTGTTGACTATTCAATCAGTCATCAACCACCATTCACCCAACCAAAACCAAGCAATAAAAACTTACAATAGACAGACCCTAGGACAATAATTTCTCTAATATAAGATATTAATTTTTTCCGTCCCGATTACTAGCTCACTGGGCTACTTATTAAATGGTTGATTTTAATCTTGGAAAAAAGGCCAATACTCTTGGGGTGACATAAATCTTGAGGCATAGGACGAAAGGCGGTGGGTCTTGATTCTTAAAAACAAATATTAAAGGGGGTGGGCCCCTCTCTCCATTCACGTGGATTCACTCCACTTATGTCTCCTCCGTGTATGTTAAACTCCACAGGAACTCATTAATGTTCACCCCTATTATGAACTTTATTTTATAAATATTTTATTATTAAAAAAATAAAAGAAATCAAACATCCTAGAATTGTTTATTAGCCAACGTTTTATCTTCTTTAGCACTCTAACTTTATAAGGAAATATCTCGAGATATAATGCACCAAATCAAGTCAATGACGGGTCATTCGAAAGAGAATTTAGAGTAGAACAATTTAGAGATAACTATTCCACAAAATCTGACCATTTAATACCCCAAAAATTTAGCAAAAAACTGGGTTGCAATTTTGTAACCAATTTAGTTTTTTTAGCAAGTTTTTTTGGAAGATTTTCATTTTCCAGGAGGTTTTGTTGTTAATGTTTCATTTCCAGATTGTTCATTAGCTACTAATAGCATAGCAGATGGCTATCAAGAGCTTAATTTTAACTTTTATTAATTAATTAAATGAATTTTTAATTTGTTTGTTTGTTTTTTATAGTTTTGGAAAAAAAAAATTGTTTACAAATTAGATACACTTTTCATCATATTTGGGTTAATTTGTTTACAAGATTGGTTAGTACTATCATGATTCGAAGCTTTAGAGAAGTGGGATTGCAGAAATAGAGAAACAAGAAGATTTTTCCTAGCTCTCAAATTAGATCTCAAATATTTTTATTCAACTCTCATTGAAATAGATTCCATTTTTATATGATTTGTAAAAATTACAAATAAGAGCTCTAAGTATGAGCCAATGGTTCATCTTTTCTGCAAGTGGGGTACTCTTTGCACTACTATAAAGAGTATTCGTTTCTTCTAGGATTAGTAGGAATACTTAGATAAGAGCTTGGGGGATTTTCTTTGTGAGATCAAATCTCTATTGTAGAGGCAGATTTCAATGTATTGTGGTTCCATTCTCTATTCACAGAGCTTAATATATTGGGAGGACTATTAGATAACTCTTCGTAATTGAAAAATCACGAAATGCAATGGTTCATGATTGTATGTCATTTCAAATACTATTATTTATTTGAATATAATCTTATTCTTTTGTTGATGGCAGATTTGTGCTAGTGATTGCATTTTGTAGCACTATTATTATATATGCAAGTATTTGTCTATATGATGAACTATCTAATATTATAATTTCATAAATCTTCCATTTATCTCTTTATTTTAGCATGGATTTAAAAAATATATGAATAACTATTAACCCAAAAAATTATCATCATAAGTAGATTTAACATTCATTAAAATTGTGTGAACTACTTTAATGTTCTAGTGGCTCATATTTTTGTTATTTTTAGTCTTTTAACAGAGCATGTACAACACTAAATAATATCAATCATTAGAATTGCTTCAACAATTTGATATTTACCATAAATTTCATGTTAAATTCCCATTATTTTTAAATCCTTGCACTTGGTATTTAGGAACTACTTCCTATGTGCCAAGTGAGAATAGTTTTATGTATTCTTCTTTTTTTGCATTTCGTTTAGATTTAGATTTAGGTTAATTCATTTTAAATAAAAGTATCCTTATGTAGTAGCAAGCATCTCATGGTTGGGCTAAGCCCTTATTTTAGCTAACATGAAATATTTCCTTTTGAAGTGGCCACAAAAGGACAAGTATTTCCTTCACCTTTTA
Source organism: Pinus tabuliformis (assembly GCA_031772625.1). Classification (NCBI taxonomy): domain Eukaryota; kingdom Viridiplantae; phylum Streptophyta; class Pinopsida; order Pinales; family Pinaceae; genus Pinus; species Pinus tabuliformis. The sequence continues at coordinate 615,754,066 of CM062818.1, read as the reverse complement.
GTACTAACAATCGATAGCATACACTAGAAAGTTAAAGCTAGATTTAGAGTTAGTTCATACCTTTAGGTTAGTTTTAGATTAGTTTAGGAATATAGTTTTAGGCTAGTTTTAGGTTGAGGTACCCCAGCTTATAACCAGGCAAAATCACCATCGCAAATAGATAAGGGCCTAATTTTGGCCTTGATCGGGTGATTTCCTTAATGTTGATCATGGTAAATTTTAGCCATTAACAATTTCCTAGTTCTAATTAACTCATCATAACATTGCATGATGTCTTCACTATAAAAATGGGGCTCAATAAAGGCTTGTGCAATCCTTTTATTTCATATAAGTAAATACCCCTTCATGTGATGTGAGAGAGGAGGAAGCCACATAACATAATAGAGCTATGAATCTTCAACTCAAATTAATTGAATTAGATTGCTTGAGGGTATATGATTAAATATACTGAGAACCACTAATAATAGATATGATAATCTTAAATCATACATGCATGACGAATTGTTCCTAATTTAAAATTTTTTTTTACTAGACATTATGAGTTAATTGGGAGTTGGCATGGTGTAATTAACATATTCCAACACACCCTCTTAATTATGATCATTATTTCTTATTGTTGTAAGTCTCAATTATTCTTAAAATACTTGATATAAATTCAAAATTTGATTTTACTTATGCATGCTAGTGTAGTTTGTTTTCGGCTCTATGTAATGCAATCTTTTTGTTCCTTTTACTCCAAAATTTATATTCTGCATATGTTTTCTTCTTCTTCAGCTTCAAATTCACTCTTTTCTTCTTCACTATTTCATTGTCTTATTTTTCATCTTCATCTAGTTTTTCTTCTTCATCTACTTGTACCTCAACTTGGTTGAACTTTTATGTAAATCACCATAAGATTGAAACAATAATTTCATTTTTTTTCATATCTTCTTTTGTTGCTGCAATGTCTTCAACAAGTTTGATGGTTGCTTTCATTTTTTCTAGTATAGTTATGGTAGATTTTCCATAACCACTTTCATCGATTTATCATACTTGGGCATCGCCAGAAACTTTCAAGAAAAGCTAATTAAACCTCATAATCAAGTTTGACTTTCATTAATAGGTTCTTCTAACTGGTCATTGTTTCTTCTGCAAAGAAAAGTTTAATTTCTTTGTCTTCAATTTCAATTTTGTGTTCCGCACATGTATCTATATGGTGGGCTTCACTTTTTGCATCATTTTGATACTATTCTTATGGTTCTATAAGCTCTTACACAACATCTCCAATTTCTTTTGTGATGTAAAAATCTTATGCTTGCCATGCTACAATAGAAATTTCATTAATACTTGCAATGCTTTGTTGAATGGAGGTGTTCCTCCTTTAACTGTATGTTATTTCCATAATGTTCCAAGCTTCTCTGGATATGGTTATTATTGCAATATTTGGAAGATTTTTTTCATCCAACCCTTATTGAATGATAAAAAATATTTTTGCATCATCCTTCCTTTCACAAAGATATGACATTTTTTATATTATTTCATCACCTCATATTCTATTTGACTTGAGGGTTCCTCAAACCCTTTCAAAAAAATATCCCATAATTGTTCTATACACAACCTGGTTCTCATCTTAATGTCCCAAAACTCATAATTTTTACTAAAAAAATTAGGAAGTTGTAGAAGATAAGAATTGCTAAAAAAATCCATGCTCATAAATTTCAAGAGAACTCAATCACCTTAGAAAAGAAGCTATGAAAAGAAAACCTTTTATTAAAGGGAATGAATACTTTTTTATATCTCTTGGTCTAAGATTTCCTTTTTTATCTAATAAACAAACCACTTTCAATAAATACCTCGCAACAAAATGTGCATAATAGAAACTCATAAACAATATTATGTATATGCTTTTTCAATTATTATTATCAAGTGAAAATGGAATTTGACATCCACAAAAAATTCTCCAAATGAATTTTTTAAAGTTTCTCCCAACTCCACTTTGAATTCTTCGCAAATCACAATGGTGGCTCATGACGATAGCTAGGTGACCCATGTGGATCTTTAAAACTGATAAACATTGATGTTCTTAAATGCAAATGAATTAGTATCCATGATGAAGATCTCATTGAGAGCTTTCCAGTGACACTTGAACAAGGTCAAACATATATCATATGAGAAAGTTATGGCCATCTAAAGTGTGGTAAAATAGGTAAAAAGATGTGGACGACTAGAAATGTGGCATCGCCAAAGGTTGACACATGGAAATAAAAATGTTGATGTGGTATTATGGATAGTGACATGTGACAATGTAGACACTGACATGACATGTTGACTAAAATGTAAAAGCACTGATGTGGCACTACTGACTATAAAGATGAGCTGATGTAGCACTCTTGACTATGTAGATGAGGTTGATGTGGCTACCATGAGGACCAATCAGAGGATGCGACATGGAACACCTAACGAGGCTAGTATGGGTCAAAGTTGGTCGACAACTTCATGAAAGGTTAGATTTGGTTGGTTTGAATCCCTGACCTCCTTGCAACAAAAACAATGGATTGTCGTTGAACTAATGAAAGATCGTTGGAAACTGTACTAGAAAAACCTTTTTTAACTTTAAAATGTATGAAATGTTCAAAATTTGCATCAGTGGGCATTAACCCCATAACCTTTGCTCAAAAATACAAGGACCCAACCAACAAGCCTATGAACCTCTTAGTTTAGGTGGCTGGGTAATTTATATTTAAGCGGTGCATATTATGTGATGTTTTAAAGTGGACGAGCTGCAAGGTCGACCACACAATCTCCATGCCATCAATAAAATGACTTAAATAATGCACCCAAAAATTGCTTTGTATGGTGAGTTTGATAATATTCTAATTAAATTGGAATATGTCCATAGCCTAAAAAGTTAGAATTGGTCCATGAGTTTGACCCCTTGACCTATTCTATATAACCAAGGGTTTTATCCAGTGCACTAAGTGGTGCAACTTTGTGAAGGATTTTCACACTATATTTTTTTAAAGTGTCAATTTTTCTATGTAAATTGAATAATAGAGGATTTTTAGGAAATTTCTTAGTAGCCCAAGTGTAACACCCCTCCATTTTATGTAACACTCAGTTAACCTAAGCTAAGAAACGATAGGTCAAAAGTGAAACAATGAAAGTAAATACTTTATTGTTAATAAATAAAATTAAAGTAAAATGCTTGGAAAAACAAGACACCAAGATATGAGGTTCTTAGTTGTAAAAGATGCTAAGTTTAACATAAAATCCTTGTAGGAGAGAAAGGAAAGATTTTATGGGAAAAATCTCGTGGGAGAGAAAGGCGAACAAGATAATATAAAAAGCCTTGTAGGAGAGAAAGGTAAGCTTTTATGTGAAAAGCTTCGTGGGAGAGAAAGGCGAGCCTTTCCATGGAAAGCCTAGGCAAATGGATAAAAACGTCCACCTAAAAGCGGGACAACGTTAAAGGAAGCCATATCATGAAAGAGGATATTAAATACCCATTGAAGGGATCAAGAGAGGCAGTTGATCCATGGCAAGAACTCTCAGCTCGAGGGTGAACTGGAGGAAGTCAGTTCTAGGTTGGGTGGTGGTGCTCGATTTTCCAAGTGACTTTCTTCAGCTAAGCTAGTTTACTTCAATTGCTTGGGATGTACTCTATGTGCCCCTTACTCTTTTTGTTGTCACATCTTTAAACTTATGAGTAAAATTGCATGGTGTTATCTTATAATTCATTACTCGTGATGATGTCGAAGTTGTGAGTGTATGATGCAAGAATAATCTTGGTTCTTGAGATGATGGAATAATGGTGAATATTTATGTATGAGACAACTATGTATGAGGAGTATTTATGTTTTAAGGTGTGAAATTGTATAGTCTATGGTTCAGGTTGTGTATGCTATGCATTACACTTCATGAGGTGAATTGCATCCAGGGAGGCTCGTTTATCTAATTATTCATATTGCATAAGATATATGTTAGTAATACTTTAGTATATGATAGTAAGATTATGATCATGATTATGGCAATCCTAGTTACAATATATTCATGATAACATTCCATTAATGATTGTGTTGATTCCTCATAGAACTGAAGTCAGGATGCTCAAATCTTATGGGCTGAATGCCATGATTTCTTTTGTTCTCCAAGTTGCAATTTATGCTTAAGGGTTGATCTGGAATGCAAGTTTATTAATTGACTCTAAAATTCCACATCAAGGATCCCGTAGAGCATAGAAGGAATTTGTAGTATTGTGCCAAGGGGGGTATGTGACACCAAGAATGAGAAGTAGGTTGTATACTTGCCACAAACTCTGTAGTAAATTTGAAGACAAGTTTGTTTGTATGTTCTAGACCAAGTGAATGTAACAAGCATTTTTCACATCTCATAATAGATTGGTTCCTCATTGGGAGTGGACCCAGATCCGTAGCCCAAGATGGGTGAACTCCATTATCAGCTTCTTTTTCTTGTATTTATTATTTTCTTCTATTCAGCCTTTCAATCACTCATTAAGGTTTAAAATTTAAGCTAAGTCAATTCACACTTATAATTATTTGCAAACTAGTTAGTAATTTTCAAATCAAGTTTGGTATCAGAGTGAGATTGACAGGATTTGAAAGTGTGAAAGATTATCAAGCCTAAGCTTAAGCATGGAAAAGTATCAATCTAAGAGTAAAACCTTGAAATTATTTTGAGGCACACAACTCAAAAGACAATAAATGGAATCACCAAAAGGAGGGAATCCTTTTGATTCTGAAGTGGGTTTCATTGAAGCAATCATGAAAATGAAATCTATAGTGGAGGAGTATTACTGAGAATGGAAGAATCCCAAGGAAAGTGGTCCATTTGTAAAAGTTGAAGGAGAAGGATTTGGTGATCATCCTCCTAAGACTCCTCCACCCCATCATCCTCTTCTTTTAGCTCAAGTGAAATTTCTTCTTCAAGGAAGCATTTTAAGAAAACTAAATTTAATTTACCTTTGTCAAACTACACATTAAATTTGATTTTACAATGTATGATGGTGATCGTAATGCAAAAAAAATGGATAAATGGATCACACAAATTGAATTCTAATGTAGGATTCAGAATATTGTTGATGATGATTCAAAGATCTAATTAGCCACTCTTTGATTGGGAGACACAACATTAATTTGGTAGGAGAGTAGAAATCAAGAAGATCTGCTTCAAAATGGTAAAATACTTTCTTCTTGAAATTAGTTCATCGTTGCATGAAAGAAACATTTTTATCCATTAGGTTATATGCAACGAGAAATAATGGATTGGAAAAACTAAAGGAAATATAAAGGAGAAGTGTTCAAATTTATATTCAAGAGTTTACAAAAATGGCACTAATATTGGGAATTCCTCTTTACACACAAGAAACTTTGTTGAAGTACATTGGTGGGTTACATAATAATTTGAAGCATATTATTCTTATGTTTAATTTGATGAATCTTGATAAAGTTTGTATACAAGAAACTCACATTGATTGAGGTAGATGGAATGTTTATGATGGTGTCTCCATCGAACTCGTTCTGTTAAAGTAAGGAAAGAACAAAGGAAAGGAGAAACTAAAAAGGACAACCACAATGAAGAAAGGGAACGAGAAAGCTTTGTGTTCCTATGCAATAAGGAAGGAGATTACGAGGATAAATGTTGGAAATTGCATCTAGAACTAAAACCTAAATGGTTCTGAGATTGAAAGGGTAAACAAAATATCGTTGCTAAAATCCAACAAGATCATGGATCAAACTAAAGTGATGAAACTAAGATTAGAAGTAAGAGAGAATAAGGTATGTCTTTTGTTTCTATTCTTATTTCATGTATTCATTATTAAAAATCCTAGGTAACACTTGATGAAATGAAAGAAAGTGAATTGTTTCATATTAGGGTTATCTCGAAACACACTAATATTGTTACAATTTTTTATATTAGATCACAAGTTAAACTTATTTTCCAGGAAATTGTCAAAAAATTGGCATTAGAAACTAAGCCTCATTCAAAACCATGTCCCTTGGTTTGGGTATATGAAAATTTTTAATTATATATTACTAAGCAATGTAAACTAGATTTGCAATCACATAACATTTCATAGATGAGGTAGAGTTAGAGGTGGTGCCACTTAATGTTTGTGGGATTATTTGGGAATTCCATATTTATATGACAGGAAAGGCATTTTTTACAGAGAGGGGAGTAAGTATTATCTTATCAAAAATGGGAATGAGTTCATTGTGAGGGCTCATAGGATGAAGATTAATTTGTCTCTTGTGAATACAAGACAAATATAAAGGCTAGTAAATGCAAGAAAGAATATGACACTCATGTATGCAAAAGATGAGGATAATGATAAATCTAAGGCAATTAAAGAGTTTGATCCTAAATATGAAATATTTAAATTTGTTTCTAACTATGATAAAACATTTCAAGGTTAACAAGAGTTACAACATGAGGATTCATTGCATGCAAGCATCAATGATCCAAGCTTACAACCTATTGTTAAGGTTGAAATATATTAATTGATTAATGTTGTTTCTATTCTGAAGAGAAATCATATTGTTGATTCCTTCTCACTAGTGACTATTTGTTCATGTTTACTACTAGTTTGGTGTGTATGGTTAGTAGTTGCGATGGTGAATAAAAATGTTTATGAAAGTAAGAGAATGAATGAATGTCAACAATGTTATTTAATTTTTCATTCTTATTAGACAACTTTTTTTGACGAGTCAAATGTGCAATATCTGAGTGTTATGGATGGATACCAGACAACATTTAATTTTTCATTCTTATTAGACAACTTTTTTTGACGAGTCAAATGTGCAATATCTGAGTGTTATGGATGGATACCAGACAACTAATGAAGCAGTGCCCTCACTTACTTTTTGAATAAATTAAAAAAAATTGGTGATCCAAAGACTTTCTAGTGGGAAGGATTAAGCTGAGTAGATATTTACAACTGATAAAAAATGATGGTTTCAAATGCTAAAGAAATGGTGTCCATGATGAAGAGTTTATATGAGAAAGTTATGGCATTTTAAAGTTTTGGTTAAACAAACAAAAATATGTGCATGATATGACACATGGAATCACCACAAGCTGACATGTGGTAGTATGGACGTTGGTGTGGAAGTATAAATTTGGCAGATGTCAATACATATGCTAATGTGGCATTGGCATGGCATGTTGATTGGATTGTGTAGTTGTTGACATGGCACTATAGATTGTAAAAATGAGATAATGTGGCAAGGTGATGTGGCATTGTCAACTACAAAAATGATGTTGATGTGGTTGCCATGAGGACCAATAAGAGGATGCCACATGGTAGCCACAATGAAGATCGTATGGCTCAAAGTTAGTAAAAAAACTTCATGGAAGCTTTAATTGGGCGGGTTTGAACCCTGTAACTCCTTGGAACAAACAAAATTACCTACAATTGAACCAATGACAGATCGTTGGGAAATTTAGTGACAAAAAATATATTTAAATTTCAAAATGTATTAATTGTTCAAAATTTACATCAGAAGGGATTGACCCCACAATCTCCACCCATCAATACAACAACCCAACCAACATGCCAATGAACCTCTTGGTATAGTGGGTTGGGTAACTTATATTTAACCTTTTCATATTAAACAAATGTCTAAAAGTGGACTAGCCACAAGTTTGACCCTGCAACCTATGCGTCAGTAATACAACAAACTAACCAACACATCAACAAATTGATTTGTATGGTGAAGTTGATAACATTGTTATTAAATTTTAATCTATCCATAGTTCAAAAAATCACCAAATCGTTCATGGGTTTGACCCTGTGACTTATTTTATATAACCAAAGGCTTTTTCCAGTGTATTGTGGCATGCTATTTTGTGAAAGGTTTCAACACTTTATTGTTTTAAAGTGTTAATTTTGTTGTGTAAATTGAAGAATCAAGTCTTTTTAGGCTAGTTCTTGGCAACCCAAGAATGAGAAGTAGATTTTAGGATTTCCACAGTCATTGAAGTACCTCTAAAGACAAGTTTGTTTATAGGTTGGAGACTAAGTGAATGTAACAAGAAATTTTACATCTCATAATGGATTAGTTTCTCATTGGGAGTGGACAACGAGACATAGCCCAAGATGAACTCCATTATTAACCTATTTGTCTTGTACCTATTGTTTATGTTGTTCATTTCTTTAATTCATCATTTTTTATTGCTCATTAAGCTTTAAAATTTAAGCTTAGTCAATTCACACTTATAATTATTTGCAAATTAGTGAGTAAATTTTAGATCACTAGGGCTCCTGACACCTTCCCGATATGGTGGAATCTACAAACAAATGGTGATGGCTATCACACTTCAACTGAAAACATGAATCTGTGATGTTGCTTAGCAACGATCAAACTAGATACCACATTGGTGGATTTGATACAATCAACTACTATGGTTGACAATGGTGACAATTACCACTTTGATGACACAATGGAGGAAATCACACAATCACATGATAGAACATAATATATTTGTTACTAAATTTAGATTTTATGCAAACAACTAGAATATATGAAGTAACTGGGAGTAATGGGGAATAATTAACCTATTCCAACATAATGCCCACTAAATGTGTTTTGTGTCATTTTAACCTTGTTTAAGTGCTACCAAAAGTTAAAATTTAATATATTTCCTAGTGCTTATTCACTTAGCTTCACACTACATGATCTTTTCATTGTGAAAATGGAGCTCAATAAAGGCTCTTGCAAATCCATTTATTTCATCTCTGTTAAGTTCCACTATGTTGTCACCTTATCTATCAACTGCGTTAATTTATAGTTAGCCAAACATGCTTTTTTGTATTGATTGATTTTTTGCTGGTATGGCAAGAAAAATATATTGTTTTTTTTGTTATTGAAATTCCCTCATGTGTAACACATACACTTATGAATATTAATTACATGTTAAGTAGGTGCAATATTACGCTGCCTAGAGATAAGTTAAGTTTTATGGTTACATCTCTTATAAAATGTCTTTTTGAGATAAGTTGCCTCAAATTGCAATCATATAAGATCTTCATTTAAAAAATTAAATTGTAGCAACCAAACATTCTTTTCAAATAATTATACTACTGTAGATTCATATCTACCAAGTGTCTAGAGGGATCAAATCTAAACCTCTGTACCTTCTGTGATTTTGCATTTTTAATGCATAAACAGATACAATGCCTTAAAAGTCTATTTTGACACTTGGATTATGTAAACTATACAACTTAAATTTGCAACAAAAAAATAGAAATCGTAATGAGTGGGAATTGCTGCTGGCCGTGCTCTCAGCTTGAAAAGCAAAGGCGACCTCTTGGAATCTTCAAATGTATTGGCAGCGCGAGGCATCTGCATTCCTGTGAAGTTGTGCACTTTTGCGCGGAAATTGTGTGCGTCTGTCATCACAACTGTGGCGGGTTTTGGAGTTGGCTTTGAATCTCTGGGCCGTTTCTTACTTTTTCCAGAATTACGATTGCTGCTGCTACTAGTGCCATTAGAAGACGAATCTGGCCCTGCTGCGACAGCCTGGGTTGAGGCACCCATCGTATTTTCATCTTCCATTTTCAGAGCTGATCAGTTACAGCAATTCGATTGATTCTCAGCGTGAATGCACGCGCGAATCCTTGCAGGTTACAACAAGTTCGTCGTCACGTCCAGAGACTGCGCAGAAACTGAAATGGGGGTTGTGTGTCGAGTACCCTGAGAGAATATTAATGTATTTATAGAGATTTTGCGGTGATCGTAGTCCACTCTAGGCTTGACTGCGTAGAGGAACGAATGGACTTGAATTGGTAGGATTCATTGCACACTGCATAAGTATGTATCAAAAGTGTTTTAGTGATTTTTATAAAATATTGAGTTTATTTAACATATTTAAATAGGGAATCCAAACTCTCATATGTATGGTTTAGCTTTATGCCCCTGCTTCTTTGTGAAAGGGTATAATGAAAAATCATCAATATATATTTAATTTCAAAATAGCTCCACTAATTGTTTTAAATTTTAATATTTAAAAATATTAAAATTAAATTAAATTATTTATTATTATTATTTTTAATATTTTTTTTATTTAATGGATTCTTTTAATTGTTTTTAATTTTTATTCTAAGGAATTTTTTTTAATCGTATGTTTTTATTTTATTTTTTATTTTTTTTCTCTATTAATTTTACTTAAAATTTGAGTATTTATATTTTAGAATTCATATTACTTAATCTATTTTATATGGGAACCATATGTATGAGTGTCTTATGGATTGTGCAAAACTTATTTTTTTCCATTTTTTATAAATTTAAATTTTATTATTTATAAACTAGAAATAATTGTTTCATACTGTATGTCCCCAATCATTGAGAGTCGGGCTTTCCATATAAATTTTTCTAGTAACATTCTTAAATTGCTTTGATTTGTTTTATTTTGAATAATTTTGATTTTCTTTTGTCTTCACTTTTGATGCTCCAGTTTCATGCTAGCTTTCCGATGAGAAAAAAAAATCACCTAATTCCAACTTATGGTTTCAAAGTTATGATTGGTAAAAATTGATTCATTTTCATCACCTAGGCATAATAAAACACACACACCATTAATATTAATTAACATTAATAAATTATATATATTAATATAATTGTATTTAACTTTTTTAATAATTATATAATTATTTAATAATTAATTTTGTTTAATTTATTGAAAAATTATATATTTAAAATGCGTATGGTAAATATAATTAATATATAAATTAATTAAGTTTATTATTTAATAGAGGAACTCTGGCCGGAACCAGGACCAGACAGGACAAGGGTCAGGGTTCCATTAGTTAGTATCGACCGGTGAATGCTGTACGAATGGTAGGGGAACGGAGGATAGCGACAAGAGATAAGCAGCTGGAGGTTAGATTCAGCATAATGCCGACAGCTGGGAACAAAGCATTTTGAGATCGGTAAACGAATTACTGAGACAGTAAAAAATTAGGATCTCTGTGCTGGCAGTGAAACCGATCGGCGATCTTTCCTGAACGGTCACAGTAACCATGGTTAACCCTAATGAGCTCGTGGACCTAGACCCGGAGATGGAGGATATCCTGTCGGTTTGGGGGAAAGACCCTACAGCGCGGAACATTGAACGCTACTTCGGAGCACATGAATCTTTCAGACCTGAAACCCTCACGCCTGAATCGCTCAAGATTAAACATAATTTTCTTCAATTGGCAAAGGAATTCGAAGGGAATGTCTATTATGACCAGGACTCCAATGTTTCGCAGCAGACTAGCAGACTTGGTGAGGATGCGTTGTATGCAGGTCTTCATCTGAGCCAAAGCATCAAAGGGAAATCTTTTTCCGATGGGCCGTTCCATTTTGGAGGTATAGAGGACATCGTTAATTTTGGTTCAAGCTCTGGGCAGAAAAGCGAAAGGGGTTTCAGAAGGGTTTCAGCGGTTACAAGGGTATCCATTGCAAAAGGTCAGGGCAGCCCTAAGGGAACCGAAGAACGGCCGGAGGAAGAGCTTGGAGTTCCTCCTGTGCTCCATTCAACACCTACTATAGCATCGTTGGGATCTCAGGTAATAATTCAAACTCCAGTTGATCCTTTCCTAGATTCCATAGGACTTCAGGCTCCACCCAGTTTCGAACATGAACTCTCTCCGTTAAATCCTGGTCCGGAAGAACAAGATAGGAATGGATTAAGCAAGGAATTAAGGGAGGAGGACGCCGGGAATAAGAAAAAAGGGGAGAAGAGAAAAAAGCAGAGACCAATTGGTTCGCAGGACTTGGAAGGGAACCTGGTGCTAGGTATGGATGTGACTATCGAAGAAGCCTTGGAGGTGGCAGAATGCACACTGGTTGGTAGGGCGAGAGGGAAGAAATTCACTTCTAGTTTTATCAAAGCTTGGGGAGAACAAAATTGGTCGTCTGATCAAATTAAGGGCTTCGAGGTTTCAACCCTTGGAAAGGGTTGGTTTATGGTACGCTTCGAAAATAAAGAGGCGGCTGACTGGGTGGTTGGAAAAAATTGGGCCATAGGGAACATTCCCGTTCTGCTGAAAAAATGGAGTCCCCTGTTTGATGCTGTCCACGAGAAAACGGACGTCTTCCCAGTCTGGGTAAGAGCACCCGGGTTGCCTTCTTTCCTGTGGGTCGAATCAGTCTTTAAAGCGATTGGGAACAGATTGGGTTCTTTTCTGGAAGCTGATATGTCCTTCTTAGAAACTAGGAACAAGGCCATGGCACGGATCTTAGTCAGTCTAAATCCCAGCAGAGGACTTGCAGAAAAGATTAACCTTCAATATAAAGATTATGTCTTCGAGCAGATTTTGGATTATGAATATTTGCCTTTTCGGTGCCATAGATGCCATGCTTATGGTCATTTGGCCAGGGAATGTCCCTTAGGCAGGCGAAGGCGGCGTTTCCGAAGGACATCCTCTCAATGGGAGAAGGACATTCGTCAAAACCATATTATTCAGGGAAAGGAGGCTTTAGCGGATCAGATAGCGGAAGGTTTGGAGACAGAGGTCCATCAGGAAGGGCAGATTCCGGAAGTAGCTCAACAGAATACCCCGCTCAGTGGTTTGGACAAAGACCAGGAGCTGGAATCTGTCAAAGCTAAAGAGGAGCCCTCTGGGGGCCCGACACCTTCTCATAATCCCACCGAAAGTGAAGGAGCAATGGGTATGTGCTTAGATTCTTTCCCCCCTATTCTTACTTCTGGATCAATTGAAGAAAGTCTGCCCCTGAAGTCTCCTTGCAATACTTTCATTTCAAATAATGGTATAATTGAAAATCATGATGTAACTTCTGTGGAAACTGGTAGAGAAAATATCTCAGCTGCCTTGCCCTCCTTAGATCTGAATTGTGAAGATGTATTGCCTCATCCAGCCCCCTCGGTGCTTCTTCCATCATGCCCTTATAACCTCAGATCTCTTGACAGCAAGCCTGTTTCCTCAGAGTCTGTAGGTGGTATAGGTCTGCCACCTACCCCAAGCCAAAAAAGAAAAAAAAGAGGAAGAAAATCAAACCTTTCCATGGCCCAGATGAAAGCAAAGTTTGATGTAGAAGATGGGAAGCAACAGTCTATCACTAGGGTTCTTAGAGCGGTGCAGACCCCTGAGAACGTTATAAAATGATTTTGACATCATGGAACTGCAGGGGTTTAGCCAGCAAACCCAAAAAACTGGTTCTTAGGGAGTTGATTCTAAATTGAAAATCAGACATTCTCTTTCTACATGAGACCTTAGGGAATGGAGCTGAAGTAGAATCGATGTTAAATTTACTCCTCCCAGGCTGGAAATTCTCGGCAATAGACTCAGATGGTCACTCAGAGGGTCTGTTAGTAGGCTACAGGGAAGGGAGAATTAAGGTTAGAAATCAGTGGGGGATGAAGCAGGTGATGGGAATGGAAATTCAATCCCCAGATTTTTCTTTTCCCCTTACTATTCTCAATGCTTATGGGCCCTGTCAAGGAAGGGAGACTTTCTGGAATGAGCTGATGTCAAAGTCTTTTCTGAAGGCAAAATACTTGGTGCTGGGAGGGGACTTAAATTTCTCATTAGGAAGAGCGGAGGCATGGGGTCCATCGGCTAGGGAAGATCCCCTCACGGATTTCTTCCTTAATCTTCTATCTATCAACAAACTAATAGATGTTAATCTGATAAAGCTAAAGCCGACTTGGAGGAATCGGAGAGCAGGGGAGGCTAGAGTGGCAAAAAGACTGGACCGTTTCCTCATCAATGAAGAATTAGCCTCCAGGATCCCTATTTTCAGACAATGGGTTGAAGAAGGGGGGTCTTCTGATCACTTCCCTGTTTATTTAGACCTCTCCATTCCCCCTCTAAAGCCTCCTGCCCCTTTCAAGTTTAATTCTTCATGGTTGCAAGAAATTTCTTTTACCAATCTTTTCAAAGAAACATGGAGACACCCTGATAGTAGCTCTACCGAGGACAAAGGCTTCTTGTTCATGGAAAACCTTAAAAGATTGAAGAAAGCTACCATTATTTGGGCGAAGGATAGGAAGGCAAAACAGAATGAGGACCAAACTAGGATAAGTGAGGAACTACAAAAGCTGGAAAGCATAGAGGAGGATGGATATGCTTCTCAGGCTTCAAAAGAAAGGATTCTCCACCTTGAGAATCTTCAAAATCAAATTTTGTTGGCAAAAGAAGAGGAATGGAGGCTCAAGAGCAGAGCGACCTGGTTAAAAGCTGGAGATGAAAACACCAGGTTCTTCCACAATTTTGCAAAAGGGAGGAAATCTGCAAACACTATCTGGAACCTAAAAAACGAAGAAGGGAGGTACAGACTTTTAACTCTCTGTCCGCTCTAGGGCAAAGGAACTTCCAGAGTTTATTTGCAGATCCAGGAGAGGCTACTATTGCTAAGGTAATCAAAACAACTCAATGTTTCCCAAGGTATGTCGAGGAGGAAGAAGCGGAGGATTTATTATGCCCGGTAACAAAGGAGGAAGTAGAATTAGTTATTAAATCCATGGCTAAAGAAAAAAGTCCTGGGCCGGACGGATGGACCATAGAACTTTTCCTCCATTTATTTGACTTGATAGGTGTGGAAATAACAGAAGTGGTAGAAGAATCCAGGAAGAAAGGAGAAGTCTACAGTCCTTTCAATGCCACTTTTATAACTCTTATCCCGAAGAAGGAAGTGCCTGAAAATTTTGAGGACTTCAGGCCAATTTCCCTATGCAACTGTATATACAAGATTATTGCAAAGGTGATAGCGAACAGAATCAAACCAATTCTGTCGAGCCACATTTCAATGGAGCAATCTAAGTTTTTAAATGGAAGACAAATTCATGAAGCCATCGGAGTAGCTCAAGAGGTTTTGCATAGTGTCAGACAGAAGAAAAAGAAGGGTGCAGTAATAAAAATTGATTTATCCAAAGCATATGATCGGATAAATTGGATATACATCCCGCTGCTCTTAACTCACTTGGGCTTCAAACCAAATTTCATCAGCTGGATCATGGGGTGCATCACAAACGTCAGCTATGCAATTCTAATTAATGGAGCAGCTACTCCCTTCTTCAGAGGACAGAGGGGTCTAAGGCAAGGATGCCCTTTGTCCCCTCTGCTTTTTCTCTTAGTGGCAGAAGGCTTAAGTCGGTTGATCCAAAAGGCCAGAAGGGAGGGGAAGGTAAGAGGTATTGAAGTAGCAATCAATCTATACATCTCTCACCTCCTTTTTGTTGATGACATTTTGATTTTCACAAATGGAGAGTCTAATGAAATTAAGGAACTAAAAAACATTCTAGATTTGTTTTTGAAAGCAACCGGAATGCAGATTAACTCTAGGAAGTCTCAGCTGATAGTGACAGGTGTGGACAGACAGGAGAGGACTCAGATGCAATCCCTCTTTCCTTTTCAATATGGTTCTATGGATTCTCCTTTCAAGTATTTGGGTTTCTGGTTAAAACCAAATGCATAAAAGAGGACTGGAACTGGCTGATTGCAAAGATAGAATCCAGAATCTCCCATTGGAGCTTCAAACGGCTCTCCAGAGCAGGGAGATTGACCCTTATCAAATCGGTGCTCCTGGCCATCCCAGTCTACTGGGTAGCTTTAACTTGGGTTCCTAAGGGTATTTTGGAGAAAATAAGAAGAATATGTAGCAGGTTCTTGTGGGATGGTTCAAAGGAGAATCTGGTCCTTCCCTGGGTGGCCTGGGACAAAGTGGCAAGGCCAAAGGAATGGGGAGGATGGGGGATAAAAAGTCCTCCCGACTTCAGTCTCTCACTGGCAGCCAAATCAGGATGGCGACTAATAACGATGGAAAACTTATGGACAAGAGTGGTGAAAAGGAAATATATAGAACCAACACGTTTGGAAGATTGGATAAGAAACCCGGTAAAGAATAAGAAGAATGCCTCAGCAATATGGAAAGCAACGGTGGAATCTTTCAAGGTGATCGAACAAGGATTGGCGTGGAAGATTGGGAATGGAAGGAACCTGAAGATAGGGATGGACCCTTGGGTAGGATGTAATGAAAAATATGCTTTATCCCCTGGGTTAATCAGACACTTAGGAAGTAAGAGCATTATCACTTTAAATCAGGTGGAAAAGGAGGGTCACTCATCTATATGGGGACAAGCTTGGAAAGACGGGGAAGACCTAGAGCTGAATCATAAATGGTGGAATGAATGGAACTCATATATTCAAGAACTCACCCGATCAAATGTCAGGCTAAAAGACAGTCTGGATTCGCTGATATGGGCTCACGGCGAAACTGGAGAGTACACTCCAAAATGTGGATATAAATTTATTATGTCTAGGAAGGGTTGGGGAGATCCCGAATGGTGGTCGAAGCATCTCTGGAAGCTCAAATGTCCGGCCAAGGCCAGACTTTTCTTCTGGTGTCTATTAAAAAGAAAAATTCCAACTTGGGACATTCTTCAGTCAAGGTACATGCACGGTCCCAGGAGATGTCCAGTATGCAAATCTGAAGCGGAATCTATTAACCATCTTTTCCTAAATTGCACTGAAACAAAAAAGATATGGGGGGAGGTAGAGAAATTGTTGAATAAAAAGGCTGAATGGGGCAGTGGGACCTTGGAAGAGGCCTGGGCAAAATGGTGGCATCAATTCCCTGATGGGAACATGAGAAATCTTCCTCTTATTATCTGTTGGGGGGTTTGGATTGCTAGAAACAGGTGTATTTTTCAGGACAAGGAAACTCCGGTATCTGTCACTGCTATTCAATGTGCTTCTATCTATTCGTCCATCCCTGATCCAGAAGTAAAAAAATCTAAAGCCCAAATTAAGGCTGTTAACATCAAAGAGGGCATCCCCTGGGCTTTCTTTGACGGAGCATCTCAAAACAACAGGGCAGGAGCTGGTATTGTCATCCATATTAACGCAAATCATATTCTCAAAGCCTCAGTTGGCTTAGGGACAGGAACAAACAATTTCGCTGAATTGTCAGCATTGAGGCTTCTCCTCTGTTGGCTCATACAAAGAAACATCTTCACAATTCAGATCTTTGGAGACTCTCTTAATGTTATAAACTGGGTTAATGGAAAAAGCTTATGCAAAAATCAAATTCTGAAACCTTTGCTGGAAGAACTGCAGGTATTAAAATCATCTTTTAACAGTTTTTCTTTATGTCACATCTACAGGGACAACAATGATTCAGCGGACAGGCTTTCTAAGGAAGGTCTGCAGCAGATTATGGGAGTCTGGAAAATAGTTGAAGACCGTCAGGGACAGATTCATACATCCGATCAGCCACCCCATGCATACCAGCATTGACATGTTTTGTTTACTTTTCTTTTTCAGCTACAGTTTTATAACTCAGACTTTTTAAAGTATTGGGAAAATATGGTTTGTTCCATAGACATTATGATCACATACTTTTTGTAAGGGTTGTTTTCCTCTTTTCTATTGAGGAGACCCTCTATACGATGGTTTTTGGGATGCCCTCTTGAAGGAGGGGATGTTTTTGCACTTGGCTGAACAATACATAACAGCTGATATAATGTGTTTTTTGCAGCTGCCTTTTTTGAGGTCAGATGGTCCAAATGGCAGTAGGGACATCTCCTTTTTGATTGCATGAGCAGTGAAATAGTAGCAACTGAAATGCTCACAGCATATGCAATGTAACTTTTTATTTCCTTAATAAAAAGTTCGCTTTTTCTTCGGAAATTTTTTTTTTATTATTTAATAATTATAATAAATATGTATTATAAAAATATTTATATTATAAATAAAATAACAAAAAAAATCCTAACACCATATCTAATGAAGGTATAAAATATTGTGACCCTATTTCTTAAAGGATTCATGTATAACGTTAGCCTTAATATTACAGAGGTAAAAAGGGGGAGAACCCTTGTTCATGTTATGACCTCACGAGACCTGTGTTATGAACACCATTATATATAAAACATTACATGACCCCGTTGACACACCATTATATATAAAACATTACACTTACCTCGTTGACTATTCAATCGACCATCGACCTCCAGCCAAAAATCAAGCAATCGAAAGTGGAACAACAATTTCTCCAACATAAGATGTTAAATCTTTTTGTCCTGGTTGGTTACTGGCCCACCGAACTGCTTATTAAATTGTTAATTTGGCTCTGGGCAAGAATGGACCACACCTAGAGTGACCTAAGGCTTGAGGTATAGGACGAAAGGTTGATGATCTTGATTCTTTAAAATAAAAAATCAAAGGTGGGCGGGCCCCTCTCTCCAATCACGTGGATTCAGTCCACTTATCTGTCCTCCATGCATCTTAACCTTCCCTGGGAACTTATTAATGTTGACCCCCCTATGAGCTTTGCTTTATTTTATAAAAAAATTATTTATTAAAAAAACCAAAAAATCAAACATCCCACATTTATTTATTAGCCAACGTTTCATCTTTTTTGGAATTTAGTTTTACAATGTCATATCTCGAGATATGAGATTGTTGGAAAGACAATTTAGAGGAGAACAATCACGAGACAATTATTCAATTAAATATGACGATTTAATACTCCAAGAATTAGCAAAAAGTTGGGTTGCAATTTTGTAACCAATTTAATTCTTTAAATGAGTTTTTTTTGGGGAAGGTTTTCATTTTTGAGGAGGTTTTGTGGTTAGTGATTCATGTCATATTGTTCATTAGCCAATAATACCCCTTAATTTAGATTTTATTAATTAATTAAATGAAATTTAAATTTAGATTTTATTAATTAATTAAATAAAATTTTAATTTGTTTGTTTATTTTCGATAGTTTTAGAATTTATGTTTTTGTTTACAAATAAAATATGATTTTATTCATATTTTCGTCAATTTGTTTACATGATTGGTTAGTGTTTTCAGGACCCAAAGCTTCAGAGAAGCAGGATTGGAGAAACGGAGAAAAAAGAAGAATTTTCTAAGCTCTCAAATTAGATCTCAATTTTTTTTAATCAATTGTCTTTGAAACATATTTAATTTTTGAAAATGATTTGTAAAAGTTATAAATAAGAGCTCTGAATATGAGCCAAGGGTATTTTTTGCAAGTGTGGTACTCTTTGTACTAATGTAAAGAGGATTTGTTTCCTATATGATTATTAGGAATACTTAGATCTGAGTTGGAGGGATTTTCTTTCTAAGATTAAATCTTTGTTGTATGTGAAAAATCGGTCACCCATTTCCTAATGTAGAAAAACTCATTATATTTTACCTACTTGTTAAATTACTTGAACAAATTAATTGCAGTTTTATACAACAAATACTGAAATACATACATTGCAGCCTACACAAAATAAAATACTGTGGAAAACTAATTAATGCACTGGAGAGAAATAAACACACACATCAACACAATTATTTTTTGGACAATGTCCCCAAAAAAACCCAACTTGGGAAAACTGGTGCAACAACTGAGGGTTTTAATTATTATGCAGTAGTAAATATGAGTACAAATCGTTGCATGCCAAAAATGGCTATCCTATACAGAGAAATACTGACAAAAAGTTAGTGAGAAGAATCTCACACTGATTTGGGAGATTCGATTCTGATCAGGGGCTTGTGCACTGGCCCCATGCTGCCTCCGTGCAACTTCTGTGTCAATCCTATGCAAATATGCATCACACTGGCTTGAATTTGTGTCAACCCCTCTACTAACCTCCTTTTGTCTAGAAATTCAACCTCCTGGCCCTCCGGTCTCACACCCTGGCTTTTGGCACTGAATCTCGTCTATCCTAGTTGGAATTCGAACTCCCTATAAAGCTTTGCGCCACCTCTGCATGGCATTGCACTGCCTCACTGAACTGCTCTCTTCCTTCTCTGCGTTGCACTCCTTGGATCTAGAAAACTTCCTCCGGTCTACTATCCCTGCCCCTCTCATTGCTTCAACTTTACTTAATCGCTTCCAGCAACTCACAACTGCTACTCATGGAATTATTTCTCTAGCAAAATCAAACTGCACAAGTGTATTTCTCCAACGACATCGAACTCTTTTTTATAATCTCTCGTTGGAGCTCCAACAACCAAGATTAAAACATAATCAATTACTAAGATTAACTTGGAGTTGATCCTCGCCTTCTTCTAGAAGATTCACACCTCATTTAATTAATACCCTTTAATTAATGAGATTTCCTAAGTTTAGACTTAGGGAACCATTTACAAAATCATTATTTTAATTAAATCATCTTTAGGTGGAATTTCCAACATTTTTTTCTGGGTTTTGGAGAACACATGTGTCTTAGCCTCTCTGCAAAGTTTCAAGGCTAGAGCACATTCGATGCTACAAAAATCAACATTGTAGACGTGGATTTCACACTATTTTGGCTCTATTCTCTCTTGAATAAGCTTGATATCTTGGGAGGATTGTTAGATACCTCTAATTTGTAATATACAGATCATGAGACACAGAGGTTCATGATTATATTTCATTTAAAATACTATTATTTGTTTGAATATAATCTTATTCTTTTGTTGATAGCAAATTTATGCTAATGATTGTATTTTGTAGTATTGTTGTTATATATGCAAATCTATGTTTATATGGATAACTATTTGATCTTATAATTGCATAGACCCACCATTTATCTCTTGATTTTATCATGTATTTAAAAAAATATCTGAGTGACTATTCACCCAAAAATTGTCATCATAAGTCAATTTAACAATCATTAAAATTGTCTGAACTACTTCTATGTTTTAGTGGATCATCTTTTGTTATTTTTAATATTTTGACAAAGTGTGCACAACACTAAATAATATTAGCTATTATAACTACTTCAATAGTTTAATATTGGCCACAAATTGCATGTTAAGTCCCCATTATGTTTAAATCCTTGCACTTGGTATTTAGGAGCTCCTTCCTACGTGCTAAGTTATAATAGTTTTATTTATTTTTCTTTTTCCGCATTTCATTTAGATATATATTTAGTTTAATTCATTTTAAACAAAAGTATCATTAGATAGGTTGAGCCCTTATTTCAACTAACATGAAAGATTTTCTTTTCAAATGGCCACAAAAGGGCAAGTCTTTCCTTCACGTGTTAGTACAACCAATTAATATCATACAAAAGCAAGTTAAAGCTATATTTAGAGTTAGTTCATGAACTCATGTTAGTTTTAGATATTGACCACAAATTTCATGTTAAATCCCCATTATGTTTAAAACCTTGCACTTGTTTTTTAGGAGCTACTTCCTGCGTGCTAGGTTATAATAGTTTTATTTATTTTTCTTTTTTCCGCGTATCATTTGATATATATTTAGTATAATTCATTTTAAACAAAAGTATCATTACATAGGAGCAAGCATCTAGTGGACAGGTTGAGCCCTTATTTCAACTAACATGAAAGATTTTCTTTTCAAATGGCCACAAAAGGGCAAGTCTTTCCTTCACCTGTTAGTACAACTAATCAATATCATACACAAGCAATTTAAAGCTATATTTAGAGTTAGTTCATGAATTCCTGTTAGTTTTAGGTTATTTAGGCTTATAGTTTTAGGTTGAGGTACCAGGGCCTATAATTGAGTGAAATCACCATCCCGAAAAGATAATGGTGTAATTTAGGCCTTTACTGGGGGGTTTCCTTAATGTTGTTGATGGTCGTTTTTTTTTTCCATCAACAATTTCCTAGTGCCAATCCACTCTTCCTATCATTGCATGATGTCTTCACTATAAAAATGGGGCTCAATAAAGGCTTGTGCAATCCTTTTATTTCATCTAAGTAAATACCACTTGATGTGATGTGAGAGAGGACGGAACCACACAATAACACATTAGAACATAATAGAGCTATGACTCTCCAACATGAATTAATTGAATTAAATTTCTTGAGGGTTTATCATTAAATAGACCCAAAACCAATAATGATATATATGATAATCTTAACTCACACATGCATGACTAATTATTCCTAATTTTTGATTTTTTGTAAATTTCTAGAAAATAAGAGTTATGTGTGAGTAACAGGGAGTAATTAACATATTTCAACACACGCCTTAATCACGACCTTGGTATAAGTCTCAACTATTCTTACAATACTTTCAAGATAAATTCAAAAAATGATTTTACTTATGCATGCTGGTGTAGTTTGTTCAAAACTCTATGTAGTACAAGATTTTTATTCCTTTTACTCCAAACTTATATTTTGCATATATTTTCTTCTTCTTCTTCTTCAACTTCACTATTTTCTTCTTCACTATTTCTTTGTCTTATTTGTCATCTTCATCTAGATTTTCTTCTACGTCTATTTGTACGTTAACTGCTATTGGTTGAACTTTTATGTAAATCACTATAAGATCAAAACAATATCTTCATTTTTTTGATATCTTCTTCTATTGTTGCAATAGCTTCAAAAACTATCATCGTTGCCTTCATTTTTTCTAGTATAGTTATGGTAAATTTTCCATAACCACTTTCATCTTTATCATCCTTGGGTTTTTCAAGAAAACCTAATTTACCCTCATAGTCAAATTTAATTTTCACTAATAGGTTCTTCTCCCTGGTCATTGCTATTCCTGCAATGAAAATTTCAATTTCCTCATCTTCAACTCCAATTTTGTCTTCCACAGATGTATCTGCATTTTGGGCTTTACTTTATGCATCATTTTGATACTATTCTTATATCTCTATAGGATATTTACACAACATCTCCAATTTTTTTTGTGATGTCAAAATCTTATGCTTATCTTGTTACAATAACATTTTCATTAATAATTGCAATGCTTTGTTGAATTGTGTTGCTCCTCCTTTCACTATATGTCATTTCTAGAATGTTCCAAGCTTCTTTAGACACGGTTGTTATTGCAATATTTAGAAGAATGTTTTCATCCAACCCTTGTTGAATGAGAAACAATATTGCTACATCATCCTTCATTTCACAAACAGATTATATTTTTGATCTTGTGTCATTGCCTCACTTTCTATTTGACTTGAGGGTTTCTCAAACCATTTCAAAACAATATCCCATAATTGTTCTATGCACAATTTGGTTCTCATCTTAATGTCCCAAAACTCACAATTTTTACTAATAAAATCGGGAATATGTAGAAGATAAGTATTGGTAAACAAATCCATTCTCATAAATTTGAAGAGAACTCAATCACCTTAAAAAAAACTATGAAAATAAAACCATTTATTAAAAGAAATAAACCACTTTTAAATCTCTCAACTTGACCGTTTCTTTTTTATATAGTATTAAGAAAACCAATTTCAATAAATATATCATAACAAAATGTACGTAATGGTAATGAATAAACAATATTATGATTATGTGTTTTTTCAATGATTATTATAAAGTAAAAATTGGAAATTTAACCTCCATAAAAATTTCTGCAAATGATTTTTTAAGTCTCTCCTAACTCCACATTGAATTCTTTGAAAAATCACAATGGTGGCTCATGATGATAGCTAGGTGAGAGAGGTGGATATTTACAACTAATAAAAATTGATGGTATTAAATGCTGATGAATTAGTCTCCACGATGAAGATCTCATTGACAGCCTTCCAACGAAACTTGAATGAGGTCAAACATATGTCATATGAGAAATTTATGGTCATTTGAAGTGTGGTAAAAAAGGTAAAAATATGTGCATGACTTGAAATGTGGCATCACCAAAGGCTGACACATGGCAATACAGAAGTTGATGTGGAAATAAGGATAGTGGCAATTGATAGTGCAGACATTAACATGTCATGTTGACTAGAATGTACGAGCACTAATGTGGCACTGCTGACTGTACATATGAGCAAATGTGGCATTGTTGGCTATGTAGATGAGGTTGATGAGAATAGCATGAGGACTAATTATAAGATGCCACATGGCTCCCCTAATAAGCCCTATATGAGTTAAAGCTAGAAAAACAACTTCACGAAAGTTTTAGTTTGCCATGTTTGAATCCCTCAAATCCTTATAGAAAAGGAAATGGATTACTGTTGAACCAATGAAACATTGTTGGAAATGTACTAGAAAATCTTATTTTAAACTTTGGAATGTACCAACTATTAAAAATTAGCATCAGTGGGGATTGACCCCATAACTTGTTCTTGGCAATACAAGGACCCAACCAATAAGCCAATGAACATCTTGGTATAGTGGGTCACGTAATTTATATTTGACCTTTGCATATTATGTGTTTTCTAAAAGTGGACGGGTCGTGGGTTTAACCCCACAACCTCCACACCCGCAATACAATGACTTAACCATCGAGACAACAAATTTCTTTGTATGGTGAGGTCGAAAATATTGTAATTAAATTGGAATATGTCCATAGCCTGAAAATTTGGAAATGACCAAGGGGTTCAATCCCTCAACCTTTTCTATATAACTAAGGGTATTATCAAGTGCACCAAGATGTGCTATTTTTTGAAAGATTTTGACACTATATTATTTTAAAGTGTCAATTTTACTATATCAATTGAATAATAGAGGCTTTCGAGGACATTTTTTGGTAGCCCAAAAATGGGAGGTAGCTTGCAGGATTGCCACAACCTCTGTAGCAAATTTGAAGACAAGTTTGTTTGTAGGTTCGAGGCCAAGGAGATATAACAAGCATTTTTTGGATCTCATAATGGATTGGTTCCTCACCAGGAGTAGACCCGAATATGTAGCCCAAGATATGTGAACTCCATTATCAGCTTATTTGTCTTGTAGCTATTGTTTTTTGCTATTCATTTCTTCAATTTAACCTTTCAAATTCTCATTAAGAATTAAAACTTAAGCTAATTCAATCCACACTTATAATTATTTGTGAATGAGTTAATAATTTTTAAATCAAGTTTAGTATCAGAGTAGGATTAACTAGATTTGAAAGTGTGAATTCTTATCAGATCTAAGCTTAAGCATGGAGAAGTATCAATTTAAGAGTAAAACCTTGAAATTTGTTTGAGGCACACAACTCAAGGACAAAAAGTGTCATCACCAAAAGGAGGAATCTTTTTTATTCCGAAGGGGGATTCATTGAAGCAGTCATGATAATTAAAGCTATAGTAGAGGAGTTGTAGTGAGGATGGAAGAAGTGAAAGGAATTCCATTCATTTGTAAAAGTTGAAGGAGAAGGAGTTTGTGATGAAACTCCTAATATTCCTCTACCCCGTCATCCTCTTCTTCAAGTTTAAGTGAAAATTCTTGTTTGAGGAAGCATTTTAAGAAAATTACATTTAATTTATATTTATTATAACTAGACATTAAATTTTAATTTCCCAATGTATGATGTTGAACTTCATGCAAAAATAATTGCATAACTAGATTAGACAACTTGAAGTCTATTGTAGAATTTATAAGATTGTTTGTGGTAATGCAAATATCCAAATAGACACTCTTCGACTGAGAGAGACAACATTGATTTGGTGGGAGAGTAGAAATCAAGAAGATCTCCTTCAAAATGGTAAAATAATTTCTTCTTGCTTGAATGAGTTCATAGCTACATGAAATAAACAAATTTATTCATTAGGTTATATACAACAAGCAATAATAGATTGGAAAAACTAAAGGAAAGATACATGACAAAGTGTTCAAAGTTATATTTAGGAGTTTAGAAAATGGCACTAAAATTGGGCATTCCTCTTTATACAAAAGAAACTTGGTTGAAGTACATTGGTGGGTTTCATACTCATTTGAAGCATACCATTAGATTATGTTTAATTCAACTAATCTTGATAAAGTTTGTGTACAAGAAACCCACATTGAGTCACGTGGATGGAATGTTTATGATGGTTTCTCCACTGAACTTGTTCAATAAAAGTAACTCAAGAACAAGGAAAAGGAGAAACTAAAAAGGAAAACCACAATAAAGAAAGATAATGCGAAACCTTTGTTTTCTTATTGGAATAAGGAAGGACATGACGAGGATAAATTTTGGTAACTGCATCTAGAACTGAAGCCCAAATGGTTTCGAGATTGGAAGGGTGAATAAAAAACTGTTGCTAGAGTCCAACAAGATCTTGGATCAAACTCAAGTGACGAAACTAAGATTACAACTAAGGGAGCATAAAGTATATCTTTTGTTGCTAGTTTTAATTCATGTCCTCATTCTTGAAAATTTGAGGTAACACTTGATGAAAGGAAAAATAGGGAATTGTTTCATATTAGGGTAATCTCATAACACACTAAGATTGTTACACTTTTGATATTTGATCACGAGTTAATATTATTTCTAAGGAAAATGTTAAGAAATTGGCATTAGAAACTAAAACTCATTCAGAACCATGTCCCTTGGGTTGGGTATGCGAAAATGTTTAGTTATAGGTTACAAAGGATGTAAGCTAATATTTTTAATCACATAACGTTTCATAGATGAGGTAGAGTTAGATGTGGTTCCACTTAGCATTTGTGGGATTTTTTGAGAAGTCCATATTTATATGACATGAAGGTTTTTTTTTACAGAGAGGGGAATAAGTATTATCTTATCAAATATGGGATTGAGTTCATTGTGAGGGCTCATAGGATGAAGATTAATTTGTCTCATGTGAATATAAGATAGATAAAAAGGCTAGTAAATGCAAGAAAGAATTTGACACTCATGTCTGTAAAAGTTGAGGATAATGATAAATCCAAGGCAATTAAAGAGTGTGATCCTAGATATGAAATAATTAAAATTGTTTCTAACTATGATAAAACATTCCAAGGTTCATAAGAATCACAACATGAGGATTTGTTGCATGCAAGCATTAAGGATCCAAGCTTACAACCTTTGGTTGAGATTGAAATAGATTCATTGGTTAATGTTGTTGTTATTCTAAAGAGAAATCATATTGTTGATTCATTCTCACTAGAAACTATGTGTTCATTTTTACTACTAGTTTGTTGTGTATGGTTAGTAGTAGCAATGATGAATTTGAATTTTTATGAAAGTAAGAGAATGAATAATTATGTCAACAATGTTATGTAAGTTTCATTCTTATTGGACAAATTGTCGCGATGAGTCAATTAAATTAGTTGAGCATGCATGACTAAATAGACCCAAAACCACTGACATTAGATATGCTAATGTTAACTCACACATGTATGACTAGCTATTACTAAATTTAAACTTTATGTAAACTACAAAAGTATATGAACTAACTAAAAGTAATGAAGAGTAATTAACATATTCAACAGGATGGCCACTAAATGTATTTAGTATTATTTTCACTTTGTTTAAAGGCTACCCGAAGTTCAAATTTAATATATTTCCCAGTGCCTATTCCCTTAGCTCGACACTAGATGATTTAAATTATTCAAGTACATATAAAAAATATAAATTAAAATTGCGGATTTATATGAACACATCGTTATTAAATTTACGGCTTCTCATTTGATTTGATCGTCATTGACTTTTTAATTATGCCCATCAAATACGTGACGAAATTTAGTTATAATAATTTAAAAATTGTCAAACTCGAGGCTTTTGACGGCCAAATCAGCAGTGACAGGGATCCATCAGTCAACTTTAAATATATAAACTTTTTAAATTATTGATAAGTACATATAAAAATTTTAAATTAAAATAGCTGATTTATATAAACATAACGTTATTAGATTTACGGCTTCTAATTTGACTTAAGCGTTATTAGTATGGAGCGTTACCAGCCTGGCGTTCCATTTCAAGATCGCATTAACAAACATTATTGGGGCGAGTCAACTTTTGAAGGAAACTCTTATTTCATAGATCATAGAAAAATAAATACTATCTGACATGCAAGGCAGATAATTTTCGCCCTCTCAATAACAACACGCCAGTCAAGATAGCAGCTTAAAGAGAAAGCGAAAACTATCTAACTTACATGTCAGACAACATTTACTTTTCTATAATCTATGAAATAGGAATTTCCACTTTTAAAAGACACTTATATTTTTTTATCGGAGATATTGAAATTTTAATCATGATATCCACGTACGATAAGTTATGCTATCCCTGTAACCTTCAAGGATATATAAAACTATACAAAATGGTCTTGCATATGGCTTCACATTGTTGTGGGCTCTACCAAAAGTATACTCATAATTTGTATATTTTTTAATGCATAATCTTCTGGGGAAACTTTATTATAAATGAATCTCTCAATTTAAAAGTAGCGTTTTATATACCATATAATTTAATTGGATATCATAATTTCCATTCAGTAACTTAGTTTAATATTAATATGATATTTTTGTTAAAAAAATCGTAATTTTTATTAAATATTAGTAAAATTATATAATTTTTTTTCCTTTAGGAAAAATCCAACACGTTTTTTGGGGATATTTTTGGTATATAAGTATTAGATTTTTGAACCATAGAAATTGATTGCCTTACTCTAAGTTTACGGTTTAAGATTACAATCTTTTCAAATTTTACCTAAATTTTAAATAAAATAAAAATATTAAATAATATTAAAAATAAAATTTAATATTAAAAATAAAATATAAAATTTCATTCCATGTATAGATTAATCTCTAAGACAAACATATAATTATTAACAAAATCAACAAAATAACTATCAAAAAAATTAAAACTGATTTAATAATAAAACAACACTTTACTTGTTTTTATGAATATAGCCCTTATCATATACAACAACCATCCTTAACATAGCAACAAAACACCTTCTTACTATCTATTTGCTCAATGTCTAATAAAACTTTATTTTAACCTCTTATCAATATGATTCTATGTCCTTTGTTCCAAATCAACAATATTTTAACATATTAAAATTAACATAAGTATAAGGCTTCATTTGTATCTATGACAAAAACCACCAATAATAATAATAATAATAATAATAATAATTTATTTTATCTTTTATAGAATTTAATTTAATAATTACTTATTTAATTAAAAAAATTAATTAATTTTTAATATTGTTTTTAGAAAAATATAAATATTTTTATTTATATTTTATATTAGTTTTTAATAATAATAATAATAATAATATTAGTAGTAGTAATCTACTAATAATAATTAATAATTAACAGATAATTAATTAATTATTATTAAATAATAATAAAAATTTCTTAATTAAATATTACTAAATAATAATAATATTAAACCCTAGGAATGTGAACCCTTAGATCAATAAACCCAAGGTACTGATATTATAAACCAAAGGGAATAATAAAACCCAAGGGATAAAAATTATAAACACAATGTATATAAACCCTAACATAAATATTATAAACCCTAAAATAAACATGGTTAACCATGGTTGACCGTGGTTGATTCCCATATAGAGAAAATCCTTGTCACAATGCAACGTTGGACCATGCTTAAACTTGGTTGAACATGATTGGTTTTCATATCAAGACAATCTTTGTCAAAACATGATGTTGGACTGATGGTTGACCATGGTTGATTTCCATATTGAGACAATCTTTGTGGCAATGCAACATTCGACCATGGTAAACCTAGGGGTCTATAAAGCTAAGGGAATAATATTAAACCTAGGGGTCTATAAAGCTAAGGGAATAATATTAAACCCTAGGAATATGGACCCTTAGATTAATAAACCCAAGGGATTGATATTATAAACCCAAGGGAATAATAAACCAAGGGGATAAAAATTATAAACCCAAGGTATATAAACCCTAACACAATATTAATCATGGAATAATATTAAACCCTAGGAATATGAACCCTTAGATTAATAAACCCAAGGGATTGATATTATGAAGCCAAGGGAAGAATAAACCTAAGTGAATAATAAACCCAAGTGAATAATAAACCCAAGGGATTAATACTGTAACACCAAGGTATCCCAAGGGAATAATAGTAAACCCAAGGTATATAAACCTTAAGATAAATATTGTAAACACTAAAATAAACATCCTTGACCATGGTTGATTTTCATATAGAGACAATCCTTGTCGCAATGCAATGTTGGATCATGATTGACCGTGCTTAACCATGACTGATTTTCATATGAAGACAATCTTTGTCACAATGCGACGTTCAACCATGGTTGAGCATGATCGACCATGGAAAACCATGTTTGGTTATACAAACCATGGTTGACCATGTTTGACTTTATAAAACATGGTTGACTATGGTTGACTATGGTTGACCATGGTTGACTATGGTTGACTATGAATGACCATGGTTGATTATGATTATCATGTGGAGACAATCTTTGTCATAATAAGACGTTGGACCATCGTTGCGACAATGATTGATTTTTATATTGAGACAATCTTTGTCACAATGCGACGTTGGACCATGGTTAACCATGATTAACCATGGTTGACCACAAATGCTTTTATAAAACATGGTTGACCATGGTTGAATAATATTAAACCTGAGGGACTAATATTATAAATCCATGGTATATAAACCCTAGGATAAATATTATAAACATTAAAATAAACATCATTGAACATGGTTGATGATGGCTGATTTTCATTTTGAGACAATCCTTGTCACAATGTGATGGTAGACCATGGTTGACCATGAATGATTTTCAAATCGAGAGAATATTTGTCACAATGTGACATTGGACCATGGTTGACCATGGTTGATTCTCATATTGAGACACTATTTGTCACAATGCGACATTCGACCATGGTTGACTGTCATTGAATTTATAAAACATGGTAGACAATGGTTGAACATGGTTAACCATGATTGATATTATAAACCCAAAGGAATAACATACCCTTGGGATTAATACTAAAAACCAAAGAACTATAAACCTAAGGGAATAATATTAAACCCTAGGAATGTGAACCCTTAGATCAATAAACCCAAGGTACTAATATTATAAACCAAAGGGAATAATAAACCCAAGGGATAAAAATTATAAACGCAACGTATATAAACCCTAACATAAATATTATAAACCCTAAAATAAACATGGTTGACCATGGTTGATTTCCATATAGAGAAAATCCTTGTCACAATGCAATGTTGGACCATGGTTAAACTTGGTTGAACATGATTGGTTTTCATATCGAGACAATCTTTGTCAAAATGCAACATTGGACCATGGTTGACCATGGTTGATTTCCATATTGAGACAATCTTTTTGGCAATGTGACATTCGACCATGGTAAACCCAGAGGTCTATAAAGCTAAGGGAATAATATTAAACCCTAGGAATATGGACCCTTAGATCAATAAACCCAAGGGATTGATATTATAAACCCAAGGGAATAATAAACCAAGGGGATAAAAATTATAAACCCAAGGTATATAAACCATAACATAAATATTATAAACCCTAAAATAAACATGGTTGACCATGGTTGATTTCCATATTGAGACAATCCTTGTCACAATGTGATGTTGGACCATGGTCCACCATCCTTGACCATTATTTTTTCATATCGAGACAATCTTTGTGAGAAAGCGATGTTGGACCATGGTTTACCATGGTGGGTTTACATATTGAGACAATCTTTGTCACAATGCAACATTCAAGCATGGTAAGCCCAAGGGACTATAAACCTAATGGAATAATATTAAACCCTAGGAATATGAACCCTTAGATCAATAAACCCAAGGGATTGATATTATAAGCCCAAGGGATAAAAATTATAAAACCAAGTTATCTAAACCCTAACATAAATATTATAAACCCTAAAATAAACATGGTTGACCATGGTTGATTTCCATATTGATACAATCCTTGTCAAAATGCGACGTTGGACCATGGTTGACCATCATTGAATTTCATATTGAGACAATCTTTGTCATAATGCGATGTTGCACCATGGTTGATTTCCATATTGCAACAAGGGAAAAATAAACCCAAGGGAGTAATACTAAAATCCCAAGGGAATAATATTAAACCCAAGGGACTAATATTATAAACCTAAGGTATATAAACCCTAAGATAAATATTATAAATACTAAAATAAACATGGTTGATTTTCATGGTGAGACAATCCTTGTCACAATGCAACATTCAATCATGGTTGACCATGGTTGGCTATGATTGACAATGTTTGACCATGATTAATATTATAAACCTAAGGGAATAATAAACCCAAGGGATTGGTATTATAAACCCAAAGGAATAATAAACCTAAGGGATTAATACTAAACCCCAAGGGAATAATATTAAACCCAAGGGACTAATATTATAAACCCAAGGTATATAAACCCTAAGATAAATATTAAAAATACTAAAATAAACATGGTTGACCACGGTTTATTTTCATATTGAGACAATCCTTGTCACAATGTGACGTAGGACCATGGTTGACCATGGTTGAACATGGTTGATTATGGTTAACCATGGTTGAACATGGTTGATTATGGTTGACCATTGTTGAATAATATTAAACCCTAGGAATATGAACCCTTAGATCAATAAACACAAGGGATTCATATTAGAAACCCAAGGGGATAATAAACCTAAGGGATAAAAATTATAAACCCAAGGTATATAAACCCTAACATAACTATTATAAACCCAAAAATAAACATGGTTGACCATGGTTGATTTCCATATTGAGACAATCCTTGTCACAATCCAATGTTAGACCATGGTTTACCATCATTGAATTTCATATCGAGACAATCTTTGTCAGAACGCGACATTGGACCATGGTTGACCATGGTTTATTTCCATATTGAGACAATCTTTGTCATAATGTGACATTCAACCATGGTTGACCATGATTGCCTATGATTGACCATGGTTGACCGTGATTAATATTATAAACCCAAGGGAATAATAAACCTAAGGGATTGACATTATAAACCAAAGGGAATAATAAACCCAAGGGATTAATACTAAAACCCCAAGGGTTTATGAACCCAAAGGAATAATATTAAACCCAAGGGAGTATTATTATAAACCCAAGGTATATAAACCCTAAGATAAATATTATAAACACTAAAATAAACATGGTTGACCATGGTTGATTTTCATATTGAGACAATCCTTGTCACAATGTGATCTTGGACCATGGTTGACCATGATTGATTTGCATATCGAGACAATATTTGCCACAATGCGACGTCAGACCATGGTTGACCATAAGTTATTTGAATATTGAGACAATCTTTGTCACAATGCGACGTTCGACAATGGTTGACCATGATTGACCATGGTTTCCTACGGTTGATTTCCATATTGAGACATTCTTTGTCACAATGCGACATTCAACCATGGTTGACCATTGTTGGCTATGATTGAAAATGGTTGACCATGATTAATATTATAAACCTAAGGGAATAATAAACCCAAGGGATTGGTATTATAAACCAAAAGGAATAATAAACCTAAGGGATTAATACTAAAACCCCAAGGGATTATGATCCCAAGGGAATAATATTAAACCCAAGGGAGTTGATTTCCATATTGAGACATTCTTTGTCACAATGCGACATTCAACCATGGTTGACCATGGTTGGATATGATTGAAAATGGTTTACCATGATTAATATTATAAACCTAAGGGAATAATAAAACTAAAGGATTAATACTAAAACCCCAAGGGATTATGATCCCAAGGGAATAATATTAAACCCAAGAGACTAATATTATAAACCCAAGGTATATAAACCCTAAGATAAATATTATAAACACTAAAATAAGCATGGTTGACCATGGTTTATTTTCATATTGAAACAATCCTTATCACAATGCAATGTTGGACCATGGTTGACCATGGTTGACTTTCATATCTTGACAATATTTGTGACAATGTGGCATTGGACCATGGTTGATTTTCACATTCAGACAATCTTTATCACAATGCAATGTTTGACCATGGTTAACCATGATTGACCATGGTTGACCATGTTTGTTTCTATAAAACATGGTTGAACATGATCAACAATGGCTAACCATGGTTGTCCATGATTGTCCATGATTATACTGACACGATTTTTGTTAGAATGCACCATTTAACCATAGTTGACAATGATTGATATTATAAACCGAAGGGATTGATATTATGAACTGAAGGGAAAAATAAACCCAAGGGATTAATACTAAAACCCCAAGGGATTATGAACCCAAGGGAATAATATTAAACCCAAGGGACTAATATTATAACCCCAAGGTATATAAACCCTAAGGTAAATATTATAAACACTAAAATTAACATGGTTGATTTTCATGGTGAGACAACCCTTGTCACAATGCAACATTCGACGATGGTTGAGCATGGTTGGCTATGATTGACGATGGTTGACCATGATTGATATTATAAACCTAAGGGAATAATAAACCCAAGGGATTGATATTATAAACCCAAAGGAATAATAAACCCAAGGGATTAGTAAACCCAAGGGATTAATAAACCCAAGGGATTAATACTAAAACCCCAAGTGATTATCAACCTAAGGGAATAATATTATAAACCCAATGTATGTAAACCCTAAGACAAATATTAAAAACACTAAAATAAACATGGTTGACCACAATTGATTTTCATATTGAGACAATCCTTGTCACAATGCAACGTTGGACAATGGTTGACCATTGTTGAACATGGTTGATTATGGTTGACCATTGTTGAATAATATTAAACCCTAGCAATATGAACCCTAAGATCAATAAACCAAGGGATTCATATTATAAACCCAAGGGATAAAAGTTATAAACCCAAGGTATATAAACCCTAACATAAATATTATAAACC
This sequence comes from Pinus tabuliformis, assembly GCA_031772625.1. Lineage (NCBI taxonomy): Eukaryota > Viridiplantae > Streptophyta > Pinopsida > Pinales > Pinaceae > Pinus > Pinus tabuliformis. The sequence goes on along the minus strand of CM062818.1, from coordinate 615,719,589 downwards.
CTAAAATAAACGTGAGGGATTATAAATATTATAATCCCAACAGATTAATAAACCCAAGGGATTAATATTATAAACCTTTGGGATTAATAAACCCAAGGGATTAATATTACAAACCCTACAATGAAATTTTTATTTTCAATTACCATTGAAACCAATATGTCCATGGAAAAATTTGAAACAATTCATGGACATATTTGAAATGGTTGTTGTTGCCACCTAACATGTCACATAGAAGCTCTACCATTCATTTTAGAAACAAAAAACTCAGACTATTCATTTCCAAACCCTCAACCATGGTTGACAATAGTTGACCATGCTAACTTAAGTCAACTATAGTTGACAATGGTTGACCATATTAACTATGCTCAATCGTAGGTGACTATGATTAACTATGCTCAAGTTAACCATAGCCAATCACAATAATGATACTTGATCATGCTTGATCGTGGTTAGATTATGCTTGACCTTGACTATAGTGGAATACGTTATATATATCTGTGTGTGTGTGTCATAATTAAATATTAATATGTAAATTACATATTAAGTATTGTATTAATAATCTAATTATTAATAAATTAATGTTTTAGTTAATATAATAATCTATTAATTAATATTTCTATTAATTAAAATATTATTTATTATATTTTTTTTAATAATTATTAATGATATTAATTTTTTTTTTCGCTGAAGCAAGAGTAGGACCTTCTTTACCATTAATAATATACAAAATTTACAAAAAGCCACTCTGAAAAGTGGCGAAGGAGATCAGCCTCCCAAAGGAACCGAGAACGGGCCTAGGCAAAAGACTCGGCACAAAAAACTTACCTTTCAACACATCAAAGCTAAACAGGAAAAAGCCAAAAATGAACCTAAGTAGTGGACGGACCAGAGCGAAAGAAAAAAGGGCCCCACCGGCCTTCCAAGACCTGGAGAGAACCGAACCCCACAAAAACCATACAACAAAGAGGGGCCCACGCTAAACTTGCCGAAAAACAAATCTTTCATCAGAATTTGCAGTGAAGAACTGTTGGGCCCTATCCAACGGCTCTAAACAAAATCGCAAAGGAGAGAAGCACACTGCTTAACTGGCATCACCTCCAACCTGCTTGACCTATCGCCGCGGTTGATTTGTAAAATTGGATTCGACGGTTAAGGGACATAATGCACCCACCAAGAATGCCAGACATTAACATGCGATGGGGCCCCACCAAACTGCTCATTCGATCCCAAGCGTTGATTTCCCTCGCCCATCAGACAACTGAGATGAAAATCGTGCGCCCGAAGTCGTTGCCTTTAGGGAGCAGGAAGAGTGGTTTTTGGATCGAGCCCTCCACCACGTGTCTAGCTCTCTATGGCATCGCTGCCAAAAAATTAAAACGACTTTTGACATAAAAGCGGTGCGATTGGTACAAAACCACTCCCTGGGCGGTATTGACATTAGCCAATGAAAAAATTGGTTGATCCGGAAGTTTAGATGCTACTTCCTTCAGTCAGGGAAACTCTGTCGCCAATTGCGGAGAATATTCCTGATCGTGGTCAACAATTCTGCCAACTTTGTCTTACCTTCCATCGTGTACCTTTCAGTCCAACCTTGTGAAGCCCTCTGACCGCTGTCCAAAACTAGTTGGATTCTATATTTTTGCTTCTATACTCTTCTTTGTCCTCCTCCGCCTGGTTATGACAGAGTTTTTTCAGATTGCTCTGTGCCATTGTGCTCCACCTCCTTAAAATTGTGCTGTCCTTGCAGCTGACACCTTGATTGGCTAGAATGTCCACCAATTTGTTGGCCTTTCTCCTCACATGAATAAATCTGAGAGTACGAAGTTCCTATAGATGTACTTGAATCCTATGTAGAACCTGAGTTAACCTCTAGTGTTTTGTGACATTTTCCGGCCCTGTTGCATTACTGCTTCTCTTTGCTGCTTTTATGACTAACTCTGAATCCGCTTCTATTATGACATTTTGACAATTGTTCTGTAACAAAAATTCTAAGCATTGTTCCAAGGCCATTAGTTCTGCCATGTTGTTAGTGGCTTTTCCTAAGTGTCAATGAGAGATGGAGATTATGCTACCTGTATCATCCCTTAGAACTCCCCCAAAGCCAGCCACCCCTGGGTTGCCTTTGGAAGCTCCATCAATGTTGTACTTTAAAAAACCTTCAGGGGGATGATGCCAGAATTCCTCCACCTTATCTCTCATGCTTGCTTTCCTGTCTAGACCTTGAGGAATAAGCCCCTGCATGTCTAACAGCTGGAGGATTCTTAACTCTTTTACTGAGGGAGGATTTTTGGGGAGATTCCTAACCGTGGTGCCAACTGTCTCCTTAAGTTGTTTTACGATCAACTTCACCAGGCTAAGTGAGTTAGTCTTTACCTATTTGAATATTCTTTTGTTCCTTTCTTTCCACACCTTCCAAATAATGAAGCTCGGCAAGAGATCCCAGGCTATATTGAGAACTTCATTATTAGAAAAATTATTCCTCCAATTGTTAAGAGTGTTAGCAATACTTTCTTTGTCTCTATCAGACTGTTTGAAGATGTTGGTAAAAAACTCCCATATCTTGTCGATGAAAATATAGCTGTTGGGAAGATGCTCGATAGTCTCCTCATGGGTCTCACAGAGATGACATCTGGAGGGTCCCAGCATGCCCATTTTTTTAAGGTTGTCCCAGGTTAAAATTTTCCTGTGGTGAACTAACCACATGAAAAGTTTGATTTTAATCCAACCTTTGTGTCTCCAAAGCTTCTGCCAAGTTTTATTTGGAGCTTGGGGTTCCTGATCAAGGAGAAAACCTTTAGCTTCCTTAATATCAAAATTTACCTCTTTGTTGTTACCCCATCTCAGTTGGTCCTACCCTTCCATTACTAAAATTATTCTCTGATCTAGCATTCTTTTAAGGGACTCTACTTTACTATTGAGGGTCCTATCCTCTCTGCCCTCTATTTTTTTCCAAATTCTCCATTTTCCAACATTATGTGGATTCTCCCAGAAGTTTTTCACCTTTACTAAACCTTGATTGTCAGTCTCACGCTTGAGGCCTAAAAATTCTTCCTTCAATAGATTAGGTTCTTGTTGCCATTTGTCCTCCCAGAAAAGTGCTAGATCTCCCTCTATGATTTCCCAGAAACTATTTTTTTGAACCACTTCTCTATTCTCCCAGGCCTTGTTCCATATGGGGGAGCCTTTCATTGTTCCAGTCATACGTATGATTTCAGAAGCTGACCAGGCATTGGAATATTTTTCCTTCCAAATGCTTGCCCATTGAGCTTTAGGATCCTTAACCCACCTCCACCAAAGTTTGGGTCCAAGAGCCTTGTTGAGAATCTCAGGATTGTCCAAACCCAGGCCTCCTTGGTTCTTGGGTTTACAGATCTTTTCCCATGAGACTAAAGCCCATTTTTTCCTTGTTTCCTCTTTGCCCCAAAGAAAATCTCGTTGAATATTCCGAAATTGCTGTAAGACTCTTATTGGAGCTAGGAGGGCTGATAGCATAAATATTGGGATCACTTGGAGCACTGATTTAGTAAGAACCAATCTACCAGCTAAATTTAAAGATCTATTTGTCCATTTCCTAACTTTGTCTTGCATTTTAGTTACTAGAGGATCCCATATACTCTTGTGTCAGGGTTTAGCTGTAAGAGGAACTCCCAAATACTTAGAGGGAAGGGATTCTCTTTGAAAACCTAAAATTCTGGAGACATTTCTCTGGATGACAATATGAGTGTTAAAGAAAAATACTTTTGATTTGGAAAGATTTACTTCCATACCTGTAGCCTTCGCGAAGTCATTCAAAATTTGTTTGTAAGCAAGTGCTTCTTTAACTATGGGAATTCCCTGTAACATGGTATCATCTACAAATTGTTGATGAGTCAAAACTTGCCCATTCTTCGAAAGTTGGAGTCCTTGAATTTTTCCCATTACTCTTGCATGCTTGATGGACCGCCCCAACCCTTCCATCATGAGGATGAAGAGAAAAGGAGAAAGCAGATCTCCCTGTCTAAGACCCCTGGAAGGGAGAAAAAGTTCAGAAGGAGAGCCATTCACTAAAATTGAAAAGCAGGAAGAAGCCATAAGGGCCATGACCCATCTGACCCAATTATGATCGAAACCAAATGATGTGAGCACTTTTTTTATGTACATCCAATTTACTTTGTCATATTTTTTGGCTATGTCCAGTTGCATGATCATGCCCGCTCTCTTGTTGCAAGTTAACAAGTGAACCACCTCGTGAGCTTGAATTATGTTGTCCAGAATTTGTCTTCCTTCTACGTACCTTGTTTGTTCCCCGGAGATGAGCATGGGCAGTAGGGGTTTGAGTTTGTTAGCCACAACCTTGGAAATTATCTTGTAGACAACATTGCATAAGGCGATGGGCCTGTATCTCTCTAGTGTTTGAGCATTATCCTATTTTGGAATAAGGGCAATAAAGGAGGTATTGAGAGCTTTCAAAATGGTCTTGTTCCGCCTGGAGTCTTCGAAAATCTCGACAATATCCCTTTTAACAATATTCCAACAGGGTTTGAAGAAATCCACATTAAATCCATCCGGACCTAGTGCCTTGCCATTTTGCATTTCCTTGAGGACCTCACTAATCTCCTGTTTAGTCATAGCTCTGTTGAGATTACAATTATCCTCTCTGGATACCAGTTTAGGTATGTGTTTAATTAAGTTCTTAATGAAAGGTTCTCTTCCTGAAAAGTTTTCCTTAGCAATGTCTCGAAAATTATTTACTAACGCTGCATCTATCTCCTCATGGGATTGAAGAATTTGGCCATTCTTGTCCATGATCGAAGAGATTCTGTTGTGAGTTCTGTTCGAAATGGTAGATCTATGGAAAAATTTAGTATTTCGTTCTCCTTATTTTAGCCATAGAACCCTGGATTTTTGTTTCCAAAAAATTTCTTCTTGTTTACACAACATTTCCCATTCTTGGTGATATTTCTGTGCTTGATCATTTTTGTCTTTATCAAAGCCATTCCTGATCAGAGCTTGGTTAAGCTCTAGGATTTTGTTTTCCATAATTTTTTTACTTGTGAAAATATTGCCAAATTCCTTCTGGTTCCATTCCTTTAGCTTTTTCTCGATGTGTTTTAATCTCTTATGTAGTAGGAACATGGATGATCCCTGAATCTGCAGGTCTTCAGCCCACCATTTTCTAATGTTGCTGATGAAATCCGGGTGTGAAAGCCAAATATTTTCAAACCTAAACGGTTTGTTTCTTGGGGTGCCAATGCCCTTGATCTCCATTTGAATCGACCAGTGATCTGAGCCTCCAAAAGGAAGAATATCTGCTATTATTTCCTTGTCTAGAAGCATAAGCTCTTCAGAGATCATGAATCTGTCTAGCTTGGAAGCTACTTGGGAATCCCCTCCACTTTTATTGTTCCAAGTGCAAAGACCATTATTTGTCTTAATGTCTACCAGCTTCATGTTTTCTGAAAAACATTGGAAAGCAGAGGAATATTTGTTTAGAGCTCTTGTGCCCCCTTTTTTCTCCAAGAGAGATCTAATCATGTTGAAATCTCCTCCTATAACCCACGGTAGCCTTGCAAATATGTTTCGAAGGTCCACTAAGGACTCAATAAACTTGATTTTGTCATCTAACCTTTGAGGGCCATAAACATTTGTTACAAGATAAGTGTCCTTATCTCCTACTGGCTGAATAACAACTGATAAATAATTCCTTGATGCCTCCGCATCAATAATACCTATTTTTTGGGGATTCCAAAGGATGAGGATACCCCTGCTGTATTTTCTGCTTTGAATTCTATAAACTCATATCTGCTGAGCCACTTACTATGGATTTGTCTTATCTTTTGAACAGAGCATTTCATTTCTTGGACAAAAATTATATCCAGAGCTACCTATTTCATTCTATTATTCAGCATTCTCTGTTTTCTTTTGCTTCCTAGACCTCTGATGTTCCAAGTTGTAAACTTCATAATTACTGATTGGTAAAGGAGTAACTGGTTAGGTCTTTCATCTTACCTGAGTCTATCATGAGCTTTCCACATTCCATTAATAGCTCATTCTGCTTTTTTCTGCCCCTTTTTTTCCTCGGGTTTCTTGGAGCCAATCCTGGAGTTGATTTTACCGCTTTCATTCCCTGCTTGCCCTGTCTTTCAATGTTGTTATCTTCTCCCAAGCCCTTTGTCTGAGTTTTCCATAAGAATAACTGCTTTATTCGATTGCATTCCTCTTGTGGTAGAGATTCTACTCCACCTATTGTTCCCTTACTCAAGAACCCTTCTAGATCTAGGTTTTCTCTGTTGAGAATCTCTTGTAACTCATTGTCTTCCATTTCCATCTCACTCTGGGTCATTTCCTGATCCATATCCATCTCTGATTCACTCATCATGATCCCTTTCTGTTTTTCCTTTACCTGTTCCTGATCTTGTTCTTCTTCCTTTTCCTGCTTATCATCTCCATCCTTCATAACTTGATTTTCAACTGTTGCATCTTCCTCCTCTTCAAGAACATGGAACTGATTTGGCCTCACTTTTTGGTCTCCACTTTGGTGATGTTTTGGCCCTTTTTTTCCATTTTTACCTTTGTGAGCTACTTTGTGAAAGCCATCTGTTTCTTTCATTGTGTTAGGTTTGCTTTTGTTCTCTGCCTTACTAAGAGGACAGTCTCTAAGAAGGTGCCCGTGTTCATGACATTTTCGACATCTAAATGGAATATGCTCGTAGTCAACCATCTGTACCCATTCCTCATCATAAACCTCCAATATGACCCCGTCGGGAAGTCCTCTAGATAGTTCCATCTCTACACAAATCCTGACAAAGGAGGTATATTTTCCCCTTCTTGTGGCTTCAGAAGTTTTGACATACCAGAGGTAGCGAATAGATTCTTGCCCAAACCAGGACTGAGGTAAAGGATTCCCGCTCCGACACAAAGTTCATCATCCACGACCGCATGTACAGCCCTGTTGCTGCATAGAAGTAGGGCCCACGTTCAAACACTCTGTCTTTGTCCTCAATGTTCGCAAACACCATAATGAAAAAACCCTTGGATCCTAGATGAAGATCAGTGCTTCCTTTAGGCTTCCAGTGGTATCTGATCCATGTTTGTAAAGCCTTTTCGGTGGGCCATAGTCCCATGAATTTGCATATGATTGCATAAGTCTGCATGTGCTCCCTGTGGGCCTGCAGCTGAGGGTTATTTAAGATTACTATGGGAGTGACTTCAGCTTTGGGCTTGCACGGTCCCTGTTGTTTCTTGTCTTTTGTTCTCTGTTTTTTGTCATTTTCCTCTTTATCCTTTGTGCCATCCTTCTCCTTTTCCTTGTTACTTTCTGTTTCCTCTTCCCAATTTTTTCCTCCTTCCATCGTGTTACCTTTGCCTGAATCTGGAGGTGTCTTGCTCTTGTTAACCACTACCTCACTGTAGGAGGGAGTGGAGCTCCCTCCTTTGCACCCATCCATGGAGAAAATCTTGCGCAGAAACCCTCAACACTGGTTTTCCACTCTTCCGCTCTCTTCCCGCCTTCGTAAAACTAAATAATAAATATTCATTTCATTAATGATATTAAAATTATTATTAATATGTTTTAAATATTATTTAGATTAATATTACTATTATTAATTATAATTATAATACTAATAATAATAATAATATTGTTATTTTGTTAATAATAATGTGTTATTAATAACATTAATTACTACTAATATCATTATTTTTATCAAATGTTATTTTATTATTTAAATGTTAATAACCTTAATATTGCTAGTAATATCCATAAAATCTAATATAATAAATGAATTTTTATATATAATAATATTTAATTACCAATGGAGCTAGTTACAGATTGAAAGTAATGTCGATAACTTATTACTATTACCATAAACACATACAATTAAAGAAATAGAGCTAGAGACAAACAAAAAAATTGTAATCACAGGAATTGGGAAGACCGATACAGTTTACACCACCGAGATAGGTTGAGATACACAGATTTTGTCAACTTGGATACAATGGCTATGGTGGTCCTGCTACTGAGATTCATCGTGGGAATAATTGGGCAAGATCACCTTCGACTTGGAAGGGAGACATCAAAATGAAATGAACCATCATGTGAATGGAAACCTTGTCGTGACCCTAGTAAGTGGAGTGTCCCCACACCATTCAAACCTGACCTCATGAAGCAACAACAACATTATTTATTTTATTAACTCATAAAGTAACATGCAAAATTAGGATTTTGGTTAAATCTACCTCTCCATTTTCTATGACCAAAAAGAATATTCGTTAATAAGAAATCCTCACCTATTATTAGTCCCTGCCGGGGACTATAAGCGATCGATAGATCGCTGACTTTGGGTTGACTGCGGCGATATTTGGAAATATTTGGCGTTTTTCCTAAGTCGAATTAAGGTTTACGGGGCGGAAAGGGTTGGGGGTCTTATTACGCGCTTCACATGGTTCGAGGCAAATGGCATGTGGCGCGCGTGAGGGGCACGTGGTTGCATGCGGTCTGGTGGTGTGATCGGCGGCCAGGTGTCCGTCCTCGAGATGCTGGAACGTTCGGGGTGTGTTTTACTGTCTTCGTGGCATTTGGGTTGGTATTGTTACTTGCTTGTGTAGCTCTGCAGTCTGTGCGATGTTTGGTCTGCGGTAGAGTTCCTGCCTGCCCGGGTATTGTTGCTTGCAGTCTGTACGATTTTTCGTCTGCGGTGGAGTTCCTGCCTGCTCGGTGTGGCTTTGGTGAGTTCGGCTACTATGTGGCCTGCATGCAAGAGTCGATGGCATTCTGGTTGAATACTGAGGGTTTGTCTTCTGGTTAGATACTAAGGGTTTCTCTTACGTGCATGCAAGAGTCCATGGTTAGTTGAACATTATAAGTTAATGGCATTCTGGTTGAATACTGAGGGTTTGTCTTAGCTGTGGTCGGCATGCGCTATGGTGGTCTGATCGGCGGCCAGCTGTTCCTGCTCGACATGCTGGAAAGTTCGGCTTGGGTTTTACTGTCTTCGCGGCCTTTGGTTTTTGCTGTCTTCGCGGCCTTTGGGTTGGTATAGTTAGTTGCTTGTTTAGCTCTGCAGTCTGTGCGATTTTTCGTCTGCGGTGAAGTTCCTGCCTGCTCGGGTATTGTTAGTTGCTTGTTTAGCTCTGCAGTCTGTGCGATTTTTCGTCTGCGGTGGGGTTCCTGTCTGCTCGGTGTGACTTTGGTAAGTTCGGCTACTATATGGCATTCTGGTTAAATACTCAGGGTTTCTGTTACCTGCATGCAAGAGTCCATTGCTATTTGGGTTTTACCCTGTTCGCGGCCTTTGGGTTATTATGATTACTTGGTTGTTTAGCTGCGCGGTCTGTGCGATTTTTCCTTTCTATTTGTTCTATTGTCTGCGGTGAAAACACAATGCGGTTCCTGCCTGTTGTGTTAGCTGCATGCAAGAGTCCATGGTTATTTGAGCATTATAAGTTAATGGAATTCTGGTTGAATACTGAGGGTTTGTCTTAGCTGCATGGGTTTTATGCAAATTTGGGTAAATGTCTGCGTGAAGCTATGATTCTTAGTTGTATTGTTTAGAGGTTAAGTTCGGCTACTGCATTATAAGTTAATGGCATTTGGATTATTATTGTGAATACTGAGGGTTTGTCTTCTGGTTGAATACTGAGGTTTTGTCTTACGTGCATGCAAGTGTCCATGGTTATTTGAGCATTATAAGTTAATGGCATTCTGGTTGAATACTGAGGGTTTGTCCATGGGTTGACGGACGCGATTTTTGCAAATATTTGGCATATTTCCTAAGTCGAACTAAGGTTTACGGGGCGGAAAGGGTTGGGGGTCTTATTACGCGCTTCGCATGGTTCGAGGCGAATGGCACGTGGCGCGCGAGGGGCACGTGGTTGCATGCGGTCTGGTGGTCTGATCGGCGGCCAGGTGTCCGTCCTCGAGATGCTGGAATGTTCGGCTTGTGTTTTACTGTCTTCGCGGCATTCGGGTTGGTATTGTTACTTGCTTGTTTAGCTCTGCAGTCTGTGCGATGTTTGGTCTGCGGTAGAGTTCCTGCGGTAAATGTCTGCGTGAAGCTATGATTCTTAGTTGTATTGTTTAGAGGTTAAGTTCGGCTACTGCATTATAAGTTAATGGCATTTGGATTATTATTGTGAATACTGAGGGTTTGTCTTCTGGTTGAATACTGAGGTTTTGTCTTACGTGCATGCAAGTGTCCATGGTTATTTGAGCATTATAAGTTAATGGCATTCTGGTTGAATACTGAGGGTTTGTCTTAGCTGTGGTCGGCATGCGCTGTGGTGGTCTCGTCGGCGGCCAGCTGTTGCTCCTCGACATGCTGGAAAGTTCGGCTTGGGTTTTAGTGTCTTCGCGGCCTTTGGATTGGTATTGTTAGTTGCTTGTTTAGCTTTGCACTCTGTGCGATTTTTCGTCTCCGGTGGAGTTCCTGCCTGCTCGGGTATTGTTCCTTGGTTGTTTAGCTCTGCAGTCTGTGCGATTTTTCGTCTGCGCTGGGGTTCCTGCCTGCTGGGTGTGGCTTTCGTAAGTTCGGCTACTGTATGGCATTCTGGTTAAATACTGAGGATTTCTGTTACGTGCATGCAAGAGTTCATGGTTATTTGGCTTTTACCCTGTTCGCGGCCTTTGGGTTGTTATTGTTACTTGGTTCTTTAGCTCTGCGGTCTGTGCGATTTTTGTTTTCTATTTGTTGTATTGTCTGCGCTGAAAACACAATGCGGTTCCTGCCTACTCTGAGGATTGCTGTTACCTGCATGCAAGAGTCCATGGTTATTTGAGCATTATAAGTTAATGGCATTCTGGTTGAATACTGAGGGCTTGTCTTAGCTGCATGGGTTTTATGGAAATTTCGGTAAATGTCTGCGTGAAGCTGTGATTCTTAGTTGTATTGTTTACAGGTTAAGTTCGGCTACTGCATTATAAGTTAATGGCATTTGGATTATTATTGTTGCTTGGTTGTTTAGCTCTGCGGTCTCTGCGATTTTTCCTTTGTATTTGTTGTATTGTCTGCGGTGAAAACACAATGCGGTCCTGGCTGCTCGGTTAACTCTATCGCAAACGTTTGGTTGCGGTTGTGTTGTTCCAGGTGCAGCTTCTATCGCTCGACTGTGTGCTATCGCTTTGGTAAGTTCAGCTACTGCATTATAAGTTAATGGCATTCTGGTTAAATACTGAGGGTTTCTGTTACTTGGATGCAAGAGTCCATGGTTATTTCAACATTATAAGTTAATGGCATTCTGGTTGAATACTGAGGGTTTGTCTTAGTTGCATGGGTTTTATGGAAATTTGGCTAAATGTCTGCGTGAAGCTGTGATTCTTGGTTGTATTGTTTAGAGGTTAAGTTCGGCTACTGCATTATAAGTTAATGGCATTCTGGTTAAATACTGAGGGTTTCTATTACCTGCATGCAACAGTCCATGGTTATTTGAGCATTATAAGTTAATGGCATTCTGGTTGAATACTGAGGGTTTTGTGTGCAGACTTCGTTAACCAATTTCGTCATTTGCACATTTTCTCATGGTACTGGCATAGGCTGCGTTGTGCATGCATATGGTCTAGACAAGAAGGAATTCGAACGCTCAGCTTCGTTGCAGGTACGGTGTTATTCTACTAATTGCTTTTTGTCAATTTTTGTATTACTTGCTTTTTGTCAATTTGTTAGTGTTTTAATTTTTGCATTGTGTAGGTTTATGGTCCAGTTACTCTAGGTTTATAGTCCAGTTACTCCGTGATCCCTGCTGGGGACTATATGCGATTGATAGATCGCTGACTTTGGGTTGACCGATGCGGTTGCTGGCTGCCGTGATACTCTGGGTTTCTGTTAGCTGCATAGGTTTTATGGAAAATTCTGTAAATGTGGGTTTCAGCCACGATGTGACTTCGTTATCATTTGAGCCGAGTGGACCTGGGCGAAGCTATGGTTCTTGGTACAGATTGAGTCAGAGTCTTTTGTAGTTTGAACTGTTTTTGCACATGAAGATCTAAATAAATTGGGGATTTTGAACTGTTTGAAATGTTAAAATATTGAAGATTGCAGTCTGTTTTGTAACTGCACGGTTTCCTATCTTAGGCGTGTATTCAACGTTTTTCGCTCGTATAATTTATGTATATGTTTACTTTGGTCCATAATGTTTGTTCAAGTTTGTAATTCTGTTATGGATGTATGAATATTCGACTCTGATATTACTCCTAGAACGAAAGGTTGCTTTGTTAACAACTTTGTTAAGTTCATTTAGTTAGTGTTAAGTTCATTTGCTTTGTTAAGAAGTGCTGAATTGAAGGTTTGCTATATTGGTACTAGATGTTGTTCATTTGCTGTTGCTTATATATTGGATGAAATGTTTCGTTTGCGAAAATTATAAGCTTTTCTGTGATACTGAGGGTTTCTCTTACCTGCATGGGTTTTATGGAAATTCCCGTAAATGTCAGCTTCGAGCACCATGTGACTTCCTTGTCATTTGGGCCGAGATGGCCTAGGTGAAGCTGTGGTTCTTGGTACAGGCTCTGTTGTGCATGAATATGGTCTAGACGAGAAGCAATTTGAATAGTCGGCTTTGTTCCAGGTACGCTGTTATTCGACTAATTGCTTTTTGTCAATTTTTCTATTAATTGCTTTTTGTGAATTTGTTAGGCTTTTAATTTTTGCATTGTGTAGGTTTATGGTTTAGTTACTCTAGATTTATAGTCGAGTTACTCTGTGATTGTTTTAAAAAACATAGATATTTAAGCTGTATTCAGTCATTTATATCTTTTCTGTCATTCAATTATATTGGAATTCAAATCTGAAATTGTCATTGTTTATTCTGTGTTTACATTAATATTAATATTAATATTATCAATTGTTATAATCATAACAACAATATTATTTGAGATGATCCCAACAAGTAGAAGTTGAGTAATGCATGCAACTAGCTCCGTATAATGATGAATCAAGACATTTTGTCTATTTAAACCTTAGATTAAAATGTCATGTTAGCTAGTTATAACCAGATTGGTTCTCATATGATGTTCAACTACCTTATTCTGCTCAGACAGAAAAAATTATTTTATTATGAAAACAAAATTACATTTATTATATATGTTCCTGCATTTCACAGATATGCTTAAGCATAGGAAGTGATAAAAGTATTGCTGGGAACATATCTTGTTTCATAAACAGTTTCCAAAAATGTCAATATGACAGCCCTATCATAGTCATTCTAACATATATCGGAGCTTTGAAGCGAGTTTTATCTCATAAGAAATTAGCTGCTAGATATGTCCATAAACAGTCCCATAAAAAAATATAGATATAGAGATATGCTTAAGCATAGGAAGTGATAAAAGTATGGCTGAGAAGATATGTTGCTTCATAACCAGTTTTCAAAAATGTCAATATGACAGCCCTGTCATGGTCATTTTGACATACATCAGAGATTTGAAACCAGTTTTGTCTCATGAAGAATCAGGTCCTAGATATGTTCATAAACAGTGGCATAAAAAATTATACATAGATATTGCCATTTAAAAGACATTCCATCAGCTCTCCTTCCACTCTCTGTTGAATGAGCCAAGCTCATGCTACCAAGTGTAATCTTGCTTTTGACAGTCCATCAGTTTCCATGTTCCTGTCTTTGTAAACATGTTCAAACATAATGTGTTAAATACTCTGTTTAACGAAGTCGAATCTCCTGAAATATAGGTTGAAGATTATAATTATCCAATCAATTTGTTCCATTCATCGAATTCACCACAATTTGTGAATCATCAAAGATCTGTAATTTTTGGGCATCTTCTTTCACATGCGACAATTGCCAATAGTCTTGGGACAATTTGCTTAGGCAGATTGTTGCTGTGTTTGCCAAACCTGCCCTTTGAATATATTACATGTTCATCATTTATATGGATCATACTTGCAGTGTCCCATAATGATGGATCTTCTTGAGAAGCGTTATGGAATTATGCTTATGCACTACTCGTATCTGGTTCTCAATGCCTTGTTTGGGTTCCTTGATCCTTGAATTCTGTTTAGATCCATATAGTATAACCATATCCAAATGCCATTAACTTATAATGCAGTAGCCGAACTTAACCTCTAAACAATACAACTAAGAATCATAGCTTCACGCAGACATTTACCACAGGAACTCTACCGCAGACCAAACATCGCACAGACTGCAGAGCTAAATAAGCAAGTAACAATACCAACCCAAATGCTGCGAAGACAGTAAAACACAAGCTGAACATTCCAGCATCTCGAGGACGGACACCTGGCCGCCGATCAGACCACCAAACCGCATGCAACCACGTGCCCCTCACATGCGCCACGTGCCATTCGCCTCGAACCATGCAAAGCGCGTAATAAGACCCCCAACCCTTTCTGCCCCGTAAACCTTAGTTCGACTTAAATGAAGACTTCAAAAATTTCAATTGCATATCAAGTTGCATTAAGCATGAAGTAATGATATTGATAAAGGAAAATATCATTATCCTTAAACATACCCATTTTGAAGACTGCTTTGTAGAAGCATTGTTTGCAAAAATAAAAGTTGACACATTAGAAATTGCAATACTCAATATATATGCATTGCCACATGAAAACCTGAACAATATCCTCAACGTCATTGCAAAATCCTTATACCAGTTAGATCTAAACAATATCATAGTTATACTAGGGGACTTGAATATTGATATGGTGCATTGCAATCAAAAAACAAAGGAGCTAGAAACCTACATGCAAAACTACAATCTTCATTTCCTAGTTGACAAAACTAATAGCATGCACAAATCATTGATTGACCATGTTTGGGCAAATCTACGCAATATAAACTATAGAATTTTCGTATTGGATGCATATTGGTATGACCATGATATAATATCTCTTGTCCTTGACCTATGATATACACATGAAACAGTTTACAAAATTCCAAGTTTTGACTTTTTTGCAATATCTCATTGCTTTTACCATATCTATTTTACTAAAGCATACTACAATATCTTTTTGTGGTAAACGAAGTGATAACAGCATACATACTATGCATTCTATTCTACATTTACATATATGGCGTTCTATATTGATCAATGCAACTTATGCCAGAGACAGCTTTTTCAATTAATCAACAGAACTATCCTATCATAAATTTGCAGATATGACCCCATCTATTTATGCATGCAGATTCTGCTAGTAAAACCCTTTTCAATTGAACAGAACAACCAAGAAAAAAGAACAACAACATGCAACATAAACAAAGACAGTATATTCTTTTTGCCTTTCCTTTTCTATGGATCTTGTCTTCTTGTTCAAGTTTTACTTTCATATGTTCTTTTGACTTGTAATAAATATGTCTTGCTATTCTAAAACATAGCATAAAACTTGAAAAAGGAAATGAAACAATTGAAGAAATAGAATGCATAAGCCAATTAGAAAACGCAAACAAACCACTTGTTTTGCAAAGGTATGTCTATGAGAACTACACAAAAATGGTAATTTGTATTTAGAATATTAATGTCTACTATATATGCATTCTATTTTTATTTTTACATATGTATGGTTCTATGGTTTTAATGTTCTTGTTCAGTTTTTACTTCTAGTTTGCACTAAATATATGTTACTATTCTATAACATAGCCTAAATCTTCAGAGACGAAACGAAACAATTGAAGAAATAGAATCCATAACGCAATTAGAAAGGGCAAGTCAACCACTTGTTTTGCAAAGGTATGTCTATGACAACTATACAAATATGCTGATTTGTATTTAGAATAATAATGTTCAGCAAGGTATGTCTATGAAAACTATACAAATATGCCAATTTGTATTTAGAATGTTAATGTTTAGTATATATCCATTCTATCTTTACATATGTATGGTTCTATGGTTTTAATGTTCCTTGTTAACTGTTTACTTCTATATGCTCTTTGAAATTGAACTAAATATATGTTCCTATTCTATAACATAGCATAAATCCTGAAAAGGAAAACAAACAACTGAAGAAATAGACCACATAACTCAATTAGGAAAGGCAAACCAACCACCTGCTTTGAAAAGGTATGTATGGCAACTATACAAATATGCTATTTGCTATTTAAAATATTAATGTTTACTATATATATCTCCTCTTTTTACATATCTATATTTAAATGTATATATGTCAGATCAGGCCACCAAACCCCCCTGAAGCTTCTCAACGCCAAAGTCTTTCCCAAAGAACGATCTCCCTTTTTCAACGAAACTGCGAATGTTTGCATTGGTAGTTTTGTTGAAAAAGGGACATCGTTCTTTGGGAAACACTTTGGGGTTGAGAAGCTTCAGGGGGGTTTGGTGGCCTATCGATGACAGTCATGTTCAGTTTTTGCTAACTTCATTAATAATTTTTGCAAAGCTGTACAAGACAATTGCAAAAGCCAACTCTGGTAAGCAATTGCAAATAATGGAAGAAATAATAGATGTTGACAATTACAAATTCAGATTGCAATGCATTTTGCCTGAGAACATTGATATTGTATTAAAAAGAAATGGTCTTTTTAGACTAAATGCATTTTCATATATTGTAGGAGATTGTCTATTTGACTCGTTCGAAATGCTTCTACATTTTCGTTATACTTCAAATGAATTGCGAAATGCGTTAATAGACCACTTTCTTTTTTGCTTAAAGAACAATGACATTGAAGCAATACAGTCATATCAATATGAACTAGCACCTGAGTTCCTATACGAGTTACATCGTGTTAATGATATTGGTACATATCTTCATAAAATGCGTTATTCTGCATCTACAAATATAAAGGAGTCTGAACGAGGTTTATGGGATGATACCTTTTGCATACGTTGGTTAGCTAAATGGCTAGATATATCAATTGCATTAATGTTGGAAACCACTTTTATATCAGTTTGAATCTTCTGCTGCATTGTTGACGTTCAGTTTTACTTGGTGGTGCATAAGAAGAAAAACAGCTTCAATCAGGGTAAAAGGAGGCTCAAGTTAGCGTGAATCTGAAGTTTGATTGCAGATACAATTCTGTAACCAGCAATAGCATTGCATACGATAAAACACCTTTCAGCAACTTGATCTTATATTGAAATTGTGTTCTTCCCTGCTCACATAAGGCAAGTGCAATCTGCAACTATTTGATGCTTCTTTCTGTTTGCAAGTATTTCAGGTTTTTTTGCAAATACCTTATCCAAACATCTTTGTTTTATTTATGGCTCAACATATTATTAGATGCAAAATTGAGTTGAGATGTTTTAGGTTACACTTCCATGTTATTTCAGTCTTGCATAATTTGACTACTGTTTTGACTCAACTAGTTTATTTGCATGAGCAAGTGCACTTGATGATACAAAGTGCAACTCGTCACAGAGCATCATGATGATGTTACATGTGTTTATTCTTTCCCAAATATTTTTGTTAGCTTACCTAAGTTGTCAAATTTTTCCATCGCATGCAGCACCGCATCAAATTCTGTTGGATTCAGATATAGATAGAAATGACTTTTTTGCAATTCTTTATCTTCTAAAACAGAACCGCTCAGAGTTCAACGTGAAAGTACGTTTATTTTCTACTTCACTTGCTTTTACATATATGTCTCTAAAACTTTGCTACGTGTTAGTCTGGATTCTGTGTGCATTCTGTTTTAGTTTAATTGCATTCATTTGACTCGAGAATAAAAAAACAAAGATCATGACACATAGTTATTAGTCCCTGCCGGGGACTATAAGCGATTGATAGATCGCTGACTTTGGGTTGACCGCGGGGATATTTGGAAATATTTTCCGTTTTTCCTAAGTCGAATTAAGGTTTACGGGGTGGAGAATAAGGTTTATTTGGCGTTTTAAAATAAGCATGATAAAGAATGTCCAAGCAGTAAGTTTACCTCAAACCATTTCATTTTTTATATCATTTGAAGTGCACTTCACATACAGTGTTGTGTATGCAGAAGCTACCTTTGGATTACTTCGGCAAGGGGACTTAAAACTTTTTATGAAACCCGTGCCTAAAATTTCTAGTTGGTTCTTTGCATTTAATTGCCTACATCCTCAGCATTGTGCAATATTTTCAGCCAATGTTTCTATTAGACCTCATTGAAAAGCACATGCTACAGGCCTTGTTCCAAAAGTTTATGGCTTTGTACCCTCACACTTTTGATCTCTCCTTCTGCATTCTCATGTTTAGCTAGTTAGCGTGAATCTGAAGTTTGATCGCAGATACAGTTCTCTAACCAGCAAATTGTGTTGTCTAATTGGCAGGGGTGCTGTATTGACTTCTGATATGAGGCACACAACAGCTGCCAATATTAGAATATTACAAAGAGAACAACTTCCTCAGTGTGCTTTCGAAACTGATCAATTGGTTGAGGTATGTACAATACTCACTTTCTAATAAATTGTTTTTGCAAATCAAAACAGATCTCGTCAACATTGCAAAGCTGCAACAAGCCATCTTAGGCATGTGTTTTAGTCTTATACAGCTTTAGTCAACAAAGCAACCTTCCATTCTAGGAGTAATATCAAAGTCGAATATCCATAGATCCATAACAGAATTACAAACTTAAAAAAACATTATGCACAAAAGTAAACATACACATAAATTATACAACCGAAAAACCTTGAATACACTCCATAGCTTGACTCAGGTCGTCTCGTTCCAAATGCCGGTCAAAACCGACATTTACAGAAATTTCCATAAAACCCATGTAGCTAAGACAAGTCCACAGCATCACGACCGGCAGAAACCGCATTGTGTTTTCACCGCAGACAATACAACAAATACAAAGGAAAAATCGCAGAGATTGCAGAGCTAAACAACCAAGTAACAATAATAACCCAAAGGGAGCGAACACGGTTCGATTCATACCAACGTTACACAACGGCTTGGGAGTCACCGGACCACATGCCCTTCACCTCCAACGATGCGAGGCCCCCAATAACACCCCAAAACCTTTCCACCCCCAAAACCAACCTTTCCAACCTCCAAAACCTTGGTTCGACTTAGCTTATATCGCTCATAAAAGCCATGCAGGTAAGAGAAACCCTCAGTATTTAACCAGAATGCCATTAACTTATAATGCTCAAATAGCCATGGACTCTTGAGGGAAACGAAGAGACAATACTGCTGGACCTACGAAGCAGGCAAGACTGCACAGTTAAACAACCAAGTAACAGTAATAACCCAAAGGGCGCGAACACGGTAAAACCCAAGTCGAGTAACTTTCCAAATCTCGACGAGGGACAGTTGTCTGCCCACAAGACCACCACAGACGAAAAATCGCACAGAGTGCAGAGCTAAACAAGCAACTAACAATATCCGAGCAACCAGGAACTCCACCACAGACGAAAAATCACACAGACTGCAGAGCTAAACAAGCAAGTAACAATACCAACCCAAAGGCCGCGAAGACAGTAAAACCCAAAGGCCACGAAGACACTAAAACTCAAGCCGAACTTTCCAGCATCTCGAGGAGGAACAGCTGGCCGCCAATCAGACCACCACAGCGCATGCCGACCACAGCTAAGACAAACCCTCAGTATTCAACCACAATGCCATTAACTTATAATGCTCAAATAACCATGGACTCTTGCATGCTCAAATAACAAGCTCAATTGTTGATGCCTTGCTATGAACACACTTTATTTACTGATCATGTTTTCTTTGTATGGTCAGATTTCTCATGCCAAAGTTAATCTTCTTGAAGTTAGACCAGGAAAATCTGAATCACTGATTGAAATTTGAGGCAATCCACAACAAACAAGTGCACCAATTTTGTATGCAGTTCTTGATCTCCCTCCGACATTTTCCAACATTTGCCAACAATTCGTCTACTGTCCCTCTGTTGCTACTTTTTGATTTTGATTTCTTAGAACAAAAGAAGATTCCTTGATTCAATTAAATTTCTATTTAAGATAATTAACCATAAATCTGTCTGCAAACACGAACCCCTGCAGTACTAACTATATGCTTTGTTTCAAAATTCAGTCAAATCGCAATATAAACAGTATTGGCAATTTCTCTGAGTTTGAGGACCCAATTCTTTGTCAACAGACTTCTGCCAGATTTGAAAGGTACACAACATTTGCAAAATTTTGTCAATTGCTACTATCATAGTTCTTTTGCTGATCAGTATTTCTGTGCTAATGTCCTTGGCATTGTATATCACCTTTGGCAGTGTGACAGCAGCTGATCAGCTTATCACAAAAACTACAGTTGAAGTTGTAACATCTGAACGCACAGTTGTAGTAGGAAATTCTGGAAATGATCTTGTTAAAATTCAGCAGTTAAGCTAGTATAAAGAAGCATAAATTTCTGCAAATTCCATGGGATCCTCTTCAACTGAAATTTTTGAAACATGCAGACTTGGAATGAAGTGCTGTCATTGCTGGCAAAATGACATTGTATTGACAGAATGGCAAAATGTTACATCACAAATCCTATGTTCTTAAATGATCATCTTGTATGTGAACATTCATCTAGTGGAATGTTGCATTAATTATTAGTTAATAAAAATTGGCATTGGCAGTTTTTATTTTGTATCTATGGTTCTTGATTCATTATGCTAATGTTTAATGCATTAATTATTAGTTAATAAAAATTGCATTGGCAGTTTTTATTTTGTCTCTATGGCTCTTGATTCATTATGCTAATGTTTAATTAAATTTCAATATCTCTGGTCCAATATTTTTTCATTATGCCAATATTTAATGCATTAATTATTAGTTAATAAAAATTGCATTGGCAGTTTTTATTTTGTCTCTATGTCTCTTGATTCATTATGCTAATGTTTAATTAAATTTCAATATCTCTGATCTAATATAAAATTATTATTATTATTTATTTTTATTTAATTGTAATATCACACTCTATCTTGCATTGTTTAAATAAATAATGCATTTTATGATTTAAATTACCCATATAATATTAAATACTGCTTATCCATTCATATTTAATTATAACTATTAAATTATTTATAGTTTTAACTAAGTATAAATTTCCTATAATATTTTTATTATTCAGTATTCATAATGGAAAGACTACACTTCCAATCACAAAGAAATAAAATTCCTTGAATAAAAAGATTCGCACATTGAAATGAACTGTTATCTATTTTTTATTTAAAACAATATTAATTGAATATGACTTTCATAATTTATAACATGTAATATCATTTCTCCCAGTTGTCTTAACCTGCAATAATTAGCTTATGGCAAGGCAAGCCTTTCTTGTCACCAGGTATAAAGTTTAATAACATAATAACTTTTAAAAAATCAAGCTGTCAAAACATTATTTCTAACTAATAAAGAGTAATTTGAACTGTCAAAACATTATTTCTAACTAATAAATAGTTTCTAACTAATAAATAAAGTAATTTGAAGTGTCAAAACATTATTTCTAACTAATAAATAGAGTAATTTGAACTGGTATAGTCAATCTCCATTCTTTTATTATTTTCAATTATTCCAAATTTTGTCATTCTATATGTCATCATATCTCCTATGCTTATGTTATGTCAAATAAATGAATTATATTAAACTATACTCCCTAATTAAGATAATCACAAAATAGAAAAACAACTATGTTTAATGGCGTCTGTTTATCTGTGATGTAAGTGCCTTCATTATACTTTGAAAAAATTTCAATAAGAAAACTAACTTGCTTAAATGGAACACAGATATTGCAAAAAGCAAGAGTATACAACACCAAAAGATAATGAATTTTTTCTTGTAGGTCATGATCAATTTACATTTCAACTCGTAGAGTTTAAATGTTTTTTTAATTTTAATCTGTTTATTTTAGTTTTTAATTTATAAAATAAACTTATCAAAATTGCTTTGCTATTGTACTTAGATACTATATTTACTAACCCAAAACTATAAAAAAGACCAAAAGTCATGTCCTTTTGCATCACAACAAATTACTAATTAAATGCAACAAATTACTAATTAGAAATTAGATGCAGGGTTTATTTTCTTTGCTAATTAGTAATTGGACAAATTTAAAGTTCACACTAAAGTTATGATAAACAATATTTTTAAATAAATATATCTTTTGTTCTTTTGACCATGGAATAATTCCCCAATCATTGACATTAACCCCAATGGAATCACTTATGTCCAAACATGTTACTAGATATCTAATGTTTCAATTATGGGTTCAAGACTCCATAGTTTTTAAATGCTTAAGTTCTTCTTTGACTTTCGACAATCATTTATCTAAATATTGAACACTCTCCACCACGGATTTAATTAACAAATTTATATTCATAATAATGTTTATTTGCTCATTATCATTTTATGAATATTTCCATAATATTCAAATGTAAAAAAATAACAAAATTCTATCTTTTATGCACCATGAATTCATTATTATGCATTTAAATATATTTTATACCCCATGCTTATTAAAATACATTACTTACTTTAACACTCTCTAATTCTTCATACATTATAATGCATTATTATTACCTTTTATAGTTTTTCCCCGTCAAGGTTTCCATGATTCACTCTTAAATTTTATTACATTTTAATTATTAATCTAAACACTTTCTAAATCATGACACATTGGAAAATTACGTCTAAAACTATTCTTACATTTATCACAATTCTTACTTAACAAACGCAAAGTTCATTATATTTCACTCTTTGCATAAAGTCAAAAAGTCCATACAACAATTCACTATCCAATTCACTAAATCTTAATACAAATAAGCATGCCTACAACACACTAGTAATGCAAACCAGCTCTGATGATAATGCAAATTAAACACCTATTAAATCTCATCATAATAACTCACCAAACCCTTATACTAACCGGCAGGGACTAGCGCCACAACAGTGGCTCCTTGTTTAATATGAAATCCTCCCGATGTATTGAATTAAAAAGCCTTGAATCCTAACCATTAAG
Organism: Pinus tabuliformis; assembly: GCA_031772625.1. NCBI lineage: Eukaryota > Viridiplantae > Streptophyta > Pinopsida > Pinales > Pinaceae > Pinus > Pinus tabuliformis. The sequence goes on along the minus strand of CM062818.1, from coordinate 615,696,739 downwards.
CCTAAAAAATATTTAAATACATTTAGGAAACCCACATTCTTATTCCATAAAAATATGTATTAAAAGTATTACTTTTAGTAATGTTGAATATTTACTTTGATCACGATGTTTTTATTTGGGAAACATAATCATTTATTCTAGAAATCAGGGTTGATGGGATTTACTACCTTGGGTTTCACGTGATTTAAATTTGAATCCCAATTTTCTCCATAAAAGGAGTATTGTTAATTAATAAACACAAAGAAATGGGTTATATTTGTCTATGTTGGAAAATTTGTTAAAGAGGTCACATGCATGCATTGTGATGAGACACCCCTTAGTACTACGGTTTCACAAAATAGACGACACTCTAGAATATGGATGATTCTTACATCTTCCCAATAAGCGGTTCACGGATTTTGGCATGTGTTTCTAAGTGTTTCCCCTTTTAATCAAATCATATTGTAGCTTGTTAAAATACTCCCTTGCTATCTTAGGGCATGTTTTCTTCGCTTGATACATTGATTGAAGCAGATATTAACGAATTCTAGAAAACTCTGCAGAGAATGTTGTTAACGTGATGTATTAATCAAAACTTATTAATTATATTTCAAGACTTGCATCAAAATGTACCTTTGAACCTATTTTTTTACAAGTTTTCCTACCTTATTGAGTGCCATTAATTTTGGATTTTTTTTACTTTTCCAATAGATAGCATTTGCAATCTGAACTGAAAGTATGGTTTAAACATGTGATTTAGATATGCAAGAAAGTTAATGGTGTGAATTCTGACCATTGATGGAGTGGAAACGACGAAAATATACAAGTATCTTTCAATTTAGACCATCCAATCAAAAAGATTAATTAGGAAAATGATTAAAGTGCCCAATTCCAATCGCATGGACGCTTATCGGCGTAATTATAACAATGTGGATATTAACAATAACATTTAATATCATGGTACGTGGGATATAGATTATTAAATTCTAAATAACGACTTATATATGAAGAGTCAGTTTAGATATCATATAACATTATGGGTCAACAAAATGCATGGTACATAGTCCACAACCTAACTTAATTAAATGCAATATAAAACTATAATAATTAAACTGAAAACATAGTCACATTTATCATTATTTTCAAAATTTCAATTGTATAGTGTTTTCTTATTAATTTATGGAGTTTCCACATACAAATAATCAAAACGAACTAGAAAGTAGTGTTTATTCAATGTTTCTTCGACCAAAGAGATTTCGGATCGATTAAGATTTACCAAATTCTTATTTTTTCATAAGGATTTGCCTATAACTTAGATTTTGGTTAAATATGGTCAGAAAAAGTGACAGTGCATTTTGGTTAAATATGGTCAGAAAAAGTGACAGTGCTTTCCAATTGTAGGTAAGCCTTCAATTTTTTATATTGCGGAACGAAGAAACTCAAAACTAGAACCTTCCCCGTAACCCCTCTAATATAAGCGCGCTATATTACATAACGAATATAATCAAGCAAAACTTTCACAGTAAACAAAGAAGCTTCCATGCTAGAATGTCACATAAATAAACGAAAAAACTTTTGTTGGTAGCACAACATTTGGAGCAAGGAAACAACTGCTAAGACTCCGTGGGACTGGGAAGGACGGTGCCAAAAAACACTGTTTTATATATGAAATTTTCATATTGCAACATTTTTAGTTAGCTCCAATTCGTCCCAAAGATCCTCAAACAGCGAGGAAACGCTAGCACTGGATTCGTGATTACTTGTTGCGTTATCTCTGAAAGCTGGAGGATGCAACAACGAATTACTCGTATGGGCCTAAGCATGAACTGGGGGATCACCTTCTATTAGTGGAAGATTTAGAAGATGATAAGTTAAAGGGATATTGCAACAAAATGTAGAAATCATGGTGAGTGGTATGCTAATGCTACTCGTTGTGCCCTAGGCTTGAAAAGCAAAGGTGGCGTCTCCAAATCTTCAAATGTATTGTCAGCGTGGGTGGTCGTCATTCCTGTGATCTTGTGCACTTTTCCACGGAAATTATGTGTGTCTGTGATCACGATTGTGCCGGGACTTGGCTTTGAATCCCTAGGTCATTTCTTACTTTTTCTAGAATTACAATTTCTTCTCGTGCTACTACTGCCATTAGAAGACGAATCAAGCAGCCCTGCTGCGATAGCCTGGGTTGAGGTACCCATCGTATTTAGATCTTCCATTTTCAGAGCTAATCAACAAGAATTCGATTCTCAGCATTAATGCACGCGCCAATGTTTTCTGTTACACCAAGATATGCGAGGATTAGTAAATGTTGAGGATTTTTGTTAAACCAAAATAGGCATGAAATTAAACTTCCAAACCTTTATCATTACTTTTTTTTGAATGAATGATTTCAAAATAGCGATTAAAATATACATGATTTATTTTTTATAAAAATCCAACATCAACTATATGTACATCACATCTTAATATTCATATTTCAATGCAATATTTGATTTTATAGTGTGTGGTATATAGGCTTTCAAACTCTAAAACAATTAAAATTAGAATCTTGCGGGCATCCTTAAGTAGATTGACGATTCCTGAATATTTTAAGATCCTACGGATATGGGAAAGGTCCTTGGATTCCAAAATATTCCGAGTATTATAACAATGTGGATATTGAAAATAACATTTTTCTATCGTTATTATGTCAAAGGAAGTCATCATTTTTTATCGTTTAAGCCTGTATTTTCATATCTTTCTATATTAGAGCAAAGGGGAAGGCTCGTGCAATTGTGTGCGGGGAGACTTTGGTAAGTCTGCAGCTGTGTGCGTAGGGAAATAAGATTGTAACTTTGAAGATATGAAGTTAATAAAGAATATTTTGAAGGCAGATCTGTGTACTTACTTTTTTTACTTTACTTTATGCGATTATTATTTACTTTTGTGTTGTGCAATAAAGATAAGATCAAAATTCATAGTTGAATGTAGTTATAGTTAATTACAGTTAAGGTCCATCGATTTATGCACAGTAGATAGAGTTTAGATCTACGAGTAGTCTTTTGTATGAATCAATCAAATTTATTTATATATGGAATATTGTTTCCATATATGCGCAACTTCAGTATATGTACATCTTCTATAACATAGATATGGAACTGTGCATATACGGAAGATTGCTTTCATATATGTACAACTTCTGCACACACACACACACACACACACACATATATATATATATATATGGAAGCGTGCAATATTGGAAAATAGTTTGCATATATTCACAACTTCTATATATGCAAAACTTCTCTATCTGCACATAGATATGGAATTGTGTATATATGGAAAATGACTTCCATATATATCTACATATACAGAAGTTGCGCATATACGGAAACAATCTTCTGTATATGCATTTGTATTTGCATAGTTCCATATATATATGTTGTGTGCATATATAAAATCTGCACATATACATAAGATGAATTCTTCATATGTTTGGCTTCTGTATGTGCACATATGTATGGAAATTTTCATATATGGAAACTTTTGTATATGTGCAATTTCAATATATACACTTATATATGGAAGTGTAAATTTCCGAAAGATGTCTTTTGTATATTCACAAATTTTGTATATGCACAAATTCTATACATGCACATAGATATGGAAGCATGCATATACACAATTTAGATTCCATATATATGCGCTTCTACAGATGTTACGCATATATGAAAGTAATCTCCTGTATATGCACAATTCCATATCTATGTTATAAAAGATGTGCATAAAAAAAAGCCATATACTAAAGCTACGCATATACATAAGCTATCTTCCATAAATTCATGCTCCCATATATGTGTGTGTGTGCATATACAAAATTTGCATGTATATGAAAGACAACTTCTTTATATGTGTGGTTTCTGTCTATCCACATATTTATGGAAGTGTGATTAAATGGAATATGACCTTCATATATGCACAACCTCTATATATGCATATACATATAGAAGCATGCATATACAGAAGATGGCTTCTGTATATGCACAACTTCTATATATGCATATAGATATGGAAGTCATCTTATTTATATGCAAGCTTCCATATCTATGTCCATATACAAAGGTTGTGCATATATAGAATGTAGTTTTCGTATATTTAGGATTTTGTATATGTACATATTATATATATATATATACATATATATATGGAAGAGTTCATATACGGAATATGGCTTCCATATATGCGCAACTTTTGTATATGAACATATATATAAATGGATGCATGCATATACAGAAGATAGCTTATGTATGTGTGCAACTTCAGTATATGTCTTTTGTTTATGCACATCTTCTATAACATAGATATGGAACTGTGCATATATGGAATATTTCTTTCGTATATGCGAAAATTTTGTATATGAATATATATATGGAAGCCAACTTTTGTATATGCACACTTCCATATCTATTTGCATGTATAGAATTTGTGCATATACAGAAGTTGTGAATATACGGAAGCCATTTTTCGTAAATGCACGCTTCCATATATATATGTGTATATACAGAAATCACACATATACAAAAGCTTCTATATATGCATATTTCCATACATATGTGCATATACAAAAGTCACGCATATGAAGAAGCCATCTCCTATATTTGTGCATATTTTTTATATGCACACACACACAAACACACACACATATATATAAGCATGCATATATAGAATATTGCTTGCATATATGCGCAACTTCAGTATATGGCTTATGTATTGTTGAATTTCCATAACCTTGGGTCTAAGATAGAATCTTAAAATATATGATGCTACCAAACCAAGAATCTCAACAAAGCTACTTTACAGAGCAGAATATAAATAGCAGTAAATCACAGATGCACAAGTATAGACAACTTTTTAAAAAATATTGTACAAATATGTACAACAACCCAATCTTCATTATATTAAACCAACTGAATAATACAACTGTCTAGAGCTCCCACATAAGGGATAATTTCCCTCAGTTATTCACAAGTACAAGAATACAAGATATAATGATAATCTCACTACTCTAGTGCACAATCACAGTATCTATGTCATATCTCATCCTGTCAGTCCTTTGCTTCCATTTTTCTCTCTAACTACCCCTTAGTATATCAATAAACAACATAGAATCCATGAGGGCTTCCACCTATCACTGTTGCAATTTACTTCTGCTCCAATGAATGTGCATTGATCCAATCTTATCTTATAGGTTGGCCAATACCTGAGCTCTAATCTACCAATTTAGTAGCTTATTTTGTCCATCAAAGAGCTACACATAAGCTCCAAAAACTTCACCCAAACTTCAACTGTCAAACTCCCTTTATGAATGGGGCTACTCTTAGATAAACACATTTCGCTCCAACAATCCAATGATGCCCAATACTTTTATCACAATTCACTCTAAAATCTACTCCTAATTAGGGTTTCTAAACACCCAAGACAACCATAACACATGGCTCCCATAGGCTAGATAAACTGTCCACACATGGACCATCCACCTAGCACAAATTCATCCTCAAATAACATCTTCAAATTTGGTGTATTTCTGTTGTAGGTAATGTTGAGTGGTTAGGGAAAACATTAGCTCACTTTTAACCCTCTATTTCACCTATTAACAACCTCCTACAACTGCGGAATTCCTCCCTTGTGTCATTGCTGCTCTGCGTTGATGTTTAGGCTGGTTACTAGCCCTCTAGTATGACATGCAGCCTCCTCACAAGCTGTGATTTAGGGCTGTGACATACCTTAATTTCCAAAACAGATCTGTGACTTAATTTCACAAGAGAACACAACCTTAATGCAACACAAAACCACCCATACTTTCTCATGAATTTGTGGCCTCCTTGTTCTTATACTCGGCCCTGCAAATAGTCACAAATGTGCCCCAAATGCGGCCCTATTCCTCCTTGCTTTGGCTCCCTTGACCTACGACTCAAATTCAGATGTTATTTCCTTATGAAATGTGCACTTGTGGATGATGAAATGATATCAAAAATATGTTTAATATATATCCTCATATGTGGCTCCAACAAATTCCTTGAGGAGGGCTTGTCTAGATGTCATAAGGTTTCCAACTACTAGGCCCACCTTAACCAAGCCCACACAATATCTTCAGAAATTCATAACTCATCTTCTACAACTCAGATTTCGACGATTTTCATTGCGTTGGATTCTCCTCAACGCCCTCTATCATCTCCATCCATCACATGAAGAAAATTCCTCATGGTTTTGGCCCAAACCCTTTGGGTAAAAAACCCCATCCTTGGGATCCAAGCCCACAAATGACTTTTATGGTGCTCCAACCTCCAAACCATGAACCCTAGGGCTTGGAGTACCTCCAAAGCTACCAAAAATCAACATGTATATGTGCATATTCTATAACATAGATATAGAACTGTGCATATATGGAAGATTACTTCTGTATATGCGCAACTTCTGTATATGTAGATATATGTGGAAGTCATTTTCCATATATGCACACTTCCATATTTATGTGCATATAGAGAAATTGTGCATGTATAAACATTGCTCTCATTTGAAAAAAAAATAGGAACATAGAAAAAAAAATTCATTTAACAAGAAAATAGAATGACTTTTCGAAATCTGTTGCATTAAATGATTATAATTCCTTTTTAAAAGAGAAAGGGAAGAAAATGCGCGCATAGAATAATTTTTCAGAAATCACAAATTGGAAATAACTTAAAATAAAAATAAATGTCTCCACGCTTTTCTTTTTCTAATTCAGAATATGTATAATAATCGTTGTATACCTTAATTAGACCCTCGCGCTATCCATAATTTCTAAATGGAACGATCTTTCAAAGGCGATATTCCTCACGCTACAGATTAAAATGACTTAGGGGAATGAAACGTGATGTGTCTACTCCTTTCAGTGAGGTTAGAAGATTCACACTTCAAATTAGAAGGCTTCTTAACTTCCTCCCTGGTCAATTAAAATTAAAATATTTTGGAAATTCAATTCTCTGGCCATTATTCGTTCCAAATGTGAAACCATCTGAAAGGTTTAAATTTTAAAATGAAATGAAATTAAAGGTGAATTCAAAGTTAGAATTGAAAGCTTTTAGAAATTCAATTTGCTGGCTCTTATTCCACACATGAAACCAAAGAATAGGAAATATCACGAAAATTTGCAATGTTATTGCTTAAAAGACCAAAATAATATAAATCGGCACTGACTTGATCTGCTTTGTGTGTTAGACATTATTTTCCAAAGCTCCACAAAGGCAATAGAATGCGCTCTAAACAACGTCTACAATTTCTTGCAACGAGGATGTCTTTATTGCTCCTAATTGAATAACTTTTCGAAATTGATATCCCTCACGCTCCAGATCAAAACGAATTTAAAAAAAGAAAAATAAAACTAGATGTGCCCACTGCTTTCTGTAAGTTTTAGGAGATGCTAACTTCAAATTAAAAAGATTCTTAACTTTATCAATTTGGTGTAGGTATCGACAAAGTAATCCAATAGATCATTGATCACATAGACATTGCAGTTGGTTGCAGGAAAGAATTGGTGTTTCTTAGAGATGTCGTAATGAAAATAAAGCCTATTGTTAAGCCTACGAGACAATAAACAAGAACAAGAATGATAAAGTTGCCATTGTGATTAGACGGCTTAAAGATTTGGATTCCCTTCTCCAAGAAGCGTCATAGATGGCACGACACTGCACAATACCAATCATGTGTAATGTTATCAAACCAACATGAAGATCTACGATTTTATTTTACACATCAAAGAGCATCTCAAATTTTCCCGTTGGTTGAGTTGGCCCAACTTCCAGAGTTGTTAGAGGAACAAACTCAAAATCTCCAATGAGAACTCCAACAGATTAAGGAAATATTGGAAGCACAACTTTCATTCTACAAACAGTTCCCATGGTGGTTCTGCTCCAATCGGTTGTGCAGAGATGAAGCTTATCAACGAATACTCCCCCTAAACCACTGCAGCCTACTCTTCCATTGATCACACATGCTGAGTAACTGCTAAAACCTACCAAAATGAAGTCATTTGGAAGGAGGAATCACAACTCCTATCCACCGCCTGAGATATTGAAAGAGTTCTTTTTCTAATGGCTTAGTAAATATCTCTGCAAGTTGATATTTAGTGGCTGGCTTAGTAACTATTTAAAGTTCTATATTTTTAAATTTTTTATAATATTATGTGATTGGTTGATTAATTAGTCACATTAAAGTTGTTTTTGGGCATTAATAAAATAATATAAAAATAATTTTTTTATATATTATAAAAATAAAAATTTATTCATCGAATTTTTTATATTAACAAATAAATAAATAAATAATTATTTAGTATACTATTTTTGTCTTTTCAATTAGTAATTTTTTCTTTTTATATTTAAATTATTACATCAGAAGTTGAGATAATTGGAAATAATCTTAGACTCTCTTATTTATAGTTTAAAGGGTTGAAATGGAAATATGTATTAACTTTCTGATAAAATGAATAATTTCAATGTATATTTCACTATAAAATATAAGAAATTTTATAGTTCTTTTTTTAATATTAACTTTTATTTATATAAAAAAATGCAGAAATATAGCCCCACAATTAATGCATTTGACAAAGTAACAAGAGGGAAATTGACAAACACATATATCTTGTGGTGTTAAATTTGTGGAAAACACCGCAAATTACACTATGGATGGGATTATTACATGTAGGGTTAAAATGAGAAAAATATTAGAAATATTTTATTATTTTTATATATGTGTGGTTTATTAAAATATTGATAATATGTTTTTGATTTTGTGTGTTTTGATGATTTGTATTATTCTAATTTTTATATTTATGGTGTTGTTGTTTGATAGTGTTATGTGATTAGTTAATTAATTAGTTTTATTTTTTATTTTTAATATTTTTATATTTTTTAATACAAAAATCAAATTTTAAAATATCATAAAATAAAAAAATTATTTACCAAATATTATATATTAATAGATAATAAATAAATATTAATTATTTAACATATTATTTTTGTCTTTTTAATATATATATATATATATATATATATATATATAAACTCATTAAATTTGAGGTTAAAATAGTAGGAAAATTTCATATCTCTTATTTATTTTCCAGAGTATTAAAAATGAGAATATATATTAATTTTTATAAAATACATCATTTATCTATCTATAGATATATATATATATATTAATGGAAAGCAGTCGTAGTTCTATTTATATATAATAATAAAATACATTCCTTGTAACTTATAAGTTATGGTTTATAATGTCTCTATCACTTCCAAAAAGTTACACTTCCACTTTATTCTATTGTTGTTGTTTGTTTTGTTTTAAACTCAACTATCCTTTAACTAAATTCATATTTCTAGATTATTTTTAATTTCCCCCTTATTAATAGTACACATTATTTCTACAAATACCCTCATGTTCATAGAAAATATAGGTACTTTCTACCATTTCTTTGATTATCCATTTCCCCGTGTTTAACATCAAACCCTCTTTCAAAAGTTTGTTTGCTTCAATATTTTGTTCCCTATATATGTGACAAAACGAGAGGAATTGGAACCATACTCTCAATCTTTGTGCTTCATCGAGTATAGGTTAGAGTAAGAATTTATCTTGTTCATCCTTAGCGATGATGTAATTTTATTGTACATCCTTAATTTATTTTGTGTTTTTTCTAATTTATATACCGCTTTTGTATTTCATTTTTTGATATTTTGCGGTGGTATTTTGAGCACTTCAGCGTCAAACACTCATTAAGTTTGTTAATTGAAGATAATGATTTTTAAAGCTTGGATTATGAACATAAATAATTTCCAAGTTTTTGAATTTCAACTGATGTTTGTGTCCTATTATCTTATTCTTTCTTCTCAAATGAATCTTTCACAAGCTTTAGGACTTGAGAGTGTGTCATTACAATCATTCCAGCTATCTTTCCCATCTGAAAATATTCTGAGATACTCATTAGATTTCCATTCTGACTTTGATGGCTCATTTGAAAATTGTTTAGAAAAACCAATTGGAAAGAAGATATCTGATAATGCTCTTTCCCTTGTACATAATATTAACATTTTTCTATAGGCCACAACATTTAAGGGTACATCATTTGAGCCTGGCTTATTATCCTCTATTTCTTTGAATCTTCTCCAATAGTAAACATATATTCATCCAAATTTCTATGATCTCATTGAAATATCTTTGGAGAATTCATTTAAAGTGAGGTTTCTTGTAGATAAATTTCTTTTCCTAAACTTATTAGAAGCAAATGTATATAATAGGTTAAACTTGTATTTTAATAGTTTAGTAATAATTTTATTTATGCTACTAATTTTGGATGGACATATCACTACAAAATAAAATAATATGACTTGGTCCATCTGAAATATGATTTCACTTAGGTTTAGTTGTTCTTGTATAGTAGAGTAGGAGTAGGAGTAGATTAATTTAACTCATTTGATTTTCTTTTATTTTCTAAAATAGTGTAATTGTGGAATAATCAAGCAACAATCTTTTTAGAAAGTCCCCCTTAAGTTTTGGGAAAATGTTTGAAAATAGTTAAAAGTATACTTCTGAAACTTTTCTTTTATCAAATAATCAATTTCAAGTATTTACAATATCAACGCTGAAATTTTATTGAATTACTTATTATGAATCATTTCTTTTATGGGTGGCTCTGTTTTATAAGCTTGATACTTGCCTTAGTTTAGGTTCAATAGATATAATGATCATAGACATATGAAAACTTTGATAAAGATGCAACTTCTTCATGCTCTTTAATCTTGATCATGAGAAGAGGTTAATTATTTAAAACATGGAATTTGGAGAGAATCGATATTTCTAATCTAAACCATAATGTGATTCTCCAAGGTACAATTTTGCATATGTTTACTTTCAACTTCTAGTAATTTTAATTTTAATTTTATTTTTCAGCTTTATTTAGTATTTTATGATTTGAGCTTTGGTTTCGTAAGTTTTCATTGGTTTCTACTGTTAGTTTAGATTATAAATCTCTTAGTTTACTTTTCATGCTTTAAAGTTAGGCAAAGCACTTATGATGATGCTTAAATTGCAAACAAGTTACATTAGGGAGTCTTTGTACCTTTATCTTGTTTTCATAAAACATCTAGTTCATTTTATTTTCAAAACTTATTGTAAGTCTTATCTTTAATAGATAATTATTGGGTTTTCACTTCAAAGAAAGATATTTGCAAGACAAGGGGCATCTTGATGAGACTCTCTTTTTAGAAATTTCAAGAAATTTTCTACTACTAATGAAATCTAATTGAAATTAAGAGACAAAAAATTCTTCTACTATTCTATAGAAAGGAAAACGCACAATAGAGACACATGCAATAACATGCAACCATAAAATCTAAGGAACAAAATGATTTTATAGGGGAAACCAACTCGGAAAAACCCCTCCATTAGTTTTCATTAATTTAGATGAGAATATGGATCAATTACAATGTCTTGCTTCAATCATGGATCACACCTTGTATTGAAATTTTGATCTCTTGCTCACTAACCTACTATGACCAACACTTAGCCCATTCAAGCCTCAAACTTCTTCCTATTTCTTTGCACTATCCTGGAGGAAATTAGTTCCGAAATAATAGAGAAATTCCCTATTTCCTTGCACAATTGCTAGAGGAATTGACCACCTGCTCAATGTAAAAACATTGTACACTCAACTAGTATACAATTGAAAATTAAAATGGAATTTTACTCCACTCTAGCTAGGTAATTCGACTTCCCTGCATGACTAAGTTTATTTTTAGTAAATTTATTATTTAACTGAGAGATCAATTAGTTAACAATTGTTATAACACTCAAATGAAATCATACTAACTCCACTAAATACTAGAGCTCAGTTAAATGAGTTTAACTAGCAATAACTCCACTAGATTGCTAAATTTTAGCAATCAATCCATGCACAAGTATGCTTCTAGCCTATAACTCGAATTTACTAACTTAACAAGGATACAAAGCCATGTCACTCCAGCTAACTGCAATCCAAGTCATCTTGCTGATGTGGAAAATCAATTTTCTCAATTTGACAAAGGCACAAGTCAAATGAAACCTTTTCTTGCTACATTTTAACACTCCCTCTTAGGAAGAAAAAAGGTTATGCACCACCCCTATCATGCTACTCATGACCTCAATTTTTCCTCTTGACAATGCCTTTGTCAAAATATCTGCATCATGTTCCTCTATGCGAATGTACTGCAACATCATGATTCTCCTCTGCACACAAACTCTCAAGTGATGGTAACTTATATCAATGTGCTTGGACCTGTCATGAAATACTAGATATTCATAGAGCTTGATACAACTCTGATTATCACAATGAATAAATATAGGATCCATCTGTTGAATGAAAAGGCCAACAATAATTTTCCTCATCCATATGGCCTCACATGTTGCTTGACTAACAACCATATACTTAGCCTTTGTTGAGCTAATTGTTACAAATCTTTGTTTCCTCCTATAGTAGGAAATAACTGCAAACCCAATGCTAAAGATAGCTCCTAAAGTGCTCTTATTATCTCATGGACTCCCTTCCCAATTTACATCAGCGAAGCCTTATATATTCACACCATCATTATGTTGGAATAAGGAATTACTGGGGGGGTGAATCCATAATAGTGAGATTCTTAAATCCTTTCCCTGACTATGCTTTTAGTCCTTTTTATTTTTTGTTACTTATGAGAGAATTCGTTCATAAAGACAGTGAGTAGGAAGTTTAAACATTCATATCTTCATACATCCAATCACATGAGTAACACACACATTTTGACACCGATGTTTTCACGTGGAAATGCAGAGGGAAAAAACCACCAAATTGTTATTTGTTTATGATGCAAATTAAACACCTATTTAATTACATCAGTTTGTTTGTGAGCACCCACTCATAGGAGGCACAAACCCCCTTAGGATAGCAAACAATGATTTGGAAAGAAGCACTGACCTCTTCTGAATGCATGCTAAAAGCTGCTCTTGCCAATGTTCTACTATTTCATACAATTTTCAAACTAAAAGCAAATGCATATACAATTACGGAAAATACCAATATGGTTGAATGCAAAAAAACCTACTGCTCTCGATCCACTATTGTTCCACAAACTCCCTTGGTCTCATACAACTACAATTCCCTATGCTCACAACAACATATCCTCAACACTTTTCCTTCTACCGTACATGCTCTCTGCTCTCGTATCTCTTCACTGCTCTTAATGCTCTTACTGTTCAATAACTCACACTTTCCCACATTTCTCAATGGAAATCAATGGTTTTGATCCTTTGAAGCAAACTGCACAATGTTGTCTCTATTTCCTGCCCATACTTCCCGAGTGTACCTCAGTATGGATCCTCCTATTGTTGCGTCTGTTGGATGAACTGTGTCATGGTATTAAACACAAAAATGGGCTTCTGAGTTCTTCACTGACTACCTCTGTAATCCACGATACTGAGAATTCAATATCAATTCTCCTTTACACTCTACCTTGACTTCCCATGCTTTTTCATAGCTCCACAGAGCTTGAAAGTAGTAAGGAATTACCACTCTATTCCTCAATTAAATCTACCAGACATGCACACAAAACAAATGATTTATTTCTCCATTTCTTTAGCTCTTCTTTGTGAACTACTGTCCTCATTGCCTTGTTTGAGTGCTTTCTGTAGATCCAACTAACTCCATAAACCAACTCCGTCGATCCACATTTAATCTCTAGTTTCCGACCCATTCATCTATTTAACTCACTATATTGTTTCATGAGAGCCCCAACATATCGTAACTCAAACAAAAAATATGTTACGATATTACACAACTCTGATACCCTTATCCGCCTTGGCACTTAGCTCCCTGAGCGTCTTCTTTGCCATAAGACCGGGCCTATGACTATTTCTTTAGCTTACCACTGTAGTGTTATATAAGAGCCCCTTCGTATCGTAACTTCTACAAAGTCCCGATTGCATCTTAGCTCCATCTGTTTATCCCCTTAGTTCCTTTGATCTCCATACGACCATGTGCTAGATAATATCGGAGCCCCCTTTAATCATAACCTTTTAAAATTCCATCTACATAAGAATTATGATGTTCTTAACCTCCGATATGTTGACCTACGATATGACATCATAGTTTTGTCATTTCTCCACGTGGCATCTCCTGAGTGGTGACACATGTCACCCTCATTTACCCCATTGGGCCAACGAAGATGCCAAAACAAATTTCCAGTTGTCCACTGTATTGCCACATCATGTTGATGTCAGTTGCCTTTGTAGCTTCTCAGATCTAATCACATGTCGCCATGCGTCCTACCAAAGGAGAGAGAAGGGGTCCTGTCAAGCCTTGGTTTTGCAAAGAAAACCTTTGTTAATCCTTCTACGCATCCCTTGGCACTTTTTGCAATATTAGCAGCTCCATATATCATAACTTCTCAAAATATAGATGTTAAGAAGTTTTGAGGTTCTGATGGCTTCAACCTTCTGATATTTTGATATGAGTCTGCTCCGATGTTCTGATGGGCTCTAGCTTCTAATATCCTGATATGGCCTACTCCAGGGTTCCAATATCGAGTCCCTAACTTCGGAAGACCATAAATTTTGATTTAGGAGGCCATTTTCAGACTTCAACACACCGTTGTAAATCTCTTTCATAGCACTTTCCATCCAATGTATTCTTTGAGACCATATTCTACCTATAAAATGGCTTCACACTCTCTGCCATTATTTGGGCCTTAATCCTTCTTCTTTATGCCTGAAATCTTGAACTCCTAACCACCATACTCATCATTTTGTTGTTTCTCCAACAAGCATGCTATTGTGATGATTCTCTACATGAAGCCTACAACTACCATAACATTCCTCCTAAGACTGAACTACCAATCACCATAGTAGTCATCATTTTATGGCTTTCAATAAGCCTACTACTATGATGATTCTCTACCAAAATCTTGCAGCTATCATAAGATTCCTCCTAGACTTCCAGTCACCATGCTAATCCTAGTTGACATCAATGCCAACACTATCATAGGCAATAGCCATCCAGACACTTCCAACTGTTCAACAATATCCCGCTTTGGCATTGATGGCAACACCATATGCTCCCCCTGAAGCTAGTCATGGCCTTCTTCAATGCCCTAGTAATGTTCTCCCCCTTTGGCATCAATGGCAAAGAATACTCCTTGAATACTCCCCCTAAACCACTGCAACCTACTCTTCCATTGATCCCACATGTTGAGTAACTGCCAAAACCTACCAAAATGAAGTCATTTGGAAGGAGGTGTCACAACTCCTGTCTACTGCCTGAGATATTCAAAGGGTTATTTTTCTATTGGCTTAGTAAATATATCTCCAAGTTGATCTTTATGGGCAACATATTCAAGTCTAACAACATTGGCTGCAACTTGTTCCCTTAGGAAATCGAACTTGATAGGAATATGCTTAGTATTTTAATGCATGATTGGATTTTTGGAGATGCTCATGACACTTGTATTATCACAAATAATTGGAATAGGATTAGTCAACTCTACCTGAATATATTTTAAAGTATTTTCATCCATAGAATCTATGTGTAACAGGTAGCAGTAAAAATATACTCTGCTTCAGCACTCGATAAATAAATGGAGGCTTGTTTCTTACTGACCCATGACACCAAGCATTTCCCCATGCAAAAAGCTACACCAAAGGTGTTTTTCTTGTCATCAAGATTTCCAACCCAATCAACACCAGTGTAGGTCTTCAACTTAAATTCTTTGATCTTAGCATACCATGGTCCATATTCTGTTGTTCCTTGAAATTATTTGAAAATTATTTTGATAACAACAACATGAATTTCATGTGGGAAGGCCTGAAATCTAGCCACAAGACCCACAAATTGCATGATGTCTGGCCTCAAACCTATAAGATACAACAAGATTCCTATCATGGATATATATTTAGTCTAATTTATCTGTGGTTTCTCATCCTCTTTGTTCAATTTTCATCTTGTAGTCATAGGTGTGCTCACTAGCTTGCAATCTTCCAGCCCAAACTTCTTCAAAGTTTCCTTGAGATATTTGGATTGGGAGATAAACACTCCTTGTGGAGACTGAGAGATTTGCAAACCCAGGAAGAAGGAAAACTCTCCGATCATGGACATTTCAAACTCTGTCTGCATACATTTTGCGAATTGATGCCCCAATTGTTCCATGTCACTACCAAATATTATATCATCCACATACACTACTACAATTAGTAGATGGTTGCCTTTAGACTTTATGTATAAATTGTTGTCAACCGTACCTTTCTTAAAGCCTTGTTGTTGAAGGTATTTATCCAGCCTTTTGTACCAAGCTCTGGGAACCTATTTCAATCCATATAGATCCTTTTTCAATTTGCATACAAACCCTTCATCTATGGTGAGTATAAATCCTTCTGGTTGCTTAATGTAAACTTCTTCTTCTAGATATCCATTGAGAAATGAAGACTTCACATCCATCTAATATACCTTGATGTCTTTATGGTAAAAAAGAGCAAGAAAAATTCTGATAGCCTCTAGTCTTGCTATTGGTTCAAAGGTTTCCCTCAAAATCTACCCCTTCTATTTGGGAATACCCATTGTAGAATAAACGATCCTTGTTCCTGATTACTTGACCCCACTCATTTAGCTTGTTTCTGAAAATGCATTTGGTTCCAATAACATTTTTCTCTTCAGGCCTTGGAACATCTCCCAAGTGTCATTATTTTCAATCTGGTCAAGTTCTTCATTCATAACTTTCACCCATAACTTGTCCTCACTTTCTTGGCTGAGATTCTTGGGTTTGATCTGTGAAAACAGAACAAAAATTGCACAACGTGTATTTCCAACAAGTTTCCTCCTAGTCTGAACACCATGTCTTTGATCTCCAAGTATTTGACTCTCAGGATGTTATTTTGTACATATTTGGAAGGTGTCTTTGGCCTTGGAGTTGTGACTGCTTCCTCTCCTTCATTATCTGAATCTACTTCTTCTAGATCTATGGAACTCATATCTGGATTTTCTTCATCCTCTGAGTTCATATTTCTTTTATAGGACTCTAGTTGTGAAGTTATTTCATGTATTATCACATCAATGTAATCCTCAATCTTCTTTATCTACTTGTTGTAACACTTATATCCTTTACTTCAAGTAGAGTACCCGAGTAATATTCCCTCGTCAGCGTGAGAGTCAAACTTTCAAGGATTCTTATCATTCCTTTTGATAAAGCATCTGCTCCCAAACACCTTAATGTGTTTAAGTGATACAGGCCTTACTATCCAAAACTCATAGGGAGTTTTATTAATATTAGGCCTCGGTTTAGTTCTGTTGAAAGATACATTGCTTCCTATGTTGCTTCTCCCTAGAAGATGTGAGACACATCTGCTCCATCCAACATTACTCTAGCCATTTCCTAGATTGTTTTGTTCTTTCTCTCTACTAGTCCATTTTGATGTGGAGTTCTAGCCACTGAATACTACCTCCTGATGCTGTGCTTTTCACAAATTTCTTCAAACTCTCTTGAAGTGTACTCTCCTCCTTTGTCTGATCTTATGAATTTTATCTTTAAGTCTTTCTCATTTTCTACTTGAGCTTTAAATTTTTTAAAATGCTTAAATGCTTATGACTTTTATTTTAAGAGCACAATCCAAGTGGCCTTGGTAAAATCATGAATGAGTAGCATGAAATATCTTTCTCCTTTTGGGGTTTTTTCTCTAGTTGGGCCACAAATATCTGTGTAAATGAGATCCAGTGGTCTAAATGAGGAGAACTCTTTTGACTTGAAATGAGTCCTAGTCTTCTTGCCAAATTTGCATGACTTGCAGATTGAGTTATCAAGCCTTGACAGTCTTGGTAATCCTGTCGCAACTCTCATCTTGCTAACTTTTATCAAACTGCCAAAATTAATATGGCCAAGCCTCTTGTGCCACAACCGTGCTTCATTATTTTTTCTTACATAACAGTTAACTGTGGAATCATAAAAAAAATATACATTATTGTGGGTTCTGATTGATTTTCCCACCAAATTTCCATTCTTCATGTTGCGGATCTCATAATCCTTGGATCGAAAAGTCACATCATATCCATTATCACACATTTGGATAAAACTAAGCAGATTGTGCTTGAGACCTTCCACATACAACACATTTTGTGCTTTTGTCTTTTGATCAAGACTGACTATGCCTTTACCCTTGATTCTTGCTAGAGCATTGTTTCCAAAGGTGACATTGTTTCCTCTGTCCTTTTCTTTTAGTGACAAAAAATTTCTTTTATCCCCAGTCATATGTTTGGAACAACCACTATCCACATACCATTTGTTCTCTTGATTATGGGTTGATAGAGTGAGTCCACACTACATGCTCCTTTTAGTCTTTTGTTTCTAGCTCCCCTTATCCTTTTGGATAACTGGCTGTCTAATATTTTAGGACTTAGATAGGTATTCAAACCTGCTTCTACACTCACTTGATTTGTGCCAAAAATTATTACATTTGAAGAATTCTACTTCACTTAACAGGGGAGAGAAGACATTTCGATCTCTGAGAGGAGAGTTTTGAGATCTAAAATTTCTATATTTATTATATCTAAGAATTTTATCCCTTTCAGCTTTGATCCTTTTACAGTCAACAACTTTATGTCCGAAGGTATGACACTTATAACAATGACCATAAAATAAATAGGCATGCCTATTATTGGAATACTTATGAGTTTTTGCATGAAGGTACCTTGGTTGTCTTTCTAGTTGATTCGTTCTCCATTGATGATTTCCTCCTTTCCGTGTTTCTCTTTTGTCTTCATTGAATATTCCTTGAGGCTTCTTCGCATAAATCTACTGTTCTTTGAATCTTGTAGACTTGAACTTTATATTTTCCATAGAAGATCCTTGCATCTTTGAGTATCCAAAACCTATTTTGATTCCTGAGGACCTTTGTATATTTAGAATATGATCTAGTTTCCTTGTGCCTTTTGTAATTTTTTCACTTAAACCCTTCTCGGTCTTTATCCCCTCAAGATCCGTCCTTAAAGAGACAAAATCTGCCTCAAGACTCTGACAATTCTCTTCCCATTCATGGATCATATCTTGAAGAACCTCTCCCTTTCGTTTAGCTTCATGTATTTTAACTTTCAAAGCCATAATTTCATATTTGCATGTTTTCAAGATCGTTTCCTTCCTTATCGTCAACAACTCCTATTTTAATTCCTTGTTCTCTTATTCTAGTTTCTCACATGTTCCTTTCTTTTCTTCTAGTAGAAGGAATAAAATCTTTCTCTTAATAGTTTCTTCAAGATTTTATTTTTTATAATCAAACTCCTCATTATCAAAGTTATACATAACTTCTTCAGCACATTGTAGCTATTCCTTCAGCTGCTTGTTCTATTTCCTTGATTTCTTTAACTCATCGAGAAAATTAATGAGTTCCTCTTCAAGGTCCACTACTTCTTCTTCTTCTTCTTACTCTTTAGAGTCCATAATACTTTTTTTCTGGGAGTCTGTTCCAAAATCCATAAGTAAATACTTATCTGAATAGTCTTTGAAGAGTTTTCACTGTCTGACTTTGCTGTTGAGCTATCCTCTTTAGAGTAGGACCATTTTTATTATAAACCTTTTATTTTGATGTTTCTAAGATTTGTTTCCAAATTTTTGATCATCTTCCTTTTCAGCCTTTTCTTTGCAAGGGAATTTGGATGAAAATTTTCCAACTCTTCCATAGTCAAAACATTAAAAGGGAAACATCCCTTTATATTTTACTGAGCCACGCATTAGTTTCCTGGCTAATTAAGCCAACTCCTTATCAGATTCACAATTGGAGCAGTCTTGATGATCTTTGTGTTCCTTGGCCTTTTTGGATACTTTCGATGTTGCTTCCCTAGGTTCAAAATTATCTCTTCCTACTCTCATCTCATAGGCTATGAGAATACCATGCAACTGGTCCATCTTGAGATATTTTAAATTACCCATTTCTTCAATAGCTAAGACATTATCATTAAATCTAATGGGCAAAAATCTTAAGATTTTACGAAAAATCATCTCTTCCTTGACCTCTTCACCAAGTCCTCTAATCACATTAGTTACTTCATTAACTCTAAGGAAGTATTTTTCTATGCTTTCATCTTCACTCATTGTCAAGCTCTCAAACCTCATTATGAAGGTTTGAATTTTCGCCTGCTTGACTTTGTCATCTCATTCATGACTCTGATTAAGCTTTACCCACACATCCTTGGTAGACTTACAATGCATAACCGTTACAAGTTTTGATTGACTAAGACCAAAGAGAATAACATTCTTGGCTTTAGCATTATTTCCATAGAACATTTTACCATCTGCATCAATGGGAGGAATATAAGGGACATTGTAGTCTACTAGTATTGAAGTCCAGACATCTACTCATGGATCATTCATTCATAAAGACAGTGAGAAACAAGTTTAAACATTCATATGTTCATACAATCAATAACATAAGAAACACACACATTTTGACATCGACATTTTCATGTGGAAACCTCGAGGGAAAAAACCACCAAATTGTTGTTTGTTTATGATGTAAATTAAGCATCAACTTAATTACATCAGTTTGTTCGTGAGCACCCACTTAGAGGAGACACTAACCGCCTTATGTTAGAAAGCACTGACTTTCCAAGAGGCACCAACTTCTTCTGAATGCAGGCTACAACCTGCTCTTTCCATTGTTCTACTATTTCATATAATTTCAAACTGAAAATAAAGGCATATACAATTATGGAAAATACCAATCTAGTTGAATGAAGAAACAAATACTACTCTCGGTCCACTATTGTTCCACAAACTCCCTTGGTCTCATACAGCTTTAGTGTTCCCTCTACTCACAACAATATATCTTCAACACTCTTCCTTCTCTCGCACAAGCTCTCTACTCTCGTTTCTCTTCGCTACTCTTACTGCTCTTACTATTCAACAACTCACACTTTCCCACATTTCTCAATGGAAATAGATGGTTTTGATCCTCTGATGCACACTGCACAATGTTGTCTCTGCTGCTTGTGTCCATACTTCCTAAGTTTACCTTAGTATGGCTCCTCTTGCCTTCGTTGGATGAACTCTGTCATGACATTAAACACAAAAATGGGCTTCCGAGTTCTTCACTAACTGCATGTATAACCCACCACACTGAGAATTTAATCCCAATTCTCTTACACACTCTACTGTGACTATCCATTCTTATTCATTTCTCCACAGAGATTGAAAGTACTCAGGAATGGCCACTCTGTTCCTCATTTAAATCTACCAGACATGTACGCGAAGAAAAATATTACTTTCTACATTTATTCAATTTTTCTCTGTGAACTGTTGTCCTCGTTACCTCCTCTCATCACTTTCTGTAGATGCAGCTGACTCCATAAACCAACTCTGTCAATCTGCATTTAATGTCCAGCTGCTGAACCATTCATCGATTTAACTCACTATATTGTTTCATCGGAGCCCCAACATATCGTACCTCAAACAAAAGAAATGTTATGATATTACACAACTTTGATACCCTTAGCCCCCTTGGCTCATAGCTCCCTGAGCATCTTCTTTCTCATAAGACTGAGCCTGTGACCATTGGATTAGCTTACCACTGTAGTGTTATATCAAAACCCCTTCGTATCGTAACTTCTGAAAAGTCCCGAGTGTGTCTTAGCTCCCTCTGTTTAGCGCTTGGTTCCTTTGATCGTCATACGACCATGTGCTAGATAATATTGGATCCCCCTTTTATCATAACCTTTTAAAATTCCATCTACATGGGAGTTATGATGTCCTCAACCTTCAATATGTTGACCTCCAATATGACATCATGCTTTCATCGTTTCTCCATGTGGCATCTCTTGAGTGGTGACACGTGTCACCCTCATTTGCCCCATTGGGCCACTGAAAATGACAAAAAAAACTGCCACATGTCCACCATACTAACACGTCATACTAATGGCAGTTGCCTCTATAGCTTCTCAGATCTAATCACATGTCGCCATGTGTCCTACCAGAGGAGAGAGTAGGGGTCTTGTTAAGCCTTGGTTTTGTAATGAAAACCTTTGTTAATACTTCATATCGAAGCCCCTTCATATCTTAACTTTTGCAAAGTCCTGATTGCATATTATCTCCCTCTGTTTAGCCCCTTGGTTCCTTTGGTATCTATACGGCCATGTGCCAGATAGTATCAAAGACCCCTTTTATCGTAACCTTTTTAAATACCATCTTCACAGTAGTTATGATGTCCTCAACCTCTGATATCACATCATGATTTCATCATTTCTCCACGTGGTGTCTCCTGAGTGTTGACACATGTCACCCTGATTTGTGCCATTGGGCCATTGAAGATGCCAAAAAAAACTGCCACGTGTCCATTGTATTGCCACATCATGTTGACATCAATTACCTCTATAACTTCTCAGAGCCAATCACATGCTGCCATGTGTCCTACTAGAGGAGGGAGAATGGGTCCTGTCAAACTTGGTTTTGCAATGAAAACCTTTGTTAATCCTTCTATGCATCCCTTGACACTTTTTTCAATATCAGAAACTCCATATATCGTATCTTCTCAAAATATAGATGTTAAGAAGTTTTGAGGTTCTAATGGCTTCAACCTTCCGATATTCTGATATTTGTCTGCTCCAATGTTCCAATGGCCTCTAGCTTATTATATCCCAACATGACCTCCTTCGAGGTTTTGATATCAGGTCTCGATGTGCTCTGATCTTCGATATTCATCCTTATACTCTATTGACCTACAATATAGTGTGCTTAAGACTTGAAGATCCTGACTTCCGAAGACCATAAATTTTTATCTAGGAGGCCATTTTCATACTTCCACACACCATTGGAAAGCTCTTTTTGAGCACTTTCCAATGGAGGTGGTTCAATGTAGACTTTGATCCCATCTTTTACCTATAAAATGTCTGCACACTCTCTTTCATTCTTTACTTCTTAACCCTTCTTGTTTGTGCTTGAAATCCTGAACTCCCAACCACCATAGTCATCATTTTATGGTTTCTCCAATAGGCCTCATTCTATGATGATTCTCTACATGAATCTTGCAGCTACCATAGGATTCCTCCTAATCCTGGACTACCAATCACCATAGTAGTCATCATTTTATGGCTTTTCAATAAGCCTGCTACTATCATGATTCTCTACCAGAAGCCTATAGCTACCATAGGGTTCCTCCTGGACTCCTAATCACCATGCTAATCCAGGTTGACATCAGTGCCAACACTATCACAACCACTATCCATCCATACACTACCAACTATGATGGACTCTCTTCCTAATCTACATCAGTGAAGGCTTAGAGCTTCACACCATCATTCCTCTTGTACCACAGACTAAAACTTTTTGTGCCTCTGAGGCAACACATGTTTTGTTGCTTTCTAGTGAAGATTGGTAGGTTTCACAATAAACTGACTTAGTTGATTAATTGCATAACATATGTTGGGGTCTGTGTTAACAAGATACATCAAGGACCCCACCAACTGTCTGTTTATGGTAGCACCTACTGCATCTCCTGCAAAGACATCCTCCTTCATCTAGTTGGTAGCTAAAGCAGTGTCCATACGCTTGTTGTCCTACATATGGAATCTCTGAAGTATTTCAGAGGTATACCTCCCTTGACCTACAAACAGCTCTCCATCTCCCTACCACACCTCCAAACCAGGGAATTAATGCATCAATTCTATGTCCATCTCAAACTCGCTTGCATGGTCCTCCTTGCAAGACTAGATCAACTTCTCATCCCTATTAGCATCAAGTTATCTACATACAAGACAAGAATGGGAAATTTTCCATCTACCATAATGTAGAAGAGATTATCATTTGCTTCACTCTTGGTTAAGCTAAATCCACTAAGATATGTGTCTATCTAAGTGTATCAAGCACAATGTGCTTGCTTGAGACCATAAGGGGATCTACTGAGTCATACACACATGTGTTTCCCTGTCAAATGTCTCAAATATGTTAGGTTACTCTATGTACATCTATTCCTCAACCACTCCATTGAGGAAGGTGTTCTTCATACCCATCTAGTGGATCTTCCACCCCATATACGTAGCTATTGCTAGAATGGCCATGATGGAGGAGTATCTTGCCAAGGGGAAAATGTCTCTTCATAATCAACTCCCTATACCTATGAGAAGCCTTTGCCCACAAATCTAGCCATGTACTTCTTGATATTGCCAACAGTTTCGTGTTTCACTTTGTATATCCATCTGGAATCAACCACTGACTTTTTCTCTGGTCTCGACACCACCTCCCATATATTGTTCTTCATGATGGAGGCATACTTCTCCACCATGTAATCTACTCACACTCGTTGGGAAACTGCCTCCTCAAATGAAGAAGGCTCAAAATCAATGAGTTTTTTCATAAGTATCATATAACCAGTATACATGTCTAGTGATGTCCTATGCCTACGTAAGGATGCAGGAGCTCTTGCATGCTCCTGTGCATCCTGCACAAACCTGTTAGCCTCTCTAGTTCTCTTCTTCCTCTATCTGAAGGTTCTCTTTGAGTGGCTGCCTCCACTCAACCTCCTTTCTGCTCCGCCACATGTGGTTGCTTCACAACATCCTGAAGCTCTGACTGAGGCTCCTCCTTTGGAGCTAGAAGTTCCTCCTCTCGTGCAATACTCAACTCTCTCTCTAGAGATTTTTTCATAGCCTTCTCCTCATCAAATATGACATCTCTCCTCATCACTGTCATCATAAGTGAGAGAAAATACACCCTATATTTATGAGGTGTCTCTGTGTATCCTAAAAAGATCCCCATCTTATATTTAGGATCCAAATTTTTCCTCCTATCCTTGGAGATATGACAATAGACTGTAGTTCCAAATATTCAAAAATGGGATACATCTCGCTTCCTACCAAAAAAATCTTCTTCAGGTGTGATCATGCTAAGTATTTTGTGAGGGATCCATTTCTGCAAATAAATGTTGTATTGAACGCTTCTGCCCACAGACATAGTGGTAGTCCCAGTTCATGCAACATTTCTCTTGCAACCCCTATAATACTTTTGTTTTTCCTATTTTCCATACCATTTGTTATGGGTTGTGGGGTGCAATTAGTTCTCTTCTAATGCCTTCCTTGGCACAAAAATATTTAAAACATTAGTCAAACGTAACAAATTCTCCTCCATTATCACTCCTCAAGGATTCAATTTTTTTATCAATCTCATTTTCAACCAATGCTTTGAATTCAACAAATTTTGCAAACACTTCATATTTCTTCTTCATAAAATAGATCCAATAGTTGCAAGAAAACTTATCTATGAAAATGACATAATACATGCATTTTGCAACTGAGACCATAGAAAACGGTACACACACATGAGAGTGGACTCACTCCAAGATTGCTCCAGCTTTTCTATCTTGACTCTCAAAGGAGGCTTTGACATATTTTCCAAGAGTGCATCCCTTGAAAACATCATGTTTATTAAGAGTGCATTTTGGAAGTCCTGTGGTGATATGTTGCATGATTTTAAAAGCTCCATGGTGTAGGTGACCTATGCGCCTATGCAAGAGTTCTTCAACATCTCGACTTTGAACGTGTTCTTCTTTGCTGCTCAATGCAACACATGCATCCACTTCTAGATAGTAGATGTTTTTCTCTCAAACACCAATTTGTTTTACTTGTCTAGTAGAAACATGCTTCATAAAGGCTTTCCCTTTACTGAACACCATATCATAACCTCTGTCCTCTAATATAGCTACAAAAATTAATGTTTTCTTCAGCCTAGGAACATAAATTACATTTTCCAGGTGAAGATGGGAGTATGATGCCCTCTTAAAGGTGATAGTATCAATCCCTTTGGTACTATACCACCCATGATCTCCAAGTTGTATGTGTAATTGTAGGTCCTTATCATCTAGGTTATTGAAGAACTCCCTAGGTACTGTCATATGAAATGAGGCTCTAGAGTCCAAGTACCATACACTGCCTCATATAGTATTTTCCATGCATGCAATGAGGGTGAAATCCAATTCGAATTTTGATACAAGAGCACCACCTCCTACTCCTCCTGCAAGCTTCTTCCTAGAATTCTTTTGCGGACACTTGGTTTCATAGTGTCCATATTCATGGTAATGAAAACATTTAATTTTGTTTAGGTCCATCTTCTTACCTTTGTTCTGGTTGGATTCTGCCTTTTCTTCAACCTTCTTTCCCTTGGATTTTTTCCCTTGCCTGCTAAGGAAAATTTTGCTTCCTCCTCAACTTTGGCTGTGATATCATCTCTAGTGTTTCTTCTGATCTCCCCCTACACCAAATCAACCCAAAGTCTCTCCAAATATGGTAGCCTGTCTCTTCCATTAAATAAATCCTGATAGTTGTGTCGGGATTTCAGAAGGCCGTGGAGTGCTAAGATAAAAAGTTCAGATGAAGGCACATTTTCTCCTAATCCTCCATGTTCATCTCGAACCTGAGTGAATCTAGATAGGTATTATGGAATGGTTTAATTTTTCTGCATTCGAATGCTCTTGAGTTGTCATCTCTTAATGCAAATTTCTTGGCATCACTAGTACTCTGGAAGAGATCTGTGAGAGTTTTCCACATTACAAAAGGAGTCTCCTTTCCATGCAAGTTTGAAACCACATGATCTTTGACGCCCTCTAGGATATTCCTCTTGTCTTTTTTTGTATCTCTTTTCCACTGATAAATTTCTTGTGCATCTGATGTTATTCGGTTCAGAATATCATTTTTTGTATATTTCGATACTCCATTTTCATCCACAAAATCTTCCATCCTATCTTTCCAAGCACAAAAATCTAAGGTTCCCTACAATGCATATTCTAGTCTTAATCTGTTGAAAGACATTTTTCAGACTGCACTAAAGAGAATCTGAACCCAAAACTCTACAAATTGAATTTTATTTGAAAGAATATATGCAAAAAGGTTTCTATTAGTCTTCCGATTCTCTGATACCATGTAGAAATTGCAAGAAAATTTCTACTACTAATGAAATCAAACTGAAATCAAGAGACATAAATTTATTCTACTACTTTGCGGAAGGAAAACACATGATAGAAACACATGCAATAACATGAAACCATTAAAAAACAATGATTTTACGCAAAAATCCAACTCAGAAAAACCCCTCCGCTACTTTGCATTAATCCATATGAGAATATGGATTAATTACACTGTCTTCCTTCAATCTCAAACCACACCCTACAATGTAATTCTGATATCTTGCTCTCTAGCCTTCTCTGACCAACACTTAGCCAATTGAAGCCTCAACCTTCTTCCTATTTCCTTGCGTTATCTTGGAGGAAATTAGCTCCTAAATAATAGGGAAACTCCCTATTTTCTTGTGCAATTTCTAGAGGATTTGACCACCTACTCAATGCAAAAACATTGTACACTCAACTAGTATACAATTGACAATTACAATGTCCCTTTTCCTCCAATCCAACTAGGCAATTTGAATTCCATGCATGATTGGGTTTAGTTTTAGTAAATTCATAAGTTAACTAAGAGATCAGTGAATTAACAACTATTATAACTACTCAACTGAACTCCTACTAACTCCACTAAAGAATAAAGCTTAGTTAACTAATTTTAACTAGCAATAACTCCACTAGTCTATTGCTAAATTTTAGTAATCAACCCATGAAAAACTCTACTTCTAGCCTATAACTTGAATTTATTGAGCTAATAAGGAGACAAAGCCATGCCACTCCATCTAACTGCAATCCAAGTCATCCTGCTGATGTGGAAAATCAAATTTCTCCATTTGACTAAGGCAAAATCAAATGCATCCTTTTCTTGGTACATTTTAAGAATCTTTTACTCATAACTGCTCCTTAGAGGCTGGATTTCCTTTTGAATAGAAGGCATGATATATTTCATACCATTCAGGACATAATCAATCTTGATCTCAACATAAATGAAAAAACAGATATCGACTTTACACTCTTTGTTTATGTTAAGATATATTTTCATATATTGCCTTGTTTGGATTTTCATGTTTTCATGGCTTATATTTTACCCTTCTTTCAATTTCGTTTCCTTCCTTTCCTATGTAATTTGCAAATGTTCATTATTCGTACTTTAGATTTGGTTTTTGCAACATTATCCTAGTCTTACATTTTCACTCTTTGAAGTCATTTGATTTCACTTGTTTTTATTTTGATTGGATTTTATCATATTTTCAAAATATATATGGAAATCATTTCATATACAACAACAATTGGCAGCTATGGGTAATCTATAATCTATCATTAGAGTGGGTGTTTATTTATCCAAAATATCATCCTTGTGAAGTTTCCTTTTCGCCTACATTGGCCCATAATATTTGGTGGAACACTTAAATTTGTTCTGAGTAGTATGGTTCACATTTTTAAAGGAGAGAATCCACTCCAATCTATTTCTTGAATCTCTCCCTTTTCCCTCCATATTTTAACATAATTTAAATTGGTAGATGTAGGGAAGGCTCATGGATTTATAACATTTAACAAGTATAACATCTATGTTCTCAAAATAGAGAGACCTCTCGTACCACCCTACTCTCTGCACCCAATTCCCAAATGCAATTTTTGAACAAAGAAAATCAAAATGGTGGCACACAAGAGAGTTGACCACTAAAAGGTTTGGGGAGTATAAGTAAATCCATTGGTGCTATGGATGCTTTCTGACAGTGGGGATATGCTTGTATGGTACTAAGACATCTTTGTTGGGGCTATGGATGTTCAGAGGAAATGAAGTAATGTCGAGGTAAATTTACATTTAATAGATGTATATTAATCTTAAAACTCTCTATCCCTACCTCTTCAATCCATTAGTATAAAGAAAGTTGAAAAATGAATATTTACCTATGTTTGGATTTACGAATCCTAGACTAAGTTGATGTTGAGTACTTATATTCTATAACTCATATTACTTAATCTATTTTATACGAGACCCCTAGGTAATGGTGTTATATATGAGGATTGTGAAAAACTTATCATTTCGATTTTTTATAAATTTAAATCCTATTATTTATAAACTAGATATAACTATTTCATCTCGTGTGTCACCAATTGTTCAGACCTCAACATCTCCTCTTGTTTTTTTCAAAATTATGGAGGCCGTCCATATAAATTTTTCTAATATCATACTTAAATTTCTATGGTTTGTTTTATTTTGAGTAATTTTGGTTTTTTTTGTTTGTTTTCACTTTTGATGGCTCCATCACTTTAATTTCCTTGCCACCTTTACGACAACATAAATTTCATCTAATTCTAACTTACAGTTTCAAAGTTATGATTGGTTAAAGTTGGTTTATTTTCATTGCCTCGACATAATAACATAAATATAGTGATGTCTTCCAGAGTCATCGCATTCATTATTTTTATTGTATCGACGTTTCGAACCAACCTCTGTGGTTAACATCACAATCAGATGTGTGAAAAAGTCAGACAGTAAGAGGGCAATAAATAGAGGAGAGGGTTGGGATGATGATGAATGGAGCCGACAAGTTTGATAAGGTTCTGAAATAAATTTAGTTTAATTAATTAAATATTATTTTTAAGTTTTTATTTTTGTTTCTATAAAATGTTTATGTTTTTATTGATGATTATTAGTTTATTTAATATTTGTATGTTTATGTTTTTTATGATGATTATTAGTTTATTAATTAATACTAGTCTAAGCTTTACATAAAATTATTTGAATATAATCTTAATCAAAATTTTAGTGTTGTTTATTAATGTTTATTTATTCAAATATTATAATATTATGATGTTATTTCTTCAAATATTATAATGTTATTAACTAAGAGTTATTTTTTATTAATTATTTTAGTTGACATTTAATTAATGCTTAATGTTATTTATTCCATTGTAATGTTATAATGTTTCAAATACTATAATGTTATATGTTTATTAACTAAAAGTTTTAGTATTAATTAGTTTGTTGAATTATTAATGTTAAATTTTACTAACATTAATGTTTTAAATGTTGCAAGAAATTAAAACATTTAATTTTATGATATAACTAATTAGGTTTTCTATATATTACTAATTTGAATGTTTATTATATTTCTCTTTATTAATTAATAATTTTTGAGATAAATTGCTAAGGAAGTTCCTAAATAATGATGTTAGAATAATATTATATATTGATCTATAAAGGTTTCTGGTTTTTTATTGGTACTTGATTAGGTCAACTAAGGTTTAAACGAACTTATTAAAATATTAATTTAATGATTTTAGGGATAGGTGAACCAGCAAGAGATAAAGAGGCCGGGAGTACCTAGGAGACAGTAGAATCCCTAGTTAGTGTAGGGATCCAATTATCACTTATTTTCCAACCGTCATCACAGTTGAGGTTATCGGGGTTAAACGAACTTATTAAAATATTAATTTAACGATTTTAGGTAAAATATTAATTTAATGATTTTAGGTTAAGTATTAAAATCATTAAATTAATATTTTACCTAAAATCATTAAATTAATATTTTAATAAGTTCGTTTAACCCAATAACATGAACCATGATGACGGTTAGAAAATAAGTGATAATTGGATCCCTACACTAACTGGGGATTCTACTGTCTCCTAGGTACCTCGGGCCTCTTTATCTCTCGTTGGTTCGCTTATCTCTAAAATCATTAAATTAATATTTTAATAAGTTCGTATAAACCTTAGTTGACCTAATCAAGTATCAATAAAAAACTGGAAACCTTTATACATCAACATATAATATTATTCTAACATCATTATTTAGGAACTTCCTTAGAATTTATCTCAAAATTATTAATTAATAAAGAGAAATATAATAAATTCAAATTAGTAATATATAGAAAACCTAATTAGTTATATCATAAAATTAGATGTTTTAATTTCTTGCAACATTTAAAACATTAATGTTAGTAAAATTTAACATTAATAATTCAACAAACTAATTAATACTAAAACTTTTAGTTAATAAACATATAGCATTATAAAACTTTTAGTTAATAAATATATAGCATTATAGTATTTGAAACATTATAACGTTACAATGGAATAAATAACATTAAGCATTAATTAAATGTCAACTAAAATAAGTAATACAAATAACTCTTAGTTAATAATATTATAATATTTGAAGAAATAACATCATAATATTATAATATTATATTATAATATTTGAATAAATAAACATTAATAAAGAACCCTAAATTTTTTTATTAAGATTATAGTCAAATAATTTTATATAAACCTTTGTCTAGTATTAATTAATAAACTAATAATCATCACAAAAAACATAAACATATAAATATTAAATAAACTAATAATCATCAATAAAAACATAAACATTTTATAGAAACAAAAATAAAAACTTAAAAATAATATTTAATTAATTAAAATAAATTTATTTCACAACCTTATTAAACTTGTTGGATCCATTCATCATAATCCCAACCCTCTCTTCTACTTATTGCTCCCTTATTATCTGAATTTTTCACACATCTGATCCTGATGAGGAACCACAAAGATTGGTTCGAAATGTCGATACAATAAAAATCATGAATGTGATAACTCCAGAAGACATCACTACACAAAATGAAGATCCCAGAAGTCTCAAATCTATAACATAAATATATATAACATTAGTATCAATTAGCATTAATAAATTGTATACATTAATTAAATTATATTTAAAATAAATTTTAATAATTATATAATTATTTATTAATTAATTATTAAAAAGTTATATTTAAAATGTGTATTGTAAATACAATTAATATGTAAATTAATTAATTTTAGTATTTAATAAATATAATAAACATGTATTAAATATTTATATTATAAATAAAAAAACCCAAAAAAATCAAAATCCAACACCATATCTAATGAACGTATAAAATATTATGAAGCTATCTCTTAAAGGATTCATGTATAACACTATGCCTTCCTGAAACAACAATTTCTCCAACATAAGATATCAATTTTTTTTTGTCCTTGTTACCGGCCCACCAAACTGCTAATTAAACTGTTAATTTGCTTTTTGGCAAGAATGGACAACCCTAGTGTCACGCCCCCAAGTTGGTTACACCGTTCGTGGCGTCGTGCAGCAGCAGCGAAACTTCCATACTTAATTTATTTCTCATCTTTCGGACTACGCTTACCAACATTATTATTCATGTTTTCTTTTATTATTATGTTACGTGCATAAATACATAACAACAGTACAACAATGCCAAATTGAGACCAAGAATAATAATATAACAATTCAATTCTTTGTTTATAAAAATTTACATATTTTACAATATTTTACATGGGTGAGGTTGTCGCTGGCCAAGCGCATCCCTTCGGAAAATCCTATTTCCACCACTATAGGATCATTAATGCGCTCTTACATGCGCGGGAGATAGACTTTTATAACACGCGCAAGGGTAACGCGCCGTTTTTATTTTTATTATCTAGTTATAAACGTCTATCTCCCGCGCATGTAAGAGCGCATTAATGATCCTATAGTGGTGGAAATAGGATTTTCCCATCCCTTCACTGAACTGTTTGCTGGTGGTTTAGGCCGCAGTGTGTACCCCTGCCCACACTACGTACCACGTTTTTCACAACACCACACTCTGCCTGCATAACCTGTCACTGCCATCACTACCCACTGTCGATGCTACCCGCTGCTACCCACTACTGTTGTGCGCTGTCATTGGCACGTGACCATTGTTGCCTGAACGTAACACTTCTAGCCACTATACTCTGGCCGTAGCACGGGTGCATCATCCACACCTTTCGCGCCTGTCCATTCATCTTTGTTTCTGTGTCCCTCTTCGTCTTCCTTCACATTGCAAGCTTTGAAGTATGGTCTATGGTTGTGTCCTCTTTCCAACTTGCAACCTCCATATTAATATGCCTCGTCCGAGTTTTAACATCCAAGAGTTGTGTTGCTTAGGCATCGACCCACCAAGCCAACTTGCCCAAAATGCGTTCTGATACTTGTCGGTCCATCATATGTCAGCTCGCTATCCACCACCATGTGTCAGGCCACCTTGCCACCTCCCACCGTGTCTCATCACAAGTCTTCCCGTTGCATATTTTTTCCAAGTTTAGTTTTTCGCCTCTCAGTCTGTGTCCCCCATGTTTGGTTTTCCAGCGCCCGGGGGTGGGCACGCTACCCGAGTGTGCACCCCTGTCTCATGTTTAACCAAAGTCAAGTTTCCACCTCCACTCCTCAAGTCCCCTTTAATTGAACTTTTCACCGGGTGTGCTTGTTCGCATGCCTTTAATTGAAACTGAGTTGGGTGGGTGCCTGTCGCACCCGCCACTACGTCTACATGCCCATCGTACACTTGGGAGTGCTGGTACCCGCGACTCACCTGTATGACTCGTGTGCGCCTGGTTAGGGACTCGACTCGAGGTCCTCACATCCTCCCCCACTGTGAGTCATTGTCGTTCTCAACAATCCAATCAATCATGCCAACACATCATTAAACTCTGCAATCTCCCTTTTCCATCTCCACGGTGAATCCTCCATTTCCCAACCACTCTCCTCTGGTGCATCCTTCCACTGAACAAAGAACTCGCTCCTTGCAGCACTCCGGACACCTATAGTCCTAAGATCCAAGATCTTATCCAGAACCAAGTTCGGTCTATCCATAATCATGGTTGGTCCCCTTGGTGGTGTTTTCCACTCAGGATGAAGTGCATCAAGTATACATCTCTTGAGATGACTCATATGGGACAGGGGATGTTTCGAACGCATGTGGTTCGGATGCTCCAACTCATAAAAAAATTCACCAACCTTCTTCACTCGGAATGGCCCTCATACTTCCTCATCAGAGACATTACAGTCCCTTTCGGTGGCTAAAACTGATCTCCGGTGATCCTTAGAAAAACCATATCCCCAACATCGAAGTGTGTGTCTCGTCTATCCTTATCTTCCCATTTCTTCATTCTCCTTGCAACATCATGCAGGTGCACCCATGCTAACTCCAAACACTCCTCCCATGCTGTCAATAATCTTTTTGCATGTGGAATCCTCCAAAATCCCCTCAGTAGCACAGTGTGTGGAGAAACTTGCATTTGTCCATTGACCAACTCAAATGGACTATACCCGATTGTGGAACTCTTCTGTAAGTTGTAGCTAAACTGAGCCACATCCAAGAGTTCAAGCCAATTTTTCTGATCAACCCTCACATAATGTCTCAAATAGTCCTCGAGTAGTGTGTTAATCCATTTAGTCTGCCTATATTTCTGCAGATGGTAACTTGAACTCTACAACAACTCTGTCATGGCCAACTTGAACAAAGTGGTCCAAAATCTGGCTGTAAATCATGGATCTCATTCATACGTGATACTCAAAAGTACTCCCCAATAGTTCACAATATTATTGAAGAATAGCTCAACAGTCTTCTTGTCTCCACATGGTATCTTCATCGGAATGAAGACAACATACTTGGAAAAATGATAAACAATGACCATAATCCCGATATACCCTTGAACGTGTGGTAACTGAGTGATGAAGTCCATCGAAACACACATCCAAGGTCTCTCTAGAATTGGAAAATGTTGTAAAAATCCTCGTTGTCTCTAGTTATCCGATTTGTCCTGCTGACAAATGATGAACATATGTACATAATCCTCCACATATTCCCTCATATTCTCCCAAAAGTATCCCCTCTCCAACAATGCCAAAGAACAATGCTGCCCTGGGTGGCCAGTCCATGGAGAATCGTGGAAATCCTTCAAGAGGTGCTTCCTAAGTCTAGATGAATACAAAATGTAGAGTTGGTTCCCATAGAACAAGAGTCCATCTCGTAGGAAAAACTTCCAAGTCTTCCCCTTCTTCACCTGAATATTTGTCTCCATTCTAGCACATAGTCTACTCTGCATCTCATCAGTCATATGAACCCGAATCCTGTTGCATTCAGGATGGTCCTCTCCCTCCTCAAGTGCAACCAAATGTCCCTTCTTGTTGAGGGCATATGCAACCACATTGAGTCTACTTGCCCTATAATCAATAGTCATGTTGAACTCTGCCAAGAAGTCATGCCAACGAGCCTTCTTCGCTGACAACTTCGGTTGGGATGAAAAATAATTCACTGCAACATTGTTAGCCTTGACAACAAAACAATTTCCAATCAAGTAATGCCTCCACACCTGTAAACAATGGATGATCACAATCATCTCCTTCTCATGAATCAGATACCATCGCTCTCTATCCTGTAACTTCTGCCTCTCATATGCCACCGGATGCCCATCCTACATGAATATTTCCCCAATCACAAAACTAGAAGCATCTGTGTGCACCTCAAACGATCTCTCGAATTCAGGTAGCTTTAGTATTGGTATTGTAACCATCCCTCTCTTCGAATCCTCAAATGTTGCTCGACACTTCTCAATCCAATTCCATCACTTGTCCTTCTTTAGAAGGTTTGTCACTGGTGCAGTCACCTTGGAGTACCCCTCCACAAAATTTCACTAGTAGTTGGTCATCCATAACAAGACTCTCATATCATGGACATTATTCGACTCGGCCCAATCCTCAATCGCCTGCACCCTGCTTGGCTCCATCCGTATATGACCTTGGCCCACTATGTGTACAAGGAACAGAACCTCGGTCTGGGTGCACATACACTTCGACTTCTTTAATAAAAATTGATTCTACCTCAATGCGCCAAATACTGAAGCCAAGTGCTTCTTATGATCCTCCATGTTATTACTGAATATGACCATGTCATCCAAGTATACAACTATAAACGAATCCAAATATGGACACAAAACATCATTCATCAATGTGAAAAACGTAGTAGGAGCATTGCACAAACCGAATGGAATGACAAGGAACTCAAATCTCCCATACTTCATCACAATCGCGGTCTTCTTCTCATCCCCCTCTGTTATCGACACCTAATAATACTTATTCCTCTAATCCAGCTTTGAAAACACTCAGACTTTCACAATATTATCAAAGCAATCCATAAGAAGTGGCAAAGGACACCTGTTCTTTATCGTATGCTTGCTTAGTGCATGATAATCACAACACATTTGTAAGTCATTCGTATCCTTCTTACTCTGGAACAATACTGGAGCACCATATGAGGACTTTGAAGGTCGTATGAAACTTGCGTCAACCAAATCCTTCCATTGTTGTTTCAACTCCTCCAATTCTAGTCCTGACAAATGATAAGGATATTTTTCTCGTGGTTGTTTCCCGACTCTAGCTCAATG
This sequence comes from Pinus tabuliformis, assembly GCA_031772625.1. NCBI lineage: Eukaryota > Viridiplantae > Streptophyta > Pinopsida > Pinales > Pinaceae > Pinus > Pinus tabuliformis. The sequence goes on along the minus strand of CM062818.1, from coordinate 615,660,585 downwards.
TTATGGTCCACTACGCATATCAGTGGTAGTAATTTCAGCAATTCATCGGGCCTCAAATCTGCATATTTGGCCAATACATTGAAAATATTGGTTGGAATAGGCGTCCCCACTCCAAAATCATATTCAACCTCCCTGATGACTATCGCATATGTCTCAACATCTAAATCCTGCATTTCCCTACTCATATTTAGTGCAGACACATGTTTCACCTTCACTTCCCTCCTCTGCTGGTGAGTAGGAAAAGTCCACATCCGTGTGTCTCCAATCAACATAATCTCATCACAAAATGGGACAACAATTGCCTTGTTTCCCTTTAGAAAATCATGCCCCAATATCATGTCAAATTCGTTCATCTCCATCATTGTGAAGTCCAAACAACCTTACCAATATGCAATTCGAATCAACACATCACTTGCCAATCCCGACACTTTAGCTCTCGAGTTCAATCCTTGACCTCCACATCCTTTGTAACGATGTGCAGGCCATCTTTCTTTTCTATCCCTGTCGTCATAAAGTTATGAGTGACATCGGTGTCGACCAAATCTTGGACAGTTCTTCCATGAATATCCAAGCCAAGAAACCCAAACTCTGCAACCAACATTTATTTTGCTCAAGAATCCCTTCCTGCATACATCTCTGGTCTCTAATGCATTCTCTTGTATTGGCTCTAATATCATTTGTCACGACCTCGAGTTGGTTCCACCGTTTGGGACGTTGTGCAACACCAGCTAGACTTCCATACTTATTTTTTTCTCATCTTCCGGACTATGCCTACCAAAATTATTATTCATGTCTACTTCTATTATTATGATATGTGAAAAAATACATAACAACAATACAACAATGAAAAATTGAGACCAAGAACAACAATATATCAATTCAATTCTTCATTTATAAAAATCTTCATATTGTACAATATGTTACATGGGTGAGGCTACTGATGTCTAAGTGCAGCCCTTCACCGAACTATTTGCTGGTGGTTTGGGCCACAACGTGTACCGCTACCCACATTGTGTACTACGTTTTCCATGACACCACACTTTTCCTACACAACTTGCCACTGTTGTCGCTACTCGTTGCTTGTCACGCCACCGAGTCGGTTCCACCGTTCGGGGAGCCGTGCGGTACCGTCTAGACTTCCATACTTAGTTTTTTTCTCATCTTCTGGACTATGCCTACCAACATTATTATTCATGTCTTCTCTTACTATGTTATGTGTGGAAATACATAAAACAATACAACAATGCCAAATTTATACCAAGAACAACAATATATCAATTCAATTCTTCATTTATAAAAATATGTATATTATACAATATGTTACATGGGTGAGACTGTTGGTGCCCAAGTGCATCCGTTCAACAAACTGTTTGCTGGTTTTTTAGGTCGTAGCATGTACTACTGCCAACAATGCATACCACATTGTCCACGACACCACACTTTGCCTGCACAACGTGTCGCTACCTGTTGTCGTTACTACCCGTCGCTGCACACTGCCGTTGGCATGTTGTTGTTGCTATGTGAATGTAACACTCTCGACTGTTATACTCTACCTGTAGCATGGGCGCATCACCCACACCTGTCACAACTATCCATTTAGCTTTGTTTCCATGCCCATCTTAGGCTTCCTTCACACTGCTAACTCTAAAGTATGGTCTGGGGTTGTGTTCTCTTGCCAACTCACAACCTCCATATTAATATGCCTTTGTCGAGTTCTAATATCCACGGGTTGTGTCACTTGGGACATCATCCCACCAAGCCAACCTTCCCATAATGTGTTCCCACACTTGTAAGTACATCATATGTCAGCTCGCTGTACACTACCCTGTGTCGGCTTGCCTTGCCACCACCCATCATGTCTCATCGCAAGTCTTCCCATTGCATATTTTTTCCAAGTTCAATTTTTCGCCTCTCAGTCTGTGTCGCCCATGTTTGGTTTTCTTGTTCCCAGGGGTGGGTGTGCTACCTAAGTGTGTACCCTCGTCGCACATTTAACCAAATTCTAGTTTCCACTACCACTCCTCAAGTCTCCTTTAACCGAACGTTTCACTGGGTGTGTTTGCCTGCATGCCTTTAAGCGAAATTGAGTCGGGCGGGAACCTATTGTGCCCGCCATTGGGTCCACACACCCATCACACACTTGGGCATGCCTGCACCTGCGACTCACCTCTATGACTCATGTGTGCCCAGTTGGGTGCTCGACTCGGGGTCTTGACAACTAGAATGACATAAGGCTTGAGGTGTATGACAAAAGGTGGATCGTCTTGATTCTCAAAAAAAAAAAAGTGGGTGGGCCCGTCTTTCCATTCACGTGGATTCAGTCCCCTTATCTCTCCTCCATGTATGTTAAACTCCACTAGGAACTCATTCATATTTACCCCTTGATGAAATTTGTTTTATTTACTAAAAAAATAAAAAAATCAAACATGCCCACAACGGTTTATTAGCCATTGTTTCATGTTTTTTAGAACTCTAATTTTAGAAGGTCATATCTTGAGATCTAATGCAACAAATCAGGCCCATGAGGGATCACTTGAGATATAATTTATTCAACAAAATCCGACCATTTAATACCCCAAAAAATTAGCATAAAATTGGGTTGCATATCGGTAATCAATTTAATTTTCTGAGCGAGATTTTTGAGAGATTTTCATTTTTCATAAGGTTTTGTTGTTAGTGATTCATTTCTAGATTGTTAATTAGACAATAATATCATAGCAGAGAGCCATCAAGGGATTAAATTTATCTTTTATTAATTGATTAAATGAAGTTTTAATTTGTTTGTTTATTTTCAATAGTTTTAGAATTTATGTTTTTGTTTAAAAATTAGATCTAAATTTTTTTTATTCAACTATCATTGAAACAGATTCCATTTTTTAATACAATTTGTAAAGATTATAAATAATAGCTTTGAGTATGAGCCAAGGGTTCTTTTTTTCTACAAGTCGGGTACTCTTTTCACTATTCTAAAGATGATTTGTTTCCTGTAGGATTATTTGGAATACTCATATATGAGATGAGGGGTTTTTCTTTCTAAGATTAAATCTTTGTTGTAGAGGCAGATTCCACACTATTGTGTGGCTCTATTTTCTATTGACAAAGCTTGATGTCTTTGGAGGATTGTTTCAATATATGACCTTCCAAAATTATTTTCCTAAAAGAAGATGAAACGATGGCTAATAAACAATTGTGGGCATGTTTGATTTTTTAGGTTGTTTAATAAATAAAAAATTATTAAATAAAACAAATCTCATCAGGGGGTCAATATTAATGAGTTCATAGTGGAGGTTAACATACATGGAGGAGAGATAAGTGGATTGAATCCACGTGAATGGAGAGAGGGGCCCACCCACCTTTAATATTTTTTTAAAAATAATCGAGACCATCTGCTTTTCGTCATATATCTCATGCCTTATGTCACCCTGGGTGTCAGGACCGTGAGTTGAGCACCCAACTGGGAGCACACGAGTCGTAGAGGTGAGTCATAGGTACAGGCATGCCCAAGTGTGTGATGGGTGTGCATATGTAGTAGATGAGGTTGATGTGGCTACAATGAGCACAAATTAGAGGATGCCACATGGCACCCCTACTGAGGCAAGTATGGGTCAAAGTTGGTAAAACAACTTCATGAAAGTTTCATTTTGGCATGTTTGAATCCCTGACCTCCTTACAACAAACCCAACAAATTCCCATTGAACCAATGACATATTATTGGAAAATGTACTAGAAAAAAATGTTAGTATGGGTCAAAGTTGGTAAAACAACTTCATGAAAGTTTCATTTTGGCATGTTTGAATCCCTGACCTCCTTACAACAAACCCAACGAATTCCCATTGAACCAATGACATATTATTGGAAAATGTACTAGAAAAAAATGTTTTTAAACATTGAAATGTACCAACTGTTCAAAATTAGCATCAATGGGGATTGACCCCACAACCTTTTCCCGACAATACAAGGACCCAACCAACAAGCCAATGAACATTTTAGTGTAGTGGTTCAGGTAATTTATATTTCACCTTTGCATATGATGTGATGTATAAAAGTAGACGGGTCATGCGTTTAACCCCAAAACCTCCACGCCCGTAATATAATGACTTAACCATCGCAACAACAAATTGCTTTGTATGGTGATGTCGATAGTATTGTAATTAAATTGGAATATGTCCATAACCTGAAAATTTAGAAATGGTACACGGGTTCGAACCCTCGAACTATTCTATATAACCAAGGGTTTTATCCAGTGCACCAAGGGGTGCTATTTTTTGAAATATTTTGACACTATATTATTTTAAGGTGTCAATTTTAGTATGTAAACTAAATAATAGAGGATTTTCAGGGCATTTGTTGGTAGCCCAGAATGGGAGGTAGCTTGTAGGATTGACACAACTTCTATAGCAAATTTGAAGATAATTTTGTTTGCAGGTTAGAGACCAAGTGGATGTAACAACCATTTTTTGCATCTAAAAAAGGATTGGTTCCTCACTTGGAGTGGACTTAGATATGTAGCCTAAGATGGGTGAACTCCATTATCAACTTCTTTGTGTTGTATTTATTGCTTATGTCTATTCGTTTGTTCAATTCAACATTTCAATTGCTTTTTAAGCTTTAAAACTTAAGCTAAGTCAATCCACACTTATAATTATTTTCAAATTACTTAGTAATTTTCAAATCAAGTTTGGTATCAGAGTAGGATTGACAAGCTTTGAAATTGTGAATGATTATTAGATCTAAGATTTAGCATGGATAAGTATCAATTGAAGAGTAAAACCTTGAAATTAGTTTGTGGCACACAACTTAAAGAGAAAATTTATCATCACCAAAAGGAGGGAATTTTTCTTTTATTCTGAAGGGGGTTTTGTTGAAGTAGTCATGACAATGAAAGATATAGTGGATGAGTTGTAATGATGATGGAAGAAGCCCAAGGAAAGTGGTTCATTTGTAAAAGTTGAAGGAGAAGGAGTTGGTGATGATCCTCCTAAGACTCCTCTTCCCCATAATCCTCTTCTTCAAGTTCAAGTGAAAGTTCTTCTTTAAGGAAGCGTTTTAGGAAAACTACATTTAATTTAGATTTATTGAAATTAGACATTAAATTTTATTTTTCAATGTATGATGGTGAACTTAATAAAAAAAAAATTGGATAACTAGATTAGAAATGTTTAAGTCTATTATAGTATTCAAAAGATTGTTGGTGGTAATGCAAAGATCCAACTAGCCACTCTTTTATTGGGAGACACAACATTGATTTGGTGGGAGAGTAGAAATCAAGAAGATCTCCTTCAAAATGGTAAAATAATTTCATCTTGCAATGAGTTTATAGCTACATGAAGAAACAATTATATCCATTAGGTTATATGCAGCCATCAATAATAGATTGGAAAAATAAAGGAAAACTAAAGGACAAAATGTTCAAAGTTATATTCAGGAGTTTAGAAAAATGGCACTAACATTGGGAATTCCTCATTGTACACAAGAAACTTTTTTGAAGTACATTGGTGGGTTACAAACTCATCTAAAGAATATTATTATATTATGTTTAATTCGAATAATCTTGATAAAGTTTGTGTACAATAAACTCACATTGATTCGGGTATATGGAAAGTATATGATGGTTTCTCCACCAAACTCCTTCAGTCAAAGTAAGTAAAGAAAAAAGGAAAGGAGAATATAAAAAGGACAACCACAATGAAGAAATAGAATGAGAAACCTTTGTGTTCCTATTGCAATAAGGACATGTTGATGATAAATGTTGGAAACTGCATCTAGAACTAAATCCCAAATGGTTTCAAGATTGGAATAGTAAATAAAAGACTATTGCTACAGTCCAAAAAGATCTTGAATCAAACTCAAGTGATGAAACTAAGATCACAAATGACAGAGCATAAGGTATATATTATGTTGCTAGTTTTAAATCATGTGCTCATTCTTCAAAATTTGAGGTATCACTTGATGAAAGGAAACAAAGTGAATTTCTTCATATTAGGATCATCTCAAAATATGCTAATATTGTTACCCTTTTTTATATTGGATCACAAGTTAATCTTATTTATGAGTAAATTATTGAGAAATTGGCATTAGAAACTAAGCCTCATTCAGGACAATGTCCCTTGGGTTGGGAATGCGAAAATGTTTAATTATAGATTACTAAGCAATGTAAACTAATATTTAAAATCACATAACATTTCACATATGAGGTAGAGTTAAATGTGATGCAACTTAACATTTGTGGGATTGTTTTGGGAAGTCCATATTTATATGATAGGAAGGCCATTTTTTATAGAGAGGGGAATAAGTATTATCTTATCAAAGATTGGATTGAGTTCATTATGAGGGCTCATAGGATGAAGATTAATTTGTCTCTTGTGAATACAAGACAACTAAAAAATGTTAGTAAATGAAAGCAAGAATTTGACACTCATGTCAATGAAATCTGAGGATAATGATAAATCCAAGACACTTAAAGAGTGTGATCCTAGATACGAAATAGTTAAAATTGTTTATAACTATGATAAAACATTTCAAGGTTCACAAGAATTACAAAGTGAGCATTTGTTGCATGCAAGCATTAAGGATGCAATATTACAACCTATGGTTGAGGTTGAAATAGATCCATTGGTTGATGTTGTTGTTATTCTGAAGAGAAATCATATTGTTGATTCATTCTCACTAGAAAATGTGTGTTCATTTTTACTACTACTCTATTGTGTATGGTTAGCAGTTGTGATGGTGAATACAAATGTTTATGAAAGTAAGAGAATGAATAATTATGTCAAAAATGTTATGTAAGTTTTCATTATTATTGGACAACTTGTTGTGATGAGTCAAATGTGCATTGTTTGATTGCTATGGATGGATATGAGACAAGTGAAGAAGTGATGCCCTCACTTACTTTTTGAGTAAATTTAAAACTTTTGGTGGTATAAAGGCTTTCTAGTGGGGAGGATTGATCTGAGTAGATATTTACAACTAATAAAATTGATGGCTTCAAATGCTAATGAAATTATTTCCATGATGAAGAGCTCATCGAGAGCTTTCCAACAATGATTGAACAAGGTCAGATAGATGTTGCATGAGAAATTTACGTCATTTTAAAGTTTTGTTCAAACATGCAAAAATATGTGCATGATCTGGAACATGGAATCATCAGAGGTTGGCACGTGCTTTTATGGAGATTAGTGTGGAAGTACAAATGGTGATAGGTGGTAGTATATATGCTAATGTGGCATCGACATGGCATGTTGATTGAATTGTGCAGTCACTGACATGGGACTATCAACTGTACAAATGAGCTAATGTGGCAAGGTGATGTTGCATTGTTCACTACCAAAATGAGGTTGACATGCCTGCCACGGGATCAATAAGAGGATGCCTCATGGTAGCCCCAACGAGGCCGATATGGGTTGAAGCTAGTAAAACAACGTCACATAAGGTATTGTTGGGTGGTTTGAACCCTTTAACTCCTTGGAACAAACAAAATGACCTATGATTGAAACAATGATAGATCGTTGGGAAATGCAATGAAAAAAATTATATTTAAATTTTAAAATGTACCAATTGTTAAAAATTTACATCAGCTGCGAGATTAACCCTACAATCTCCACCCATTAATACAACAACCCAGAACCTCTTGGTATAGTGGATTGGGTAACTTATATTTAACCTTTTCATATTAAAAAATGTCTAAAAGTGGACTAGCCACAGGTTTGACCCTGCAATCTCCATGCTGGTAATACAACAAATTAACCAGCACGTCAACAAATTGCTTTGTATGGCGAGGTTGACAACATTGCAATTAAATTTGAATATGTCCATAGTTTGGAAAATCACCAAATGGTTGATGGGTTTGCCCCTGTGACCTATTTTATATAACCGGGGGCTTTTGCTAGTGCACCAAGGCATGCTCTTTTGTGAAAGGTTTCGACACTTCATTGTTTTAAAGTGTTAATTTTTCTATATAAATTAAAGAATTGAGGTTTTCTAGGCTAGTTCTTGGCAACCTGAGAATGGGAAGTAGTCTTCAGGATTGCCATAGTTTTTGTAGTAGATTTGAAGACAAGTTTGCTTGCAGGATGGAGACCAAGTGGAACACGAGACATAGCCCAAGATGGATGAACTCCATTAATAACCTCTTTGTCTTGTCCCTATTGTTTATGTTGTTCATTTCTTTAATTCGACCTTTTTTATTGCTCATTAGGCTTTGAAATTTAAGGTTAGACAATTCTCACTTATAATTATTTACAAATTATTTAGTAATTTCCATATTGCTAGGATTCATGATGCCTTCTTGATATGGTGGCATCTACAACCAAGTGACGATCACAGTTCACCTGGAAAATTGAATCTACCATGTTTCTTAGCAATAATCAAATTAAAGACAACCTCGGTGGCTCTAATACAATCAACTACTATAACTCACAATAATGACAATTACTATAACTCACAATAATGACAATTACTACTCTGATGACACCAAAAAAACCACACAATAACAAATTAGAACATGATATAATTGTGGCTCAAATTGATTGAATTAAATTACTTGAGTATACATAACTAAATATAAAAACCTGCTAATGTTACTAAATTTAGACTTTAGGAAAACTGCAAGAATATATGAGCTAACTAGAAATAAATTTAGACTTTAGGTAAAGTGCAAGAATATAAGAGCTAACTAGAAATAACGGGGAGTAATTAATATATTCCAACATGATGGCCACTAAATATGTTTTGTGTTATTTTAAATTTGTTTAACGGCTACCGGAAGTTCAAATTTAATATATTTCGTAGTGGCTATTCACTTAGCTTGACACTACATGATGTTTTCATTGTCAAAATCGGGCTCAATAAAAGCTCTTGCAAATCCATTTATTTCATCTAAGTAAAATAAATGTTCTTGCAAATCCATTTATTTCATATACGTAAATACTCTTTGATGGCCACTGAATGTGTTTTTTTTATGTAATTAACTTGAGTCCCACTATGTTGTCGCCTTATCTATCAACTCAGCTAATTTGTACTCAACCCCAAACATGCCTTTTTGTATTGATTCATTTTTTGCTTCTATGACATGAAGGATATATGTTTTTCTTTGTTATGTTTGAGACATGAGCCAATTGAATGCCATTTATTGAAATTCCCTCGTTTGTAACACACACACTTGAATATTAATTACATGTTAATTAGGAGCAACCTTATGCTATCCGGTGTAAAATAAGATTTATGGTTATATTTCTTATAAAATGATAAAAGGTCTATTTGAAGTAAGTTGTCTTAAATTGTAATTATATAATATTTAAAAAAAATTAAATTATAATAATCAATTTTTTTTTTCAAACACTTAGATTAGTATAGATTAATTTTAACTAGAAATTTACTAAGTCTCGAGAAAGATCAAATCTAATTCTCTATACCATGTGTAATTTTAATTGTTTAAATGGCATTTTTGAAAGCATAAATGGATACAATGCCTTAAAGTCCAATTGGACACTACAACATAGAGGGCTAAAATGTAAAATAGTGAAACTACTTGACATTGGTGAGGCTACATTATGGTCATGTCCAAGAATAACTTGAGAAGGGAGAGGAATTGAACCAAGGACTTAATATCTAGAAGCGCCTTACTAGTACCATCACCATTTATCCAAGACTCCCTTGGACTAAAAAGTGTTTTAATCACAGGGACTCAACCAATTAAGCAAATCTTCAAGGCTATTTTAAATACATGAATGTTAATTTTACATAATGAAATATTTTATTTATCAAACCATATTTAATTTCATATTTCAATATGAACTTCATATGTACAAGTTTATATTTTGAAATATTTTATTTATTTAAAGTTGATAAAAATATTCTGTTTATAATAGTAAGAGTAAGATTGAAATGTTTTTATTAATTTTTTGTAATATTAAATTTTTTATAATATTAAAAAAAATAATTTTTTTTTTATCATAGTAAACCAACCAAAGATTCAAAGACAAGTCCAGCCACAGTTGTGATGACAGACCCAAACAGTTTCCGCGCAAAAGTCCAAAAGTTCACAGGAATGCCGACGACCCACGCTGGCAATACATTAAATTCTGACCTTTTACTAAATTCTAACCAAAAGTTCTAAAATAATTAAATAATGTTTCGTCATTATCCATTTATTTTGTTTTTTACCTGAAACTCTGTATGAATAAAATTGTATTCATGTCCAATTTGTGTGAATCACACATTTAATCTTTGAATGCTGCTGATTCAAATGCTTCAAAAACTCTAAAATAATTACATAATGCTTTGTCACTGTCCATTTAATTCGGTTTTTAACTGAAACTGTGTATACTTGCATTCATGTTAAATTTGTGGGAATCGAATGCTTCAGAAATTTTTATAATACTAAATTTGTTTCTATATTTAAAAATAAATTTTAAACCATAAAAGATATGATTTAACTAAAAACTCACAAAATTAAAAAAAATAATAATAATTAAATAATGATTTGTAAACCATAAAAGATATGATTTAACTAAAAACTTAATTCACAAAATAAAAAAAAATAAATAATTAAATAATGATTTGTAAGTGTCTATTTAATTGATTTTTTATTTGAAACTGTATTATTAATTAAATAATGATTTGTAAACCATAAAAGATATGATTTAACTAAAAACTTAATTCACAAAATTAAAAAAATAAAAATAATTAAATAATGATTTGTAAGTGTCTATTTAATTGATTTTTTATTTGAAACTTTGTATATAACTGATGTTTTCACTCTGAAAAATAATAGAAAATACAACATAATTTTAATAAAATTTGATTAAAATTTTTGGAAACCCGATATCCCAAATTTTAGGTGACCAAAAGTATTTAAAATGCTTAAACTATTTCCACCATAAAAATAATTATTTAAACCCATCAATTTTCTTGTAAAGAAAAGTTCACTATCCAAACAAAATCATCTTGGTTTGACACGGCCCTTGCATTTATGTCAAATTTGTCACCTTATGTTTAACCAAGTACGTTAGGTCTCATTCGTTTTCAAATGTCAAATTTGTCGCGCTGTGTTTGATATTTGTGAATGTGTGAAATTTGTCATTCTGTCTGTGATATAGGAATTTATATTTAATAGCAATGTGTAGCAATGATCCTTTTGGACATTATTATTGACTATGGTTTTACTGAACGACCTAACGAGGGATATTATCATGATGCAGAAACATAACCACACGATACATGCACTTGACAAAGTAACACGAGGAAAAATGGTTATCACATATGCCTTGTGAGGTTAAATTGGTGGAAAACGCCCAAGATTATCACTTTGCATAGTTTATTGGATGAGGAGTCAAAATGGAAAATATTACAAAATATGGTTTATTGGATTTGAAGTTCAATGATGGAATATATCAGAAATAATGTTGTTATTATTATTTTTATATATTATATGTGTGGTTTATTGGATGTGAAGTTAAATGATGAGATATATTAGAAATAATGTTGTTTTTATTATTATTATACATGTGTGGTATGTGGAGTTAAAATGATGGATCATATATATATATATGTGGTTTATTGTATGTGGAGTTAAAATTGTGGAAAATATTAGAAATAATATTGTTATTTGTAACATAGGCTGTAACCTCATATGAAAATGCATGGAGTTAGAATTTTTTTTACAAAAACCACCTACAGGTAATTATACAAATCACTATTCCACATTCCTCATTAACCATTAGATTGAGTGTTCGTTAGTACATAAAGTGACTTTAGTAGAGGAATATTATGTTGCATAACCATTAACAACCACTCTTGTAGTATATCAACATAAACCATATGTTGTAACCTTGCATCCATTTCATGATTCCTTCAACTACATTAATTAATCACATACTTGACATTATCAACATCACATTATGCAAGGAATCAACATCACCAAACTGACATAATAAGAAATCACATTATTGAACAATGATATACTCTTTCCCACAATAATTTACATAATTAACTATATGGACATTATATCCACAAAAGAAACATGCATGTACACCATGAATTTACACTTAACCCTCAACATGGGTCCACAATATCTAGATTAATAGGAAACATAACTATAATACATGTCGTATGCATTGTGATTTTCCAAGTAACACAATTATGCATATCATATAACATTAAACTTTCTCATATATGGTTGCAATGTGATTTTACTTTGACAAGTTTTCTTGTGGCCATTAAGCTACCACTACTTAATCCCATTAGCAACGTTAGTCATAAATATGCATCATTTAACAAGTATTCACTTTCTAAATCATTTCTAATTTCCAAAGTGTATTGTCATTAACAGACCGATACATGAGTAAATACCATAATCACTTGTTTACAAATTGTAATAAGCTTAAATCAAATTCAATTCATGCATATAAGTTTTATTAGTTAGTCACTAAACACCAACCAATCACATCTACCAATCATCTTAATGTAGCCATGACAAAACTTAATCAACAATTAGTTATTACAATCAAATCTCACTACTTGGGTCATTATGTATTTTCAATATCTAAAGGGGTTTTTCCAATGTCCTTTTAAAACACTCTATCATCGTATTCAAGGATGTTCCCCGTATTTACATTCATCCATTCACTCATTAAAATTAGTGCATTGTAACTTCAGTCACGTTCATTAAATGTATCATTAATATTTCCATATTTGCAAAAGTTGGTAGTTAATTGTCACTTTCCTTAGTGAGTGTTCAAGATTATTCATAAGTGTGACAAAGGTTTTATTGTATTTTATCCTCATCAGGATTCAAATGTCATGAACATAGTTTTGCAGCAAACTTTATTACTTACTACTCATTATAGTTATAAACATGAATCACACATATCATGTCAAAAGTAGTCTACTACATATATCAATATATAGGTTGTTAGACTCATACCTGAGTTGATGCTCACTAGTAGCATACCTCGATTTCCTTTCTTCTTAAAAATTCCCAAAGGCACCAGTGCTGCAACCTTTAGCTTTGATACCACTTGTAACATACCCCAGTAACCTCACATGAAAATGCAGGGAGATAGATTTTTTATTTACACAAACTAACCTCATGTAATTATACAAATCACTATTCCACATTCCTTATTAACCATTAGATAGAGTGTTCATTAGTACATAAAGTAACTTTAGTAGAGGAATAGTATGTTGCATAACCATTAACAACCACTCGTGTAGTGTATTAACATAAACTATATGTTATAACCTTGCATCCATTTCATCATTCCTTCAACCACATTAATTAATCGCATACTTGACATTATCAACATCACATTATGTGACGAATCAACATCACCAAACTGACATAATAAGAAATCACATCGTTGAACACCGATATACTCTGGAAACCCGGTAGGGTGAAAACCAACAAATGTTTAATTTTATTATTAAATGCTCGGAAGGGTGTTCACCCCTCACTCAATGACTTATAAGGGAGTTCAGCCCTTATCCATTGTTATAAGAGATTACAATGAAATATCATTAAAATACCACATACGTAGCTAAAATTTATTACAATTGTCATGAAACCATTTACCTACATATCACCACTCTCTACATCTTTGTGGCATGATTGTTTCATCAGTAGACTCATCATCCTAGACCAATAGTTCGTATCTACCACAATGTTAAACATAATTTGTCTTTTGCACAAATCACCACCATTTCTTGTCATTGTTGTCATGAACAATATTTGGTAACATGATTAGATAAAGTATTAATCAATCAATAATCATTCTTTAAAAACGGTATTTTAACATCTATTCATCTGCATACATGAGATGCAAATATAATATCACAAAATGTTTCTTCTAACAACATTGTGCATGTATAAACAAATAATTATCAAGAATGTCAAAATAGATACCCCATTACTATGATCATTCTTGCACCAGCACACATTCATATCCAAAAGAAACCACTGTAACCATCCATTTCAGTTAAAGGATGCTAGAAACTTATCTTTTTTTTCATGCACTTTAGCTTTTTCTTTGTGCATGTAACTAAGTAATCTTTTCAATACAGTAGATGTTCCCTTCTAAGGGGAATCTAACATGATAGACATTATTATCATGCATGCAAATGTAAGTCTATTTTCGAAAAACATCTTTTCCAAGGTAGAGCTATTTACAAAATCTATTGTATGCACAAAGACATGCATTGCTCTAAACCAAAACTAATGTGTTAGTCATTATTTCTTGCATGCGAATATATGTATTTTACAAGGAAAGCTAGTACATTTATTTGAAGTAACTACTTGTTTTGCTTTCCATAATACTTATTCTTTTATGCACACAAATCCATGTTTCTCTTTAAAATATCTAGCACAATAGTTCTACAAATCCATGTTTCCCTTTAAAATATCTAACACAATAGTTATATCTTCATATATATAATCAACTATTGTTTCTATGCTTCTGCATATGTGTTCTTTTGACATCGTTATTTTCAAGAACCCAACATTGTTTCTCTATCATTTATGTACAAAGTTATTATGCATTTGTTTCCAAGAAAATATCATAACAAAGTTTTCATGTATTTGTTTCCAAGAAAGTATCATAATCAATCTTTTTTTTCGGTATAAGAAATAAGATAATAATAATGGTAACCTTTTATGCATTAAACCATGCAATTAAATCAAACTATCCAATTTGGAACACACAAATCATTTACCTTTTTACTCACCAAAACATGTAACTTTTGCAAACGCTAGCAAAGGAATTAACACAATTAGCTTATCTTTCACTCACAAGAAAAACATATCTTTCACTTATATTATCTCGCATTTCATCTATGCATAAATTATTATATTTTCTCATAACTAAGTGTTCTTTTTCAAAACAACTCTCGTACCCATGAGAATATTTCACAAATTACCCTCTTTAATCTATATTTACTTCTAGGAAAATGACTTGGATTTGTTATGATTTCATACACAAGTACGCAATCCATTTTTAAGAAAAGAGCATGTATCTTATATTTTCTTACATCAAATCCATATGCAATTTTATATAAAGACAAGAAAAGTTACTTATTTTTTAATGCTACAAATAAATATATATATATATATATATATATATATATATATATATAATAACAATTTTCTCCTACATATAGTTATAAAAATCTTTATCTACATGTAGTAATATATTTTCTTTGCCAAGAAAAATATATAATAATAATCTCCTCAAGAACTTTATATGTTTCATGCATCTTTTCTCAAGAGGATATCTTGGATACTTAGAAAGAATCTTGTGTAATTTATCCCAAGAAAATGATAAAGCTACTTAGCTTTTAACACACAATATTCACATGTAATTTTTTTCTAAGAGAAACTACATATTTACTTTGCTTTTTATGTGAAAGAATTACTGTAATTTCTCTCAAGAAAATCACAAAACTACTTAGCTTTTGTTGTGCAAAAACTGAGAAAAAAAGATTTTGAAGAGAAGTTATATCCCTGTAATATTTTAATGCATAAGAACTTTGAAATACCTTGCAAGGAAATTAACATAACCAAACTATACTTTTGTGCATCAAAATAAGGAATTTGCTTTAAAGAACATGAACATTATTGTCCATATCTTTCTGTGCACATAAACAAAGAAAAATTCAAAGATATTAACTTATCTTTTTCAGTTGTACCATCCCTAAGCCATCCAAAATGCCAGCAGAGGAATGAGAAATCCAAAGGCATTGTGAATGAAAACACCATGATTTATGCGATGGTTTGTTTTTCAGTAAATGTTTTCAGCCACTACACTTATATTTGGTTGTTGTCCTTGCTACCAAGACAGACACCACATGGAAACATAATATATATGTGTGTGTGTAACGCTTTATAGAGTAAATCTTTGTAACCTCTAAAGAGAAGAAGTGCATAAGATGAAGAACTACCAGAAAACCCTGAGCCTTCCTTTCTTTCTTTCATCCTCATTTAATTTTCACGAATATCAAAAATTAGTTTTTGTAACTAATTCATAACTGTTATCAATAAAATAAATAAACGTTTAAAAATATTATTTTCATAAATATTTGATTTTACATTGAATTTTCTTAAAGATGCTATATATATATATAACTTCATAAAGTAAACCTCCATAACCTCCACAGAGAAAAATCTCATAAGATGAAGAACTATACCACCAAAGAGCCGTGAGGTGCATGGTATATATTAATTAATATATTTTTATTTGGAGTGATGTGATTTTAAATTATTATTATAATTATGGTTAATAATATTATTACGATGGAATATTATATAAATGGTTAATTAATTAATTACGGGAGTATTTGTTTACTTAAATTCCTTTTCTCTATTAATAAATAATATAAAAACATTGGCATATTATTTTAAATAAAAGCTTATATATATATATAAACTTAAATTAGATGGAATTTTTTATAAATTATGTTATTTATATTTTGAGGTGTCAAAATGAAAATACATATTAATTTATAAAGAAAAAAGACAATGACACTATATGAAAAGGAAATGCATATTTTATTATAAAGTTGAAATTTTTTTATACAAAATATTTATTTATTTAATTTTTCATTGAAATAAATCTTAATTTTATTTTAAATTACCTAGTTCAAATTTGTGTTTGAATTTAACCATTTTCAAATTCTAAAAAAACAACAAATTTTATATATGTGTACCCTAATGTAATATAACCATTCAATAATTTTAATTCAAATGAATATTTAAATTTTTAATATTAATTTTTTAATTTATAATTTTATTAAAATTAATATATTATTACATAATTATTGGTGCAAGTAAATAAGTTATAATAAGTTATATTAAATTAAATTATGATTATTAAAAATCTTTTAAATTAGGTAAATACATTTTTCTATATATATTTATTTTTCGGTTCGAAGGTTTCAAGGATTGATGTTATTCTTTAAAAAAAAAATGATTAAATCTTCTCTGAACTTATTAGAATATTAATTTTAGGTTTGCATTTGTGTTGAACTACACAAAATAGAGGTTTCAAGAATTGATGTCTTTATTTAAAAAAAATAAAATGGACTTTCAGTCTTAAGGGATAGCTTAATTGGTCCAGCTCCCGTTGCTAAGTACCTTTCCATACCTCAATTGATCGAGTTCTCATTGCTAAGTACCTTGCCAATTGTGAGGTCACGGGGTCAAATCTCCTCGACGCCCTTGGGGTTAGGCTCGACCAGATAAGTCAAAGGCCAGTGGATAGAGCAGCCACTCACTGACCTTGAACCACAGCCGCCACTCAGTAACCTTGAGCCACAGTGATTAAAAAAAAACTTCTCACTAATCTCATATTATTCACTAAACTCATATTATTAGGTTTGCATTTGTGTTCAATTTTAATTTTACTAGAGAATTTAAAGGAACAAATATTAAATTGGATTAAACCCTCACCGAATCCATTTGATTATTGTTTTCAAGTTCACATTTGTATTTAATTTGATTTTTTCCCAACAAATTCCATTTAGATTTAAGTTTTAAAAATTTGAATTTGAACATTAAATTTTGATGAACCTCGTCACTCAGATTTTATTTAGATATAATTCTTTTTGTAAAAATATAACCACATGATTAATGCACTTGACAAAACAATGACACATAAATTGGAAACCACATATACCTTGTGCTGTTAATTCGGTGGAAAACACTACAAATTAATATTATGTTTAGGATAGTACATGTGGAGTGGTGGAAAATATTATATATATATATATATATATCTTGTAAGTTTGGAAAGACTATATCTTCATTGTGTCTAATATATCCCTCGATCGGGGTGGGGAATTGAATCGATGAATTCACATCAAGGAGCACCTTAACAAAGCACCTGATAACTGTCTATCCAAGACCCCATGGACATGATTAGTTAATTAATTAATCACAAGAGAAATTTTAATTTTCTTTCTCTCCTTTAATAATAAAGTAATATAAAACAAATTTTAATATATCACAAAATTAAAAACTTATTTACCAAATGTTCTATATTAACAAATAATAAATAATATTTAGTTATCTAAATTATTATATATATGTTAAAATAGTTGGAAAATTTAGGAGTGGTGGATGTGGGAGGGGTTATCCTTTGCCTCGATGAACAAAGAGAGTTACAGTATGCATGGGGCTTGGATATCACTACTAATAACCAAGTAAAATATTTGGCCCTTTGGCAGGGTTTAGAATTATCCATTGCAAGAAAAATACACAGATTAATGGTCTTCGAGGATTCCATGATAGTGATTCAAAAAATGACCAAACTCAAAGAAAAATGCAGCTCCTATAGTCCCCCAATAGTGTGAAGGATTTCATTGCAATTAAATTTTTTGAGATAATAGAGTTCTATCATGTCAAACAACATTTGAATTCTGTCACAAATGAGTTGGCCAACAAAGGAGAAAACATGGAGCAAGGTATGTTGGACCAACAAGGTTTAGTAATTTTCAAGCCCCTTCCATGACTAAGGATTGTTATTCTCAAGAAAACCAACAATTGCACAAAAGAATAAAGGACGGTGAGAGTCTTCACCAGAAAATTGGTTGTCGTAATGGAACATTATGTTCTTATCTCTTGATGGTGGTGAGAATATCTAAGATCTTTTGGCTTTGGCAATTACATGACAATAATAAACTCGACACATAATGGATAGGTGACCCCCTTCATGATATAATTGGAGAACATAACCTTAAATGTTAAATACCCCACCTTGATCAACATGAAGTGAATATTGTTAGTTAGTGTAGAAAAATTATGCGATCTTAGAGAAGAGGTGGAGATAGATTGTTCTAATGACTTTATGAATGTTTGAGGGAATCTTCCTTTCGTCATTAACAAACCATTGTGATTGAGCATGCTAGGATTTCAAAGTAGGTTTCTTCATATATCATTCACAACTAATATACAAATGACATGGTTCAAGTGGGTTTAATGGAACAAAGGGAGAATTTGGTGTAATAACAGTTCTTGGTCTAGGCATGAAAATGAAGAGTGACACCACTACATATGGACGCTTATGCATTTACTAATCAAATTGGTTGTACTATTTGGATTTATTAGTATTTTTATATTTTTTTAGTCTTAGAATAATGTTGGATATCCCACTCTATGCATAAATGCATGAGGTATTTGATTGGTTCTCTATATATATAACACATTTATGCATGTCAGATATCCTATGTGCATCGAATTCTCGCCGTTTTACTAGGTTAACCATAACCATGTTAGAATATTGATGTTGGATGAGATTATTTTTTTTGGTTGTTATAAAAATTCTCTCTGTAATATTTGGAGGATAAAAATACGAAGCAAAAAAATTATATATAAGGGCTATTTTTTCTTCAGAAATAATTTATTAATTTCCCTAAAAATAGTTAAGTTGTGAGTGATTTTTGAAGATAATAAATATTGAAAGTTTGGTAAGAAAAAATGAATGCTGGAAAATTTTATTGCCCTTGTAATAAACACAAGAGCTACAAGAGCAGGGGATTTTTAATCAAAACAACTAAAAAAAATTGTAGAGAATTTAGAAACCTTGAATGCAAACATAAATATCATCCCTTGGTAAGTTATTCATTATATGTCTTTATATTGTGGATTTGTTTTTGTAAATTAGGGGCTTATGATTTAAGAGATTTAGGGTTAGGTGATTAAGGGGTTAGGTCAACTTAGTAGCTAATAATTTAGGGGCTTAGGGTGTAATGGGTTATTAGTTAAGGGTTTATGGGTTAGGGGTTAAGGGCTTAAAGGTTAGGGGTTTTAGAGCTTAATTAGGAGCAATGGGGTTAAGGTGTTAAGGAGTAGGGAGATAGGATCTAAGGTGTTAGGGATTAATGGTTTAAAGCATATATATATGTCTTAAATATTTATAAGTGGATATGTAAAGTTAAAATTTAATAAATTTATTAAATAAAAGTTATATTATAGTACACATTTCCTTAAATAATACTAAAATATTATTTTGAATAAAAGAATATAGAGCTATTTTTTTTTAATCTTCCTTTTCAAAGTTTATACATATGCATATTATTTTTTATTGTTACCAACCCCCCCACACACATGTATTTGTGTGTATAAATAAAAATTTTAAAAAGTTGTTTGTATATTTAGAATTTATAACCTTTTTATTAATAAATATTTTTTTTTGTAGGCTTGACAAGACTACATCTTCATCATGTCCAATATATCAACCTGATCCTGATGGAGAATTGAACCAGTGACTTCACATCAAGGAGTTCCTTAACAAAGCACCTGATCACCATGTATCCAAGGCCTCGTGGACAATAAATATTGAATTTGAAACAATATCAACCAAACAAATTACCTAAAATGTATCATAAAATTATGTCATTAAAAATCTTAAAATATTCAAATTATAAAAAATTCAACTTTAAATTGTAAGTTAGAGTTAGTGGTTAATATGTTAATGGGTTAGGGTTAATACGCACGATTTTAAGGCTGAGGGGATTTAGAGGTTAATGGGGTTTTAGGGAGTAGGGGTTAGGACTTTATGGTTTAAGGAGTTTAGGGTTAGGGATTAAGGTGTTAGGAAACCGGTAATGATTTAATAGTTTAGGGGCTTAGGGGGTAAGGCGTTATTTGTTAAGTGTTTAGAGTTGAATGGTTAGGTATTAAGGGTTAAGGGCTTAGGGTTTATGGGTTTAAGGGATTAATTAGGGGGAATGAGGTTAAGGTATTAAGGATTAGGGGGATAGGGTCTAAGGGGTTAGGGGTTAGGCTGAAATAAAGGGTTAGGGCTAGTTAATGGTTTATAGGTTAGGGGTGGGTTAATGACTAGGGATCAGAGGGAAAGTTTCCATCAACTTAAAAGCCCACATGGTCACCAAGTGAAATAAATGAAGAATATGGCATAATGATGAAGGAAAAATAAGAATGCTATTTTTGTTGGTTGTGACTATACATCCACAAACTGTGTCTCTTTCTACATGTCAAGAAAAGTAACATTTTTTCTAATTTTTTCCAACATATTCCATAAAAATCTTAATAAATTGCACAAGCTTCATCATTGATTTGTTATTTTTGTTTCTTTATCTCACCTATGTTGATTGTTCTATCTAGACAACCAAATCCTAAGTATCCATAATGCTTGGATTCTAGTAACCTCTTAACCCCTTATGCTTTAACTCCTAATCCTTATCTCTAAACCCCATATAAATTAAGTCGTGGTCTCCAATTAATTGGGTTGCGGAAAGTTTCCATCCACACTAAACTTGTGGTCTCCAAGTGAAATAAAGAAAGGATATGACATAATGATGAAGGAGAAATAAGAATAGGTTGGTTTTGTTGGTTGTAAGCATATCTCACAAAATGTCTCTCTTTATACATGTCAAGAAAACTAAAAAAAATCCTATATTTTTTCAACATATTCATAAACATATTGATAAATTACATAAGCTTCATCATTTATTTGTTGTATTTATTTCTCACTCTCACCTAAGTCGTCTTTTTCTTCCTATATTATACTTTAAAATGTTTTTATCGTTTTAATATTTGTTATATACACTAATATTACTTGATTGATTTTAATTATAAAGAAACAACACCCTAGGGCAATGGCCCTAGATTAGGATGATGTGGCTATTTTATAAGCACCTGTTCAGGAATATGGAGTGAATATTGAAGATTAAGTTAATGATCCTATGGAAGAAGATGATGATGCTAATAACACAATTGAAGAAGGAGGGATAAATATATTTATCCAAGAGACATTTAATAATGTTGGAATGGATGATGATGATGACCAGCTAGATGGTGTTTTTGATAGAATTGTAATTGCTACTATATTACTACCAGTGAACTTAAAGGTTATGAATGGTTTGTCAGACACTTGCGTCACATTACTCATGAGGTATGTAATATATTTTGTCACATTTAGTACATGATGATAAATGCTTTCTTTTCTCCTCTATTTTTATTGGTAGTTGATCTTCTATAAAATTTGGATGCAATATGTATGATTAATATTATTTATATTAATGTTATATATTTTTAGGTGAATTTCTGCTACCATCATTAAATGTTTTACCTCGCACATTACCGATATTTACATGCCATTATGAAAGATATTGGAATGGACTATCAATATATTCATGCATGTTTTGTTGGTCATATTTTGTATTATGGAGAACACACATTGAAAGAAGAATGACCAAAGTGTCAAATTAGTATATATCAAACCGATCAAGCAACACAAAATGTTCTTCATTATATTCCCATAATTCCACATTTGCAGTGATTATTCATGTGTAAAAGCATAACACAATTTATGGATTACCATGTAAAGAACATCATTAAAGATGATATTCTTCGAATTATTGTGTAAGGGCTTGAATTTAAGAATATAGAGGAAATATGGCCACATTTTAAAGATGAACTTCATAATCTTAGGGTTTTATTGGAAGTTGATGGTGTCAATCCATCCGGAGAGCTCAGATCTACTTACTCGATGTGGCCTGTTTTCGTTATCAACAATAAAATTGCTCCATGGATGTCAATTAAGGAGGACATAATGTTGGAAATCAATATTCTAGGTATTTGTTTACAATAATTTTTTTCAACACAGTAACATCTCATGTGTGTTGTTTATTTCATAAATATGTTTTATATGCTTGATATTTTTTTTAATTAACAATATATGTAGTAATTGTGAATTGTATGTTCAATAGATTAGGTAAGTACCAAGTCAAATATATGAATGTATATATTGAGCCTCTTATCAACACATTAGTAGAGTTAAGGAAGAGCATCACTATCTATGATATATCTAGAGTAGTAGGTGTGCAAAGGGAATTTCAATTCCATGCAATGCTTGTATGGAAAATTCACGATGGCCAAGGGCTAACACATTTATGTGGTATTTTATAACTTTACGCTATGAGATATTTTCTCAACCATAGTGTCCAAGATAGACGTACTATCTTGAGACCAATTTCCTCATGTATTTATATGTATCATAAACATATAAATTCTCGAGATTAATTTTTAATGTAAGTATATATTGTATTAAAAGTGTTTCAAGAAGTTTTTATAATGTTAATTGTTAGCCTCGCTTTCACATTAAAAACAATTCTAAGTCCAAATAATTAAATTAATTAAAATCAAGAAAGTTATGATTTAATCCTACATTTCTAGATTGAGTTTGTTCGTCATGGTTGGGAGTCAGTTTAGGCTTAGTTGGTTGAGAGATTCTCTCCAACTAGTTAGGCTCCTAGATTAGTGTGTTGTTGAGATATTTTCTCAACCATAGTGTCCAAGATAGACGTACTATCTTGAGACCAATTTCCTCATGTATTTATATGTATCATAAACATTATTTTAATAATGAGAATATGAGAGGAATGTAGTAAGGTTGAGGCATTTTCTGCCATGTTTGGTTTTTTGTATATGTTTATTATTTATTTTATGAGTGTGAGTGTTTTATGTTATGTGTGTTAATTTTCTTCATGTGGTATCGAAGCATGAGTGAATCCATAGTTTGGGCCTAAGGAGCATTGCAGATCTGGATTGGTTGAGGAACCAACAATGTTGAGCGGCATACCTGTGTGAAGGATTTCCCAATGAGAGAATTCTGGAGGGCTCGTATTTTTTTAATATGCTAATTCCATGGATAGTAGCATGCTCCATTTCTTAATCGAGAAGGATAATGCTGCATGTTGAATTTAGAGAGTCAGAAAGTCATTTTGCAACCGCGTATTTTTGAGGAGTGAAATCGTTGAGGATTGAAATCGTTGGCCATTTGAAGGAAGATCAAATTGTATGTGAATTTGAGTTTGGAGCTGGTAGCCAAATCAACCAATAATTGTGCCAAAGCATGATCAAATGATGAGAAGAGATCGTCTTAGAGCTAATGGAGATCTTAAATTTAGATCTGATGATGTGCCTTCAGCGATGAGCTCCTTGGCATAGAGGGGTATGCCCACCAATGACAACCCACCTTCTCCACTCCTTCCTTTCTCTCCCGGCATTACACCATCCCTCGAGCAATCCGCGGGAGCTGCTGGCGTATTTAAAGTGTGGCCCTGGCCACTACCCATCTTCAGAAACCACGTAATTAGTAGATTTCTGCGAAAATTAAATATGGCCGCAGGAGATTCATGTTTCTCTATGGTATCAGAGGAGAAGGTGCAAGATCCACGACATGAGGTCATAGAGTGGTGGTGTTTGACACTGACCTACTGTGTGTAGCATTGACAACATCAAGTATTTTTTCCCTCTATGATTGCAAGCTTCCCAGGCTAACCCAACTGCTTCGGGCGTAATTAGAAGTTGGCATCTAGAAGTTGACAAATTTTGCAACTTTGAAATTGGCATATAACATTGTTGGAGTCGGTAGAGTGTCATATTCTATGTCATTTTAAGGTTTGGTGTTCAAGTCTCTGCCTAACCATTTTTTGAAACATTCATCCACTTAACTTGTGAGTAATGTGGTGTTAAATTATCATTTTTTCCTCTTTCATTAAAAGGGTTCTCGATCATTCAACTGTGTGTGGCATTGATATCTTGAGTCTAAGCCGTCTTAGTGAAACTTGTTCATGAGAACAATTAGATAGCTTCCCATTCTGAGTCTGACAACCATCGCATCATCAACCTATTCTGTTAGTAGGTGTTAAAGCCCCGTAGGGACCTAATAACTAATATTGTCGGCCCCAATATATTGGAGTTCGAAAACCCTACTTCTAAGTTGAAAAAATCGGGTTGAAGCCTGATGGGTAACGATACTGCATAGAAGAATGTGGATAAGAGTCCATTGTCCACGGGACCCTCGCCACAACACATTAAGTCCATATGAAAATTGAGGATAGGTGCATGTAGTTCAGTCGCAAAATTTTAAGAAGTTTTTAGTGTGATTTGGAGACAGAGAGCAGAACCAATAGGTTAGTTGTGTCAATTACAATGTGTAGTTGATGAAGACCATTATGCTCACTGCGTGCAGACATCTGGTTAGAGATCATTGTTTTCTAATGGATTTGGAGCTCATGATTTTCCACAGGTTCTCATCCATATTGTGCAAAAGTTAAGGTTCAAAACTTGAGTTACAGGTTGGGGCTTCAATTGCACAGGACCAAACTATCATTGGCTATGTCAAAGTGAGTTATAGAAAAATCAAAATTTGTCACCAAATGGAGAATGCGAAAAGGAAGAGTTGAGGGTGCCTACAACTTTTGGTAAAAGGAAAACAACACAAAGGTAGATTTTGGAATGTGAAAGGGTGCAGAGAAATTTTTTATATGCATAATCAAATTCAAAGAGGGTAGCATTTCTTCAACAAGGAGATCAAATTCACACTTTTTTGATTCGATTTTTCATCCTCATTGATCTTTGAACTGAATGAGAATAATCGTTCATAATTTGAATCATCGTCACTTCCAATTACGCCAATTCTTAGCTCTACACTTAACAAAGGTCCAATGATGGAATCTCCTTAGGCCAACAAAATAGTTAGTTTGCAATCTGAGTTGACATCCAATTCATATAAAGGAACATAACCATTTTTTTAATTTGATCAATTTATTATATCCTAGCTTGAAAGCATGTCATGTGGACTGTATACACAAGGTGTGAGTTTTGTCACTTTGGAGAGATAAGTGCTTATAAAGTTTTTTGTTTGGAGTGATAAGTGATATTGGGAGTGATAAGTTGAATTTTGAGATTTATTTTTATTTTGGAGTAATAAGGTGAAATGATTTTTTGTATTTGGACTGATAAGTGAAAGTCATTATTGTAATTCAAAGTAATATTTTACTTTGAGAGCGATTGAGTCAGTGCAGGAAGTTTTTGAAGACAATTTGCTTCCAAAGTTTGCAAGTGTGACATTCTCTTTGAGAAATTTCCAAGACAAAGTTGTGACATTGAAGAATGATGTACTCCAATAATTAATAAAATAATAATTTTTATGGTGCTTGTGTCCTAGATCTGCCCGAAATTGAATAAGGGGATCTTAGGTACATTGTGTGCATGACTTGTATTCAGATTCTCAAAATGCTCTCTTTGTATTATTCTTCAACCACTACATGCACATAAGCAAGCTTAAGTATAAGAATGCTTAATAAAGCTCCTGTAATCAAGCTTAAGTACAGAAGCACAAAGCATCACATCATCAACTTGATAAGATGATCTTCCATGCAAGCACATTTCACATTATGTAATTAAAGCAATCAAGTTAGGATGCTACAAAATCAGGCATTTCAAGCCAAGACAACATCAACATCATCAACACTTTTTGTATCACTTGTACATAAACATTTTTTAACTAAATTGTATGGGTGCATTCTTGGTTGTAACTGACACTCTAATTAGAATTGTTAAGGTGAATACATTAAGTCAAGTAAGTCTTCAAATGAGTCGTCAACTTGTCATTTGTCTCTTGGGTGCATTTTCGATAGTGTTCGACACCCTTCCTTTTCTAAAATCAGCACATTCAGTGAGTACATTCAAAAAACCACAAAGTGTCAGTGAAACATTCAAGCAAAGCGATCATCATCAAGTGAGCATGAAATCAAGAGTTCAAGAAACCAAGTTATAAAACTCTAGAAAGTGTTTAAAGCATCAACAATAAGCAACAGTACAAGCGAGCCTGAATTCAAAGTGAGAAAGCTAACATGGTGACACACATTCAACTGTCCCACATTCTTAACAATTTGGTTTTATCATCAGCTGGTGACATGGTGAACATCAGCAAAACAACTCTTGCTGATATTCAAAAGTGCATCTTCAACATGCACATGAAATGATTAAGTTCCTTCAACTTGAGTCGCAACTACAAAGCAGTGAGTTACTAGAGAAGAGTGATGCTTCAAAGTCTTTGAATAATAAAAATACAGTTGTTGATTCCAGGTCACTGATCCAATCAACTTCAAGTGTCGAAGTGATCCCTGATCTAGTTCAACTTTCTTCTAAACCAATCATCAAGCCATGGGAAGAAATCCAAAGTAACAAAAATCGATGAGCCTTAGGATATGTCAAAGATGACGCCAAATTGCATATCCCAAATTATTCAAGGCCCATTAAGTTTGTCAGTGCAGGGTTTCTTTCACAAATCACATCAACTAGTTTTGAGAAAGGTGAAGACAAACAAATACACACAAACTGAAGTTGCAGTCCAACCAAAATGCCTTCATTGCCAAAGAACTGGTCATCTGGAAGATCAATGCTTTGATCTCCTTCATTGTCACCATTGTGGCAAGTCAAATAATTCATCAACACAATGCAATAAACAACAATAATAAAGAAGATTGAAGATCGATTATTCACGGATTGATCCCTGGGTATGGTCATCCAAGGTCAGAAGATTGTATAAGTTTTACAATCGAATTCACTCACACATATTGCAACCAACAGTAAAAATGAATATGGTACTCTCGTGCAGTTGAATGGGGGAGTACACTAGTGAAACTCTCCTACACCTAAAGGCGGGGAGTTCAGATATCAAACGCAGATGATTGTCTCTCCTTCCAGCTGACAAAGTGGGGAAAATTTCAATGAAATTGACAGTGGTTGTCAGACTGAAAGTCTCAAAAACATCAACGAAGCATCCAGTGGGAATCTTCAAATCAGCCAGTGGGAATCAACAACAAACGTTGTAGTGAGCAGTTTTTCGACATCAACAAATTTGCCAGTGGGCGATCGACAACAATAATGTTGTTTTTATTATTATTATTATTATACATGTGTGCTATGTGGAGTTAAAATGGTGGAAAATATAAAAAATAATATATATATATATATATATGTGTGTGTGTGTGTGGAGTTAAAATTGTGGAAAATATTAGAAATAATGTTGCTATTTGTAACATATCTTGGTAACCTCACATGAAAATGTAGGGAGTTAGATTTTATTTTTTTTTAACATAAACTACCCACAGGTAATTACACAAATCACTATTCCAGATTCCTCATTAACCATTAGATTGAGTGTTCATTAGTACATAAAGTAATTTTAGCAGAGGAATAATATGTTGCATAACCATTAACAACCACTCTTGTAGTATATTAACATAAACCATATGTTGTAACCTTGCATCCATTTCATGATTCCTTCAACTGCATTAATTAATCACATATTTGACATTATCAATATCACATTATGCAAGGAATCAACATCACCAAACTGACATAATAAGAAATCACATTATTGAACAACGATATACCTTGGAAACCCCGTAGGGTGAAAACCAACAAACGTTAATTTTATTATTAAACGCTAGTGAGGGTGTTCACCCCTCACTCAATAACTTGTAAAGGAGTCCATCCCTTATTCATTGTTATAAAATATTACAATGAAATATCATTAAAATACCACATACCTAGCTAAAATATATTATAATTGTCATGAAACCATTTACCCACATATAACCACTCTCTACATCCTTGTGGCATGATTGTTCCATCACTCATCAACATGGACCAATGGTTCTTATCTGCCAAAATGTTAAACATAATTTGTCTTTTGCACAAATCACCACCATTTCTTGTGATATTTTTCATAAACAATCTTTGGTAACATGATTAGATAAAGTATTGATCAATCAATAATCATTCTTTAAAATCAATATTTTAACATCTATTCATGTACATACATGAGATGTAAATATAATATCACAACATGCTTCTTCTAACAACATTGTGCATGTATAAACAAATAATTATAAAACATTTCAAAATAATTACCCCATTATTATGATCATTCTCACACTCATATCCAAATGAAACCACTGTAACGATCCATTTAACTTAAAGGATACTAGAAACTTATCTTTGTCTTTCATGCACCTTAGCTTCTTCTTTGTGCATGTAACTAAGTAATCTTTCCAATACAATAGATGTTCCCTTTTAAGGGCAAGCTAACATGATAGACATTATTATCATGCATGCAAATGTAAGTCCCCTTTCGAACAACATCTTTTCCAATATAGACTTATTTACAAAATCTATTATATGCACAAAGACATGCATTGCTCTAAATCAAAACTAATGTGTTAGTCATTATTTCTTGCATGTGGATATATGTATTTTACAAGGAAAACTAGTACATTTATTCCAAGTAACTACTTGTTTTACTGTCCATAATACTTATTATTTTCTGCACACAAATCCATGTTTCTCTTTAAAAAATATAACACAATAGTTCAACAAATCCATGTTTCTCTTTAAAATATCTAACACAATAGTTATATCTTCATACATGTAATCAACTATTGTTTCTATGCTTCTGCATATGTGCTTTTTTCACATAATTATTTTCAAGAACCCAACATAGTTTTTTTATCATTTATGTACAAAGTTATTATGCATTTGTTTCCAAGAAAATATCATAACAAAGTTCTCATGCATCTATTTCCAAGAAAGTATCATAATTAACCTTTCCTTTCGGTATAAGAAATAAGATAATAATAATGGTAACCTTTTATGCATTAAACCATGCAATTAAATCAAACTATCCAATATGCAACACACAAATAATTTACCTTTTTACTCACCAAAACATGTAACTTTTGCAAACACTTGCAAAAGAATTAACACAATTAACTTATCTTTCACGCACAAGAAAAACATATTCTTTCCAAAGAATATTCCTATGACTTATATTATCTCTGTGCATTTCATCTATGCATAGGTTATTATATTTTCTCATAACTAAGTATTCTTTTTCAAAACAACTCTTGTACCCATGATAATATTTCACAAATTACCCTCTTTAATCTATATTCACTTCCAGGAAAATGACTTGGATTTTTTATTATTTCATACACCAGTACGAAATCCATTTTTAATAAAAGAGAATGCATCCTATATTTTCTTACATAAAATCCATATGCAATGTTATATAAAGACAAGAAATGTTACTTATTTTTTAATGCTGCAAATATATATAATAACAATCTTTTCCTATATATAGTAATAACAATCTTTATCTACATGTAGTAATATATTTTCTTTGCCAAGAAAAATATATAATAACAATCTCCTCAAGAACTTTAGATGTCTCATGCATCTTTTCTCAAGAGGATATCTTGGATACTTAGCAAGAACCTTGTGTAATTTATCCCAAGGAAATGATAAAGCTACTTAACTTTTAACACACAAGATTCACATGTATTTTTTTCTAAGAGAAACTACATATTTACTTCGATTTTTATGTGCAAGAATTAGTGTAATTTCTCTCAAGAAAATCACAAAACTACTTAAATTTTACTGTGCATAAACTAAGCAGCAAATATTTTCAAGAGGACTTATATCCCTGCAATATTTTAATGCATAAGAACTTTGCAATACCTTGCAAGGAAATTAACATAACCAAACTATACTTTTGTGCATCAAAATAAGGAATTTACTTTAAAGAACATGAACATTATTGGCCATATCTTTCTGTGCACATAAACAAAGAAAATTTCAAAGAGATTAACTTATCTTTTTTAGTTGTACCACCCACAAGCCATCCAAAATGTCAGCAGACGAATGAGAAATCCAAAGGCATTGTGAACGAAAACACCATGATTTATGTGATGGTTTGTTTTCAGTGGATCTTTTTGGCCACTGCGCTTATATTTGGTTGTTGTATTTGCTACCAAGACAAACATCGCACACACACACACACACACACACACACACACACACACACATATATATATAACGCTTCATAGAGTAAACCTCTGTAACCTCCAGAGAGAAGAGGCACATAAGATGAAGAACCTAACCACCAAAGAGCCCTGAGCTCGCCTTACTTTCTTGTTTTCATCCTCATTCAGTTTTCACGAATATCAAGAATTAGTTTTTGTAACTAATTCGTAACTCTTATCAATAAAATAAATGGACATTTAAAAATAATATTTTCATAAATGTTTGATTTTACATTGCATTTTTTTAGGGATGTTACAACCCCTCTTAAAGAGAACACCGTCCTCAATGTTCATCACTAAATTTTACATATGACACCTGTCTAGAAACACCAAAAATGATCATTTAATAACATTTTATCAATAATCATAAGCATTTACAGCTACAATAAGATTCAATTTCTACCTTCCATCACTTCGCCATTATTCAAATGCATAGATGCAAAAAAAAAATCTCTATATCAAATTACCATTACTTAGCAATTACTCTTGGAAGTCATGGTCTCTTTCATGAAAATTCTCTAAGAATGGTTTGACAACCCATCTGCACTTCATGGAAAGTACCCTGTAATATATGACTAACAAATTCGATCACATTAGTCACAACATTTTCAATCAAATGAAATACTTTTAACTATTAATCAATTATGCAATGTTAGGTGATATTTCAATAACAATACTTCTACCAGTACTTGGAGAGCACCAACACTCTAATCATCAAACTGATAAATCACTGCACCATGTGCACATTGTCTTAGCTCCTGCTAATGACATCGACACAATACTTCTAAAAGTACTCATAGAGCACCTAACGCTCTCTGATCATCGAAATGACCAATAAATGCATCAAGTGCATATTTTCCTAGCCCCTGCTAAGACATTCAAAAGATTATTAATAAAATAACTTACACTTCCAGTAATTCCTTTCTGAGCACTAGGCTCATTTTATGTCAAAAATGTACATAAAATATTTACACAATTATATATAAAATTCGTTTTTAACATAACACATAGCTGATTAGTTAATTTGTTTAGCTATGAGAACCATAATAGGCTAAAGAATACTCCTCCCAACACATGGGAACCAGTTGCTACAACCAGATCGAATAATTTTCGCATCTAGACATTTCTTTGACGGAGGCCATACCAGGTCTAGTACGTAATTCTACTAGACAACTAGCTCAAGAATTCCAATGACCACATATGGTCCAATATAGGATTCCTCATGGAAGCGTCATTCCTATTCCTCTGATAGCATCCCATCTGTGAAGAATTTTGGGCCTCCTCCAACAGGCTCCAAATCAACATAGTTGCCTCAGAGTTTTTACCCTTTTGACCATCTTGGCCAACTCTTTTCCCTTATTGAGATCATTTATCTCTAGGGAGAAGAAATCCGGGTAGGCAAGTGCCTTTTGGCCTTTCACAATTGTCTGGCATGTTAAAATTTTCTTTTAGCACTCTTTCCCACAACAATTTACATAATTAACTATATGAACATTATCATTCACAAAATAAACATGCATGTACACATTGAATTTACACTTAACCCTCAACATGGGTCCACGATATCTAGATTGATAGGAAACATAACTATAATACATGTTGTATGCATTCTGATTTTCCAAGTAAGACATTCATGCATATCATATAAAATTATACTCTCTCATTTATGGTTGCAATGTGATTTTACCTTGACAAGTTTTCTTGTGGCCATTAAGCTACCACTACTTAATCCCATCAGCAACGTTAGTCATAAATATGCATCATTCAACAAGTATTCACTTTCTAAATCATTTCTAATTTCCAAAGTGTATTGTCATTAAAAGACCGATACATGAAGCAACTATCATAATCACTTGTTTACGAATTGTAATAAGCTTAAATCAAATTCAATTCATGCATATAAGTTTTATTAGTTAGTCACACAACACCAACCAATCACGTCTACCAATCATCTTAATGCAGCCATGACAAAACTTAATCAACAATTAGTTATTACAATCAAATCTCACTACTTAGCTCATTATTTATTTTCAATATCTAAAGGGGTTTTTCCAATGTCCTTTTAAAACACTCTATCATCGTATTCAAGGATGTTCCCCGTATTTACATTCATCCATTCACTCATTAAAATTAGTGCATTGTAACTTCAGTCATGTTCACTAAATGCATCATTAATATTTCCGTATTTGCAAAAATTGGTAGTTAATTGTCACATTCCTTAGTGAGTGTTCAAGATTATTCATAAGTGTGACAAAGGTTTTAATGTATTTTATCCTCATCAGGATTAAAATGTCATGAACATAGTTTTGTAGCAAAATTTATTACTTACTACTCATTACAGTTACAAACATGAATCACACATATCATGTCAAAAGTAGTCTACTGCATATATCAATATATAGGTTGTTAGACTCATATCTGAGTTGATGCTCACTAGTAGCATACCTTGATTTCTTTTCTACTTAAAAATTCCCAAAGGCACCAATGCTACAACCTTTAGCTCTGATACCACTTGTAACATACGCCAGTAACCTCACATGAAAATGCAGGGAGATAGATTTTTTATTTACACAAACTACCCATAGGTAATTATCCAAATCACTATTCCACATTCCTCATTAACCATTAGATAGAGTGTTCATTAGTACATAAAGTAACTTTAGTAGAGGAATAGTATGTTGCATAACCATTAACAACCACTCTTGTAGTATATTAACATAAACTGTATGTTGTAACCTTGCATCCATTTCATGATTCCTTCAACCACATTAATTAATCACATACTTGACATTATCAACATCACATTATGTCAGGAATCAACATCACCAAACTGACATAATAAGAAATCACATCATTGAACACCGATATACCCTGGAAACCTTGTAGGGTGAAAACCAACAAACGTTTAATTTTATTATTAAACGCTCGGAAGGGTGTTCACCCCTCAATCAATGGCTTATAAGGGAGTCCATCCCTTATCCATTGTTATAAGATATTACAATGAAATATCATTAAAATACCACATACGCAGCTAAAATTTATTACAATTGTCATGAAACCATTTACCCACATATCAATACTCTTTACATCCTTGTGGCATGATTGTTTCATCAGTGGACTCATCAACATAGACCAATAGTTCTTATCTGCCACAATGTTAAACATAATTTGTCTTTTGCACAAATCACCACCCTTTCTTATCATTGTTGTCATGAACAATCGTTGGTAACATGATTAGATTAAGTATTAATCAATCAATAATCATTCTTTAAAAACGATCTTTTAACATCTATTCATGTGCATATATGAGATGCAAATATAATATCACTACATGTTTCTTCTAACAACATTATGCATGTATAAACAAATAATTATCAAGAATGTCAAAATAAATACCCCATTACTATGATCATTCTTGCACCAGCACACATTCATATCCAAAGGAAACCACTATAACCATCCATTTTAGTTAAAGGATGCTAGAAACTTATCTTTTTTGTTATGCATGTTAGTTTTTTCTTTGTGCATGTAACTAAGTAATCTTTCCAATACAGTAGATGTTCCCTTCTAAGGGGAATCTAACATGATAGACATTATTATCATGAATGCAAATGTAACTCTGTTTTTGAAAAGCATCTTTTCCGAGATAGAGCTATTTACAAAATCTATTGTATGCACAAAGACATGCATTGCTCTAAACCAAAACTAATGTGTTAGTCATTATTTCTTGCATGCGAATATATGTATTTTACAAAGGAAAGCTAGTACATTTATTCCAAGTAACTACTTGTTTTACTTTCCATAATACTTATTCTTTTCTGCACACAAATCCATGTTTCTCTTTAAAATATCTAACACAATAGTTATATCTTCATACATGTAATCAACTATTGTTTCTATGTTTCTGCATATGTGTTCTTTTCACATAGTTATTTTCAAGAACCCAACATAGTTTCTCTATCATTTATGTACAAAGTTATTATGCATTTGTTTCCAAGAAAATATCATAACAAAGTTCTCATGCATCTGTTTCCAAGAAAGTATCATAATCAACGTTTCTTTTCGGTATAAGAAATAAGATAATGATAATGGTAACCTTTTATGCATTAAACCATGCAATTAAATCAAACTATCCAATTTGCAACACACAAATCTTTTACCTTTTTACTCACCAAAACATGTAACTTTTGCAAACACTCGCAAAGGAATTAACACAATTAACTTATCTTTTACTCACAAGAAAAACATATCCTTTCTAAAGAAGATTATTATGACTTATATTATCTCTATGCATTTCATCTATGCATAAGTTATTATATTTTCTAATAACTAAGTATTCTTTCTCAAAACAACTCTCGTACCCATGAGAATATTTCGCAAATTACCCTCTTTAATCTATATTTACTTCCAGGAAAATGACTTGGATATGTTATGATTTCATACACAAGTACGCAATCCCTTTTTAATAAAAGATCATGCATCCTATATTTTCTTACATCAAATCCATATGCAAATTTTTTATAAAGACAAGAAAGGTTACTTATTTTTTAATGCTACAAATATATATAATAACAGTCTTTTCCTATATATAGTTATAAAAATCTTTATCTACATGTAGTAATATAGTTTCTTTGCCAAGAAAAATATATAATAATAATCTCCTCAAGAATTTTAGATGTCTCATGCATCTTTTCTCAAGAAGATATCTTGGATACTTAGAAAGAATCTTGTGTAATTTATCCCAATGAAATGATAAAGCTACTTAGCTTTTAACACACAAGATTCACATGTAATTTTCTCTAAGAGAAACTGCATATTCACTTTGCTTTTTATGTGAAAGAATTAGTGTAATTTCTCTCAAGAAAATCACAAAACTACTTAGCTTTTGTTGTGCATATACCGAGAAAAAAAGATTTTGAAGAGGAGTTATATCCCTGCAATATTTTAATGCATAAGAACTTTGCAATACCTTGCAAGGAAATTAACATAACCAAACTATACTTTTTTGCATCAAAATAAGGAATTTACTTTAAAGAACATGAACATTATTGGCCATATCTTTTTGTGCACATAAACAAAGAAAAATTCAAAGAGATTAACTTATCTTTTTCAGTTGTACCACCCATAAGCCATCCAAAATGCCAGCAGATGAATGAGAAATCCAAAGGCATTGTGAATGAAAACACCATGATTTATGCGATGGTTCATTTTTCAATAGATCTTTTCAGCCATTGCGCTTATATCTAGTTGTTGTCCTTGCTACCAAGATAGACACCACACGAAAACATAATATATATATATATATATATATTGCTTTATAGAGTAAATCTCTGTAACCTCCAGAGAGAAAAAGTATATATATATATATATATATATATATATATATAAAATGCTTTATAGAGTAAATCTTTGTAACCTCCAGAGAGAAGAAGTGCATAAGATGAAGAACTGAACCACCCGAGAGCCCTGAGCTTTCCTTCCTTTCTTGTTTTCATCCTCATTTAGTTTTCACAAATATCAAAAATTAGTTTTTGTAACTAATTCGTAACTCTTATCAATAAAATAAATAAACGTTTAAAAATATTATTTTCATAAATATTTGATTTTACATTGAATTTTCTTAAAGATGCCCCATATATATATATATAACACTTCATAGAGTAAACCTCCATAACCTCCACAAAGGAAAAGCTCAATAAGATGAAGAACTGTACCACCAAAGAGCCGTGAGGTGCATGGTATATATTAATTAATATATTTTTATTTGGAGTGATTTTAAATTATTATTATAATTATTCTTAATAATATTATTACAATGGAATATTATATAAATGAATAATTAATTAATTACGGGAGTATTTGTTTACTTTCTCTTTTAAATTCTTCTCTATTAATAAAATAA
Organism: Pinus tabuliformis; assembly: GCA_031772625.1. Taxonomy (NCBI): domain Eukaryota; kingdom Viridiplantae; phylum Streptophyta; class Pinopsida; order Pinales; family Pinaceae; genus Pinus; species Pinus tabuliformis. The sequence goes on along the minus strand of CM062818.1, from coordinate 615,624,014 downwards.
TATAAAAAAATTAGCATATTTTTATAAATAGAAGTGTGTATATATATATATAAAAGGTGAGGTTAAATTAGATGGAATTTTTTATAAATTATGTTATTTATATTTTGAGGTGTCAAAATGAAAATACATATTAATTTTTAAATAAAATAGACAATGACACTATATGAAAAGGAAATGTATATTTTATTATAAAGCCTAAATGTTTTTATACAAAATATTTATTTATTTAATTTTTTTATTGAAATAAATCTTAATTTTATTTTAAATTACCTGGTTCAAATTTGTGTTTGAATTTAACCATTTTCAATTTCAAAAAAACAACAAATTTTATATATGTGTCCCCTAATGTAATATAGCCATTCAATAATTTTAATATTAATTATATATTATAATTCAAATGAATATTTAATTTTTTAATCTTAATTTTTTAATTTATAATTTTATTAAAATTAATATATTATTATATAACTATTGGGGCAAGTAAATAAGTTATAATAAGTTATATTAAATTAAATTATGATTAATAGAAATCTTTTAAATTATGTAAATACATTTTTCTATATATATATTTATTTTTTGATTTGAAAGTTTCAAGGATAGAAAAAATGATTAAATCTTCTCTGAACTCATTAGAATATCAATTTTAGGTTTGCATTTGTGTTGAACTACACAAAATAGAGGTTTCAAGAATTGATGTTTTTATTTAAAAAAAATAAAATGGACTCTCAGTCTTAAGGGATAGCTTAATTGGTCGAGCTCCCATTGCTAAGTACCTTTCCATACCTCAATTGGTTGAGTTCTCATTGCTAAGTACCTTGCCAATTGTGAGGTCACGGGGTCAAATCTCCTCGACGCCCTTGGGGTTAGGCCCAACCAGATAATTCAAAGGCCAATGGATAGAGCAACCACTCACTGACCTTGAACCATAGCCGCCACTCAGTAACCTTAAGCCACAGTGATTAAAAAAAAAACTCTCGCTAGTCTCATATTATTCACTAAACTCATATTATTAGGTTTGCATTTGTATTAAATTTTAATTTTATTATTGAATTTAAAGGAACAAATTTTAAATCGGATTAAACCCTCACTGAATCCATTTGATTATTGTTTTCAAGTTCACATTTGTATTTAATTTGATTTTTTCCCAACAAATTCCATTTAGATTTAAGTTTTAAAAATTTGAATTTCAACATTAAACTCAGATTTTATTTAGATATAATTCTTTTTGTAAAATTATAACCACATGATTAATGCACTTGACAAAACAATGACACAGAAATTGGAAACCACATATACCTTGTGGCGTTAATTTGGTGGAAAACACTGCAAATTAATATTATGTTTAGGATAGTACATGTGGAGTGGTGGAAAATATTATATATATATATATATATATATATATATATATATATATTATATATATATATATATATATATATATATATATATATAATATTTTCCTTTTTTTTTTGGGTTAAATTTCATCGGTTCAATTCTCCACCTCGATCAGGGGATATATTAGACACAATGAAGATATAATCTTTCCAAACTTACTATATATATATATATATATATATATATATATATATATATATATATATAGTAAGTTTGGAAAGATTATATCTTCATTGTGTCTAATATATCCCCTGATTGGGGTGGAGAATTGAACCGATGACTTCACATCAAGGAGTGCCTTAACAAAGCACCTGATAACCATCTATCCAAGACCCCATGGACATGATTAGTTAATTAATTAATCACAAGAGAACTTTTAATTTTCTTGCTCTCCTTTAATAATAAAGTAATATAAAATAAATTTTAATATATCACAAAATTAAAAACTTATTTACCAAATGTTTTATATTAACAAATAATAAATAATATTTAGTTATTTAGATTATTATATATAGGTTAAAATAGTTGGAAAATTTAGGAGTGGTGGATGTGGGAGGGGTTATTCTTTGCCTCGATGAACAATGAGAGTTATAGTATGCATAAGGCTTGGATATCACTAGTTATAACCAAATAAAATATATGGCCCTTTGACAGGGTTTATAATCATTGCAAGAAAAATACACAAACTAATGGTCTTCGAGGATTCCATGGTAGTGATTAAGAAAATGACTGAAATCCAAGAAAAATGTAGCTCTTATAGTCCCCGAATAGTGCGAGGGATTTCATTGCAATTAAATTTTTTGAGATAATAGAGTTTTATCATGTCAAACAACATCCGAATTTTGTCACATACGAGTTGGACAACAAAGGAGTAAACATGTAGCAAGGTATGTTGGACCAACAAGGTTTAGTAATTTTCAATCCCCTTCCATGACTAAGGATTGCTATTCTTAAGAAAACCAACAATTCAACAAAAAAATAAAGGACGGTGAGAGTCTTCACCAGAAAATTAGTTGTCGTAATGGAACATTATGTTCTTGTTTCTTGATTGTGGTGAGAATCTCTAAGATCTTCTAGCTTTGGCAATTACATGACAACAATAAATTTGACACCTAATGGATAGGTGACCCCATTCATGATATAGTTGGAGAACATAACCTTAAATGTTAAATGCCCCAACTTGATCAACATGAAGTGCATATTGTGAGTTAGTGTAGAAAAATTATGTGATCTCAGAGAAGAGATGGGGATAGATTGTTCTAATGTCTCTATGAATGTTTGAGGGAATCTTCCTTTCGTCATTGACAAACCATTGTGATTGAGCATACTAGGATTTCAAAGTAGGTTGCTTCATATAACATTCACAACTAATATACAAATGACTTGATTCAAGTGGGTTTAATGGAACAAAGGGAGAATTTGGTGCAATAACAATTCTTGGTCTAGGCATGAAAATGAAGAGTGACACCACTACATATGGACGCTTATGAATTTTCTAATAAAATTGGTTGTACTATTGGGTTTTATTTGTATTTTTTAATATTTTTTTAGTCTTTAATAATGTTGGATATCTGACTCTATGCATAAATGCATAAGGTATTTGATTGGTTCTCTATATATATAACACATTTATGCATGTCAGATATCCTATGTGCATCAAATTCTTGACATTTTACTAGGTTAACCATAACCATGTTAGAATATCGATGTTGGACGAGGTTATTTTTTTTCGCTGTTATAAAACTTCTCTCTGTAATATTTGGAGGACAGAAATACGACGCAAAAAATTATATATAAGGGCTATTTTTTCTTCAGAAATAATTTATTAATTTCCCTACAAATAGTTAAGTTGTGAGTTATTTTTGAAGATAATAAATATTGAAAGTTTGGTAAGGAAAAATGAATGATGGAAAACGTTATTGCCCTTGTAATAAACACAAGGGCTACAAGAGCAGTGGAATTTTAATCAAAACAACTAAAAAACATTGTAGAGAATTTAGAAACCTTGAATGCAAACATAAATATCATCCCTTGGTAAGTTATTCATTATATGTCTTTATATTGTGGATTTTTTTTTGTAAATTAGGGGCTTATGATTTAAGAGATTTAGGGTTAGGTGATTAAGGGGTTAGGTCAACTTAGTAGTTAATAATTTAGGGGCTTAGGGTGTAATGGGTTATTGGTTAAGGGTTTATGGGTTAGGGGTTAAGGCTTAAAGGTTAGGGGTTTTAGAGCTTAATTAGGAGCAATGGGGTTAAGGTGTTAAGGAGTAGGGAGATAGGATCTAAGGTGTTAGGGATTAATGGTTTAAAGCATATATATATATATATATATATATATATATATATATATATATATATATATATATGTCTTAAATATTTATAAGTGGATACATAAAGTTAAAATTTAATAAATTTATTAAATTAAAGTTATATTATAGTACACAGTTTCTTAAATAATAATAAAATATTATTTTGAATAAAAAATAATAGAGCTATTTTTTTTTAATCTTCCTTTTCAAAGTTTATATATGCATATTATTTTTTATCGTTACCAAACCCCCCACACACATGTATTTGTGTGTATAATTGATAATTTTAAAAAGTTGTTTGTATAATTAGAATTTATAACTTTTTTAGACTACATCTTCATCATGTCCAATATATCAACCTGATCTTGATGGAGAATTGAACCAATGACTTCACATCAAGGAGTTCCTTAACAAAGCACCCGATCACCGTGTATCCAAGGTCCCGTGGACAATAAATATTGAATTTGAAACAATATCAACCAAAAAAATTACCTAAAATGTATCATAAAATTATGTCATTAAAAGTCTTAAAATATTCAAATTATAAAAAATTCAACTTTAAATTATAAGTTAGAGTTAGTGGTTAATATGTTAATGGGTTAGGGGTTAATAGGCACAGTTTTAAGGCTGAGGGGATTTAGAGGTTAATGGGGTTTTAGGGAGTAGGGGTTAGGACTTTATGGTTTAAGGAGTTTAGGGTCAGGGATTAAGGTGTTAGGAAACCAGTAAGGATTTAATAGTTTAGGGGCTTAGGGGGTAAGGTGTTATTTTTTAAGGGTTTAGAGTTGAATGGTTTAGGTATTAAGGGTTAAGGGCTTAGGGTTTATGGGTTTAAGGGTTTAATTAGGGGGAATGAGCTTAAGGTGTTAAGGATTAGGGGGATAGGGTCTAAGGGGTTAGGCTAAAATAAAGGGTTAGGGCTAGTTAATGGTTTATAGGTTAGGGGTGGGTTAATGACTAGGGATTAGAGGGAAAGTTTCCATCAACTTAAAAGCCCACATGGTCACCAAGTGAAATAAATGAAGAATATGGCATAATGATGAAGGAAAAATAAGAATGCTATTTTTTTTAGTTGTGACTATATATCCACAAATTGTGTCTCTTTCTACATGTCAAGAAAAGTAACATTTTTCCTATTTTTTTCCAATATATTCCATAAAAATCTTAATAAATTGCACAAGCTTCATCATTGATTTGTTATTTTTGTTTCTTTCTCTCACCTATGTTGATTGTTCTATCTAGACAACCAAATCCTAAGTATCCATAATGCTTGGGTTCTAATAACCTCTTAACCCCTTATGCTTTAACTCCTAATCCTTATCTCTAAACTCCATATAAATTAAGTCGTGGTCTCCAATTAATTGGGTCGGGGAAAGTTGCCATCCACACTAAACTTGTGGTCTCCAAGTGAAATAAAGAAAGGATATAACATAATGATGAAGGAGAAATAAGAATAGGTTGGTTTTGTTGGTTGTAAGCATATATCTCATAAAATGTCTCTCTTTATACATGTCAAGAAAACTAAAAAAAATCCTATATTTTTTCAACATATTCATAAACATATTGATAAATTGCATAAGCTTCATCATTTACTTGTTGTATTTATTTCTCACTCTCACCTAAGCTGTCTTTTTCTTCCTATATTATACTTTTAAATGTTTTTATCATTTTAATATTTGTTATATACACTAATATTACTTGATTGATTGTAATTATAAAGAAACAACACCCTAGGGCATTGGCCCTGGATCGGGATGATGTGGCTATTTTATAAGCCCCTCTTCAGAAATATGGAATGAATATTGAAGATTAAGTTAATGATCCTATGGAAGAAGATGATGATGCTAATAACACAATTGAAGAAGGAGGGACAAAAATATTGATCCAAGAGACATTTAATAATGTTGGAATGGATGATGATGATGACCAGCTAGTTGGTGTTTTTGATAGACCTATAATTGCTACTATATTGCTACCATCGAACTTAAAGGTTATGAATGGTTTGTCAGAAACTTGTGTCAAATTACTCATGAGGTATGCAATATATTTTGTGACATTTAGTACATGATGATAAATGCTTTCTTTTCTCCTCTATTTTTATTGGTAGTTGATCTTCTATAAAATTTGGATGCAATATGTATGATTAATATTATTTATATTAATGTTATATATTTTTAGGTGAATTTCTGCTACCATCATCAAATGTTTTACCTCACATATTACCGATATTCACATGCCATTATGAAAGATATTGGAATGGACTATCAATATATTCATTCATGTTTTGTTGGTCATAATTTGTATTATGGAGAACACGCATTGAAGAATGACCAAAGTGTCAAATTAGTATATATCAAACCGATCAAGCAACAAAAAATGTTTCTCATAATGTTCTTCATTATATTCCCATAATTCCACATTTGCAGTGATTATTCATGTGTAAAAGCATAACACAATTTATGGATTACCATGTAAAGAACAAAAGTAAAGATGACATTCTTCGAATTCCTGTGTAAGGACTTGAATTTAAGAATATAGAGGAAATATGGCCACATTTTAAAGATGAACTTCATAATCTTAGGATTTTATTGGAAGTTGATGGTGTCAATGCATCTGGAGAGCTCAGGTCTACTTACTCAATGTGGCCTGTTTTCGTTATCAACAATAAAATTGCTCCATGGATGTCAATTAAGAAGGACATAATGTTGGAAATCAATATTCTAGGTATTTGTTTGCAATACGTTTTTTCAACACAGTAACATCTCATGTGTGTTGTTTATTTCATAAATATGTTTTATATGTTTGATATTTTTTTTAGTTAACAATATATGTAGTAATTGTGAATTGTATGTTCAATAGATTAGGTAAGTACCAAGTCAAATATATGAATGTATATATTGAGCCTCTTATCAACACGTTAGTAGAGTTAAGGAAGAGCATCACTATCTCTGATATATCTAGAGTAGTAGGTGTGCAAAGGGAATTTCAATTCCATGCAATGCTTGTATGGAAAATTCACGATGCCCAAGGGCTAACACATTTATGTGGTATGCTATAACTTTACGTTACACTTTAATAGTGTTTAACTTTATGAATTTCATATCATGCATAATTTTTAAATAACATGCTTCAAATAATTGGTATATAATTTAATCCATCTCTTGCAAAACTTCAAACAATGAGTAAATTTACATGTCTAGATTATGGTCCTAAGATGAAATATTTTTGTTCTAAAATTTCAGGAAAGGAAGTTTTTGATGAGTATAAGCACTTCCTCTCTAAGAACCATATGTATTAAAGCTCCGAAAAACATCTTTATAATGGGGAAGAAGGGCCCGGATTAAAATCACAAACAGTGACACCTCGTCTATGGAAATTACAATATAATAGAATTAATCATTAAGATATGGATTGGAAAATCGTCTATGTATCATACATGAAATGTTTGTAATATTTAATGTTTTCATTGGATTTTTTTTCACTGTAATAATTAAAAATCATTGTTGTAATATCTTTAATTATGATTCACCTTGAAGGTTGTCATGAATGCATTAATAATGGGGCACTTCCACGAGGAATGAAAAGTTATCCAATACAATTTACTAGTCTCCCCTACCATGAGCACCTAGAAATTGTTCATTTGTTTGATACAATGCACATTGGGAAGGATGTAACAAAATATTATGGTGAATCTTAGATGGAAGGAGTGGAAGAAAAAATTGTCAAGATTTGAAATGACATTAAAGAGGCCAATCATGCAATGCAAAGTGTGATTAATTCAAATAGCAATGGAGACCAAAATATAAGTTCCCTTTCATTGTTTTTTACAGAGAAACAAAGCAAGTATGCAAAAGATGTCATTGAAAAAAATAAATTTTCCAATGGATTTTCTTTAGACATAGAGAATATCCTGGAAAAGAAAGGTGAATTGGGTGGGGTAAAAGCTCATGATTGGCATACTTCGATTAAGGTAATTATTTTGGTGTATATATTTAAATATTGGTGAAACATCATGTTAGTGTTTTTTTTCTACTCATTTAATAATATTAGGGTAATCACGAAACACACTAATATGGATACACTTGTTGATACTGGATCACAAGTTAAATTTATTTCCAAGGAAATTGTTAAGAAATTGGCATTAGAAACTATGCCTCATCTGAAATCATATCCCTTGGGTTGGATATGTGAAAATGCTCAGTTATAGGTGACTAGTCATTGTAAGCTAAGATTTGGAGTCACATCATGTTTCATAGATGAGGTTTAGTTATATATGGCACCACTTGAAATTTGTGGGATTGTTTTTGGAATTCTATATTTACATGATAGGAAGTCCATATTTTACATAGAGGAGGTTAAGTATTATCTTATCAAATATGGGATTGCATTCATTGTGAGAGATTATAGGATGAAGACTAATTTGTCTCTTATGAATATAAGATAGATAAAAAGGATAATAAATGCAACAAATAATTTGACAGTCACATTTGTAAAAGATGAGGATAATGATAAATCCAAAGCAATTAAAGAGTATGAACCTAGAGATTATATAGTCAAAATTATTTCTAACTATGATAAAATGTTCCAAGGTTCATAGGAATTACAACATGAGGATTTGTTGCATTAAAACATCAAGGATCAAGGATTACAACATATGGTTGGGTGAAATAGATCTATTGGTTGATGTTGTTACTATTAAGAAGAGAAAGAATATTGTTGATTCTTTCTCACTAGAAACTATGTGTTTTTTTACTGTTAGTCTATTGTGTATGTAAGTAGTTGTGGCAGTGCATGCAAATGTCTATGAAAGTAAGATTGAATGACTGATTACGTCAATAATGCTATGAAACATTCCACCCTTATTGGATAACTAGTTGTGATTAAACAAATGTTCATTATCCAAGCACAATGGATGGATGCCAGATGTGTAATATTATAAACCTTATGAATAATATTATACCCTAGGAATATGAATCCTTAGATTAGAAAACCCAAGGGATTGATATTATAAACCTAAGGGACTAGTAAACCCAAAGGATTAATACTAAAATCCAAAAGGATTATAAATCCAAGGGAATAATATTAAACCTAAGGGATTAATATTATAAAATCAATTTATATAAACCCTAAGATAAATATTATAAACCCTAAAATAAGCATGGTTGACCATGGTTAATTTGAATATTGACACAATCTTTATGACAATGTGACTTTGGACCATGGTTGACCATGTTTGATTCTCATATTGAGAGAATCGTTTTCACAATGCGACGTTGTACCTTCATTGACCATGATTGATTTTCATATTGAGAACACCTTTTCCACAATGTGACGTTTGGCCATGGTCGACCATGTTTGAATATGCATGTCCATGGTTGTCACAATGTGACGTTGGACTAAGAGATAATCTTTGTCATAATGTGACCATGACTATTGACCATGGTTGACTATGGTTGACCATGACTGATTTCCAAATGGAGACAATCTTTGTCACAATGCGATGTTGGACCATGGTTGTCCATGATTGTTGACAATTATTAATTTGGTTGAGGATGTGTTAAACACACATGGACATCACAAAAGATATGAAGGATAAATCATTCAATGCAATTTTTATTAACAATTGATTTACATTTATAGTACAATATCTCACTCTTGGGTTTCAGATCCCAAGGTCTCTTGGACTGCTTTTGTCCATTCGAATTCCACACTAACCCTTTAGGATTAGGTGTCCAACATTCCCCCCCTTAATCCGAAGGGTTATGTATGAGTCCAAGAAGAGAGCTGTAATACAAAATGTGCAAAAAATGCATGGCAGCACTAGGCTGAATGTGCTCTATGAAATGTTGGTATAAAGGGCGGTGGTTTAAGGATGACCACCAACACTGGAACGCTTAGTGCAGTTCCCGGAACTCTTCCAAAACTGGCAAGAAACTGTAGTTTTCTGCTAGAGGAAGTGTTCTCAATCTGTGATGGTTTAAGGATGACCAACAACTCTGGAATGCTTAATGCAATTCCTGGAACTCTTCCAAAACTGGCAAGAAGCTGGAGTCTTCTGCTAGAGGAAGTGTTCTCAATTGTGTTCCTGGAATTCTTCCAAAACTGGCAAGAAGCTGAAGTCTTCTGCTAGAGGAAGTGTCCCAGATTGCCAACTGAAGGCATGTTCAGGCATCTTTGTCTCTGGCTGCAACTCTGAAACTGGTGTGGTAGGTTGTGGCTCAGGCTCGCTTGATGTGACTTTGAAGCTTGTAGATGACCATCATTTCCCCCCCTGTCAGATACAAGGTGAGAAGATGGAGAAAACTCAACTGCAAGACTGTTCAATACTCTGGAACAAGTTCTAACATGTGTTTGGAATATCTTCTTGTCTGTTGATGCCCATTGCCAAGAAGCGATCCATCCAAGATGAATCTTTGTTCTTGCAGGACGTTTATTTCTGAAGCATCTGTGTGAAGAATGGCTGGTTTTATGACAGTGCTCACATGGATGAAGATCAAAACAGTGATATTTCAGATGGCCAACTCGATCACAGTGTTGGCATTTCACGATCTGTTTTTTTTGTTGTTGTTGTTGTTGCTGTAGAAGAGGGGCAGAGTCTAGAACAGCTGAAGCTGAACTGTCATGAGAAGCAGGTGAACTGTCATGAATAAATCCAGCACTCTGAAACTGAATGGGCTTTGAGTAGTCTGGAATATGAAAGGACAAGTCCTTGTCATATCCAAGACCAGTTCTGTGCTTGTTGTGGACAAGCTGCTCCCAAGGTCTGATGATGGGCTTGGGAAGTGGAGACTGAGTTTCTGCATCTGCATATACAACTGCTGCTTTATTTGAATGATCTGTACCATTATTAACATGCTGCTTATGGGTGGTTGTCTCAATGTTCTGAACAGAAACAAGTTCAGAATGGTGTAGCTCTTCTTGTTGTAGTTGTGATTCAAGCTGCAAAAATTCGATCTTTTCTTGTGCATCATGCAGGCAGGTCTGAATGTCACAAAGAGTGTCTTTGCTAACATTTACCTTCCCACCAATAGTGGAGTGTATTAGTGTATTCAGTAACTCTAATACATCATGAAATCTAGCCATTGTCTCAACAAAGAAATGAACACTCAGCAAGTCTAGACAAACCCCAGCTATTGAAGATTTCAAAAAATTAGTTTGAAAAAAGGCACTCAACTAATTCCAGCTAAGAATTTAGCCAATCACTAACAGATTTTTCAATTATCAAGTTTTCACCGGTAAAAGATTGATGGGTGAATACAAAACCACGGCTGCAACAACAATTACGGTCAAAAACAATTGCGTGCTCAAGATTGAATACGCTTTCCTCAGGAAATCCCATCGCATTGCGTTGTCTTCGAGGCTGAGACCGGGATAGAGGACTCCCCCTCCGCCATAGCCCGTTTCAAGGTCGTCCGTGATGACAAAGTTTGCACATATCTTGGTAGAAACTAGATCTTTGACAGCTACAGGGAGCTCGTCCACGAGTGACAAACTTTAGTTCACAGTTTATGCAAGTACAAAAAAGGGCCAAGAACATGACCGAACGGATTGAGACACAAGTTTACGGGGTTACAGGGCTTCCTTCTCCGCACTCCATCCCACCAGAATTCTTCGTCAGCTACGACGTCGAGGCCCCAAAGTCCTCAGAAGAAACGAAAACGCTCACACGCTGATAAACTTGACGCCAATCCTGGAACCCAGTTGAAAAATTTAAGGCCTTTGAAACATCCGACCATCATAATTGGAACGATACACCTCTGGAATAGCAATTCACATTTCCGGCCTTGTACTTTTAAAAGCTGATTGTTTGGCCTTCACAGACAACACTGCTACGATTTGTTGTGTAGTGCTCGACCTAGACCCCCGCGTGATCGGTCGTCAACTTCTAGTTCTGTCTTGGAATTTTATACCGGCAAAAACTGGCAGTGTATACCGCGGCTCAAACTCGTAACTTTATGTTAGAAACCCCTCCCTGCAAAAAGAGAGTCGGTAGTTCTCGCACCACAATTCGCGGCAGATTGTATGCCATGAGCCCTCCCTTTGTTCTTCCCTGCAAGAAGCCTGATATTAACACCAAACGTAATAATGTTGCCAACAATAGAAAAGATAGACCTTCAAGAATTGATACAACGTCTGATAATATCACCGAAGTTATCAGTTTTGTCAAAAATGGGAAAGATATGGTGATAAAGAATGATGCAGTTGGCGCTGTCCCTCGCATTCCTGGTTTTCAAAGAAAGCTGTTGGGGAAAACGGATCAAAATATTTTTTCATCTGACCTTTCTGACTACAAATGTAGCCTTTTTCAAAAGTCATTCAAAGACGAAACCGTCAAATCTTTGAATGAAACACCGCAATGCTGCTGAGCACTTCTGGCGTATAGACAGAGAGACAAGCTAGCTCAAGGCAAGTTGACAGGAGCGTGTTCGAGGACCTAGCTAGAGAGAACTATGTGGAAATGCATACATGCTTGAGAGATGAGCATTAGGGTACTCCATGCAGTAATGACAGACATGTGGAGGAAGGAAGGCATTGGGAGGTCATCAGAATGCCCACAGAAAGGAGCGCAGAATCAATTATGGCAGACAGAGAGCAGATTCAGAGTGGCAGATTCAGAATAGCAGAGACATAATTAGATGAAAAAGCTAGTGAAAGTGAAATCAGAGATTGCAGAAATTTCGAAGAATCCCCAAAGTTTGATTCTGGAGGCGCGTAGAGTTTTCCTTGACCAATTTGCTCCTGTTTACCATGTTAGGCGTTATGGCAGAGCATCGATGGTGGGAGGACGGTAATGGTTCAAAAATGATGCGCAGAGAATTAACCAACGCATCTCTGATATGTCAGTCCAGCGATAGAGGTAGAAACACTCAAGTATACAGCCCAGAGAATGAAACGCATGACAGAGAGGCAGCACTCAGATATGAGCAGCTCAGACACAGAATTATGGGCAGAGGTGCAGGACTGACGTGCACATAACAGGCCACAGAAACACAAGTGGCTCTGATACCATGTTAAACACACATGGACAGCACAAAAGATATGAAGGATAAATCATTCAATGCAATTTTTATTAACAATTGATTTACATTTATAGTACAATATCTCACTCTTGGGTTTCAGATCCCAAGGTCTCTTGGACTGCTTTTGTCCATTCGAATTCCACACTAACCCTTTAGGATTAGGTGTCCAACAGGATGCTTGACCATGCTTAACCATGGTTGAACATGCTTGACCATGGTTGACTAAACATGACCATATTTGACCACAGTTAACCATGGTTGACCATTGTTGACCATGGTTGATCATGGTTGACCATGGTCCACTGTGGTTAATCATAAAGAGTTTGACCATGGTCGACCATATTCAAGCATGGTTGACCATGGTTCATCATGGTTCATCATAGAGACATTCATTAACCATTATGACCAGGGTTGATGATGGTGGAGCATGCTTAACCATGAAAGATCATGGTTGAACATGGTTGAGTATGTATGATTTTATTCAAGCATGGTTGAGCATATTGGATCATGGTTCATCAAAGTTAATGATGGTTGATCATGGTTGACTAATTTTGTAATGTGATATTGAAACATTAGAAAAATTTCAATTTAATGTAACATTTTGACGTTGGGTAGATTTATGTACCACTCCAACATCACATGTTTGATTATGAATATTAATCAATAATATTAATAAGCAATTATGTTTGACTGAAGTTGAAGAATGTTGATTTTCAAACATACTCAAAAACTGTGGAACAAACACGTAGATTATAAAATTTGGATGACCATATTTCACATTATCGCATTGCGATGTTGGATAAATTACATTTTAATGCATGCGACAATAGTTGTGAGATTCTGACAATGTTTCTCATATTATAACATTGGAAATGTTTTACTATTAATTATGTATTATTTCTTTACTTAAATTAGTATTAATTGTTAATTAATTAATTAATATTAATATATTACTTTAATTTTTTTTGAAATGATGTTATTGTTATTGAACATTTTTAAATAAATGTTTAAATTAATATATCAATGTATTAGTTAATATTCTAAATAATTAAAATATATTATTTAACTATAACTTTTACTTAATAATTATTCTAATTGAACTATAATAATTAAAAAATTGTTTATTATTTATAAATAATTGATTTAAGATAATTTATTTATAATAATTAATAGTAAGTTTAATAATAATGTTAATATATTAATTAATATTAATATATTACTTTAGAGATGATTAAATTAATGTTTAATGTTATTAAATATTTTTAATTATAAATTATTTATATTGTAATTATAAAAAAAATACTATTATTAATATTATCTAAAAATTATTACTAATATTGTTATTTATAATATTATAAATTATTGTTATTTACTTTTAATAATATTAATATTTAACCATATTATTGTTTATTAATAGTTAATAATATTATTATTTATTGTTTATTAATATTTATATATATGTTATTTCAGTCTCTTCCATGTTTTTCACAGACTATTTCAATGTCGATTGGCTTGTGACATAAGCGGCCATTGCTAAATACTACCCAGTTTTAGTTTCATTTACACCGCAAGGAAGAAAAATCTCAACACACCGAAAGTAGGCATTAATGCGATGATCAGAGCCCATTATAAAATTAATCATTAGAAAGTTAATGTAATTTTCAAATTAACAACTGAACCAATTATTAATACAATTCATTTTAAGAATTTACAAAAAACTTTCTAAATATATTCATACTTATTAAATGATTTTTTGTCAACACTCTATGGCCACTGTTCTGTCTTGCATTTGAATAAACACATCCATACGATGGATTACTTCTTCCACCAATTTCATTTATTTGCCATCAAGAAAAAATAATCCATTTTCAGATGCTTGGAATTCCATTGTTGACCCTGAATAACATGCAGTATCCTCGAGGTGAGGCAATGGAGTTTGGAGGAGCTATTACTTCAGTAACATATACTCCTTTTACTCTTTTCGTGATTCTTGCTGCCAGCATGACCACTCTCTAATTCATGGAAGTCGAGTGAGTTGTGAAGGATGTAGCGTAAATGTTGAACTGTAACTGAATTTTGCTTGGAGGGTAATTTGAAACATAGAACCTAACCCTCAACCCTGAATTCTTTATCGTGAAGCATGGAATTTGTAGATATGATAGTAGGTTTATCTGGTCTCGAAGATAAATCATGTTGTTTTGAAATTTATGGACCAAAAATTTTCAATGTGATTTTTTCTGAAAATTTACTATTATTATTTATGATCGTAGATCTTAAAATCTGTTTTGTTTAAAATTATATGCTTATAGAAGAACCTCAAATTTGTTTAAAAATTATATGCTTATAGAATAACCTCAGTTAGAAACTGTGAAATAGCGGTATAGGCACTAAACAGTGGTAGCCTACAATCTGTCCGCCTTTGTGTCCATTGACAGAGTCAATTAACTGTCTTAAATTTGTTTCGTCTTAATTGTTATTGTTTTAAGTGGCTATTATCTTAAATATAATATTTTGTCTTAAAATAATTTTGTCTCAAACTGTCTTTTCTTAAATATAATATTTTCCCTTGAAAAATTTATCTTCAAATATTTTCATGTCTCTCAAACTATTGTCTTAAATTTTACATTTAATACAATTTAATTGATATTAAATTTTAAATAATTTTTGTGTTAAATATAAAGTTGTTTTAGAAAATTTATTTTAAATTTTTTTTTCCCAAACTATTTTCTGATAGAATTTTTATTTAATAGTATTTATTTTTCTTAAAATATTAAATTTTAATATAAAATAATTACAATAAGAAGTGAGATTTTATTTTTTCTAGGAATATGAAGATCAAGTAATTTAAATCTAGGATAATCGATAACATACATTGTTAAGAGAGGATTGTTCAGAGGATTCGAAAGGCAGCAGTACGGCTTCCACGGATAAGGACAAAACATTAAAATCATAGTGAAAAAGGAAAGAACATTAAAAATCATACTGAAATGGGAAAGTTTACTGGATAGTGAAAAAGGAAAGAAGATTAAAAGTCACTGAAATGGGAAAGTTTACCGGTTTCTAATTTCGTTTTTGCTTTCAACCACCTAAAGAGCTGAGAAAACAAGACAAGGAATAATCTATTACAGTGTGAAGAATTTGTGAGGTAATTTTAAAAGGAGTGAGTGATTTTCTAGGAGTTTATATATTTTTTAAATGTAATTGTGTTTATTATGATGAATATTATAGATAAATAAGTGTTTAAATTAGGAAAATATTTTAGATTTAAATTTTTAAAAACTGAGAAGTTTTTAGATAAAGAAATGAAAATTTCTAAGATGATTTTCTTTTCCAATTATTATTATTATTATTATTTTCTTTTTTCTCTTTTCTTTTTTAACGTATGGATAGGAATCCGAATTCGAATTAGTGTCGCAGTGTCTTATTTAACTTATTTATCCTCTAATATGAGGATCTCTCAATTGAATAGTGAGCAAACCTGCTACATTCATTAAATTCATTTTAGGACATCTAAATTTTACTGAAGAAGAATTATTTTTTTTCAGAGAAAAAAATATCATGTATTATATTAAGGCAATATAAAAACCGACATAAGATACAAAAAAGTGGTAAGAGAAGCCACGATCCAGGACATATGAGACATAGCAGAAAACAGATGTCCAAATAAGCTCCATATACGGAAGAACAGATACCTACATCATGGAGAAACAAGAGCATAAAACAAATACAAACACATTTACAACAGCAAAACAAAAAAAAAAAAAAACCGGGATAATCCTTGGAAAAAAATATGATAGGTTTGGGTAAAACCGGACTTTTCTTTGGAATCAAGAAGTTAACTATTACGGTTGATGGATAAAGTTAATAATTAATTTTTTATATTTTATTAAGTTAATAATTAATTTGAATTAATAATTAATCATGATCTCCGACTCCACCACCAGATATCTATTCGGAGGCTCAATTGGGTTCTAAGGAAAAGTCAGAAATCCCGTTTCCCCACAACAAAGCCGTAGCCTGTGCTTTAGAGTGGAGATTAATTTTGCGAAAATTTATAGTGTATATAATACAAGTAGATTTTTTTCTATACTTTAAATAATAAAAAATATTTCATTATATTAAATGGAAGTTATTAAAAATATGAATAATTGAATAATATAGTGTTATTATCAGTACTTAAAACTGTGTACATTCATAATAATTGAAAATTTATCTATAAACTTTTCCCATTTCAAAACCAGTATTAAATTTAGTTATATATTTACAAATAAATTATAAATTAACAAAAAAAAAACTAAATTTAGAAATAAATTATAAGCAAACAAAAAAACTTGCTTTATCTGGTTAAAAGAATTGGAAAATATAACATAAGTAAATATTTCCAACCAATCATATATCTTTCATAAATTAGACGAGCCTTTCATGGTGTGGTTGTTACATCTTTTGGAGATTTTTCAGAAATTTAAACAAAATCTTATTATTAAAATCACAAACTAAATTTAATCAATGAATTTTAAAAAATTCAAATATATATATATTTAATTAAATTTATTTAATAACTCATTTTAAAAAACAAAAAATAATATTTAATCGAAAAAATATTTTACCAAATTCTAAATAAAAACTCCAAACATAAAAATAATTAAACAATACTTTGTCACTCCTCGTTTAATTTAATTTTTACCTAAAAATTTGTACACTCTATTCCTATCAAATTTGTAAAAGTCACAAATTTAATGTATAAACTTTATTCCTATCAAATTTGTAAAAGTCACAAATTTAATCTATAAACTTTAGACCATTAAAATACTTGAAAAAGTGATATATATATATATATATATATATAACCAGAAACTTATTTCAACAAATTCTTAAAAAAAAAAGTTCTTTAAAAAATAATAATTAAACCATGCTTGGTCACTGTCCGTTTAATTCGTTTACAACCTGAAAGTTTGTATACTTATATTCACGTCACATCAAATTTGTCAATTTCTGTTTAAGCAGGTACGGTCGTTTTCATTCGCCCACGATATGATACCTGTATTTGGGCCAAATTTGTGGAGCTGTGTGTAATGTTTGTGATAGATTTTTATGTTCTGTTTGTAATTCTTTTGTACGGGGTATCTATTTCCTTGTTTTGTCGCAATATGTGACATTGATCTTTAAATGGGACATTATTATTGACGATGGTGTTAAATTGGACATTATTGTTGAATATGGATTTATTCAACGAACTACCAAGGTGATTATCCTGATGCAGAAACATAACCACACCATACATGCACTTGCAAAATTGACCGAGGAAAATTGGCAACCACGTGCATTGTGGTGTTAAATGGGTGGAAAACACTACAAATTAATACAAGGTTATTATATGTGTGTGTCAAAAATGCCGGAAAATATTAGATTGATGTAATTATTTTTTTTTCCGAAGGTGGTAAAACCTATCAACTCAGGTGTCAAACCAACAGTGAGGACAGCCATCTCTGGCTGCTATCCGCGAATGCTGGGTTTGACTCATCACTGTTAAATAGGAAAACCACGCCACCTGGCATAACCCTGCTGGTGGTCCGTAATCGGGAGCAGGCTCTCACTCCTGCCAGATGCCTCTGGGTCTTGGGCCGTTAACCTGTTTCCTTACGTCCGAGGAAGACGAGCTCTTAGCCATACTCCAGGCCGAAGATTGATGTAATTATTATTACACGTGGGGTTTATGGTATATGTTAATCAATATGTTTTTAATTGTGCTTTAAATATGTTTTCACAAATTTATATTAATTATTTAATGTTTTATATTTCTCAGTTTTTAATGGAATGTTATGTGATGGGTAAATTAATTAGAAATTAGAGTTTATTATTATTATTATTAAAAATAATATCAAAATCCAAATTTTAATATATCATACAAATAAAAAAACATTTATTAAATGTTTTAAATACTTGATTATTTAACATATTATTATAGTTTCTTCAATTAGAAAATAATTTCTCTCATCCTATATTTAAATTATTATTAATGATTGGTTAAAATAGTGGAAAATTTGCATAAATTATGTTATTTAGCTTTTTAGATGTTAAAATGGAAAAAAATATTGATTTTTTTTTTAGAAAATAAATAATTTCAGTATAAAGTGTATATTTTATTATTTCTTTTTTAATAAAATTATTGAATTAATTTTTTTTGAAAATTATTCTTAATTTTATTTGTATACATAAAAAAATATATAAAAATATAACCACACAAACATATACTTGACAAAATAACATATGAAAAATTGGCTGCATATATATATATATATATATAAAATTGGGGAAGAACACCACAAATTAACACCATATTTAGAGTATTATACTTAAAATTAAAATGATGAAAAATATTAAAAATAATAATAAAACTATATAGGTGATTTATTATATATATTGAATTTTTATACCTAGATATTTTACAATTCAACATGAGAGAGATTCAATCCAAAGTTACATTTAAAATTAAAATAATAATTACATTAATAAATTAAAAAAATAATCCAACATAAAAATGATTCAATACAAAGTTACATTTAAAATTAAAATAATAATTACATTAACCAATAAAAAAATATTAATATTAAACGTAAATAAATACTTCAATTTCAACTTGAACTTTACATCGGGTCCAGTCCGCCGTCCTGCTTGGAGGAATGATTAATTGGCTCCATAATGCCATGGGATTGTTAAATCGTAAAACAGATGTTGCGTGTTGGAGCACGATCAGTGGACAGCGCCAGAGAGTCTGCCAGAAAGCCTACGTCAGTCTATGACTATGCATGCAATAACCCCATTATTATTGTTCAATTTATTTGGATTGTGGATGCAAGAGAATATGTCCCTGTTATATATGGAATTTTGGGATATTCCTGAAATTTACAATTAGGATAAGAATACCTATGATTATACAACATTTGATATTATAATATGTGTAATATAAATTCTTAGATTTTAAAATAATTTAAATCAAAATGTAATTGTTTATATATCAATAACTGCAGTGTACCAGTCCGACCTGGAGTATGCCGTAAAACTGCTTCTGCTTGGCTAAGAGCTCGTCTTCCTCGGACGTAAGGAAACAGGTTAACGGCCCAAGACCCAGAGGCATCTGGCAGGAGTGAAAGCCTGCTCCCTTACGGACCACCAGCGGGTTATTACAGGTGGCGTGGTTTTCCTTGATAACAGTGATGAGTCAAACCGACATTCGCGGATAGCAGCCAGAGATGGCTGTCCTCACTGTTGGTTTGACACCTGAGTTTGATAGGTTTTGCCACCTTCGGAAAAAAAAAAATTGCAGTGTACCAGTGTCCATGTTGACTGATTCAGTAGCACTATTATAGGTTATGACTTTATTGAGTGCAGGGTGGATAATCCACACTCTAAAGATACACAACATAAAATTATGGAAATTTCGAACTTTCAAAATTTCACGGTGAACTCACAATTTTAATTTTATAATTTTTTTTTCATAAATTTTAGATCACTGAAATAAAAATTATATTATTTTGAATTGATCAAGCATGGAGAGGAATGAAACTTTTCCAACTGCAATTTTTTTAGAACTTTGAAGGAGATCAAATTTTTGGTGCAAACTTCTTTTTTGAGTGAAAAACTTGAAGAAATGTTTGCACCTCTAGAGATTTTGTTTTTTTCAAAGCTTGATAAATCCAGAATTAAGATGAATCTAACCTCATTTAATTATTAATTATTAATAATTTTATATAATAATTTATTATTATTATTATTATTTATTAATAATTATATATAATACTTTATTTTAATTTTAAATAATTTGACCCAACTCATGTGATTAAAAATATTGTTATATGGTAAGTATTAAAGTATTATTGTAAGTATTAAAGTTTTTATGTGCTTAATAATTAAATTTAAATATGGTCACAAACCATTATTTTAATTTATAAGATAATATGTTCTTAACTTATAGTTACTTATATGTCATATATTTTAATGTGATATGCATATTATTATCTTATTTTATAGCAAAATCACAATATAACAAATTGAATTTCATTATTTTTATTACTTTCAATTTTTCTAGGGATACTACAACATCTCCCTTATACTAGGTTCTATATTACTTTTAACTTGTTATTAAATGTTTACAAAGGAAGTGTCTACCAAGCGGAGGAATTGCACCCAAAACCTTGAAGTTTGACAGCTATAACCTAGATTTACAAACACCCCTCCGTGATTTTATCAAAATTTTGTTAGAATTTGCATGATTTTCAGGGCAAAAAAATAGTCTTGCTAGACTACTGTGTTTAGGGAAGTGTAGGGAAGTGTCTATGGGTGCAGAGGAATTTCTCGGATGACCAAAAATGGTTGGAATATAGCAAAAAAAAAAAATCAAAAAATCTTGTGCCACTAGTGTTTGAATCATGTTTTTGATGGTGGAAATAGATTCAACACCATCAAAAACCTTTGGGGCATCCAAAATCTTAAGTTTGACAGATGATGTACAAAAACCCTGCAAGATTAGACTAGGATGTTTACAAATCCTTTACATTTTATAAATTCAACATATTAAGTCAACATGTAAAAATTTCGACAATTTTTCTTACATTACACTTACACATCTACCCTATATTGGGGTCACCGCCACAATAATTTCACAGAGTTCAACAAAAAAATGTCATAAAATTAAATTATGAAATATATATTTATAAATGGTATTGACACTTGATATTGTATCAAAATTAATAATATCCATGGTAAAATAGGGGTGAATATTGTAAGTATTAAGTTTTTAAGTGGTTATTAATTAAATTTAAATGTGGTTACAAAATTATTATTTCAATTTATATGGCAAAATGGATCGCAATTTAGCTATTTTTTATATCTTATATATATTAATGTGATAAATGGTTTAGATATATCTCAAAAGTGATAATAATTTTTTCTTTTAGATTTAATTAAAAAAATATTATAAATTAAATTCAAATAAAATATTAATAAAATATTTTGATCATGAAATGAGAAATGATATTGTAACAATGCCTATTTACAACTAATAACATTTATGGTAAAGTTGACAATTAAAAATATTATTATATGGAATTTTTATTGTATGTATTACATTTTTTATGCATTTATTAATTAAATTTAAATAAAATTATAGAATCATTATTTTAATTTATAATGTAATAAGGGTGTTTAAATTATTGTTAATACTTATATGTTATATATTTTAATGTGATATATATATATATATATATATATAAAATATGGAGTAGTCTAATTTATATATTTTAAATTATTTATGCATTCAAAAATGTATTTTGAATAATAAAAAATCTTGAAAATATATTTTCAGATTGAAAAAGCTATTTCATCTATAAGTTACACTACTCCTATATATTACTAAAACCTCTCCCTTACTCTATAGTTCTTAAAATCCCCTAACTCAAATTTTTAAAAATTTCTATCTACTAAACCATTTCCTCTATAAAATAGAGTACACCTTATATATATATATATTTGTATGCATATTGACCATTTTTATAATACTATTATACTTTCTGATTCTACTACCTAAAAATATACAGATCGAAATTATGTAATTTCAAAATTTAATTATTTAATTACAATTTTTTTCCATGAATTTATGGAGTTTCCACTTCAATTTTGGAACTAATTTTTTCATCGATTGAAGAGGTTTCGAATCGATTAAGATTTTCCAAATGTTCATTGTTTCACATTGTTAAATCCTGACAAAGACTTAGATTTTGCCCATAACTTAGGTTTTGGTTAAATATAGTCAAAGAAAAGTTGCAGTGCTTTCCAATTCCTTGAATTTTTGTATCGAACCTCGAATTTTTATATTGAAGAACGAAGAAACTCAAAAACAAAACATTCCCAGTAACCCATATAATATAGTCGCGCCATATTGCAGAACGAAGAATCTCAAAAGGCAAAACCTTCACAGTAAACTGAGAAGCTTCCATGCTAGAACCTCACATAAGTAAACGAAAAAAATTCCCTTGGGAGCACAACATTTGCATCAAGGAAAAAACCGCTAAGACTCCATGGGACGCGGAAGGACGGTGCAGAAAAACACTGTTTTATATATGAAAAGTTCATATTGCATAATGCATCATCTCTGCCTAGCACTAAACTGAAATTGCAGAACGAAGAATCTCAAAAGGCAAAACCTTCACAGTAAAC
Organism: Pinus tabuliformis; assembly: GCA_031772625.1. Taxonomy (NCBI): domain Eukaryota; kingdom Viridiplantae; phylum Streptophyta; class Pinopsida; order Pinales; family Pinaceae; genus Pinus; species Pinus tabuliformis. The sequence goes on along the minus strand of CM062818.1, from coordinate 615,601,076 downwards.
TGAGAAGCTTCCATGCTAGAACCTCACATAAGTAAACGAAAAAAATTCCCTAGGGAGCACAACATTTTGCATCAAGGAAAAAACCGCTAAGACTCCATGGGACGCGGAAGGACGGTGCAGAAAAACACTGTTTTATATATGAAAAGTTCATATTGCATAATGCATCATCTCTGCCTAGCACTAAACTGAAATTAAGAATTAAGAAAATGCAACGTAACGTATTCAACACAGACACATATTTCTAGTGAATCACATACCTTTCATAAGTTGTACCCCGCGCTGCCGTAGTCTAACGGTTATAAATTTTGGACGTTTTACTGGAATTTGACCAAACTCTTAATATTAAAATTACAAATTTAATTTGTGAACGTTGAGTGATTCAAGTTCTTAACCTATTCCAAGGTTTCAAAGGCTAAACATTCACTCGTTAATCAGAGGCTAGAATGATTCCAGGTGTGGGAAATTCTCGAGATTAATTTTTAATGTAAGTATATATTGTATTAAAAGTGTTTCAAGAAGTTTTTAGAATGTTATTTTTGTTTATATATATATTGTAAGTTTGGGAGAAATTCACTTTCATATAAATAAAGTTAAAACTATAGTTAAGACGTTCACTGACCTCAACCTACTTATTAGGAAATCATCTACAACCTAAATAGGTACAGTATACATAACTAATCAACATATACATCATAGAAAATTAAACAAAAACAAGAAATGACATATCTAAGAAAATTACATGACTCCATAGGAGTTGGGTACTTTGCAGTGGAAGTTTAATTCAAACCAAGACACAGAATGTGATTTTCAATGCGGCCACGATGAACATTTATCTGTTGAATTTGGAATTGGATGAGTTGAAATTATTTTTGAATTTGCTGAAAACCTGGATTAGATTTGACAGAGCCTATTGGAGAGGTCATGATAGCTCTGGCCACAATACTTTTCATAATCTAATAGAGATGGATAGTTTGTTTATATTGTGTGGTGTGGCCTCTGGTATGTCCCGGGTTAGGGATTAAGTCATGCCAGTCTTTTATATGAACTTCTACTTCTACCCGTTGATTCAATTCAACTTCCCATGTTGAAATCAATTTTTTAACTTGGGTCAGAGTCCCTGTATGATAGGCCTAGGATGCGTCCCTGAAGATTTGAGTGTGAGTTTTATGACCACCTTCTCTGTTGCCGGTCTGAGGATGGACCAATGCCTCCTCGTTTCGCCGACTGTCGACTGCAGCCTTGGCCACCTCTTTCGGAAGAACTCACGTCGCGGGATGGATGAGCCATATGATTTTTCATCCAAATAATAGAGCCACAAGCTATTGACCAAACAAAACAAACCATGATCCATAACCAAATTGTTTTCTCGCAGTCACGGTACTTATAAAGATTTTGAAGACTTGACACAATAGCATAGCATGAAAGCAAGATGCAGAATTTGTTAGGCTTGAGCCTTTCAAAGAAACTAAGGATCAAATGGAACAACCACCATTGACGCACAGTATTGTATTTCAGCTCCCCAAGCCCAAGTGACTTGATATACAGAGATAAGATAAGGTAAGCCTACTAACTCAGGAAGAAGACTCAAAGACCAACTGCCCGAGCCCAATTTCAGTAAAATCCACACCATAAATGCAATAACTCAAATGTAGGGAATTTAGACTCATTTCCCTGCTCAAGGCCAATAATTCAATAATCTAACCAACATCGACGAACATATGCTTATCCACGAAAAGACTCCAAACAAGAGATTGAGAATACATTACCATTCGAGACAGAAGAATGCCAAAGAAGGTAGATACATGCATAGAAAAAATAGAGATTACATAAGACAAGACCGCATAAACTTTCCAATTTTCCAAACATTGATTCCCATTCCTCACAAGTATCATATTGCAGAGATTGTCATTTAGGTTTCGAGTGAAACTAGAAAAGTATGCAGACTGCGATCAGAGAGGGGTAATAAAGAGAAGTACATACCCAACAGAGGAAGCCATGAACCTGAGAGGACCAATTGCATCCAAGAAGAAGACCCGCTTGGCCTTCCTTGCAAACAAGAATACGCTTATTGAGAGCCTTCACTCTCCACCAAGAACCAAAACCCAACACAAAACAAATAGTTGCTTGGGTCGATGAGCCCTTACCACCTGGAGATTAAGAGCCCACACTTCCCATGCATGCTGCCACCCCATAATTTTTTTTATATATTTAAAAATAGATTTTAAATAACAAAAATAAATTGAAGTTAAAATTTGTTTTATAGATTTTAACTAAAAACTTTAATAAAATTTAAGTTTGACTATTTGTATTGATATAAAATCTAAAATGGATAGAAATCACAAATTTAATCTATGAACTTTGTTAAATTCAAGGGTTTTTGAGTTTTTTTTTTTTACAGTGCTGAATTTATTTATATATTTAAAAATATATTTTAAACAACAAAATAAAATAAAATAAAATAATATGATTTAGCAAATTTAAAAATTGTAATTTATTTAATATATATCCATATTTTTCAGCAAATCACACTTTTTTCATAAATTACTCCTATAGTCCATAATCCAATTGTTATAAGTTTTTGAGATTTTTAAGAAATTTATCAAAATCGTGTCATTAGAATCACAAATTTAAATTATAAACTTTGGAAAATTCTAAATGCTTCAGGTTTTTAATAGTATTAAATTTATTGATATATTTAAAAATAAATTTTAAATAAAAAAAAAACAAAATTTTATTAAAAATGGTTTAACTAAATGGTAATCCAAAACTCTAAAAATAAAAATAATTAAACAATGCTTTGTCACAATCAGTGTATTTTTTTTAAATTAAAATTTTGTATAATTGTATTTGTGTCAAATGTGTGGGAATCACACCTTTAATCTGTAAATTTTATCAATTAAGATACTACTGTTTTTTTTTTTTTTTAATTGCTAAATTGAGCCAAATTCGAAGAAAAACCTCAAAAATAAGAATAATTAAATAATCCTTTGTCACTGTCCGTTTAATTCGTTTTCTACTTTAAACTTGGTATACTTGTATCCGTGTCAGATTTGTCACCTTCCGTTTAAGCAGGTACGCTCCTTTTCATTCGTTTACGACATTGTACTTGAATTTTTGTCAAATTTGTGGCGCTGTGTTAATGTTTGTGATAGTTGTGTTTATGTTAAATCTGTTTGTGATATAGAAATTTCTATCTTGTTTTACCGCAATATGTGACATTGATTCTTTTGGACATTAGTGTTCTCTGGTTGTATTGAACAAAGTAGCAAGGGATATCAATCATTGATGCCGAAACATAACCACCCGATACATGCACTTCACGAAGGAGCGGCATGGAAATTGACTATCGCATCTTATTTGTGGTGTTAAATTGATAGAGAACACCACCAATTAACACTATGCCTAGGTTATTACATGTGGAGGTCAAATTGGTGGAAAATATTGGGAATAATGTTATTGTTATTAGACCTGTGTGGTTTATATATTAATCATATTGTGGAGGTCAAATTGGTGGAAAATATTGGGAATAATGTTATTGTTATTAGACCTGTGTGGTTTATATATTAATCATATTGTGGAGGTCAAATTGGTGGAAAATATTGGGAATAATGTTATTGTTATTAGACATGTGTGGTTTATATATTAATCTTATTGTGGAGGTCAAATTAGTGGAAAATATTGGGAATAATGTTATTGTTATTAGACATGTGTGGTTTATATATTAATCAGTATATCCTATCCTGGTGAGTTAAATGTATTTTTGACGAATTTGTATTAACTATTTAAAGTTTTATATTTATAAGTATTTAAAGTTGTATATTTATAAGTTTTTTACAATATTATGAAATTGGTTCATTAATTAGCCACAGAATATTGGTTTTTTTTTTTTCGATTATGGTAATTTTTATTGTATTAATAAAATAAAATAAAATTTAAACTTTAATATATCGTTAAAATAAAAAATTATTTATATGTATAAATAAATAAATAATTTAGTAATTTTTTTTTCAATATTTAAATTATTGTATCTGAAGTTAAAATAATAAGATTTTTTTACAGACTAATTTTATAATTTTATTTATTTATTTAATTTTTTATTTAAAAAATCTTAATTTTATTTATAAAAAATAAATAAATAATTTATAATAAATAAATAAATAATTTAATATTTTTTTTTAATATTTAAATTATTGTATCTGAAGTAAAATTTTATAGACGCATTTTATAAATTTATTTGTTTATTTAAAAAATCATAATTTTATCTATATAAAAAAAAGCAGAAATATGCCCACACAATTAATGCACTTGACAATGTATTGGAAAATTGACAAGCACATATATCTTGTGTTAAATTGGTGAAAAACCCCACACATTACACTATCGTTAGGATATTACATGTAAGGTTAAAATAAGAAAAATATTACCATTATTATTATTTATTATTTTGTATTATTTTGGGTTAAATTGTGTTTTCATGATTTATATTAACCATGTTAAGATATTTATCGTGTTTTTGTTTGACAATGTTATTTGATAGACTAATATTTTTTATTTTTCTAATTTTATTTTAGTAAAATAATACGAAAAGGAAATTTTAATATATCACAAAATAAAAAAAGTATTTAGCAAATGTTAAACAATAGATACATATTTAATTATTTAATATATTATATTTATATTTTCAATTAATATACATTTTTTTCATTTTATAATTAAATCAAAATTTCATATCTCAATTAAAATTAAAATAAATAAATAAATAAATAAATATAAATATATATATATATATATATATATATATATATATATATATATATATATAAAAGTTATGGTTTAAATGTCTCTACCATTTCGAAAAAGTTACACCCACTTTATTTAATTGTTGTTGTTTATTTTGTTTCACATTTAACTATTTTTTTAAGCAAATTTATATTTCTAGATTCTTTTAGTTTGCCCTTTACATATAAGAACATAATTATTTGTTTCTATAAATGTAAGAACATAATTATTTGTTTCTACAAATATTCTCATGTTCATAGAAAATATAGGTACTCTCTACTCTTTCTTCAACTATCCATTTCCCCATGTCTAATATCAAACCCTCTTTCGAAAGTTTATTTGCTTCAATATTTTGTTCCCTATATATGTGCCAAAAGGAGAGGAATTGGAATAGTACTTTCAATCTTTGTGTTTCATCAAGTATAAGCTAGAGTAACAAGTTTTCCAGTTCATCCTTAGTGACAATGTAATTTTATTGTACATCCTTCATTTAATATGGGTTTTTTCTTATTTATATACCGCTTTTATTTTTCATTTTTTAATATTTTGTGGCATTATTTTGAGCACTTAAGTGTTGAACACTCATCAAGTGCGTTAATTGAAGATAATGATTTTTATGGCTTGGATTATGAGCATAAAAAATTTCAAGTTTTTGAATTTCAACTCATGTTTATGTCTTATCCGCACATTCTTTCTTCTACAATGAATATTTCACCAGCTTTAGCACTTGAGAGTGTGTCATTCCAATCATTCCAGCGATCTTGCCCATCTGAAAATATTTTGAGATATTCATTAGATTTTTATTATGACTTTGATGGCTCATTTGAAAATTGTTTAGAAAAATCAATTAGAAAGGATTTTTTTGAAAATGCTTTTTCTCTGGTACATAATATTAACATTTTTCTACAAGCCACAACATTTAAAGGTACATTATTTGAGCTTGACCTATTGTCATCTATTTCTTTGAATCTTCTCCAATATTTAGCAGATATTCATCCAATTTTTTGTGATATGATCCAATCGGAATATGGTTGGAGAATTCGGTTAAAGTGAAGTTTCTTATAGATAAATTTATTTTGATGAACTTATCAGAGCTAGATGTATATAATAGGTTAAAATTTTATTTTAATACTTTAGTAATAAATTTATTTCTACTACTAATTTCGAATGGACATATCACTACAAAATAAAAGAATATGACTTGGTCCATTGGAAATATGATTTCACTTAGGCATAGTTGTTCTTTCAAGGTAGAGTACGAGTAGCTTAATTTAACAGGTTTGATTTTCTTTTATTTTCTAAAATAGTGTAGTTGTGGAATAATCAAGGGAAAATAATTTTAGAAAGTCCACCTTAACTTTTGGGAAAAGGTTGGAAAATAATGAAAAGTATACTTATGAAACTTTTCTTTTCTCAAAGAATCTGTTTCTTACAATATTAATGTAGAAATTTTATCAAATTACTTGTTATAAAACCATCTCCTTTATACGTGGCTCTCTTTTGTAGGCTTGATAATTGCTTTACTTTAGGTTCAATAAATATGGTGATCATAGACATATGTGAACTTTGATAAAGATGCAACTTCTTCATGCTCTTTAATCTTGATCATGAAAAGAGGTTACTTCTTTAAAACATGAAATTTGGAGAAAATCGATATCTCTAAGGTAAACCATAATGTGATTCTCCAAGGTACAATTTTGCATAAGTTTACTTTCAACTTCTAGTAATTTTCATTTTTATTTTATTTTTCATCTTTATTTAGTATTTTATGATTTGAGCTTTGGTTTCATAGATTTTCATTGGTTTATATAAAGGTTTGATGCTATTGTTAGTTTAGATTATAAATATCTTAGTTTACTTTGCATGCTTTCAAGTTAGGCAAAGTAGTTGTGATGATGCTTAAGTTTCAAACGAGTTACATAAGGGAGTCTTTGTACCTTTATCTTTTTTTCATTCAACATCTGATTCATTTTATTTTCAAAACTTATTGTATATCTTATCTTTAACATATGATCATTAGGGTTTAACTTCAAAGAAAGATATTTCCAAGGCAAGGGACATATTTATGAGACTTCATCTTTTACTCATAATTGCTCCTTAAAGTTAGGATTTTCTTTTGAATATAAGGTTTAATTTATTTCATACCATTCACAACATAACCAATTTTGATATCAACATAAATGAAAAAACCCATATTAACTTTACACTCTTTCATTATGTTAAGATATATTTTCATATATTGCCTTGTTTGTATTTTCATGTTTTGATGACTAATATATTACCTTTCTTTCATGTTTGTATTCTTCATTTCTTATGTAGTTTGAAAATGTTCATTATTCCTACTTCAGTTTTGGTTTTTGAAACATAAGCCTAGTCTTACGTTTGCACTCTTTGCAGTCATTTGATTTCACTTGTTTTTCTTTTGATTGGATTTTGTGATATTTTCAAAATCTATATAGAAATCATTTCATATACAATAGAAAATGGTGGTTATGGGTAATCCATACTCTATCATTAGATTGAGTGTTTATTTATCCAAAATATCATCCTTTTGAACTGTGATTCTCCCCTACATTTTCCCATATTCTTTGTTGGAACACTTAAATTTGTTCTAAACAATATGGTTCACATTTTTAAAAGAAAGAATATACTCTAGTATATTCCCTAAATCCCTCCCTTTTCCTTCCACATTTGAACAAAATTTAAATTGTTATATGTAGGTAAGTCTCATGGAATTATAATGTTTAACAATTATAACATCTATGTTCTCTAAATAGAGATACCTCTCATACCACCCCGCTTTCTGCACCTAATTGCTAAATGAAGTTTTCCAACTAAGCAAATCAAAATAGGGGCACACAAGAGAGTTGATCACCAAAATGTGTGTAAAGTACAAGTAAACCCATTGGGGCTATGGATGCTTGCTGACAGTGAGGTTATGCTTGTATTGTACTGAGAAATAATTTTTGGGGATATGGACACTCACAGACAATGAAATAATGTCAGGAAAAAGGGATAACTTTACATTCAATAATTGTATATTATTCTTAAAATTGTCTAACCTCGCCTCTTCTATCCATTAGTAGAAATAAAGTATTAAAATGAATATTTACCTATGTTTGAATTCACAAATCCTAGACTAAGTTGATGTTGAGTACTTATATTTTGGAACTCATATTACTTAATCTATTTTATATAGATTTTATATGGGACCCCTAGGTAATGGTGTCATATCTGAGGATTGTGAAAAACTAATCCTTTCAATTTTTTATAAATTTAAGTTCTATTATTTATAAATTAGAGATAACTATTTCATCCCGTGTGTTTCCAATTGTTGAGATCTCAACACCTCTTAATTATTCCAAAATTATGGTGGGCCTCCATATAAATTTTTCTAATATCATTCTTAAATTTTTCGGTTTGTTTTATTTTTAGTAATTTTGGATTTCCTTTTTAATTTTATTTTTGATGGCTCGAGTTCTTTCGATTCTTTGCTAGCTTTCCGACATTTTTTTTGGCCTAATTTTAACTTGCGATTTCAAAGTTATGATTGGTTAAAATTGATTCTTTTCATCACCTCACCATCCACACACACACACACACACACACACATATATATATATATATATATATATATATATATATATATATATATATATATATATATAGCATTAGTATTAATTAACACTAATAAATTGTATATATTAATACAATTATATTTAAAAGTAATTTTAATAATTATTTAATAATTAATTTTGTTTAATTAATTTTTAAAAAATTGTATTTAAAATGTGTATTGTAAATAAAATTAATGTTAGGGTATTCTGACACATAGGAAATAATTGAAAGTACAACTTGGTCTAGTGTATAGTTAGGTAAAGTGTTTTTCTTTAGTATGTACTTTTTGTAACCTACAATCCGACGGCCATGATATGTTCTAGACATGACGTAATCCAACGGTTCATTCTCTCCTCGGTATTACCAACACTTGATCCGTGTCTTAACACTTGATTGGTCCATGTTCTATATTTAAATACCATGGAGGGTCATTTGTTAGGTTACCATTCATGAGAGAAACTTATGTAATTTTTATTTCTTTTACATTAATAAATTGTCTGAAGTGGTCACGTTGGCTCATGCCGCAAATAGTTTCCCTCTTTGAGGGTTTTAACCATGTCAAGGATACTGGTGTACTGATCTGTGATCTGTTTGTGATTGGTGTCCTTTGGTTTTCTATCTAAGGAACTTACCCTATAAATTCCTACATGGTATCATAGTTATTCAAGGGTTGCATCCCTTGTTGATCCAAATCCGAAGTTGGTACAACGACATCTGACTGTCGTTTCCTAGATCTATTGTTTTTTACTGCTTTCAGGCCAAGAGAACTGTTCTATTGTATTTGGAGCATATGTTCATGTGAGGAACCCATTTTGTTTCATGTGAAAAGGTTTCCAGTATCCCTAGCTACGTCATTTTTATGATCTTGAGGTATACAATTTTTATTTGCAATTTTAGTTATTTATCTCTCTGTTTATTTTTGTTTATTTACCTCTCTATTTTTAATTACCAGATCTATACCTTTCATTTCTACAAATGCTCTTTGCGCCATGAATCTGTATGATCTAGGCAAACCAGAAACAGAAAGTAAGGATTTTTCTCATGCGTATGCTCTTTTCCGCCACACCTTAGTGTGATGTCGGAAAATCAGAAATATTGAGAAAAATATTTAGTTTTCGATCAAATCTAACTTTAAGCCATAAGGCTTGGATTACTTTGCTTGTTAGTTTTTGGGTTGTGTGGTTTTTTTTGTTTTGTAGGAGAAAAATGGGTTTTTCAAGTAAGAATGCACTCTAAAGCTTCAGTGAGCAAAAAAAAAAAAAACTTCCACTTTTACAAAAATTACTAACCTTTTAAACTAGCTCACTTGGTCCAAAGTTACTTTATGATAATAGAGGTCTTGGGTTCAAGTATCTCTTTTTGTTCAGTTATTTTTTCAAAAATACATGTAACTTATGTTTTAAAGTTACTTTATGTAAAAGTGTTCTCACCCATTATAAAAAGTGAGTCACTTATAATTCTAAAGTCTCTTTATCTTTTATTTAAGTTGCAATTTAGTGGATAGTTCATAAAGTACCATTGTGAAAGTGACTTTCACTTATTTATAAAAGTGGGTCACGTAAAGTAATCTTTTTTTAAAGTGAGCTAATTAGATTAAGTTTGGAAAGGGGGGTTGCCAGAGGAGGGGGAATTTTTCTTTAATATAACATTATAATTCACTTCCCAACATTCACATAGTTCGTCGGCATCTTCAACAACGTTTCTTTAAAAAGCCATAACGTTTTCATCCAGAATCCGTTTTCAGAGCCATTTTTTTTAATTCGCCTAATTTTTCCAGATCTTTCCATTGGAACACTTAGTTTCAACATCTAAAGCTTTAGTTTTAAAATGGAAATTCCATGCCTAGTTATTCTTAATAGCACCAACTACTTCCAATGGCTATACTACATTGTGGATTTACTTAGATGTAAAGCTCTTTATAAAATAACCTCAAGCCAAGAGTCTAATCCTAAAGATGAAGATAAGTAAGACAAATGGGAAAATAAGAAAGATCAAGCACGTGGGTTGATAGGAATGTCTATTTATCTAGACCTTAGATTCCATATCACAGAAATTGATACCCCTGATGAAGCAAAGAGACAAATCAATAAAGTTTTTGGAATTAAAATCAAATTAGAGCCCATCAACTCGCAAATGGGTTTCTTACGTTGGACCCCAATAATTTTTCTTCCATTGAAGATTTTTTTTCCAAGTTCAAGACCCTTAGACTTCTCTTGGAAGGTGTTAAGGTCGAGAAAGAAGATGATAGCCTTATCTATTCCATTCTTACTAAGTTAGGACCAGCCTACTATGTGTTTGTTTCCACCTTCCATTCTACTAGAGAAGCCTTTATTTCTCAAGGAAAATCTTACAAGTCCCCCTCTTTTGATGCCTTTTGTGATTCTTTAATAAGAGAACAAGAAAAAATCTTACATCTTGGTCTTATTAATACTAGAAATTCTTCTAATAAAGCCTTAGCAGCCCAACAACAACCAAATTCAAAGAAACCTAAGAAACAACATCCTCAGAAGAATGGTCATAAACCAAATAAGGGTCTTTAGCAATTTCAATCTCAAAATGAAAATTCAATTCAACAAAATGATAAGGCAAATAAAAACAAAAGGAAGAAGACTGATAGAGATTGCAACTTTGGCAATGGTGATGGCCACTTAGAATCCAAATTCTTTAAGAAGATGGAAGCCTTGGAAGCAACCATGAAGAAGCATAACATCCATTTGGAGCACTCTTCAACTTCAACTTCATCTTCAGGAATAACACTCTCAGCATGTGGTTGCCATGCATCTCGATCTGGTCATGCACTAAATGGATCTTCTTCTTCTCACTCTCATGAGTGGTTCATTGATTCTTGAGCCTCTTATCACATGGCAAAAAACAAAGCCATGTTTTCTTCTTTAAATGATTGTAACACCAAAACTATTTATGTTGGTGATGATAGATCTCTTAGTGTTGTAGGGATTGGAACTATTCATCTAGAAAATGGTTAATTTAGTGATGTATTATGTGTTCCTACCTTATCCTGCAACCTTCTATCTGTATATCAGATAACTCATTCAAGTGAAGGTAAAACTGTTGAATTTTCACCTCATGATGTTGTAATTAAGGACCTAAGACATCCTAGACAGGTTTTAACTACTAGCATTGCTGATGATTCTACAAGGTTGTATAAGTTTAACAACTTTGGGTCATCAAATCTTCCCTTGGTATTTGTTTCTCATAATGATAAAGTGAGGAAACTTTGGCATGAGCGATTTGGTGACTTAAACTATCGCTCCCTTCAAAACCTATGTAAAGAAAATATGGTGACAGGTGTTCCTATGGTATCTTGCAGAAATGGTGTTTGTTCTGGATGTGTACTCAAAAAACATCATCGAGATAGTTTTGAAAAACGTGCCTCTTGGCATGCCTCAACCCCTTTACAGCTTGTGGATAGTGATTTACGTGGTCCACTTCCAGTTGTGTCATTCTCTCGCTACAAGTATTTCTTAACTTTCATTGATGATTTCTCTAGATGAACTTGGGTATACTTCTTAAAACTCAAGAGTGAAGTCTTTAACATGTTCTTGGCCTTTAAGGTCCTTGTTGAGGAACAATCTGGACAACAAATTCTTAAGTTAAGATCTGATAATGGTGAATAATATGTTCACACTAAATTCATTAACTTTTGCACTGAGCATGGAATTCAATTGCAACATACTCTTCCATATACTCCATAGTAAAAAGGTGAAGAATCGCACCTTAAAGGAAATGGCTAATTGTATGCTTCAATCTAAAGGACTTAGCCTTAATTTTTGGGTGGAAGCAATTAACTGTGAAAATTACATAGTAAATCTCACTCCTTCTAAGGTTTTAAAGAATATCACTCCAGAACAAGCATAGAGCTCAATTAAACCATATGTAAATCACTTTCGTGTTTTTGGAAGTGAAGCATGGGCCCATATTCTATATGAGAAACATAAAGCCTTAGAACCTAAGAGTGAAAAATATATTTTTGTTGGATATTCTGAATATGTCAAAGGATATAGACTTATTCAACATAAATCCAAAACATTTATCTTTAGAAGAGATGTAAAGTTTGCTGAAAATTTATCGTCCTGCAAGCCTAGTTTGGCAGATGTGCAGCCTCTCTCTATCCCTTCTACTTCTAAAAATATTCCTTCTTCATATGATGACAACAAGGATGACAATCCTCCCCCACCTTCTTGGGATCCTCCTTCAAGTCCACAGCTTCCAAAATGGTTCTGTGCTACTCGGGATGAAGCATGTGCTCTTACGGGTGATCCTACAAATCAGCTTCATACACGTTCTTAGTTCAATAGAGCCTCTTCTTTACTGGCTCAAGATTCAACGAATTATGATCTTGACACCTTTGCAGAAGCTTCATGACATCCATATTAGGACATAACTATGAAAAAAAAATATCATTCATTATGGGCAAATGATACATGGGAGCTTGTTCTTCTTCCAAAGGGACGAAAACTTGTTAGATGCAAATGGGTTTATAAAACCAAGTTTGGACCAGATGGAAAAGTTGATAAACATAAAGCTCGTTTTATTGCTAAGGGGTTATCACAAGTTGAAGGAATTGACTATACTCAAACCTTCTCCCCTGTTGCCAAAATGAACTCTATCCGCCTTGTTCTTTCCCTTGTTGCCCCTTTCAAATGGGAAGTCCATCATATGGATGTTAAATCTGCCTTTTTGCATGGGAACTTGCCTCAAGAAATCTATATGGAACAACCTCCTAGATTTATACAAACAGACTCCAGCCATATATGTTAGCTTAAGAAATCTCTTTATGGTCTCAAGAAAGCCCCTTGGGTTTAGTATGCCAAAATGGATAGCTTTCTTTTAGATACTGGCTTTTCTAGGTGTCATTCCGAAAATATTGTCTACACCAAGAAAGTGGGTAAGTCTCTTATCATTCTTGTTCTTTATGTTGATGATCTTATCCTTGCTGGTAGTGATCCCAACATTATAAACCATGTGAAGTCCAACCTTAAGAAGAAGTTTGAAATGACAGACTTCGGAAAATTGCATTATTTTCTTGGTCTTCAAGTCTTGCAATCCAAAGAAGGTATTTCCCTTTCACAGTCCAAGTATGCTTGTGATATTCTATGCCACTTTCACATGGAAGACTATAAGCCAACTCTTTTTCCCTTTTATTTTGGAGCCAAACATTCAGTCACTTGTACTCCCCTTGAAGTTGATGCTACCTTATATTGTTAACTTGTTGGAAAGCTTTTGTATATGACCCATACCCATCCTAACCTTTGCTTTGTTGTTTTCCTTGTTTCTCGGTCTATGCAAAAACTACATGAAAGCCACTAGAAAGCAACTAAAAGAATAATTCATTATGTTCGAGGTAAAGTTCAGTTTGGGATTCATTACAATGCAGGAGATTCTCCTCTATTGGTTGGTTTCAGTGATTATGATTGGGTTGGTGACCCTAATGATCGGAAGTCTACTGCAGGTTATATCTTCACTCTTGGTTCTTGACCTATTACATGGGCTTGCAAGAAACATAGTGCCATTTCTCTTTCTTCAGCAGAAGCAGAGTATCGTGGTGCCATTGAAGCTAGTAAGGAATCCCTGTGGCTTTGTCAGATCCTGTCAGAGTTTGTTTTTCAACTACATCATCCAACTACACTTTGGCGTAATAATAAAAGTTCCATTCAACTATGCAAAGGTCTAGTCCAACATTAGCGCAACAAACACATTGAACTACACATGCACTTCATCAGAAAGCTCATTCATGACCATGTTCTTGAAGTGCAATATTGTTCAACCGATGATCAACTTGTAGACATCTTTACAAAGGCTTTCATAGAGATGAAGTTTACTAAACTTCAATTTATGGTTGGAGTTCAAGAAGTTGTCACTAAGGGGGGATATGCTCTAATGCCTCATTCCTTCTCCTATTGTGTCATATTTGTACATCCTTCAATCCTATCCCAAGTTGTTCTGAAGGGGGGATATTAGGATATTATGACACATAAAAAATAATTAAGTATAACTTGGTCTAGTGTATAGTTAGGTAAAGTGTGTTTCTTTAGTATGTACTTTTTGTAACTTACAATTCGAAGGTCATGATATTTTCTATACATGATGTGATCTGACGGTTCATTCTCTTCTCGGTATTGTTGACACTTGATTTGTGGCTTAACACCCAATTGGTCCATGATCTCCATTTAAAGAGCATGGAGGGTTATTTTTTAGGTGACCGTTCATGAGAGAATCTTATGTAAATTTTCTTTCTTTTACATTAATAAATTGCCTGAAGTAGTCGCGTTGGCTCAAGTTGTGGACTGTTTCCCTCTTTGAAAGTTTTAACCAGGGCAAGAATATTGGTGTACTAATCTGTGATCCGTTTGTGAGTGATGTCCTTTAGTGTTCTATCTAAAAAACTTACCCTGTAAATTCTTACAATTAATATGTAAATTAGTTAAATTTATTATTTAATAAATCTAATAAACATGTACTATAAAAATATTTATATTATAAATAAAATTAAAAAAAACCCAAAATCCTAAAACCATATCTAATGAATGTATAAAATATTATGACCTTATCTCTTAAAAGATCCATGTATAACCTTATTCCGTAAAAGTATTTAAAATGTAATATAATATTACAAAGGTTAAAAGGGGGAGAACCCTTGTTCATGTCATGACTTCACGAAACCCATGTTATGAAAACCATTATATATAAAACATTACATGATGCTATTGACTATTCAATCGACCATCAACCTTCATTTGACAAAGCCAAAAATCAAGCAATCGAAACTGGAACAACAATTTCTCTAACATAAGACGTTACATATTTTTGTCTTGGTTACCGGCCCACCAGTTGCTTATTAAATTGTTGATTTGGTTCTTGGCAAGAATCGGAGACACCGAGGGTCACATAAGGCTTGAGGTATATAACGAAAGGTGGATGGTCTTGATTCTTTAGAAAAAATATTAAAGATGGGCAGGCCTCTCTGTCCATTCACGTGGATTCAATTCACTTATCTCTGCTCCATGTATGTTAACCTTCACTAGTAAATCATCAATGTTGACCCCTTTAATGAACTTAAAAATTTATTTATCAAAAAAATAAAAACACCTTTACTAGTAAATCATCAATGTTGACCCATTTAATGAATTTTGTTTTATTTTATAAAAATTTTATTTACTAAAAAAATTTAAAAAATCAAACATGCCCACGATTGTTTATTAGCTAGAGTTTCATCATTTTTTAGGACTCTAAATTTAGAAGGCTATATCTCGAGATATAATGCACCAAATCAGAACCATGAGGGATCGTTGGAAAGGTTACTTTAGAGGAGAACAATTTAGAGATAATTATTCAATAAAATCAGACCATTTAATACTCCAAAGAATTAGTAGAAAATTGGGTTGCAATTTTGTAATCAATTTAATTTTATGAGTGAACTTTTTGGAAGATTTTCATTTTTTAGGAGGTTTTTTTTGTTAGTGATTCATTTCTAGATTGTTCATTAGCCAATAATATCATATCAGAGAGCCATCAAGAGCTTAAATTTAGCGTTTATTAATTAATTAAATGAAATTTTAATTTGTTTGTTTATTTTCGATAGTTTTGGAATTTATGTTTTTGTTCACAAATTATATATGCTTTTAATCATATTTTCATTAATTTGTTTATAGGGTTGGTTAGTGTTGTCATGACTCGGAGATTTAGAGATGTGGGATTGGAGAAACAAAGAAAAAGTAAGAATTTTCTCAACTCTCAAATTAGATCTAATTTTTTTTTTATTCAACTCTAATTGAAACAAATTCCATTTTTGAAAATGATTTGTAAAAATTATAAATAAGAGCTCTAAATATGAGCCAGCGGTTCCTTTTTCTACAATTCGTGTACTCTTTGGACTATTACTTCCTGTAGGATTATTAGGAATACTTAGATCTGAGCTTGAGGGTTTTTCTTTCTAAGATTAAACCTTTGTTGTAGAGGTAGATTTCACACTATTTTGGCTCTATTCTGTATTGACAGAGCTTGATATCTTGGGAGGATTGTTATATAACTCTAATTTGTAATATATAGATCATGAGACACACAGAGTTATGATTGTATTTCATTTTAAACACTATTACTTGTTTGAATATGATATTATTCTTTTGTTGATAGCAAATTTGTGTTAGTGATTGCATTTTATAGCACTATTGTTATATATGAAAATCCATGTTTATATGGCCTACTATTCAATATTATAATTGCATAAACCTGTCATTTATCTCTCGATTTTATCATGTATTTAAAAAAATAACTGAGTAACTATTTACACAAAAAAATTGCCATCATAAGTCAATTTAACAACCATTACATATGTGTGAACTACTTCCATGTTTTAGTGGCTCACCCTTTTTTATTTTTAGTATTTTAATGGCGTGTGAACAACACTAAATAATATTAGCTATTAGATCTACTTCAACAATTTGATATTGACCACAAATTGCATATTAAATCCCCATTATTTGGTATATAGGAACTCCTTCTTATGCGCTAAGTTAGAATAGTTTTATGTATTCTTGTTTTTCACCATACCATTTAGATATAGATTTAGTTTAACTCATTTTAAACAAAAGTATCATTATATAGGAGCAACCATCTTTTAAAATGGCCAAAATATCGAAAGTATTTCCTTCACCTGTTAGTAAAACCAATCAATATCACACACTAGAAAGTTAAAGCTAGATTTAGAGTTAGTTCATGAATTCATGTTAGTTTTAGATTAGCTTATGCATATAGTTTTAGGTTAATTTCAGGTTGAGGCACCATGCCCTATAATCGGCTGAAATCAGCATCGTGAACATATAAGGGTTTAATTTGGGCCTTGACTAGGTTATTTCGTTAATGGTGATCATGGTCGATTTTTTCCATCAACAATTTCCTAGTTGAAATCCACACTTGCTAACATTGCATGATTTCTTCACTGTAAAAATGGGGATCAATAAAGGTTTTTGCAACCATTTTATTTTATCTAAGTAAATACCACTTGATATGATGCGATAGAGGAGGAAAACACTTAATAACACAATAGAACATAATAGAGGTATGAATCTCCGACTCGAATTAATTGAATTAAATTGCTTGAGGGTATATCATTAAATAGACCCCAAACCACCAATAATAGAAATGATAATATTAACTCACAGATGCATGAATAAATATTCCTAATTTAGAATTCTTTTATATTGCCATAAAATATGAGTAGGTGTGAGTAACAAAGAGTAATTAATATATTCCAACACGCCCCCTTAATCATGACCACTATTTCCTATTCGTATAAGTCTCAACTATTCTTACAATATTGGAGATAAATTCAAAATTGGATTTTACTTTTGCATGATTGTGTAGTTTGTTCATGACTCTATGTAGTACAAGTTTTTTCTTCCTTTTACTCCAAATTTTATATTCTACAAAAAAATTCTTCTTTTTCAACTTCAAATTCACTCTTTTCTTATTCAATATTTCTTTGTCTTATTTTTCATTGTCATCTAGATTTTCTTTTGCATCTACTTGTGTGTTAACTACTATTGGTTGAACTTTTATGTAAATCATTATAAGATCGAAACAATATCATCATTTTTTTCATATCTTCTTCTATTGTTACAATAACTTCAATGACTCTAATGGTTTCCTTCATTTTTTCTAGTATACTTATGGTAAAGTTTTCATAACCACTTTCATATTTATCATACTTGGGATTTGCAAGAAACTCTTTAGGAAAAGCAAGTTAACCTCATAGTCAAATTTAACGTTCACTGATAGGTTCTTCTCACTGGCCATTGCTATTGCTGCAATGAAAATTTTAATTTCTTCATCTTTAACTCCAATTTTTTCTTCCACACATGTATATGCATTTTGGGATTTACTTTCTTCATCATTTTGATACTAATTTTATGTTTCTATAGGCTCTTTCGACAAAATCTCCAATTTTTTCTATGATGTCAAAATCTTATGCTTATCCTATTACAATAGCAGTTTCATTAATAATTGAAATGCTTTGTTGAATGGTGTTGCTCCTCCTTTCACCATATGTCATTTCCAAAATATTCCAAGCTTCTCTAGACATGGTTGTTGCTACAATATTTGGAAGAATGTTGTCATCCAACCTTTGTTGAATGAGAAACAATATTGTTGCATCATCCTTCCCATTCACAAATAGATGATAATTTTGATCTTGTGTCATTGACTCATATGCTATTTGACTTTAGGGTTCCTCAAACCCTTTCAAAACAATATCCCATAATTTTTCTATGCACAACTTGGTTCTCATCTTAATGACCCAAAACTCATAATTTTTACTAATAAAATTAGGAATATGTAGAAGATAAGAATTTATAAAAAAAATCCATGCTCATAAATTTGAAGAGAACTCAATCACCTTAAAACAAACTATGAAAATAAAACCCTTTATTAAAGGAAATAAACGACTTTTTAATCTCTCAACTTAACCTTTTCTTTTTTATATACTATTAAGAAAACCAATTTCAATAAATATCTCATAAAAAAATGTATGTAATAGCAATGCATAAACAATATTATGATTATATGTTTTTTCAATGATTATTATAAAGTTAAAATGGAAATTTAACCTCCAGAAAAATTTCTCCAAATGATTTTTTTTAAGTCTCTCACAACTCCACATTGAGTTATTCACAAAATCGCAATGATGGCTCATGACGATAGCTAGTGACCCAGGTGGATATTTATAAATTGATAAGAACTGATGGTCTTAAATGTTGATGAATTAATCTCCATGATGAAGATTGCGTTGAGAGCTTTTCAATGAAATTTTAATGAGGTCAAACATATGTCATATGAGAAAGTTATGGCCATTTGAATTGTGTTAAAATAGGTAAAAAGTTGTGTAGGACTTGAAATGTGGCATCACCAAAGGCTAACACATGAAAATATGGATGTTGATGTGGCTATATGGATAGTGACAGGTAATAGTGTGGACACTAACATGTCATGTTAACTAGAATGTATGAGCACTAATGTGGCAGTATCGATTGTACATATTAGCAAATGTAACAATGTTGACTATGTATATTGATGTGGATACCATGATGACCAATTATAGGATGCCACATGGCACCACTAATAAGGCGACTATGGGTTGACGCTAGTAAAACAACTTCATGAAAGGTTCAGTTTGGCTTGTTTGAATCCCTGAATCCTTACAACAAACACAATGGATTATCATTGAACCAATGAATGATTGTTGGAAAATGTATTAGAAAAAAATATTTTTAAACTTTGGAATGTAACAACTATTCAAAAATAACATTATTGGGGATTGAACCCATAACCTTTTCCCGAAAATACGAGGACTCAACCAACAAGTCAATTAACATCTTGCAATAGTGGGACAGGTAATTTATATTTAACCTTTGCATATTATGTGATGTATAAAAGTGGACAAGCCGCTGGTTCGACCCCAAAACCTCCTGATGCAGGTTTTCTCCCGCTATACCCACAATGTTCAATATAGAAATGCATAGTCTCATTCATCGTAGGAATTACAATGACTAGCTTGGTCAACCCTTCATAAACTAAGGTTAAGGCCCCTTCATTTAAACCTCATGCAGAATCATTTCTTTAGTCTTCATATAGTCTAAATCTTCATTAATCCCTCTATTGGGACTCTATACTCAACCCTTCATTAAACTCAACCCAATCCTTAAGCCCACACATATATAACCAACCCCACTCTATAACTATGGTTATTCGCCTTTTCCTCGGTCTTCGCACATTACTCGATGCTTCCCTTTATCGCAATATCGCATTATCGCATCAAGCCATCATGTGCCTCCATCGCCTCTCGCATGCAATGTGCAACAACACAATCGAACTTCAAACAACTTAAAGTCGCGCATATAACCTCCTCGAGTCTGTCTTCTTCACAAACTATCATTGCGTCTTTCTCCACCGTCGATCTTGTCCTCAATCCAATGGCTGATGTCTTTTCCTGATCACCAAACTAACTCGACGTTTTTTGACCATTGATCTAGATTCACTTGATCTGACGGTCCAAAACGACATCAGGTGGAACACTTACGCGAGGTTTAACGCCTTTTCAGGACTTGACGGGAATTATAAACACTTGATCTATAGAAGTTTAGGTCTACCCTCCCCATTAACACTTTATCAACTTACGGCCCGATATCTGTTGGATGACAATTTTTTTTGATCCTACAATCTGCGACCCTTCAACTAGCACATAGGTTGACAATCAACCTAATCCCACAGTTGACTGTGATGTGGCATTGAATTCTGTGATCAATAACTGAGATTTACTATGGGACATCAACTACGATCAATCTTTTCGTACACTCTCTACCCTCGCTACACTTTACTTTGTCTTTATGCCATTTCTTCAATGGTTTTCGATGTTTTCGCTTCTTTAGGGTTTTGGTCCTTCATTGTTCTGCCACAACTTATCTCCTTAACTTAACTCTGCTCGCACCTTTATGCTCCTCCACCTTCACTGTCGTACTAAAGGCTTTCTTCTATATTGTCCATGTGTACAGAGCTATAACACCAGCTCTATGGTTCTCTCCTTGAACCTATTGCTCTCCAACAATTCTATCTAGCACTTATTTTGCTGGAATTGTTGTCTCTAAGACAACTCTACCCACAATCGCAACTATGGAGCTGCCTCAACAACTTCTACCCAACCGCAGTTGGAAGTTTTTTTGTTACGCTTCTCTGTAATCCGCCTCCGATTCTGCCCAAACTCCACCTCCATATATATACGATACAGAATCTCTAATTCACACACATATTACTTCATACACACACATGACTCAGAATTGAGTTTTTTATATTAATAAACATGTATTTACACAGAGAATTCCTTCTCACCCTGATCTTCTATGTCAGTGGCTTTTCTTTTCCTCTTGCCTATAGGTTTACAGTCTGATTGACTGACTCACTAGCTACTCTCTAACTATTTCTCTAACTACCAACTAGCTTGTTCTCGCCTTTTAGGCTTACCTTTATAGAAAACTATTCTATTGAACTAACTCTAGTTCATATCCTTAATCTGCTAAACTAACTCCTCAATATTCTCTAAGTCCACTTTTAACTCCTACTTATCCCTAAGAGTCCTCTCTAGTTCCTTGAATCATGAGGCCAATAAGAGTTACAATTGATTTCTAAGTCTCTCATCATCATTAGCCACTCATGTTCTCCCACACTTGAGGCCATTTACAAATATCCTCACACTTATCTAATTAATTCCTACTTTAACCACTCAAAACATTAATAATTACATACATAGGAATCCAACTTCCTTGGAAACAAAAGACCCCCTATGTCTACTAAAATACAATGACAGTTTCGACCTAATGCTCATGCATCAGACTCCCAAAGTAGAAAACATTCATATCTCATGATCATGTGTCTTCATGTGTTGATAGGAAACCTCTAGGGTCCCAAGCTTTAGTTTTTAGTTGTCTAAATGCTTTGCACCTTTGATGTTGTTGTATGTCACCTGTCTTCTGTTTCAGCTTCCTCTCCTTGTGAATCAGTTTCAAGTTCTGATTGGTCATTCTTCCTACTGTTGTCAACCTCCTCTATATGGACTGCTTCATCATTAACTGCCATAACTCTTCAATCTCCATCTCTAGCATATCTTTGGGCTGGTCCATATTTTGCCATTCACTGTTACCTCTTTCTCTCTGCTTTAGGTTATTGTTGTTGTCCACTAACTCTTCAAATTGCTGTTTATTATCTTCTCTTTGAAGTTGTCGGATTCTTACTGCCACCATTTCATCCTTACCCTCTTTCATGATTATTCTCTCCAATAATCTAACATCTCTATTCCATGGATTAAATACTTCCACAGAATCTTCCCCTTTCATTTTTTTTGGCTGCTCATCTGTGCCAAATTTTCTCTAGCATCTGCAATTAAACCTGCACTCAAAAAACAATTATTAAAATAAAAAACATAAGGCCTCAGTGCCTCTTCTTCCTTTGGCAACACATCAGTATGTTGCTCTGATTTCTCCTCCTCTATCAACACATCAGTGTGCTTATTTGAATCCTCAAAAGAATTCATGAGACTGTCTTCTAGTCTATCCTCCATATCATCTTTTTCAATGATATCTCTCTGCTTTGGTTCACAGTAATGAACTCCTCCTTCTATAATGTCAATTTGCTGAACTTCCATTTTTATCTCTTTTCCTTATGATTGTCATTCACGAAAATTCCCTTGTCTTCCTTTTTCATCAATCTATCCTGAGTATATATCCTCTACTTTTCCAACTCCCTTCTTTGAAAGTCTAATTTTCCATAGAATTCAATAATTTCAGTTGGAGTAGAATTTGGAAATTTCCCACAATTTTCCATACCTTCCTTTGTTATTGACAAATCTTTAGATGTCCTTTCTCCCTTTGCTAAATCTTTTGCATAGACTTCTTCTTTCTTAACATCTATACATTTTGTCTTGCTGTCCTTCTGTAACCCTTCTTCCAGAGCTATCCTTGCTTCATTATCTGCATTAATATTCTCCCGCATTTGTTCTTAACCAATAACATTAATCAAATTCATTAGATTACCTCTCTGAGACAATATTCCTTCATTCTTCATCAGAATAAGATCTTGATTTGCCATCTCTATGACAACTTTAAATGATTGTCTTCGCTCATTGAGTAACTTATTTATAGACTCTTCCTGATGTATCCAGTCAAATTCTTCCTCTCTTGAGAATTTTTGTTTGTCACCTTTTACTTCTAGATCCTCATCTATTTTGAAGACATCTTCAAAAGGTTTCTTTTCTTCTGTAGTACCTGCAAACATACACAAACTATTAGTTTTCAAAACATAAGACCTTGTGGTCTCACTTGATGCTTCAGTAATCATATCTCCTTGTTGTTCTGAATCCTCCATATGATTCATAAGATCTTCAACAGATCTCTAGTCTTCATCTTCACCCAAAATTTCACCCTGTTCTGGTTTACAAATGGACTCTTCCATTTCCAACTTAGCCTCTCTGAGTTATTCCACTAGGCTCTTCACTGCCCTTTGTTGTAGTCTTCTATGTAACTTAGACCACTTCACTTCCTTTTTCCTCAAGGCCCAGCCTTATCTTTGGCTTTCCTCCAGTATCCTTCTTAATGCATCGAGTTGTTCTTTTAACTCTACAGTCTCCTTGTCACGTTCCTCTCGAGTCATCCTCTTGCCATTTACCTTGGAATTCTCTTCTTCACTTTTCTTCTACTATGGTATTCTTTAGAACCTTTGTTATCTCTGTTATGACTATCAATAGCCATCTTCTTCTCTATCTTCATGAATTCCTCACTCACTTACTATGAGCTGTATTAAAGCCTCTGCAACAGCATGTCCTCCCTACTGCCACTCACTTCACCAAGATTTCCTCTATACTTGGTCTTTTTGCAAGCACTTGGTTCTCTATTCTTTGGAACCTGTTTGAGCACTTCTCTCTGCTCCTTCTAGGATTCAACTTATCTACACCTTTTAAGAACACAACTGTCCTCTTGTACTTCAATCACAATTTAAATATTAGGTTCTGACCACCTCTTCTTTCACTTAGAAAGTCTTACCAGCTTTCTTCATCCCTTATCAATTCTACCCACATCCTTTGTGGAATTGCCTTTGTGAGCTGCAACAATACCTCTGCAGTAACAAGCCTCCTTCTTGCTACATATGCTTCACTAAGCTTCTCTCTTCTGAACTCAGTCTTTTAGCATTTCTCTACTTCTTTCCTTTGGAACCAATTGAGAACTCCTTGCTCTAGGTTGCTGCAATCTTCTCACCTTCCTTTGCTGTCACCTGCATATCAATGTTATTCAAACCAAAGATCATTCCCAAGCTTTCAAAGCTTGCTTCTCAGCTTCCTTCTGAGAAAAATTTTATCCTCTCTGTCCAACCTTCAGTTGGATTCTTTAGGTTCACTGTCACTGAATGTCTTTATAAGCAGTCTCCATTCATTCTTCATATTTGAGTGAACCTCCACTATTTTTTCAAGAAAACAACCATCCCTGTGTTTTCCTTATGCTTCTGCAATATTTTCTTAAGAGTATCACTTACTCTCATCTTATCTCATGTTTTCTACTTATTAGATTCAAATACCTGATCTCCTCCATAATTTCCTTATTTTTCTTTGATACCACTTTGATGCAGGTTTTCTCCCGCTATACCCACAATGTGCATATAGAAATGCATAGTCTCATTCATCCTAGGAATTACAATGACCAGCTTGGTTAGACCTTCATAAACTAAGGTTAAGGACCCTTCATTTAAACCTCATACAGAAACATTTCTTTAGACTTCCTATAGTCTAAACCTTCATTAATCCTTCTATCGGGACTCTATACTCAACCCTTCATTAAACTCAACCCAATCCTTAAGCCCGCACATATATAACCAACCCCACTCTATAACTATGGTTATTCGCCTTTTCCTCGGCCTTCGCACATTACTCGATGCTTCACTTTATCACAATATCGCATTATCGCATCAAGCCATTTTGTGCCTCCATTGCCTCTCACATGCGACGTGCAACAACATAACCAAACTTCAAACAACTTAAAGTCGTGCCTATAACCTCCTCGAGTCCATCTTCTTCACAAACTATCATCACGATCTTTCTCCACCATTGATGTTGTCCTTGATCCGATGGTTGATGACTTTTCCTGATCACCAAACTAACCCGACGCTTTGCGACCGTTGATCTAGATCCGCTTGATTTTACAATCCAAAATGATATCAGGTGGAACACTTATGCGAGGTTTAATGCCTTTTCTAGAACTGACAGGAATTATAAACGCTCGATCTATAGAAGTTCAGATCTGCCCTCACCGTTAACAATCGATCAACTTACGGCCTGATATCCATTGGATGACGAGTTTTTTTGATCCTACGATTTGCAACCCTTCAACTAGCACACAAGTTAACAATCAACCTAATCCCATAGTTGACTGTGACGTGGCATTGACTTTTGTGATCGACGGTTGAGATTTACTATGGGACTTCAACTACGATCAAGCTTTTCGTACACTCTCTACCCCCGCTACACTTTACTTTGGCTTTATGCCATTTCTTCAATGGTTTTCAATGTTTTCGCTTCTTCAGGGTTCTGGTCCTTCATTGTTCTGCCACAACTTCTCTCCTTAACTTAACTCCGCTCGTGCCTTTATGCTCCTCCACCTTCACTGTAGTACTAAAGGCTTTCTTCTGTACTATCCATGTGTACAGAGCTGTAACACGAGCTCTATGGTTCTCTCCTCGAACCTCTTGCTCTCTAACAATTCTATCTAGCACTTATTTTGCTGGAATTGTTGTCTCTAAGAGAACTCCACCCACAATCGCAACTGTGGAGCTACCTCAACAACTTCTACCCAACCGCAGTTGGAGGTTGCTCCATTACGCTTCTTTGTAATCTGCCTCCAATTCTACCCGAACTCCACCTGCATATATATACAATACATAATCTATAATTCACACAGATTATTTCATACACACACATGACTTAGAATTGAGTTGTTTGTATTAATAGACATGTATTTACGCAGAGAATTCCTTCTCGGCCTGATCTTCTATGTCAGTGGCCTTTCTCCTCCTCTTGCCCATAGGCTTACAATATGATTGACTGACTCACTAGCTACTCTCTAGCTATTTCTCTAACTACCGACTAACTTTTTCTCGCCTTTTAGGCTTACCTTTATACAAAACAATTTTGTTGAACAAATTATTGTTCAGATCCTTAATCTTCTGAACTAACTCCTCAATATTCTCTAAGTCCACTTTTAACTCCTACTTATCCCTAAGAGTCCTCTCTAGTTCCTCGAATCATGAGGTCAATAAGAGTTACAATTGATTTCTAACTCTCTCATCATCATTAACCACCCATGTTCTCCCACACTTGAGGCCATTTACAAATATCCTCACACTCATCTAATTAATTCCTACTTTAACCACTCAAAACATTAATAATTACATACATAGGAATCCAACTTCCTTGGAAACAAAAGACCCCCTATGTCTACTAAAATACAAAGATAGTTTCGAGTTAATGCTCCCGCATCACCTCCACAACCATAATACAATGGCTTAACCATCGTGACAACAAATTTCTTTGTATGGTGAGGTTGATAATATTGTAATTAAATTGGAATATTTACATAGCCTAAAAATTTAGAAACAACCTACATGTTTGACCCCTTGACCTATTCTATATAACCAAGGGTTTTATCCAGTGCACCAAGGGGTGCTATTTTTTGGAATATTTTGACACTATATTATTTTAGAGTGTTAATTTCACTATGTAAATTGAATAATAGAGTATTTTTAGGACATTTTTTGGTAGCCCAAGAATGGGAGGTAGCTTACAGGATTTCCACAACCTCTGTAGCAAATTTGAACACAAGTTTGTTTGCAGGTTCCAAACCAAGTGGATATAACAAGCATTTTTTTCATCTCATAATGGATTGGTTCCTCACAAGGACTGGAGCCGGATATGTAGCCCAAGATGGGTGAACTCCATTATCAACTTCTTTGTCTTGTATCTATTATTGTTTTCTATTCATTTCTTTAATTCAACCTTTCAGTTTCTCATTAATCTTTAAAATTGAACACAAATTAAATCCACACTTATAAGTGTTTTCAAATTAGTTAGTAATTTTAAGATCAAGTTTGGTATCAGAGCATGATTGACAGGATTTGAAAGTGTGAATGCTTATCATATCTGAGCTTAAGCATGGAGAAATATCAATTGAAGGGTAAAATATTGAATTGATGCACACTACTCAAAGACAAAAAGTGTCATCACCAAAAGGAGCGAATCTTTATTTTTATTCTGAAGGGGGTTTTGTTGAAGCAGTCATGACAATGAAAGCTATAGTGGAGGAGATGTAGTGAGGATGGAAGAAACCCAAGGAATGTCATTCATTTGTAAAATTTGAAGAAGAAGCAGTTGGTGATGATACTCCTAAGATTCCTCTGCCCCATCATCCTCTTTTTCCATTCGAGGTGAAAGTTCTTCTTTAAGGAAGCGTTTTAATAAAATTGCATTTAATTTACATTTATTGAAACTAGACATTAAATTTGATTTTCCAATGTATGATGTTGAACTTAATGCAAAAAATTTGGATAGCTAGATTAGACAACTTGAAGTCTATTGTAGGATTTAGAATATTGTTGGTGGTAATGCAAATATCCAACAAGACACTCTTCAATTGGGAGACACAACATTGATTTGGTGGGAGAGTAGAAATCAAGAAGACCTCCCTCAAAATGGTAAAATAATTTCTTCTTCCAATGAGTGCATAGCTACATGAAAGAAATAATTTTATCCATTAGGTTATATTTAACAAGAAATAATGGATTGGAAAAACTAAAGGAAAGCTAAGGGAAAAAGTGTACAAGGTTATATTCAGGAGTTTAGAAAAATGCCACTAACATTGGGCATTCCTCTTTATATAAAAGAAACTTTGTTGAAGTACATTGGTGGGTTACGTACTCATTTGAAGCATACTATTAGATTATGTTTAATTCAACTAATCTTGATAAAGTTTGTGTACAAGAAACTCATATTGAGTTAGGTATATGGAATTTTTATGATGATTTCTCCACTGAACTCATTCGGTAAAAGTAAGGCAATAACAAAGGAAAGGAGAAACTAAAAAGAACAACCACAATGAAGAAAGAGAATGTGTAACATTTGTGTTCCTATTGCAATAAGGAATGACATGATGAGAATAAATGTTGAAAACTGCATCTAGAACTAAAACCCAAATGGTTCCGAGATTGGAAGGGTAAACAAATTATTATTGCTATAATCTAACAAGATCTTCGATCAAACTCAAGTGATGAAACTAAGATTACAAGTGAGGGAGCATAAGGTATATCTTTTGTTGCTAGTTTTAATTCATGTTCTCATTCTTCAAAATTTGAGGTAACACGTGAAAGGAAAGGAATTGAATTGTTTGATATTAGGGTAATCTCAAAACACACAAAGATTTTTACACTTTTGATACTGGATCACAAGTTAATCTTATTTCCGAGGAAATTGTTAAGAAATTAGCATTGGAAACTAAGCCTCATTCAGAACCATGTCCCTTGGGTTGGGTATGTGAAAATGTTTAATTATAGGTTACTAAGGAATGTAAACTAATATTTGCAATCACATCACATTTCATAGATGAGGTAGAGTTACAAGTGGTTCCACTTAACATTTGTGGGATTAAACTAATATTTGCTATCACATAATGTTTCATAGATGAGGTAACATTTGTGGGATCAAACTAAATCACATAACGTTTCATAGATGAGGTAACATTTGTGGGATTAAACTAATATTTGCAATCACATAACGTTTCATAGATGAGGTAGAGTTAGAAGTGGTCCCACTTAACATTTGTGGGATTGTTTTTGGAAGCCCATATTTATATGTCAGGAAGGCCATTTTTTATAGAGAGGGGAATAAGTATTATCTTATCAAAGATGAGATTAAGTTAATTATGAGGGCTCATATGATGAATATTAATTTATATGTTGTGAATATAAGACACATAAAAAGGCTAGTAAATGCCAACAAGGACTTGACGCTCATCTCTATAAAAGTTGAGGATAATGATAAATCCAAGGTAATTAAAAAGTGTGATCTTAGATATGAAAT
Source organism: Pinus tabuliformis (assembly GCA_031772625.1). NCBI lineage: Eukaryota > Viridiplantae > Streptophyta > Pinopsida > Pinales > Pinaceae > Pinus > Pinus tabuliformis. Next base: position 615,572,005 of record CM062818.1, on the reverse strand, counting down.
AGTTAAAATTATTTCTAACTATGATAAAACATTTCAAAGTTAACAAGAATCACAACATGAGGACTGGTTGCATGCTAGCATTAAGGATCAAAGCTTACAACCTTTGGTTGACGTTGAAATAGATTCATTGGTTAATGTTGCTGCTATCGTGAAGAGAAATCATATTGTTGATTCATTCTCACTAGCAACTGTGTTCATTTTTACTACTAGTCTACTGTGTACGGTTAGTAGTTGAGAGGGTGAATATGAATTAAAACTAATCAAATATATATATTCATTTTTACTTTTATTATAGTTACATTGTCACACAATTTAAATATATTTCACTTTTACTTTAAAAAAAATATCAAGTCTAAATTCAACCTAACTCTCTCATATTAATCTACAAAATGTGTCACTAAACACAATAAATACTTTTAATATGATAGAACATATTACATATATCTCATTTAACTTATTCATTCTCTGATATGAGCATCTCTTAATTGAATTGTGAGCAAACTTGCTGCATTCATTAAATTCATTTTAGCAGGTCTAAACTTTACTGAAGAAGAAATATAGGTTTGGGTAAAACAAGGCTTTTCCTTATAGTCAGGAAGTTCAAGAGATACATTTTCTTTACGATGAGGGACGGGGACTTTGAAGGACAACTTTTATATCTGATTACCGTTCATTCACATTGAATATGGAATATATATTGCAACTTTCTTCGAATGCAATGCCAAATCATGATGAAGTGGAATTTGAGTTTCTGGGAAATTTCTGGGAACCTTAAACCGACATTTAGACACATGGAATTGGCAACAGAGATCAGTGCATTTATTTGTGGTTCGACCCCACCGCCAACTTTCACACATATTTCGTTTCGGTTTAACTCGCACCCCATCATATTCTATGTGGACGTTACTCTAATTAGAATACGGGTGAACAACGATGCAATGGGACTGCAGAATCTTAATGGGAAGGCCAAGGGAGACTGTGAATAGGGGTGACTGGTGATGCTAGAAACTTAAACATTCCTCATCATGGATTAAGTTAATCATTAATTTAAGTCAATGATTAATTTATTGTATTTGGATTAAGTTAATCATCAATTTAAGTCAATAATTAATCATGATATACGACTCCAGATATTTATTCGGAGGCTCAATTGGGTGCGCGGAAAAGATCAGATATCCCGTTCCTCCACCACAACGCCGCAGCCTGTGCTTTAGAGGGGAGATTAATTTTGCAAAAAAATTAAGTGTGTATCTAGTCTGACCTCAATAACAATGAAAATCCACATGAATTACTTAAAATTTACAATCATCAGAATCGGATGGCCATTTCAGAGTTTTTCCTATGACAACATTTCCCATTAAGTAAGATGAGAAATTCCAGAGTAGAGGGTTTATTTATCTCGAGGTGTTCCGTGCGCGTGCTGCAACTACGTTTGCTGCAACCAGTGGACAGGGCAGGTTTAATTCGACAGCACAATAGCAGGAAACAGTGGAGCCTGCCAGAAAGGCTTTGTAGTGTATCACCATGCACCCTACAGATTATGATGATTATCAGCGGTTAAGGTTTTAGTTACACTAAAATTGGTAGGGTGGGTTTTAAAGTGGTATTTAGTTAACGTGATTGATTCGATTCTTAATAAGACAGGTGTGAAAATCTAACACTGTTCTCAAATTTCCTGAGCCAAGTTTCTGATACTATGTTGACGTTTTCTGTTATACCAAAATTCACAGAGATTAGTTCATTTCCAAACTTTTATAATTACTTTTTTTGATCCCAAAGTAGCCATTAGAATCCACATGATTCATTCTGTGTAAAAATCCAGCATCAGCTATATGCACATTGCATCTTAAGAGTCACTTTACATATCAAATAACATTATGGGTCAGCAGAATGCATGGTACATAGTCCACAACTCAACCCAACTAAATGCAAAATAGAACTATAAAATTAAACTGAAAAAACTCACTTTTATCATTATTTTCCAATTTCCAATTTTATAGTTTTTTCCCATTAATTTATGGAGTTTCCACCCCTTAGTTTATAATGTTTGATACGAATAATCAAAACGAACTGGAAAGAAGTGTCCACTTCAATTTTTTGAACCGTGTTTCTTCGACTGGAGATTTCGAATCGATTAAGATTTACCAAATTTATTTGCCTATAACTTAGCTTTTGGTTAAATATGGTCAGAAAAAGTGACAGTGCTTTCCAATTTTAGGTATCCCGAGTCTATGATTTTTTTTATTGCAGAACGAAGGAACTCAAAAACAAAACCTTCCCAGTAACCCCTATAATATAATCGCGCTATATTACAGAACGAAGAAACCTAAAAAGCAAAACCTTCGCAGTAAACAGAGAAGCTTCCATGCGAGAATCTCACATAAATAAACGAAAAAACTTATGTTGGGAGCACATCATTTGCAGTAAGTAAACAACCGCTAAGACTCCATCGGACCGGGAAGGACGGTGCAGAAAAACACTGTTTTATATTGCAACATTTTCAGTTAGCTCTAATTCGTCCCAAAGCTCCTCAAACAACAAGGAAACGTTATCATTAGATTCGTGACTACTTGCTTCGTTATCTCCGAACGCAGGAAGCTGCAACAAAGAATCACTCATTTGGGCTTCAACTGGAGGATCGCCTTCCATTAGTGGAAGGTTGAGGAGATGATCAGTTAAAGGAAGATTGCAACAAAATGTGGAAATCGTGGTTAGTGGCACATTAATTGCTGCTCTCCGTGCTCTCGGCTTGAAAAGCAAAGGCGGCCTCTCGGAATCTTCAAATGTATTACCAGCGTGGGGCGTCGGCATTCCTGTGAACTTGTGCACTTTTGCGCGGAAATTGTGTGTGTCTGTCATCACCACTGTGGCGGAACTCAACTGTGGCTTTGAATCTCTGGGCCGTTTCTTACTTTTTCCAGAATTACGATTGCTGCTGCTGCTATTACTGCCATTAGAAGACGAACCTGGCCCTGCTGCGAGAGCCTGGGTTGAGGCACCCATCGTATTTTCATCTTCCATTTTCAGAGCTGATCAGTTACAGCAATTCGATCGATTCTCAGCGTGAATGCACACGCGAATCCCTGCAGGTTACAACACGTTCGTGGTGTCCAGAGACTGCGCAGAAACTGAAATGGGGGTTGTGGGTGAGAGAATGTGGTGTCTATTTATGTTGTTTATTGGGTGATCATTGCGTGATCATAGTCCACAGTAGGCTTGACTGCCTAGAGGAATGAATGGATTGAATGGGCAGGATTCATTGCACAATGCATCATCTTTACCTAGTTGTAAACTGAAATCATGAATTAAGAAAAGTAATGTATTCAACACAGACACGTATTTCCAGCGAATCACATGATACCTTTCATAAATTGTACCTCGCCTACCGTAGTGTAACTGTTGTACATTAGGAAGGTTTTTCTCAAATTTGACCAAAATCTTAGTGTTATAATCGCAAATTTAATTTGTGAATTTGCTTTGGGATTTTTAATGTGAAATTTATCTAGGTTTTTCTCAAATTTGACCAAAATCTTAGTGTTATAATTACAAATTTAATTTGTGAATTTGCTTTGGGATTTTTAATGTGAAATTTATCTATATAGTTAAATTAAAATACATATTCATTAAAAATAAAATTTAACTAAAAATGGTTTCTTCATATTCTACTCAATAAATCTAAAATTAAAAACAATGATATAATATTTTCATAAAATTTAACTAAAAACGGTTTCTTCATATTCTAATCAATAAATCTAAAATTAAAAATAATAATTATATAATATTGTCATTTTCTCTTAAACTTTGTATATTATTCATCTAAAATTCGTTGAATTATAAAATTTAATCGGTAAACTTTGCTCAATTTAAAAGCTTCAGGTTTTTACAGTGATAAATTTATTCATATATTTAAAAATAAATTTTTAAGCAGCAACAAAACATGATTTAGTCAATTAAAAATAAATCATTTTTTTAAAGAATACATGCGGAATCACATACCTGTTATAAATTAGACATTGTTTGTTATAGTCTAATTGTTTTAAGTTTTGGAAATTCAATTAAAATTTTATGGTTGGAGTCACAAATTTATTTTGAGTTTTTTATAATTATACTCTGCTTGCCAAAATCTATCTGTTATAAGTTTTGGAGATTTATAGAAAATTTGATATAGAAATAGAATTTTTTTGTCATAATATTAAATTTAAAAATATATTTTAAATAATTAAAAAAATTTAACAAAAAATCATTTTACTAAATTCTAACTAAAAACTCAAAAAATAAAACAATACTTGATCATTAGCATGGTTTGTTTAATTACTACACTTGCATTTATATCAAATTTATATTAATCACAAATTTAATCTAAAAATTTTAATGTTAAATAAATTTTAAAGAACAAAAAAAATAAAATTTAATAAAAACAGATCCGCTTCGGGTAGTTTAAGTGGCAATGGCCGTAGAATGAAGTCTCACAAAACCAGAAATAGTTCAAGTGGCAATGGCCGTGGAATAAAGTCTCACAAAACCAGAAATCTTGAGTTCGAATCTTGTGCTACATGAGATAAATAATGAACATATAAACTAGAAAATAAAAATCCTGCCAAACTTACAATTTTTTTTAACAAAAACCTATTTTACAGAATTCCAAACAAAAATTCTAAAACTAAAAATAATTAAACAATGTTTTGTCACTGTTCGTTTAATTCGTTTTCTACCTGAAACTTTGCATGCTTGTAGTCATGTCAAATGTGTCACCTTCTGTTAAGTAGGTACGCTCGTTTTCATTCGTTTAGGATATGATACCTGCATTTATGTCAAATTTTCCTTCTGATTCTTTTGGACATTATTATTGACTACGGTTTTATTGGACGAGCTATCCGGGAATATTATCATGATGCAGAAACATAACCACACGATACATGCACTTACAAAGTAGCAGCAGAAAATTGGCAGCCACATAAGCCTTGTGGTGTTAAATTGGTGGAAAACACCATAAATTACTATGCTTAGGTTATTGCATGTAGAGTCTAAAATGGTGGAAAAGATTAGAAATAATGTTATGATTATTAGTTTTATATTTATAAATTTTTAGTTTTGGGATATTAATTGATTGGTTAATTAATTAGTTACGTTTTATTTTTTTGAAATTTTTTTATTTGGTTAAAATTATCATCACAATTATTTTCATTTTATTTGGTTAATTTTTTCTACTAATAAATTAATATAAAAATCAAATTTTAATATATTTTAAAAATAAAATTATATTTAAGTAAAGTTTTTCAGTAGAAAACATATAAGAGAAATTCATCGCGATCTTTCTCCACTGTCGATCTTGTGCTCGATCCGATGGTTGATGTCTCTTCCTGATCACCAAACTAACTTGTTGCTTTGTGACCGTTGATCTAGATCCGCTTGATTTGACGGTCCAAAATGATATCGGGTGGAACACTTATGCGAGGCTTAAAGACTTTTCCAAACCCGATGGGAATTACTAATACTTGATCTATAGAAGTTTGTGTCCACCCTCGCCGTTAACACTTATCAACCTATGGCCCGATATCCATTGGATGACGAGTTTCTTTTATCCTATGATCTGTGACCCTTCAACTAGCACATAGGTTAACAAATAGCCTAATCCTGTAGTTGACTGTGATGTGGCATTGAATTTTATGATCGACGGTTGAGCTTTACTATAAGACTTCAACTACGATCAAGCTTTCCATACACTCTCTACCCCTGCTACACTTTACTTGGCTTTATGCCATTTCTTCAATGGTTTTCGATGTTTTCGCTTCTTCAGGGTTCTCGTCCTTCATTGTTCCACCACAACTTCTCTCCTTAACTTAACTCCCCTCGTGCCTTTATGCTCATCCACCTTGACTATAGTACTAAAGGCTTTCTTCTATACTATCCATGTGTACAGAGTTGTAACACGAGCTCTATGCTTCTCTCCTCGAACCTCTTGCTCTCTAACAATTCTATCCAACACTTCTTTTTCTGGAATTGTTGTCTCTAAGATAACTCTACCCATAATCACAACTATGGAGCTACCTCAACAACTTCTACCCAACCGTAGTTGGAAGTTGTTTTGTTACGCTTCTCTGTAATCTTCCTCTGATTCTGCCTGAACTCCACGTGCATATATATATGATATAGAATCTCTAATTCACACACAAATTACTTCATACACACACAAGACTCAGAATTGAGTTGTTTGTATTAATAAACAAGTATTTACAGAGATAATTCCTTCTCGACATGATCTTCTATGTCAGTGGCCTTTCTTCTCCTCTTGCTGGTAGGTTTACAGTTTGACTGACTGACTCACTAGCTACTCTCTAGCTATTTCTCTAACTACCGACTAACTTTTTCTCGCCTTTTAGGCTTACCTTTATACAAAATGGTTATGTTGAGCTAATTCTAGTCCAGATCCTTAATCTGCTGAACTAACTCCTAAATATTCTCTAAGTCCACTTTTAAATCCTACTTATCCCTAAGAGTCCTCTCTAGTTCCTCGAATCATGATGCCAATAAGAGTTACAATTGATTTCTAACTCTCTCATCATCATTAACCACTCATGTTCTCCCACACTTGAGGCCATTTACAAATATCCTCACACTCATCTAATTAATTCTTACTTTAAGCACTCAAAACATTAATAATTACATACATAGGAATCCAACTTCCTTGGAAACACGAGACCCCCTATGTCTACTAAAATACAATGATAGTTTCCAGTTAATGCTCTTGCATCACCTCCACAACCATAATACAATGGCTTAACCATTGCGAGAACAAATTTTTTTGTATGGTAAGGTTGATAATATTGTAATTAAATTGGAATTTTACATAGCCTAAAAATTTAGAAACAACCAACATGTTTGACCCCTCGACCTATTCTATATAACCAAGGGTTTTATCCAATGCACTAAGGAGTGCTATTTTTTGGAATATTTTGACACTATATTATTTTAGAGTGTTAATTTTATTATGTAAATTGAATAATAGAGTATTTTTAGGACATTTGTTGGTATCCCAAGAATGGGAGGTAGCTTACAGGATTTCCACGACCTCTGTAGCAAATTTGAACACAAGTTTGTTTGCAGGTTCCAAACCAAGTGGATTTAACAAGCATTTTTTGCATCTCATAATGGATCGGTTCCTCACAAGGAGTGGAGCCGGATATGTAGCCCAAGATGGGTGAACTCCATTATCAACTTCTTTGTCTTGTATCTATTATTTTTTTCTATTCATTTCTTCAATTCAACTTTTCAATTTCCCATTAAGCTTTAAAATTTAACCCAAATTAAATCCACACTTATAATTGTTTTCAAATTAGTTAGTAATTTTCAAAATAAGTTTGGTATTAGAGCATGATTGACATGCTTTGAAAGTGTGAATGCTTATCATATGTAAGCTTAAGCATGGAGAAGTATCAATTAAAGGGTAAAATATTGAATTGAGGTACACTACTCAAAAACAAAAAGTGTCATCACCAAAAGGAGGGAATCTTTTTTATTCTGAAGGGGTTTTGTTGAAGCAGTCATGTCAATGAAAGCTATAGTGGAGGAGATGTAGTGAGGGTGGAATAAGCCCAAGGAAAGTCATTCATTTGTCAAATTTGAAGGATAAGGAATTGTTGATGATACTCCTAAGATTCCTTTGCCCCGTCATCCTCTTTTTCCATTCCAGGTGAAAGTTCTTCTTTAAGGAAGCGTTTTGATAAAATTAAATTTAATTTACATTTATTGAAAGTAGAGATTAAATTTGATTTTCCAATGTATGATGTTAAACTTAATGCAAAAACAATTGATAGCTAGATTAGACAACTTGAGGTCTATTGTAGGATTTATAATATTGTTGGTGGTAATGCAAATATCCAACTAGACACTCTTCAATTGGGAGACACAACATTGATTTGGTGGGAGAGTAGAAATCAAGAAGACCTCCCTCAAAATGGTAAAATAATTTCTTCTTGCAATGAGTGCACAACTACATGAAAGAAATAATTTTATCCATTAGGTTATATTTAAAAAGAAATAATGGATTGGAAAAACTAAAGGAAAGCTAAGGGAAAAAGTGTACAAGGTTATATTCAGGAGTTTAGAAAAATGGCACTAACATTGGGCATTCTTCTTTATACAAAAAGAAACTTTGTTGATGTACATTGGTGGGTTACGTACTCATTTGAAGCATACTATTAGATTATGTTTAATTCAACTAATCTTGATAAAGTTTATGTACAAGAAACTCATATTGAGTCAGGGATATGGAATTTTTATGATGGTTTCTCCACTAAACTCGTTTAGTGAAAGTAAGGCAAGAACAAAGGAAAGGAGAAACTAAAAAGAACAACCACAATGAAGAAAGAGAATGCAAAACATTTGTGTTCCTATTGCAATAAGGAATGACATGACGAGAATAAATGTTGAAAACTGCATCTAGAAATAAAGCCCAAATGGTTCGGAGATTGGAAGGGTAAATAAAAGACTATTTCTATAATCTAACAAGCTCTTTGATCAAACTCAAGTGATGAAACTAAGATTACAAGTAAGGGAGCATAAGGTATATCTTTTGTTGCTAGTTTTAATTCACGTGCTCATTCTTCAAAATTTGAGGTAACACTTGATGAAAGGAAATAAATTGAATTGTTTAATATTACGATAATCTCAAAACACGCTAATATTTTTACACTTTTGATACTTGATCACAAGTTAATCTTATTTCCGAGGAAATTGTTAAGAAATTGGCATTAGAAACTAAGCCTCATCCGGAACCATGTCCCATGTCCCTTGGGTTGGGTATGTGAAAATGTTTAATTATAGGTCACTAAGGAATGTAAACTAATATTTGCATTCACATAATGTTTCATAAATGAGGTAGAGTTACAAGTGGTTCCACTTAACATTTGTGGGATTAAACTAATATTTTCAATCACATAACGTTTCATAAATGAGGTAGAGTTAGAAGTGGTTCCACTTAACATTTGTGGGATTGTTTTTGGAAGCCCATATTTATATGACAAGAAGGCCACTTTTTTACAGAGAGGGGAATAAGTATTATCTTATCAAAGATGAGATTGAGTTAATTATGAGGGCTCATATGATGAATATTAATTTGTCTCTTGTGAATATAAGATAGATAAAAAGGCTAGTAAATGACAACAAAGACTTGACACTCATCACTGTAAAAGTCGAGAATATTGATAAATCCAAGGCAATTAAAGAGTGTGATCTTAGATATGAAATAGTTAAAATTATTTCTAACTATGATAAAACATTTCAAGGTTAACAAGAATCACAGCCTGAGGACTCGTTGCATGCAAGCATTAAGGATCAAAGCTTACAACCTTTGGTTGACGTTGAAATAGATTCATTGGTTAATGTTGTTGCTATCCTATGTTGAAGCATATTGTTGATTCATTCTCACTAGCAACTATGTTCATTTTTACTACTAGTCTACTCTGTATAGTTAGAAGTTGAGAGAGTGAATATGAATAAAGTAAACTTGTGATTCCTCCACCTCGACTCCATTTCGTTCATTTCGGTGTAAGAACAATGATGCAAGGAGACTATAGAATCTTAATGGGAAGGCCAAGGGAGACTGTGAATACGGGTCACTGGTGATGCTAGAAACTTAAACATTCCTCATCATGGATTAAGTTAATCATTAATTTAAGTCAATAATTAATTTATTATATTTAGATTAAGTTAATCATCAATTTAAGACAATAATTAATTTATTATATTTGTATTAAATTATTGATTAATTTAAATCAACAATTAATTTATTATATTTTTATTAAATTAATGATTAATTTAAGTTAATAATTAATCATGATATACGACTCCACCACCACCAGATATTTATTCGGAGGCTCGATTGGGTGCGCGGAAAGAATCAGATATCCCGTTCCTCCACCACAACGCCGCAGCCTGTGCTTCAGAGGGGAGATTAATTTTGCAAAAAATTTAAGTGTGTATCTAGTCTGACCTCAATAACAATGAAAATCCACATGAATTACTTAAAATTTACAATCATCAGAATCGGATGGCTATTTCAGAGTTTTTCCTGTGACAACATTTCCAATTAAATCAGATGAGAAATTCCAGAGTAGAGGGTTTATTTACCTCGAGGGGTTCCGTGCGCGTGCTGCAACTACGTTTGCTGCAACCAGTGGACAGGGCAGGTTTAATTCGACAGCACAATAGCAGGAAACAGTGGAGCCTGCCAGAAAGGCTTTGTAGTGTATCACCATGCACCCTACAGATTATGATGATGATCAGTGGTTAAGGTTTTAGTTACACTAAAATTGGTAGGGTGGGTTTTAAAGTGGTATTTAGTTGACGTGATTGATTCGATTCTTAATAAGACAGGTGTGAAAATCTAACACTTTTCTCAAATTTCCTGAGCCAAGTTTCTGATACTATGTTGACGTTTTCTGTTATACCAAAATTCACAGAGATTAGTAGCCATTAGAATCCACATGATTCATTGTGTGTAAAAATCCAGCATCAGCTATATGCACATTGCATCTTAAGAGTCACTTTACATATCATATAACATTATGGGTCAGCAGAATGCATGGTACATAATCCACAACTTAACCCTAACTAAATGCCAAATAGGACTAAAAAAATTAAACTGAAAAAACTCACTTTTATCATTATTTTCCAACTTTCAATTTTGTAGTTTTTTCCCATTACTTTTATGGAGTTTCCACCCCTTACTTTATAATGTTTGATACGAATAATCAAAACGAACTGGAAAGAAGTGTCCACTTCAATTTTTTGAACCGCGTTTCTTCGACTGGAGATTTCGAATCGATTAAGATTTACCAAATTTATTTGCCTATAACTTAGCTTTTGGTTAAATATGTCAGAAAAAGTGACAGTGCTTTCCAATTTTAGGTATCCTGAGTCTATAATTTTTTTTGTTGCAGAACGAATGAACTCAAAAACAAAACCTTCCCAGTAACCCCTATAATATAATCGCTCTATATTACAGAACGAAGAAACCTAAAAAGCAAAACCTTCGCAGTAAACAGAGAAGCTTCCATGCGAGAATCTCACATAAATAAACGAAAAAACTTATGTTGGGAGCACATCATTTGCCGCAAGTAAACAACCGCTAAGACTCCATCGGACCGGGAAGGACGGTGCAGAAAAACACTGTTTTATATTGCAACATTTTCAGTTAGCTCTAATTCGTCCCAAAGCTCCTCAAACAACAAGGAAACGTTATCATTAGATTCTTGATTACTTGCTTCGTTATCTCCGAACGCAGGAAGCTGCAACAAAGAATCACTCATTTGGGCTTCAACTGGAGGATCGCCTTCCATTATTGGAAGGTTGAGGAGATGATCAGTTAAAGGAAGATTGCAACAAAATGTAGAAATCGTGGTTAGTGGCACATTAATTGCTGCTCTCCGTGCTCTCGGCTTGAAAAGCAAAGGCGGCCTCTCGGAATCTTCAAATGTATTACCAGCGTGGGGTGTCGGCATTCCTGTGAATTTGTGCACTTTTGCGCGGAAATTGTGTGTGTCTGTCATCACCACTATGGCGGAACTCAACCGTGGCTTTGAATCTCTGGGCCGTTTCTCACTTTTTCCAGAATTACGAATGCTGCTGCTGCTATTACTGCCATTAGAAGACGAACCTGGCCCTGCTGCGAGAGCCTGGTTTGAGGCACCCATCGTATTTTCATCTTCCATTTTCAGAGCTGATCAGTTGCAGCAATTCGATCGATTCTCAGCGTGAATGCACACGCGAATCCCTTCAGGTTACAACACGTTCGTGGTGTCCAGAGACTGCGCAGAAACTGAAATGGGGGTTGTGGGTGAGAGAATGTGGTGTTTATTTATGTTGTTTATTGGGTGATCATAGTGCACAGTAGGCTTGACTGCCTAGAGGAATGAATGGACTTGAATTGGCAGGATTCATTGCACAATGCATCATCTTTACCTAGTTGTAAACTGAGATTATGAATTAAGAAAAGTAACGTATTCAACACAGACACATATTTCCAGCGAATCACATGATACCTTTTATAAATTGTACCTCGCCTACCGTAGTGTAACTGTTATAGAGTATGAAGGTTTTTCTGAAATTTGACCAAAATCTTATTGTTGTAATTACAAATTTAATTTGTGAATCTGCTTTGGGATTCTTAATGTGAAATTTATTTATATATTTAAATTAAAATACATCTTCAATAAAAATAAAATTTAACTAAATGGTTTCTTCATATTCTAATCAATAAATCTAAAATTAAAAATAATTATATAATATTGTCATTTTCTCTGAAACTTTGCATATTATTCATGTATAATTTGTCTGAATTATAAAATTTAATCGGTAAACTTTGCTCAATTCAAAAGCTTCAAGTTTTTACAGTGATAAATTTATTTATATATTTAAAAATAAATTTTAAACAACAACAAAATATGATTTAGTCAAGTCAATTAAAAATAAATCAATTTTTTAAAAGTAAATATATATTTCCAATTTTTTTTTTTTTTTTTTTTCTTTAAATTAGACAATGCTAGCCACAGCATAATTGTTTTAAGTTTTGGAAATTCGATCAAATTTCTATGGTTGGAATCACAAATTTATTTTGTGAATTTCCAAAATCTAACTAGCAAATTTGACCTACAAACACAAATTTAATCTATTTTAAGTTTTTTTTTTTTTCAAATTAGACAGTGCTAGCCACAGCGTAATTGTTTTAAGTTTTGGAAATTCGATCAAATTTCTATAGTTGGAATCACAAATTTATTTTGTGAATTTCCAAATTCTAACTAGCAAATTTGACCTACAAACACAAATTTAATCTATTTTTAAGTTTTTCATAATATTAAATTCATTTGTATATTTAAAAATAGATTTTAAATAATAAAATGTAAAATTTAACCAAAAATTATTTTACTAAATTCTAACTAAAAACTCTAAAAATAAACTAGTATGTTTTACTTGAAACTTTATACACTTGTATTTATATCAAATTTATATTAATCACAAATTTAATCTAAAAACTCTGAGCAGTTTAAATAAACAAATTTTTTAATAATGCTAAATAAATTTTAAATAACAAAAAAATTAAAATTTAATAAAAATCGGTCCTAGGTAGCTTAACTGGCCATGGCTATAGAATGAAGTCTCACTAGAAATCTTGGGTTCGAATCTTGTGCTACCCTCCCCGTATGAATAATGGACATATAAACTCCAAAATAAAAAAATCCTACCAAACTTACAAAAAAAAATTAACAAAACCTATTTCACAAAATTCCAAACTAAAATTCTAAAAATAAAACTAATTAAACCATGTTTTGTCATTGTCCATTTAATTCGTTTTCCACGTGAAACTTTGAATGTCCCCTTCTGTTAAGCAGGTACGCTTGTTTTCAGTAGTTTACGACACATTTATGCCAAATTTCCCTTTTGATTTTTTTGGACATTTTTATTGACTATGGTTTTATTGAACAACCTATCCGGGGATATTGTCATGATGCAGAAACATGAGCACACGATACATGCACTTACAAAGTAGCAGCAGAAAATTGGCAGTCACATATGCCTTGTGGTGTTAAATTGGTCGAAAACACCATAAATTACTATGCTTACGTTATTGCATGTAGAGTTTAAAATGGTGGAAAATATTAGAAATAATGTTATAATTATTATCCACGTAGGGTTTATGGTATATATGATCAATATGTTGGAGAGTTTAAAAGTGTGGAAATTATTAAAAATAATGGTAGGATTATTATACATGTGTGGTTTAGGGTATATATTAGTCAATATGGTTTTGATTTTCTCATACATGTGTTTTTGACGAATTTGTATTAATTATTCATTAGTTTTATATTTATAAATTTTTAGTTTTGGGATATTAATTGATTAGTTACATGAATATTTGTTTTATTTTTTTTAAATTTTTTATTTGGTTAAAATTATCATCACCATTATTTTCATTTTATTTTGATAATTTTCTCCACTAATAAAAAATATAAAAATCAATTTTTAAAATCAATTTTTAATATATTCTAAAAATGAAATTATATTTATCAAATAGTTTAGATTAATAAATAGATGAATATTTAGTTATTTAATATATTATTTTTGTTTTATAATTTTTTTATTTTAATATTTAAATAATTGTATGTGAAGTTAAAGTTGTTGATAAAATTCAAAAAAAATTGATATTTATATTTTGAAGTGTTAAAATGAAAATGCATAGTATTTCTTTTCTAGAGAAAATAGATAATTTTACTATATATGAAAATTTGTAAAATTTATTATAAAGTTTAAAATTTTTATAAATTAATTTATTTATTTATTTTATTAAAACCAAGTCTTAATCTTATTTATATATAAAGAAATATGTAGAAATATATGGAATTGAGAAAATAATAACAGGGAAATTCTCAACCACATGTGTTAGATTGGTGGAAAACATATTTATTTTATTAAAAACAAGTCTTATTTTTATTTATATATAAAGAAATATATGCAATTAACAAAATAATAATAGGGAAATTCTCAATCACATGTACTAGATTGGTGTAAAACACCACAAATTAACACTATACATGTAGGGTTAAAATGGTGGAAAATATTAGAATTATTATTATTATGTATACCTCGTTTACTCTATATATTATGGGGGAGGGGGAGTTTTTTTTCTTTTTTTTTAAATCTATTTTTATTCAATTATTTTTTCTCACTAATAAAGTAATACAATACCTCCCAATTAATAATAATAATAATAATAATAATAATAATAATAATAATATTATTATTATTATTTTTTCAAATGCTCCCCGATGGGGGTGACCAAATGTCTCAATGGAGGCCCTTTGGGCTTCCCCCCTCCACCACATGGAAGTAATGGTCAATTTAATGAGCGGTAGAATCAATTTGTCAACCCGTGTGAAGAAATCTCCAGACAATGTATCGGTTATGCTAAGAAGAAAGAGAATTTGGGAAGAAAGGAGTGTTGCAGTGTGAGTGACAAGGAGCATGGAAGCTTGTCGGTGTTTTCGCATTGGATTAACAATGAAGTGGTAGCTCGATATGCATTGATATGGTATGAATTCAGCTCTGAATCCTACATCTAGGATCAGGGAACCCCCTTGGAAAGAGAATTGGGTCTAGACGTCGCCTCAGACTCGAAGCTTTGGCAGCCACTCTCAAATTGGAGCAATAGGCTCCTGGAGGTCTCTTCCATTGAGGTTGAAAAGGTGATTGTGTCCTATTATTTTTTCCTAGCTAAATGAGCTATCTTATGCCACCAAGTCGTCCGTGGGGTTTTTGGGTCAAGGAATATTATGAATTTTCTTTTTTGTGTTTGCAAGTTTCCAAAGCATCCCATTGTTTTGTTGTTTTTAGCTTTAGCTGTGGGTTTCAACAGTTTGGTTCTTATGGGTGGCCCACCTTTGTTCTGCCTTTGGGGGCCGAATATGGTGACCACCTCACCTTGGGTCTTTGTGGTACTCCCCCTCGTTCATTGTTTGAATTGGTGTCACCTTGGGATTGTTCTATTGTGGGATTTATTTCAGCCCATCTACGGGGTTGTCGTTTTTATTAGAAGGATAATGGGTTGCTGGATAGAGTCTTTTCTAGGAAGTCTTTCAGTTTCGGGGGAATTTCTCATAGCTTGGTCCAGAATTCTTCTCTCTTAGGTTCTTGTATGCTTCAAGATAGTCAACTTACATCTTGGTTCTGGTGATTTTCCTCCTCTTTGCTGTAGCAGGTACATTTAAGGTCACTCCAAGACCCCATCATCTAGCCATTTAGTAGTGCCAACGGTGTCGCACCAACAAGGAAGGTCTCTATGCAAGGGCGGTCATCACAACAACGCGGGTTTTCTAGCTTCGAGCCATAGCTCATCTTCCAGGATCTCGGCCAGCAAGGAACCTGAGGGCGAAGTGGTGCTACTTCCTGCTCATTCTCCAGGCTGTATCGCGGCTCCAACAACCATGGATTCCATAGCATAGCAGCTTAGGAACACCTAGGTTAATATGGATATTCTTTAGGAACACAGGGTTGATGACCACAATGAGTTAGTTGCTTATACAAATGATATACAATTCCGTTAAAATGAGATATTGGAATAGCCGGATAGTCTTCATTGCAGCCACCGTCGAATGAATGACCACCTCCGTAACCTGAAGGAACATATTGATTTTCATATGCATGACCGTCTTGGATATTTTGCAACCCCCCCCATGTACTCCCTCCCCATCCTGCTCTTTGATATGTTGTTGTCACTTCTGGTGATCTTTTTGTCTCCCTTTAGTATGGTATGGTTTCAAATACTGACGGAAATAAAGAATGTAAAGACTTATCTATGGCCTCCTTCGACCCCCAATTCCAATAAGTCCAATAGGAATGAGGGAAAGGAGGTTTTTGAGGCCTAGTTTGTAATCAATGTTTTTTTGAAAATATAATGAAAGCATTTTGATCGACAAAAAAAATTGTTATTTCAAATTCTCTTTATATTCTATATGAGGAATACATCATACACTTGAAGCCATTACATCAAAAATCATCATGTCACTTATGGGAGTTGAATTTAGATCAGGAGGGTGCCAATCATTACTCCCAACCACCTAAAATTAACCTATTTGAGGTAGATAAAACTTATTTTATAAAAATATCAAACATGCCCACAATTGTTTATGACCTAGCGTTTTATTTGTTCTAGGACTCTCATTTTAGAAAGCTATATCTCGAGATCTAATTCATCAAATCATACCCTAAAGAGCCATTGGAAAGATAATTTAGGGGAGAACAATCTAGAAATAATTATTTAACAAAACATAATTATTTAATATATGAAAGAATTAGCAAAACAGTGGGTTGCAATTTTGTAACCAATTTAATTTTATGGGTGGATTGTTTTTGGAATATTTTATTTTTTCAAGGAGGTTTTGTTGTTAGCGATTCATTTTTAGATTTTTCATTAGCCAATAATATTATCTCAGAGAGCCATCGAGAGCTTAAATTTAGCTTTTATTAATTAATTAAATAAAATTCTAACTTGTTTGTTTATTTTCAATAGTTTTGGAATTTATGTTTTTGTTTACAAATTAGATATGATTTTAATGACATTTTCATTAATTTGCTTACAAAATTGGTTAGCGTTATCATGACCCGGAGCTTTAGAGATTTGTTATTGGAGAAACAAAGAAAAAAAAGAATTTTCTCAACTCTCAAATTAGATCTATTTTTTTTTATTCAACTGTCATTGAAACAGATTCCATTTTTGAAAATGATTTGTAAAAATTATAAATAAGAGCTCTGGATATGAGCCAAGGGTTCTACAAGTTGTGTACTCTTTGCACTATTTTAAAGAGTATTTGTTTCATGTAGGATTATTAGGAATACTTAGATCTGAGCTTAAGGGTTTTTCTTTCTAAGATTAAATCTTTGTTGTAGAGGCAGATTTCACACTATTGTGGCTCTATTCTATATTGATAGAGCTTGACGTCTTGGGAGGATTATTAGATAACTATAATTTGTAATAAATAGATCATGACACACACATACTCATGATTGTATTTCATTTAAAACACCATTACTTATTTGAATATAATCTTATTCTTTTGTTCATAGCCATTAAAATTATGTGAACTACTTCCATGTTTTAGTGGCTCATTTTTATAAATAATATTAGCTATTAGATCTACTTCAACAGATTTTTTATTTTTAGTATTTTAATGGAGTGTGCACAAAAAGAAATAATATTGGCTATTAGATCTACTTCAACAGTTTGATATTGACCACAAATTGCATTTTAAATCCCCATTATTTGGTATTTAGGAACTACTTCTTACATATTAAGTTGGAGTAGTTTTATTTATTCTTCTTTTTCCCGTTACCATTTAGATATAGATTTAGTTTAATTCATTTTAAACAAAAGTATCATTATATAGGAGCAAACGTCTAGTGGTGGGGTTGAGCCTTTATTTCAGCTTAACGTGAAAGATTTCCTTTTCAAATGGCCACAAAAGGGAAACTCTTTCCTTCACTTTTTAGTAAAACGAATCGATATCACACACTAGAAAGTTAAAGCTAGATTTAGAGTTAGTTCAGGAATTCATGTTAGTTTTAGATTAGTTTAGGCATATAGTTTTTGGTTAGTTTTAGGTTGAGGCACCATGCCCTATAACCGGATGAAATCACCATCGAGAACATATAAGTGTTTAATTTGGGCCTTGACCGGGTGATTTCCTTAATGTTGATCATGATCTGTTTTTGCCATCAACAATTTCCTAGTGGCAATTCACTCCTCCTAACATTGCATGATGTCTTCACTGTAAAAATGGGGCCCAGTAAAGGCTTTTGAAATCCTTTTATGTTATCTAATTAAATACCACTTGATGTGATGTGATAGAGGAGGAAACCACACAATAACACAATATAACAAAATAGAGCTACGAATCTCCAACTCGAATTAATTGAATTAAATTGCTTGAGGGTATATCATTAAATAGACCGCAAACCACTAATAATAGATATGATAATCTTAACTCACACATGCATGACTAACTATTCCTAATTTTAGAATTTGTGTAAATTGCTAGAAAATATGAGTTAAGTGTGAATAATAGGGAGTAATTAACATATTCCAGCACTCCCCCTTAATCACGACCACTATTTCTTGTTGGTATAGGTCTCAACTATTCTTACAATAATTGAGATAAATTCAAAATTTGATTTTACTTCTGCATGATGGTGTAGTTTATTCACTGCTCTATGTAGTACAAGCTTTTTCTTCCTTTACTCCAAATTTTATATTCTACAAAAAATTTCTTCTTCTTCAACTTCAACTTCACTCTTTTCTTCTTCAATATTTCTTTGTCTTATTTGTCATCGTCATCTAGATTTTCTTCTGCATCTACTTGTAAGTTAACTTCTATTGGTTGAGATTTTATTTAAATCATTATAAGATCGAAACAATATCTTCATTTTTTTCATATCTTCTTCTATTGTTGCAATAACTTCAACGACTCTTATGGTTTCCTTCATTTTTTCTAGTATAGTTATGGTAAATTTTCTAGAGCTACTTTCATATCTATCATACTTGGGATTTGCAAGAAGATCTTTAAGAAAAGCTAAGTTACCCTCATAGCCAAATTTAACTTTCACTAATAAGTTCTTCTCACTTGCCATTGCTATTGCTGCAATGAAAATTTAATTTCTTCATCTTCAGCTCCAATTTTGTCTTCCACACATGTATCTGCATTGTGGGATTTACTTTCTGCATCAATTTGATACTATTTTTTATGTTTCTATAGGTTCTTTACACAACATCTTTAGTTTTCATACATGTCAAAATCTTATGTTATCCTGTTACAATAGCAGTTTCATTAATAATTGCAATGCTTTGTTGAATGGTGTTGCTCCTCCTTTCACTATATGTCATTTCCAGAATACTCCAACCTTCTTTGGACATGCTTGTTACTGCAATATTTGGAAGAATGTTGTCATCCGACCCTTGTTGAATGAGAAACAATATTTTTGCATCATCCTTCCCATTCACAAATAGATGATACTTTTGATCTTGTGTCATTGACTCATATTCTATTTGACTTTAGGGTTCCTCAAACCCCTTCAAAAAAATATCCATAAGTGTTCTATGCACGACTTGGTTCTCATCTTAATGACCCAAAACTCATGACTTTTACTAATAAAGTTAGGAATATGTAGAATATAAGAATTGATAAAAAATCTTGCTCATAAATTTGAAGAGAAATCAATCACCTTAAAACAAACTATGAAAATAAAACATTTTATTAAAGGAAATAAACCACTTTTTAATCTCTCAACTTAACCTTTTCTTTTTTATATAGTATTAAAAAAAACAATTCCAATAAATATCTCATAACAAAATGTATGTAATAGAAATGCAAAACAATATTATTATTATATGTTTTTTCAATGATTATTATAAAGTGAAAATGGAAATTTAACGTCTAGAGAAATTTATCCAAATGAATTTTTTAAAGTCTCTTATAGCTCCACATTGAATTCTTCACAAAATCACAATGATGGCACACGATGATAACTAGATGACCTAGGTGAATATTTACAATTGATAAAAATTGATCGTCTTAAATGTTGATGAATTAATCTCCATGATGAAGAACTCAATGAAGAACTCGTTGAGAGCTTTCTAACAACACTTGAATGAGGTCAAACATATGTCATATGAGAAAGTTATGGCTATTTGAATTGTGCTCAAATAGGTAAAAAGATGTCCAGGACTTGAAATGTGGCATCACCAAAGACTATACATGGAAATAGGGATGTTGATGTGGTAGTATGGATAGTGACACATAATAGTGTGGAAACTAACATGACATGTGGAATAGAATGTACAAGCACTAATATGGAACTATTGATTGGACATATTACTAAATGTAACATTGTTGTCTATGTAGATTGATGTGGATACCACGAAGATCAATTATAGGATTCAGAACGAGGAAATTTTTCCTCGTATTCAAGATTGGTTTGTAACCGAATGTTTAAAAAACAAAATAGTAAACGAAGACATAGATGGAAGGAGTACCCTTTCTAATTCATCTAAAGAGGAACAAAATATTTATAGGATCTCTAAAATAGATAGTATTTTTTCAAAATGGGATTTGTTCAAAACATATATGCCCTGGTTTTTTACCTCTGCATGGTGTAAATATATTGAAAATATGCTTTTAGATACTCTTTCGGAGATATTACTACATGGCAGTAATCCATTTGTATCTATTTTGCAAAATATTAAGCATAATATTTTGCTTAAACAGAATATATTGTGGGAACTTTCTCATCCATTATGGGAACCTATACAATGTAAATTGAGAACGAATCTTATTAATAAGTTTTTTTTTCCAAGTAATAATTTCAAGGATTTTTTCCCTTCCTGCAAGGATTTTTTAATAGAGGAAACTAGTGATCGAGAGAAGTCATCAGTTCCATTCATATGGGCACATATGAGATTACTAAATGCTCGGGGGTATAAATATTGGATTCTTAACCCTTTTTTCGTTCTTGGGTATTCTATTCTTCAATATTTTAAAGTTATTTCTTTCACCTTTATCAATATAAAGAGATACTTTGAACTCATCAAGTATTTAAAGCATCCATCATACGTGATAGATTTGCAAAAAATGATTAATCCTCCCGTGCCTAATAGCTTTCTCTATTATACAATAGACAGATCCAATTCTCTTCCACAGATTATTAATAGTGTTTTTTCTATGAAGAGGAAGACGAAGACGAAGAGGAAGACAAAGAATAGAAATATAAAATAGCTTATAACTATAATAAGAGAGTTGAACGGATTGTGCTCTAGTATGGATATCTCCGAAAAAGAGATGAACTTACTAGTTCAGTTTCTAATGATGGAAAAAACCCTTTTTAAATTTGAATCAATTTTTACTTACAGTCATAATTTATTCAAGAATGAATTTGGAGATCAAATCATTAGACAGCCAGGGCTTATTCACTTACGATATTTGGCCTACACTTATCAAAAAGGTCTAAATAATTACGGGTTCAATCCATTTTGTTTAGCAGAAAGATGGGTATTCCTTGCTTTTTGTCAAAAGATTACCTCTTCACAAATATTGTGTCAAACAAACCCCACATTTCATGGAAAACCTTTCTCACTCCACTCAGGATCATTACTTTCCAAAGGGATTTTACTGATAGGTCCTATGGGAACTGGCCAATCCTATTTGGTCAAAAGTCTAGCAGCAGACTCATATGTTCCTTTAATAAGAATATCTCTGAAGAAGCTCTGGTATGGTGAGTATTTAGATTACCCCGTTGAACGTATTCCTACTGAGTTTGATCCTTTTCTGAAATACAAAATGGAATATTTCCATATTACCTTAGAATTGGCAAAAAGCATGTCTCCTTGCATAATATGGATTCCAAACATTCATGAACTGAATTCAAATGACGCAACTAACTATTTATTTGGTTTTGGCTTCACTGACTTGTTCCTTAGTGTATTAATGAACAATCTCTTTAGATTTAGAGATGGTGAAAAAGATTCTATGAGAAATATTCTTGTTATTGCTTCGACTCATATCCCCCAAAGAGTGGATCCAGCTCTAATAGCTCCAAATCGATTAATATTCGAATGCTTGTTATCCCACAACGACAAAGGGAATTTCCTATTCTTTTATGCAGCAAAGGATTATACTTGGGAAAATTTCCCGATGAATTTGGATCTATAACCATAGATTATGCTGCACGAGATCTAGCAGCACTGGCCGATGAAGCCTTAATACATAGTATTACCCGAAATAAATTAGTTATAGACACTAATACAATTCGATCCGCTATTTATAGGCAAATTTTTCATTTACAATCTATGGATAATCAGGTTGGATCCAGTCAAAATGACGAAGGAATTATCTACAAAGTAGGAAAGGCTTTTATACAAAATACGCTTAGAAGAAATTCTCCCATGAATCCTCTATCTACAAAAAAGGAATTATGGAAGAAAAGGTTTTGTTATTTGTCCGAATGGTATTTAGAACCTTCGATTGCCGAAACAACTATGAAGGAATTGACCATACTTCCCCATATTTTGGGTTGCTTGGCCTGATCAGCGGCTCGAGATTCTTGGTCTATATCAAAACGAAATAGAGAGAATTGGATTCCTTTCGATAAATTAGCTGAGCATGATCTTGATATAGCTTCTAGTCTTTTAGAAAGTATTCTGGTGGAGTTTCCATTTTCTAGGTTAGGAATATGTCGGGGTAAGTCCGATAAGGATCAGATCACATTTGCTCCTCAACTCAAAATGAGAGATAATCTAGATCTGATACAATTTATGAAAGAATATGAATTGAAGTTTACTCCTGGCGCAAAACAAAGGGATATGGATGAAGAATTAATAAAGAATGTAGTTTGGACTCCTAGGATCTGGCATCTTAGTTTTCTTCGCAGTAATAGATTCGATCATATAAAAACACCCAATTCATTGGGATCTTTGTATCAGTTCGGATCGTTAAGAAAACGGCAAATGGACAGATCTCTATTTCCTATACAATATCCGAAGCAATATAAATACTCTAAGAAACCACTATTCTTTATAGGAAGACGATTTCTTTGGGATTCCTTCCTATTTCAAGAGCAACACCCTGTGTTTTCACACCGAGAATTTTTCACAAATGAAGAACTGCTGAAAAGGCTTTATATTACTTATGGTGCAAGAAGATTAATAGCACAACCTGATTTTTTCCCTAAAAAAAGTATTCAAAGTTTTTTTCGTAGATATGATTCAAAATCCACGATCAATTCGGTTTTGGCCATGAATTGGTGGAAACCATTGTCTCTTAGACATAGACATATCGAGCATTTCAAACGCATTCAAGCGATTGGTATCCAATTGGAACGTATGCAGCCATATTTTCCTATATATTCATATAACCGTTGGTTGACCGAAAATTCGAGAGAAAGGGTTGACCGCTTCCAATCATTAATTCATCGCCAAAGATGGCTCAGAACCAATATGTTATTATCTAATGAATCTTTTCTTTATAATACTCTATTCGAGATTTATCAATATTTATCAAATCTGTTCCTATCTAACAGAATGTTATTGGATCAAATTACAAAGACATTGTTGGAGAATAAATGGCTTTTTCCCAATGAAATTGAACACTCAATTCATACAACAGGATTAAGATTTTGATATCAGCTGGGAGAATATGGAATGAAGTAAAAGAAAATTGACCGGGCAGTAGGGTTGTGGGAATCAATGAGAGGTTCTACATATGCTCCAATTTAAGATCCTATAAAGACTTGATAGATCTTTAATTTGAGTTTCCTCACTCCGAGATCTCGACCATGTAAGAGTAAGCATAGTCTAATAATATCTCATTAAGTTAACTAGACTATTATTACTCCTTATTTCCTCGATTTCGGTTCTAGCATTATTTTTTTCCACACTATTTGAAGAGAGGAAAGGATAGAGTCACAAGATCCGACATGGATATAGTTGGTGAGGTTCGGTCGTAACTCCCGTATATTACAAGATCTTGATAGAGGTGGTATCTGGTCAGTCTATGTATTGATCTTCTCAATCTATGTCCTTAATGAAATATACCTCATAATACGAGGGTGTATTCGTAATGGACTCCTCATTAGGTAGAGAAGATCTGATCCTACCTGTGATCCACTGTCCTATTCCAACAGCGTTAACTTGTAGGTAATCGATCGTCGGAATACCTCGTATCAACAGAGAATCTATCTCAATCTATTGAGATACTCTACGAGATTTGCCATAATATTGCTCATTCAATAAGCATGAGCAATATTATGCCTTGAAGAGGACTCGAACCTCCGCGCTATTAAGCACGAGATTTTGAGTCTCGCGTGTCTACCATTTCACCGTCAAGGCATCCCAAAAGGAAATTCTATTCCATTCATATATATATATGAAAAATATCCTGATCTATGAATGAACATATGTTAGAGATAGCGTATTCGAGTATTGATATACGATTGGTCATATAGGTTCATCATAAATTTTTTTTTATCTGGAGGAGATTTCCTATAAAACAAGACGACTGAATGAACATCCTTTATTTTTCAATTCAATACAAACCTAAAGAATTGAATATGGTACAAAATAAAAAATATTTTCAAAAACTTTAACTTTTTTCCGTAAAAGTGATGTCTTGGTCCGAGTGGAGGTAGGGGTAACAGTCCTTTTCTTTCTCTTTTCCACATGTCCATAGAAACATTTATAAAAAAGAAAGATAGAAATTTATTCAATCTATTTTATTAGAGAGGTAATAATTTGTAAAATTAATCACACTTCTTCCCTTCATAAGGGGTCCATTGATGAAAAGAGACTGGAAAAAGTAAAGCTCGGACCCAATTCCTACAGTTATGGATATAAGCACAATCCAAATTCCTGGAGAGTTATACATTTGTGTATCTATGAGATCATTTACTATTTCTTGAAGCTAAATATTTCCCTTGGATAGGCCATATAGCCAGAAAGACCATAAACCAGAATGGAAGAAAAGAAAATGAAACTCTTTCAAACAATCTCAGGGTATAATTGAAAATGAAGTTTTCACTTTGTACATGTCAGATCATGAATTAGTAATTTATTTCAATCTCTGAAAGAGTAGAAAAAGTTTCTAACTTCCAAGTTTAGGAGATTTACATAATCTCATGAATAGGATCGAATATTCCTCCATAATCTATCTCCTTTTTCCTTAAGGAAGCCTTCGCAAGAGGACTTAGATCTATCTATGATTTATGCTTTTTTCTTTTTATTTTTTCTCTTTTTGTTCCGATAAACATATTGTCCGATCTGAATGGGAATCAATTTCTAATTTATCAGAATATATAAATCCACTATATAGATAGGTAGATCTCGATCCTGTTTATGAGTTAACGAAAATGTGCAAAAGCTCTATTGGCTTCTGCCATTCTATGAGTCTCTTCCTTTTTGCGTATAACATTGCCATTCCCTCTAGCAACATCCATTAATTCGTGACTCAATTTGAAATTCATATTTCGACCCGGACATTTTCGAGATGCCCCTAATAACCAACGAATGGCAAGTACTTTTCCTTGGGTTGATCTTATCTCAGTGGGAACTCGATAAGTCGATCCACCCACACGTCTTGCTTTTACTGTTACATTGGGAGTTACTCTACGTATTGCTTGGCGTAGAACAAATAGTGGATTTTTATCCGTCTTTTGTTGAATCTTTTTGATGGCTCGATAAATAATTCGATAAGCCAATGATTTTTTTCTGTTTTTAAGAATATGGTTAACCACCATGTTAACTAATTTATGATAAATAGGATCGGATTTTGCAGTTTTTTTTTTTCTGCATTACTTCGCCGTGACATGAGTGTGAAAAAGGTTCAAGAATCTATTTCACAAAGGCTGAAAATCATTTATTTTTGCTTTTTTACTCCATATTGTAGGGTGGATCTCTAAAGGTATGAAAAATCTCCCTCCAAACCATACATATGACTTTCGTCGAATATGGCTTTCCACATTATTATATCTGCATAGATGAGATATATTCTTTATGCATATCATTCTGTTTACTCACTCTCAATTGAGTATCCGTTCCCTTCCTTTCTTTTGCTATGATTGGAAATCCTGTATTTTACATATCTATACGATCAAGTCCTTAGGTTTACAAAATAGTGTATAAAAAAGTGTTTCAAATCATTGCTATTTGACTTGAACCCGTTCTAATAAGGTCAAGGTATTTTTCAATTTTCTATTGAAACAATCAGGGAAAACTTCGAAAATGATTTCGATATTGAACCTTGGACATATAATAGTTCCAATGAAAAATAAGAGCGTGTTTTTTTTTTCATGGTAGCCTACTCTAGTCCCCTTACAAAACGTTCGTTATTAGGTTAGCTATATACTTAACATGTTCCTAGCAATTCACATGGCATCATCATGAAATGATACAAGTATTAGATAAGTAAGAATATACAATGCACTAGAACACCCTTGTTGACGATCTTTTACTTTGGCAGCATCTAGGGTTCCTTGAATAATGTGATATCTCACACCGGGTAAATCTTTAACCCTTCCTCCTCTTACTAATACTACAGAATGTTCTTGTAAATTATGGTCAATACCAGGTATATAAGCAGTGATTTCAAATCCAGAGGTTAATCGTACTCTGGCAACTTTACATAAGGCAGAGTTTGGTTTTTTGGGGGTGATAGTGGAAAAGTTGACAGATAAGTTTTCTTCATTGTCACTCTACAAAACCGCACATGAGATTTGCACCTCATACGGCTTCTCGTTCAATTTTTTTTTTGTTTCGAAGTAACATAAATTGGATTATTCTCGTTGTTCGAGAATATTAAGATTCCCTTCCTTTATACATTATGTCTCAAAGAGTAACTGGAACCAATTAAGTCAAACACATTTTCGTATTCTAACCAAACACTAATGAATCCTATTTGTCCTTTTCGGTCAAAAATATTATGCAAAATATTCGGGATTCCCTCTTCCTTCTCTATTCCCATCCTATAAGTACAGTGCCTGAAGAAATACTCTTTTTGTATGAATCGACATTATTACATGCTAATTCCTTCTTGATATCTCGATATATCATTCCTCCAAATCACAAATTGGATTCGAAATTGACGGGTTAATGTGAGCTTATCCATGTGGTTATACACTGTTCGAATTTGAACAGGAATCAATTTAATGAAAGATCCTGGCTTTCGTGCTTTTGTTGGGGTTGTCCAAGATCATTTCGATGACCTATGTTGAGGGAGATATATATCCATATCTATCTGAGATATGATCTGATCGACTACGTAAGTCCACACGAATAGCAACCGATACCAGGGAGAGTATACGGAAAAGAAAGTTATTTTTGATCTGATATGATGAACTGATGAACGGCATCAGTCCTATATCTTGTTTCTGTGGACCGGTGGAAAAGTGAGGGCTCAGCGGGAAGAGGATTGTACCACGAGAGAGCGAAGGGGTCAACCTGTTCCGAATAGACAACATGGATTTTGGAAATGTAGTTGTACTCTTACATCGATCCAGATCAAGAAGTATTTCCATCCACGGGGATAAATATTTGCTCGCTAGATGAGAGGATAGCAGTGCTAGTTACAAATTCTGTTCCGGTAGGATTTCACTTTATTTCTATAAAGTAGTTAACGGTTGCATAGGGTCTTCTCCTTGGTGCAAGAAGAACAATTTGATCCGTATCATCTCTGTATAATCTTGACTCGATCTTGTTCTCCTTGTTCTTCCAAACAATATTGAGTTCTTTCCGTACGCACTAGTGCTAGATCGGATCAAACATGCTGATTCAAGTTCATGTAAAACTTGCTTGATCAATATAGGTAAAATATTACTGATTTTACGGGACAATATGTTATGATTTGAATCAGTAGGAAATACTACTTTTGACAGGATTCACTCAGAATAGGCTCCAATTTTTTTTTCGTAGTAGTGTGAAAAGAAGGAAGGTCTGGCTTCAAGTTGTTCGAGATAAAATAGTGGGATAGTTGTGTTGAGTCTCTTGACCCTTTGGTAAGTTATTATTCATAAGTCAGTTCTCCTTCCAGATGAGAGTAGGGAAGGGATATAGCTCAGCGGTAGAGTGTCACCTTGACATGGTGGAAGTCATCAGTTCGAGCCTGATTATCCCTAAACCTAATGTAAGCCCTTCCATATTTTTTGGCCAATGGTATAGTAGTACTTACATTATCGATCCTCATATATCGCTTCAATCATCAAAGTAGTATGATTGATAGAAAAAATTTCTATTGAATTAAACTCTTTCCTATCCATAACTTTATGGAACTTGGAAATGAAACACCGGAAGAATATTTAAAGCCTTTCACTCAAAATTTGTTGAGATTTCTACATCTTTTACTATCTTTCCAATTGAAAAGATATTACAATCGGGATTTTGATCCCATTAGTTTAAATTCAAGATATGGCAAGAACACAAACAAGAAGGATGAGATTATCTTGAAGAATCAAGGACCGAGCGAAACTCATTCGGAAAATTATGAGAAAGATATCAATTTGAAGATCGATCGTTATATGAATATATCATATAAAATATATGAAAATATATCATGAAAATTGACCTTTCAATTTAAATTTCTAGATTCCATTATTATTTTAACGTTTTTGTCGAGAGAATGGATTGATTCAATTTGCAGCATATTTAGATAAAGAATATGCAGGGTTATCTATCTACAAGAGAAATGAATAAATGAAATACATAAGATGTCTTTCACATCACAATATATGAATTAACCCCATTGTTCCTTATGGCAGTTCCAAAAAAGAGTACTTCTAGATCAAAAAAAAATTCGTAAAAATTTTCGGAAGGGAAAAGAATATCGGGCCGCAATAAAAGCTTTTTATTTAGCTAAATCTATCTCCACCGGTCATTTGAAAAGTTTTTATTGCATAGTCAATGATGATTCCTCTGGATCATCCGAATCAAAATTGACAGCAATTGATTTGGATGACCCGTAGCACAACACGAGCGAATATACGACACCACCCTCCAGGACCCTGGAGAACAGTGATCCAAAATCATTTTATTCGGGTACTCCCAAGGGTGGTCGTACGAAAAGGACACGGTCATTAATTAGTTCCACTACAGTACTTTCCTTCAGCCAATCTGGATAAATGATGAATTTATAAACCATTCTTCTATCCATTCTGCCTTCCCACTAGAAAGGGATTAGAGTTAATCCTTTTTTTTTTTAAGGATCCCGAATGAACTTCAGCATTACCATTATGCTACCGAAAATGTAGCATAATCTTATCAACATCCCAATCCATCCATTCCGATCCAAAACTAGGATTAATTTATTATTATTTATAAATAAAGAGAACCTATGGAATCACGCATGGGGATGATATTATTTCATTATGGAATTGCTCGTGCATTTCGTAATAGATGCGCGTTATTGCTTTATGGCGAATAATTACTATAGTTTCAGATATCTTGATTCATTCTTCTTCTGTTTCTGCTCCTCCCAATGATTCATCCCCCTATTGGGTCCCATTTTTTACCTCCTTTATGGTTGGATAAAAAGAAGTGCTCAATCCTTTAGGAGAACTAAAAGTAATCATCTTTCTTCGTATCTCTACCATTTATAATGCGTAATGCCCAAACCATTGTGACAGAGATACATAAAAAGAGCTGACTAATCTAGTGCAATTTGATCCTATTGATGAAACCCCCTTCTGCATCTTAGTGGCTCAAAATAGGATCAATTCATTCATTAACAGCTTATATATGGTAATATTAGCCTGTATGTAATATTATTGGGAGCTATAAATATATTTGGATGTCTCCCCTAAAATTGGAATGTCTAAATAATAATCATATGGGAGATCATGGATCAGAAACATAGTTTTGTTCTAGATATGTATATAATCAAACCATCCAATCAAAAAAATTATAAAGTGATGGTATAACCATTTATTGTTTGGAATCTAGCTGTTCTGATTCTTCTCATCGTAAGCGAAATAAACGAAAATTTACATATATTCTTTGTATGATAACGCATGTGACTATTTCCAATTCTCTTTCGGAACAGCGGGATCTGAACCCACGACCTCCATCACCCCAAGATGGCGCGCTACCAAGCTGCGCCATGCTCCGTTATAACTATCAACCAACATAAAATTGATTCAAATGTTAATGCCCGAACTTAGATCTTATTTGGACTTATATTATATTCACAGATCACTCCCTCTGCTAGACACGTTCCATAACATTGACGATCTGGTGTAAATAAGCTAGTATGGTCCCTATGAAGCCACCATGGTGAAATTGGTAGACGCGCTGCTCTTAGGAAGCAGTGCGAGAGCATCTCGGTTCAAATCCGAGTGGTGGCATTTTTCTAGGAAGATCTCATCAATCAATTCTTCCTATGTAACAATATATGTTCAATCTATTTTCATTGTGATGGATCAATCCTATCTTTCCATCATAGATCTCATTCGGGAATAAAACGAATAAATCAGTTTATTATGATATTCATAACTTTAGAACATATATTGGCTCACATCTCTTTTTCTCTCATTTTGGTTGTCACTCTCATTTATTGGGGAACCTTAGTTTATCGAATTGAAGGACTAAGTAGTTCGGGAGGAAAGGGCATGATAGTTACTTTTCTTTGTACAACGAGATAATTAATTAATTGTTGGCTTGATTCAGGACATTTACCGTTGAGTAATTTGTATGAATCATTCATGTTCCTTTCCTGGAGTTCATTCGTGTTCCATATACTTCTACAAGTACGGAGTCGAGATGATTGGTGGTTAGGTGCAATCACCGCGCCAAGTGCTATGTTAACTCATGGTTTTGCTACTTTAGGTCTTCCGGAGGAAATGCAACGATCCGGAATGTTAGTACCCGCACTACAATCTCATTGGTCAATGATGCATGTAAGTATGATATTGTTCAGCTATGTAACCCTTTTATGTGGATCCCTAGCATCCATAGCTCTTCTAGTGATTATGTCCGGAGTAAATAGACAGGGTATTTTTGGTGCGATGGACAATTTATTTTCCCGAGCCATTCTTCCCAATGAAAATTTTTATTCACATGAAAAGAAAAAAAGTGATTTGCAATACACTGTTTATTTTTCATCAACGAATTATCGTAAATGTCAATTGATTAAACAATTAGATCATTGGAGTTATCGTGTGATTGGTCTCGGTTTTTCTCTTTCAACCATAGGTAATCTTTCTAGAGAAATATGGGCCAATGAAGCATGGGGATCTTATTGGAGCTGGGATCGAAAAGAGACTTGGGCATTAATTACTTGGACCATATTCGCAATCTATCTACATACTAGAATGACTAAGGGTTGGCAGGGTGAGGAACTGGCAATTGTGGCTTCTTTAGGATTTTTTATAGTTTGGATCTGTTATTTGGGGGTCAATCTATTAGGAATAGGGTTACACAGCTATGGATGGTTGGAACCATAAATGGACCGAATTCCTGGAAGGAAAAGGAAGGATAGATTCGATCCAGTTCTTTTATGTGATTGATAAGTGACATCAATAACTGGTACAAGTTATTTCAAGTAGTGATTATAGAATGATGGAATCACTACTTGAAATAACTTGAACTATATTAGATTCAAATAAAATAGATTCAAATAAAAGAAAGATGATTTGAACCATTCCTATCATTACCAACCACAGCGAAAAGAAATATAAAATGAGTATGAGGTAGCAATTCCATGTTTGAATTAACCCATTCCCTTTTTTCAATGGAACTCCGGCTACTGAAGCATACATGTACTATAATAATGCACTTACCCATGTAGGGTAACCGGGTATGTGAAAAAATTGGCGATTTCATTGTATAAGCGATGAAGAACCCTAAATAGAATACTATTTCTTATCCAATATTCCTGAACCTAATGTTGGTCTATCAGATCTCTAGAGACCTATACTTAAAGCTCTGATTAGCGGAAAGATAGAATTACTCACACTGTATTGTGGCCAAATAGAAATGTCTTCCCCCCCCCCCCCCTACCTCCGTATGGATAGAAGTGGGTGAACGAAAATTTATTCCAGTTCCCGCATAGGAAATAAAGGTATAATATACCGTGGATAATTGGCTACTGTGTATTGCTAACATCAGTAAATGCAACAATCGAGGATTTTGAGTAATTGGCCAAGCAACTGAAATGGCCAAAGTGGTAACAAATCCTGTCAAATAGGTCCGATGGAAAATCCGTCAATTCCCATTCTCCAATGAAAATCAATAAGTCTAGTTATACTCTTTATTCTGTCAATTGGATCAATAATTTATCAAATTGGAAATGGTAATGGACAGAATGTATATATAATGAAAATGAGTTAGAGTAAACAAATACCTAGAGTATACCACCAAATCAGATCATTCCCTCCTTCTATGGGTGGGAAATAATGGGACTAAGGAACCCCAGATATAGGCAAACCAACAATTATAGTTGAGCGAGCCAAGGTAATTCGCTCATTATAGAAGATACTTTGCATCTCCACTCATAAAAACCCATACTTGATCCAAGATCTCAAGTATGGGTTTTTATCAGTGGATAAAAAAAAATATTAATATGAAATGGATTTAACCTTTTTTATTGTGCATATTGATCAGTAAGTTAGACCCATACTACGCGTTGTCTCATGCCATAAATAAACACGTACACTCAAGAAATCTGTTGGACAAGCGGATTCACACCGCTTACAACCTGCGCAGTCTTCTTGTTCTTGGAGCAGAAGCAATTTGCTTAGCTTTACATCCTTCCCAAGGTATCATTTCCAATACATCTGTGGGACAAGTTCATACACATTGGGTACAACCAATACATGTATCATAAATTTTGACCGAATGTGCCATTGGATCTCCATTAGTTAGTAAAAAGTTTTAATTTGATAAGATCTTATATAGCCAAATATTCTAATATATGCCCAATGGCTAATAACGGGATATTATGAATATAAAACGAATCAATAATTGTAATCTCCATTATATTTGGAACCGATCTGTATTTTTTGGATCATTTCGATCCCCCCAGATCACCCCGAATATGATCCAATCATGACAGGTAATTTTCCTAATGATTTTTATATGGATCAATCATGTTTTTGATCGAGCGTAATACTATAGAGATTTTGATAGATTCTGGTCATATAGAATACATATATCTTCTGAGATATACCTTATTTTTTGATAAGGTATAAATATACCAATATACGATACTTCATCACCATTTCGACAAATGAAATTGATCGATACGAATTGATTATATGATACGATGTCAGTAGCTGATAAAATAGCTGTTTCAGCGTCTAGATAGCTATAACAAAGATCGATAAGATGCCCCTGGCTGGCTATATTTTAAGATAATCTGAATATGCTACTGAATTTGAATCGACCGTATGCAGTATTGGCGACACATAAGTGCTCTAACCATGTTTCGACTCGTAATACCAATAGATAATGAAGAAAGCACCTCGAACTCGAATAAGTGTATGCTCGAGAATAATAGATCAACCCCTTATACCTTTATCTTCTCAGATACAAAAGTTATATTTAGTTTTTTATTTTCCATTATCTAATGATCTTCTATTATAAGATCAGGAATAGAATTATACTTCTCATCATACTTATTAGACGAAAAAGATATCCAGGTGGATTCATTATGTGTGCGAGAATTTCCAATATTCTGACTCATGATCGCATTCACTAAAAAAAAAAAGTGACCTTATCCACATACCTAATCGGATTGAAATATTTGTATTTCAATGGATCTAGGAATTACATGAACTGGTCTATAATTCCGTTGGTTGATAATAGACTCTGATCAATAATACATGTGACATTCTTAATCAAATTATAAATATCCTAATCCTTATTTATGATCCATCCGGAAAAAAGGTATGGTCTCGACCCATCAGTCCTCTCTGATCAAATCCAAACTGAATCTGAAGAATTGGTAGAAATTCTTTAATCGGTCAGAATGTTCGTCCATAGTTCCTTCGGACAGACAAGTTAAACTTTGAATTGTTTTAATTCTCGAATCTTCGATCACCGATATTGGTAAACGTCCCGGAGCAATATAATCATAATTTCATTCATGACAATCATACATAGGTCGGGAGTTCATATTCTTCAATCATAAAAAGAAAATTTGATGAACAATACTCAACACAATTTCCACGAAAGATGCAAATTCCAGAATAAATACTATAAATTACCAATCGTTCGTTTTTCCAATCAACAACGGGTGGATTAATCAAGCATAAATGCATACTCCACAAGCAATACTTTGAAAGAATCTGAAGTGTATTCATCCACGAAATCGAGGATGGGAGATCCGTTTTTTATAGGGAGATTTAATAGTCATAGGTAAACGATTCATGTGATATAATTATTATGCATCATTCGCATACCTGTAGCAGAAATAGATCATATATCATGTCCCTATCTCCAAAACTAGAAGAGAATGGAGTTTTAAATATAAGAATAAAAAGTTTGAGCATCGATATTCGCCATGAAAAAAACCAGGCTATAAAAATAAAACTATACGACCCAACTTTAACATAATCACTCTGCTATAGCTAGCCCTTTGGGATACATATTTCCCGATCGATCTTTTCGGCGCATTTACCTTTATTGACTCTGCGAACATAGTAGCGCAATAATCCCATTGCGTTACATAGGGGAGATATTGTTCGGTTCTAAACAATTTGCTTCCTACCCCCCTATGTAAATAATCTGATAGAGTTTCACAGCCAATAAAATCTTTACCATATAGCAATAAGTCGAAGAACAACGTGTATCGATGGATAATGAGGACCCATACTTACCATCAGGGGGTCTTTCAGCAAGCATGATCATGTGTAACCCCTCTTCGATTCGTTTTCTAAATGAGAAAAATAAAAAGAAAAAAGAACGACTGGATCCTGGATCTCTAAAAATTGGATTCGAATTGAAAACTTCGAAATTAACGGGTTTTTAGCCCACGGATACCCAATTGACCAATTAAATCATCGTAACGAAGTTTATCCCTCTTGGATAGATAAACCAGAAGTTGCTTACTTTGCTCAAAATTTTCCACAAACCCCTTTGGGATGAATAGTCTCTTCCGTGCAATTACAGATGCTGGGTAAGTCTTAGGACCCGATTGGTTAAATAAAATACCTGAGATTCAACAGATCCTCTCTGTTTATCGAGAATCAGAGATGAACTAATGGACAAATTATTGATCATAAAAAAAAACAAATTTTTCCAGGGCTTAATTTTTTTCGAGTCAGAAAAAAGAATTAGATCCATTCTTTCATTTTCATGGTTCATATAATAATTCTGATTCGTTCCGTCCGACCATTTAAGAAAAAATGGTCGGATTCTTCCTATCTTCTTGGAGGAACATCTGGTTTTAACCTATGGCAAAATATGATACGAGATGTAGAATCTTTTCACATTGATGAAACAGAACGAACAGATTGGTTCAATTTTTGCCATATCTTGAAATTCCATTGAATCAATCCATTCTTTTTTTTTACGAAAACGGAATTGAAGCAAAAAATTTATCAATTGACAGTTAGGGGATAGATACGTATTCTCAACATCGCGGATCGATTCCCATCATTTGTATTGAACCAATATCTATTCATGCAAATAATATCCTCTAATCGATAACTAGGCCAAAGAAAACGTTTAATTATTTGTGTTGTATCTACGCTAAGATGTTGGTCTCTTCCCATGAGTTCTTCATCATTTTGTATGTCTTTTCCATTGGAAAATCCTATTCGAAATTCTCTACGACGTTTTGGAAGCAAAATATCTTCTAAATTGAGGGAACTAAAAATCTTTTTTTCATCCCCCAGAATTTTCCCGCGTTGCACAGATCCATCATAAAAATCTCCATCTATCCATTCTCTGGCTCTTTTTTTAAACTTCAATGAAATACTTACGATTTTATACATCAGGAATTGGTCATCCACTATGCTTGATAAACGATATGGTTGGAAGACCATTATTTTTTTATCTTCCCTTATTTCATTGTCACTGCGTACCTTTCCCCGAACATTCCTATGAAGAGCAAGTTCTTTCGATATTTTATTTGCACTGCTATTCTTCTGAATAGCAATGCAAAAGGCCATTAGACTCAGGGCAATATTTCCCTCTTGGATCCGAAGATATGTTCCCGGATCCTTCATTCCGGACATAACCCTGCAAATATTCGCCAGATAGAAGAAACGTTTTTTCCCTAGAACGTCTACTACTTTGCATTGAAAAAGACCTTTATTAGTTTTTTTCTTTCCATCAGTTTGTTGATCTTCTACTTGACCATCTTCTTCTTGACCATCTTGATCTTCTACTACTAAGGCAACTATGGGTTGAAGCTGGTAAAACAAATTCATGAAAGGTTCAGGTTGGCATGTTTGAATCCCATAACTCCTTACAAAAAACACAATGGGTTATCGGTGAACCAATGAAAGATTGTTCGAAATGTTTGAATCCCATAACTCCTTACAAAAAACACAATGGGTTATTGTTGAACCAATGAAAGATTGTTCGAAAATGTATTAGGAAACTATTCAAAATTAGCATTAGAGGGGATTGACATCTTTCTATAGTCGATTAGGTATAAGGGACCCAACCAACAAGTCAATGAACATCTTGCTATAGCTGATTAGGTAATTTATATTGAACCTTTGCATATTATGTGATGTCTTAAAGTGGACAGGCCGCAAGTTCGACCCTACAATGTCCACACCCATATTACAATGATGTAACCATCATGACAACACATTGCTTTGTATGGTGAGGTCGATAATATTGTAATTAAATTGGAATATGTCCATAGCCTAAAAATTTAGAAACGTCCCATAGGTTTGATCCCTCGACCTGTTCTATATAACCAAGGGTTTTATCTAGTGCACCAAGGGGTGCTATTTTTTGAAATATTTTGACACTATATTATTTTAAAGTGTTAAGTTTACTATGTAAATTGAATAATTAAGGATTTTTAGGACATTTTTTGGTATCCCAAGAATGGGAGGTGGCTTGCAGGATTTCCACAACCTCTATAGCAAATTTGAAGACAAGTTTGTTTGCAGGTTCTAGACCAATTGGATATAACAAACTTTTTTTGCATCTCATAATGGCTTGGTTCCTCACTAGAAGTGGACCCGGATATGTAGCCCAAGATGGGTTAAATCCATTATCAACTTCTTTGTCTTATATCTATTGTTTTTTTCTATTCATTTCTTCAATTCAACCCTTCAATTTATCATTAAGCTTTAAAGTTTACCCCAAATTCAATCCACACTTATAATTATTTTCAAATTAGCTAGTAATTTTCAAATCAAGTTTGGTATCAGAGCAAGATTGACAATATTTGAAAGTGTGAAAACTTATCATATCTAAGCTTAAGCATGGAGAAGTATCAATTGAAGGGTAACCTATTTGAGGCACACTACTCAAAGACAAAAAGTGTCATCACCTAAAGGAGGGAATCTTTTTTATTCTAAAGGGGGTTTTGTTGAAGCAGTCATGACAATGAAAGCTACAGTGGAGGAGATGTAGTG
Organism: Pinus tabuliformis; assembly: GCA_031772625.1. NCBI lineage: Eukaryota > Viridiplantae > Streptophyta > Pinopsida > Pinales > Pinaceae > Pinus > Pinus tabuliformis. Next base: position 615,534,385 of record CM062818.1, on the reverse strand, counting down.
GGGATGGAAGAAGCCCAAGGAAAGTCATCCATTTGTAAAAGTTGAAGGAGAAGGAGTTGGTGATGATACTCCTAAGATTCCTCTGGCCCATCATCCTCTTCTTCCATTCCAAGTGAAAGTTCTTCTTTAAGGAAGCGTTTTAATAAAATTACATTTAATTTACATTGATTGAAACTAGGCCTTGAATTTGATTTTCCAATGTATGATGTTAAACTTAATGCAAAAAAAATTGGATAGCTAGATTAGACAACTTGAAGTCTATTGTGAGATTTAGAAGATTGTTGGTGGTAATGCAAATATCTAACTAGACACACTTCGATTGGGAGGCACACCATTGATTTGGTGGGAGAGTAGAAATTAAGAAGATCTCCTTCAAAATGGTAAAATAATTTCTTCTTGCATTGAGTGCATATCTACATGAAAAAATAATTTTATCCGTTATGTTATATGCCACAAGAGATAATAGATTGGAAAACTAAAGGAAAAAGTGTATAAAGTTATATTCAGGAGTTTAGAAAAATGCCACTAACATTGGGCATTCCTCTTTATACACAAGAAACTTTGTTGAAGTACATTGGTGGGTTACATACTCATTTGAAGTATGCTATTAGATTATGTTTAATTCCACTAATATTGATAAAATTTGTGTACAAGAAACTCACGTTGAGTCAAGTATATGGAATGTTTATGATGGTTTCTTCATTGAACTCATTCAGTAAAAGTAAGGAAAGCAAAAAGGAAAGGAGAAACTAAAAAGAACAACCACAATGAAGATAGAGAATGTGAAACCTTTGTGTTCCTATTGCAATAAGGAACGTCATGACGAGGATAAATGTTGGAAACTGCATCTAGAACTAAAGCCCAAATGGTTCAGAGATTGGAAGGGTAAACAAAAGACTATTGCTACAATCCAACAAGATCTTAGATAAAACTCAAGTGATGAAACTAAGATTACAAGTAAGGGAGGATAAGGTATATCTTTTCTTGCTATTTTTAATTCATGTGCTCGTTCTTCAAAATTTGAGGTAACACTTGATGAAAGGAAAGAAATTGAATTGTTTTGTATTGGGGTAATCTCAAAACACACTAAGATTGTTACACTTTTGATATTGGATCATAAATCTTATTTGTGAGGAAATTATTAAGAAAATGGCATTAGAAACTAAGCCTCAATGTGGGTTGGGTATGCGAAAATGTTTAATGATAGGTTACTAAGGAATATAAACTAATATTGTTGGGTATGTGAAAATGCTTAATGATAGGTTACTAAGGAATGTAAACTAATATTTGTAATCACATAACATTTCATAGATGAGGTAGAGTTAGATGGGTTTCCACTTAACATGTGTAAGATTGTTTTGGGAATTCCATATTTATATGAGAGGAATGCCATTTTTTACAGAGAGGGGAATAATTATTATCTTAAGAAACATGAGATTGAGTTAATTATGAGAGCTCATATGATGAATATTAATTTGTCTGTTGTGAATATAAGACCGATAAAAAGTCTAGTAAATGACAACAAGGACTTGACACTCATCTCTGTAAAAGTTGAGGATAATGATAAGTCCAAGGCAATTAAAGAGTGTGATCTTAGATATGAAATAGTTAAAATTATTTCTAACTATGATAAAACATTTCAAGGTTAACAAGAATCACAACATGAGGAGTTGTTGCATGCAAGCATCAAGGATCAAAGCTTGCAACCTTTGGTTGACGTTGAAATAGATTCATTGGTTAATGTTGCTGCTATCTTGAAGAGAAATCATATTGTTGATTCATTCTCACTAGCAACTTTGTTCATTTTTACTACTAGTCTATTGTGTATGGTTAGTAGTTGAGAGGGTGAATATGAATTAAAACTAACCAAAAATATATATTCATTTTTACTTTTATTGTAATTTACATTTTATTGTAATTTACATTTTCACACAATTTAGAGTATATTTCACTTTTATTTTAAACAAGGTTTTCCCCTTGCCACCCCCCCATCCACAGAAAGAAGGTTCTTGAACATTAGAAGGGAAGGCTTCGGCTCGATATAAGCTAAAGAGAAAGACCCATAAGCAGAGGCAAGGACAAGGGAAATAAGCTTGCTTGGGTTGTAAGAGAGTATTAGGCGATCTTATCAAATGAAAACCTGAGCATAAACTTGCACTTACAGTATTGTCCCCACCCGCCTATGAATAAGAGGAAACCGATCCAAGTCCGATAGGTCTTATCTCCTGGATCTGCCCTCTCTAAAGGCAGTATTCAACTACCCGGATTGAGTCCGCCCGTCACACCCTAGGAGTTGATTTCGCCCGAAGCATCAGACCAATGATCACCCTATCTATATTTCAATTATAAATTTAACCTAACTCTCTCATATTAATCTATAAAATGTGTCACTAAGCACCATAAATACTTTTAATAAAATAGAAGATATTACATACATCTCATTTAACTTATTCAGTCTCTGATATGAGCATCTCTTAATTGAATTGTGGGCAAACTCGCTGCATTCATTAAATTCATTTTAGCAGGTCTAAACTTTACTGCAGAAGAAATATAGGTTTGGGTAAAACAAGGCTTTTCCTTATAATCGAGAAGTTCAAGAGATACATTTTCTTTACGATAAGGGACGCGGACTTTGAAGGACGACTTTTATAGCTGATTACCGTTCATTCACATTGAATATGGAATATATATTGCAGCTTTCTTCGAATGCAATGCCAAATCATGATGAAGTGGAATTTGAGTTTCTTGGAAATGACTGGCAACCTTAAACCGACATTTAGACTCATCGAATTGGCAACAGAGATCAGTGCATTTATTTGTGGTTCGACCCCACCGCCAACTTTCACACATATTTCGTTTCGGTGTAACTTGCACCCCATCATATTCTATGTGGACGTTACTCTAATTAGAATACGGGTGAACAACGATGCAATGAGACTGCAGAATCTTAATGGGAAGGCCAAGGGGGACTGTGAATAGGGGTGACTGGTGATGCTAGCAACTTAAACATTCCTCATCATGGATTAAGTTAATCATTAATTTAAGTCAATGATTAATTTATTATATTTGGATTAAGTTAATCATCAATTTAAGTGAATGATTAATTTATTGTATTTGGATTAAGTTAATCGTCAATTTAAGTCAATAATTAATCATGATATACGACTCCACTAACTCCAGATATTTATTCGGAGGCTCAATTGGGTGCGCGGAAAAGATCAGATATCCCGTTCGTCCACCACAACGCCGCAGCCTGTGCTTTAGAGGGGAGATTAATTTTGCAAAAAAATTTAAGTGTGTATCTAGTCTGACCTCAATAACAATGAAAATCCACATGAATTACTTAAAATTTACAATCATCAGAATCGGATGGCCATTTCAGAGTTTTTCCTATGACAACATTTCCAATTAAGTAAGATGAGAAATTCCAGAGTAGAGGGTTTATTTACCTCGAGGGGTTCCGTGCGCGTGCTGCAACTACGTTTGCTGCAACCAGTGGACAGGGCAGGTTTAATTCGACAGCACAATAGCAGGAAACAGTGGAGCCTGCCAGAAAGGCTTTGTAGTGTATCACCATGCACCCTACAGATTATGATGATGATCAGCGGTTAAGGTTTTAGTTACACTAAAATTGGTAGGGTGGGTTTTAAAGTGGTATTTAGTTGACTTGATTGATTCGATTCTTAATAAGACAGGTGTGAAAATCTAACACTGTTCTCAAATTTCCTGAGCCAAGTTTCTGATACTATGTTGACGTTTTCTGTTATGCCAAAATTCACAGAGATTAGTTCATTTCCAAACTTTTATAATTACTTTTTTTGATCCCAAAGTAGCCATTAGAATCCACATGATTCATTCTGTGTAAAATCCAGCATCAGCTATATGCACATTGCATCTTAAGAGTCACTTTACATATCATATAATATTATGGGTCAGCAGAATGCATGGTACATAATCCACAACTTAACCCTAACTAAATGCAAAATAGAACTAAAAAAATTAAACTGAAAAAACTTACTGTTATCATTATTTTCCAACTTTCAATTTTATAGTTTTTCCCCATTAATTTTATGGAGTTTCCACCCCTTACTTTATAATGTTTGATACGAATAATCAAAACGAACCGGAAAGAAGTGTCCACTTCAATTTTTGGAACCGTGTTTCTTCCACTGGAGATTTCGAATCGATTAAGATTTACCAAATTTATTTGCCTATAACTTAGCTTTTGGTTAAATATGGTCAGAAAAAGTGACAGTGCTTTCCAATTCTAGGTATCCTGAGTCTATAATTTTTTTTATTGCAGAACGAAGGAACTCAAAAACAAAACCTTCCCAGTAACCCCTATAATATAATCGCGCTATATTACGGAACGAAGAAACCTAAAAAGCAAAACCTTCGCAGTAAACAGAGAAGCTTCCATGCGAGAATCTCACATAAATAAACGGAAAAACTTATGTTGGGAGCACATCATTTGCAGCAAGTAAACAACCGCTAAGACTCCATCGGACCGGGAAGGACGGTGCAGAAAAACACTGTTTTATATTGCAACATTTTCAGTTAGCTCTAATTCGTCCCAAAGCTCCTCAAACAACAAGGAAACGTTATCATTAGATTCGTGATTACTTGCTTCGTTATCTCCGAACGCAGGAAGCTGCAACAAAGAATCACTCATTTGGGCTTCATTTTCAGTTAGCTCTAATTCCTCCCAAAGCTCCTCAAACAACAAGGAAACATTATCATTAGATTCGTGACTACTTGCTTCGTTATCTCCGAACGCAGGAAGCTGCAACAAAGAATCACTCATTTGGGCTTCAACTGGAGAATCACCTTCCATTAGTGGAAGGTTGAGGAGATGATCAGTTAAAGGGAGATTGCAACAAAATGTAGAAATCGTGGTGAGTGGCACATTAATTGCTGCTCGCCGTGCTCTCGGCTTGAAAATCAAAGGCGGCCTCTCGGAATCTTCAAATGTATTACCAGCGTGGGGCGTCGGCATTCCTGTGAACTTGTGCACTTTTGCGCGGAAATTGTGTGCGTCTGTCATCACCACTGTGGTGGGACTCAACTGTGGCTTTGAATCTCTGGGCCGTTTCTTACTTTTTCCAGAATTACGATTGCTGCTGCTGCTGCTATTACTGCCATTAGAAGACGAATCTGGCCCTGCTGCGAGAGCCTGGGTTGAGGCACCCATCGTATTTTCATCTTCCATTTTCAGAGCTGATCAGTTACAGCAATTCGATCGATTCTCAGCGTGAATGCACACGCGAATCCCTGCAGGTTACAACACGTTCGTGCTGTCCAGAGACTGCGCAGAAACTGAAATGGGGTTGTGGGTGAGAGAATGTGGTGTCTATTTATGTTGTTTATTGGGTGATCATAGTCCACGGTAGGCTTGACTGCCTAGATGAATGAATGGACTAGAATTGGCAAGATTCATCGCACAATGCATCATCTTTACCTAGTTGTAAAATGAAATTATGAATCAAGAAAAGTAACGTATTGAATACAGACACATATTTCCAGCAAATCACATGATACCTTTCATAAATTGTACCTCGCCTACCGTAGTGTAACTGTTATAGATTATGAAGGTTTTTCTGAAATTTGACCAAAATCTTATTGTTGTAATTACAAATTTAATTTGTGAATCTGCTTTGGGATTCTTAAATGTGAAATTTATTTATATATTTAAATTAAAATACATCTTCAATAAAAATAAAATTTAACTAAATGGTTTTTTCATATTCTAATCAATAAATCTAAAATTAAAAATAGTTATATAATATTGTCATTTTCTCTGAAACTTGGCATATTATTCATCTATAATTTGTCTGAATTATAAAATTTAATCGGTAAACTTTGCTCAATTCAAAAGCTTCAAGTTTTTACAGTGATAAATTTATTTATATATTTAAAAATAAATTTTAAACAACAACAAAATATGATTTAGTCAATTAAAAATAAATCAATTTTCTAAAAGTAGATATATATTTCCAATATATTTTTTTTTTTTTAAATTAGACAGTGCTAGCCACAACATAATTGTTTTAAGTTTTGGAAATTCTATCAAATTTCTGTAGTGAATCACAAATTTATGTTGTGAATTTCCAAAATCTGACTAGCAAATTTGACCTATAAACACAAATTTAATCTATTTTTAACTATTTTTTTTTTATATATATAAATTAGACAGTGCTAGCCGAGCGTAATTGTTTTAAGTTTTGGAAAATCGATCAAATTTCTATGGTTGGAATCACAAATTTATTTTGTGAATTTCCAAAATTTAACTAGCAAATTTGACCTACAAACACAAATTTAATCTATTTTTAAGTTTTTCATAATATTAAATTTATTTTTATATTTAAAAATAGATTTTAAATAATAAAATGTAAAATTTAACCAAAAATTATTTTACTAAATTTTAATTAAAAACTCTAAAAATAAAATTAGTATTTTTTACTTGAAACTTTGTACACTTGTATTTATATCAAATTTATATTCACAAATTTAATCTAAAAACTCTGAGCAGTTTAAATAAACAAATTTTTTAATAATGCTAAATAAATTTTAAATAACAAAAAAATTAAAATTTAACAAAAATCGGTCCTAGGTAGCTTAACTGGCCATGGCTATAGAATGAAGTCTCACTAGAGATCTTGGGTTCGAATCTTGTGCTACTCTTGGGTTCGAATCTTGTGCTACCCTAATAGACATATAAACTCCAAAATAAAAAAATCCTACCAAACTTACAAAAAAATTAACAAAACTTATTTCACAAAATTCCAAACTAAAATAAAATAATATGATCTAGCAAATCTAAAATTGTAATTTATTTAATATATCCATATTTTTCAGCAAATCACACTTTTTCATAAATTAGGCCCTATAGTCCATAGTCCAATTGTTATAAGTTTTTGAGATTTTTAAGAAATTTATCAAAATCTTGTATCCGTGTCAGATTTGTACATTCCGTTTAAGCAGGTACGCTACTTTTCATTCGTTTACGACATTATACCTGAATTTTTGTCAAATTTGTGGTGCTGTGTTAATGTTTGTGATAGTTGTGTTTAGGTTAAATTTGTCGCTCTGTTTGTGATATAGAAATTTATATCTTGTTTTACCGCAATATGTGACATTGATTCTTTTGGACATTATTGTTGACTATGGTTGTATTGAACAAAGTAGCAAGGGATATCAATCATGATGCCGAAACATAACCACCCGATACATGCACTTCACGAAGGAGCGGCCTGGAAATTGACAAATCATATCTACTTTGTGGTGTTAAATTGATGGACAACACCACCAATTAACACTATGCCTAGGTTATTACATGTGGAGGTCAAATTGGTGGAAAATATTGGGAATAATGTTGTTGTTATTAGACATGTGTGGTTTATATATTAATCATATTGTGGAGGTCAAATTGGTGGGAAATATTGGAATAATGTTATTTGCGAGAGATCACAGAAGCCTCAGCTCTACAATAATGTTATTGTTATTAGACATGTGTGGTTTATATATTAATCATATTGTGGAGGTCAAATTGGTGGAAAATATTGGGAATAATGTTATTGTTATTAGACATGTGTGGTTTATATATTAATCAATATATACTTGTGAGTTAAATGTATTTTTGACGAATTTGTATTAACTAATTAAAGTTTTATATTTATAAGTATTAAAGTTGTATATTTATAAGTTTTTTACAATATTAAGAAATTTGTTAATTAATTAGCCACCAGAATATTGGTTTTTTTTTTTCGATTATGGTAATTGTTTTTTGGGTGTTAATAAAATAAAATAAAATTTAAACTTTAATATATCGTTAAAATAAAAAATTATTTATATGTATAAATAAATAAATAATTTAGTAATTTTTTTTTCAATATTTAAATTATTGTATCCAAAGTTAAAATAATAAAAAAAAATTATAGACTAATTTTATAATTTTATTTATTTATTTAATTTTTTATTTAAAAAATCTTAATTTTATTTATATAAAAAAATGCAGAAATATGACTACACATTTAATGCATTTTAATGCACTTGACAAAGTAATGGTTGGAAGATTGACAAGCACATATATGTTGTGGTGTTAAATTGGTATAAAATCCCACACATTAGGCTATGGTTATGGTTAGGATATTACATGTAAGGTTAAAATAGGAAAACTGTTATTATTATTATTATTATTATTATTTATTTAAATTGTGTTTTAATGATTTTTATTAACCATTTTACCGATATTTATGGTGTTTTTGTTTAGGAATGTCATGTGATAAGTTAATTAATTAGTCCTAAAAATGTTCTTTCTTTGTTTGATATTTTTGTATTTTTCTAATTTTATTCTAGTAAAATAATACAAAAAGAAAATTTTAATATATCATAAAATAAAAGAATTATTTAGCAAATGTTTTACATTAATAAACAATAGATAAACGTTTAATTATTTAATATATTATATTTATTTTTTCCATTAATATACATTTTTTTCTTTTTTTATAATTAAATCATTAAATATCGAATTAAAATAGCAAGAAAATTGCATATCTCAATTAAAATAGAATATATAATAATTTTTAGAGTATATATATATATATATATATATATATATATATAATCTTATTTTTATTTATATATTAAAAAATGTACACTCATATACATAAGTTATGGTTTATAATGTCTCTACCATTTGCAAAAAGTTACACCCACTTTATTCAATTGTTGTTTATTTTGTTTCAAATTCAATTATCTTTTTAAGTAAATTTATATTTCTAGATTCTTTTAGTTCCCTCTTTATATATAAGAACATAAATATTTGTTTCTACAAATGCGCTCATGTTCCTAGAAAATATAGGCACTCTCTATTATTTCTTCAACTATCCATTTCCCCATGTCTAATATCAAACCTTCTTTCGAAATTTTATTTGCTTCAATATTTTGTTCCCTATATATGTGACCAAAGGAGAGGATTTGGAATAGTACTTTCAATCTTTGTGCTTCATTGAGTATAAGCTAGAGTAACAAGTTTTCCAGTTCATCCTTAGTGACAATGTAATTTTATTGTACATCCTGAATTTAATATGGATTTTTTCTTATTTATATACCTCTTTTATATTTCATTTTTTGATATTTTGTGGCACTATTTTGAGCACTTAAGTGTTGAACACTCATCAAGTGCGTTAATTGAAGATAATGATTTTTATGGCTTGGATTATGAACATAAAAAATTTCAAGTTTTTCAATTTCAACTCATGTTTATGTCTTATCCGCACATTCTTTCTTCTCAAATGAATATTTCACAAGCTTTAGCACTTGAGAGTGTGTCATTCCAATCATTCCAGCGATCTTGCCCATCTGAATTTTTTTTGAGATATTAATTAGATTTTTATTATGACTTTGATGGCTCATTTGAAAATTGTTTAGAAAAATCAATTAAGAAAGGAGATTTTTGATAATGCTTTTTCTCTTGTACATAATACTAACATTTTTCTACAAGCCACAACATTTAAAGGTACATTATTTGAGCTTGACCTATTATCATCTATTTCTTTGAATCTTCTCCAATATTTAGCAAATATTCATCCAATTTTTTATGATATGATCCAATTGGAATATGGTTGGAGAATTCGTTTAAAGTGAAGTTTCTTGTAGATAAATTTATTTTGATGAACTTATCAGAGCTAGATGTATATAACAGGTTAAAATTTTATTTTAATACTTTAGTAATAAATTTATTTCTACTACTAATTTTGAATGGACATATCACTACAAAATAAAAGAATATGACTTGGTCCATTGGAAATATGATTTCACTTAGGCATAGTTGTTCTTGGAAGGTAGAGTAGGAGTAGCTTAATTTAACTGGTTTGATTTTCTTTTATTTTCTAAAATAGTGTAGTTGTGGAATAATCAAGGGAAAATAATTTTAGAAAGTCCACCTTAACTTTTGGGAAAAGGTTGGAAAATAATGAAAAGTATACTTATGAAACTTTTCTTTTCTCAAAGAATCTGTTTCAAGTATTTACAATATTAATGTAGAAATTTTATCAAATTACTTGTTATAAAACCATCTCCTTTATACGTGGCTCTCTTTTGTAGGTTTGATACTTGCTTTCCTTTATACATGGCTCTCTTTGTAGGTTTGATACTTGCTTTAATTTAGGTTCAATAAATATGGTGATCATAGACATACATGAACTTTGATAAAGATGCTACTTCTTCATGCTCTCTAAGCCTGATCATGAAAAGAGGTTAATTCTTTAAAACATGAAATTTGGAGAGAATTGATATCTCTAAGGTAAACCATAATGTGATTCTCCAAGGTACAATTTTGCATAAGTTTACTTTCAACTTCTAGTAATTTTCATTTTTATTTTATTTTTCATCTTTATTTAGTATTTTATGATTTGAGCTTTGGTTTCATAGATTTTCATTAGTTTATCTAAAGGGTTGATGCTATTGTTAGTTTAGATTATAAATATCTTAGTTTACTTTGCATGCTTTCAAGTTAGACAAAGTAGTTGCGATGATGCTTATGTATGAAACTAGTTACATAAGGGAGTCTTTGTACCTTTATCTTTTTTGCATTCAACATCTGATTCATTTTATTTTCAAAACTTATTGTATGTCTTATCTTTAACATATAATCATTAGGGTTTAACTTCAAAGAAAGATATTTCCAAGACAAGGGACATATTTATGAGACTTCATCTTTTACTCATAATTGCTCCTTAAAGTTAGGATTTTATTTTGAATAGAAGGTTTAACTTATTTCATACCATTCACAACATAGCCAATTTTGATATCAACATAAATGAAAAAACCCATATTAACTTTACACTCTTTGATTATGTTAAGATATATTTTCATATATTGCCTTGTTTGTATTTTCATGTTTTGATGACTAATATCTTACCTTGCTTTCATGTTTGTATTCTTCCTTTCCTATGTAGTTTGAAAATGTTCATTATTCCTACTTTAGTTTTTGTTTTGAAACATTAGCCTAGTCTTACATTTGCACTCTTTGCAGTCATTTGATTTCACTTGTTTTGCTTTAGATTGGATTTTGTGATATTTTCAAAATCTATAGAAATCATTTCATATACAATGAAAAATGGTGGTTATGGGTAATCCATACTCTATCATTACAGTGGGTGTTTATTCATCCAAAATATCATCCTTGTGAACTGTGATTTTCCCCTACATTTTACCATATTCTTTGTTGGAAGACTTAAATTTGTTCTAAACAATATGGTTCACGTTTTTAAAAGAAAGAATCTACTCTAGTGTATTCCCTAAATCGCTCCCTTTTCCTTCCACATTTGAACAAAATTTAAATTGTTATATGTAGGTAAGGCTCATGGAATTATAATGCTTAACAATTATAACATCTATGTTCTCTAAATAGAGAGACCTCTCGTACCACCCCCCTTTCTGCAACTAATTGCTAAATGAAATTTTCCAACTAGGCAAATCAAATAGGGGCACACAATACAGTTGATCACCAAAATGTGTGTAAAGTACAAGTAAACCCGTTGGGGCTATGGATGCTTTCTGACAGTGAGGTTATGCTTGTATTGTACTGAGAAATAATTTTTGGGGATATGGACGCTCACAAGCAATGAAGTAGTGTCAGGAAAAAGAGATAACTTTACATTTAATAATTGTATATTATTCTTAAAATTCTCTAACCTCACCTCTTCTATCCATTAGTAGAAATAAAGTATTAAAATGAATATTTACCTATGTTTGAATTCACAAATCCTAGACTAAGTTGATGTTGAGTACTTATATTTTGGAACTCATATTACTTAATCTATTTTATATAGATTTTATATGGGACCCCTAGGTAATGGTGTCATATCTGAGGATTGTGAAAAACTAATCCTTTCAATTTTTTATAAATTTAAATCCTATTATTTATAAACTATAGATAACTATTTCATCCCGTGTGTCACCAATTGTTGAGATCTCAACACCTCTTAATTTTTCCAAAATAATGGGGGGCCTCCATATAAATTTTTCTAATATCATTCTTAAATTTTTTGGTTTGTTTTATTTTTAGTAATTTTGGATTTCCTTTTTTTTTTTTATGGCTCTAGTTCTTTCGATTCTTTGCTAGCTTTCCGACAAATTTTTTTTGCCTAATTATGACTTGCGATTTCAAAGTTATGATTGGTTAAAATTGATTCTTTTCATCACCTCGCCACACACACACACACACACACATATAATTAGTATTAATTAACACTAATAAATTGTATATATTAATACAATTATATTTAAAAGTAATTTTAATAATTATTTAATAATTAATTTTGTTTAATTAATTTTTAAAAAATTGTATTTAAAATGTGTATTGTAAATAAAATTAATGTTAGGATATTCTGACATATAGGAAATAATTAAAAGTACAACTTGGTCTGGTGTATAGTTAGGTAAAGTGTTTTTCTTTAGTATGTACTTTTTGTAACCTACAATCCGACAGTTATGATATGTTCTAGACATGAAGTGATCTGACGGTTCATTGTCTCCTCGATATTACCAATACTTGATCTGTGGCTTAACATCTGATTGGTCCATGATCTATTTTTAAATACCATGGAGATTCATTTTTTAGGTGACCATTCATGAGAGAAACTTATGTAATTTTTATTTCTTTTACATTAATAAATTGTTTGAAGTGATCGAGTTGGCTCATGCCGCGAACAGTTTCCCTCTTTGAGGGTTTTAACCATGTCAAGAATACTGGTGTACTGATCTGTGATCTGTTTGTGAGTGGTGTCCTTTGGTTTTCTATCTAAGGAACTTACCCTATAAATTCCTACATGGTATCATAGTTATTCGAGGGATGCATCCCTTGTTGATCCAAATCCGAAGTTGGTACAATGGCATCCAACTGTCATTTCCTAGATCTATTGTTTTTTACCACTTTCAGGCCAAGAGAACCGCTCTATTGTATTTGGAGCATATGTTCATGTGAGGAACCCATTTTGTTGCATGCGAAAAGGTTTCCGGTATCCCTAGCAACGTCATTTTTATGATCTGGAGGTATACAATTTTTATTTGCAGTTTTAGTTATTTATCTCTCTATTTATTTTGGTTTATTTATCTCTCTATTTTTAATTACCATACCTTTCATTTCTGCATATGCTCTTTTCCCCATGAATCTGTATGATCTAGGCAAACCAGAAACAGAAAGTAAGGATTTTTCTCATGCGTATGCTCTTTTCCGCTGCGCCTTAGTGTGATCTCAGAAAATCAGAAATATTGAGAAAAATATTTAGTTTCCGGTCAAATCTAACTTTAAGCCATAAGGCTTGGATTACTTTTTCTTGTTACTTTTTGGGTTGTGTGGTTTTCTTCATTTTATAGGAGAAAAATGGGTTTTTCAAGTAAGCATGCACTTTAAAGCTTCAGTGAGCAAAAAGAAAAAAAAAAACTTCCACTTTTCCAAAAATTACTAACCTTTTAAACTAGCTCACTTGATCCGAAGTTGCTTTATGATAATAGAGGTCTTGGGTTCAAGTCTTTCTTTTTGTTGAGTTATTTTTTCAAAAAATACATGTAACTTATGTTTTAAAGTTACTTTATGTAAAAGTGTTCTCACCCATTATAAAAAGTGAGTCACTTATAATTCTAAAGTCTCTTTATCTTTTATTTAAGTTACAATTTAGTGGATAGTTCATAAAGTACCATTGTAAAAGTGATTTTCACTTATTTATAAAAGTGGGTCACGTAAAGTAATATTTTTTTAAAGTGAGCTAATTAGATTAAGTTTGGAAAAGAGGGAGGCGGAGGGGGGGGGGGGGGGGTGGGGGATTTTTCTTTAATATAACATTATAATTCACTTCCCAACATTCACATAGTTCGTTGGCATCTTCAACAATGTTTCTTTAAAAATCCATAACTTCTTCATCCAGAATCCGTTTTCAGAGCCATGTTTTTTAATTGGCCTAATTTTTCCAGATATTTCCATTGGAACACTTAGTTTCAACATATAACGCTCTAGTTTTAAAATGGAAAGTCCATGCCTAGTTATTCTTAATAGCACCAACTGCTTCCAATGGCTATACTACATTGTGGATTTACTTAGATGTAGAGCTCTTTATAGAATAACCTCATGCCAAGAGTCTAATCCTAAAGATGAAGATAAGTAAGACACATGGGAAAATAAGAAAGATCAAGCACGTGGGCTGATAGGGATGTCTATTTATCTAGACCTTAGATTCCATATCGTAGAAATTGATACCCTTGATGAAGCAATGAGACAAATCAATAAAGTTTTTGGAATTAAAATCAAATTAGAGCCCATCAACTCGCAAATGGGTTTCTTACGTTGGACCCCATAATTTTTTTTCCATTGAAGATTTTTTGTCCAAGTTCAAGACCCTTAGACTTCTCTTGGAAGGTGTTAAGGTTAAGAAACAAGATGATAGCCTTATCTATTCCATTCTTACTAAGTTAGGACCAGCCTACTATGTGCTTGTTTCCACCTTCCATTCTACTAGAGAAGCCTTTATTTCTCAAGGACAATCTTACAAGTCCCCCTCTTTTGATGCCCTTTGTGATTCTTTAATAAGGGAACAAGAAAAACTCTTACATCTTGGTCTTATTAATACTGGAAATTCTTCTAAGAAAGCCTTAGCAGCCTAGCAACAACCAAATTCAAAGAATCCTAAGAAACAACATCCTAAAAAGAATGGTCATAAACCAAACAAGGGTCTTTAGCAATTTCAATCTCAAAATGAAAAATCAATTCAACAAAATGATAAGGCAAATAAAAACAAAAGGAAGAAGACTGATAGAGATTGCAACTTTGGCAATGGTGATGGCCACTTAGAATCCAAATGCTTTAAGAAGATGGAAGCCTTGGAAGCAACCATGAAGAAGCATAACATCCATTTGGAGCACTCTTCAACTTCAACTTCATCTTCAGGAATAATACTCTCAGCATGTGGTTGCCATGCATCTCGGTCTGGTTATGCACTAAAATTATCTTCTTCTTCTCATTCTCATGAGTGGCTAATTGATTCTTGAGCCTCTTATCACATGGCAAAAGACAAAGGCATGTTTTCTTCTTTAAATGATTGTAACATCAAAACTATTTATGTTGGTGATGATAGATCTCTTAGTGTTGTAGGGACTAGAACTATTCATCTAGACAATGGTTAATTTAGTGATGTATTATGTGTTCCTACCTTATCCTGCAACCTTCTATCTGTATATCAGATAACTCATTCAAGTGAAGGTAAAACTGTTGAATTTTCACCTCATGATGTTGTAATTAAGGACCTAAGACATCCTAGACAGGTTTTAACTACTAGCATTGCTGATGATTCTACAAGGTTGTATAAGTTTAACAACTTTGGGTCATCAAATATTCCCTTGGTATTTGTTGCTCATAATGATGAAGTGAACAAACTTTGGCATGAGAAATTTGGTGACTTAAACTATCGCTCCCTTCAAAACCTACGTAAAGAAAATATGGTGACAGGTGTTGCTATGGTATCTTGCAGAAATGGTGTTTATTCTGGATGTTTACTCAAAAAACATCATCAAGATAGTTTTGAAAAACGTGCCTCTTGGCATGCCTCAACCCCTTTACAGCTTGTAGATAGTGATTTATGTGGTCCACTTCCAGTTGTTTCATTCTCTCACTACAAGTATTTCTTAACTTTCATTGATGATTTTTCCAGATGCACTTGGGTATACTTCTTAAAACTCAAGAGTGAAGCTTTAACATGTTCTTGGCCTTTAAGGCCTTTGTTGAGAAACAATCTGGACAAAAAATTCTTGAGTTAAGATTTGATAATGGCGAAGAATATGTTCACACTAAATTCATCAACTTTTGCACTGAGCATGGAATTCAATTGCAACATACTCTTCCATATACTCCACAGTAAAATGGTGTAGCTGAAAGGAACAATCGCACCTTAAAGGAAATGGCTAATTGTATGCTTCAATCTAAAGGACTTAGTCTTAATTTTTGGGTGGAAGCAATTAACTGTGAAAATTACATAGTAAATCGCACTCCTACTAAGGTTTTAAAGAATATCACTTCAGAACAAGCATAGAGCTCAATTAAACCAAATGTAAATCACTTTCGTGTTTTTGGAAGTGAAGCATGGGCCCATATTCTATATGAGAAACATAAAGCCTTAGAACCTAAGAGTGAAAAATGTATTTTTGTTGGATATTCTGAATATGTCAAAGGATATAGGCTTATTCAACATAAATCCAAAAAATTTATCATTAGAAGAGATGTAAAGTTTGTTGAAAATTTATCATCCTGCAAGCCTAGTTCGGCGGATGTGTAGCCTCTCTCTATCCCTTCTACTTCTGAAAATATTCCTTCTTCATATGATGACAATGAGGATGACAATCCTCCCCCACCTTCTTGGGATCCTCCTTCAGGTCCTCAGCTTCCAAAATGTGTATGCACCACTTGGGATGCAGCATGTGCTCTTACGGGTGATCCTACGAATCAGCGTCATACACATTCTTAGTTCAACAGAGCCACTTCTTTACTAGCCCAAGATTCAACGAATTATGATCTTGACACCTTTGCAGAAGCTTCATGATATCCATATTGGGACATAACTATGAACGAATAAATATCATTCATTATTGGAAAATGATACATGGGAGCTTGTTCTTCTTCCAAAGGGACGAAAACTAATTAGATGCAAATGGGTTTATAAAACCAAGTTTGCACCAGATGGAAAAGTTGATAAACATAAAACTCGTTTTATTGCTAAGGGGTTATCACAAGTTGAAGGAATTGACTATACACAAAACTCCCTTGTTTCCAAAATGAACTCTATCTGCCTTGTTCTTTCCCTTGCTGCCCCTTTCAAATGGGAAGTCCATCATATGGATGTTAAATCTGCCTTTTTGCATGGGGACTTGCCTCAAGAAATCTATATGGGACAACCTCCTATATTTATAGAAATAGACTCCAGCCTTGTATGTCAGCTTAAGAAATCTCTTTATGGTCTCAAGAAAGCTCCTTGGGTTTGGTATGCCAAAATGGATAACTTTCTTCTAGATACTGGCTTTTCTAGGTGTCATTCTGACAATATTGTCTACACCAAGAAAGTGGGTAAGTCTCTTATCATTCTTGTTCTTTATGTTGATGATCTTATCCTTGCTGGTAGTGATCCCAACATTATAAACCATGTGAAGTCCAACCTTAGGAAGAAGTTTGAAATGACAGACTTAGGAAAATTACATTATTTTCTTGGTCTTCAAGTCTTGCAATCCAAAGAAGGTATTTCCCTTTCACAGTCCAAGTATGCTTGTGATATTCTATGCCACTTTCACATGGAAGACTGTAAGCCAGCCCTTTTTCCCTTTTAGTTTGGAGCCAAACTTTCAGTCACTTGTACTCCCCCTGAAGTTGATGCTACCTTATACTGTTAACTTGTTGGAAAGCTTTTGTATATGACCCATAGCTATCCTGACCTTTGCTTTGTTGTTTGCCTTGTTTCTCAGTTTATGCAAAAACCACATGAAAGTCAGTAGAAAGAAACTAAAAGAATAACTCATTATGTTTGAGGTAAAGTTCAGTTTGGGATTCATTAGAGTGCAGGAGAATCTCCTCTATTGGTTGGTTTCAGTGATTATGATTAGGCTGGTGACCCTAATGATTGGAAGTCTACTGCAGGTTACATATTCACTCTTGGTTCTTGACCTATTACATGGGCTTGCAAGAAACATAGTGCCATTTCTCTTTCTTTAGCAGAAGCAGAATATCATGGTGCCATTGAAGCTAGTAAGGAATCCCTGTGGCTTCGTCAGATCCTGTCAGAGTTTGTTTTTCAACTACAGCATCCGACTACACTTTGGTGTAATAATCAAAGTTCCATTCAACTATGCAAAGGTCCAGTCCAACATCAGCACAACAAACACATTGAACTACACATGCACTTCATCAGAAATCTCATTCATGACCAAGTTCTTGAAGTGCAATATTGTTCAACCGATGATCAAGTTGTAGACATCTTTACAAAGGCTTTCACAGAGATGAAGTTTACTAAACTTCAATTTATGGTTGGAGTTCGGGAAGTTGTCACTAAGGGGGGATATGCTCTAATGCCTCCTTCCTTCTCCTATTGTGTCATATTTGTACATCCTTCAATCCTATCCCAAGTTGTTCTTAAGGGGGAATATTAGGATATTCTGACACATAAAAAATAATTAAGTATAACTTGGTCTAGTGTATAGTTAGGTAAAGTGTGTTTCTTTAGTATGTACCTTTTGTGACTTACAATTTGAAGGTCATGATATGTTCTATACATGAAGTGATCCGACGGTTCATTCTCTTCTCGGTATTACTAACACTTGATTTGTGGCTTAACATCCGATTGGTCCATGATCTCTATTTAAAGAGCATGGAGGGTCATTTTTTAGGTGACCATTCATGAGAGAATCTTATGTAAATTTTCTTTCTTTTACATTAATAAATTGCTTGAAGTAGTCGTGTTGGCTCAGGTCGTGGACTGTTTCCCTCTTTGAAAGTTTTAACCATGGCAAGAATACTGGTGTACTAATCTTTGATCTATTTGTGAGTGGTGTCCTTTGGTATTCTATCTAAAAAACTTACCCTATAAATTCTTACAATTAATATGTAAATTAGTTAAATTTATTATTTAATAAATCTAAATTTATTATTTAATAAATCTAATAAACATGTATTATAAAAATATTTATAAAAAAAAAAAAAAAAAAAAAAAAAAAAAAAAAAATAAAAATAAAAAAATCCTAAAACCATATCTAATGAATGTATAAAATATTATGATCTTATCTCTTAAAAGATCCATGTATAACCTTATTCCATAAAAGTATTTAAAATGTAATATAATATTACAAAGGTTAAAAGGGGGAGAACCCTTGTTCATGTCATGACTTCACGAAACCCATGTTATGAAAACCATTATATATAAAACATTACATGATGCTATTGACTATTCAATCGACCATCAACCTTCATTTGACAAAGCCAAAAATCAAGCAATCGAAACTGGGACAACAATTTTTCTAACATAAGGCGTTACATTTTTTTGTCTTGGTTCTTGGCAAGAATGGGAGACACCGAGGGTCACATAAGGCTTGAGGTATATGACGAAAGGTGGGCAAGCCTCTCTCTCCATTGGCGTGGATTCAATCCACTTATCTCTCCTCCATGTATGTTAACGTTCACTAGTAAATCATCAATGTTGACCCCTTTAATGAACTTTCTTTTATTTTATAAAAATTTTATTTATTAAAAAAATAAAAAACTTTCACTAGTAAATCATCAGTGTTGACCCCTTTAATGAACTTTGTTTTATTTTATATAAATTTTATTTACTAAAAAACTAAAAAATTCAAACATGCCACAATTGTTTATTAGCTAGAGTTTCATCCTTTTTTAGGACTCTAATTTTAGCAAGTTATATCTCGAAATATAATGCACCAAATCAGGCCCATGAGGGATGGTTGGAAAGACAATTTAGATGAGAATAATTTAGAGATAATTATTTAATAAAATCTGACCATTTAATATTCCAAAGGATTAGCAGAAAATTGGGTTGCAATTTTGTAACCAATTTAATTTTATGAGCGAATTTTTTTGGAAGATTTTAATCTTTCAGGAGGTTTTTTTTGTTAGCGATTCATTTCTACATGGTTCATTATCCAATAAATAAATATCATATTAGAGAGCCATCAAGAGCTTAAATTTAGCGTTTATTAATTAATTAAATGAAATTTTAATTTATTTGTTTATTTTCGATAGTTTTGGAATTTATGTTTTTGTTCACAAATTATATATGTTTTTAATCATAGTTTCATTAGTTTGTTTATAGGATTGGTTAGTGTTGTCATGACTCGAATATTTAGAGATGTGAGATTGGAGAAACAAAGAAAAATAAGGATTTTCTCAACTCTCAAATTAGATCTATATTTTTTTATTCAACTCTAATAGAAACAAATTCCATTTTTGAAACTGATTTGTAAAAATTATAAATAAGAGCTCTAAATATGAGCCAACAGTTCCTTTTTCTACAATTCGTGTACTCTTTGCACTATTGTAAAGAGTATTTGCTTCCTGTAGGATTATTAGGAATACTTAGATCTGAGCTTGAGTGTTTTTCTTTCTAAGATTAAATCTTTGTTGTGGAGGTAGATTTCACACTATTTTGGCTCTATTCTCTATTGACAGAGCTTGATGTCTTGGGAGGATTTTTATATAACTCTAATTTGTAATATATAGATCATGAGACACACAGATTCATGACTGTATTTCATTTAAAACACTATTACTTGTTTGAATATAATATTATTATTTTGTTGATAGCAAATTTGTGTTAGTGATTGCATTTTATAGCACTATTGTTATATATGCAAATCCATGTTTATATGGCCTACTATTTAATATTATAATTGCATAAACCTGTCATTTATCTCTCGATTTTATCATGTGTTTAAAAAAATATCTGAGTAACTATTTACACAAAAAAATTGCCATCATAAGTCAATTTAACAACCATTACATTTGTGTGAACTACTTCCATGTTTTAGTGGCTCACCTTTTTTTATTTTTAGTATTTAAATGGAGTGTGCACAACACTAAATAATATTAGCTATTAGATCTACTTCAACAATTTGATATTGACCACAAATTGCATATTAAATCCCAATTATTTGGTATATAGGAACTCCTTCTTATGCGCTAAGTCAGAATAGTTTTATGTATTCTTCTTTTTCCCCATACCATTTAGATATAGATTTAGTTTAATTCATTTTAAACAAAAGTATCATTATATAGGAGCAAACATCTAGTGATTGGGTTGAGCCCTTATTTCATCTAACGTGAAAGATTGCCTTTTAAAATGGCCAAAAAAGGGAAAGTCTTTCCTTCACCTGTTAGTAAAACCAATCGATATCACACACTAGAAAGTTAAAGCTATATTTAGAGTTAGTTCATGAATTCATGTTAGTTTTAGATTAGCTTATGCATATAGTTTTAGGTTAGTTTTAGGTTGAGGCACCATGCCCTATAACTAGCTGAAATCATTATCGCGAACATATAAGGGCTTAATCTGGGCCTTGACCAGGTGATTTCCTTAATGTTGATCATGGTCAATTTTTTCCATCATCGATTTCCTAGTGGAAATTCACACTTCCTAACATTGCATGATGTCTTCACTGTAAAAATGGTGCTCAATAAAGGTTTGTGCAATCCTTTTATTTTATCTAAGTAAATACCACTTGATATGATGCGATAGAGGAGGAAACCACGCAATAAAACAATAGAACATAATAGAGGTATGAATCTCCAACTCGAATTAATTGGATTAAATTGCTTGAGGGTATATCATTAAATAGACCCCAAACCACTAATAATAGGTATGATAATAGTAACTCACATAAGCATGAATAACTATTCCTAATTTAGAATTTTTGTAAATTTCCGTAAAATATGAGTAATTGTGAGTAACAAAGAGTAATTAATATATTCCACCACTCACACTTAATCATGACCACTATTTCCTATTCGTATAAGTCTCAACTATTCTTACAATGCTAGAGATAAATTCAAAAATTGATTTTACTTTTGCATGATTGTGTAGTTTGTTCACGACTCTATGTATGTAGTACAAGTTTTCTCTTCCTTTTACTCCAAATTTTATATTCTACAAAAAAATTCTTCTTTTTCAACTTCAAATTCACTCTTTTCTTCTTCAATATTTCTTTGTCTTACTTTTCATTGTCATCTAGATTTTCTTCTGCATTTACTTGTGCGTTAACTGCTATTGGTTGAACTTTTATGTAAATCATGATAAGATCGATCAATATCACCATTTTTTCATATCTTCTTCTATTGTTACAGTAACTTCAACGACTCTGATGGTTTCCTTCATTTTTTCTAGTATACTTATGGTAAATTTTCCATAACCACTTTCATAATTATCATACATGGGATTTGCAAGAAACTCTTCAAGAAAAGCTAAGTTAACCTCATAGTCAAATTTAACTTTGACTAATAGGTTCTTCTCACTGGCCATTGCTATTGCTGCAATGAAAATTTTAATTTCTTCATCTTTAACTCCAATTTTTTCTTCCACACATGTATATGCATTGTAGGATTTACTTTCTTCATCATTTTGATACTAATTTTATGTTTTTATAGGCTCTTTCCACAACATCTCCAATTTTTTCTATGATGTCAAATTCTTAGGCTTATCCTATTACAATAGCAGTTTCATTAATAATTGCAATGCTTTGTTGAATGGTGTTTCTCCTCCTTTCACTTTATGTCATTTCCAGAATATTCCAAGCTTCTTTGGACATGGTTTTTGCCACAATATTCGGAAGAATGTTATCATCCAACCCTTGTTGAATGAGAAACTGTTGGCATTATGATTCAGGTGTTGTCCTTGATGGCAACCCATTCAGGTGGTAGATCACTATTCTTGATGATCAGCTCTCTATTTTTAAGAAGGACGCAGGAAATCTGTTCAGCAAGTGCGTCCCCGCAGGTATACCATGCAGAACCCGCGTCCAGGGACGCAGGCCAGCCGTTCAGGGGGTGCGTCCACCCAGTGCACACATTTCAAGACAGAGAAAAGCACGAGGGTGTTTCTTGTGTGGTATCTAGCCGACGGTTTTGTGTTTCTATGGTGTCAGCTCGTGGTATTGTTCCATGTTTTGGGGAGGAGCTTGCCTATATAAAGCAAAGGAGTTCATTTGGATTAATCATCATCTTGGTTGAATATCTTTTGGTGAGATCTAGTCCAGATCTATGAGGGCGAATCTTCTAATGGACTGTGATCTCTTTGGCGCATGATCAGATCTGTAGATCTGAGTGGTTGGGTCAGTTCTGAAGTCCTCATATCTTTTATATCTGAAGGGACGCAGGTTCAGTGAAGGACAAGTGCGCCGAGACGCAGGGAAGACCGGGCTCAGGTGCGTCTCTGAAGCAAAAGACGCGGCGCGACTGTGTTATTGGGTGCGTCTCTGAAGCGAAAGACGCGGCGCGATAGTGTTACTGGGTGCGCCGGTACGCAGAGAAGCTTAAAGGAACAGTGCGTGTGCACGCAGAACAGCAGAAGGTAAACTGCGTCCAGTCGCAGGCCACAGAAAGAAAAATTGCGTCCCTGTCTTAAGATGATCTGTTAATTGTATATTTCTGTTCATAAGGTGTTCTGGGTTGTTCCTGTGATTACTGATCTGATATCTGTAGTGGACTGTATCTGTTGTATACTTGTTGATCATTTGATTCTTCATGAAAAGAAGTAGGGGGTTGTAGCTCCCTTCCAGGAGAGACTGGAAAATGAGAGAGAGTTGTAGCTCTCTGCAGGTTGCAGCCTGCGTACTGGTAAAGGACTGCACCAGTACAAAATCATTGTAAAAAGAATTTCTTGAAAGAAGATAGAGACATATTGCAGCAGGTGGTTTTCTCCCACATTGGGTTTCCACCTTACATCTTGTGTTCTTTGGTGTGACTGTCTATTTTCTTTGTTCATGCTCATTATTTTATGGTACTGATATGCAAGAATAATTCAAAAGATCAAATAAGGAAGATTTGTCAAATTGATAGATAATACTGATTCACCCCCCCTCTCAGTATTATTTCCAACAATTGGTATCAGAGCAGGTCCTTCAGAAAAGCTTGATCGCTTGAAGGTAGATCGTTCATCATGAGCAACTACGAGAGAGAAGCATCAATCAGGCCACCGGTTTTTGATGGGACAAACTTCAATTATTGGAAGGTAAGAGTTACTGCATATCTTCAATCTCTTGGTACTGAAGTTTGGGACATTGTAGAAACAGGCTATGCTTTTCCTTCAGCTACTCCTACAGATCCAGCTGAGAAAAAGAAGTATGAAACAAATGCAAAAGCAGTCAGTACTTTATTAGGAAGTATATCCCAAACAGAATTCATGAAGGTAATGCACTTCAAATCAGCAAAAGAAATATGGGACAAAATGATCACAAGCTATGAAGGAGATGAACAGGTAAAACAAGCCAAACTTCAAACTCTCAGGATTCAATATGAGACTCTCAAGATGTATAATGATGAAAGTGTGGCTAATTATTTTCTTCGGGTAGATGAGATTGTAAATTGTATGAAAAATTTGGGTGAAGAAATAAAGGAGTCTATAGTAGTTCAAAAGATTCTAAGATCATTATCCCCCAAGTTTGAATCTAAAGTATCTGCAATAGAAGAAAAAGAAAATCTCCGTGTTCTCACTATGTCTCAGCTACATGGAATTCTAACTGCTTATGAAATGAGAAAGGGAGGACCATCAGACAGAAGGGAGGCTGCTTTTAAAGCATCAGGCAAAGAAGATCACTATGAAGCAAGCCATGTTCCAGAAGAAGAGGAAGAAGAATCAAATTTTGTCAGAAATCTTCAAAGGGGTTCTGGAAGGTTCAGAGGTAAGCTACCTTTCAAATGCTTTGCTTGTGGAAGAGTAGGTCATTATGCTGCAAAATGCTCTTATAAGGATAAAGGAAAGGAACCAGTTAGATGGAACAAGAAACAAAGTGCAAATAAGAAAAGCTACTACACCCATGAAGATAGTGATGGCTTATCAAACAGTGATGAAGATGAACAAGGTAATAAATATAGGTTGTTAATGGCATTTGAAGATGATGATTATGAGGATGCTGTAGATGTGGATAACCTTTATGATGAAATTACTAGACTCAAGAGATGTATAGAAGAAAAGAACATGATTATTGATA
Organism: Pinus tabuliformis; assembly: GCA_031772625.1. NCBI lineage: Eukaryota > Viridiplantae > Streptophyta > Pinopsida > Pinales > Pinaceae > Pinus > Pinus tabuliformis. The sequence goes on along the minus strand of CM062818.1, from coordinate 615,509,641 downwards.
CTCTACAATTTCAAATTGATGGAAAGGAAAAACATCTTGAAAAATTAGAAGGTGAAATTGTTGGTCTTAGAAAAGAAATTGAGAAAACAAAAACTATTAATCTCAAGTTTGTCAAAGGATCAGAAACTTTGGATGAGATTATCAGTGTGCAGCGGTCTCCACTAAATAAGACAGGTCTGGGCTATAATGGAGAAACTTCTCAAGCATCCACTTCAAAAAGTTATCTTGATGCAGCAAGAAGAAATGAGCAAGAGCACAAGGAAGATCATCAGGTAAAGCAGGGACAAATGTCAAACAGAAACCATCAGGGGCAATCCAGCTTAAGGGTGAACAAAAGCCACAACCAGCCACAGGTAAAATCTTCTCATTTTGGTTCAAGAATAGATGAAAATAGAAATTACAATCAGTTGGCTGGTAGATTCAATAATCGCAGAAGCTTCTTCAATGGACAATGCTTTTCTTGCCATAACTTTGGTCACAAAGCAGCTCAATGTGTTGCGTATAAAACAATCATGACTAGGGAAGCTCAAAAACAAAGAAGTATGACAGGGATTACAAAAAGGACCTATAACAACTTTTCAGCTCTTGAAAATGAAGTCGAATGTTCTATTTGCAATAATTTTGGACATGAAGACTTTGAATGCAGAAGCAGGTTTCCGGAAAGAAAAGTACAAGAGCGGAAAAAGGAACAAGCCTCAGGCACCAAAACATGGAGAATAAAGGAACCTCAAACAGAAAGATGTGGGATAGCATTTTATGCAGAAGGGCAAGAAAATCTATGGTACATTGACAGTGGATGTTCGAAGCATATGACAGGTGATAAAGAAAAACTTGAGTCTTATTCTAGTTTAGAAAAGGGAAAGAAAGTCTCTTTTGGAAATGATACTCCTGCAACTATAAAAGGAAAAGGTATTGCTCCTTTAAAAGAAGATGTTAAGGCTGGAAATGTTTTGTTTGTTGATGGATTGAAGCATAATCTTCTAAGTGTCAGCCAGATGTGTGATCAAAGAACCGAGGTTATATTCAGATCAAATGGATGTCTTGTTCGTGATCTTGATACAGGTAAAACAGTTCTCAAAGGAAAAAGAACTCCAAATAATCTATACATATTTGATGAAGGACAACAACAATGCTATCTAAGCAAGGATGAAGAGCACTGGTTATGGCATCGAAGGTTGGGACATCTAAGCTTCTCACAAATAAGGAAAGATTGCAAATATCAGGCAGTTCGCGATCTTCCAGATATCAAAATTCCTGACAACACCATATGCAGATCATGTCAGTTTGGAAAACAAACCAGGACTAACTTTCCAGAGAAAGAAGGATCAGCTAGCATGCCTCTTGAGCTAGTACATACAGATGTATGTGGACCATTCAGGAAAAGAACACCTAGAGGAGAGGAATACTTGATATTATTTATTGACGATTTCTCCAGGTTTGTTTGGTTAGGACTTATGAAGCACAAAGATGAAGCATTCGAAAAATTCAAATCCTTCAAAGCCTTGGTTGAAAATGAATCAGGTCACAAAATTAAGTGCCTCAGATCCGACAGAGGTGGGGAATTTACTTCAAATGAATTTTTCGATTTCTGTGATGAACATGGGATAAGGAGAGAATTCTCTACGGCTAGAACTCCTCAGCAAAATGGAGTTGTTGAAAGAATGAACAGAACAATCCAACAAATGGCTCGTGCTATGCTTGATGAATCAGGAACTCCCGCAACTTTCTGGGGTGAAGCTGCACATACTGCGGTTATTATTCTCAACAAGACAAATGTTCGGGTGAACAGCACTCAAACTCCTCATGAGCTCTGGAGTGGTAAAACTCCTTCAGTAAAGCATTTCAAAATCTTTGGGAGTAAATGCTATATCAAGAATACTGAGGAGCAGCTTGGCAAACTTGATCCTAGAGCAGATGAAGGCATTCTTCTTGGCTATTCTCCACATAGCAAAGCATACAAATGCTACAATAAAAGACTTGGCAGAATTGTTGACAGCATTGATGTAGTGGTTGATGAGAAGGGATACATTCCTAGGCAAATACATCGTGAAGATATCGAAGAAGATGAAAGCTACCCTCAAAGACAGAATGATGAAGAAGAAGAACCTCAAGAAGAATCTCAAGAAGAACCTCACGAAGACGCAGAATAACGAACAAGAATAGAAGAAAAGACTCCATCCAGATATGTTCAGAAGAACCATCCAGAATCTCAGATCATGGGACAGAAAGAAGCAGGTATACAAACTAGAAGAACAGTTGCAGAAGCTTCAAGCTATTTGGCATTACTCTCCTCTACTGAACCACAAAATGTGAAAGAGGCATGCAAAGATGAATGTTGGGTGAAAGCAATGGATGAAGAACTTGAGCAAATCGAAAAGAACAACACTTGGGAGCTGGTTCCTAGACCAAAGGATAAGAATGTTATCGGAACAAAATGGGTCTTCAAAAATAAATTGAATGAAAATGGAGAAGTAATTAGAAACAAAGCCAGACTTGTTTGTAAAGGGTATGCACAGCAAGAAGGAATAGACTTTGAAGAAACTTTTGCTCCTGTTGCAAGACTTGAGGCCATCCGAATGTTCCTTGCTCTCTCAAGTTTTCAGAACTTCAAAGTATTTCAAATGGACGTAAAATCAGCATTTCTGAATGGAGACTTGGAAGAAGAAGTGTACATTGAACAGCCAGATGGGTTCATTCTTGGAAATGATCCAAATCTTGTATGCCGATTGAAAAAGGCTCTCTATGGTCTCAAACAAGCCCCAAGGGCTTGGTACTACCGGTTGGACAAATATCTTCATCAACAAGGTTTTTCAAAAGGTTCAGCAGATAGCAATCTATATATAAAAGTTGAAAATGACAAATTGCTAATACTTGTTGTGTATGTAGATGACATTATTTTTGGCAGCAATGAAGAAGCTATGAGTCAAAGCTTTGCCTCAGTCATGCAGAAAGAATTTGAAATGCCCTTGCTAGGAGAACTGACATACTTCCTTGGTTTGCAAATCCAACAAAAGGAAGGAGGAATCCTTTTATCTCAAACCAAGTATCTCAAGCAGATTTTGAAAAAATATGGCATGGAAGATGCAAAACCAGTATGTACACCCATGGTCACAGGATGTAGTCTCAGTGCAAATGATGAATCTGCAGCAGTACATCAACCAACCTACAGATCTATGATTGGAAGTTTACTATATTTGACAGGTACCCGACCAGACATCATGCATGCAGTTGGAATAGTTGGAAGATTTCAGGCAAATCCAAAGGAGACTCATCTTCAAGCAGTGAAGAGAATTTTCAAATATCTTCAAGGGACTCAAAATTATGGCTTATGGTATCCTAGAGATACAGATCTCACTCTTCATGCGTACACAGATGCAGATTGGGCCGGAAGCGTGGATGACAGGAAAAGCACAAGTGGTGGTGCATTCTTTATGGGCTCCAGACTGGTATCTTGGTTCAGCAAGAAACAGAGTTCAATTGCCTTGTCTACAGCTGAAGCGGAATATGTTGCTGCTGCATCTTGTTGCACCCAACTTCTTTGGATGATGCAGACTTTGCAGGATTATCAAATCACTTGTACACCTCCTATTCCTATCTTATGTGACAACACAAGTGCAATCAGCATCTCAAAGAATCCGGTTATGCATTCAAAAACCAAGCACATACCAATCAAGTACCATTTTCTCCGGGAACAAGTACTTGAACAGAAGGTCAAATTGGAGTATGTTCCTTCTAAGGAACAAGTTGCTGATATTTTCACCAAACCGTTGCCCAGGGACACTTTTGAATACCTCAGGCAAAAGCTGGGGGTTGTTGATGCATCATCTTATTGTTGATCATCTTCCTATTGGTGGTATAGGCTCAGGGGGAGCACATAATGCATTGTTGGCATTATGGAGAAGGAGATCTTGGAAATAGCTGCAATATGTCTCTATCTCCTTTATGATGGATTTCTGGTTATTTGTTACAAATCTGGAAGAGCATGAGCATAGGGGGAGTATACTCTTTGCCCTTGATGTCAAAGGGGGAGAATGAAGCTGAAGATCATGAGGTTGCCATCAAGTCCAAAGGGGGAGATTGTTGGCATTATGATTCAGGTGTTGTCCTTGATGGCAACCCATTCAGGTGGTAGATCACTATTCTTGATGATCAGCTCTCTATTTTTAAGAAGGACGCAGGAAATCTGTTCAGCAAGTGCGTCCCCGCAGGTATACCATGCAGAACCCGCGTCCAGGGACGCAGGCCAGCCGTTCAGGGGGTGCGTCCACCCAGTGCACACATTTCAAGACAGAGAAAAGCACGAGGGGGTTTCTTGTGTGGTATCTAGCCGACGGTTTTGTGTTTCTATGGTGTCAGCTCGTGGTATTGTTCCATGTTTTGGGGAGGAGCTTGCCTATATAAAGCAAAGGAGTTCATTTGGATTAATCATCATCTTGGTTGAATATCTTTTGGTGAGATCTAGTCCAGATCTATGAGGGCGAATCTTCTAATGGACTGTGATCTCTTTGGCGCATGATCAGATCTGTAGATCTGAGTGGTTGGGTCAGTTCTGAAGTCCTCATATCTTTTATATCTGAAGGGACGCAGGTTCAGTGAAGGACAAGTGCGCCGAGACGCAGGGAAGACCGGGCTCAGGTGCGTCTCTGAAGCAAAAGACGCGGCGCGACTGTGTTATTGGGTGCGTCTCTGAAGTGAAAGACGCGGCGCGATAGTGTTACTGGGTGCGCCGGTACGCAGAGAAGCTTAAAGGAACAGTGCGTGTGCACGCAGAACAGCAGAAGGTAAACTGCGTCCAGTCGCAGGCCACAGAAAGAAAAATTGCGTCCCTGTCTTAAGATGATCTGTTAATTGTATATTTCTGTTCATAAGGTGTTCTGGGTTGTTCCTGTGATTACTGATCTGATATCTGTAGTGGACTGTATCTGTTGTATACTTGTTGATCATTTGATTCTTCATGAAAAGAAGTAGGGGGTTGTAGCTCCCTTCCAGGAGAGACTGGAAAACGAGAGAGAGTTGTAGCTCTCTGCAGGTTGCAGCCTGCGTACTGGTAAAGGACTGCACCAGTACAAAATCATTGTAAAAAGAATTTCTTGAAAGAAGATAGAGACATATTGCAGCAGGTGGTTTTCTCCCACATTGGGTTTCCACCTTACATCTTGTGTTCTTTGGTGTGACTGTCTATTTTCTTTGTTCATGCTCATTATTTTATGGTACTGATATGCAAGAATAATTCAAAAGATCAAATAAGGAAGATTTGTCAAATTGATAGATAATACTGATTCACCCCCCTCTCAGTATTATTTCCAACAATTGGTATCAGAGCAGGTCCTTCAGAAAAGCTTGATCGCTTGAAGGTAGATCGTTCATCATGAGCAACTACGAGAGAGAAGCATCAATCAGGCCACCGGTTTTTGATGGGACAAACTTCAATTATTGGAAGGTAAGAGTTACTGCATATCTTCAATCTCTTGGTACTGAAGTTTGGGACATTGTAGAAACAGGCTATGCTTTTCCTTCAGCTACTCCTACAGATCCAGCTGAGAAAAAGAAGTATGAAACAAATGCAAAAGCAGTCAGTACTTTATTAGGAAGTATATCCCAAACAGAATTCATGAAGGTAATGCACTTCAAATCAGCAAAAGAAATATGGGACAAAATGATCACAAGCTATGAAGGAGATGAACAGGTAAAACAAGCCAAACTTCAAACTCTCAGGATTCAATATGAGACTCTCAAGATGTATAATGATGAAAGTGTGGCTAATTATTTTCTTCGGGTAGATGAGATTGTAAATTGTATGAAAAATTTGGGTGAAGAAATAAAGGAGTCTATAGTAGTTCAAAAGATTCTAAGATCATTATCCCCCAAGTTTGAATCTAAAGTATCTGCAATAGAAGAAAAAGAAAATCTCCGTGTTCTCACTATGTCTCAGCTACATGGAATTCTAACTGCTTATGAAATGAGAAAGGGAGGACCATCAGACAGAAGGGAGGCTGCTTTTAAAGCATCAGGCAAAGAAGATCACTATGAAGCAAGCCATGTTCCAGAAGAAGAGGAAGAAGAATCAAATTTTGTCAGAAATCTTCAAAGGGGTTCTGGAAGGTTCAGAGGTAAGCTACCTTTCAAATGCTTTGCTTGTGGAAGAGTAGGTCATTATGCTGCAAAAAGCTCTTATAAGGATAAAGGAAAGGAACCAGTTAGATGGAACAAGAAACAAAGTGCAAATAAGAAAAGCTACTACACCCATGAAGATAGTGATGGCTTATCAAACAGTGATGAAGATGAACAAGGTAATAAATATAGGTTGTTAATGGCATTTGAAGATGATGATTATGAGGATGCTGTAGATGTGGATAACCTTTATGATGAAATTACTAGACTCAAGAGATGTATAGAAGAAAAGAACATGATTATTGATACTCTACAATTTCAAATTGATGAAAAGGAAAAACATCTTGAAAAATTAGAAGGTGAAATTGTTGGTCTTAGAAAAGAAATTGAGAAAACAAAAACTATTAATCTCAAGTTTGTCAAAGGATCAGAAACTTTGGATGAGATTATCAGTGTGCAGCGGTCTCCACTAAATAAGACAGGTCTGGGCTATAATGGAGAAACTTCTCAAGCATCCACTTCAAAAAGTTATCTTGATGCAGCAAGAAGAAATGAGCAAGAGCACAAGGAAGATCATCAGGTAAAGCAGGGACAAATGTCAAACAGAAACCATCAGGGGCAATCCAGCTTAAGGGTGAACAAAAGCCACAACCAGCCACAGGTAAAATCTTCTCATTTTGGTTCAAGAATAGATGAAAATAGAAATTACAATCAGTTGGCTGGTAGATTCAATAATCGCAGAAGCTTCTTCAATGGACAATGCTTTTCTTGCCATAACTTTGGTCACAAAGCAGCTCAATGTGTTGCGTATAAAACAATCATGACTAGGGAAGCTCAAAAACAAAGAAGTATGACAGGGATTACAAAAAGGACCTATAACAACTTTTCAGCTCTTGAAAATGAAGTCGAATGTTCTATTTGCAATAATTTTGGACATGAAGACTTTGAATGCAGAAGCAGGTTTCCGGAAAGAAAAGTACAAGAGCGGAAAAAGGAACAAGCCTCAGGCACCAAAACATGGAGAATAAAGGAACCTCAAACAGAAAGATGTGGGATAGCATTTTATGCAGAAGGGCAAGAAAATCTATGGTACATTGACAGTGGATGTTCGAAGCATATGACAGGTGATAAAGAAAAACTTGAGTCTTATTCTAGTTTAGAAAAGGGAAAGAATATCCCATAATTTTTCTATACACAACTTGGTTCTCATCTTAATGACCCAAAACTCATTACTTTTACTAATAAAATTAAGAATATGTAGAAGATAACAATTTATAAAAAAATCATGCTCATAAATTTGAAGAGAAATCAATCACCTTAAAACAAACTATGAAAAGAAAACATTTTATTAAAGGAAATAAACGACATTTTAATCTCTCAAGATAACCTTTTCTTTTTTATATAGTATTAAAAAAACCAATTTCAATAAATATCTCATAAAAAGATGTACGTAATAGCAATGCATAAACAATATTATGATTATATGTTTTTTCAACGATTATTATAAAGTGAAAATGGAAATTTAAGCTCCGGAAAAATTTCTCCAAATGATTTTTTTTTAGTCTCTCACAACTCCACATTGAATTATTCACAAAATCAAAATGATGGCCCATGACGATAGCTAGTGACCCAGGTGGATATTTATAAATTGATAAAAATTGATGGTCTTAAATGTTGATGAATTAATCTCCATGATGAAGAACTCGTTGAGAGCTTTCCAACGACACTTTAACGAGGTCAAACATATGTCATATGAGAAAGTTATGGCCATTTGAATTGTGTTAAATAGGTAAAAGTATGTGCAGGACTTGAAATTTGGCATCACCAAAGCCTAACACATGAAATATGGATGTTGATGTGGCTGTATGGATAGTGACAAGTAATAGTGTGGACACTAACATGACATGTTGACTAGAATGTACGAGCACTAATTTGGCACTATTGATTGTATATATTAGCAAATGTAACACTATTGACTATGTAGATTGATGTGGATACCATGAGGACCAATTATAGGATGCCACATGGCACCACTAATAAGGCAAGTATGGGTTGAAGCTGGTAAAAAAAATTCATGAAAGGTTCAGTTTGCCATGTTTGAATCCCTGAACTCCTTACAACAAACACAATGGATTATCATTGAACCAATGAATGATTGGTGGAAAATGTATTGAAAAAAATATTTTTAGACTTTGGAATGTAATAACTATTCAAAAATAACATCATTGGGGATTGACCCCATAACCTTTTCCCGACAATACAAGGACCCAACCAACAAGTCAATGAACATCTTGCGATAGTGGGTCAGGTAATTTATATTTAACCTTTGCATATTATGTGATGTATAAAAGTGGACAAGCCACAGGTTCGACCCCACAACCTCCTGACGCAGGTTTTCTCCCGCTATACCCACAGTGTGCATATAGAAAGGCATAGTCTCATTCCTCCCGGGAATTACAATGACCAACTTGGTAAAAACTTCATAAACTAAGGTTAAGGCCCCTTCATTTAAACCTCATGCAGAAACATTTCTTTAGACTTCTTGTAGTCTAAACCTTCATTAATCCTTCTATCGGGACTCTATTCTCAACCCTTCATTAAACTCAACCCAATCCTTAAGTGCGCACATATATAACCAACCCCACTCTATAACTATGGTTATTCACCTATTCCTCGATCTTCGCACATTACTCAATGCTTCCCTTTACCGCAATATCACATTATTGCATCAAGCCATCCTGTGCTTCCATTGCCTCTTGCATGTGACGTGCGACAACACAATCGGACTTCAAACAACTTAAAGTTGCGCCTATAACCTCCTCAGCTCCGTCTTCTTCACAAATTATCATCGCGATCTTTCTCCACTATCGATCTTGTCCTCGATCCGACCGCTGATGTCTTTTCCTGATCACCAAACTAACTCGACACTTTGTGATTGTTGATCTAGATCTACTTGATTTGACGGTCCAAAACGATATCGCGTTGAACACTTACGCGAGGTTTAACGCCTTTTCCAGACCTGACAGAAGTTATAAACGCTCAATCTATAGAAGTTCGGGTCCGCCCTCGCCATTAACACTCGATCAACTTATGGTCCGATATCCGCTGGATGACGAGTTTTTTTTTATCCTATGATCTACGACCCTTCAACTAGCACACATGTTAACAATCAGCTTGATCCCACAGTTGACTATGATGTGGAATTGAATTTTGTGATCGACAGCTGAGATTTACTATAGGAATTCAACTACGATCAAGCTTTCCGTACACTCTCTAGCCCCACTCCAATTTACTTTGGCTTTATGCCATTTCTTCAATGGTTTTCGATGTTTTTTCTTCTTTAGGGTTCTGGTCCTTCATTGTTCCGCCACAACTTCTCTTCTTATCTTAACTCCGCTCGCGCCTTCATGCTCATCCACCTTCACTGTAGTACTAAAGGCTTTCTTCTATACTATCCATGTGTATAGAGCTGTAACACGAGCTCTATGGTCCTCTCCTCGAACCTCTTGCTCTCTAACAATTCTATCTAGCACTTCTTTTGCTGGAATTGTTGTCTCTAAGACAACTCTACCCACAATCGCAACTATGGAGCTACCTCAACAACTTCTACCCAACCGCAGTTGGAAGTTGTTTCATTACGCTTCTCCATAATCTGTCTTTGATTCTGCCCAAACTCCACTTGCATATATATACGATACAGAATAGCTAATTCACACACAGATTACTTCATACAAACACATTACTTAGAATTGAGTTTATTGTATTACTAAACATGTATTTACACAGAGAATTCCTTCTCAGCCTGTTCTTCTATGTCAATGGCCTTTCTTTTCCTCTTGCCCATAGGCTTACAATCTAACTGACTAACTCACTAGCTACTCTCTAACTATTTCTCTAACTACCGACTAACTTGTTCTCGCCTTTTAGGCTTACCTTTATACAAAATGGTTATGTTGAACTAATTCTAGTTCATATCCTTAATCTACTGAACTAACTCCTCAATATTCTCTAAGTCCACTTTTAACTCCTACTTATCCCTAAGAGTCCTTTCTAGTTCCTTGAATCATGAGGCCAATAAGAGTTACAATTGATTTCTAAGTCTCTCATCATCATTAACCACTCATGTTTTCCCACACTTGAGGCCATTTACAAATATCCTCACACTCATCTAATTAATTCCTACTTTAACCACTCAAAACATTAATAATTACATACATAGGAATCCAACTTCCTTGGAAACACAAGACCCCCTATCTCTACTAAAATACAATGATAGTTTCGAGCTAATGCTCCTGCATTAGACTCCCAAAGTAGAAAACATTCATGATCTCATGATCATGTGTTTTCATGTGTTGATAGGAAATCTCTAGGGCCCCGAACTTTAGTTTGTAGTTGTCTAAATGCTCTGCACCTTTGCTATTGTTGTATGTCGCTTGTCTTCTGTTTCATCTTCCTCTCCTTGTCAATGAGTTTCAAGTTCTGATTGATCATTCTTCCTGCTGCTGTCAACCTCCTCCATATCGATTGCTTCATCATTAAGCAACCTCCTCCATATCGATTGCTTCATCATTAACTGCGATAACTCTTCAATCTCCATCTCTAGCATATATTTGGACTGGTCCATATTTTTCCATTCACTGTTACCTCTTTCTCTCTACTTCAGGTTGTTGTTGCTATCCACTAACTTTTCAAATTGTTGTTTATTATCTTCTCTTTGAAGTTGTCGGATTCTTACTACCACCCTTTCATCCTTACCCTCTTTCATGATTATTCTCTCCAGTAATCTAACATCTCTGATCCATGGATTAAATACTTCCACATAATCTTCCTCTTTCATTTTTATTTGGTTGCTCATCTGTGCCAAATTTTCTCCAGCATCTGCAACTAAACCTGCACTCACAAAACAATTATTAAAATAAAAAACATAAGGCCTCAGTGCCTCTTCTTCCTTTGGAAACACATCAGTATGCTGCTCTAATTTCTCCTCCTCTATCAGCACATCAGTATGTTGATTTGAATTCTCAAAAGAATTCATGAGACTGTCAGCTAGTCTCTCCTCCATATCATCTTTTTCAATGATATCTCTTTGGTCTGGTTCATAGTAATGAACTCCTCCTTCTGTAATGTCAATTTGCTGAACTTCCATTTTCATCTCCTTTTCCTTATGATTGTCATTCATGAAAATTCCCTTGTCTTCCTTTTTCATCAATCTATCCTAAGTATATATCCTCTGCTTTTCCAACTCCCTTCTTTGAAAGTCTAATTTTCCATACAATTCAATAATTTCAATTGGAGTAGAATTTGGAAATTTCACACAATTTTCCATACCTTCCTTTGTTATTGACAAATATTCAGATGTCCTTTCTCCCTTTGCTAAATCTTTTGCATAGACTTCTTCTTTCTTAACATCTTTCAGTAGATGTCCTTCTTCTTCAATACATTTTGTATTACTGTCCTTCTGTAACCCTTCTTCAGAGCTATCCTTTCTTCATTATCTGCGTTAATATTCTCCTACATTTGTTCTTAACCAATAGCATTAATCAAATTCATTATATTACCTCTCTGAGACAATATTCCTTCATTCTTCATCAGAATAAGATCCTGATCTTCCATCTCTATAACAACTTTAAATGATTGTCTGCGCTCATTGAGTAACTCATCTATAGACTCTTCCTGTTGTATCCATTCAAATTATTCCTCTCTTGAGAATTTTTCTTTGTCACCTTTTACTTCTAGATCTTCATCTATTCTGAAGACATCTTCAAAAGGTTTATTTTCTCCTGCAGTACCTACAATTATACATAAACTATCAGTTTCAAGAACATAAGACCTTGTGGTCTCACTTGATGCTTCAGTCACCATATCTCCTTGCTGTTCTGAATCCTCCATATGATTCATAAGGTCTTCCATAGATCTCCAGTCCTCATCTTCACCCAGAATTTCACCCAGTTCTGGTTTACAAATGGACTCTTCCATTTCCAAATCAACCTCTCTGAGTTCTTCCACCAAGCTCTTCACTTGCCTCTGTTGTAGTCTTCTCTATAACTTAGACCACTTCACTTCCTTTTCCTCAAGGCCCAAACTTATCTTTGACTTTCCTCCAGTATCCTTCTTAATGCATCGAGTTGTCTAGAATTTTGTAGAATTTTTCCTACAAATCAGCTAACTTTGATACCATGTAGAACTTTTTCTACAAATCAGCTAGCTCTAATACCATGTAGAAATTTCCCACCTGTAGATCAACCTGGTAATGCAATGTACTAAAGAAAAACACTTGATCTACTTATACAAACAATTTAGTAGAAGCTCAATCAACCATGAGCAACATCAATAAGAACACATATAACTAATAAGAAAGAATCAATCACACATAACACGGAAGAATTTACCTGGGGAAAGCACCTGCCTCAAAACCCCATCTCTGTATTATCATACAAGTGGAAATATAGTCCGGATTACACAAAGCCTTAGCTCGGAAGCTATCCATCTCTCAGTACAATCATTCTGCTGCTCATAGACAGTCAAAGGCTTCTCACAAACCTTTTCCTCTGCCCTCCAAGCCTCCTATTTCCTTGTGCAGTTTCCTTGGAGTATAGTGTCGCCACCTGTGTGAATTGGCCTCTTCACACACTCACTAACCTCTGATCTAACTTCACAAACCTGAAGGAGATAAATCCTCATCATGGATGAGCTTCCTTTATAGGATTCATCCAATTGATAGTACATTGTCCCTTCTCTGATCTCAACTGGGTCTCTGTCTGAACTAACATGCATCAGTTATCCATGAGTGAATACACAGTAATCTGAAAATAACAGTTTTCACATGCATGCAAGCATCAACAAACTGTATCTCATTAATTTAACAACTTGTTAAATTAATCTAACTGAACTCGACTAAATTAAACTAAGTCAATTGATCCTCTCAATATAGAAATCATCCTTAATTCCTCAATCAGTGGAGCAAATCAAGGACACATTCCCCAATTAGTGGAGAAATAATTGCATGTTCTCACAAAGACTTCAAGTTTTCTTTTCCTTAACTAATTAACTCATGGAGAATAAATTAATTAATATTCCAAATTTCTGGTAAGACCAAATTCGAATTTACGTCCTATAGTTAGACCAGGGACTGCTATAAATAGGAAGGGACACAAAAATGCTATTTTTAGAAGATGTTATTTTTAGCAATTTCACCTCTCACCCAAGGTGGCCAAAATGCTCATTGGCCAAACTGCTATTTTTACCAGTTTTATTTTTAGCACTTCCTAAATTTAGATTTCTTGTTGCACACTTTTCAACACTCCCTCTCAGCAAGAAAGGCTTCCTCTCGAACTCGATCCTGTAAATCTGGAATGTTCTGCATGCAACACATCAACTAGCTCCACTTGCTCCAACAACTCTTGGAACAAAAACACTCACAAATGACCACTCTGTTGGGCTAGAAACATACTCTGATGTTGAAGCTCTACCTACTGCTGACAAGTGCTCCCACTTTGACATCTACGCTACTGTAACATCTCCATGCATCTCGCACCATTGCACACCTCTCTGTGCCACCTAGCACTGTGCAACACACTTGTGCCTCTCGCATTGCTGCAACCTGCATGCTATGCGTTGTCCTGGGATTCCCTGCATTGTAGCTCTCTCTGTTGCTCCATCCACATCTATCTCTACTAAATCAGTCTGTTCCTCTTACTGCACATTGGGGCTCCCATAGCAAGGTCTCATCCGAGAGGTTGGGTACCTCAAGGATGCTGCCCCTCCTCCTTGGGACGATCACTCTATATCGCCCCACCTCCTACCTGGAGGTATGGCTGCATGTGATCCCTCTGCCCACCTGGATCTAAGTTTTCTCCTACTGGAGCTCTTTGCATGAGTAGATGTCTCTACTCGATCTCCTCTCAACTTCCTGAGTTGTGGCTGCTCCACAACCTCCTGAAGCTGCTACACCAGTCATGGCTCCTCCACAATCATCTGAGACTTCTTCTGGCACTACATGTTGAGAGGTAATTTACTCTCCCTCTCAACCACCAAGTCTCTAACCTTTGCCTTGCTCCTCAAGGCTTTGCATACATCTTGTACCTCAAGTGCATATAGGTTCTTGGCTAGCACACCAATCTATTTCTACTTTCCCGCCGCACAAAATTTTCTAGAAAAAGAGCTAATTTTAAATCAGCGATATCTAGCTCATCCGAAATCCAATTCAACCAATTTTTTTTCGCTTTTGGGTATTTTTCCGCAGGGAATCCAAATATGCTATATTTTTCTAAAAATTTTGTACAAAATTTTTTAGATATGCTCTACAAACTCTTAGCCCAAAACTCAAAACTTTGAAATCTCCTCTTGTATATTGTTCTTCCTTGATCACTTGTGCTCTGATACCATGTAGAATTTTTTCTACAAATCAGCTAGCTTTGATACGATGTCGAACTTTTTCTACAAATCAGCTAGCTCTGATACCATGTAGAAATTTCCCACCTGTAGATCAACTTAGTAATGCAATGCACTAAAGCAAAACACTTGATCTACTTCTACAAACAATTTAGTGGAAGCTTAATCAACCATGAGCAACACCAATAAGAACACATATAACTGATAAGTAGGAATCAATCACACATAACACAAAAGAATTTACCCGGGGAAAGCACCAGCCTCAAAACCCCATCTCTGTATTATCATACAAGTGGAAATATAGTCCAGATTACACAAAGCCTTAGCTCAGAAGCTATCTAGCTCTCAGTACAATCCCTCTGCTAGACAGTCAAAGGCTTCTCATAAACCTTCTCCTCTGCCCTCCAACCCTCCTATTTCCTTTTGTAGTTTCCTTGGGGTCTAGTGTTGCCACCTATGTGAATTGGCCTCTTCACACACTCACTAACCTCTGATCTAACTGCACAAACCTAAAGGAGATAAATCCTCATCATGGACGAACTTCCTTTACAGGAAAAATATTCATCCAACTGATAGTACATTTTCCCTTCTCTGATCTCAATTGGGTCTCTATCTGAATTGACATGCATTAGTTATCCATGAGTGAATACACAGTAATATGAAAATAACAGTTGTCACATGCATGCAAACATCAACAAACTGTATCTCATTAATTTAACAACTTGTTAAATTAATCTAACTAAACTTGACTAAGTTAAACTAAGTCAATTGATCCTCTCAATATAGAACTCATCCTTAATTCCTCAATCAGTGGAGCAAATCAAGGACACATTCCCCAATTAGTGGAGAAATAATTGCATGTTCTCACAAAGACTTCAAGTTTGTTTTTCCTTAACTAATTAACTCATGGAGAATTAATTAATTAATATTCCAAACTGCTGGTAAGACCAAATTTGAATTTACTTCCTATAGATAGACTAGGGACTACTATAAATAGGAAGGGACCCAGAAATGCTATTTTTAGCAGTTTCACCTCTCCCCCAAGGTGTCCAAAATGCTCATTGGCCAAACTTCTATTTTTAAAAGTGTTATTTTTAGCAGTTCTATTTTTAGCACTTCCTAAATTTAGATTTCTTGTTGCACACTTTTCAACAAGTTGTTCTTTTAACTCTCCAGTCTCCTTGTCACGTTCCTCTTGAGTCATCTTCTTGCCATTTACCTTGGAATTCTCTTTCTTCACTTTTCTTATGTTGTGGTCTTCTTTAGAACCTATGTTATCTCTGTTATGACTATTAGTGGCCATCTTCTTCTCTATCTTCATGAGTTCCTCACTCACTTACTATGAGCTGTATTAAAGCTTCTACAACAGCAAGTCCTCCCTGATGCTACTCACCTCACCAAGCTTTCCTTTGTACTTGGTCTTTTTGCAAGAAATTGGTACTCTCTGCTCCTTCTAGGCTTCAACTCATCTGCACCTTTTAAGAACACAACTGTCCTCTTGTACCTCAATCAAAATTTAAATATTAGGTTCTGAACACCTCTTCTTTCACTTAGAAAGTCTTACCAACTTTCTTCATCCCTTAGCAATTCTACCCACATCCTTTGTGGAATTTCCTTTGTGAGCTGCAACAATACCTCTGCAGTAACAAGCCTCCTTCTTGCTACATATGCCTCACTAAGCTTCTCTCTTCTGAACTCAGTCTTTTAGCATTTCTCTAGTTCTTTCCTTTGGAACCAATTGAGCACTCCTTACTCTAGGTTGTTGCAATCTTCTCAGCTTCCTTTGCTGTCACCTGCATATTAATGTTATTCAAATCAAATATCATTCCCAAGTTTTCAAATCTTTCTTCTCAGCTTCCTTTTGAGAACACTTTTATCGTCTATGTCCAACCTTTAGTTGGATTCTTCAGGTTCACTATCACTATATGTCTTTATAAGCAGTCTCTATCCATTCTTCATATTTGAGTGAACCTACACCTTTTTTTCAAGAAAAAAACCGTCCCTTTGTTTTCGTTATGCTTCTGCAATGTTTTCTTAAGAGTATCACTTACTCTCATCTTATCTCATGTCTTCTACTTATCAGATTCAAATACCTGATTTCCTCCACAATTTCCTTATTTTGTTTTGGTACCACTTTGACGCAAGTTTTCTCCTGCTATACCCACAATATGCATAGTCTCATTTGTCCCAGGAATTACAATGACCAGTTTGGTCAAACCTTCATAAGCTAAGGTTAAGGCCCTTTCATTTAAACCTCATGCAGAAACATTTCTTTAGACTTCCTATAGTCTAAACCTTCATTAATCCTTCTATCGGGACTCTATACTCAATCCAATCCTTAAGCCCACACATATATAACCAACCCCACTCTATAGCTATGGTTATTTGCCTTTTCCTCGATCTTCGCACATTACTCGATGCTTACCTGTATCGCAATATCACATTATCGCATCAAGTCATCCTGTGCCTCCATCGCCTCTCGCATGTGACGTGCGACAACACAACCGAACTTCAAACAACTTAAGGTCGCGCCTATGACCTCCTTGGGTCCGTCTTCTTCACAAACTATCTTCGCGATCTTTCTCCATCGTCGATCTTGTGCTCGATCCGATGGTTGATGTCTTTTCCTGATCAACAAACTAACTTGATGCTTTGTGACCGTTGATCTAGATCCACTTGATTTGACGGTCCAAAATGATATCGGGTGGAACACTTACGCGAGGTTTAAAGACTTTTCCAAACCCGATGGGAATTACTAACGCTCGATCTATAGAAGTTTGTGTCCACCCTCGTCGTTAACACTTGATCAACCTATGGCCCGATATCCATTGGATGACGAGTTTTTTTTATCCTATGATCTGCGACCCTTCAACTAGCACACAGGTTAATAATCAGCCTAATCCCATAGCTGACTGTGATGTGGCATTGAATTTTATGATCGACGGCTGAGATTTACTATAAGACTTCAACTACAATCAAGCTTTCCATACACTCTCTACCCCTGCTACACTTTACTTTGGCTTTATGCCATTTCTTCAATGGTTTTCGATGTTTTTGCTTCTTCAGGGTTCTCATCCTTCATTGTTCCACCACAAATTCTCTCCTTAACTTAACTCCCCTCGCGCCTTGATGCTCATCCACCTTGACTATAGTACTAAAGGCTTTCTTCTGTACTATCCATGTGTACAGAGTTGTAACATGAGCTCTATGCTTCTCTCCTCGAACCTCTTGCTCTCTAACAATTCTATCCAACACTTCTTTTTCTAGAATTGTTGTCTCTAAGATAACTCTACCCATAATCACAACAGGGGAGCTGCCTCAACAACTTCTACCCAACCGCAGTTGGAAGTTGTTCTGTTACGCTTCTCTGTAATCTGCCTCTGATTCTGCCTGAACTCCACCTGCATATATATATATATATATATATATATATATATATATATATATATATATATATATATATATATATATATATATATATATATATATATATATATGATACATAATCTCTAATTCACACACAGATTACTTCATACACACACAAGACTCAGAATTGAGTTGTTTGTATTAATAAACATGTATTTACACAGAGAATTCCTTCTCGACCTGATCTTCTATGTCAGTGGCCTTTCTTCTACTCTTGCCGGTAGGTTTACAGTTTGACTGACTGACTCACTAGCTACTCTCTAGCTATTTCTCTAACTACCGACTAACTTTTCCTCGCCTTTTAGGCTTACCTTTATACAAACGGTTCTGTTGAACTAATTCTAGTTCAGATCCTTAGTCTGCTGAACTAACTCCTCAATATTCTCTAAGTCCACTTTTAACTCCTACTTATCCCTAAGATTCCTTTCTAGTTCCTCAAATCATGAGGCCAATAAGAGTTACAATTGATTTCTAACTCTCTCATCATCATTAACCACTCATGTTCTCCCACACTTGAGGCCATTTACAAATATCCTCACGCTCATCTAATTAATTCCTACTTTAACCACTCAAAACATTAATAATTACATACATAGGAATCCAACTTCCTTGGAAACACAAGACCCCCTATGTCTACTAAAATACAATGATAGTTTTGAGTTAATGCTCTTGCATCACCTCCACAACCATAATACAATGGCTTAACCATTGCGAGTACAAATTTCTTTGTATGGTGAGGTTGATAATATTGTAATTAAATTGGAATTTTACATAGCCTAAAAATTTAGAAACAACCTACATGTTTGACCCCTCGAACTATTCTATATAACCAAGGGTTTTATCCAGTGCACTAAGGGGTGCTATTTTTTGGAATATTTTGACACTATATTATTTTAGAGTGTTAATTTTATTATGTAAATTGAATAATATAATATTTTTAGGACATTTTTTGGTAACCCAAGAATGGGAGGTAGCTTACAGGATTTCCACAACCTCTGTAGCAAATTTGAACACAAGTTTGTTTGCAGGTTCCAAACCAAGTGGATATAACAAGCATTTTTTGCATCTCATAATGGATCAGTTCCTCACAAGGAGTGGAGCTGGATATGTAGCCCAAGATGGGTGAAATCCATTATCAACTTCTTTGTCTTGTATCTATTATTTTTTTCTATTCATTTCTTCAATTCAACCTTTCAATTTCTCATTAAGCTTTAAAATTTAACCCAAATTAAATCCACACTTATAATTGTTTTCAAATTAGTTAGTAATTTTCAAAATAAGTTTGGTATTAGAGCATGATTGACATGCTTTGAAAGTGTGAATTCTTATCATATCTAAGCTTAAGCATGGAGAAGTATCAATTAAAGGGTAAAATATTGAATTGAGGTACACTACTCAAAAACAAAAAGTGTCATCACCAAAAGGAGGGAATCTTTTTTATTCTGAAGGGGGTTTTGTTGAAGCAGTCATGTCAATGAAAGCTATAGTGGAGGAGATGTAGTGAGGGTGGAATAAGCCCAAGGAAAGTCATTCATTTGTAAAATTTGAAGGAGAAGGAATTGGTGATGATACTCCTAAGATTCCTTTGCCCCGTCATCCTCTTTTTCCATTCCAGGTGAAAGTTATTCTTTAAGGAAGTGTTTTGATAAAATTACATTTAATTTACATTTATTGAAAGTAGAGATTAAATTTGATTTTCCAATGTATGATGTTAAACTTAATGCAAAATGAATTGATAGCTAGATTAGACAACTTGAGGTCTATTGTAGGATTTATAATATTGTTGGTGGTAATGCAAATATCCAACTAGACACTCTTCAATTGGGAGACACAACATTGATTTGGTGGGAGAGTAGAAATCAAGAAGACCTCCCTCAAAATGGTAAAATAACTTCTTCTTGCAATGAGTGCACAACTACATGAAAAAATAATTTTATCCATTAGGTTATATTTAAAAAGAAATAATGGATTGGAAAAACTAAAGGAAAGCTAAGGGAAAAAGTGTACAAGGTTATATTCAGGAGTTTAGAAAAATGGCACTAACATCAGGCATTCCTCTTTATACAAAAAGAAACTTCGTTGAAGTACATTGGTGGGTTATGTACTCATTTGAAGCATACTATTAGATTATGTTTAATTCAACTAATCTTGATAAAGTTTGTGTACAAGAAACTCATATTGAGTCAGGGATATGGAATTTTTATGATGGTTTCTCCACTAAACTCGTTCAGTAAAAGTAAGGCAAGAACAAAGGAAAGGAGAAACTAAAAAGAACAACCACAATGAAGAAAGAGAATGCAAAACATTTGTGTTCTTATTGCAATAAGGAATGACATGACGAGAATAAATGTTGAAAATTGCGTCTAGAAATAAAGCCCAAATGGTTCGGAGATTGGAAGGGTAAAGAAAAGACTATTGCTATAATCTAACAAGATCTTTGATCAAACTCAAGTGATGAAATTAAGATTACAAGTAAGGGAGCATAAGGTATATCTTTTGTTGCTAGTTTTAATTCACGTGCTCATCTTCAAAATTTGAGGTAACACTTGATGAAAGGAAATAAATTGAATTGTTTAATATTACGGTAATCTCAAAACACGCTAATATTTTTACACTTTTGATATTGGATCACAAGTTAATCTTATTTCCGAGGAAATTGTTAAGAAATTGGCATTAGAAACTAAGCCTCATCAAGAACCATGTCCCATGTCCCTTGGGTTGGGTATGTGAAAATGTTTAATTATAGGTCACTAAGGAATGTAAACTAATATTTGCATTCACATAATGTTTCATAGATGAGGTAGAGTTACAAATGGTTCCACTTAACATTTGTGGGATTAAACTAATATTTTCAATCACATAATGTTTCATAGATGAGGTAGAGTTAGAAGTGGTTCCACTTAACGTTTGTGAGATTGTTTTTGTAAGCCCATATTTATATGAACGGAAGGCCACTTTTTTACAGAGAGGGGAATAAGTATTATTTTATCAAAGATGAGATTGAGTTAATTATGAGGGCTCATATGATGAATATTAATTTCTCTGTTGTGAATATAAGATAGATAAAAAGGCTAGTAAATGGCAACAAGGACTTGACACTCATCTCTGTAAAAGTTGAGGATAATGATAAATCGAAGGCAATTAAAGAGTGTGATCTTAGATATGAAATAGTTAAAATTATTTCTAACTATGATAAAAAATTTCAAGATTAACAAGAATCACAACATGAGGACTCATTGCATGCAAGCATTAAGGATCAAAGCTTACAACCTTTGGTTGATGTTGAAATAGATTCATTGGTTAATGTTGCTGCTATCCTATCTTGAAGAGAAAGCATATTGTTGATTCATTCTCACTAGCAACGATGTTCATTTTTACTACTAATCTACTATGTATAGTTAGAAGTTGAGAGAGTGAATATGAATAAAGTAAATTTGTGATTCTTCAACCTCGTTAGACGACTCCATTTCATTCATTTCGGTGTAAGAACAATGATGCAATGAGACTACAGAATCTCAATGGGAAGGCCAAGGGAGACTATGAATACCGGTGACTAGTGATGCTAGAAACTTAAACATTCCTCATCATTGATTAAGTTAATCATTAATTTAAGTCAATAATTAATTTATTATATTTAGATTAAGTTAATCATCAATTTAAGTCAATAATTAATTTATTATATTTGTATTAAATTATTGATTAATTTAAGTCAATAATTAATTTATTATATTTTTATTAAATTAATGATTAATTTAAGTTAATAATTAATCATGATATACGACTCCACGACCACCAGATATTTATTCGGAGGCTCGATTGGGTGCGCGGAAAGAATCAGATATCCCGTTCCTCCACCACAACGCCGCAGCCTGTGCTTTAGAGGGGAGATTAATTTTGCAAAAAATTTAAGTGTGTATCTAGTCTGACCTCAATAACAATGAAAATCCACATGAATTACTTAAAATTTACAATTATCAGAATTGGATGGCCATTTCAGAGTTTTTCCTGTGACAACATTTCCAATTAAGTCAGATGAGAAATTCCAGAGTAGAGGGTTTATTTACCTCGAGGGGTTCCGTGCGCGTGCTGCAACTACGTTTGCTGCAACCAGAGGGCAGGGCAGGTTTAATTCGACAGCACAATAGCAGGAAACAGTGGAGCCTGCCAGAAAGGCTTTGTAGTGTATCACCATGCACCCTGCAGATTATGATGATGATCAGCGGTTAAGGTTTTAGTTACACTAAAATTGGTAGGGTGGATTTTAAAGTGGTATTTAGTTGACGTGATTGATTCGATTCTTAATAAGACAGGTGTGAAAATCTAACACTGTTCTCAAATTTCCTGAGCCAAGTTTCTGATACTATATTGACGTTTTCTGTTATACCAAAATTCACAGAGATTAGTTCATTTCCAAACTTTTATAATTGCTTTTTATGATCCCAAAGTAGCCATTAGAATCCACATGATTCATTCTGTGTAAAAATCCAGCATCAGCTATATGCACATTGCATCTTAAGAGTCACTTTACATATCATATAACATTATGGGTCAGCAGAATGCATGGTACATAATCCACAACTTAACCCTAACTAAATGCAAAATAGAACTAAAAAAATTAAACTGAAAACTTTATAATGTTTGATACGAATAATCAAAACGAACTGGAGAGAAGTGTCCACTTCAATTTTTGGAACCGTGTTTCTTCGACTGGAGATTTCGAATCGATTAAGACTTACCA
Organism: Pinus tabuliformis; assembly: GCA_031772625.1. Lineage (NCBI taxonomy): Eukaryota > Viridiplantae > Streptophyta > Pinopsida > Pinales > Pinaceae > Pinus > Pinus tabuliformis. The sequence continues at coordinate 615,486,975 of CM062818.1, read as the reverse complement.
AATTTATTTGCCTATAACTTAGCTTTTGGTTAAATATGGTCAGAAAAAGTGACAGTGCTTTCCAATTCTAGGTATCCTGAGTCTATAAATTTTTTTATTGCAGAACGAAGGAACTCAAAAACAAAACCTTCCCAGTAACCCCTATAATATAATCGCGCTATATTACAGAACGAAGAAACCTAAAAAGCAAAACCTTCGCAGTAAACAGAGAAGCTTCCATGCGAGAATCTCACATAAATAAACGAAAAAACTTATGTTGGGAGCACATCATTTGCAGCGCAAGTAAACAACCGCTAAGACTCCATCGGACTGGGAAGGACGGTGCAGAAAAACACTGTTTTATATCGCAACATTTTCAGTTAGCTCTAATTCGTCCCAAAGCTCCTCAAACAACAAGGAAACGTTATCACTAGATTCGTGATTACTTGCTTCGTTATCTCCGAACGCAGGAAGCTGCAACAAAGAATCACTCATTTGGGCTTCAACTGGAGGATCACCTTCCATTAGTGGAAGGTTGAGGAGATGATCAGTTAAAGGAATATTGCAACAAAATGTAGAAATCGTGGTTAGTGGCACATTAATTGCTGCTCTCCGTGCTCTCGGCTTGAAAAGCAAAGGCGGCCTCTCGGAATCTTCAAATGTATTACCAGCGTGGGGCGTCGGCATTCCTGTGAACTTGTGCACTTTTGCGCGGAAATTGTGTGTGTCTGTCATCACCACTATGGCGGAACTCAACTGTGGCTTTGAATCTCTGGGCCGTTTCTTACTTTTTCCAGAATTACGATTGCTGCTGCTGCTATTACTGCCATTAGAAGACGAACCTGGCCCTGCTGCGAGAGCCTGGGTTGAGACACCCATCGTATTTTCATCTTCCATTTTCAGAGCTGATCAGTTACAGCAATTCGATCGATTCTCAGCGTGAATCCACGCGCGAATCCCTGCAGGTTACAACAAGTTCGTGGTCACGTCCAGAGACTGCGCAGAAACTGAAATGGGGGTTGTGGGTGAGAGAATGTGGTGTGTATTTATGTTGTTTATTGGGTGATCATAGTCCACGGTAGGCTTGACTGCCTAGATGAATGAATGGACTTGAATTGGCAAGATTTATCGCACAATGCATCATCTTTACCTAGTTGTAAGCTGAAATTATGAATTAAGAAAAGTAACGTATTCAATACAGACACATATTTCCAGCGAATCACATGATACCTTTCATAAATTGTACCTCGCCTACCGTAGTGTAACTGTTATAGATTATGAAGGTTTTTCTGAAATTTGACCAAAATCTGAGCGTTGGAATTACAAATTTAATTTGTGGATCTGCTTTGGGATTTTTAATTTGAAATTTATTTATATATTTAAATTAAAATACATCGTTAATAAAAATAAAATTTAACTAAAAATGGTTTCTATAATATTGTCATTTTCTCTGAAACTTTGTATATTATTCATGTACAATTTGTCTGAATTATAAAATTTAATCTGTAAATTTTGCTCAATTTAAAAGCCCATTTTTACAGTGATATATTTATTTATATATTTAAAAATGATTTTTTTAAGGTTTGATAGGATTCTCTGATGTTTGAGTTTACATGTCCATTATTCAGCCACTTGAGCTACCCCAGAGAGACTATTTAAAAATAAATTTTAAGCAACAAAAAAAACATGATTTAGTCAATTAAAAATAAATCAATTTTTTTAGAATGGATACCTATTTTTAGGGAATCACATACCTTTTGTAAATTAGACATTGTTAGCCATAGCCTAATTGTTTTAAGTTTTGGAAATTTGATTAAAATTCTATTATTGGAACCACAAATTTACTTTATGAGTTTTTATAATTATAGTCTGCTTCCTAAAATCTAACTGTTATAAGTTTTGGAGATTTGTAGAAAATTTGACTTAGAAACACAAATTTAATCTTTTTTAAGTTTTTCATAATACTAAATTTATTTGTATATTTATAAATAAATTTTAAATAATAAAATGCAAAATTTAACCAAAAATTATTTTACTAAATTCTAACTAAATACTCTAAAAATAAAAATAATAAAACAGTGCTTTGTCATTGGTATTGTCCATTTTAATTAGTATTTTTTATTTGAAACTTTATACACTTGTATTTATATTAAATTTATATTAATCACAAATTTAATCTAAAAACTCTGAGCATTTCCAATAAACAAAATTTTTAATAATGCTAAATAAATTTTAAATAACAAAAATTGGTTGGCCTCGAGTAGCTCAAGTTGTGACGGCTGTGGAATGAAGTCTCACTTAACTCGAAATCCTAGGTTCAAATCTTGTGCTACTTTTGGCTGGGTGAATAATGGACATGTAAACTCCAAAATCCGAACTTACAATTTTTCTTTTAACGAAAACCTATTTATAAGAGGAATTTCGGCGTAAATCACATATAGAAAGACCTTTGTCGATGCGTTTCGAACCAACTGTTGAGATTTTCTGTTTTGAATAAAATAGGCAAAATCTCAGTAGATGACAACAATAGGAATTAGTTCCTAGATTAGCTCCAGTTTGTTGGGAGGGAGTTAATGCATCCTAAATTTGAGTTGAGAGGATTTATGAGGCAGTTAAATTCTCCTTGCTATATAACAGGTATCCATACGGATGGTTTGGTAGTAGTGTGAGAGTTTGTGAAGATTTGATTTATGTAATCTCCTGTTTGATTAATAAAGAATTGTCGATGCCTATGTTGTGTGGACGTAGCCCAGATTGGTTGGGTGAACCACGTTAATTGCTGTGTCTTTATGTGCATGAGTTATTTGCTGAGTATTTGTTTTAGATCGTTGTGCATCTGATCTCCAACAAGTGGTATCAGAGCAGTTGGAGGTGGAGCACGTGCTGGAGGTGGAGCGCAAAGGCGTGGAGGTGCTGGTGCTGAGAGGATTCTCTGCGTGCGTGCGTGGTGGATTAAAGACTGGCTGATGCTGGAGTCTTCTCTTAAGTAAACGCTGCCTGATGCTGGAGTCTTCTCTTAAGTAAACGCTGCCTGATGCTGGAGTCTGCGTTTGGAGGCGTGGTGCAACTGGAGCGCGTGCGTGGAGGTATTACATCTGCGTGGAGCATTTCTGCTGCACAACTCCTGCGTTAGGAGCATCCAAAAATGTAAGTGTAAGCAACTGCATAACGGGGTTCTCCAATAGTGATTGCCCGTTGCAGTTATAGATGTTCAAATGCATGATATAAAACTGTTAAATGAAGCGTTGGCTGTTAAATGAAGCGTCGACTGTTAAATGAAACTATATTCCCATTGTCCCCCACCTCAAACGGCGTGTAATACTATCCTGCCGTGTTCTTTCTTGTGACGGTTGCAACGAAAAGAGGAGTGATTTACGTTGCCATTCTAAGGTGGTTTTTTGTTTTTTTTTTTCAACGTAAGGTGGTTCTTTCACATTGGCTCCATCTAAGTTTGCAGAAAAAAAGAAAAAGGACAAATTCAACGCTCATTTGAGAGTTGAAGAGGTTTTTTAAATCAGTGAGTGAATAATTGACTCAGGTCCAATGCACCGATTGGGAATTTAATACTCAGTTTTATGTACATTGTAATTCACACAGCAAAACAATTTTTTTTTTTTAAAAGCAAAGGCATATAAGGCATAGGCAGTTTTTTTCTTTTAATTGCTGGTATTTAAAAGTTGGGTTTTGGAGATTATTGTGTTTTTTGCTGATACAAGATGGTGAAAACTCAAAGTGCCCGGTTTGAAATTGAGAAGTTTAATGGCAAAAATAATTTCGAGATCTGGAAGGTGAAAATGTACGATTTGCTTGTCCAACATGGTGTGGCAAAGGTGTTGTTGGGCAAATCCAAACAGCCTTACAACATCACAGATAATGAGTGGGCCGAGATGGATGAAAGAGCAATAAGTGCTATTCGACTGTGTCTAGCTAATGATGTCCTGTTTAATATCGTGTCGGAAACAACAGCTGCTGGTTTGTGGACGAAACTGGAGAAACTGTACATGACCAAATCCTTAACCAATAGGATTCTCCTGAAGCGACAGTTGTACAGTTTGCGAATGAAGGAAGGTACATCGATTGCTGATCATTTAAATGCTTTTAATACTCTTCTTGTGCAATTACAAAGTATAGAGGTAAATATTCAATCCGAGGATAAAGCTATTACTTTATTGTGCTCGTTGCCCGAATCATGGGATCATTTTGTTACTTCTATAAGTCTTAGTTCATCAGAAACTATTGAGTTTGATGATGTAGTTGCATCCTTATTATCGGAAGAAACAAGGAGAAGGTCGCATTCTGAAACCTCTACATCAGAAGCTATGATGGTTAGAGGTCGTTCGAAAGAAAGACACTCCAGGAGGCCGAGCGACTCACGTTCAAAGTCGAAAGGGAAGAAGAGTAAGCTAAAGTGTTGGTTTTGTGGCAAATCAGGGAATTTAAAGAAGGACTGTTGGAAGTGACAACATCAAACTTCTAAAGCAGATTCTTCGACAGAAAAGAAGGAGACAAATACGACAGATACAGGTTTGACATCTGGTTCAGGTATGAGTGATGAAGTATTATCAGTTAATGTGTCAAATCATGGTCAACATTGGTTGTTAGATTCCGGTGCATCAAACCACATGTGTATCCATAAAGAATGGTTTAAGACATATAAATCAATTGATGATGGTGTTGTGTACATGGGTAATGATGTAACATGTAATATTGTGGGAATTGGGAGTATACAACTGCAAATGTTTGATGGGACAACAAAAATATTAACTGATGTGAGGCATGTACCAGATTTAAGAAAAAATTTGATTTCATTAGGAGCACTTGATTCAAATGGATATAAAACTGTAATTCAAGGTGGAGTAATGAAAATTTACAAAGGTATTTTATTAGTTATGAAAGCTAAGAAGGTAGGAAATCTATTTCAGTTAGAAGGAAGTACAGGGTCAGATTATGTGTCTACGGTGTCTGAACATGATAGTAGTTCCATTCACTTATGGCATCAAATATTGGGGCATATGAGTGAAAGAGGGTTAAAAATTTTGGTTGATCGCAAGTTACTTCCAAATCTAAAATATGGAAAGTTAGATTTCTGTAAGCATTGTCTATTTGGAAAACAAAGTAAACAAAAGTTTAAAACATGCAAACATACTAGTAAAGGCATACTTGATTATATCCATTCAGATGTTTGGGGTCCAGCTCCTACAACTTCATATGGTGGTTCGTCTTATTTTGTATCATTCATTGATGACTTTTCTAGGAAAGTGTGGGTCTACATGTTGAAAAGGAAGTCTGATGTTTTTTCAGTTTTCAAGCAGTTTAGAGCATTGGTAGAAAACAACACTGGTAGAACAATAAAATGTTTAAGAACTGACAATGGTGGTGAGTTTACTTCCAAGGAGTTTGATAGCTATTGCAAGAATGCAGGGATCGAGAGACATAAGACCACGGTTTATACTCCTCAGCAGAATGGAGTTGTTGAACGCATGAATAGGACTCTTCTAGAGAGAGCAAGGAGTATGCTAAGTAACGCCGGGTTGCAAAAGAAGTTGTGGACGGAAGCAGTGGAAACAGCTTGTTATGTGATAAACCGATCTCCATCAACGGCGATAGGCTGCAAGATTCCGCAAGAGGTATGGAAAGGACACCCTTGTGACTATTCTAAACTCAGAGTGTTTGGTTGTGATGCATATGCTCTAGTGCCTAAACATCAACGAACTAAATTAGATCCAAAGTCAAAAAGGTATATCTTTGTTGGGTATGGTGTTGGAACAAAGGGATATAGATTGTGGGATCCTACTACCCGCAAAATCATCATCAACAGAGATGTAAAGTTTAATGAATCCTCTCTTGTACAGTTAGATGTAGATAGTAGATTGAAACAGGATGATGTATCTGACTTTCAGCACATTCAGTTTGATAGCATTTCTAATGATAGTCATGATGACCATAGTTCAGATGCTAGTCATGAACAGGTTTTAGAATCAGAACATGAACAGGGTTCAGGTATAGATCATGAACAAGTTTCAAATACTGGTCATCAAGAAGTTCCTACAGATGGTAGTCAGCCAATCGAGGAAGCGCCAAAAACATCATTAAGGAGGTCGACAAGAATCAAACGGCCACCGAGAAGGTATGATGATTATGTCACTTGTGTTGCATTTACTGCTAATGACAATGAACCTCTGTGCTACCAGGAAGCAATAGAAGGTTCGAAAAGTGATAAGTGGAAAGCAGCCATGAAGGACGAAATGATGGCCTTGGATAAGAACGACACATGGGATCTGGTTGAGCTTCCAAAAGATAGGAAAACTGTGGGGTGTAAATGCGTTTTCAAGCTGAAACGGGGTGTGAATGATACGGAAGACAAGTACAAAGCGCGGCTGGTTGCAAAAGGGTTTTCTCAGAAAGCCGGTATTGACTTTCATGAGATTTTTTCACCAGTGGTTAAAATTGTTTCAATTAGAATTGTGTTAGCATTAGTGGCTTTGCTTGATTTAGAGTTGCAGCAATTAGATCTTAAGACTGCATTTCTACATGGTGACTTAGATGAGGAAATTTATATGGAACAACCTGAAGGGTTTGTTCAACATCGCAATGAGAAATTTGTCTGTAGGCTCAAGAAGTCTTTATATGGCCTGAAGCAGTCGCCTCGGCAGTGGTATAAGAAGTTTGATTCTTTCATGTTGAGTCAGAAATATGTTAGAAGTGAATATGATCATTGTGTTTATTTTAAACAGTTAAATAATGACATATTCATTATCTTGGTATTGTATGTTGACGATATGCTTTTAGCAAGCAAAAGCATAGAAGAAATCAACAGGTTGAAGGCTCATATGGCAAGGACGTTTGATATGAAAGATCTAGGAGCAGCAAGACAGATTTTGGGCATGGAGATTTTCAGAGTAGTGAATTACAATAAGAGTAGTGAATTTGTTTGCGGATATGTTGATTCCGATTTTGGTTTATCGTTAGGACAAGTTGAACCAACCATATAAAAAACCTATTTCACAAAATTCCAAACAAAAAATCTAAAAATAAAAATAATTAAACAATGTTTTGTCACTCTCCGTTGAATTCGTTTTCTACCTGAATCTTTGCATGTCATGTCAAATGTGTCACGTTCTGTTAAGCAGGTACGCTCGTTTATGTCAAATTTTCCTTTTTGATCTTTTTGGACATTATTGTTAACTATGGTTTTATTGAACGACCTATCCGGGGATATTATCATGATGCAGAAACATAACCACACAATACATGCACTTACAAAGTAGCAGCAGAAAATTGGCAGCCACATATGCCTTGTGGTGTTAAATTGGTGGAAAACACCATAAATTACCATGCTTACGTTATTGCATGTAGAGTTTAAAATGGTGGAAAAGATTAGAAATAATGGTATGATCATTATACATGTAGGGTTTATGGTATATATGAATCAGTGTGCTGTAGAGTTTAAAAGTGTGGAAATTATTAGAAATAATGTTATGATTATTATATATGTGGGTTTAGGGTATATATTAGTCAATATGTTTTTGATTTTCACATACATGTGTTTTTGATGAATTTGTATTAATTATTCGTTCGTTTTATATTTTTAAATTTTTAGTTTTGGGATATTAATCGATTGGTTAATTAATTGGTTACATGAATATTTGTTTTATGTTTTTTGAAATTTTTGTATTTGGTTAAAATTATCATCACAATTATTTTCATTTTATTTTGCTAATTTTCTTTACTAATAAAATAATATGAAAATCAAATTTTAATATATTATAAAAATGAAATTATATTTATCAAATAGTTTAGATTAATAAATAGATACATATTTAATTATTTAATATATTATTTTTGTCATATATATATATATATATATATATATATATATATTTAATATTTAAATCATTGTAGGTAAGATTAAAATTGTTGAAAAAATTCAAAAAATGATGTTATTTATATTTTGAAATGTTAAAATGAAAATGCATATAGATAATTTCACAATATATGGAAAATTTATAATTTATTATCAAGTTTAAAATTTTTATAAAATTATTTATTTATTTATTTTATTAAAAACAAGTCTTAATTTTATTTATATATAAAGAAATATGTATAAATATATGCCAGGAACAAAACAATAATAGTGAAATTCTCAATTACATCTACTAGATTGGTGTAAAACACCACAAATTAACACTATGTTGAGGATATTACATGTAAGGTTAAAATGGTGGAAATTATTATTATTATTATTATATATACGTAGTTTATTCTATATATTATGGGGGAGGGGAGAGTTTTTTTTTCTTTTTTTTTTAAGCTATTTTATTCAATTAATTGTCCTCACTAATAAAGTAATACAAAAATCAAATTTTAATACCTCACAATAATAATAATAATAATAATAATAATAATAATAATAACAATATTATTATTATTATTATTATTATTATTTCAACTGCTCCCCCGATGCGGGTGACCAAGCATCTCAATGGAGGCCCTCGGGGCTTCCCCCTCCACCATGCGGTAGTAATGGTCAATTTAATGAGTGGTACAATCAATCTGTCCACCCGTGTGAAGAAATCTCGAGACGGTGTATCGGTTATGTTAAGAAGAAAGAGAATTTGGGAAGAAAGGAGTGTTGTAGTGTCAGTGACAGGGACCATCACATTGGATTAACAATGAAGTGGCAGCTCGATCCACATTGATATGCTATGAATTTGGGTCTCAATCCCGCATTTGGAATCTGGGAACCCCCCTGGATAGAGAATTGGGTCTAGGTGTCGACTTAGACTCGAAGCTTTGGCACCCACTCCCAAATTGGAGCAGCAGGCTCTTGGAGGTCTCTTTCATTGAGGTTGAAAAGGTAATTGTGTCCTATTGTTTTTTCCTAGCTAAATGGGCTATCTTATGCCACCCAAGACATCCCTGAGGGTTTTGTATTGAGGAATATTATGAATTTTCTCTCTCATGTTTGCAAGTTTCCAAAACATCCCATTGTTTTCTTGTTTTTAGCTTTAACTGTGGGTTTCAACAGTTTGGTTCTTATGGTTGGCCCACCTTTGGTATGCCTTTGGAGGCCGACTATGGTGGCCACTTCACCTTGGGTATTTTTGGTCCTCCCTCTCGTGTTCGTTGTTGTTTGAATTGGTTTCACCTTGGGATTGTTCTATTGTGGGATTTCTTTCAGCCCGTCTCAGGGGCTGTCATTTTTATCAGAAGGTTAGTGGGTTGTTGGGTAGAGACTTTTCTAGGAAGTCTTTCAGTTTCCAGAGAATTTCTCATAGCTTGGTCCAGAATCCTTCTTGGTTGGATTCTTGTATGCTTCAAGACAGTTAATTTGCATCTTGATTCTTGTGATTTTCCACTTATTTTCTCTAGCAAGTACATTGAAGGGCACTCTAAGACCCTGTCATCCAGCCATTTAGCAGTTCCAACATTGTCGCACCAACGAGGAAGGTATCTCTGCAAGGGTGACCAACACAATAATGCGGGTTGTCTACCTTTGAGCCAGATCTCATCTTCCATGATCTCAGTAAGATTGGAACATGAGGGTGAAGTGGCACTATCTCCTGCTCATTGTCCATGCTGTATCGTGGCTCCAACAACCATGGATTCCATAGCAGAGAAACTTAGGAACATCCAGGTTAATATGGATATTCTTCAGGAACAAAGGTATGACGACCACAATGAGTTAGTTTCTTATATAAATGATATACAATTCAGTCAAAATGAGATATTGGAATAGCTGGATAGCCTTCGCCGCAACCACCGTTGAATGAATGACCACCTCCGCAACCTGAAAGTTCGGGTGGAACATATTGATTTTCATATGCATGATCGTGCTGGATATTTTGCAACCCCCCAATGTACTTCCTCCCCATCTCGCTCCTTGATATGTTGTTGTCAGTTTTTGTGATCTTTTTGTCTCCCTTTAGTATGGTATGGCTTCAAATTCTGATGGAAATAAAGAATTAAAGACTTATTTATGGCCTCCTTCGGCCCACAATTCCAACAAGTTCGGTAGGAATGAGGGAAAGGGGGTCATTGAAACCTAGTTTGTAATCACTGTTTTTCTCAAAAATCCAATGAAAACATTTTGATCGACAAAAAAATAAAATATTTTTTCAAATGCTCTTTATATTCTATATGAGGTACATCATATTCTTGAAGCCATTAGACAAAAAATCGTCATGTCACTTATGGGAGTTGAACTTAAATGAGGAGGGTCCCAATCATTACTCCCAACCACCTAAAATTAACCTATTTGAAACAAAGATAAAACTTATTTACCAAATATTATATATATATATATATATATATATATATATATATATATATATATATATATATATATATATATATATATATATATATATATATATATATATATATATCTATATATATATAGATATATATATGTGAAAAAACCATAATTTGTATTAAAGGTTACATCCTATAGACACACTAAGTGTGCGTGCTTAGTTGTTCAAGAAAGAGTCTAAAATTATGGTCATCTAGACTTAGAAATGATAGTGAGGTCTATGAGATCATCAACAATATAGTCTCAACTCAATGAAGGTCAACGAAAATCATGACAAGAGTCATATATATATATATATATATATATATATATATATATATATATATATATACACACACACTCAGCCGAGAGTCAAAATTGAGCACTGAAATAAGATTAAAAAAAAAGAAAAAAATACCAAAAACCATAAAATTAATTTGTAACCCCAGCTATGGAAGAAGATGCACCAAAATAGAATGAAAAACATATGAATAAGAGGAGCCAGGTTGAACTTCACAAATCTACCAACCCCATGGATCCAAGACTAATTCTAATTTGGGCAGTCAATCTCCCTCCAAGTGTAACAACCCTGGTAAAAAATCCATGTAATAAAAGTTAATAAAGGAAAAATAATAACCATGGCCATAGGAAACATATTTAAATTTGAATGTTGTACAAAAAAATCCTAGTGTGGGTGTTCATTTGGTTTATAATGGCTATGGAAATTGGCAAAGGAAATGACAAAGGCCTTGGAAAGGCATGAGATATTAAATGACAATTTATATATGAAAATAATGGGAATTAGGAGAAAAGGAAGGTGAAAGGTCATAGGTTGCATGTGAGGAGTAAAATGAAGGAAAATAATGGAAAATGAAGAAAATAGAGGCCTCATTAATAAAAAGGTTTCTTAGGATCAGTTCATAGACTTTTGTAAGTTCAGTTTTGGATCTCTCATTTTATTCTCTCTCTCTCATACTCTTAAATACTTAGAGTTTTCTTGGGACACTCTTGGAGGAGTGTGGAATACTTGGGATTTGGATCAAGAAGGTAAAGGAAAAGCAGGAAAGTGCAAGAGGACATTGGGATCATAAGCTACAACGGGGTTTTCTTGCACATACCGAGTTGCATGTATGATTTCTTGCTAGTATTGGCATGCATGGAAAATGCATGTGGTTTCTTGGTAATGATCTATCATTGGCATGGAGGATTTCCTGGATTGACGGTTTTTTTGCCTAGCCTTTCCATTTCCTGAATAGCCATGGTGTTGCGGGAGTCTTTTCCTTTTGCTTTCTGGTTGGTTCTCATGTTCATTTGGCTGTGGGTTGAGTTATTAGTTCCTAGAGCCTTGGTTGAAAAAAGCTCTGGAGCCTTGTAACAACTTGGGTTGAGTTATTAGTCCTCAATCCTTGGTTGGACGGATGCTCTAGAGCCCTTGGTGGGTTTAGTTACTAGTCCTCGAGCCTTGGTTGGACAAATGTTTTGGAGCCCGACAAGAGCTATGGGTTGAGTGACTAATCCCAGAGCCTTGGTTGGAACAAGCACTCTAGAGCCCTAAACATATTAGGTAGAGACCAATCTTGTCATGGTTAGTGATGTCCGACCTTGAGGCGGAATCACTGGTTGAGGGTTGAGGTGGTTTGGCCTTTGGAAGCCCTGGTTTGATTTTGATGGATTTTTTGTATGATATCCCACATTCGTGCTTAGAATATGGCACAGGGGTGATTGGATGAAGAGAGAATTGGTTCAACCAATCTATGGTTGCGTGCAACGTGGAAGTCCCGAACCTGGTTTTCCTTTGAATTCATCAATAAGAGCATTATTTATCCCCGGTATTTAATGGTTAAATATACTTGTCTATATGTGGCTTATATGATTGTTATATAATTTATATTTCTATTGGTTATATTCTAGTTATGAATGAGTTTTATGATAGTGAAAATATATGGATCTCATAATGTTTTGGTTAATCATTGAATGTAGAAGGAATATATGGCTTAATAGATGGTAATGCAATTGTTGTGATGAGGCATCAATGATTCTTAGAAATTATCAGATAAATATGAGACCCCCATGCTCATATTTGTTGTATAAATCTATAGAATGCATATTTGTGACATGTTTGACGAAATGCCTGTCATGACTAGTAGGGGTCCATTCAAGTCCTTGTTCAAGTATTTTCATTTGTATCATTTTTTTATGTTACTTTTCAGTTTTGGAGGTTTCATGGAGTTATGGGCAGTGGCATGAGTCATGTACTTGAAAAAGTGGCACAAAATCCGGAGGCACTGGCATAAAACTACTTGGAAAAGTCCCTAGTCGCATGCATGTCTTTGTTTTGGGAGTGACTATAGGCTCCCAGTCGCATGCATGCACATCTCAAGGGAGTGATTGAGGCTTTAATGCAACAAAATGTCAATTTTTCTCAGGGGTTACTGACCTGGATGGGTTGGATGGCTCCTGGGGTTTTTTTTGTAGGTGTAGAAGGTCAAGTTGCCTTTGTTCCGTCAGTTCCGCTTCCTTAACTCTTCGTTGAATCATCTCATATCATAGGATAGGGAGTTGAATAATATCATAGTAACTCTTCGTCACATGTTTACCCCAGGTGGTCGGTTACCTGGGTATATATGAGAGGAGGGTGTTATAGAGTGGGATCAGAGCATGGTGCCATTCTCCTTGGGTGATGTCTCGATTTCGTACCACTTGGATGAATGTGTTGTCATATGTAGATGTCAATTGCATTTATGTCCTTGTATTTGTGGTCAATGTGCTCGTTGTGTATGCATGGCATTGATCATGATTGCAATGGTGTTGACATATGAAATTTTATGGTGCCATTGTTGAATGTATTTTTTGTGAGTGTATGTCGTTCATGCATTGCTTATGTGTGTTAGTGTTCATATGTTGTTATGCATACATTGGCATGGTGATAGTTGTTGTGCATGAGGTCATGGCATGTGGTTGGTATAGTTGATAGAGATGGATATTGGTGGCCACTTGCCTATTCCACTTGGACCCCCAACACCGTCTCTTTTAGTTTTTCGGTTTCCTTAACTGTAGCACTGTTTACTATTTTTGGCAGTTTTTCGGGTCCTGAACTTCCAAAGCCGTTTTGAGGCGCTAAACGGTGCTTTTAGGAAACTAGAGAGACCCATAATGTCCCAAATTGACTTACCGATTTTTCTTCAGCCTTCTCTTTGAGACCTTCGAAACGGCAAGGGCTAACTAGCCATATATTGTGTATTAAATGCTGGCAAGGGCTATGTATGTCAATCAAGTTATGGGGGCCGCATACATATCCATATATCGGGACTCCAGCGGCCACCTCACGTTTCCGATGACATACGCGGGACCGCCCGCCCTGTCTCGTTCTTTGACAACGGCGAAAATACCCCGCGCACCAAAACGCCATTCACAACCGTTCGAAATCGGTCTGCGCAAGAGCTCTGTTTCATTCCCAAAACATTCCTGTTACATTCAAACGATTGAAATCTGATTTTGCAGAGACCTGGAAGGAGCATCGAGACCGATATCTTCGCTATTTTCAACGAGAATCAGAAGCCAGGGGCTGAGACAGAGCGTCACTTTGGTCTCTTCAACCCTGATAAAACAGGCACAAGATAATCCATTTTCAAGAACCAGCGTATGACAATGAACAGGAAATTTTATAAAAACCTAGCCTTTGTGTTTGACATCTTAATGGGCCTGTTCATTGTGGGTCTGCAAAATACAGCATTTGCAAGTGTCATTCCTACCGGTAACTGCAAGCTGGGATTTGCAGTAATCTCTGGCAAAATATTTCAAACAGATAAGGGCATCAATCTTTTAATAAGTAAATCACTCATATCAGGGTTTCGTTGCCTAATTTCTCATGCATAGTTGTCATATATATTGGTGTCAGTGACTGGGCTCTCAAACATGTCTAAGGATTTCTTCACCTCCAAACATCTAACACAATTGTTGTCGAAGGTCATCAGCACTTTGCAAATATTGCTCAGCAGATTAAGTTACTAATACAGTGTTCCTTTGGCATCCATTACTACAGATTGCTACACCTGTTACAGCAGATATTTGCACCTGTTACAGTAGATTTTTTACATCTGATACATCAGGTTTCCAGCATCCAATACAACAAACATTTTACATATGTTACAACAGCATTTTGTGGGTGTTTGTTAACAAGGTGAATCTATGACCACCATTTTAAAACTTCAAGTACCCATGATCTCCACAAAGCCTCTGTTACATCTTCTAGTCTGATGTGATATCTACAACAATTTGTCAGGTGTGGTGTCTGAAACAATTGTAGGCACTCACTTCTGAAATTGCATTTCATGAGCGTTTGTCAAGAGGGCAAATCTGTTATTGCCATTTTACAACTTCAGGTGCCCATGATCTCACAAAGCTTCTGCTTCATATTCTACTCTAGGTTGTCATCTACAATAGTTGTCTTGTGTGGTGTCTGCAACAAATCTGGGTATCAACTTCTGAAATTATGGATTGCAACTATTATGTTCCCTAGCATTTTTGGCTTTCACATACTCTTATGATGCTTGCTTTGCTCATCATCATGGACATTTTACAAAAGTTTATAAAAATTTTTTGAACCTTCATGTCAAAACCCCTTATTAATGAAATTTCAGTCTAGGGCAATTAATGCAACTTCAAAAATTTCACCTCATAATGGAGGTTTCCTGGATTTAATCCCTCTGTGCTTTCAGCCTTAGGGTTGATCTGATATTTTTAATTTACAGCAGCAAACAGTGGGCCACGCTTCACTTCACTTCAACCCAACACACTAGGCAGCTCAAAAGAAAAGATACCAAACATATGCCAACAACTTTCAGCCCTTAGAGCACACTTTTAAAGCATATACCAGATCTGGAAATCACTTTATTACAGCAGAAAATCTGCTCTCTTATCTTCTAGTTATGTGTTAAAGCACTTCAATTTCAACCCTATTTTATGTCAAATCAGAATGAACAAGTGCTGGAAATTACCCAATGGAAAATACAATGCTAATTGAAAATCAGTTAAACAACTTTAGACGGTTGGAAACTTCAGATATATATATATATATATATATATATATATATATATATATATATATATATATATATATATATATATATATATATATATATATATATATATATATATATATATATATATAAAGAGAGAGAATAAATGAACTACATATACATACCACAGCTTTATCACAAAGGCAGTACAAACCCTAGGTAGGGAAAACCATGAAAACACTAACCACCACCAAGGATCCACACAATGCTAGCATCAACACCAGCATGTCCTCCTTGGCTTCAACACTTGTCTCCCAGCACTGTCCAAGATGTTTCCTCCTCAATCAAATATCACAAGTAGCACTAGGGTTTCCAATACCCTAGTCTTCTTCTCTCACACGAGCTAAAAGAGCAATGCTTTCTTATCCTCTACAGTTTATCACAAACACTAGTTTCTTTGCCTCCTTTAGGATGAAATACTAACCTTAGCAAAACCTTGAACTGCTCCAAGAACCTAGCACTCCAGGACACAGAGATAATATGATGAAGTGTACAAAGAGAAAAAGTGACAAGTTCACTGCACTACCCACATCTCAAAGACAATATGATCAAATCAATGTATAAAAGAACTCTCTCCTTTATTTATATGAGAGGGAAGAAGGCCAACAATATAAAGTGGGGCTAAACATCTGCAAGCAACCTAACTATACACAAGACTATATATATATATACTGATTTTCAAAACACTTGCCATTTATGTTTCAGAACAATATCCATATCAGTGCAACTTAGCAATAAAATAAAACAGTTAAAAAAGAGAAAATTTGAGAGTTCCTGCTCAAACATTTTATGCAGACTATGTTATATAAATTTCTCCCCATGCTCATAAATCCATATGTGGATATGTTGTTTTGCCATTTCCTGAAATTTTCATGGTATGATTTCTGCAACCTGTATCCATATCCTCACTCCAGGTGACACAGGACCTTACTGGCATATTACTATACTAAATTCATGATTCCAAGAGAAAGAGATCTTGTGAAGATGCCAAATACACAACTCATTATGAGGACTTCTCTTACACAACTCATTATAAGGAGAAGCTAGTGGCAAATCAATGAGCCAAAGTCCAATGACACAAAACGAGCTGTGATCATTGATAGTTGCAAATTGTGGAGCTAGGGAGGCATGCCTTCAGAGGGAGCAGCCTTGAGAAACTTGTCACTGTAAATTGGTTCTTGCACGATTGAGTTGATCTTTGGTTGTGTTCTTACCAAGTGTGGTAAGTTACATTCTGAGTGGATCCTAAGTATGATATCATTGAAAACATGAATTCCAGTAAAATATATTTAAGGGTATATATACCATCCAAAAAGATGTAAAACTTACAATACAATACAATTGAAATATATATATATATATATCACAGAGTGGGTTTATATATTTGTGTGAGAGGCACAATTTTGTTGTGAAGAAATTTTCACTTTTTGGAGTCACTATATGGCGGGGATACATTAATTAAATATCTGTTAATGCATTACATTATGTCACTAATACATTATGTTTTTAAAGGAGCTTTTAGTTTCCAAATGGTTTCTACAACCATCCATGTCCCCTCATACCTCTTCCAAGAATGTAGCTTGTATCCTAAATGTGCAGTGTACCTGACGAGGAACTAATTCTGGTCTAGATTGTTTCATCTTCCTAAACTGCTCAACCCTACTGCACTCTGTTGCAATCTCTGCACGAAGAGGTTCAAATGTGTGCCTGCTCTCCCCAAAGTTCCTTATTATCTGCTATTTTCCATCTGTGGTTAATTGAGGAAATATCTGGGTCTGCTATATCCTTGGTTTCAAATTGTGGAAACATCTGGTTCTGTTACATCTGCCAGAAATTGGATACCCTGCTTATTCAAAATTAATAATCAGAGGATACGGGAATCTATGATTTCCAGCAAAACCCGCTCAACAGTCCCTTTTTATCATAACTTTGAAGTTTGTCCCCATTTCCAACTCTCTATACCAGCCAATTTCCAACGAGTGGGAAAGTTTTGACTAGGCCCTTCAAGAATCTGTAATTTAGGGCTTCAAATCAGCAAGAACAATATACAGATCTGCAATTAAGGATGTGCATTACCGATCGTATTCTCAAAATATGTGATCTAATATTCGAAATCAGTACTTAGATTTGCTTAAGAATGATCTCGTATACTTTGGGCAATGGACAAGATGAAATAGATGAAAACCAGCACAAAGTTTTTCCATCTCCATTTTATCCTTCATCCTGAAAGCATTAAATTCCAATCAGATTGGTTTTCGTAATAGCAAAAGGCGGCACCCTTCTCCTCTCCAATCATCTCTAACTGATAAATCGGACCCAAGGAGAGCACCGTTCATTCCTTCTCGCAAAATCAGAACCAAAAGACAGCAATAAATTTGGCTCACAGGGTAGTGAACTTCTCCATGTGTTTGGATTCAAAATTTTGCGCAGAATCTCGTGGAACATAGAGCCTTGATCATGTGTGTGATCTCGTGGAACATAGAGCCTTGACCAAAGTGACGCTCTGTCTCAGCCCCTGGCTTCTGATTCTCGTTGAAAATAGCGAAGATATCGGTCTCGATGCTCCTTCCAGGTCTCTGCAAAATCAGATTTCAATCGTTTGAATGTAACAGGAATGTTTTGGGAATGAAACAGAGCTCTTGCGCAGACCGATTTCGAACGGTTGTGAATGGCGTTTTGGCGCGCGGGGTATTTTCGCCGTTGTCAAAGAACGAGACGGGGCGGGCGGGCCCGCGTATGTCATCGGAAACGTGAGGTGGCCGCCGGAGTCCCGATATATGGATATGTATGCGCTCCCCATAACTTGATTGACATACATAGCCCTTGCCAGCATTTAATACACAATATATGGCTGGTTAGCCCTTGCCCTTCGAAACAAGGTATTATGAAAGCCAAACAGAGATCGTATGCCAAAGTTACGACACCCGGAACTTAATCTACCAATTTACCGAAATAGGGCCCATAGTTTTGGCGCTTCATCTCCTAGGGCTAGGTTTTTGAATGTTTAGGGTTTTGCATTGTTTCTCAATAATAAATAGGCCTTTGAGCCTCATTGTAACATAGTTCATAGGCATGTAGCCGCGACATCTCTCCTCAAATATAAGCTACCATCGCCTGAGCTATCTTATTTCCATTCTGTTTGTAAGCACAGTTTAGTATTTTTTTCATTAATGAAATGAAGTGTTTTTCTACCACATCTCTGTGTTTATGATTATATCTATAATTTGTTGCGTTCTTGTTTAAGTTCAGATCAATAGTCATGCATTGGTAACTGGATAATGGCTGAAAAGATGCTTATATGTTGATCTGATTATGTTTATATAAATATGGTGAGTCTTGCAGATGAGATATCCTCCCTCAACTATACTAAGGTACGCTAGTTTGTTTGTGATTTGGTTTTGCTGACATAATATACCTTGCGGGAAGAAGAGATCAAAGATGACTAGCAAGATGGTAGACTCCATAGATTCTCCTTATGAACCAGATGAGAAGCATGGTGTTGGGAATTCTTCTGACTTAGCAAACACATTTAGGATTTTGAAGGAAGAATTAAGGAATTACAAAGAAGATAATGACAAAATCATGGAGGAACAGGAGAAACAAGCAGAAGTAAATGTAGTAAGTCTTCAGAGTTTGTCAAAATTGCAAAGGCAGGGACCACTTCGGATTAGCTATGGATAGGAGGATAGGACTAATGGGGCATATGGTAGGATATCTAGCACTGGTCACATGACATATAGAGATGAAACAATTAGGGGTGATAGGTTCCTGGATACATCAGACAGGTGAGGTGATGGACACATGTACTATTACAGTTATAGTTCTCACAGGTATCATGGTCATCATCGTTATCATCCTTATAGGTGGAGTGACAGGGGATATTTTTTGGATGAGTTCATGAAAGAAAAGCCACCTACATTTGATGAATAAATGAAGAAATCATAGGATGCAGAAGCATGGTTTCTTGGAATGAATATGTTAGAAAATTATATATTACAGAGCAATGGAACACATAAAATATATTGTAGAAATATAAACACAGAAAAAGAGTAAAACAAGAGAGACATAGATATACATGGCTCACCCAATTTGGGCTACATCCATGAAGAAACAAACGCTCCTTCCTTTTCTATTATCCAGCAAAATGAAGAGATACAACCTACAACAAATCGTTGTAATTCCCTCTTCGCTCTCACACAATTTCCTCTCAATTTATAGCTCAAAATACACATCTGCATAGTCATAATACAATTCCCTCATAAATAGCGAGGGGTTTCCTTCTAGGAAAAAAAACCCCTAAATTAAACATAATTTCTACCTTTAGATTTCGGCCTAATGAACGGGCCAGATTGACTACGAAATTTCAACATTTTAGAAGACAATTTTAAATCCATTTCTAGTTTCGAGGGTATTGCCCCCGACCCCCTTGAACTCCCCTGGTGGCATGCATAGACGGGTGGCGTTGCCGTCACATTACGAAATGGGATCCAATGCGTGGATACCTATGAATAAATAAGATGATCAGGCTCCACACCCAACAAAATAAGTTCTTCAGCATACATGATTACTTAGAGAACACAAAAACTAGAATAACTACATTCGGGCTTAAAGGTAAAGAAAATATATGGTGGGAAGATGTAAAGAACGTCAGAGATATTTATGAGGAGGAGTCAACTTGGAGTGGATTCGAGAGACTATTTAGGAATAAGTACCTATTGTAGAGGTACTATGATGATAGGGAAAAAGGGTTTTATGAGCTAAATATGGGATCGATGATTGATGAGGAGTACACTAGCATATTAATGGAGTTGTTGAGGTATATGCCCTACCTCAAGGAGGAGAAGGCCAAGATTCAGAGATTCATCAGTGGGTTGCCGATAGAATTTAAGGATATGATTGAGTTTGATGATCCTATATCATTGGAGCAGGCCATCTGGAAGTTAAAACATTATTACGAGCAATCAAAGCGCATATCTGAGACTAAAGCAAACTAGAAAGGTAATAATAAGAATAAATGGAAATGGGACAAGAAATAGGCAAGGCCTCAGGACACAAGTAACAAAGAGAATGCAGTGTCACATAAGAAGTTCAATGCATCTGACAGAGGAAAGGAATTTCTGTGTCAGCATAGCAAGGGTGATGATAGGAAGCCCGTACGGTGTTGTACTTGTGGTAAAGATCATCGTTAGAGAGATTGTCCACAACATAAGGGTGGTAGAGCATAGATATACAGTGCTTAGGAAGGATAGACAATTCCGGATGTTGGACAGGGTGTTCCTAGGATCTATGAAACATCAGATAACAAGAAGGCAACTCACCAGGCATCTGTTATCGAGGTGGACAATAATATTTGTGATCAAGTTGTTTCTATTTTGATTGACCCTGGATCTCATTATAGTTATGTTAATCCAGACCTGGTGGATAAGTGTGGTTTGAATAAATAAGTGCATGCAAAGTCTTGGTTAATGCAGTTGGCTATAGGTACAAAGAAGCAATTTCATCACTGGTTAAGAGCTTGTGCATTTGAGTTGAATGGTATGCCTACAACATCACATTTGAATGTATTTTCGTTGGGATCATATAGTATTCTTTTGGGTATAGACTAGCTATATCTTCACAGGACTAAAGTGGATTGTTATGACAAATCCGTTGAGTGTTTGGATGATAATGGAGAACAAAGAATCTTGTAGGGTAAGAAGAAAGCAACACCAGTTAGGATGGTGACAACTATGCAGGCCAAGTGTAGTCGAACAAAAGGGTGTGTTTTATTTGTAGTGCATATTTCTAGTGAAAAAGGTAAGGAAGTTGAGGGTGCAGATGTATTGAGAAGGTACTTGGTTTTACAATAGTTTTAGGATGTGTTTCCAGTAGACATGTCAGCATTACTACGTCACAGGGAAATAGACACTTCTATTGAGTTCTTACCAGGGGAAACACCAGCATCAAAGGCATCGTATAGGATGATCACTCCACAATTGGTAGAGTTGAAGTTGCAGTTGAAGGAAATTCTTAACAAGGAATAAATTAGGCCAAGTGTATTGCCATGGGGTGCACCTGTATTGTTTGTGAAGAAGAAGGATGGTACTCTGAGGTTGTGCATTGATTACATGTAGTTGAATAAGGTGACCATTAAGAATAAGTATCCATTGCCAAGGATTGATTATTTGTTCGATTAGCTGAAGGGGGCAGAAGTGTTCTCGAAGATTGATTTGAGATTCAAATATCATCAGGTACACATTAAAGAAGATGACATTCACAAGACAATTTTCTGCACTAGGTACGAACATTATGAGTTTGTTGTAGTTCCATTTGGTTTTACTAATGCTCTAGCTACTTTTATGTTCTTGATGAATAGTGTGTTGTGTCATTTTCTAGACAAGTTTGTTATTGTATTCATTAATGATATACAAGTATATTCTAAAAATGAAGAAGTGTATGTTGAACACTTAGCAACAGTATCTAGATTTCTAAGAGAGCATCAATTGTATGCTAAGCTTAGAAAATTTAGTTTCTTTCAGAAAAATGTACATTACTTGGGACATGTGGTTTCCAAGGAAGATATGGTAGTATATCCAGAGAAGATAAGGGCTATCATGGAGTGGGAAATGCCTAAGAATGTGGATGAGGTAATACTATTTATGGGGTTAGAAGATTATTACAAGAGTTTAATTGAGAACTTCTCACAAATTGCATATCCCATCACATCATTGCAAAGGAAAGGTAACAAGTTTGAATGGAAAGATGAATGTGCAGCAAGTTTTGAGCAATTGAAATACTTATTGACACATGGTCTAGTGCTAAAGTTTGCAGATCCGGACATAGAATTTGTGGTATGCATATATGCTTGCAAAAGAGGAATTGGTGGAGTTCTTATGCAGAAGGGACAAGGAGTATGCTATGAGTCACAGAAACTGAATGAGCACGAGTAGAATTACCCAACACATGATCTTGAGTTGACAACGATCATCCATGCATTGAAGATGTGGAGGCATTATCTTCTTCGAAGGAGGCTTGTACTAATGAGCGATCACATTGGATTGAGATATCTATTTGAATAACCGAATTTGAATTCCAGGCAAGCTATATGGGTGGCCACGATAAGTGAGTTCGATTTTTAGATCAAGTACATTAAAGGTAAAGAGAACAAGGTTGCATATGCTCTTAGCAAGCGGATCTAGGTGAAACACATACAAGCAATGATTTCTTATGGGACAAATTTATAGGCTCAAATCTTACAGGTAGGTTAGCAAGATAATAGGTACATGGATCTCAGGCACAAGTTACAATAGAGTATAGGTACAGGTATAGGTACAGGTGTAGGTACAAGTGCACAGGATGTGGACTATCATCTCACAACAGATGGCTTGATTAGATTTAGGGATAGGATATATGTGCCATATGACAGTGAGCTCAAGAAGCTTATCTTGAGAGAGTTTCATGTGAAACCATATTCAGGTCACTCGAGATATTAAAAGACATTGATAGCAGTGAAGAAGTTCTATTACTAGACAAACTTGAAGAAAGAAGTGGTAGAGTTTGTGGCGAGATGCTTGGATTATCAATATGTAAAGGTAGAGTGTAAGCATTGAGATGGGTTACTACAGCCGATCTTGATTGTAGAGTGGAAATGGGAGGTCATTTCCATGGACTTCATCACAGGCTTTTTGAGAACATATAGAAAACATGATTCCATCATGGCTATGGTAGACAAGTTGGCTAAGGTAGCACACTTCATTCTAGTGAAATCTACCTATTCAACTAGTGAGGTAGCACAGGTTTTCATCAGAGAGGTAGTAAGGTTGAATGGTGTTGGTCAGGTAAATCCCCTCTGCGGACAGAGGCGATCCCACTAGCCTATAACAGAACTAGCCACAAACAAACCACGCTGCTACGCAAGTTCCTAGTTATGCATCAAAGGTGAATCAAGAAGACTAACCTGGAGTCCAACGCTATGATTGAAGCAGAGTTGATATCCTTCCTCCCTTGCTCCAACAGATCACAAACGAACACCTGCACATGCATAGGAAGAGACAGATACCAACATAAAAACTACCAAGGCACAACTATATTTCAGTCAGAAAGGAAATAAATCAACACATCACCATGATAGATAATGAGATTGGAACTATAATAGCAGTCGCTTATCAATTAATAAACAAGTAAAGTTACAACCATTGTTCTGACGTCGACCCTTCTCCTGGCTGGGCGAATAACTATATGTGTCTTGCCATGCATCTCTTCTCCGGCAGCATAACCTCTCTAGCACTCACTAGCATTCCTCCAAGAGCTCAAGAACTCAACATCTAACACTCCATGACCAATAATCATCACTACTATCACTCAATCACTAAATCACTAGCACTAACACTAACACTAGCTTGTCCAATGCATAATGACAAGCTTATATAGATGAAGAAGGGAGGAGGATACGATGAACCGGGACACCTTTTGCGGATTAGCATTATCCTCAAAAGCCATAAAGATGGATAAAGCTCGACAAAAGACTGATTTTTTATCCTCAGAAAAGCTCCATGTAATGAAGGAAAAAACAGTTGGACGTGCGTTAAGGCAAAAAGCACGACTAAATTTGGTTGGCGCAACTGTTGTTCTAAGGCAGAGCGCCAATGGTCGCGCCCTCTTTTGAGGATCTCCATTATTGGCGCGGATAGGATACTGTGGACTTGCGCCAATGGAAAAAGAGCACTTTTTAGGGATGATCTGCAGAAGGTGTCTTCAGGGAACATGGAGTACATACTCAGGGGAACATAATGCAAGTGTTTTTAGACTTTGTCACTTCTTATAACTCCCGGGATGAGTCCTCCAAGGTACGACAAGAGGAGTAACAGGGATGGTGACAAATTACTGTGTAACAGATGCCCCCTAAAGCATGAAGTACGAGAGGTGGAGAGGGGTGAAATGCTTTACACAATAACACATAAGAGCACATATAGTTACTGCCGCCAAGGAGCTGTATTAAGAGACATGACTGATAGTTCAATTACATGATGTACTTGGTATGGTCGCAGCCATCCATAAGAGAGTACATAAATAATCTGGATCCATAGTATGGATGCAGCCATCTGGTTAGGATCAATAAACTGACTCAGGTATGGTCGCAGCCATCCAGTGAATGAGTCAAGTATCAAGAATCACGCCTGGATTACAACAAACACAATCCAGGGTCTTGCGCTCCAACTCGACCCGAACAAGAGTACAAGTCAGAGCATGTGAATATATGAGCTGAAGTCGAACATGCATGAACATCGTTTGATTACCAGTCAATAATGGAAACTGTTAACAGACGCGAGAGGTACCACCAATAATGACAATGGCCCTCAAGGTACTATAGGTACAATCTACGGCGTGTGAATCAATGGTCTGAAGTCGAACACCCATAGAATCATTCGATCGGAGGCCAATGATGAAAACCTCATGTCGAACACGAAGAACCTGCCATTGAGGCATGCAGGCTCCAAGGCACCGGAAAGGAGTCTCTCGATCAATTCCCTGGATAATGAGTTGAAGTCGACAGGGAGTGACCTTGATCGAAGGTGGGCCATAATGTTTCCCACATCATCGACACGAGACCGAGAGATGAAGTTGTGAATCAAGATCGTGCGAACTATCAGAGGGAGGTTGTTTTGCAGAGGTCAACTTCTCTTGAACATATCGACGACACATTAACGGAATTGGCAGTATTTGACATCAATGTATCAAAGGTCATGATGACGAGGCAATGAGTGAATGAGAGGTCAAATAATGTACCCAAGTCCATGGAAGCAAGTGAAAGATATGAGATGAGATATCCCCACCCCGGACACGAAAGCAAAAAGTGCCATGTTCAAGAGAGACATACTGCCATTACGGTAATAATTATGGTTCAAAAATTTTCTTTTCCCCCCCGCCATTTCTGGCGAGTACCCCAGTTATTTTTACCAATATTGATGGGGATAGCATATGCTTGGGTTGTGACAAAATCCGATGTCATTAAGTTTTAACGAGTCTGACAAAGGAAGAACTCGGCGTCTTTTCATGTTTAGAGAGTTTGAAAAGACAGCAGAAAAGGAAACTCCAGGGAGGTCCTTTTTCGTAAAGTTGTGTCTCTTAGGCCCGAAAAAGTATAAAATAATACCCGAAAGAACCGCCCGATCATTACGATCGAGGAGTACTTTTCATAATTAGTGATTTTGACCTGAAAAAGTAAAAAAGCGGTCAAAACCACGTCGTTTCGTAACCACTAACGAGTTTGAAACGACAAAAACCCGGTAATCTTTTTATGTTTTAACGGTCGACAAAAAGAACTTAAAACGACCGCCCCTTATCACCATTTAACGAGTCAAGAGGAGCGACTCAGCAATCTTTTCCTCTTTAAATGGTCAGAAAAGAGCTGAAAGCGGACCTCCATTTTTATTTTCTTTAACGAGTCAAAAAGGGAAAAATACTCGGCAATCTTTTCATATTTTACGAGTCAGAAAAGAGCGTAAAGGTGACTCATCCTGAAGGAACGAGTGGTATTAGGGATAGTAACTGGTTCCGGTAATGGTGGAACTCACTTAAAACACGTAAAGGTTAAGAGGCTGGCTAATAAAACCACTCATCGCTGCGGTTCCTCAGGAAAGGAGAAACAACCAAGTGAAAGCATATGATCGGCCAAAAAGATGGTGGCGATGGAATGAAACAACCAAGGCTCATCTAGCAGGATTGAGCGGATAAAAGGCAATCACGGGATGTAAATGGGTTCATTTTTACACAAGCTTGAACCATGGAGAACTTTGCTTGTTAAAATTTTTGTTGCATGCCCCCAGCATGATACCCCCAGCATGATCATACAAATCGAGGTACATGCCCCCCAAGCTTCATGGCATTCACGAAGTGGATGGAATAAAGGTTTACTTGGAAAGACACGATTTTGAAGGAGGATGCATGCCCCCCGAGCTTCAGTCACGCGCCCGGGTGAGCTGCCGTCATCAGAATGACGGGGTGGGTGCTGGGGCATTTCCTGTGGAAATAAGACCATTTAGGAATGGCAGATGACTATATGTGAAGTGTGAACCGGGAAATGAAAGTTGATCTACGACTTTGATCGTTCTTCCTTCATGCGGAAAACACATCACTCTGAAGAGTGAGGACACAATAGCACGTATGCGATAAATATAGTCTCGTCCAAGGAGTAAATTGTAATCTAACGGACCTTGGACTACCATGAGACCCATTTGGATAGTCTTCCCTTCTTACGTGATAGGTACATTGGGAAGAATTCCTAAAGGTTGAGTGATTTCTCAATGGAAACCTATGAGGTTTCTCATCTCAGGCAGAAGCAGTGTGGAACCAAGTGCTTCCTAAGCTGTTGAAGAAAGGATACTCACAGGAGATCCCTCATCAATAATTGTGGTCCACCTTAGAATCAACATGGTGTTGTTCGGGTGGAGGAGGTGGTGGTGGGATAGGAGTCATCACACTTGAGACCACCGAGTTTGAAAACAACCATACGGGTAAACCAATGGTCAACCCAGGCAAAGACAATGTTGCGATATACTGAACACCAACATTTCCAACAGAAGGAAATGGGCAAGGGTACCCATCAGGAGGAACACCTTGGCCGGTGGGCACCGGAAAGGCTGTCATTGAACGAGAAATAACCCTACTCAAGCTAACGCAAACAAAAATCTAATTGGGTAATATTATCATGGCCAATAAATTTTAAGACATTGAACTTAACCTTTTCATTTTTTAAGAGTCGAGAAAAGGATAAAAGATGACTCTAGTTTCCTTCGAATATTTAATGAGCACGAAGTGACAAGACGCTCACAGGCACCTTTTCGTTTAGGGAGTCCGAAAAGGATCAAAAGTGACTGCTCTGGAATTCTAGGTAGAGGGTATGCCAAACTTTTCGCAAAACCACATAATACTTTTTAGGGTACGGGTGGTCGATCTTCGTGAATGCTGTGTTCACTGCATTGCGAATCGTAGGGCGGTTGACACGGCTTCCTATGGATAAAGGCTTTATTCCTATAGGGGTCTCCCAATATATACTCGACGGTACGTGGGAGCACAGTCCGTATTGGCACCTATCGTTTCACCGTGGAGGAATCACCCAACCACTCGACGATAAACTACCAGGTTTAAAGACGCCGGAACACGTCTCTAACCTAGACCTCTAGAGTGTTTGCGTTATGTTCCAATGCGTTGTTATGTTCATTGAGTTCATTTTAAAGTTTATCTTTGATTATGTTTCAATTTTTTGGTCCTACCGTATGTGATATCTCAAAAACTTTTTACATGCAAACTATATGCCAAAATTAAATCATTTGATTCGATGAATTCTATCTACAGGAGGGTTGAGATCTTTTTCACAAACAACAAAGACCCTAATGCAGCTAATAACAAGAAACGAAATTTTGTCTTTTTCTTTTTAATAACAACAAATAACAATAAATGCTAACCACTATGATGCAAGCGATTTTTTATTTTTCTTTCCTTTAAGATGGCATGATGCATGTAAACAAATTCTAAGAGATATGCACAATCCAAGTTCAGTTAATGAAATAGAACCAATTCTGAAACACTAAAATGAACCATGCAAGCAAGGAAAAACACAAAGACTAGTGAACTTTAAAGAGGCTAGAAGTGAAGTATTCAGAGTATAGAAGATCGAGCTTTAACAAAGCACTGGATAGGTGCAGAACACAACCAACAAGTTGACTGGACAATCAAGAGATCGAAACTTCCCACAGAAGGCTAGTCATGCAAAGCCCCTAGATATCCTAGGGCTGAGACGAAAATCAATAGAAATGAGCAAACAGCTGAGGGATACAGGCTAAGACCAGTCAAGCAGAGGTTCAACACAGTTCCAGAGGCTGAGAGAGATATATAAAGAGAGTGAATGAGCTTTCCATCCACACCCAGGCAAAATTTACAGAGGTGGCGCGACTGTCAGCTTGCAACTTGCGCTACCACAGGATTGGCGCGAGCTGCTTTTGAGCAACATGCGCCAACTGGCGCGACTGTCAAAGAAATAACCGCGCCAATTAAGCTTGCCAACTAGAAAAATAAATGATACGACCTTAGTTCGGGTTGATAGTGCTCAGATGGGTCAAACAGTAAAGAATAAACTCAAAACTGACTCAGGAAGCTCATTCACTCAAGCAAGCATAAGAAAATTAACATGCAAGACAGAAATCAAATAGTTCCTCCCCAGTGGAGTCGCCAATTTGTTGGTCAGGTAAATCCCCTCTGCGGACAGAGGCGATCCCACTAGCCTATAACAGAACTAGCCACAAACAAACCACGCTGCTACGCAAGTTCCTATTTATGCATCAAAGGTGAATCAAGAAGACTAACCTGGAGTCCAACGCTATGATTGAAGCATAGTTGATATCCTCGCTCCCTTGCTCCAATAGATCACAAACGAACACCTGCACATGCATAGGAAGAGACAGATACCAACATAAAAACTACCAAGGCACAACTATATTTCAGTCAGAAAGGAAATAAATCAACACATCACCATGATAGATAATGAGATTGGAACTATAATAGCAGTCGCTTATCAATTAATAAACGGGAAAAGTTACAACCATTGTTCTGACGTCGACCTTTCTCGTGGCTGGGCGAATAACTATATGTGTCTTGCCATGCATCTCTTCTCCGGCAGCATAACCTCTCTAGCACTCACTAGCATTCCTCCAAGAGCTCAAGAACTCAACATCTAACACTCCATGACCAATAATCATCACTACTATCACTCAATCCCTAAATCACTAGCACTAACACTAACACTAGCTTGTCCAATGCATAATTACAAGCTTATATAGATGAAGAAGAGAGGAGGATACAATGAACCGGGACACCTTTTGCGGATTAGCATTATCCTCAAAAGCCATAAAGATGGATAAAGCTCGACAAAAGACTGATTTTTTATCCTCAGAAAAGCTCCATGTAATGAAGGAAAAAACAGTCGGACGTGCGTTAAGGCAAAAAGCACGACTAAATTTGGTTGGCGCGACTGTTGTTCTAAGGCAGAGCGCCAATGGTCGCGCCCTCTTTTGAGGATCTCCATCATTGGCGCAGATAGGATACTGTGGACTTGCGCCAATGGAAAAAGAGAACTTTTTAGGGATGATCTGCAGAAGGTGTCTTCAGGGAACATGGAGTACATACTCAGGGGAACATAATGCAAGTGTTTTTAGACTTTGTCACTTCTTATAACTCCCGGGATGAGTCCTCCAAGGTACGACAAGAGGAGTAACAGGGATGGTGACAAATTACTGTGTAACAGATGCCCCCTAAAGCATGAAGTCCGAGAGGTGGAGAGGGGTGAAATGCTTTACACAAGAACACATAAGAGCACATATAGTTACTGCCGCCGAGGAGCTGTATTAAGAGACATGACTGATAGTTCAATTACATGATGTACTTGGTATGGTCGCAGCCATCCATAAGAGAGTACATAAATAATCTGGATCCATAGTATGGATGCAGCCATCTGGTTAGGATCAATAAACTGACTCAGGTATGGTCGCAGCCATCCAGTGAATGAGTCAAGTATTAAGAATCACGCCTGGATTACAACAGACACAATCCAGGGTCTTGCGCTCCAACTCGACCCGAACAAGAGTACAAGTCCAAGCATGTGAATATATGAGCTGAAGTCGAACATGCATGAACATCGTCTGATTACCAGTCAATAATGGAAACTGTTAACAGACGCGAGAGGTACCACCAATAATGACAATGGCCCTCAAGGTACTATAGGTACAATCTACGGCGTGTGAATCAATGGTCTGAAGTCGAACACCCGTAGAATCATTCGATCGGAGGCCAATGATGAAAACCTCACGTCGAACACGAAGAACCTGCCATTGAGGCATGCAGGCTCCAAGGCACCGGAAAGGAGTCTCTCGATCAATTCCCTGGATAATGAGTTGAAGTCGACAGGGAGTGACCTTGATCGAAGGTGGGCCATAATGTTTCCCACATCATCTACACGAGACTGAGAGATGAAGTTGTGAATCAAGATCGTGCGAACTATCAGAGGGAGGTTGTTTTGCAGAGGTCAACTTCTCTTGAACATATCGGCGGCACATTAACGGAATTGGCAGTATTTGACATCAATGTATCAAAGGTCATGATGACGAGGCAATGAGTGAATGAGAGGTCAAATAAGGTACCCAAGTCCATGGAAGCAAGTGAAAGATATGAGATGAGATATCCCCACCCCGGACACGAAAGCAAAAAGTGCCATGTTCAAGAGCGACATACTGCCGTTACGGTAATAATTATGGTTCAAAAATTTTCTTTTCCCCCCGCCATTTCTGGCGAGTACCCCAGTTATTTTTACCAATCTTGATGGGGATAGCATATGCTTGGGTTGTGACAAAATCCGATGTCATTAAGTTTTAACGAGTCTGACAAAGGAAGAACTCGGCGTCTTTTCATGTTTAGAGAGTTTGAAAAGATAACAGAAAAGGAAACTCCAGGGAGGTCCTTTTTCGTAAAGTTGTGTCTCTCGGGCCCGAAAAAGTATAAAATAATACCCGGAAGAACCGCCCGATCATTACGATTGAGGAGTACTTTTCATAATTAGTGATTTTGACCTGAAAAAGTAAAAAAGCGGTCAAAACCACGTCGTTTCGTAACCACTAATGAGTTTGAAACGACAAAAACCCGGTAATCTTTTTATGTTTTAACGGTCGACAAAAAGAACTTAAAACGACCGCCCCTTATCACCATTTAACGAGTCAAGAGGAGCGACTCGGCAATCTTTTCCTCTTTAAATGGTCAGAAAAGAGCTGAAAGCGGACCTCCATTTTTATTTTCTTTAACGAGTCAAAAAGGGAAAAATACTCGGCAATCTTTTCATATTTTACGAGTCAGAAAAGAGCGTAAAGGCGACTCATCCTGAAGGAACGAGTGGTATTAGGGATAGTAACCGGTTCCGGTAATGGTGGAACTCACTTAAAACACGTAAAGGTTAAGAGGCTGGCTAATAAAACCACTCATCGCTGCGGTTCCTCAGGAAAGGAGAAACAACCAAGTGAAAGCATATGATCGGCCAAAAAGATGGTGGCGATGGAATGAAACAACCAAGGCTCATCTAGCAGGATTTAGTGGATAAAAGGAAATCACGGGATGTAAATGGGTTCATTTTTACACAAGCTTGAACCATGGAGAACTTTGCTTGTTAAAATTTTTGTTGCATGCCCCCAGCATGATACCCCCAGCATGATCATACAAATCGAGGTACATGCCCCCCAAGCTTCATGGCATTCACGGAGTGGATGGAATGAAGGTTTACTTGGAAAGACTCGATTTTGAAGGAGGATGCATGCCCCCCGAGCTTCAGTCACGCGCCCGGGTGAGCTGTCGTCATCAGAATGACGGGGTGGGTGCTGGGGCATTTCCTGTGGAAATAAGACCATTTAGGAATGGCAGATGACTATATGTGAAGTGTGAACCGGGAAATGAAAGTTGTTCTACGACTTTGATCGTTCTTCCTTCATGCGGAAAACACATCACTCTGAAGAGTGAGGACACAATAGCACGTATGCGATAAATATAGTCTCGTCCAAGGAGTAAATTGTAATCTAACGGACCTTGGACAACCATGAGACCCATTTGGATAGTCTTCCCTTCTAACGTGATAGGTACATTGGGAAGAATTCCTAAAGGTTGAGTGATTTCTCGATGGAAACCTATGAGGTTTCTCATCTCAGGCAGAAGCAGTGGGGAACCAAGTGCTTCCCAAGCTGTTGAAGAAAGGATACTCACAGGAGATCCCTCATCAATAATTGTACCAGCCATAACCATGCGGTAGACTTGGACTATAATTCGAAATGGTATGGCGGCTGGTAACCGAGGATTAACTAGTTGATCCCAATTAAAGGAAACAACTAGGTTGCTTGGAGGTGGGACTGGATAGACAGCCAGATATGATTCTAATGGACTTTCTTCCTGGTGTGAAGGAATGAGAGGGATGCTCACTTGATCATTAACGTCTATGTCAATGAATAGAATTTGGACGGTGGGTTCTTCATTCTTGGCAGTGATAACATCATCTGAGGAGGTAACTTCTGAAGGCGAAACCGGGTCACTTGTAATCCGGACCGTTTGACTGTTGTCTGGTTTGGATTCAGATGTAGGATCATCTAGGGTTGGAAATTCTGAAAGCAAAACCGGGTCACTTGTAAGCCGGACCTTTTGACTTTTGTCTGGTTTGGATTCAGGTGTAAGAGCATCTAAGGATGGAACTTCTGTAGGCAAAACCAGGTCACTTGTAAGCTGGACCTTTCGAAAGACCGGGTCACTTGTAATCTGGAACTGTGGACTTTCGTTTGGTTTGGACTCAGGTGGTTCATATTTGATGATCAAGTGGTGCGTAGATGATGAATATAAATCACTCGTTCCGACCAGGGACTGGTCTGGAGCAGGCGGAGCACAGATAGGTTCAGGAAGAGAAAGCTGGACTAAGGAGGAATCATGTTTGATCACTTGGTTAGTGGAGAGATGCTCTGCAGTTGTAAAAAGACGCTGATATCCAGCGGGTAGTTGGGGTAAGGGATCCGACAGACTTGCCAACAGACGGGAAGCTTCATCCATAAGTGGACAAAGGCGAAGGAGATGATTACCTTCACAAAGTCGACAAGGGAAACGAACCTTCCCTTTTCTGTTACCAACTAGTAAGGTATCGTCGATTTGCGACAATAAGGGGCGAGTCGGGTCACGGGACCATATGTCTAGGATTTTGGGAATGCCAGGACAATCAGATAGAAAATGGTCCCCTTTGTATAATCGACAAGGAGACCGAAGCTTCCGGGGAGGAGCAGAAGGTGGTTCCACTTCTGATAGCTTCGTGGTAGACACGACCTTTCCCTTAGGAGACTTCTTCTTTTTGGTCTTCTTCTTCTTCTTCTTAGCCACCTGGTTAGTGAAATCCAAGGTTTCACCAGGCGAAGTAGAAGATGAGGACGCAGCAATAGGCGAAGAAGGGAAGGGGTCCACCTTAGAATCAACATGGTGTTGATCGGGTGGAGGAGGTGGTGGTGGGACAGGAGTCATCACACTTGAGACCACCGAGTTTGAAAACAACCATACGGGTAAACCAATGGTCAACCCAGGCAAAGACAATGTTGCGATATACTGAACACCAACATTTCCAACAGAAGGAAATGGGCGAGGGTACCCATCAGGAGGAACACCTTGGCCGGTGGGCACCAGAAAGGCTGTCATTGAACGAGAAATAACCCTACTCAAGCTAACGCAAACAAAAATCTAATTGGGTAATATTATCGTGGCCAATAAATTTTAAGACACTGAACTTAACCTTTTCATTTTTTAAGAGTCGAGAAAAGGATAAAAGATGACTCTAGTCTCCTTCGAATATTTAATGAGCACGAAGTGACAAGACGCTCACAGGCACCTTTTCGTTTAGGGAGTCCGAAAAGGATCAAAAGTGACTGCTCTGGAATTCTAGGTAGAGGGTATGCCAAACTTTTCGCAAAACCACAGAATACTTTTTACGGTACGGGTGGTCGATCTTCGTGAATGTTGTGTTCACTACATTGCGAATCGTAGGGCGGCTGACACGGCTTCCTATGGATAAAGGCTTTATTCCTATAGGGGTCTCCCAATATATACTCGACGGTACGTGGGAGCACAGTCCGTATTGGCACCTATCGTTTCACCGTGGAGGAATCACCCAACCACTCGACGATAAACTACCAGGTTTAAAGACGCCGGAACACGTCTCTAACCTAGACCTCTAGAGTGTTTGCGTTATGTTCCAATGCGTTGTTATGTTCATTGAGTTCATTTTAAAGTTTATCTTTGATTATGTTTCAATTTTTTGGTCCTACCGTATGTGATATCTCAAAAACTTTTTACATGCAAACTATATGCCAAAATTAAATCATTTGATTCGATGAATTCTATCTACAGGAGGGTTGAGATCTTTTTCACAAACAACAAAGACCCTAATGCAGCTAATAACAAGAAACGAAATTTTGTCTTTTTCTTTTTAATAACAACAAATAACAATAAATGCTAACCACTATGATGCAAGAGATTTTTTATTTTTCTTTCCTTTACGATGGCATGATGCATGTAAACAAATTCTAAGAGATATGCACAATCCAAGTTCAGTTAATGAAATAGAACCAATTCTGAAACACTAAAATGAACCATGCAAGCAAGGAAAAACACAAAGACTAGTGAACTTCAAAGAGGCTAGAAGTGAAGTATTCAGAGTATAGAAGATCAAGCTTTAACAAAGCACTGGATAGGTGCAGAACACAACCAACAAGTTGACTGGACAATCAAGAGATCGAAACTTCCCACAGAAGGCTAGTCATGCAAAGCCCCTAGATATCCTAGGGCTGAGACGAAAATCAATAGAAATGAGCAAACAGCTGAGGGATACAGGCTAAGACCAGTCAAGCAGAGGTTCAACACAGTTCCAGAGGCTGAGAGAGATATATAAAGAGAGTGAATGAGCTTTCCACCCACACCCAGGCAAAATTTACAGAGCTGGCGCGACTGTCAGCTTGCAACTTGCGCTACCACAGGATTGGCGCGAGCTGCTTTTGAGCAACATGCGCCAACTGGCGCGACTGTCAAAGAAATAACTGCGCCAATTAAGCTTGCCAACTAGAAAAATAAATGATACGACCTTAGGTCGGGTTGATAGTGCTCAGATGGGTCAAACAGTAAAGAATAAACTCAAAACTGACTCAGGAAGCTCATTCACTCAAGCAAGCATAAGAAAATTAACATGCAAGACAGAAATCAAATAGTTCCGCCCCAGTGGAGTCGCCAATTTGTTGGTCAGGTAAATCCCCTCTGCGGACAGAGGCGATCCCACTAGCCTATAACAGAACTAGCCACAAACAAACCACGCTGCTACGCAAGTTCCTAGTTATGCATCAAAGGTGAATCAAGAAGACTAACCTGGAGTCCAACGCTATGATTGAAGCATAGTTGATATCCTCGCTCCCTTGCTCCAATAGATCACAAACGAACACCTGCACATGCATAGGAAGAGACAGATACCAACATAAAGACTACCAAGGCACAACTATATTTCAGTCAGAAAGGAAATAAATCAACACATCACCATGATAGATAATGAGATTGGAACTATAATAGCAGTCGCTTATCAATTAATAAACGGGAAAAGTTACAACCATTGTTCTGACGTCGACCCTTCTCCTGGCTGGGCGAATAACTATATGTGTCTTGCCATGCATCTCTTCTCCGGCAGCATAACCTCTCTAGCACTCACTAGCATTCCTCCAAGAGCTCAAGAACTCAACATCTAACACTCCATGACCAATAATCATCACTACTATCACTCAATCCCTAAATCACTAGCACTAACACTAACACTAGCTTGTCCAATGCATAATTACAAGCTTATATAGATGAAGAAGGGAGGAGGATACGATGAACCGGGACACCTTTTGCGGATTAGCATTATCCTCAAAAGCCATAAAGATGGATAAAGCTCGACAAAAGACTGATTTTTTATCCTCAGAAAAGCTCCATGTAATGAAGGAAAAAACAGTCGGACGTGCGTTAAGGCAAAAAGCACGACTAAATTTGGTTGGCGTGACTGTTGTTCTAAGGCAGAGCGCCAATGGTCGCGCCCTCTTTTGAGGATCTCCATCATTGGCGCGGATAGGATACTGTGGACTTGCGCCAATGGAAAAAGAACACTTTTTAGGGATGATCTGCAGAAGGTGTCTTCAGGGAACATGGAGTACATACTCAGGGGAACATAATGCAAGTGTTTTTAGACTTTGTCACTTCTTATAACTCCGGGGATGAGTCCTCCAATGTACGACAAGAGGAGTAACAGGGATGGTGACAAATTACTGTGTAACAAATGGTTTACCAAAGAAGATCATATCAGATAGGTATGTCTAGTTCACTTCTAGGTTTTGGAAAGAGTTATTTATAGGTTTGGGTACAAAGTTGGCCTTCAACACAACTTGTCGTCCACAAAAATATGGACAGATAGAGATAGTTAACAGGATGTTAGAGGATATGTTGAGGATGTATGTGATGCATCAAAACCGGAAGTGGGAAGAGTATCTTCCACTAATAGATTTTGCTTACAACAATGGGTATCATGAGTCACTTAGGATGAGTTTGTTTGAGGTACTCTATGGGTGGAGTTGTAATACTCCTGTAAGTTGGACTTATCCAATTAAGAGGGTATTGATATGACTAGATATGTTGGTAGAAATGGAACAGGAAGTGTAGGTAATCAAGAAGAATCTAAACACAACATAGGATAGGCAGAAAAGTTATGCAGATCGGAACAAGTTATTTAAGGAGTTTTAGGTTGGGGAACATGTGTACTTACACTTCAAGCCCAAGAAGATCTCCTTGCGGATTCCATCATGTGCGAAGCTAGCACCTCAGTTTTGTGGACCTGTTATCACTCAGGTTGTCCTTAAGCTCCTTTAAAGGATACGGCCGAGGTAACCACAAACCAATCTTTGGACTGCGGGTCCTAGCCTACCTGCAATCAGAGAGGGCTCTCTCTTTATAATTTAGCTTTGTTTTGGGTTGATTTTAGGCTAGTTGTGATGTTCTTGGGGTTTTGTTTTGATTTTGGTGGGATGATTGATGTTTTCAAGTAGGGAGGCATGCATAGTGTGAGAGGTTCAAACCATTGGGCATGGAGTCATGGTTTAGGGCTGCTGGTGCGTTTTCTTGGTCACAAGAGGAATACAAAGCAGGATAACTACACATAGAACAACATTCAAGCTGAAATAAGGGTGAGATGGAAGTCAGAAATAAAAGGCAACTAAGGATATTTCATCCAACTAACGGAAGGAAAGGTGAATGAAATTTATCTAGGAGCAGTCAAGGATTCCTAAATAACAGTCATACATGATTGAAATAGAGCAGATATGAGCCATGAGGTATTCATATTTATGCCTAAATCAAAAGAAAACATATAAAAATCACAGAAACTGAGTATAGAATGCTGTTAGGCAAATCCTAAGCTAATCTTTCTTTCTGCAACTTGGATCATGACATATAGGTGGTATAACATATATAAATCGAAAAACAGAGACAAGGAAGACTTATTGAGCTATGTGGGAGCACGAGGATCATGTAGTCACTCTTCAGCCATTAAAACATCCAACAGAAAGTCCATCAACCAGTTCTTCAGCTATCTTTGATTATGGAAGTTCTCAAATATACAGAGCGAGTCTCAACTCTGGATTATCAATCAACCAACCCTTTTTTCATAACAGAGGGTGGTTTAAATAGAAAAAATATCTAAAAACAACAAATCTCAGACAGATCTCATGAAATAAATGTCTTTAACCTAATTTGTACAGAAGTAAATGCCAGAAATATCTATCTAACAGCTGCGCTGGGGCAACTGGCATCTCAAAACATCTATTACAGCAGATCTTAGGCAGATCTGAGGAAAATGAGTGCTTTTAATCTATCTTATCTTGAAGTAAATGCATAAAACATTTATCTAAGTGTTGCGATGGGGCAACTGCCTCAAAAATGGATCAAAATCTGTCCTTATGGCTCTGTGCTGGCTCTTTAGCCATAACTGTGCTTTAAATTCATTCATCTGCGCCTGCAAGTGGTTATGCTGCCTTAAGTGGCCAAAACTGTGAGTTGGTGAGCCTTTATGGCTCAGAGCTGCTTTATTGACTTTGCTCGGGGCTATTTAATGATTTTCTGCTTCGAGCTCAAAGTTTTCCACTGAAAACCTTCATTGATACACTTTTCCGCATCCTGATACACTTTGGCACTGAATCTGGGCCTTTTCTCACCGCTGGTACTCTTTAAACTGTCCCATCGCCCCTTTTCTGCCTATTCAAGGCAAGAATAGCTGCTGCAAATATTTTTAGTGGCCTCTGGAATGTTATCGGCGCTGGCCGATTGAATATGAACTTGCATGAAGAAATCACGTTGCCTCCCGCGAATTTTTGGGTTTTGCAGGTAGCCAAGCATCGAAAACTGCCTCAGTTTTTCATTCCGGGCATCCTTTGCCTTTGAAGCGCGCGGGCGCGATGCATGAAAACATAAGAAAAACCCCTTTTTCCCTTTATAAGGCAATAAACGCCTTAAACGTGAAATTTGATGAAAATCCGGGCGGGAGCGATCACTGTTCATTGGATTAAATCCTAGCCGTTGGATCCGGCGCGGGCCGATCCAACGGCTGGCGCTAATTCGGCGGTCGGCAGATCGGCGGTCCAACATATAAAAACTTGCGATGAGCGATATGCCACGGACCCGAAATTGCTTTGAGGCCCTCTTTATTTTATTTCGGGTCCGGCCCATCGGCGGAACCCAAATCGGCGGTTTTACAATTGAAACGGGTCTGCGGACCCGAAATCCTTTAACACTGCATTTTATTGTTTTTCGGGTCACGAAAGGAGCGTACAGTACTACTCCCTTTCGGACCCGAAACTCTTTTAGGCCTGCTTTATTGTTATTTCGGCTCCGCCATATCGGAGCCTTCCCTTTTCGCTATACAAAGGGCCCCTTTCGGACCCGAAATCATAATGCGCCGCGCTTTATATTATTTCGGCTCCGCTGGTCGGAGCCATATACATGGGGTGATGCGATGAAACACGAGCCGTTGATCTGCTGGCCCGAATGGGCGGCTGAGATTAATTCGGCACTTTGGCAATCGGCGGGGCAGCGGGTATATACATATATGCGATCGCCGAAATTGGCGATCGCCGAAACGATTTGGACCGTTGATCTGGGCGGAAAGATGGACAGCTGCGATCTCATCGGTGCTTTACCGTCGGCAATATTGCGATAAGGCTTGCGATAGGTGAAAATGTGGGTTTTTGCGATAAACTTAAGTTTTATGAAAAACTTAGGTTTATGCGGTAAACATGATATATGCAGTTGAAACGGGAAATTGTGATGCGGAGGGCTTCCGATAGCGATATCGCTTCGGATGCGATAGCGATATCGCATCGGCGGAGGGGTCGGGGTATATATATATGGCATGATAACAATGCGATATGCCGATTGCGAAATCGCATCGGCGAGGAAATGATCGGAGGCATATTATAAAGGGCCAATATATGATCGCTGCGACCTCCGACAGCGATATCGCGTCGGAGGGAGGCAAATGGATTCGGAGGAGGGTTTTATGGATCGGAGGGGTAAAATAAGGCCTTTTTTATGATTTTGAAGGGATTCCAAGGCATCGGAAGGGGTCCGATAGTCTAAAAAGATGGGTTTTAATGCTTGGAAGGAGATTTTATGAAGAAATAGGGGCTTTTATGCATTGGAAGGAGTCCAAATGCATTGAAAGATGGCCAACTGAGTGAAATGAGGGCAAAATGAGGGTTCTTGCCAAGTTTCAGATAAACTTAGCAATTCCCAAACATGTTATGGTTATTTTTCAACCAAAGGGGGGGGATATGTACATAGGGGAGCTATTTAGTGCTTTTTAGTAATGGGAAGGGAAAATAGATAGGGATTTACATAATATAGTTAGAAATTAGTTATGAAAATGATAAGAAAGCGCTAAGTTTGAAGATCTTAGGCTATTAAGGGGGAAAATGACTCATAGAGGAAGTATGGACATTCCTTGAGTAAAGCAGATCTTTACCAAGGCAACTGATATGAAAATGATGAGACTAAGAGATATCAAGCAGATCTTGACCTCTTTGGGGAGGTTAGTGAATGATTTGGGAAAGAGGAAGAAGGAGAAATTAGACATGCCTCGCTTGAGGTGATCCACATGGAAAACTGCCTTATACTTGTGATCTAAATGGATGTAACACTTGAAAATATGAAACTAATCACAATCATTGATTCTGCAACCACAAAACTACTTACCCAGCCTAGTTATCTAGCATTTTTTCTTCTTTTTGGTTTGGGTGCACTTGAACTAGCAAACCCAACTTTACAACTTTTCTTTTGGCTATCCTCCTATCTAAGTCGATCCTTATTTCTTCCGGGGCTCAGATTAAGCTGTTGAGCGCCCAAGATTCTCTACCTATCTACAAATCTGCCAAGATTAAACAGTTTGGACAGATGTTTATTCTCTATATTCTAAAACAAAAAATTGAAACCTAGGGAAGCCAAGATTAAGTTGTTTGGCCTTCCCTTAACTGAAAATTCTTCAAAAATGGAATAACTCATCAAAATTGGAATACAGCAGTGGCATTTAGACTAGCACACTTTCATGGCCTCTTCTTTGGCTTCTTTTGGAAATATGGAGCATTGCAGCATGCAAAGTATGACATATTTGGCATGTAAAAATGTCAATCATGAAATATGAACACCTGTTGCAACAGGAGGCTAACAGTGGCTCCACTTGGGGATGGCTTTTCCTTGTGAAAAGCCAAGAACAGCAGGTCAGACTGCCTTGGTCTTCTATTGTTGCTGTAGACTGAAAATTTCCCCTGTGCTGACTGCTAAATGTGTGAAACTTTGAAATATGAACAACACTCTCCTCAACTGAAATACTGTGAAATACATAGCACTGCCTGCTTTCTTCTGCGTGCTTGATATTATATACAATGTTGCTTGAGCATTGCCTTTGAAATAAACAAAAGATAGGGAACAAAACTGGAGCACTTCCCTTGATTCTGTCTTGAAAAAGGGTGCTGATGTAAACTGAAAATCCTCCTTTCTCTTTGATACTATTGACTGAAAAACTACCTGTGTTCTTTTGCTGAGATTAATGCAATGACAGAGATCTGAAATGTAGGACTTGCTTTGGTTCTGCCTTTAAAGAACTTTGTTGCGCTGTTCTAACAATCGGACTGCTATGCAAAAAAAAAAAAAGTGATGATAATATACAAATATCAATGTACAAAGAGATATATACAGAGCTGCATTGTATCCCTTAAAAGGGATCATGGTAATGTTTTAACATACGACCATTTACAGGGCCTTCTTCAATAGTGTTGTCCTCTACAGATTTGAGGAAATATGTGTTATTTCCCTAAACAGCAGAAATAACAAATGGCCCTTTGCATAGGAAATCAAATTTTGCATGTTTGCCCTTGTCTTCTCTTCGTGAGTCCCACCTTAGAACTT
This sequence comes from Pinus tabuliformis, assembly GCA_031772625.1. Lineage (NCBI taxonomy): Eukaryota > Viridiplantae > Streptophyta > Pinopsida > Pinales > Pinaceae > Pinus > Pinus tabuliformis. The sequence goes on along the minus strand of CM062818.1, from coordinate 615,445,572 downwards.
TGTTGCCAACACAGAAATTCTCAGCCTTAGTCTTCTTGTCAAACATCTTTTTGAGCTTCTCCTGCAAAATTTGAGCTTTGTCATAGACCTGTTCTCTTGTTTGCTGCAAATGAATTGTTTGATTTATCCTCCTTTGTATATCATTTGGCTCAGCTTGAATCTCCTGTAACAGCTTGATAATAGGAATGCCCAGTGATGAAGGGAATCTGGCCTCCATGACATATACTAGCTCATAAGGGCTCATCCCAGTGGATTTCTTGATTGATAATCTGTCTGCCCATAGGGCATTTGTGAGCTTTCTATGCCAGTTCTTCTTGTTTTCTTCTAAGATCTTCTTGATAATACTAATCAGGCTCTTGTTGGATGATTTGACCAAGCCATTACCTTGAGGGTAATAGGCTGTAGAGTGGCCTAAGGTGATATGAAATTTATGGCAAAAACTGATCATTTTCTTGGATTTGAAGGCAGCAGCGTTGTCTGTAATGATCTTTTCAGGGCAGCCAAATCTAGAAAGGATGTTGGTCTCAAGGAATTGGATAATGATGGAGTCATTGGCCTGCCGACATGGGATGGCTTCAATCCACTTGGTGAAATAGTCTGTGGCTATTAGAATCCACCTATGCTGGCCTGAGGAAGAGGGATGGATTTCTCCAATGAATTCTAGACCCCATTGTTGAAAAGGATTTTCTGTTGAGATGGGCTTAAGGGGCAAGGGCAGCAGCTTTCTTTTGCCCTCAAAGATTTGGCATTTGTAGCATGAAATGGAAAACTTCTTTACATCTGCAAACAAAGAAGGCCAATAGAAACCAGCCCTTAAAATTTTATCAGCAGTGGACTTCCAATATAGATGTCCTCCACAGTCCCCTGCATGGAATTCTTTCATGACATTGTTAGTTTCATTCATGGTTAAACAATTAAGCAATATGCCTTCATGATTTTTCCAAAATAATGCACCATCTAAGACACAAAACTTTAAAGCCTTCATTTTTAAAAATCTTTTCTTGGTTCTGGACAATCCTGGGGGAGCAAACAGGTTTAACAATACAAAGCATATATCAGCATACCATGGGGATTGCAAAAAGGTTTCACTGATCTGTGGAGTCGCCAGCTCCTGTTCATTGTCCAGTTGGTAAATGTCTAAGGCTTGAAAGTTTGTTTCGGACATCAGTTTGGCTAAACCTTGTCCCTTTATGAGCTTGGTTGGTTTTATTTCTATGTCATACTCAAGGATGTTAGCAATCCACTTGCCTCTTTTGCCTTCTAACCCCTCTTGGGTTAATATGTCTTTTACAACAGCATTTGGGACATAGGAAATCACACGCGAATATAAAATGTAAATTCTGAAGTCTTTGATTGCTTTAACAAGGGCATAGGCCTGCTTCTACATGATTTGGTACTTCAGAGGGGCATCTCTAAGGGCTTGGTTGAAAAAAGCAATTGGCTTTTCATTTCCTTGGTCATCCTTTTGCAGAAGGACAACAACTATAGTATTATCAGATGCAAATGAAAATATGAGAAAGTCCCTATCAGATTGTGGTCTTGTGAGGACTGGGGCTTGGGTTAAGGCTAATTTAATGCCCTCAAATGCTTGCTTGGCTTCAAGAGACCATTTTACCTTGGCATCCTTCTTTAACATGTTTCTCAACAGTCTTATCAGCTCGGCTAGATTTGGGATAAATCTCCTTAGGAAATTGATCTTTCCTAGGAACGCTTGCAACTCTTTTATGTTTCTTGGATATGGGATTTGGAGAATAGCTTGGATCCTTTCCGAATCAATTCTAATCCCATCTTTTGAAATGATATGTCCAAGTAATTTGCCTTCTTCAAGGCCAAATAAAGACTTCTTGGGGTTCAAGGAAATGCCATATTTCCTACATGTTAGGAACACTTGTCTCAAATGTTTTAGGTGCTCTTAATCAGATTTGGAGAAAGGGGTAAGATCATCAAGATAGACAACCAAGAAATCACAGATTTCCTTGGAAAATGCAATGTCCATAGCCCTTTGAAAGGTAGCACCTGCATTCTTTAGGCCGAAAGGCATTTTCACATATTTAAATGTTCCCCACGGTGTTGTAAAGGCTGTCTTGTCTTGGTCATCCGGGTGAACTAGTATTTGATTAAAACTTGAAAAGCCATCTAGCAAAGAGATTTTAGATGACCCCACTACTCTTTGTAGGATGTGGTCCATTTTGGGCAATGGGTAGTGGTATTTAAGGGAGAATTGGTTTAAGTTTCTCAAATCTACACAAAGCCTAATCTCACCTGTTTTCTTTCTTGTGGGAACAAGATTGGATACCCATTTAGAAAATCTAATGGGTGCTATGATACCTGCTTCAAACATTCTTTTCACTTCTTTCTCAATTAAAGGGAGAAGCACAGGATTGATTCTCCTCAGTTTATGTTTGAAGGGCTTTTGGTTTGGTCTTAAGGGAATAGTGTGTTTGATCACTGAGGTGTCATAGGACTTCAAGTCCTCATAACTCCAAGCAAATACATCTTGGAATTCTTTGAACAAATCCACATACTTTGGTTTTTGATCAGGTGGCAGATTTTTGGACAATTTAATCATTTTGGGCTTCTCTGCTGTCCCAATGTTGTATTCTTCTATGGCAGCATTTAAGGGCTGCATCTTAGGCTTTTTGGGAACATCATTAGCATCAAACATGTCTTCTAATGGAGTGAGGCCAGCAGGCAGAAAGTTGTTCTTTAAATCAATGATTTCAGCCTCTGTTTTGGCTATTTCCTCCAAATGCATCTGTTTCAGCTCTTCTATGTTTTCTTCATCAAAGATGGTTGGCTGTAGCAATTTTCTAGCTGTTTCAGCTGTTACAGTTTCCTGGATTTGGTTTATTGCTTGCAGTGGATCATCCATGGTATCCATATCAATGTTTAAGCCTGAAAACTCATGCCGTAAAGTAATAAAATTGTTGATTTGAGCATCATCCTCAAACACTTGCCAATCTTTAACATTGTTAGGGACAGCAGGCCTGTGCTTTATCTCAACTGTAAAATGATGATTGGGCTCAAAGGGCAGCTTGTAAGTGTTAGCAAAAGTAGCTACGCTGTGAGCATGCATGTTGTGGCTTCTAGAAATCTTAGCAAGCTTGGATTCAGTGAAGGTATCAAGTATTGCAGTGGTAGCAGTCCTATAAGCTCTTAGCCTTCTATCATTGGTAACAAATTTGCCCTTCATTTGTTGTATGATTAAATCAAAGTGACCTAGAATGGACACCTTTGCAGCTCCTAGAGCTTTGAACAGTTTAAGGCCTAAAAGGAGAGCTTCATACTCTACCATGTTGTTGGTACATCTGAAGTTAAGTCTGTAAGCATGACCCTTTGCATGGCTATTATGTGTATTGTGAATCCATATTCCTGCCCCTGCTCCTAGCTTATTAACAGAACCATCAAACTCTAAATACCATGTGATTTCTTGCTTGTGGTTAGTATTAAGAGTTCCAGCCATTTTAGGATTGGGCGAACCTAGGTTTTGTGCTTCATGTGGTTCTTCTTGTATGCTGGTTGCACTAACTGTTTTGACAGTTTCTTGGGTTTGGGCAATTGACTCTTGATTGATGCATGTTTCTTGTTCTACAGCCAAAGGCTTATCATCAGTTGGAGGACTTGTTTCATCATTAAACAAAATAAAAGAATCCATATCAAAATGGATTGAATAGATTGGAAAGTTTTGGGGCTTTTCCTCACTACTTACCACATACTTCATCAGTGTTTCTCTATACAGTCTCTTTGGTTGCCCAAAGACTGAAATAGTGGCATAAGAGAGGTCTAATTGGAGAGATCCTTGGAGTTTAGCTCCCCATGATCTTGACAAAAACATGCCATACTTTGGTGGAATGCCAGCAACCACCACATCCATGAGGATTGTCTTGTTGGGATATTGGACTAAGGAGACACACAAGTCTTTGATGAGGCCTAAACACTTGACTTGACTTGAGTCAAAGGAGAATAAGTCTTTGTAGGGTCTTGTAACATCAAGGTTTAGTTTCTCCATTATAGCTTTGGGCATAAGGTTGTGTGAGGCACCTGAATCAAACATGGCATTATGCAAGACTTTGTCATGAATGTGCAAACTGACATAAAAGGGTAGAATAGCTCCATGTGCTGATTTTCCGTCGACTTTTGGACCAAAAAGAAACTCAGGTGTATCATCTAAAACATTCACATCATCCCTATTCTCTGGCATTTGCAGTGATCTTTGGATTTGTTGCCTATACACATCATGCTTTGCAAGTTCAGATAAGGGGGCGGAAATCTTAAGTTTGCTTATTTCTGCTTCTAAGTTGAATGGTTTCTCCAATGGAGTCTTTGTGTTGGCAATAGCAGATTTCCCCTTTTCAAGTGTATTTTCTGCGTTTTCCTCTTGATTATCAGCATTATGGTGAGTGATACCTTGTGGTATTTCTGTTTTGGGAAGGCTTTTAGGAGTGTTGTTCAAATCTTCTTTTGAGGAAGAAGGTAGCAGAGGCTGATCATTAGAGGGCTGCATGTCTGGTGTGTCTGTTATATCCTCTATTGTGACTTCTTTCGAATCTGGGACTGTTTGTTTAGTCGGTTCTGTGGAAGCAGCCTTGTCCTTAATCTTCTTGGGCTGCTTTGATTCCTTCTGTTTGATGGGCTCGGGCACATCAATTGTTCTAGTTCTCAGTTTATATTGTTTGTGCACTTCATACACAGCCGAATCATAGCCTTGTTTAAAGTCAAAAGACTCACCAGACTGAGTCTGAAATTGATTAAAGTCATGCTCATCTTGGTCTTGTTGGGTTAGAAAAATTTGTTGCTCACCCTTCAAATCCATCAAGTTTATATGAGTGTCTTCTATGGGCTCACTAGATGTAGATGCTTTTGTGTAGTTTTCTTGGAAAGGGGGTCTTATGTCACGGTCTGGGCTTGCCCTTCCAGCATTTGGATTTTGATTTTTCCTGAAATTTGGGTTCCTGACAGTGTTGGCTTGCTGCCCGTCCCATGTAGATTTCCTTTCAACGCTTTCCACTCTATCTCCTAGCCTGTGCATGCCACTGATAATAGCATCCAACTTTTGATCTAAGGCTGAGGGTTCTTCCTTGAAGGTGGTTCTTCTCTCAGTTCTAGCTCTATTTCTTTTGGCAATTAAGTTTGCCTCCACACTAACAGCGACGTTTTGCATGTCTGCAAGGCTTTGAGGGGCTCTTTCCCTTAACTGATAAGCCATGTCAGTATCAAAACCATCAGGGAATTTATACAAAGCAAGATCAGGTGGAGGTCTTAAGTTTTGTGGTATTGCATTATAAACATTATTAAATCTTGCACAATAGTCCAAGACAGCCTCCTGAGGGCCTCTTTTGATGGTGTCATATTCAGATAATATGTGCAATGGGTCTTTCTTTCTCTCCCATCTATTGATACATGACTGGTATAAGGCTTCTAGGTCTGCTATGGAATTGGCTGGGAGTGCTCTAAACCGAGTCCTGACATCACCTGACAAGCTTTGGACAAAAATCTTTATTCTCACACCATCATCGTCAATCTCATAGCTTTCAAAGTAATCCTGCATTTTCTTTGTATGTTGAAGGGCTGTACAAGGACTTGTGCCATCAAAACAAGTTATTTTGGTTTGGTAATCCTGAGGCATAGCCCCAGGATTAGCAGGCAGTTGTAAGGGTGCATATCTATTAGCCATATTAACAGGTATAAGTGGAACAACAGGGATAAATGGAACGACTGGAACAACGGCAATAATAGTGGTAATGGGAGTATGTGTAGTGAATGGGGGTGTGGAAGGAGTGCTTTGAGAGGTGAATGAAGAACAAGGGGAACTAGGGGTTGAATGAAATAAAACTTTGACAGGGGTTGGAACACAGATTGGGTGAACTGCTTCAGGACTATTATCAGCAAAATTTTCTCTTCGCTCTAGCTTCCTGAGGTTCCTTGGGATTATATTGGGATTTTCAAAAGCAGTTGGGGGATTTGGGTCTAGATTTGACCTTGTATAACGTAAATTCTTTTTGCGAGCCAGCTTCTAGCTTGTTTTTTGGGGATTTTTCTAAGAATATTTGGGTTAGAAAGAAACGTTTGAAGGTCTGGTTATTTCCCAGCGGAGCTTTCCAACTTGATTTGTGAAATTATCTAAGGATTGTCCCCAGTGGAGTTGCCATTATGTTATCACTCAGGTTGTCCTTAAGCTCCTTTAAAGGATATGGTCGAGGTAACCACAAACCAATATTTGGACTGCAGGTCCTAGCCTACCTGCAATCAGAGAGGGCTCTCTCTTTATAATTTAGCTTTGTTTTGGGTTGATTTTAGGCTAGTTGTGATGTTCTTGGGGTTTTGTTTTGATTTTGGTGGGATGATTGATGTTTTCAAGTAGGGAGGCATGCATAGTGTGAGAGGTTCAAACCATTGGGCATGGAGTCATGGTTTAGGGCTGCTGGTGCGTTTTCTTGGTCACAAGAGGAATACAGAGCAAGATAACTACACATAGAACAACATTCAAGCTGAAATAAGGGTGAGATGGAAGTCAGAAATAAATGACAACTAAGGATCTTTCATCCAACTAACGGAAGGAAAGGTGAATGAAATTTATCTAGGAGCAGTCAAGGATTCCTAAATAACAGTCATACATGATTGAAATAGAGCAGATATGAGCCATGAGGTATTCATATTTATGCCTAAATCAGAAGAAAACATATAAAAATCACAGAAACTGAGTATAGAATGCTGTTAGGCAAATCCTAAGCTAATCTTTCTTTCTGCAACTTGGATCATGACATATAGGTGGTATAACATATATAAATCGAAAAACAGAGACAAGGAAGACTTATTGAGCTATGTGGGAGCACGAGGATCCTGTAGTCACTCTTCAGCCATTAAAACATCCAACAGAAAGTCCATCAACCAGTTCTTCAGCTATCTTTGATTATGGAAGTTCTCAAATATGCAGAGTGAGTCTCAACTCTGGATTATCAATCAACCAACCCTTTTTTCATAACAGAGGGTGGTTTAAATAGAAAAAATATCTACAAACAACAGATCTGAGATAGATCTCATGAAATAAATGTCTTTAACCTAATTTGTACAGAAGTAAATGCCAGAAATATCTATCTAACAGCTGCGCTGGGGCAGCTGGCATCTCAAAATATCTATTACAGCAGATCTTAGGCAGATCTGAGGAAAATGAGTGCTTTAATCTATCTTATCTTGAAGTAAATGCATAAAACATTTATCTAAGTGCTGCGATGGGGCAGCTGCCTCAAAAATGGATCAAAATCTGTCCTTATGGCTTTGTGCTGGCTCTTTAGCCATAACTGTGCTTTAAATTCATTCATCTGCGCCTGCAAGTGGTTCTGCTGCCTTAAGTGGCCAAAACTGTGAGTTGGTGAGCCTTTATGGCTCAGAGCTGCTTTATTGACTTTGCTGGGGGCTCTTTAATGATTTCCTGCTTCGGGCTCAAAGTTTTCCACTGAAAACCTTCACTGATACACTTTGCCGCATCCTGATACACTTTGGCACTGAATCTGGGCCTTTTCTCACCGCTGATACTCTTTAAACTGTCCCATCGCCCCTTTTCTGCCTATTCAAGGCAAGAATAGCTGCTGCAAATATTTTTCGTGGCCTCTGGAATGCTATCGGCGCTGGTCGATTGAATATGAACTTGCATGAAGAAATCTTGTTGCCTCCCACGAATTTTTGGGTTTTGCAGGTAGCCGAGCATTGAAAACTACCTCAGTTTTTCATTTCGGGCATCCTTTGCCTTTGAAGTGCGCGGGCGCGATGCATGAAAACATAAGAAAAACCCCTTTTTCCCTTTATAAGGCAATAAACGCCTTAAACGTGAAATTTGATGAAAATCTCGGCGGGAGCGATCACTGTTCATTGAATTAAATCCCAGCTAATTCGGCGGTCGGCAGATCGGCGGTCCAACATATAAAAAGTTGCGATGAGCGATATGCCACGGACCCGAAATTTCTTTGAGGCCCTCTTTATTTTATTTCGAGTCCGGCCCATCGGCGGAACCCAAATTGGTGGTTTTACAACTGAAACGGGTCCGCGAACCCGAAAACCTTTAACACTGCATTTTATTTTTTTTCGGGTCACGAAAGGAGCGTATATTACTACTCCCTTTCGGACCCGAAACTCTTTTGGGCCTGCTTTATTGTTATTTCAGCTCTGCCATATTGGAGCCTTCCCTTTTCACTGTACAAAGGACCCCTTTCGGACCCGAAATCATAATGCGCCGCATTTATATTATTTCGGCTCCGCTGGTCGAAGCCATATACATGGGGTGATGCGATGAAACACGAGCCGTTGATCTGCCGACCCGAATGGGCGGTTGAGATTAATTCGGTACTTCAGCAATCGACGGGGCAGCGGGTATATACATATATGCAATCGCCGAAACGATATGGACCATTCATCTGGGCGAAAAGATGGACGGCTGCGATCTCATCGGTGCTTTACCGTTGGCAATATTGCGATAAGGCTTGCAATAGGTGAAAATGTGGGTTTTTGCTATAAACTTAAGTTTTATGAAAAACTTAGGTTTATGCAGTAAACATGATATATGCGGTTGAAACGGGAAATTGCGATGCGGAGGGCTTCTGAGAGCGATATCGCTTCGGATGCGATAGCGATATTGCATCGGCGGAGGGGTCGGGGTATATATATATATGGCATGCTGACAATGCGATATGCCGATTGCGAAATCACATCGGCGAGGAAATGATCGGAGGCATATTATAAAGGGCCAATATATCATTGCTGCGACCTCCGACAGTGATATCGCGTCGGAGGGAGGCAAATGGATTCGGAGGAGGGTTTTATGGATCGGAGGGGTAAAATAAGGCCTTTTTTATGATTTTGAAGGGATTCCAAGGCATTGAAAGGGGTCCGATAGTCTAAAAAGATGGGTTTTAATGCTTGGAAGGAGATTTTATGAAGAAATAGGGGCTTTTATGCATTGGAAGGAGTCCAAATTCATTGAAAGATGGCCAACTGAGTGAAATGAGGGAAAAATGAGGGTTCTTGCCAAGTTTCAGATAAACTTAGCAATTCCCAAACATGTTATGGTTATTTTTCAACCAAAGGGGGGGGATATGTACATAGGGGAGCTATTTAGTGCTTTTTAGTAAGGGGAAGGGAAAATAGATAGGGATTTACATAATATAGTTAGAAATTAGTTATGAAAATGATAAGAAAGCGCTAAGTTTGAAGATCTTAGGCTATTAAGGGGGAAAATGACTCATAGAGGAAGTATGGACATTCCTTGAGTAAAGCAGATCTTTACCAAGGCAACTGATATGAAAATGATGAGACTAAGAGATATCAAGCAGATCTTGACCTCTTTGGGGAGGTTAGTGAATGATTTGGGAAAGAGGAAGGAGGAGAAATTAGACATGCCTCTCTTGAGCTGATCCACATGGAAAACATCCTTATACTTGTGATCTAAATGGATATAACACTTGAAAATATGAAACTGATCACAATCATTGATTCTGCAACCACAAAACTACTTACCCAACCTAGTTATCTAGCATTTTTTCTTCTTTTTGGTTTGGGTGCACTTGAACTAGCAAACCCAGCTTTACAACTTTTCTTTTGGCTATCCTCCTATCTAAGTTGATCCTTATTTCTTCCGAGGCTCAGATTAAGCTGTTGAGCGCCCAAGATTCTCTACCTATCTACAAATCTGCCAAGATTAAACAGTTTGGACAGATGTTTATTCTCTACATTCTAAAACAAAAAATTGAAACCTAGGGAAGCCAAGATTAAGTTGTTTGGCCTTCCCTTAACTGAAAATTCTTCAAAAATGGAATAACTCATCAAAATTGGAATACAGCAGTGGCATTTAGACTAGAAAATTTTCATGGCCTCTTCTTTGGCTTCTTTTGGAAATATGGAGCATTGCAGCATGCAAAGTATGACATATTTGGCATGTAAAAATGTCAATCATGAAATATGAACACCTGTTGCAACAGGAGGCTAACAGGACCTTTCAAGATTCTTGAAAGGATTGGACTAGTATCCTATCAACTTGCGCTACCTTCGACATTGAAAGTCTGTGATGTTTTCTGTGTGTCATTTCATAAAAAGTATGTTAAAGATGTTGATCATGTGATTTACTGGTATGTATTGTAGGTGGAGCGAGAAGGAGAATTCCAGTCAGAACCTAAGTGCAGATTGCAGAGAAATATGCTCATGTTATGAAACTAAGAAACCAAGTAGGTTAAAGTGTAGTGGAAGCACTTTGGGCCCAATGAAGCTACATGGGATATGGTGGATCAGATGTGGGCTATGTATCCTTCTCTATTCGTTGGTTGATTGAATGTTTTCGTATATGTGTTGGTGCGATGTTTTGGTCTATGCATATATGGATGTAAATACTGCCATGAGCTATGTTATAAAGCTCAATAAGCGGTATGGGTGTCATTTCATTATGGTTTTCATGTTGTTTTTCTTCTCAGCACATTGAGCATTGTAAATACTACAATGAGATAAGTTATAAAGCTCCATGGGAAGTATGTTTTTCTTTCAGTAGTCTTGCTGGTTGTAGGTTTCATTGAACACCATGGAAGGTGTTCCCCCAAGGGGGAGGATTTTGTAACAACCTTGGTCAAAAATCCATGTAATAAAAGTTAATAAAGGAAAAATAATAACCATGGTCACGGGACACGTATTCCAAGCTGAATGTTGGGAAAAAACATCCTAGTGTGGGTGTTAATTTGATTTATTATGGATATGGAAATTGGAAAAGGCTTTGGAAAGGCATGAGACATTAATTGCCATTTTATTTATGAAAATATTGAAAGTTAGGAGAAAAGGAAGGTGAAAAGCCACAGGTTGAAAGTGAGGAGGAAGATGAAGGAAAATAATGGAAAATGAAGAAAATATAGGCCTCATTAATAAAAAGGCTTATGAGGATCATTTCACAGAATTTTGTCAGTTCACTTTTGGAGCTCTCATTCTATTCTCTCTCTCATACTCTTTGATACTTAGATTTTTCTTGGACCACTCTTGGAGGAGTGTGACATACTTGGGATTTAGATCAAGAAGGAAAAGGAAAAGAAGGAAAGCGAAATAGGACATTGAGATCAACATGTACAATGGGTTTTTCTTGCAGGTATCGAGTTGCATGTATGATTTCCCTACTATTTTTGGCATGCATGGCATATGCATGTGGTTTCTTGGTCATAATATGTCATTGGCATGGAGGATTGCCTAAATTGACAGTGGGTTTTCCTAGCCTTTCCATTTCCTAGAGAGCCATGGTGTTTTGGGATACTTTCCATTTTTCTTTCTAGTTGATTCTCATGTTCCTTTGGTTGTAGGTTGAGTTATTAGTTCTTGGAGCCTTGGTTGGATAAATGATTTGGAGCCCTTGGTGGGTTGAGTTACTAGACCTGGAGCCTTGGTTGGAAAAATTCTCTTGAGCCTGGAAGCAGCTCTGGGTTGAGTTACTAGTCCTAGAGCCTTAGTTGCAACAAACACTCTTGAGCCCTTGAGAGCTTGGGGAGAGACCAATCTAGTGATGGTCAGTGATGTCTGACTGTGAGGGGTAATCATTATTAGAGGGTTGATTTGGTTTGGTCTCTCGAAGCCTTGGTTTGATTTTGATGGATTTGTTGTATGATATCTCACATTCATGCTTGGAATATGGCACAAGGGTGATTGGATGAAGAGAGAATTGGTTCATCCAATCTATGGTTGGGTGGAACATGGAAGTCTCATACCTAGTTGGCCTTTGCATTCATTAATAAGAGATCTCATTCTCCCTAGTATTTTATGTTTAAATATACTTGTTTATATGTGACTTATATGGTTGTTATATCCTTGATAAAACTTTTGATTATATGTTGGTTATGAATGAGTTTTATGACAGTGAAAATGTATGGATCTCATCATGCTTTGGTTAATCACTGAAGGTAAAATGAATAGATCGCTTAATAGATGATAAAGTAGTTGTTGTAATGAGGAATCAATGCTTCTTAGATATTCTCATATAAGTATGAGTCCCCTATGATTAGATATGTTGTTTAAACTCGTAGGATGCATATTTGTGAAATGTTTGACGAAATTCCTGTGATGACTAGTAGGGGTCCAGTCAAGTCCTTGTTCAAGTATTTTCATGTGTATCATTGTTTTGATGTTACTTTTAATGTCTGGAAGTTTCATGGAGTTTTGGGAAGTGGGTTGAGTCCTTTCCCTGAAAAGGTGGCACAAAATCCTGAATCAGTAGCACATAACTACGTGGAAAAGTCCTGAGTTGCACACATGTCTTGTTATGAGAGGGATTGGAGGGTCTCAATCACATGCATGCCCATGTCAAGGGAGAGACTGAGGCTTTAATGTAGAAAATTTTCATTTTGTCTCATGGGTTGGTCACTTGGATGGGTTGGATGTCTCCTGGCGGTTCTGTTGCAGGTGTAGATGGTCAGGTTGTTTATGTTCGATCGGTTACACTTCCTTAAAAAATAAATAGGGAGTTGAGTCATATCATTGTAACTCTTTGTCACATGTTTATCCAAGTTGGCCGGTTACTTGGGTAGATGTGGGAGGAGGGTGTTGCCCCAATTTCTGCTCCTTGTATATGTAATGGCATGTAAATGGTTTTATATAAATAACATGATCTAAAATAGGAGATAAGAAGACATTTCTGTAGGCTTGGACTTTGTTTATCTAATTCACCACAAGTAGGTAACCACCAAACAACTAAAGATTTGTAATCCCTTGTTCAAGAGCAAGGAAAATAAGATTTATGCAAGAAAATGGTTCAACATAGTTTCTTGATCCTGACCCAAAACCCATAGAAACATCAAAAGAGTGTGAACATGATATATGTACAATGAAGCCAGTGACACTACAAACACCTGAGGCATCAGATTCCCCATCAAAGAAATCCCATGGAAGAGACTGATTTGGAAATTTGGCCTGTGTAATATGAACTTTTTTCATGTCCTTATCTTGGGGGAAATGGCTCAAAATGGCCATTGCTTCAACTGCAACCAATTGGGGGGGGGGGAGAATTCATATAAAAGTATATAATAATTATGGGAGATCAAAATCCCCCAACAAATAATAAGAGGAAGAGTTTTAACGATATAGGATGATGGGAGAGATAACCATTGTTTCCATGCATGTTTAATAGAAAACCTAGACCATGATCAAATGTGAACCTCCACAAATCTACACTGAGACCAAATGTATTGGCTAAAAGGACACTCTAGGAAAATATGAGTGATCGATTCATCCACTACTTTATATAGGGAGCACCAACCTGGACCATGAGTAAAATGTTTACAGAGAACAAGAATTTCTCATTCAATATGGACCACACTAAGATTATAGTTTTAAGTGGATATCGTGATTTCGACCACAACCACTGAGGGGAAACAAGATTGTATTTAGAGGAAATGAAAGCATAACCCTCCTTTGAGGTATAAAAACTAGATGGAGACATAGACTGCACCAATTCATCCTCTTTGTCAATATATATGGTATGTCCACAACGTAAATATCTAAGGAATTTTTTCCATGGTTCAACAAATTTTGTAGGGATGTCCATATCTACACTATAATATCAACCCTCATGCCAATTCTGGTAGAATTCAGATCAATTATATGATCCAACCTAGAGATCCCCTTATCCCGTAGGAAATAAATTAAGGGAGGAGGAAGAAGATGATCTTCTCCACTCCCAGGCCAAGGGTCTTAAACAATATGAACTTGAACACCTGAGCCCACTTTTCAAGCCAGACTCCTACGAATGGTCTCAAAAGTATTGATCAAAGCCCTACATATAATAAACATTTTCCCCTTTGGTTTATCATCTTTTCGAGCCTAATCTTCATAGAAATAGGAGAAATGTATTTAGATATTACCACCAAATACCATGAACTATGAAAGGTCATCAAATGATAGCCACATTTTGCAGGCAAGGCATGAGAGAACATGAAGATGTTCTTGAGGCCCTATCCCCTTGAGATTTCAGATGAGAAATTTTCCTCGAGCCCACCCCTGGTAAGGAGGAATCCTCTTTTTTTTCTGACCACTAGAATTTGAGACAAGTGCATTTTATATGCTCAAGAATAGATTTAATAAGAACAAGATGTCCAACCCTAGAGAGCCACCAATGACACTAGATTTTAATACACTTCTCCACTTTAGAAATCAACCATTATCAATCTGTAATACAATATGTATTAGGTTTTAAATGGAATCCCAAATATTTATGCCATTATTTAGGTGGGTTGATGGCATAGGAATAATTTTTTTTTAAATTTCTTGGAGTTCAAGTTCCCTCGAATTCGCAACAATAAGGGAATATTTTTTAAAATTTATCACCATGCCTATGGCTTTCCCAAAAATTGAAGGTATACTCTTCAAAACAACCACTTCATATGGGGATTCATTACAAAAAATAAGAATTTTGTCAACAAATAATAAAGTAGAGATAGCTAAAGATATGGTTATCAAACAACCTTGGAATTTACCCCCTCTTTTTCCTTAGCTAATAATTGGCTTAGACCTTTCACCAACAATAAGAAAAGGAGGGGGGACAAAGGACAACCCTGATGAATACCACACTAGGCATGAAAGAAAGGGGAGGTTGCACCATTAATCAACATAACAAATGAGAAAATTTCTAAACAACTCATTGCCCATGAAATTAAATCAAGACAAAATCTTATGTGAGTGAGAAGCCTAAGGTAGATATTGTTAACATAGTTATAAGATTTCAAAAGTTTTATTTTAATGACTACACCTCTGAGATTCATTATTTTTCAGATTATGAAGGCCTTCCTATGCACCCCCAATGGCTTTGTGAATTTGTCTGGATTTGATCCACATTTATGAAGGAATGAAATGAAATAAATATTTAAAGAAAAACATAGAGATACAACAAAAAAAACTTCAAATAATAAATAGAAAGAGTTGAAAAATGATTTACATGCAGGAAGGAAACAAACTATCTGAAACAATGGTAGATTATCTTAGAGAAGAGATGTGATGGTTACATGCCTTCTAAACCGAGTTTCAATGATTCTCTTAGGACTTATCTAATCAAGAAATAGTGGGAAACCACAAACATCCAAAAACCTAATCATAGGAGATGAAGCACCAAAAGCTTGTGGGCCTTGCTAGGGTTAGTTGGAACGTCAACTTCCGAGGGTCGTAACTTTGGCATACAATATCTGTTTGATGGACATGATAGACTATTAGAAAGATATATCCAAGTAAAAAAAAATATTAAATAAAAACATTCCATAATATTTGGGCTTGGATATTTCCCCAAAAAACTCTGTTTAGGGACTCAAAACAACTCCAAAAGTTTAGCACGTGAAAAATTGCCAAAAATAGAAAACCGCCAAAATAAGAAGTTGTGCTCGAAATTAGGAAAATGGAAGGAAACAATGTTCTGGTACAAATGGAATAGGTATATGACCACCAATATCCACCTATATTAGCCTTTTAGGAAATTAAATTTATCCTTTGATACATACAATAACAGTATAGGCTTCAGCCTTAAAATAATCACCTTATATATAACTTTATATACCGAATTACACAAGGCAATAGGCCAATCCTCAAATGAGGGATTATCCACTTTTGGGATCAGGGAAATGAAAGTAGAATCAAATATAGGAAGCATCTAGTGATAATTCCTATATTCTTCAACAACATCAAATAGGTTAGACCCAAGTATATCAAA
This sequence comes from Pinus tabuliformis, assembly GCA_031772625.1. Taxonomy (NCBI): domain Eukaryota; kingdom Viridiplantae; phylum Streptophyta; class Pinopsida; order Pinales; family Pinaceae; genus Pinus; species Pinus tabuliformis. Next base: position 615,429,872 of record CM062818.1, on the reverse strand, counting down.
TAATCCCAGAAACAATTCCACACCCCATCCAGCTGGCCCGGGGCTCTTATCCTCTTAGAAGTTATACAGGACATTTTTCATCTCATCTTCGGTGACTTATAACATTAAATACATGTTTCCTTCAACATCTGTGAAAAGAGGAAAAGGAAGGTTCATTCAGATGACCTCAACAATGTGGCTTCTTCTTGACCCTTGAAAATATTTTCAAAGTGACACGACCCCATATCATCTAAGGATGTAAAGAGGAATCCACCTAAACTTCTTGATCTCTGAAAGACCATATAGTGTTACTAATTTTTCACGATTTTGCAAAGGCTTGGAAAAATTTAGTAATTTTATCCTCATTGATGAGCCATATTTCTCTAATCTTCAACCACCACTTAGCTTCCTAACTTTCTAGTGTTTTTTTATATGGGATTCTAGCCTAAAGAGTTTGTAGTTTGATACAACTTATCCATAGCCTTCCTCCTCCTCATTAGTAACATATTGTAGTTTATCTTTTATCTCTCTAAGTTCCATTGACTCAACCTTATTTTTTATGCACCTTAAGTTTTTTGAAAACATTTTCCCTATCGAAGCACCTAATAGAGGATCAAAAGGAGACTAGGTTAAATTAACCATATCTAGAAAATATTCATCTTTGAGCCTCTGTGAGTTCATTTTAAATGGGCTTATAGCTTCTTATGAGGCACCCTTAATTTCCATGAATATAGGGGAGTGATCCAAAACCCTTCTAACACTAATCCATTGCTTGATGAAAGAAAAATCATCCAGAAAACTTTTGGAACCAGAAAATGATCTAGCCTTTTAGCAAACTAGTCTGATCTCGATCTGTAGTTTCTCCACATGGGCCTCAAATTTATAGGCTCAATATCAGTAAGAGACCAACTTGTAAGATGGTCAAGAAAAAAATTAGACAAATGGTCTACCAAAGCCCAATTACCCAAGGATTCTAAATCTCCCAGTGAAAGATTTAGATCACTGCCAATGATTAAGGAGGCAAAGTCAATAAAATATCTTTTGAATAAGGATTCCCAATACTGCTTTTGATTTTTATTTGGACTATAAATGTTTAATAGAGAGAAAAAATTTCTCAATTCCTCAAAGAAAACCTCAATTCATTAACCCAATATTATGCTCCAATAATTGTTAAACTTTATGAGTTTTTTGTTCCATCTAGTCGCTAAACTACCCAAATGACCTGCAGAATCTAGGAATATAAAACCCCATTCACCAAAAAGACATTCAAAGCATCGGGTAATGGAGTCAATTTGACCAATGGTTTCTTGAGGGAAGGATCTTAGGATGTGTTATGGGATAAAACACCCTAGGGTATGAGTTGAAAACCCCAACAGATTGAAGGGCATAACCAACAAGAAGCAAGGAAACAAGAATTCCTAATGCTTAAACTACTAAAGTGGGATGAAGAGAGATTACCCATAGGTCCTATGTGTGAAGATGTTCCTGCAGGGTTCAAACACTCGACTTCCTCCAATGCTTCAAACTTGCAACTCATTCCAGAAAAACATATATACTAGCAGTAGTTCGAAGCATGTTCAAGATATGAATGTTAGGTCAATACACATATAGATATAAAACATGAAATTATACATAATTAGATCATAACATTAATTAAAGCATAAATATCATAACATCAAGAACAAGAAAAAGCTTCTTTATTGATGTCTGCAAAGAAATCTGGAAGAATACAACCTGATTCAACCACGTCTCCAAGTGAAACCTTCCTCTGGATCCATCCAACCCAAGCCCCCAAAATCCTCTTTGAAACGTGTACACATAGATGTCATATAAAGGAGATGGACATCAATATGAGGAAACAAGGGTTTCCTATACCTAGGAGTGCAGGAGGCACACAGATAAATTGAACTTGATGAGGGACCAATTGGATATAATATCAATACCCTATCCTTCTCCCCCTTAGGTCTTACCATGAGGTGTATTTATAACACCTAAAAATAGTTTTTTCAGTTCGGATACAGTTAGGGCATAGGCTCCCGTAGGTGGGCTTCTGGTATAACCCGTAAACCCCTCCCAAAAAATGGGGGATTTTATATTTTTTAATATTTCAAATTATATACGTGGGTTGGGTATAGGTGAATCCGTGGGTGTATGCAGGTTGGGTATATATGAACCCACATGTGGAATTTAAAATAATGTTTTTTAGTGAAAGGACCATGTCTGAAGGGAAAGGGTTGCTCAAAACCATTACTCAAAGCATCAAATCTACTAGGTTGGTAAATGGTGCTATAACAAATGCCTCCTAATATATGAGGTTAGAAGGGGTACATGTTGGCCGAAATGTATTAAGTGTATCAAAAGAATTATGTGAGGACTTCGGAGGAGATCACCAAAATCTAGCCTAACAAACCAGTAGAAGAGATCAGAAAGAAAGCTCATGTCTGAGGTGGGCATACCCATGCTCATAGATAGTAAAGCATGTCCGCATATCAAGTGTAGAGTAGATCCAATATGTATACAAGTACAAAGAAAACTAAGAAATACATAGTGGACTATCTGATCATAACTGCAAAAGTACATATGAAGGCCATGTCATAATATCACATATAAAAGAACTGATCAATGATGTTGAAGGAGAAATCTGATCATTGATGTCACATAGTTGATCCTCAAAGTACCAAGTCAAAAAGTGGAATAATGGTACCGCATGCAAATCGAGTGCCAACATATAAAATGTTGTTGTGATGAACTACAACAAATAAGGTGGATGGTGTCACTGGCAAAAAATTGGAGGTGCTGACAAGTGACCCAAAAAATGTTTATACAACCCGAGGTCTTCACCGACCACCATGGTACATTTCTACACTATGGGAATAAATGGACCATGTGAGAAATCATTTGATTTTCAGTCATTGATGTATACCATTAACAAATTTGAGGCAACTCACCGATAATGATGATGAGAGTCAAGGTACCCTAGTACAATCTAACAAGTGCGAATAAATAAGTTGAAGTCAAACACTTGAGATAATCTACCAATCAGGATACATTGATGTATTCTCACTGTCAATATCGAAGGAGTTTGCCACTGATGACTAAAAACCGTAAGGTACCGAAAAAGGAATCTGGATCTTATTCCCAGAGCAATGAGTTGGAGTCAATGAGAAATGACATGTTGGAAGGAATGCATTAAGGCATCCCACATCAATCCAACACAAGTATAACCTACATGCCAATAATTTGGAAGGAATCAGATGAAGAAAGATGAAGTAACCATACCGAAGCACGTTTTTGCTGTACACAAGATGTGGCTAGCGTATGATAGATAACCTTTGAACCAAACAATAATGTAAGCTAACGCAAAGGCGAGGAATCCATCAATAGGGTCAAATGGAAACCAAGGTACTGCACAAATCACAATGTGTGATAATGTAAGTTTATGTTCAACACATGGGAAACCACTTAGTCAAAGACCCAAGATGCTAATTGATGATGAGTACAAGGTTCCCTATCAATGATGGAAATAGGACTAGGGTGTGGCTCTATGCCTACTCTCAGAGAAATTTTTTGAATTCGATAAGAGCATACCCGCCGGCAAGAAGTCAATGGAGACCTTCCTAACTAGCACGAGCAAAGGATCAAATAGATGATGTGATACTAAACATAACTCTGACAGATCAGGTATCACCGACTAAAAATGAGTCAAGAGACACTACAGAAAGGGCGACTTAGGTTTACCTCCCTTGAATAAAAGCCCGACTCAAATGTGACTGTATGGTAGCATACAATAAATTTGTATAAGTTTGTCATGTAGGAGGCATAAAGAAACTCTCCATATGATTGGAAAAGCTAACCAACCGAAGGACCACTGACTCAATGAAAAGGTTATGGCTCTCCTAAGTCAAACTAAATCCCATCTCAATGGAGGAAAGACTTTATTTGAGTGCTTTGTTGAAGGGTGACACAACTAACTCTTACTGCTATCAATTATGGAAGTAATGTCCCATTCCTGCTCTTTTTTTTCTCTCTCTCTCTCTCTCTCTCTCTCTCTCTCTCTCTCTCTCTCTCTCTCTCTCTCTCTCTCTCTCTCTCTCTCTCTCTCTCTCTCTCTCTCTCTCTCTCTCTCTCTCTATATATATATATATATATATATATATATATATATATATATATATATATATATATATATATATATATTTGTCTTTTTCATATTTAAAAAGCCTGAAAAAGAATAAAAGAATGCCTATGTTTGTTATAGCTCCAAATCTCACTCTTATGGTTTGTGATGCTGTACTCATGGCCTAGGGCAATCCCTCCTTCCAGACCTGGTCCTAGAATTTAAAAAAAAGTGTTTTATCCCTTATACGCGACATTGCCCTGAGTTAAACGTGTGTATACGCGGGTATGTGTATAGCCAACCCGCGTGTATGTATTAAAACACTTAAAAAAATATAGCACTCCTTATTTTCGGGCGGAGATCACGGGTTTTACCTGCTGATCACCTGTTAGTGCCCGTGGCCCAACTGTTCCCAACCAAATCCTAACTAAAAAACTACTTTGGAGATGGTATAAAAATACCTCAAAGGGAAGGCCTAAGGGAGGAGAGAATAGAGAGAAAGGTTATTATGCTGAGAATTTTCCCTTGACCAGGTCTGAATTCCCTTGTGCCTTCTGCACTTCCCCCATTTTGTACAGGAAACCTTTCTTTCCTTGTGTGTTGATGTTCATCCACCATTTATGGCATCAATGAGAGAGTCATGGAAGGAGTTTTGTTAGAGGCTTGAGGCTGGAACGGATCCGGAAGGAAGCTTTTCTTGGAGCCTGTTGAAGGTGATTCAGGTGAACATATTCCTTTTTATGTACTTTATTTGTCTATAATAAAAGAAACACATGTCTTGGTTCCCGAAATGAATCTTCTTTATGTTAATGATAGTCATGTTTAGAATTCATATGTAAATGGTTGTTTGGATTTCATAACTAACTACCTTTCTTTATAACATGAAGATGGTTTCTTTATAAGTTTTGTCCATGTACTACTGTGTTCTTTGAATTGGTTGTTTTGCAGGACAAAAGAGAAGAAGGGAACTCCAAGAAGGGTTTGGACCCTAAAGGCCTTCTCAAACGTAGGACCAAAGGTACGTACCCTTATCATAGAATTTGCTTACAATAGCATAATGGCTGTATGAATGCATGTTTCTTTGAATAGATAACTTTCAGTCTGCTAGGGTTTCAACCCAAAAAGCCCTAGGGGAGTAATTCCCTCTACCAATGTTACAGTGGAAAGAATGAGCGTCTAAATATAGATGCGCTAGTTCCTGGGAGTGGAACATTCCTATGCTCAATGCAAGGCGACGAAACTAGTCAATGACACTCAAAGGAATGTTCTTTCCATGGGAATACAGTATCAAGTTGTAGAGGCTAAGTGATTGCAAGGTTGATTTTGCAAAAAGACATGGTTAATAATTGGCTTATACATGAGTCCAAGTGAAGCTGGATTAAGGCCAAAAGGTACAAATACTCAACATGCAATGCAGTAGTACAACTCAACATGTTGGAGCCTCTAGGATATAAAGCCAAAAAAATAATGAAGAAGAAGAGGAATGAGGATTCATCGCAAAGTCATGGTGGGACTAAAGAGGACACCCAAGCCTAAGAACAAAAGTTCAACATGCATGCCAAGTGACAACAAGGTACTATCTAGGGCGCCCATGATAAGGTAGGCTCTACCACACAAGTTATGACACTTCTAAGCAATGAGAAGGTTTTGCATCATATCTTGGTGGGGTCGATCCTAAGGCCAAAATGGAAAAGGAAACTGATAAATGCACAATGCAGGTGAAAAACCTAACCTATATGCCAGCTTTGAGAACAAATATCTGTCAAAGCAGATCAACCACAAAAATTCCCAAAGGAGAAGTCTTCCAAGTTCTATAGACATAATTAGGAACACTAGATCAAAATTTAATACATCCCATTTATAAACTTAAGATAAAAGCTTGTGCTATAGAACAAAAAACTTGAAAATGCATACCTTATATGTAAAATATGGTATATGGAACCACATAGCCTTGCGGCTTACACATAATAGTTCTTCAGGACAAGCCCCTTGTGGGGCTCAAGCCAAGGACTCCCTTGGTAGTTAAAACTCACAACTTCAAGAAGTTCCTCTTGTGAAGGAAACTCAACTTCCAAGAAATCATGAGAACTAGAAGGATCAAAAGAGGGAATTAAGGGGCCCATGTCCCCATTAGAGAAACCACTCAGTCAACTATCAAGACCAAGCCCTGAGAAGTAAAATAATAGTTCAAAGGATCCTTCTTAGATGCAATTGAACATTGAGGATACAATGCCACATAGTTCACCCGTGGCCAGGTAGATTCTACATGAACACTTGGAACATACCAAGGGGTATTCTATAGTAAATTCAAATTAGGGGGGTGATTAGCAGATGCAATCTAATCAACAGTGACAATATTTTCATTATGAGGAAAATAGATCACTTAAAAGAGTGAAGACACCACAACATTTATATCATAAACAAAATCATGCACAAGTATCATATTAAAGTCTAAAGGGAAATCAACCACCATCATATTGATTAAGATAGTCTTCCCACCTAAAGTAATAGGAAATTGAGGAAGAACACCCATAGATTCACCAGGTCTTCTATGATAGGCTAACAATTGACTATTAGCTACCAACAACATTGGAGAAGCCAAATCTTTCCAAGTCAAGGAGGATGTAATACTTGTAGAGGATCCTTCATCCACCATACATCGATATATGTTTCTGGAATTAACTCTAAGCCTTATTGGAAAGGTGCAAAAGAAGGAAGACGAGGCTCAAGAAGATTATCCCAATCAAAAGAGACACTCCTTGAACTTGGAGGGGGTACACTCGAATAGACCAAAATTCCCCCTAGGCCAAAAGACTTTGTACTAGAAATCAAGAAGACTCTGTTGTTAGGCACTTCACCCCCCAAAAAAGGAGTGGAATCATCCACAGATTTCACTGGCTCGATAACTTCATCAACCAATGGTTGATTAGACTGTTGGGAAACCATAACAGATGCAGGAGTAGAAGAACCATCAAACTCGGAACATAACCTTTATATCCCTGAATTACCAGGGCACAAATGAGTAAGATGGTCTCCCTTACATAGCTTATAAGGCAAATTTGGTTTAAATCTTCTATGCCTATGTTTCTTATCAACATCCATTCCACCAACATGACTAGTAGTGGTTGGTGGAGAGTCCCCAACATGACTCACAGAGGTTAGTGACTCTTTCCCAAGAGATATAGGACTTGTGCCCCCAGTCCTACTCACAGAAGTAGGCGAGTCAACAGAAATATGAATCACAGAGGTAGGTGACTCATTCCTAGTATGAATTGCAGTGACTAGACTTATGCTAGCAGGTGAGTCAACAGAAATATGACTCATAGAGGTAGGTGAACCATTGCTAGTATGACTTCCAGTGACTAGACTTATGCCCCCAGTGTGACTTGCAGTGACTGAAAACTCATCTCTAACATGACTTGTAGGGGTTGGTGATGATTCATGGATAGAAGTATTCTTCTTCTTCTTCCTCCTCTTTCTCTTCTTTTTAGATTTCTTATTGTAAGAGGGAGGAGAAAGAAGAATCCTGGATTTCTCTTTTGAAGAAGAAGAACAATTAACACCCATTTGATGTGCTTGAAATAAAGCATTCATCTGAGAAGCTTCAAGAACATTTTGAATATTTGGAGTGGACCACAGCCAAACTTGTAGTCCAATATTCAACTCAGGAATATTCAAAGTGGCCAACAAGGGGGTGCTAACATTTCCAAAGAAAGGAAAAGCACAAGTATCACATTTTGGAAGGGTCCCTTGGTTGGCCTCCATAAGAATATTGGCCATACCTAACTTATACGCAAATCCTTCCCTTATGGGATCGTACAAATGACTTTCCAAGGAAGAGATATGCAGAATCAAACATTTCCCTTAAGGAGACAACTCCACAACTTTAAAAAGAAGGATCAAAATCCTTTTAAGAATAGTGGAGTGGTTGGTTAGTCACTCAGAATATAAGGTCCAAAAGTGACAAGAAAAATCCACCTAAGTCCAACTAAATACAAAGACAAAAGAGCACTCAACTATAAAGTCCCTAAATATGCAACCAATCAAGCAACTTCCAAGTATTTTCACTCCAGGTGATGAGGACTAGACACCAAAATATAAGAAATTGAAGTAAAGGACATTTCAAAGATGGTTTGGGATAATTACGGCCCAAACCTACCAGCGAAGGTAACAAAAACAATTATGCTGACCCCCAGAAAAAAGCCTTTACCAGTGAAAGTACCTGAGCTTCGTAAGGGCACCCTCCAGAAGTACTAATGTTCTTCATGTTATCGGGATATCAGTGCCATTAACTTAACTGTGTGTTTTCCGTTGGGATATCAGTGGCTTTTGCGAATTTGTTTAAGTTGCAGAGGGAGGGAATAGGGTGCCATAATCATCATCATGGATAAATATCGAAGAGTGGAGAATTCCGGCCCCACTGTTCCCAAAAGCGAAAACGAGATTCGTATCACGGCAGCGGGGATGCTCGGGAAGTGCGTTGGATATGCAATTGCATTACTGGAAGAAAAAGGTGCATCTCACATTATCTTGAAGGGAATGGGAAGAGCAATAAGCAAGACTGTAACAATTGCAGAGATGATAAAGACGAGATTCCCTGAACTCCATCAGAATACAGAAACAGGTTCTGCTGATATAAACACTATTTGGGAACCTCTGGAAGAAGGCCTATCGACTTTGGAAATGACCAGACAGGTATCCACGATATCAATTACGCTATCTAGGACACAACTCAACACATCATCTGCAGGTTATCAATCACCTCTCCATGCTGATCAAGATCAAGTAAAGCCACTAATTCCAGGTGAGGAATATCAGCATGAGGGAGAAGATCATTCTGATGAGCTAAATCCACAAGTTTCAGGTGATGAATATGAGTATGAGCCTGAGCCTGGAGAAGATTCTACACAAAATAGCAGGGGCAGAGGGCGTGGGCGTGGGCGTGGGCGTGGGCGTGGATGGGCGACGGGGACATCAGAAGAACATGTTGCAACTCTAAGCTCTCAGAACACCACCGATACATCGGGATATCATAATCCTTCTTTAGATAATGGATGGAATCAATTTCGTGGGCGTCATAGTGGCAGAGTCCATCGGCGTGGATGGGCGATAGGCAGAGCAGAAACTTTTGCGACTCTGGGCGATCAAAATGTATATACATTGGGGTATCACAGTTCTTCAACTAATGGATGGAATCAACGTCGTGGCGGACGCAGCCGTGGCTATCACTATAGTGGGGGTATCAATATAGAATGAACAATGCCCCTCGAAGGATAGGTGGTTGTGGCAATTTGGTTATACTGGAAGTCAAAGTGACTACAGCAATGTTAACACAGATTCTGGTGGGAGAGGTAGAGGTAGTTCTGGTGGTGGCGATTAAAATGACTGTGACACTATGGGCATGCAGCTTCTGAAGTAGTGGATTTGGAAACGGGATTAAGAACGTCAGGCCAATGTTTATTCTGGATGAATGATACTATTTTTGTGGCAGAAACAGTGACACAAGGCACGATACCAATTTCGATATGTTTGCCTATGTGCAATTTCTGAACCCCACTATTAACCATTAAAAAAAATTACAAATAAGTTTATTATAATTAGCCTCTCAAATAAAACTACAAACAATAAGATTTCAAATTTTAAATTTAGACCTGTAATAATTTCAATTTCAAATTTTAAATATACATAAATAATATTTTCAAATTTTAGATCCGGGCAAATAATAAAAAAGGAATACTCCTCATGTTTGTGGATTATCAGCAATACAAAGTTAAAAGTTCAAAAGTAAATAATTTTATGAAATTGCAAGTTCATAATAGCTATGGTATCATTAGTAATATTTAGGATCTTGCATTGGGAATTTCTGTCTCATAAAACTGGAAAGGCTCTTTTGGAAAAAGCGTCTTAAATAGGGACTTTCCTCCAATTGTTTTGTTAGATTGTATTTTGCTAAAACATGTAACTCACTATGCATGGATTGCAATACTCTCTGTTTTCCTAGAACCTAAAGTTGAATTCAATCTAATACATATCCAACTATATGGAAAGTATGGCATGAACTATTGAATAAGATAAGCATAGGGCTCATATTGTAGAGGATTTAATGGAGTTCATCTTCTACCTATTATAGGAGTATTAGTGAACACGATAAGCAAGGATTTTCCTTATCTTCTTGTCATCATTATCATAGATTCTTGAATGGATTCCATCTTCCACCTATTGAAAGTGCACTTGAAAGTTCCCTTTTGCTAAGTGAGAGCCTGACATATTTTCCAAAAAATGATTCATACTTTGAAAATTCCTCAATTGTTTGAATTACATGTAGTTAATGTTCGTCCCTTTTCAAAGCCATGATATAATGTAGAAAAGAGGAAAGAAAAAAAGGCACTTTTAATAATGGCTTTTCAAAGAGTATAACATATACATTAATTATGTAATTTTATTTGTGTTAACAAACTCCATAACAGTTGTCATGTGACTTGAAAATGTGGTTTAAATTTTAATTTGGATTCTGATATATAGAAATTTAATGCATCTTCAACTTTATTAATTATAAAAATATAAATAGTTTTAAATACAACACCATTAATATATTGATATTTTGCCCTTATTTTTTTTATTTTTTTTAAACAAATTGGGTACTTTATATTCAAAATCATTTTACATCATCTCAACAAAAATTGCTTCAGTATCAACGATTGCTTCCATGTCCCAATACATCTATGGAACTATTTTATTTCCCCTACTAGCCCTGTATACTATAGAGGTAGGTGAACCATTGCTAGTATGACTTCCAGTGACTAGACTTATGCCCCTAGTGTGACTTGCAGTGACTGAAAACTCATCTCTAACATCACTTGTAGGGGTTGGTGATGATTCATGGATAGAAGTATTCTTCTTCTTCTTCCTCCTCTTTCTCTTCTTTTTATATTTCTTATTGTAAGAGGGAGGAGAAAGAAGAATCCTGGATTTCTCTTTTGAAGAAGAAGAACAATTAACACCCATTTGATGTGCTTGAAATAAAGAATTCATCTGAGAAGCTTCAAGAACATTTTGAATATTTGGAGTGGACCACAACCAAACTTGTAGTCCAATATTCAACTCAGGAATATTCAAAGTGGCCAGCAAGGGGGTACTAACATTTCCAAAGAAAGGAAAAGCACAAGTATCCCATTTTGGAAGGGTCCCTTGGTTGGCCTCCATAAGAATATTGGCAATACCTAACTTATACGCAAATCCTTCCCTTACGGGATCGTACAAATGACTTTCCAAGGAAGATATATGCACAATCAAACATTTCCCTTAAGGAGACAACTCCACAACTTTCAAAACAAGGATCAAAAGCCTTTCAAGAATAGTGGAGTGGTTGGTTAGTCACTCAAAATATAAGGTCCAAAAGTGACAAGACAAATCCACCTAAGTCCAACTAAATACAAAGACAAAAGAGCACTCAACTATAAAGTCCCTAAATATGCAACCAATCAAGCAACTTCCAAGTATTTTCGCTCCAGGTGATGAGGACTAGACACCAAAATATAAGAAATTGAAGTAAAGGACATTTCAAAGATAGTTTGGGATACTTACAGCCCAAACCTACCAGCGAAGGTAACAAAAACAATTACGTTGACCCCCAGACAAAAGCCTTTGCCAGTGAAAGTACCTGAGCTTCGTAAGGGCACCCTCTAGAAGTACTAATATTCCTCATGTTATTGGGATATCAGTGCCATTTACTTAACTATGTGTTTTTCGTTGGATATCTGTGGATTTTACGAATTTATTTAAGTTGCAGAGGGAGGGAATATGGTTTTAGGGTGGAGATCAAATTCCCTTTCATTTGTCAAAATCTTCATCATGGATAAATATCGAAGAGTGGAGAATTCCGGCCCCACTGTTCCCAAAAGCGAAAACGAGATTCGTATCACGGCAGCGGGGATGCTCGGGAAGTGCGTTGGATATGCAATTGCATTACTGGAAGAAAAAGGTGCATCTCACATTATCTTGAAGGGAATGGGAAGAGCAATAAGCAAGACTGTAACAATTGCAGAGATGATAAAGACGAGATTCCCTGAACTCCATCAGAATACAGAAACAGGTTCTGCTGATATAAACACTATTTGGGAACCTCTGGAAGAAGGCCTATCGACTTTGGAAATGACCAGACAGGTATCCACGATATCAATTACGCTATCTAGGACACAACTCAACACATCATCTGCAGGTTATCAATCACCTCTCCATGCTGATCAAGATCAAGTAAAGCCACTAATTCCCGGTGAGGAATATCAGCATGAGGGAGAAGATCATTCTGATGAGCTAAATCCACAAGTTTCAGGTGATGAATATGAGTATGAGCCTGAGCCTGGAGAAGATTCTACACAAAATAGCAGGGGCAGAGGGCGTGGGCGTGGGCGTGGATGGGCGACGGGGACATCAGAAGAACATGTTGCAACTCTAAGCTCTCAGAACACCACCGATACATCGGGATATCATAATCCTTCTTTAGATAACGGATGGACTCAAGTTCGTGGGCGTCGCCGTGGCAGAGGCCGTGGGCGTGGATGGGCGATAGGCGGAGCAGGAAATTTTGCAACTCTAGGCCATCAGAACGTAGATACACCGGGGTATCACTGTTCTTCGGCTAATGGATGGAATCAACGTCGTGGCGGCGGCCGTGGCTATCACTATAGTGGGGGTATCAATATAGAATGAACGCTGTCCCTCGAAGAATGGGTAGTAGTGGCAGGTTTGGTTATACTGGAAGTCAAAGTGACTACAGCAATGTTAACACAGATTCTGGTGGGAGAGGTAGAGGTAGTTCTGGTGGTGGCGATTAAAATGACTGTGACACTATGGGCATGCAGCTTCTGAAGTAGTGGATTTGGAAACGGGATTAAGAACGTCAGGCCAATGTTTATTCTGGATGAATGATACTATTTTTGTTTTGTGGCAGAAACAGTGACACAAGGCACAATACCAATTTCGATATGTTTGCCTATGTGCAATTTCTGAACCCCACTATTAACAATAAAAAAAATTACAAATAAGTTTATTATAATTAGCCTCTCAAATAAAACTACAAACAATAAGATTTCAAATTTTAAATTTAGACCTGTAATAATTTCAATTTCAAATTTTAAATATACATATATAATAATTTCAAATTTTAGATCCGGGCAAATAATAAAAAAGGAATACTCCTCATGTTTGTGGATTATCAGCAATACAAAGTTAAAAGTTCAAAAGTAAATAATTTTATGAAATTGCAAGTTCATAATAGCTATGGTATCATTAGTAATATTTAGGATCTTGCATTGGGAATTTCTGTCTCATAAAACTGGAAAGGCTCTTTTGGAAAAAGCGTCTTAAATAGGGACTTTCCTCCAATTGTTTTGTTAGATTGTATTTTGCTAAAACATGTAACTCACTAAAAGTTAATGCATGGATTGCAATACTCTCTGTTTTCCTAGAACCTAAAGTTGAATTCAATCTAATACATATCCAACTATATGGAAAGTATGGCATGAACTATTGAATAAGATAAGCATAGGGCTCATATTGTAGAGGATTTAATGGAGTTCATCTTCTACCTATTATAGGAGTATTAGTGAACACGATAAGCAAGGATTTTCCTTATCTTCTTGTCATCATTATCATAGATTCTTGAATGGATTCCATCTTCCACCTATTGAAAGTGCACTTGAAAGTTCCCTTTTGCTAAGTGAGAGCCTGACATATTTTCCAAAAAATGATTCACACTTTGAAAATTCTTCAATTGTTTGAATTACATGTAGTTAATGTTCGTCCCTTTTCAAAGCCATGATATAATGTAGAAAAGAGGAAAGAAAAAAAGGCACTTTTAATAATGGCTTTTCAAAGAGTATAACATATACATTAATTATGTAATTTTATTTGTGTTAACAAACTCCATAACAGTTGTCATGTGACTTGAAAATGTGGTTTAAATTTTAATTTGGATTCTGATATATAGAAATTTAATGCATCTTCAACTTTATTAATTATAAAAATATAAATAGTTTTAAATACAACACCATTAATATATCGATATTTTGCACTTATTTTTTTTAAACAAAATGGGTACTTTATATTCAAAATCATTTTACATCATCTCAACAAAAATTGCTTCAGTATCAACAATTGATTCCATGTCCCAATACATCTATGGAACTATTTTATTTCCCCTACTAGCCCTGTATACCATAAGAAAACACTTAAATCTACCATAAATCCGTAAATAAAATCCAAATATCGAAACAAAATGACAATTCATAAGTGGACATTATTTGAGATTGGACTTCCCTGTGTTCTCACTTACCTGCTTTCCTCGGCTACTTGGACTTTCTCTTGAGTTGCCGTCTCCTCCCTCATTTTGGAGCTAAGTCACTACCTCCTTTGGTAGTCCTAAAATACTCTCCTTGACCTCTATGCATTTGTTGTCGCTGAACAATTCTGAATTGGCGGTAAGTAAATCATTCGCCATCTTCAGGATTTTGAGCTGTAAAGACACTTCCAGTCTCAAAATTTGCATTAATCCTCTCAGCTTTGGTAGCACTATCCTTCTCCAATAATTCCACTCAGCATGTGCTGAGTTCAAGTCTCCCCATTATCAGCTTAAACAATAATTTGGTGGCCTTCTTCTAGCACACTAGATCCTCGTTGGGGTGTTTCCTACGATGGCCTCTCGGCACGTCCAATTCCACCTTGCTCCAACTCACACTGTTATTAATTCGACACTCCAAATCTTATATATATTAGGATATAAATTACAAATTTTCCTCAAAAAATTATAAATAAAAATCACAATAAATTAGATCCACATCATAAATACTACTTTATCCATATTTATGATATAGTTCACTCCACATGAGATTGTCCCCCAATATGGGACAATTCTCATTATATCTTTTCAACGTTCAATAATTAAACTAAGCGGTTAACGCTAACTATGCAGCTTTGTTATTATACATGTGTGGTTTCTTGTATACACATTTGATAAATTAATAGAATATCTTACGTGATTGATTAATTAATTACTCAAAAAATATATATTTTTTTTTAGGGTTTTTTTTTTTTTGATTTAGCTAATCCTTTTTACTGATAAAATAATATAAAAATTAAATTTTAATCAAAATTTTGCTAATTTTTTTTAGAGAGTTGACTAGAACTCACATTAGGGAGGAAGAATTTGGTGGAGGGAAAAAGTCATTCCGGAGTTTTATAAAAAAGAACTCTAGTATGTAAGTGGGGATTTGGTATTTTCCTAATTTCTATATAAATAATTGCAGGAAAATGTTTTACATCAACTAATTATAGATAAACATTTAATTAATTAATATATTAATTATTTAATAAATTAATATATTATTATTATATTTTTCGTTAAAATAATTAGAAAATTTAAGAAATTTTGTTATTTATATTTTGAGATGTTAAAAGAGAAACACATATTATTGTTTAGAAAATATAAACAGTTTCACTATATAAAAAGGAAATGTATATTTTACTATAAAATTTAAGAAATTTTATAAAATTATTTATAAAATGTATATTTTACTATAAAATTTAAAATTATTTATTTATTTAATTTTTATTAAAAATAAGTATTAATTTTATTTTTATATATAAAAAATATATAGAAATATAACCACATAATACATGCACTTCACAAACTAACGTAAAAGGAAAATTGGAAACCACATATATATTGTGATGTTAAGTTGGTGAATAACACCACAAATTAACATTATATTTACGATATTAGATATAAGATTAAAAAGGTTGAAAATATTAAAAATAATAATATTATTATTATATATGTGGTTTATTATATATAATGATTAATATGTTTTTGATTTTAAGTGAAATTGTATTGGAGTTTGACACTGCAGCCTGCGAGAAAGCCTTTGTCGGTGTATAACCATGCACCTTACAAATTCTGATAATGATAAGTTGTTAAGGTCTTTGTTAAACCAAAATCGATAGGTCTTTGAATGATCCCAAAGTAGCGATTAAAATCTATATGATCTGTTCTGTGTAAAAATCCAACATCAACTATATGCACATTGCATCATAATATGCATATTTCAATGCAATATTTGATGTTATACTGTGTGGTATATGAACTTTCAAACTCTAAAACAATTAGAATTAGAAGCTGAAGGGCATCGTTAAGTAGGTTGGTGATTTTCGGAATATTCTAAGATTCTATGGATATGGATACTATGGATATTAACCAGCCATATATCAAGTATTAAATGCACTCGGAGATGCA
The DNA here is from genome assembly GCA_031772625.1 of Pinus tabuliformis. Lineage (NCBI taxonomy): Eukaryota > Viridiplantae > Streptophyta > Pinopsida > Pinales > Pinaceae > Pinus > Pinus tabuliformis. The sequence continues at coordinate 615,413,487 of CM062818.1, read as the reverse complement.
CGCGACATAGCTCGTTAACACGCAAAATGCCTTTTTTTATTTAGTGACTAGTTTTGCATTTTGCGTGTTAACGAGTTATGTCGCGTGCATCTCCAGGTGCATTTAATACTTGATATATGGCTCGTTAGGCGCTGCCTATGGACAGGGTCTGTGGATTCCAAAATATTATAAGAATCTAACTAAAGAGAATTGGCACTGTATATATTGTAATAATGTAGATATTGAACATAACATTTAATATTCTGGTATGTAATATATAAATTATTAAATTCTAAATAACTAATTATATATTAAACATGATGGGTCGGCAAAGTGCATGGTACATAATCCAGAACCTAACCTAACTAAATTAAAAAATAAAACTCAAAAAGTCAGTTTTATCATTATTCAAAATTTCACAGTGCGGTCACAGCTTTAATTTTATAGTTTTTACCATTCATTTTGATACGACTAATCAAAATGAACTAGAAAGAAGTGTCCACTTCAACTTTTGGAACCGTGTTTCTTCGACTGAAGATTTCGAATCGATTAAGATTTGCCAAATTTTTATTGTTTCATCAAGATTTGCACCATAACTTAGCATTTTGGTCAGAAAAAGTGACGGTGCTTTCCAATTCTAGGTATCATAAAGCTCCAATTTTTTATATTGAGGCACGAAGAAACTCAAAAACAGAATTTTTTGATAACCCATATAATACAAATGTGTTATATATTTTTTTTAACACAAGGTGAATCGGTAATGGTCAGGCCTAATCTATGGGAGATGAAACCGTGTTTCTTCAAATGAAGATTTTAAATCGATTAAGATTTGCCAAATTTTTATTGTTTCATAAGGATTTGCACAGTAACTTAGTTTTTTTGTCAGAAAAAGTGACAGTGAGTTCGAATTCTAGGTATCATAAAGCTCCAATTTTTTATATTGAACTCAAAAACAAAACCTTCCAGATAACCCATATAATATAAATGCTTTATATATATTTTTTTAACACAGGGTGAATTGGTAACTGTCAAGTCTAATCTATGGGAGATCTAGGATCAATCCTCGTAGCTGCCTCTATAACACCAAGAGTGACTTAATCTATGGGAGACCCCGGATCAATCCTCGTAGCTGCCTCTATAACACCAAGAGTACATCCAACTACCTCCAAGTTAGATATACTAAGATCCTATGGTTTTAGCAAGAGCAGACTCACGTGCCCCCGAGAGAGAATCTATTCCTTGAGCCGTCTCTTGAGCTTCTCCCAAATAAACTTACAGTTAAACCACACATCACTGTAATTTCATCACTGTTCTATAATTACAGAACGAAGAAACGCAAAAAGGAAGGCCTGCATAGTAAACAGAAAAGCTTCCATGCCAGAATCTCACATAAATAAACGAAAAAACTTCTCTGGCCAGCATTTGCAGTAAGGAAACAACCGCTAACACTCCGTGGGAGCGGGAAGGAGGATGTAGTAAAACACTTTTTTATATGTGAAAATTTGATATTGCAGCATTTTCAGTGAGCTCTAATTCGTCCCAAAGCTCCTCAAACAACAAGGCATTAGATTCCTGATTACTTGCTTCGTTATCTCCGAAAGTAGGAAGCTGCAACAACGAATTATTCGTATTGGTCTGAACCGAGGGATCGCCTTCCATTAGTGGAAGGTTGAGAAGATGATCAGTTAAAGGAAGATTGCAACAAAAAGTAGAAATCGTGGTGAGTGGCACATTAATTGCTGCTCGCCGTGCTCTCGGCTTGAAAAGCAAAGGCGGCCTCTCGGAATCTTCAAATGTATTGGCAGCGTTGGGCGTCGGCATTCCTGTGAACTCGTGCACTTTTGCGCGGAAATTGTGTGCGTCTGTCATCACAACTGTGGCGGGACTCAACTGTGGCTTTGAATCTCTGGGCCGTTTCTTACTTTTTCCAGAATTACGATTGCTGCTGCTGCTACTAGTGCCATTAGAAGACGAATCTGGCCCTGCTGCGACAGCCTGGGTTGAGGCACCCATCGTATTTTCATCTTCCATTTTCAGAGCTGATCAGTTACAGCAATTCGATCGATTCTCAGCGTGAATCCACGCGCGAATCCCTGCAGGTTACAACAAGTTCGTGGTCACGTCCAGAGACTGCGCAGAAACTGAAATGGGGGTTGTGGGTGAGAGAATGTGGTGTGTATTTATGTTGTTTATTGGGTGATCATAGTCCACGGTTGGCTTGACTGCCTAGATGAATGAATGGACTTGCTTGAATTGGCAAGATTCATTGCACAATGCATCATCTTTACCTAGTTGTAAACTGAAATTATGAATTAAGAAAAGTAACGTATTCAACACAGACACATATTTCCAGCGAATCACATCATACCTTTCATAAATTGTACCTCGCCTACCGTAGTGTAACTGTTATAGATTATGAAGGTTTTTCTGAAATTTGACCAAAATCTTATGGTTGTAATTACAAATTTAATTTGTGAATCTGATTTGGGATTCTTAATGTGAAATTTATTTATATATTTAAATTAAAATACATCTTCAATAAAAATAAAATTTAACTAAATGGTCTCTTCATATTCTAATAGCTACCCAATTCGTGGCCCGAAAAATTCGAAAATACGACAGTCCGAGTCTGTTCGGCTGCAAATTTGGAAATTGCAATTCGGTACGGTATTTTTTTAAATAATTTTTTTATATTATAAAAAATTATAATGAGTTATAAATGGTAGGTTGAAAATATTATAATTAGGATGGAATTAGGTAATAATTTTTTTTATATTAAAAAAAATTATAATAAAGTGTAAACTGTAGGTTAAGAATAATATTATGGAATTTGGTAAAGTGTTTTTTTTTTTCAAAAGGTCAACCATTTCTGGCTGCTATCCGCGAATGTCAGTTGACACATCACTGTTATCAAGGAAAACCATGTCACTTGGAATAACCCGTTGGTGGTCCGTAAGGGAGCAGGCTTTCACTCCTGCCAAATGCCTCTGGGTCTTGGGTCGTTACCCGGTTTCCTTATGTCCGAGGAAGACGAGCTCTTACCCGGTTTTTATTAATATAAAATTTAATATTTAAAAATAGAAATTTCTATATTATTTAATTCTATAAAAAAAATCTTAAATAGAAATTTTCTATATTATTCAAAACATTAAAAACATAAATTTCCAATTTAAAAAAATGTAGTTACTATCTAAAATTTGTTAATAAAAAATTTAATATTTAAATAGAAATTTCTATATTACTCCCAACATTAAAAACATAATATTCAATATTAAAAAAATTGATTGGGTAAGAATTTTTGTTAATAAAAAATTAAATATTTAAAGATTAAAAATAGAAATTTCTATATTAAAAAAGTATAGTAAATAGTAAATTGCATATTAAGAAAATTACAGTTGTAAAAAACAATAAATCTTATATTAAAATATTGTAGAAAATAGTAAGTTTATACTTGTTAAAAATAATAATTTCTTATAACAAAGAATAATAAATTTTTATTTATAAATATTTATAAAATATATAATCTCCATTTTTTTCTATTTGAATTTCATACTTCTCTTCTTTCCCATAGTAAAGAAATCAAAACCATGAATTAAAGTTTGGGTGTGCTTCTATCTACACTCTAAACAACTCTTTGAAAAATCTACAAAGAGACATTTAGATTGTTTTAGTTATTAATTAATAATGTTATTTTAAGAGAAATTTTTCGGGTAAATCACAAGATCAATCATTTGTCGACGCGTTTCGAACCAACAAGTGTTGAACCACACTTGTTGGTTCGAAAAGCGTCGACAAATGATTTATCTTTTAATTTACGCCGAAAAATTTCTCTTAAACTTGATATGGATCACAGAAGCCTCAATTCAACAATGTTATTTTTCATTTTTAAGCCTTATATTAAAATTTAGGATTTGACTAAGTGATTTTTTTAAATATATTGTAAATATAGATTTTTTTTTTTTTTAATTTTAAAAATAATTTAATTTTGGAAGATCTATATTTCCAAATTTTTTCCGTATTGTATTTTAGGTAGTCGAATTTTTTCCATACTAAATCGAATTCGAATTCATATTCGAATTCGAATTTGGTAACTATGTTTTAATCAATAAATCTAAAATTAAAAATAATTATATAATATTGTCATTTTCTCTGAAACTTTGCATATTATTCATGTATAATTTGTCTGAATTATAAAATTTAATCAGTAAACTTTGCTCAATTTAAAAGCTTCAAGTTTTTACAGTGATAAATTTATTTATATATTTAAAAATAAATTTTAAACAACACCAAAATATGATTTAGTCGATTAAAAATAAATCAATCTTTTTAAAATAGATACGTATTTCCAAAAAATTACATACTTTTTTGTAAATTAGATAGTGCTAGCCACAGCCTAATTGTTTTAAGTTTTGGAAATTCGATCAAATTTCTATGGTTGGAATCACAAATTTATTTTGTGAATTTTTATAATTATACTCTGCTTGCCAAAATCTAACTAGCAAATTTGACCTACAAACACAAATTTAATCTATTTTTAAGTTTTTCATAATATTGAATTTATTTGTATATTTAAAAATAGATTTTAAATAATAAAATGTAAAATTTAACCAAAAATTATTTTACTAAATTCTAACTAAAAACTCTAAAAATAAAATTAGTATTTTTTACTTGAAACTTTGTACACTTGTATTTATATCAAACGTATATTAATCACAAATTTAATCTAAAAACTCTGAACAGTTTAAATAAACAAAATTTTTAATAATGCTAAATAAATTTTAAATAACAAAAAAGTTAAAATTTAATAAAAGTCAATCCTGGGTAGCTCAACTGGCCATGGTCGTAGAATGAAGTCTCACCAGAGATCTTGGGTTTGAATCTTGTGTTACTCTTGGGTTGGAATCTTGTGCTACCCTCCTTGTATCGAGTGAATAATAGTCCAAAATAAAAAAGTCCTACCAAACTTACAAAAAAAAATTAACAAAACTTATTTCACAAAATTCCAAGCTAAAATTCTAAAAATAAAACTAATTAAACAATGTTTGTTTGTCAGTGTCCATTTAATTCGTTTTCCACGTGAAACTTTGAATGCTTATAGTCATGTCAAATGTGTCCCCTTCTGTTAAGCAGGTACGCGTGTACATGCATTTATGTCAAATTTCCCTTTTGATTTTTTGGACATTTTTATTTACTATGGTTTTATTGAACAACCTATCCGGGGATATTGTCATGATGCAGAAACATAACCACACGATAGAAGCACTTACAAAGCAGCAGCAGAAAATTGGCAGCCACATATGCCTTGTGGTGTTAAATTGGTCGGAAACACCATAAATTACTATGCTTACGTTATTGCATGTAGAGTTTAAAATGGTGGAAAATATTAGAAATAATGGTAGGATTATTATACATGTGTGGTTTAGGGTATATATTAGTCAATATGGTTTTGATTTTCTCATACATGTGTTTTTGACGAATTTGTATTAATTATTCATTAGTTTTATATTTATAAATTTTTAGTTTTGGGATATTAGCTGATTAGTTACATGAATATTTGTTTTATTTTTTCAAAAAAAAATTATTTGGTTAAAATTATCATCACAATTATTTTCATTTTATTTTGGTAATTTTCTCCACTAAAAAAATATAAAAATGAAATTTTAATATATTCTAAAAATGAAATTATATTTATCAAATTATTTAGATTAATAAATAGATGAATATTTAGTTATTTAATATATTATTTTTGTCTTATAATTTTTTATTTTAATATTTAAATAATTGTATGTGAGGTTAAAATTGTTGAAAAAATTCAAAAAAAATTATGATATTTATATTTTGAAGTGTTAAAAAGAAAATGCATATTATTTCTTTTTTAAAGAAAATAGATAATTTCACTATATATGAAAAATGTAAAATTTATTATAAAGTTTAAAATTTTTATAAATTTATTTATTTATTTATTTTATGAAAAACCAGTCTTAATTTTATTTATATATAAAGAAATATGTAGAAATATATGGAATTGAGAAAATAATAATAGGAAAATTCTCAACCACGTGTTAGATTGGTGGAAAACATATTTATTTTATTAAAAACAAGTCTTAATTTGATTTATATATAAAGAAATATATGCAATTGACAAAATAATAATAGGGAAATTCTCAATCACATGTACTAGATTGGTGTAAAACACCACAAATTAACACTATAGGGTTAAAATGGTGGAAAATATTAGAATTATTATTATTATGTATACCTCATTCACTCTATATATTATCGGGGAGGGGGGAGTTTTTTTCATTTTTTTTAAAGCTATTTTTATTCAATTAATTGTTCTCACTAATAAAGTAATACAATACCTCACAAATAATAATAATAATAATAATAATAATAATAATAATATTTCAAATGCTCCCCGATGGGGGTGACCAAATGTCTCAATGGAGGCCCTTGGGGCTTCCCCCCTCCACCACACGGAAGTAATGGTCAATTTAATGAGTGGTACAATCAATTTGTCAATCAGTGTGAAGAAATCTCCAGACAATGTATTGGTTATGCTAAGAAGCAAGAGAATTTGGGAAGAAAGGAGTGTTGCAGTGTGAGTGACAAGGAGCATGGAAGCTTGTCGGGGTTTTTGCATTGGATTATCAATGAAGTGGCAGCTCGATACGCATTGATATGGTATGAATTCAGCTCTAAATCCTGCATTGGGATCAGGGAACCCCCTTGGACAAAGAATTGGGTCTAGACATCACCTCAAACTCGAAGCTTTGGCGACCACTCTCAGATTGGAGCAATAGGCTCCTGGAGGTCTCTTCCATTGAGGTTGAAAAGGTGATTGTGTCCTATTATTTTTTCCTAGCTAAATGAGCTATCTTATGCCACCCAAGTCGTCCGTGGGGTTTTTGGGTCAAGGAATATTATGAATTTTCTCTGTTGTGTTTGCAAGTTTCCAAAGCATCCCATTGTTTTCTTGTTTTTAGCTTCAGTTGTGGGTTTCAACAGTTTGGTTCTTATGGGTGGCCCACCTTTGTTCTGCCTTTGGGGGCCGAATATGGTGACCACTTCACCTTGGGTCTTTGTGGTCCTCCCTCTCGTGTTTGTCGTTGTTTGAATTGGTGTCACCTTGGGATTGTTCTATTGTGGGATTTATTTCAGCTCGTCTAGGGGGTTGTCATTTTTACTAGAAGGATAATGGGTTGTTGGGTAGAGTCTTTTCTAGGAAGTCTTTCGGTTTCGGGGGAATTTCTCATAGCCTGGTCTAGAATTCTTCTCTCTTAGGTTCTTGTATGCTTCAAGATAGTCAACTTACATCTTGGTTCTAGTCATTTTCCTCCTCTTTGCTATAGTAGGTACGTTGAAGGTCACTCCAAGACCCCGTCATCCAGCCATTTAGTAGTGCCAACGATGTCGCACCAACGAGGAAGGTCTCTTCGCAAGGGTGGTCATCACAATAACGCGGGTTGTCTAGCTTTGAGCTAGAGCTCATCTTTCGGGATATCGACCAGTTAGGAACCTGAGGGTGAAGTGGTGCTATCTCCTACTCATTCTCTAGGCTGTATTGTGGGTCCAACAACCATGGATTCCATAGTAGAGCAGCTTAGGAACACCTAGATTAATATGGATATTCTTTAGGAACACAGGGATGATGACCACAATGAGTTAGTTGCTTATACAAATGATATACAATTCCGTTAAAATGAGATATTGGAATAGCCAGATAGCCTTCGCTGCAACCACCGTCGAATGAATGACCACCTCTATAACCTAAAAGCTCGGGTGGAACATATTGATTTTCATATGCATAATCGTGTTGGATATTTTGCAACCCCCCCATGTACTCCCTCCCCATCCCACTTGTTGATATGTTGTTGTCACTTCTAGTGAACTTTTTGTCTCCCTTTAGTATTGTATCGTTTCAAATACTGATGGAAATAAAGAATGTAAATACTTATCTATGGCCTCCTTCGGCCCCTAATTCCAATAAGTCCGATAGGACTGAGGGAAAGGGGGTTTTTGAGACCTAGTTTGTAATCAATGTTTTTCTGAAAATCTAATGAAAGCATTTTGATCGACAAAAAAATTTATTATTTCAAATTCTCTTTATATTTTATATGAGGAATACATCATACACTTGAAGCCATTACATAAAAAATCATCATGTCACTTATGGGAGTTGAACTTAGATCAGGAGGGTGCCAATCATTACTCCCAACCACCTAAAATTAACCTATTTGAGACAAATAAAACTTATTTACCAAATGTTATCTATATATATATATATATATATATATATATATATATATATATATATATATATATATATATATATATATATATATATATATATGAAAAAACCATAATTTGTATTAAATGTTACATCCTATAGACACACTAAGTGTGCGTGCATAGTTGTTGAAGAAAGAGTCCAAAATTAAGGTCAACTAGACTCAGAAATGATAGTGAGGTCTATGAGATCATCAACAATATAGTCTCAATGAAGGTCTGATCCAAGTGGATGTTGGTGGTCACCGACCTATCCCACTTGGACCCCCACCAATGTCTCTTTTAGTTTTTCAGTTTCCTTAATTGTAGCACAATTTACTATTTTTGGTAGTTTTCTAGGTCGTGAACTTCTGGAGCCGTTTTGAGGCCCTAAACGACGTTTTTTTTTCGGAAAATAGAGGTGAACATGAGGCAGCGACCGATCTTGCCCACTCGAAAGCTGTAGTCCTTGGATAGATATTTATAACGAGGTATTGTGCACATCAAACAAGGATCGTATGCCAAAGTTACGACCTTGGGAAGTTGTTGTACCAATTTACCCAAACGGGGCCCATAGTTTGGCGCTTCACCTCCTAGGGTTAGGTTTTTGGATGTTTATGGTTTTCCATTGTTTCTCAACAATAAATAGGTCTTTGAGCCTCATTGTAACATAGTTCAGAGGCATGTAGCCACCACATCTCTTCTCAGAGATAAGCTACCATCGCCCGAGCTAGTCTTATTTCCATTTTGTTTGTAAGCATATTTCAGTATGTGATATGAATGAAATGAAGTGTTATTTCTACTGCATATTTGTATTTATGGTTATATATGTAGTTTGTTGCATTCCTGTTTAAATCCAGGTCAGTGTTATTAGAGCGGTCTGTTATTTCTCTGTTTTTCTTTGCATGTCCCCAATGAGGTCGAGATATGAGTTAGGGCTTGAATTGGTCGAACCTTTACAAGACCAGGCTCGCAAATCTCGACGTCCTCCCATGGAAAATGAAAATAAATACGAGGGGGTAGGAGATCCTATCAAAATCTTGCTCGAAGAAGCCCTCGAGCGAGAAAGGAACATGATGATGGACAACTTTACCTAGATCCTTCAACGGCTACCCAGGGGCGACGCATCTACTTCCAACAGCTACTTTGGAAGTGCGCACCCTTTAAGGTACAAATTAACTTTGACATTCCTACATTTGAGGGTCAAATAGATGCAGACACCGTAGATAAATGGTTAAATCTGTTAGAAGGATATTTTTTTGTTCATGAATTTTCTAGCCTGGAAAAGATTACTTTTTCTCTTCTCAAAGCTACCCGCCACATCAAGGATTGGTGGGAAACCTACTGCGAGCAGAAGAATGAAAGTATGGCCTCACTGTTTTTAGCCGCACCCACCTAGCATTCGTTTCGAGATGCCATCAAGGAGCAATACTACCTTGTCGAGAGCTATGAGGATACTAACCAAGACGTGCCTGAGTTTACTAACATTTTTCATACCCTTCGCACAAAGTTAGGTATCAAGGATTTTGAGCAGCATTTGGTACTCAAATACTATGGTTTCCTACACAGGTACATCCAGGATGAGATGGAGTTCCTGGACATCTCCTCGCTCCACACGGCGTACCAATACGCTGTTCAGATCGAGCAGAAGTTTAAACAGAAGAAGTGAGACTTTGGATCCACGAATCCGAAGCAAGGGAAAGGCTTCCCCAAATAATGGAACCAAGGGTAAAGCCAAGATGTTGTGACCCTTGACAGCCCGTCGAAGCCGCAAGAAAATAACAACACCAAGAAGTCAAAGACGGACACAGGAAAGTGGTGTAACTTCCATAAGAGCCCCACTCATAACACAAGTGAGTATCAAGCCAAGCAATCGCTGGTGGCGAAGTTGAAGGCTTCAGAATTAGATGCGCGTTTTGACCCTGAGTCAGAACTCGACAAGAGGAATGAAAAAGGGAAGCAGATAATTAATGTGGAGCCCAACGCCACTGTTGCCACTGCCAAGATCCAGAAGAATGATCACGAAGATCCAGAGAAGGGGGAGCGTCTTTTCCACTCACAAATGTGGGTGAAGGGTTCACCGCTGCAACTCATTGTCGATAGTAGCAACCAAAAGAACCTCATTTCAGTAGAGGTTGTGAAGCAGATGGGCCTATTGACCATACCACACCCACAACCATACATCATCGGGTGACTTCACTAAGGACGAGATCTCCGAGTCCATTAGCAGTGTCGCCTTCCCTACAGCATCAAGCCCTTCAAAGATGAGGTATTGTGTGATGTTGACCTCTTAATGTTTGTGATGTATTATCAGGCCAACCATACTTGTGGAACATACATGATATGTATGAGTCAAGGCATCACACTGTTATTATTTCTTTAGGTAATTCATTATACAAGATACCGAAGGTAGCCCCACCTACCACCACCTCTTTGACCTCTTCTAAGAAATACAATAAGATCATCGCCCATACTAGGAAATTCATTTTCTTTCTAGTTCGCTCTCAAGGTAAGGGGAAGATCATAGCCACATCCATGGCCCTCGGGAAGGGTTCCTCCACACAACAGAAGCAGGTTCATACGATCATGAAAGAAGAAGGAACATCTTCCCCTCATCCACAGGGGTACCATTGCACTATTATGTTAAGCATTCGTTCGATTTGACTCCCAGAGCACCTCTACCCAATGGGCCAATATATCGCCGATCCATTTTAGAAAATGCCAAGTACAAGCGATGACATGATCAATATCAGGTTCAACAAAAGTTTCAAGTGGGCGACAAAGTCTAGTTGTATCTGCAGAAAGAATGCCTTACAAGAGCCCATCAGAAGCTTAGAACACTCTAATATGGTCCTTACACCATTACCAAGGCCGTGGGAAATAATGCTTTGGAGCAAAAAATTCCCCCATTACTTGGCTTGCACTTAGTGTTCAATGTGGACCACCCTCGGTCATGCTTCCCACCATTGCAGGACACATCAGAGATTGTAGAACAGCTCGTGAGGGACTAAGTTTAGCAGAGGTTTCTGCATCTCATGGAGGCACTCAACGCAATGGGGACCATTGTTTCCTAAGGAGGGAGGAATGGTATAGGTGGATGTTGGTGGCCACCTGCCTATCCCACTTGGACCCCCACAACTGTCTCTTTCAATTTTTCAGTTTCCCTAATTGTAGCACAATTTACTATTTTTGGCAGTTTTTTGGGTCTTGAACTTCCAAAACCGTTTTGAGGCCCTAAATGACGTTTTTTGTGAAAACGGGGACAAGCACGGTATATCGCGTGATGTTTCTTGCTTGAAAGTTGTAGTCCTTAGATATATATTTATAACTAGGTATTGTGCACATCAAACATAGATCGTATGCCAAAGTGACGACCTCGGGAAGTTGATGTACCAATTTACCCGAACAGGGTGCATAATTTGGCGCTTCATCTCCTAGGGTAAGGTATTTGGATATTTAGGGTTTTCCATTATTTCTCAACAATAAATACTCCTTTGAGCCTCATTGTAACACAGTTCAAAGGCATGTAGCCCCCACATCTCTTCTTAGAGATAAGCTACCATCGCCCGAGCTAGTCTTATTTCCATTCTATTTGTAAGCATATTTCAGTATGTGATATTAATGAAATGACGTGTTATTTCTATTGCATCTTTGTATTTATGGTTATATCTATAATTTGTTGCATTCCTGTTTGAATCTGGATCAGTGGTATTAGAGAGGTCTGCTCTTTCTCTATTTTTCTTTGCATGCCCCCAACAAGGTTGGGATATAAGGAGTTAGGTCTAGAACGGTTCAAACCTTTGCAAGACTAGCCTGGGAAATCCTGATAGCCTCCCATAGGAGATGAAAAGAAAGAAGAGGGGGCAGGAGATCCTATCAAAATATTGCTCGAAGAAGCCCTCAAGTGACAAAGGAACATGATTATGGACAACTTTGCCCAGATCCTTCACTGGCTACCCAGGGGCGACACATCTACTTCTAATAGCTACTCTGGAAGCACCACACCCTTTAAGGTACAAGTTAACTTTGACATTCCCACATTTGAGGGTCAAATAGATGCAGAGGCCATAGATAAATGGTTAAATCTGCTAGAAGGATATTTTTATGTTCATGAATTTTCTAACCTGGAAAAGATTACTTCTCTTCTCAAAGCTTCCCCCCACGTTAAGAACTAGTGGGAAACCTAATGCGAGAAGAAGGATGAAATTACTCCTCACTGTTTTCAGCCGCACCTACTTGGAATTCGTTCTGGGATGCCATCAAGCAGCAATACTACCCTGTCAAGAGTTATGAGGATAAATACATAAATTGGACAACGCTGCGGCAGGGAAGGGACCAAGACGTGCGGGAGGTTACCAAATTTTTTCATACCCTTCGAACAAAGTTGGGTATCAAGGATTTTGAGTGGCATTTGGTACTCAAATATCACGGCTGCCTACATAGGTACATCCAGGACAAGATGGATTTGCTAGACATTTCCTCGCTCGACACGGCGTACTGATACGCTATCAAGATCGAGTAGAAGTTTAAACAGAAGAAGCGAGACTTTGGATCCATGAATTCGAAGTAAGGGAAAGGCTTCCCGAAACCGCAGAACCAAGGACAAAGCCAAGACGGTGTGACCCAAGACAACTCGTCGAAGCCGCAAGAAAGTAACAACAGTACAAAGTCAAAGAAGGACACAAGAAAGTGGTGTGAGTTCCATAAGAGCCCCACTCATAACATAAGTTAGTGTCAGGCCAAGAAATCGCTGGTGGTCGAGTTAAAGGCTTCAGAATAAGATGCATGTTTCGACCCTGAGTTAGAACCCGATAAGAGGAATGGAAAATAGAAGCAGATCATTGATGCGGAGCCCAACGCCAGTATTTCCACTCCCAAGATCTAGAAGAATGAAACCAAAGATCCAGGTGAGGGAGAGCGTCTTGTCCACTCACAAATGTGGGTGAAGGGTTTGTCACTGCAATTTAATGTCGACAGTGGCAGCGAAAAGAACCTCATCTCAGCAGAGGTCGTGAAGCAGCTGGGCCAACTGACCATACCACACCCGCAACGATACAACATTGGGTGGCTTCACCAAGGACAATATCTCTGAGTTCGTCAACAGTGCCGCCTTTCCTACAACATCAAGCCCTTCACAGATGAGGTATTGTGTGATGTTGCACCTCTTGATGTATATGATGTATTATTAGGCCAACCATAGTTGTGGAAGCGACATGCTGTGTATGAGTCAAGGCTTGACGTTGTGATTATTTATTTGGCTAATTCATTTTACAGGATATTGGAGGTAGCCCCACCTACCACCACCTCTTTGACCTCTTCTAAGAAATGCAGTAAGATCATTTCCGAGACTAGGAAAGTCATTTTCTTTCTAGTTCACTTTCAAAGTAAGGGGAATATCATAGCCACATCCATGAACCTTGAGAAGGGTTACTGCATGCAACAGAAGTAGGTGGATATGGTCATGAAAGAAGATAGGATAATCTTGTCCTCACCCACAGGGGTACCATTGCATTGTCAGGTGAAGCATTCGTTTGATCTGACTCCCAGAGCACCTCTACCCAATGGGCCGATATATCACCGCTCCATTCTAGAAAATGCCAATTACAAGGAGCGACATGATCAACATTAGGTGCCACACAAGTTTCAAGTGGGTGACAAAGTCTGGTTGTATTTGCAGAAAGAGCGCCTTACAAGAGCCCATCGGAAGCTTAGACAACTCCGTTTTGGTCCTTACACCATTACCAAGATTGTGGGAAAAAATTCTTTGGAGCATAACATTCCCCCATTCCTTGGTTTTCACCGAGTGTTCAATGTGGACCACCCTTGACCATGCTTCCCACCATTACTAGACACATCAAAGATTTCATAACAACTTGCTAGGGACCAAGTTCAGCAGAATTTTATGCATCTCATGGAGGAACTCAATGCAATGTGGACCATTGCTTCTTAAGGGGGGAGGAATGATCTAGGTGGATGTTCATGGCCACCTGCCTATCTGAATTGGACCCCCACAACTCTCTCTTTTAGTTTTTTAGTTTCCTTAATTGTAGCACAATTTACTAGTTTTGGTAGTTTTTTGGGTCCTAAACTTACAGAGCCATTTTGAAGCCCTAAACGATGTTTTTTGGGAAAATGGGGGGAAAATGGGCTTTATATTGATGTTTCCCACTTGAAAGTTGTGGTCCTCAAATAGATATTTATAACGAGGTATTGTGCACATCAAACGGAGATCGTACGCCAAAGTTATGATGACGGGAAGTTGATGAACCAATTAATCCAAACGGGGCCCATAGTTTGGTGCTTCATCTCCTAGGGTTTGTTTTTTGGAAAAGTAGGGTTTTCCATTGTTTCTCAACAATAAATAGGCCTTTGAGCCTCATTGTAACATAGTTGAGAGGCATGTAGCCGCCACACCTCTTCTCAGAGATAAGCTACCATCGCCTGAGCTTGTCTTATTTCCATTCTGTTTGTAAGCATATTTCAGTATGTGATATTAATGAAATGAAGTCTTATTTCTACTGCATCTTTGTATTTATGGTTATATCTGTAATTTGTTGTGTTTCTGTTTAAATTTAGATCAGTGGTATCATAATGTCTAATCTTTCTCTTTTTTTCTTTGCATGTCCCCAACGAGGTCAGGATATAAGGAGTTAGGGCTTGAACTGGTCAAACCTTTACATGACCAGCGTCGCAAATCCCGATGACCTCCCATGGTGGATGAAAATAAAGATGAGGGGGCATGATATCCTATCAAAATATTGCTCAAAGAAGCCCTCGAGTGACAAAGTAACACGATGATGGACAACCTTGCCTAGATCCTTTAACGACTACCTAGGGGTGACACATCTACTTCCAGAAGCTACTCTGGAAGCGCGAAACCCTTTAAGGTACAATTTAACTTTGGAATTCCCACATTTGAGGGTCAAATAGATGCAAACACCATAGATATATGGTTAAATATTCTAGAAGGACATTTTTTTGTTCATGAATTTTCCAGCTTGGAAAAGATTACTTTTGCTCTTCTCAAAGCTCCCCCCCACATCAAGGACTGGTGGGAAACCTATTGTGAGTAGAAGGATGAAAGTACAACCTCACTATTTTCAGTGCACCCACTTGGAATTCATTCTGGGACGACAATAAGGAGCAGTACTACCCTGTCGGGAGCTATGAGGATAAATACATAAAGTGGACCATGCTGTGGTAGGGAAGTAACCAAGATGTGCCAAAGTTTACCAACATTTTTCATACCCTTCATACAAAGTTGGGTATCAAGGATTCTGAGCGACATTTGGTACTCAAATACCGCGGCTACCTACACAGGTACATCCAGGATGAGATGGAGTTCCTGGACATCTCCTCGCTCGGCACGGTGTACTGATATGCTGTCAAGATCAAGCATAAGTTTAAACAGAAGAAGTGAGACTTTGGATCTGTGAATCTAAAGCAAGGGAAAGGCTTCCCCAAACCACAGAACCAAGGACAAAGCCAAGATGGTGTGACCCAAGTAAACCCGTCGAAGCCGAAAGAAAGAACAACACCACAATGTCAAAGGACACAGGAAAATGGTGTGAGTTCCATAAGATCCTCACTAATAACACAAGTGATTGTCGGGCCAAGCAAACATTGGTGGCTGAGTTGAACGCTTTAGAATTAGATGCATGTTTTGACCCTAAGTCGGGACCCAACAAGAGGAATGACAAAGGGAAGAAGATCATTCATGTGGAGCCCAATGCCACTGTTTCCACTACCAAGATCCAGAAGCATGACCCAAATATCTAGAGGAGGGGGAGTGTCTTTTCCACTCACAAATATGGGTGAAGGGTTCACCGCTGCAATTCATTATCGATAGTGGTAGCCAAAAGAACCTCATTTTAGCAGAGGTTGTGAAGTGGCTGGGCCCACTAGCTGTTAGGGCCTTATAATACTATTGATTCCCCCATTACTATTGTCATTGTATCCCTTATTTTTATTTTTGTGCCCCTATTGTCCCCATATTGTTATTATTGTGCCCCATAGAATCCCACTATTGTTATTTTTGTGCCTTTATATTATTATTGTTAGGTCGGCTTGGTTATATTGTGACTGCCTAGACTCCTATATATAGAAAGGAGGTTTTGTAATTTGAATCATCCAAGAATTGTTCATTTGTGTAATGTAAATGAGGTTGCCTCCTCGAAGAGGCTTATTTCTAAGGCAACATCTATCTTTTCTATCTTTCGGTGAGCTAGTTTCATAACATTTGGTATCAGAGCTTTGGATTCTAGGGTTTCACTGCTCCAAATAGGTCATATTTCCATTTGCATTATAACTTTCTTTCGGCGACGTTTCAAAAGAGAAAAAAAATCCATTTGAGAGGAAATATTACTGAACCTCGGGTCCTAATTTCATATCTTCTCGCGCTATACTTTCGGAGATATGATATGAGGAAGTTACGGTTTTTGCAAGCTCTAGAATTTCATCTAAAACAGGTCATCATGGAATTTTCACTATAACGCTTTCGCTACAAAGGTTCAGAAGCTAAAAAAAATACCATCTGAGAAGAAATCGTTTTGAACAGTGGCTCTGAATTTCAGATCCTATCTCGCTATATTTTAGGAGATATAATCTGAGGAAGTTAGGGCTTTTGCAGACCCTCGAATTACATGCCAAACAGGTCACCTTGGGAAAATCGTCATAACTTTCTCTCAGAGCATCAGATTGAATTTTTGTAAGAAGTTACAGAAAGAGGACGGACTGTAGTTTTTGGGGTACCATTTTCAGAACCTAAGGTTGAAACAGGGACCTGCAGCACATCATACAAGTTCGCTCTACTGAACAAGTCTATACTTAGGTCATCGTGGGAGATTTGGCATAACTCTTCATTGGAGAATCCAATCTTGATCAGACTTGCGGAGTTAGAAATATTACTCAGAGGGTTACTGTAGGAAGAAATTTCAGACCTTGGAGATCCAAAATTACCGAAATACATCATATTCAACATCAAGCTCCTACAAAGTGGAAAAAAAAAAGGTGTGTAGTTTTTTTTTAAATTTTTGCATAAGCTTGGTTTGAAAAATTAGTTTGAAGGAATTCAAAGGGCATAGTGAAGAATTATTATCAGTAATTGATGCCCTGAAGAAAGAAAATGGAAACACCTAGTAAGCAACCTAAAAGCTCTAGCATGACTCATGAAGAAGAGGAAGAAATGCAACATGATATATCAAAATTACAAGACCAAGTGCAACAAATGTCACTTGCACAAAGAGTAACAGAATCTAAGATGGATGGTTTAAAGAAAGACGTATAAGCTAAGATGTATGGCGTGGACACTAAGATGGATGGTTTGAAGAAAGGCATAGAAGCTAAGATGAATGATGTGGAAGCTAAGATGGACGACATGGAAGATAAGATGGAAGGTGTGGAAGCTAAGATGAATGTCATGGAAGCTAAGATGGAGATTTGAAGACATGCATGGAATATTTGAAGATAGATTTGACAAAGTTTCTACAAGAAATTCTTAGTAATGGCAAAAGCGTAGTAAAGGAAACTCATGATGAGAACAAAATAAATGTTAATCATGATTTAATAGACTCTAACGTTGGATCGAAGAACTACCATGTTCCAAAGATCGATATGCGAAAGTTTGATGGCAAGGATCCTGGAACATGGATACTGTAGATGGAGCAATTTTTCGATCTCCATAATGTACAAAACACACAAAAGGTACACATTGCAACTTTATATTTGAAAACAAATCAGTTTGTATGGTATCGATGGCTTTGCTCTTGTAAAAAAATTGTCACTTGGGCTATTTTTACGGATGAAATGATAGCACATTATGAGGATACAAAAAGCAACATTTTTTTTAGCCAATTGATAAATCTCAAACAAAAGGGTTCAATGATGGAGTAGATTGAGGACTTCCAAAAATTGAATATAAGGGTAAAAGATAATCCAGAGGAGCATAGGATTGATGTGTTGATAGGGACTTTAAAATATAACATCCAACATGAGGTTCACCTTTGGGAACTAGATTCATTGGAGAAGGCATTCAGGTTGGCAAGAAAAATGGAAAGAAAAATTATGGCAACAAGGAATCCTACCACTCACAATCATAAAGATGGAAGTGTTGCTACCCCTAGCCATCCACAACCTACAAGGTTGACACCACAACAATTGCAAGAAAAAAGACCAAAAGGGCTTTGTTATAGTTGTGATAGCAAATACACTAAAGGTCATAAGTGTGCCGAGAAGAAATTGTTTTACATAGATTGTGAAGAGGAGGAATAAAAGGAACAAGAAATGTCAAAAGAAGAGGATATACATGAGGAACAAACCCTAGAAAAAGAAGAAATGAATCCGACCATATCTTGTAATGCATTGGCTAGAATTACCACTCCTCAAACTATCAAGATAGAAGGGCATATCAAGAAGAAAAAGGTAATAGTGTTGATTGATTCAGGAAGTACCCATAATTTTATTCATTGTAAGATAGCCAAGGAATTGAATTGCTTTGTATATCCAGCACTAGAGTGTCAAGTGATGGTTGCAAGTGGAGGAACCATAAATTGCTCAGGAAAGTGCCATAATATCAAGCTATCCATGGGAGAATATGTATTGAATAGCCCAATGCTTTCCATTCCAATGGGTGGTGCTGATGTTGTACTAGGAGTCCAATGGCTACGATCCTTGGGTACAATAGCTTTTAATTTTCAAGGACTTTTCATGAACTTCTCTTTAGAAGGAAAGGAAGCTGAATTAAGGGGTGTCACAGGGAAACTAGGAAAGATAATTAGCTCTAACGGAATGACAAAGATTCTAAAGAAAGAACAACGAGGCATAATTGCACAATTATGTTCACTAGAGGTTCACACATCGAAATCATCCATTTCTCTAGATCTCCAAAAAGTCTTGGAAAATCATTCCAAGGTATTTGAGACTCCCAAAGGCCTCCCACCTATTCGTGATCATGATCATGCTATCAATTTGATTCCAGGATATGTTCCTCCAAACATTAGGCCTTACAGATATCCCTATGTCCAAAAGAGTGAAATTGAATGTATGGTTGCAGAAATGCTAGAGGCTGGTATAATTCAACCTAGTCAAAGTTCTTTCTCTGCTCTAGTAGTATTGGTTCACAAGAAGGATGGATCATGGCGCATGTGTCCAGATTATAGGGAGCTCAAAAAGATCACTATTAAAGATAAATTTCCCATTCCTATCATTGATGAATTATTGGATGAATTGCATGGATCAATTTATTTCACCAAGTTGGATCTTCATTTAGGATATCATCAAATCATAATGAAGACTTAAGACATTTGAAAAACAACATTTAGAACTCATGAGGGTCATTATGAATTTTTGGTCATGCCTTTTGGCCTTACTAATGCACCTTCTACGTTTCAAGGTTTGATGAATTCCATTTTCAAACCCTTCCTTAGAAAATTTGTGTTAGTATTTTTTGATGATATACTAATCTACAACAAGTCTTGGAAGGATCATGTCCAAAATGTTGACATGGTGCTCAAACTATTGGAGGAGAAACAATTATATGCAAAAATCTCCAAATTTTTCTTTTGAGTACAAGAGGTGGAATATTTGGGTCATATTGTATCTCATGAAGGTGTTAAGGTAGACCCTAGAAAAATTAAAACCATTAAGGAATGGAAAATCCCCACATCCATAAAGCATCTACAAGGATTTATTGGGTTGACAGGGTATTATCGCAAGTTTGTTAAGAATTATGGGAGAATAGTAGCACCTCTAACAACATTATTGAAGAAAGATGCATTCTCATGGACTCCAGAAGCAACGAAGGCCTTTGAACATCTTAAAGAGGCAATGTGCCAAGCACTAGTCTTAGCTACACCAGACTTCACAAAAACCTTTATTGTGGAATGTGATGCCTCAGGAAATGGAATTGGTGTTGTTTTAATGCAAGAAGAAAGACCCATTACTTTTAAAAGTTGTCCAATCAAAGGAAAGTATTTACGCAAAGCTATTTATGAGAAGGAAATGCTGGCAATACTACATGCACTTAAGAAATGGTGACCCTACCTAATGGGAAGACACTTCAAGGTAAAAACAGATCATGATAGTCTTAAATACTTTTTAGAACAAAGATTATCTTCAGAAGAGTAGCAAAAATGGGTCACAAAGATGTTGGGCTATGACTTTGAAATCATCTACAAAAAAGGGAAGAAAAATGTTGTGGCAGATGCACTCTCAAGAAAAGATGAGGATGTGGAAACATTTCCTTGTGCCATTTCTATTATCCAACCAAATTGGATAAACGAAGCAAGGGATGAATGGAAGAATGATGAGGAAGTGTGGGCACTCATTCAAAAGATACAACAAGATCCTAGTACATCTGATACATTTAGCTGGAAAAATGATTCGTTGTGGTACAAGGATCAGTTATACCTATGTAAGAATTCCCAACTCAAACAAAAGATTCTTAGGGAATTGCATGCCTCTCCCTTAGGGGGGCACTTAGGATTTCTAAAAACCTACCACAGGGTTAAGAAGGAATTTTTTTGGATGGCCTTAAATTGGATATTCAAAAGTTTTTCGTGGAATGTTTAGTTTGCCAACAAAATAAAGTTGAAACAATTAAGACCCCAGGACTATTACAACCTTTATCCATTCCAAGCCAATGTTGGGAGGAGGTTTCAATGGATTTTATCATAGGTTTACCCAAGTTCGAAGGAAAGAGTGTTATCATGGTGGTAGTTGACAGACTTACCAAGTATGCACACTTTTGTGTATTATCTCATCCGTTTAAAGCGAGTACAATTTCGACTACATATATGGATACAAGTCAAAAGCTACATGGAAACCCAAAGATTATTGTAAGCGACAGAGATCCCATTTTCACTGGAAATTTTGGGACATAATTATTTTCTTGTCTTGGTACTCAGTTAGCTCATAGCTCATCTTATCATCCTCAATCTAATGGGAAAAATGAGATAGTAAACAAATGTTTGGAAGGATATCTTCGTTTCTTTGTATATGATAAACAGACACAATGGGTCAAATTGTTGCCTCTGGCTGAATGGTGGTATAACACTTCCTTCCATACTAGAACAAAAATGACCCCATTTATAGCACTTTATGGATATCATCCACCATCCATCACATCATATTTAAGAGAAAATTCTAAGGTTCAAGCAGTGGAAGATCACATTGAGCATCAACAACAAGTTCTCCAACTCTTAAAGGATAACCTCACCTTGGCGCAAAATAGAATGAAATAGCAGGCAGAGCAACATCGCAGCGAAAGACGTTTTGATGTAGGTGATTGGGTATTCCTATGGCTACAACCATATAAACAAATGTACCTCAAGCAAGCTAAGAAGGATAATAAATTATCACCAAAGTATTATGGTCCATATAAGGTGTTGCAAAAGATAGGTACTATGGCATACAAATTGGAGCTTCCTGCAGCTTCCCGAGTGCACCCAGTTTTCCATGTTTCATGCTTAAAGAAGGTTATAGGTGACAATATTCTAGTTCAAATAATATTTCCAGAACTTGATAAGGAAGGAAAAATCATATTGGAACCTGAAGCAGTTAAAGAAACAAGAACTCGATAGCTACGAAATCGATCAATTTCAGAGTATCTCATCAAGTGGAAGGACTTACCCGTTGAAGATTCCACATGGGAGGATGAGAATTTTATACAAAAGCACCCAGAACTACTCAATCGTTGAGGACAACAATTTTTTGAAGGAGAGGGGCATGTTAGGGCCCTATAATACTAGATATTCCCCCGTTACTATTGTCATTGTATCCCTTATTGTTATTGTTGTGTCCCTATTGTCCCCATATTGTTATTATTGTGCCCCATAGAATCCCACTATTGTTATTTTTGTGCCTTTATATTATTATGTTTAGGCCGGCTTGGTTATATTGTGACCCCTTAGACTCCTATATATAGAGAGGAGGTTTTGTCATTTGAATCATCCAAGAATTGTTCATTTGTGTAATGTAAAGGAGGTTGCCCCCTCAAAGAGGCTTATTTCTAAGGCATTCATCTATCTTTTCTATCTTTTTGTGAGCTAGTTTCATAACACTAACTATACTACACCCACAAACATACATCATCGGGTGGCTTCACCAAGGACGAGATCTCCGAGTTCGTCAATAGTGCCACCTTCCCTACATCATCAAGCCCTTCACATATGAGGTATTGTGTGATGTTGCACCTCTTGATGTTTGTAATATATTATTACGCCAACCATACTTGTGCAAGTGACATGATGTGTATGAGTTAAGGCCTCGCATTGTTATTATTTCTTTAGGTAATTCATTATACAGGATACTGGAGGTAGCCCCACCTACCAACACCTCTTTAACCTCTTCTAAGAAATGCAGTAAGATCATCTCCCAGACTAGGAAATTCATTTTCTTTTTGGTTCACCCTCAAAGTAAGGGGAAGATCATAGCCACATCCATGGCCCTTGGGAAGGGTTCCTCCATGCAGAGAAGCAGGTGCATATAGTCATGAAAGAATATAGGAACATCTTCTCCTCACCCACAGGGGTACCGTTGCACTGTTAGGTCAAGCATTTGTTCGATTTGACTCCCGAAGCACCTCTACCCAACGGGATGATATATCCCTGATCAATTCTAGAAAATTCCAAGTACAAGAAGTGACATGATGAACATCAGGTGCCACACAAGTTTCAATTGGGGGAAAAAGTCTGGTTGTATATGCAGAAAGAACGCCTTACAAGAGCCCATTGGAAGCTTAGACCACTCTGATATGGTCCTTACACCATTACCAAGGTAGTGCGAAACAATGCTTTGGAGAAAAACATTCCCCCATTCCTTTGCTTAGACCGAGTGTTTAATGTGGACCACCCTCAACCATGCTTCCCACCATTACTGGACACATCATAGATTGCAGAATAGCTCGCCAGGGACCAAGTTCAACAGAAATTTCTGCATCTCATGGAGGCACTCAACGCAATGGGGACCATTGCTTCCTAAGGGGGGAGGAATGATCTAGGTGGATGTTGGTGCACACCTACCTATCCCACTTGGACCCCCACAAATGCCTCTTTCAATCTTTCAATTTCCTTAGTTGTAGCACAAATTACTATTTTTGGCAGCTTTCCAGGTCCTGAACTTCTCGAGCCGTTTTGAGGCCCTAAACGAAGATTTTTGGGAAAAAGGGGGCCAAGAAGGAACATTGACCAAAGTTGACCACTCAAAAGTTGTAGTTCTTTGATATATATTTATAACGAAGTATTGTGTGCGTCAAATGATGATCGTATGCCAAAGTTATGACCCCGAGAAGTTGATGTACCAATTTACCCAAATGGGGCCCATAGTTTGGCGCTTCATCTCCTAGGGTTAGGTTTTTGGATGTTTAGGGTTTTCCATTGTTTCTCAACAATAAATAGGCCTTTTAGCCTCATTGTAACATAGTTCAGAGGCATGTAGTTGCCTCTTCTTAGAGATAAGCTACCATCGCCCGAGCTAGTCTTATTTCCATTCTGTTTGTAAACATATTTCAGTATGTGATATTAATGAAATGAAGTGTTAATTATATTGCATCTTTGTATTTATGGTTATATCTATAATTTGTTGCGTTTCTGTTTAAATCCAGACCAAGGTGAACAAAAATCATGACAAGAGTTATATATATATATATATATATATATATATATATATACACTCAACAGAGATTCAAAATTGAGCATTGAAATAAGCTCATATGTCATCAGATAAAAAAAAGAAAAAAATATGGAAAACCATAAAATCAATTTGTAAACCCAGCTATGGAAGAAGATGCACCAAAATAGAATGAAAAAAATATGAATAAGAGGAGCCAGGCTGATCTTCACAAATTTTCCAACCCCACGGATCTAAGGCTAATGCTAATTTGGATAGTCATTCTCCCTCCAAGTGTAACAACCCTCGTAAAAAATCCATGTAATAAAAGTTAATAAATTCAAAATAGTAACCGTGGTCATAAGACATGTATTCAAAGTTGAATGTTGTGAAAACAAATCCTAGTGTCATTGTTCATTTGGTTTATAATGGCTATGGAAATTGGCAAAGTAATTGGAAGAGGCTTTGGAAAGGCATGAGACATTAATTGTCATTTTATATATGAAAATAATGGGAATTAGGAGAAAAGGAAGGTGAAAGGTCACACGTTTCATGTGAGGAGGAAAATGAAGGAAAATAATGGAAAATGAAGAAAATAGAGGCCTTATTAATAAAAAGGATTCTGAGGATCAGTTCATAGACTTTTGTAAGTTCAGTGTTGGAGCTCTCATTCTATTCTCTCTCTCATATTATTCTCTCTTTCTCATACTCTTGAATACATAGAGTTTTCTTGGAGCACTCTTGGAAGAGTGTGGCATACATGGGATTTGGATCAAGAAGGAAAAGGAAAAGCAGGAAACTGTAGGAGGACATTGGGATCATCATATATAATGGGTTTTTCTTGGAAGTACCGAGTTGCATGTATGATTTCATACTAGTTTTGACATGCATGGAAAATGCATGTGGTTTCTTGGTAATGATTTGTCATTTTCATGGAGGATTTCCTGGATTGACAGTGTTTTTTCGCAACCTTGCCATTTCCTGGATAGCCATGGTGTTGTGGGAGCCTTTCCCTTTTTCTTTCTGGCTGGTTCTCATGTTCATTTGGCTGTGGGTTGATTATTAGTTCCCAGAGCCTTGGTTGAACAAAGTTCTGGAGCCCTGTAACAACTTGGGTTGAGTTATTAGTCCTCAAGCCTTGGTTGGACGAATGCGCTGGAGCCATTGGTGGGTTGAGTTACTAGTCCTAGAGCCTTGGTTGGACAAATGCTTCGGAGCCCAACAAGAGCTATGGGTTAAGTGACTAATCTTTGAGCCTTGGTTGGAACAAGCACTCTAGAGACCTGAACATCTTGGGTAGTGATGTCCGACCATGAGGTGGAATCACTGGTTGAGGGTTGAGGTGGTTTGGCCTTTAGAAGCCATGGTTTGATTTTCATGTATTTTTTCTATGAGATCCCACATTCATGCTTGTTATATGGCATAGGGGTGATTGGATAAAGAGAGAATTGGTTCAGACAATCTACCGTTGGGTGGAACGTGGAAGTCTCGAACTTGGCTTTCATTTGCATTAATCAATAAGAGATTTGTTTCTCCCCAGTATTTTATGGGTAAATATACTTGTTTATATGTGGTTTATATGGTTGTTATATACTTTATATTTCTGTTGGTTATATCCTATTTATGAATGAATTTTATGACAGTGAAAATGTACGGATCTAATAATGTTTTGGTTAATCACTGAATGTAGAATGAATATATGGCTTAATATATGGTAATGTAGTTATTGTGATGAGGAATTAATGCTTCTTAGATATTCTTAGATAAATATGAGACCCCCATGCTCAGATTTGTTATTTAAACCTGTAGAATGCATATTTGTGAAATGCTTGACAAAATGCCTATCATGACTACTAGGGGTCTAGTCAAGTCCTTGTTCAATTATCTTAATTTGCATCATTGTTTTGACGTTACTTTTCATTTTTGGAAGTTTCATGGAGTTTTGGGTAGTGGCTTGAGTCCTGTCCTTGAAAAAGTGGCACAGAATCTGGGGGCACTAGAAGAAAACTACCTGGAAAAGTCCTTAGTTGCATACATGTCTTGCTATGGGAGAGACTATAGGGTGCCACTTGCATGCATGCACATGTCAAGAGATTTACTGAGGATTTAATGCAACAAAATGTCAATTTGTCTCAGGGGTTGCTCATCTGGATGGGTTGGATGGCTCCTGGTGGTTTTGTTGCAGGTGTAGAAGGTCAAGTTGCCTTTCTTCTGTCGGTTCCGCTTCCTTAACTCTTCATTGAATCATATCATATGATAGGATATGGAGTTGAATCATATCATAGTAACCCTTTGTCACATGTTTACCCCAATTTTTCGGTTACCTAGGTAGATGTGGGAGGAGGGTGTTACAGAGTGGGATCAAAGCGTGGTATCATTGTCCTTGGGTGATGTTTCGGTTTCGTTCCCCTTGGATGAATGTGTTTTCATATGTACATGTCAGTTGCATTTATTTCCTTGTGCTTGTGGTATATGTGTTTGTTGTGTATGCATTGAATTGGTCATGATTGCAGTGGTGTTGACATATAAAATTTGATGGTGCCATTGTTGAATGTATTTTTTGTGAGTGTATGTCAGTCATGCATTGCTTATGTGTGTCAGTGTTCATATGTTGTTATGCATAAATTGGCATGGTGATAGTTGTTGTGCATGAGGTCATGGCATGTGTTTGGTATAGTAGTCTATTGATAATGGTTGAAAATATGCTTATGTGTTGATATAATTATGTTTATATAAATCTAGTTAGTCTTGCAGATGAGATATCCCCCCTCAACTATACTAAGGTGCGTTGGTTTGTTTTTCATTTGGTTTAGCTGACATAATATACCTTGTAGGAAGAAAAGATCAAAGATGACTAGAAATGTGGTAGACTATAAAGATTCTCCCTACAAATCAGATGAGCAATGTGGTGTTGGGAAATATTCTGACTTACAAGGACATTGAGGAATTTGAAGGAAGAAATAAGGAGTTACAAAGCAGATAATGACAGAATCATGCAGGCACATGGGAAACAAGTAGAAGTTAATGCAATAATTCTTCAGAGTTTGTCAAAATTGTAGAGGTAGGGACCACTTTGGATTAGCTATGGATAGGAGGATAGGTCTAATGGGGCATATGGTAGGATATCTCACAATGGGTACAGGTCATATAGAGATGAAATGATTAGGGATGACAGGTTGTTGGATACACCAGATAGGAGAGGTGATGGACACAGGTACTATTCTAGTTCTGGTTCTGATAGGTATCATGGTCATCATTGTTATCATCATTATAGGAGGAGTGATAAGGGACATTTTCTAGATGAGTTCATGAAAGAAAATCCACCTACATTTGATGGGGAAATGAAGAAATCACAGGTGCAGAAGCATGGTTGCTTGGAATGAATAAATTCTTTAGGATACATGATAACTGAGAGAACATGAAAGCTAGAATACCTATATTCAGACTTAAAGGTAAAGAAAATATCTGGTGGGAAGATGTAAAGAACTTTAGAGATATTTATGAGGAGGAGTTGACTTGGAGTGGATTCGAGAAGCTATTTAGGAAGAAGTACCTATCGTAGAGGTACTATGAAAATAGGGAAAAAAAGTTTTATGAGCTAAAAATGGGATCTATGACTGATGAGGAGTACATTAGAATATTTATGGTGTTTTGGAGGTATATGCCTTACCTCAAGGAGGAGACGGCCAAGATTGAGAGATTCTTCAGTGGGCTGTCGATAGCATTTAAGGATAGGATTGAGTTTGATGAGCCTATATCATTGGAGCAGGACATCTGGAAGCTAAAACGTTGTTATGAGCAATCAAAGTGAATATATTAGACTAAATCAAACTAGAAAGGTAATAATAAGAATAAAGGGAAATGGGACAAGAAATGGGAAAGGCGTCGGGTTGAAGTAACACAGAGAATGCAGTGTTTCACAAGAAGTTCAATGCATCTGACAGAGGACAAAAATTTTGGTTTGAGCATAACAAGGGTGATGATACGAAGTCCATACGGTGTTGGACATGTGGAAAATTTCATCATCAGAGAGATTGTCCACAACACAAGGGTGGTAGACCGTATATCTATAGTGCTTAGGAAGCATAGACAATTCGGGATGTTGGAAAGAGTGTTCCTAGGATCTATGTAGTGTCAGATAACAAAAAGGTAGTTCACCGGGCATCTATTATCGACATGGACAATAATCTTTGTGATCAAGTTGTTTCTATTTTGATTGACCCTGGATCTCATTATAGTTATGTTAATCCAAACCTGCTGGATAAGTGTGGTTTGAATAAATAAGTGCATGCAAAGTCTTGGTTAGGGAAGTTGGCTACAGGAACAAAGAAGCAAGATCATCATTGGGTAAGAGCTTGTGAATTTGAGTTGAATGGTATGCCTACAACATCACATTTGAATGTATTTTCGTTGGGATCATATAGTACGATTTTGGGTATGGACTAGCTATATCTTCACAGGACCAAAGTGGACTGTTATGAAAAATCCATTGAGTGCTTGGATGATAATGGAGAACAAAGAATCTTGTAGGGTAAGAAGAAAGCAACATCAGTTATGATGGTGACAACTATGCATGAAAAGCACAATCGAAGAAAATGGTGTGTGTTATTTGCAGTGCATATTTCTAGTGACAAAGGTAAGGTAGTTGAGGATGCGAATCTATTGAGCAGGTACTTGGTTTTACAACAGTTTTAGGATGTGTTTCCAGCAAAGATGTTAGAATTACCACCTCATAGGGACATAGACTTTTATATTGAGTTGGTACCAGGGGTAGCACCAACATCAAAGGAGTCGTAGAGGATGATCACTCCATAGTTGGTGGAGTTGAAGTTGCATTTGAAGGAAATGCTTAACAAGGGATAAATTAGGCCAAGTGTATTTCCATGGGGTGCACATGTATTGTTTTTGAAGAAGAAGGATGGTACTCTGAGGTTGTGCATTGATTACAGGTAGTTGAATAAGGTGACCATTAAGAATAGGTATCCATTGCTGAGGATTGATGATTTTTTTGATCAATTGAAAGGGGAAGAAGTGTTCTTGAAGATTGATTTGCAATTCATATATCAACAGGTACGCATTAAAGAAGATGACATTCACAAGACAATTTTCTGGACCAGGTACAAACATTATGAGTTTGTTGTACTTCCATTTGGTTTTACTAATGCTCTAGCTACTTTTATGTGCTTGATGAATAGTGTGTTTTGCCCTTATCTGGACAAGTTTGTTATTGTATTCATTTATGATATACAGGTATATTCTAAAAATGAAGAAGTGTATGTCAAACTCTTAGCAACAATATCTAGATTTCTAAGAGAGCATCAGTGGTATGCTAAGCTTAGAAAATTTAGTTTCTTTCATAAAAAGGTACATTACTTCCAAGGAAGGAATGGCATTAGATTCAGAGCAGGTAAGGGCTACCATGGAGTGGGAAAATCTTAAGAATGTGGATGAGGTAAGACTATTTATGGGGTTAGAAGGTTATTACAAGAATTTCATCAGGAACTTCTCACAAATTGCATATCCCATCACATCATTGAAAAGGAAAGGTAAGCAGTTTGAATGGATAGAGGAATGTGCAACAAGTTTTGAGAAATTGAAATAATTGTTGACACATGGTCTAGTGCTAAAGATTGCAGATCCAGACATAGAATTTGTGGTATGCACAAATGCTTGAAAAAGAGGACTTGGTGGAGTTCTTATGCAGGAGGGACAAGTAGTATGCTATGAGTCATGGAAACTGAATGAGCGCGAGTAGAATTACCAAATGCATGATCTTGAGTTGGAAGTGATCATCCATGCATTGAACATGTGGAGGCATTATCTTCTTTGAAGGAGGTTTTTAATAATGAGTGATCATAGTGGATTGAGGTATCTATTTGAATAACCGAATATGAATTTCAGGCAAGCTATATGGTTGGCCACAATCAGTGAGTTTGATTTTGAGATCAAGTACATTAAATGTAAAGAGAACAGGATTGCAAATGCTCTTAGAAAGCGGATCTAGGTGAACCACATGGAAAAAATGAGTTCTTATGGAACAAATGTATAGGCTCGGACCTTACAGGTAGGTCAACAAGGTAACAAGTACATGGAGCTCAGGCACAAGTTGCATAAGAGTACAGGTACATGTATAGGTATAGGTGAAGGTACAAGCTCACAGGATGTGGAGTATCGTCTCACAATAGATGTGTTGATTAGATTTATGGATAGGATATATGTACTAGATGACAGCGAGCTCAAGAATCTTATCTTGAGAGAGTTTCATGTGAAACCATATTCAGGTCACTAAGGATATCAAAAGACATTGATAGTGTTGAAGGAGTTCTATTACTAGCCGAACTTGAAGAAAGAAGTGGTAGAGTTTGTGGTGAGATGCTTCGATTATCAACAAGTAAATGTAGAGTGTAAGGATTCAGGTGGGTTACTACAGCTGATCTTGATTCTAGAGTGGAAATGGGAGGTCATTTCCATGGAATTCATCACAGGCTTTCTGAGAACATATAAACAACATGATTCCATCATGGTTGTGGTAGATAGGTTGACTAAGGTAGCACGCTTCATTCTAGTAAAATCTACATATTAAACTAGTGAGGTAGCATAGGTTTTCATCAGAGAGGTAGTAAGGTTGCATGGTTTACCAAAGAAGATCATATCAGACAGGGATGCGTAGTTCACTTCTAGGTTTTGTAAAGAGTTGTTTATAGGTTTGGGTACAGAGTTGGACTTTAGCACAACTTATCATCCACAAAAAGATAGACAGATAGAGACAGTTAGTAGGATATTGGAGGATATCTTGAGGATGCATGTGACGCATCAACAATGGAAGTGGGAGAGTATCTTCCACTGTTAGATTTTTCTTACAACAATGGGTATCACGAGTCACTTAGGATGAGTTTGTTTGAGGCACTCTATTGGCAGAGTTTTAATACTCCTGTTAGTTGGCGTGATCCAGTTGAGCGGGTATTGATAGGACTAGATATGTTGGTAGAAATGGAACAGGAAGTGCACACAAACAAGAAGAATCTAAATGCAGCATAGGATAGGCATAAAAGATATGCAGATCAAAACAAGTTATTTAAGAATTTTTAGGTTGGGGAACATGTGTACTTACACATCAAGCCAAGAAGAGCTCATTGTGGATTCCATCACATGCGAAGTTGGCACCTCAGTTTTGTGGACCCTTGAAGATTCTTGAAAGGATTGGGCCAGTGGCCTATCAACTTGCACTACCTTCGACATTGAAAGTTCGAGATGTTTTCCATGTGTCATTTCATAAAAAGTATGTTAAAGCTGTTGATCATGTGATTGACTGGTATGTATTGTAGGTGGAGCCAGAAGGAGAATTCTAGTCGGAACCTCAGTGCATATTGCATGGAAATATGCTTATGCTTCGAAACCGAGCAATCAAGTAGGTTAAAGTGCAGTGGAAGCTCTTTTGGCCCAATGAAGCTACATGGGATATGGTGAATCAGATGTGGGCTAGGTATCCTTCTCTATTCGTTGGTTGAGCGAATGTTTTGGTATATGTGTTGGTGTGATGTTTTGGTTTATGTAGATATGGATGTAAATATTGCCATGAGCTATGTTATAAAGCTCAATAAGCAGTATGGGTGTCATGTCATTATGGTTGTCATGTTGGTTTTCTTCTGAGTAGGTTGAGCATTGTAAATACTACAACGAGCTAAATTATAAAGCTCCATGTGCAGTATGTTTTTCTTTCAGTAGTCTTGTTGGTTGCAGGTGTCATTGAACACCAAGGAAGGTGTTCCCCCAAAGGGGAGGATTTTGTAACAACCCTGGTCAAAAATCCATGTAATAAAAGTTAATAAAGGAAAAATAATAACCATGGTCACGAGACACGTATTCCAAGAAGAATGTTGGGAAAAAACATCCTAGTGTGGGTGTTCATTTGGTTTATTATGGCTATGGAAATTGGCAAAGGCTTTGGTAAGGCATGAGGCATTAATTGGAATTTTATTTATGAAAATATTGGAAATTAGGAGAAAAGGAAGGTGAAATGTCACAAGTTGCAAGTGAGGAGGAAGATGAAGGAAAATAATGGAAAATGAAGAAAAGAAAGGCCTCGTTAATAAAAATTCTTATGAGGATCATTTCACAAACTTTTGTTAGTTCAGTTTTGGAGCTCTCATTCTATTTTCTCTCTCTCTCATACTCTTGGATACTTAGAGTTTTCTTGGAGAAATCTTGGAGGAGTGTGGCATAATTCGGATTTAGATCAAGAAGGAAAATGAAAAGAAGGAAAGCGCAAGAGGAAATTGAGATCAATAGGTACAATAGATTTTTCTTGCAGGTATAAAGTTGCATGTATGATTTCCCTACTAGTTTTGGCGTGCATGACATATGCATGTGGTTTCTTTGTCGTGATATGTCATTGGCACGGAGGATTTCCTCGATTGACAGTGGTTTTTCCTAGCCTTTCCATTTCCTAGAGCGCCATGGTGTTGTGGGATTCTTTCCATTTTTCTTTCTGGTTGATTCTCATGTTCCTTTGCCTATGGGTTGAGTTATTAGTTCTTGGAGCCTTGGTTGGACAAACACTCTAGAGCCTTGTAATAGCTTGGGTTGAGTTATTAGTCCTCGAGCCTTGGTTGGATATTTGATTTGGATCCCTTGGTGGGTTGAGTTACTAGCTCTGGAGCCTTAGTTGCAACAAACACTTTGGAGCCCTGGAGATCTTGGGCAGAGACCAATCTAGTGTTGGTTAGCGATGTTCGACTATGAGGTGGAATCACTAGTGGAGGTTTGGTGTGGTTTGGCCTCTCAAATTTGTTGGGTTGTGTTATATTCTTTCCATGACTAGCCTACATAGTTAACTGGGGGGTTAGAAGGGGGATGGAGCTGCCCCTTTGTTACACCGATTGCACAGTAGGGGGTCACAAGGGGTTTGAGGGGGGTAGGTAGTCCCCCTCTACATGGTTTTGGACGCGGTGGTTTTCGGTCCATGGTTTCAGACGCGATGGTTTTCGATCCATGGTTTCAGATGCGATGGTTTTCGATCCATGGTATTGGATGCTTCGTCATGTATAAATATGTATTGTAACATTGAAAGGAACATAATGAAAAATCAAGCTGGTAGTCTCGATTTTAGGATCCAGGGGAAATCTCTATGTATATGTGTTTTATGTGTTATGCTCTTGCATTGTTTATTTTCTGTTCTTAGAATTCGTATGCAGGTAATTTCTGTACGGGGTTAAAACCTACATTTGGTATCAGAGCTGTTTTGGTTTCAAGGGGATGCATTTGTTGCTGAGGGGTTTCGCTCGGGCTTGTGGTAGACCCTGTTCAGTGGGAGATGTACAAGATCAATTCTGGTGGTGAAAGAAGATGGCGAGTAGTATAAAGATAGAGATCGACAAATTTAATGGTCAGAGTTTTGAGTTATGGAAGCTCAAGATGGAGGATTTATTGGTGGATAAAGATTAGTGGATCAGGGTAGATCCAGGTACTAAACCAATGGGAGTGTCCGATGAAGAATGGAAGAAGTTGGATCGGAAGGCAAAGAGCACAATACGATTGTGTGTCTCAGATTCAGTATTGCTGAATGTGTCGGGGGAAGCTACGACAAAGGCTTTGTGGGACAAGTTAGGGACTTTGTACCAACCTAAGTCTCTCGTGAATAAACTGTTCCTACGGAAAAGGATGTATAACCTGAGGATGAAAGATGGAGACTCGGTGACAGAGCATCTGAATGAATTTAATTATGTGGTAAGTCAGTTATTGTTTGTTGATATTCAAATTTTAGATGAAGATAAGTGTGCTAGTTTGTTGTGTTCTCTACCAGATTCGTGGGATAGTTTGGTTATTGCAATAGGTAGTGATGCAACTACCTTGTAGTTTGATGAAATAGTCTCATCCTTGCTGACGGAAGAGATGAGACGGAAAAATATGGAGAGCCAGAATGGTGATGCCTTGTCTGTACGAGGACGGTCCCAGAACAGAAGCAAAAATAAGTCATCGAGTGGGAGATCTAAATCTAGAGGGAGATCTAAATCTCTATGAAAACCTATAAAGGTGGTTTGCTGGAAATGTGGAAAGGAAGAGCACTACAAAAGGGAGTGTAAATCTAAAGCTCTTGACAAAGGAAATGGATCTAATGATTCTCCTTTTGCAGAGGCAAAAACCACCTTAGATGAAGGTCAAAATGTGTACTTGGCTTTTTCAAGTGCACATGTAGATCATGAGGCATGGTTTATTGACTCAGGTGCATCATTTCACTTCACTCCCCATAGAGAGTGGTTCTTTGAGTATGATAAATACAATGGTGGTGATGTCTTCATAGGGGATGATAGGAAGGCTAGAATCGTTGGTTACGGAAAAGTAAAGTTGAATTTGCAAAGTGGAAGGATTAGAACACTTTCGGGTGTTCTACATATTCCTACAGTGGCCAAAAATATGATTTCTGTAAGCAAGCTGGATGATGCAAGTGTAAAAATAGTTTTCGAGAAAGATACTTGCAAAATGGTTTGAGGAGCATTGGTATTGATGTGGGGAGTTCAGATTGGAGCTCTGTACAAGCTACAAGGTAGTACTGTTATTGATGGGTGCAATAGTTCTATGGTTCCTAAAAGTGGAGCAGAAAATCTAGTGGTCTCTAGAGAAAAGACCATTCTATGGCATCAAAGGCTTGGACATATTGGAGAGAAGGGCCTTCGAATACTTCATGGTAAATGTATGGTAGAAGGTATGACTAATAGCTCTTGGGATTTTGATTTATGTGAAAATTGTGTATATGGGAAGCAGAATTGGGTGAGCTTCCCCTCTGGTGGTAAGAGGGCGAAACATATATTAGAGTGTGTGCATAGTGATGTGTTTGGACCTGTGAAGGTTCCATCACTAGGTAAGTCTATGTACTATGTATCATTTATAGATGACTTCTCAAGGAATACATGGATATATTTCCTTAAGAAGAAATCTAAATTCTTTGTCAGGTTTAAAGAATTTAAGGCTCTGGTAGAAAACCAAACAAAGAAGAAGATAAAGGTGTTGAGGACAGATAACAGTGGAGAGTTTTGCAGTAAGGATTTTGAAGAATTCTATAAGAAATGTGGTATAGCATGACAGAAGACTACTCCATACACACCTGAGAAAAATGGAGTTGCAGAAAGAATGAACAAGACGTTGATGGAAAGGGAAAGAAGCATGCTCAGTGGTGCTAGGTTAGGGCAGGAATTCTGGGCAGAGGTGGTGGAGAAAACATGTCACCTGGTCAATAGATCACCTTCATTAGCGTTGGAGGATAAGACTCCATAAGAGGTATGGACTGGTAAGAAACCCTCTCTTTCACATTTGAGGGTATTTGGATGTGATGCATATGTACATGTTCCAAAGGAGAAAAGAACCAAGTTGGATAGTAAATCTGAAAAGTGATCTTTATTGGGTATAAGGATGGTTTAAAGGGTTATAAACTTTGGAACCTAGTAACAAGGAAGGTTGTGTATAGCCGGGATGTGGTGTTCAAAGAGGTGAAGTATGTTATTAAACATGAATTCCAACCAAAGGAACTTGAGAAGATAGAGTTTGAGGTTAAGGAGGAAGAATTAGACTCTACAACAGAGGAGGAATCAGAAGATGAAGAGCCACAAACTCCTAGTGTGAGAAGATCAGTTCGAGAAAGAAGGTAGCCAGAAAGGTATACTCCATCTGATTTTTGTTCAAATTTTTCTTTATTTGTTACTGATGATGATCCCAGAACTGTGAAGGAAGCAGTATATTCAGAGGA
Source organism: Pinus tabuliformis (assembly GCA_031772625.1). Lineage (NCBI taxonomy): Eukaryota > Viridiplantae > Streptophyta > Pinopsida > Pinales > Pinaceae > Pinus > Pinus tabuliformis. The sequence continues at coordinate 615,377,897 of CM062818.1, read as the reverse complement.
TGGAAAACTCTGGAAATAAGCCATGGTTGATGGAATGGCATCTTTGCACAAAAATGAGGCTTGGGATCTGGTGGAGTTGCTGGCTGGAAGGAAACCCGTTGGAAACAAATGGGTGTTCAAGAAGAAGACAAATGCAGAAGGAAAGGTGGAGAAATACAAAGCTCAGTTGGTAGAAAAAGGTTATTCCCACGTGTCGGGAATTGATTTTGGTGATATTTTTTCTCCTATTGCCAAGGTAGCTTCTATTAGATTACTTTTATCTGTTGCTGCTACTTTTGATTTTGAGGTTGAACATGTGGATGTGAAGACAACATTTCTTCATGGGGATCTGGAAGAGGAGATCTACATGAAGCAACCTAAAGGCTTTGCGGTGAAGGGTAAGAAAGAACTGCTATGCAAGTTAAAGAAGTATCTGTATGGGTTAAAACAATCACCAAGGATGTGGTATCAGAAATTTGATACATTTATATGGGGACTTGGCTTCACCAGAAGAAAAGCAGATCACTGTGTAAATTCTAAATTAATTAGGGACCGTGTTATTTATCTAGTCTTGTATATGGATGATATGTTACTGGTTGGAAATGACAAAGAAATTATCCAGTATTTGAAGACCCAATTGTCCTCCAATTTCGACATGAAAGATATTGGTACTGCAAACTATATTTTGGGCATGGAAATTAAAAGAGATTGAGCAAAGAGGAAGCTCTGGTTAAACTAGAGGAAGTATGTCGAGACAATATTGCAGAGGTTTAACATGTAGGATAGTAAACCGGTGAAGGTTCCTATTCATGTAGGTGTAAAGTTATCTGTAGAACAGTGTCCCAAGACACAAAAGGAGGAAGAGGACATGTCCCGTGTTCCATATACAAGTGTAGTCTTTAGTCTGATGTATGCGATGGTCTGAATTGGACCAGACATTGCACATGTAGTGGAAATATTGAGCAGGTTTTTGTCAAAACCAGGGAAGGATCATTGCACAGCAATGAAGCGGGTTTTCAGGTATTTGCGTGGCACTAGTGATTATGGTTTGTGCTACCAAGGAAGACCAGGATTAGACAGAGTTTTGGATATTTGTGGCTTTGTTGATGCAGACTTGGCTGGAGATCTGGATCAGAGAATATATACAAGTGGGTATGTGTTTAACCTATTCAAAGGTGCAGTTAGTTGGATGAGTAAGAAACAATCTATAGTGGCACTATCAACTATAGAGGCAGAATACATGGTAGCCACTCATGCAAGCAAGGAAGCAGTTTGGTTGCAAATATTGTGTTCAAGTCTGGGGTTAGTGCAGGGAGCTATAAGGATAGACTATGACAGTGAAAGTGAAATCTTCTTGGCAAAGAACGCTGCTTACCATTCAAAGACAAAACACATTGATGTTCAGTATCACTTTGTGATGGATATGATAGAAGACAAAAAGGTGTTGTTGGTAAAGGTGGACACTTTGAAGAATATTGCAGATGCATTGACAAAATCTATGAGCTCTAAGAAGTTCTATTGGTGTAGAGAAATAATGGGCATTGTAGGGCTGCATAAATGACTAAGCTCTCTTGTGGCCCCTTCTAGAAAGAAAACAACAAGTGGGAGAATGTTGGGTTGTATTATATTCTTTCCACGACTAGCGTATGTAATTAACTGGGGGGTTAGAGGGGTGGCAAATCCCCCCCTTCATTGCTCTGATTGCACAATGGGGGGGTCACAGGGGGTTTGAGGGGTGTGGGTAGCCCCCCTCTATGGGGTCGGGGGCAGTGGCTCGGGGAATTTTTTTTTTTGGACCTTATATTAGGTTGGGCAGACCTACCTATGGTTTTGTGCATGGTTTTCGCACATGGTTTTGGACACGATGGTTTTCGGGCCATGGTTTTAGAAATGATGGTTTTCGGTCCATGGTATTGGATGCTTCGACATGTATAAATATGTATTGTAACATTGAAAGGAACATAATGAAAAATCAAGCTGGTAGTCCCGGTTTTGGGATCCAGGGGAAAATCTATGTGTATATGTGTTTTATGTGTTATGCTCTCACATTGTTTATTTTCTGCTCTTAGAATTCATATGCAGGTAATTTCTGTATGGGGTTAAAACCTACAAAAGCCTTGGTTCGATTTTGATGGATTTGTTTGAAACTAGAAGAACCCAGAAGATAAGTATATTGGTTGTCCAAGGATTCAGATTGATTAACGGGTTCAAGACCAACAAGGGGGTTATCAATATTGAGAGATAATTGATGAATATGATCAAATAAATCATCTTCTGGGGAAAGAGGGGGACAACAAATAAAAGGAATATCAGATTATTCTTTAGGACATGAAAATAAATTTTGAACAGGAGTTTAGGATGAATGTAATTCAAAAAAATTCTTTAAATCCTGACTAAGAAGAAAAACTTTTCATCCAAAAAATGCTAGTCCACATCCTAATCTAGAAATTCATAGAAAAGATGAAGGAACCTTTCAAAAAACTTCTCAAGATATTCATTTGACTCCATTCTAAGAAGATTGATTTCATTAAGAACATCTTGATATTCATACTTGTAGAAGAGACAGTGAAGCTCATTAACCAATTGCTTAAAAGAGGAGATAGAAGCATTGGGAAAAGTATAACGCAATTTCTTAGCATGAGCATCAATTGTAAGGGTAAACAACCTTGCAAGAATATCTTCAGTATAAACACCACTTGAAAAAAAAATTGAACAAACTCAATCATGTAATCAAGAATAGTTGATGTACCCTTGCCATTGAATATTAAATGTGATAAGTTATGCAAAAATTCTACGGGCATTGAAATATCTAAGGCTTTAGAAAAACACCTCAGGATTATGATATGGGACGAAGCCATTTAAGGTATGGAATTGAAATAGACTTCATGGGCTCAAATTGTCATCTAGACTTCCTTCTAGTACCAGGATATTGATGGTGTTAGATATCACAAACATGTAGGAGATCTCCTCAATATGAGGTCCCAATTAGATCCCACACCATTTGGTTTAGGAGTCCCATCCGGTTATAGGGTTTGGCTACCACTACGAATGGTTTAGAGATGCACCTTTGTTACAAGACATACATAAGAGATCATAAAAACTCTTTAGGGCACCAGGTACACAAGATTTATGTTACACTGAACGTAGAATGCATATGAATATTCCACAACTATAAAGAGAAACAAGCCTACGGTTAGGGAACTAATAGTACTATCCTAAGAAAGACCCACAAGTGAAAGAGGAAGACTTGTTGATTAACCTAAAAATTTGTTCACAAGATAAAAAAAATAAATCATAACACACATTCAACAATATCCATCTATAAGCAAAAAAATAGTTCATTAATCTTAGTATGTAATTACATTAACATATACTGCAAACATAACAAGAATAGTCCTACTACATTCACGATACATGGATGAAGTGTTGGCTCGAGGAGCTTTTGATTATTAATGAATGTTTCCAAGTACACTATTACATAAGGTGAAACACTAGATCCAGTAATGGAACATGAAGCTACAACTTGCTTCTCCGAAGAATGGCTCTTCTCCTATGTAATACAATAGAAGCAAAGGCAAGACTCCAAGAATCCAACCCCTTTACTTGAGTTATGAGGAACTATTTATAAAAAATGACAATGACTTTTGTGTTTCCTCATGACTTCTCAACTTCTATGAACTATGGGCTTCCATCCAAACTTTCACATTCTATATATGACCTTTTACATTCAACATGTGTCTTTTCATATCCCACATATGTCTCTTGGACTCCATTACATTAAACTTATTACAAAAGACAAAATGCATATAGGATGGTGTCTATATAAGACAAAATTTCTAATAAGACAAAATGCTTTCAATTGGATAAGGCATTTTCTTCTCCATGGAGCTCATTGGTGATGTATGAATGCCATGCTATGAACTCTATAGAAATGGCTTTGGTTTAGACTGGAAAAACTGTTGCAAACCACATCTTCACCTCAAATGCTTCTGTCAATATATATTTGTAGCTAGATTGCACACTATTCCACAACCATGACAATTTCATTGAAGTTTTGGTTGGTGCAATGGCATACTATAGAATTATGTCTTTCGTAATCTCCAAACCTTCCTGCTGTGATTCTTGTTTGATCTTATCGATGTACTTCTTCAGTTCACGTAATATGATTTTGTTGCCTCTTATTTCTCCAAGTGATTGCACTAGAGGCATCCCATGTTTATGTGATAGGTACTCCAAAACATTGTGTAGTTGACTATAAGCGGTGATATTTTTAGCTGATGATTCTCTGAGACTGATGTATTTCTGAATTTGGAGTCTCAATTGTACCTTGTCTACTTAAAAAAAAATCCCATCCTTTTTGACCAGTTGTTGCGGAACATCTAGATACTTTACAACCCATTCCCCAATTTGATCAATAACTCTTTCTACTACCTTTAGGAGCTTCAAGAATTTTTGCACTTTCTTTTGTATAGTAAGTAGATGTGTTATTACCTGATCTAGGAGTATCATTTCATCATATAAAAATGCCATGATGTCCTCCGTTGACCCCAATTCTTCCTATATGGCTTACTCCCATTCTACTGTGTTGACACTGCGAGAAGATAATCGTTCATTTTCTATAATGAGATGTTACACTAATTTCTTTACTGCACCCAAGTCTTTCCTTAACCATGGATTCAAGAGGTATTATGAATTATCCTGAGCTTTTGTGGAAAAATAAACATTAATTTTCATGTTTCGCGATGATTCCTCCTAGTGTTAATAGTTATCACTTTCTCTGTGGATAGAGAGACTAGATTTTGGGGATTCTTGGGGAAGAAACTTTGTATTTCTTGCACAATCCTTTTCTTCAGTTGATAAAATGTAACATTACGTACATCCATGACTCAGTCTTTTGGTGGAGGTGTGATTCCCGTCTCATAAAATGGGTGATGGCCACTTGTAAGAGGAGGTTTTACCAGAGGTCATGGTTCATCATCCATGGGATGGATGGCATCATATTATTCAAATTCTTCTTCTAATTCCTGAGTCATCTATTTTTATTATAGTCTTTGTGCTACTTCCTCATACTGTGAATGCCTTTTTTGTTTCTCTTCTATTCTCCTTCTTTCTTCTTCTTCCTATTGTTTCTTTCTGATTAGTTTATGTTGGAATTATGATTCAGGTTTGGCACTATGGCATAGGTGTTGTACTTGATGGCAACTCACTCAAGTGGAAAAACTCTGTTCTGGCTCTCAAAATGATAAAAAATAAGGGGTTCACAAGTACACCGTTCAAAAGGTGCGGGCCCGCAGGCACGCCGTTCACCAAGTGCGGTCATGTCCGCAGGCTATCCGAACAGAAGGTGCAGACCCCATTCCACTCACTCCAATGCAGAGAAAGCGCGCACACGTGGGATTTCTTATGTCTGGCCCATGGTATTTAGCCTGACGTTCATAATCCTATGGTTTTGGCCCGTGGTATAGGATCTAAATTATTGAACCCCAGTTTGGATCCCTTGTATTGGTTTTCGATGGTTTTGTCCCATGGTGTGAATAAGGGCTTGCCTATAAAAAGGAAAGGAGATCACTTGGCTAGTCACTTGTAAAATTTGAATATCTTAAGATCTGAAATTTTGGGTGATCGATTTTAAAAGCTAGATCTAAATCAAGGTGAAATTTAAGGTGAATCTATTGATAGGTCGTGATCCCTCGGGCGCATGATCAGATCTGTGGATCTGACTGTCTGTGGCACATTAGAGGACTATTAATTTGGCTCTATTCAGAGGTTCGCAGGTGATCCACAGTGCAGGTGCGGGGGTCTGCAGTGCAGCAGAAGGCGTAGGTGCGGGGATCCGCAGCGAAGAAGAAGGCGCTGGTGCGAGGTACGCAACGCAGTAGAAGGCACAGTGCGGAGGTATGCAGAGGAACATAAGGACCAGGTGCGGAGGTACGCTATCAGGCAGATAGTGCAGGTGCGCATCTGAGCAGAGGTATGCAGTGCAACAGAAGGAGTAGGTGCGGAGGTACACAGAGCAGAAGAAGGATGAGGTGCAGATATGCGCAGTTTAGACACAGAAGAGTTGTGGATATTCGCAGGTTTCTATTGGTGAAGTTGCAGACTTTTCTTGAAATATTTGTTGGCTGTCTTTTATCTATTGCTGAAGAGTTCTGGGTTTAGATCACTGGTATTGCTGATCTGGTTACTGCATTCTGAGAAGTTATTGGTTGATACATTGGTTGATTGAAAAAGTTGATTGGGTGATTCACATGTACTTGATGATTATTTGATGTTCATGGATCTAGTTTGAAAATTTATGAAAAGTGGTCCTTGGAAGAAAAGAAGTAGGGGGTTGTAGCTCTCAGCAGGTTGTAGCCTGTGTACTGGTAAAGGACTGCACCAGTACAAAATCATTGTAAAAGAAGTTTCTAATTGAAAGAAGATAGAGACATATTGCAACAGGTGGTTTTCACCCACATTGGGTTTCCACCTTATATCTGGTGTTCTTTGGTGTGACTATCTGTTTTTCTTGTTCTTTCTCATTATCATATGGTACTGACATACAAATTAATGATCAATATCTAAAGAATAAATTAAAGTATAAATCTGGAAGATATATTGAAAAGAATTAGATAATACTGATTCACCCCCCCCCCTCTCAGTATTATTTCCAACAATTGGGATCAGAGTAGGTCCTTCTGAAGAAGCTTGATCGCTTGAAGGAAGATCCATCATCATGAGCAACTACGAGAGAGAAGCATCTATCAGGCCACCAATTTTTGACGGGACAAAGTTCGTATATTGGAAGGTAAGAGTTACTGCCTATCTTCAATCTCTTCGTACATAAGTCTGGGATATCATAGATACAGGGTACACTTTTCCATCAGCAACTCCTACAGATTCGGTTGAGAAGAAGAAATATGAAACAAATGCAAAGGTTGTCAATACTCTACTAGGATGTCTATCTCAATCATAATTCATGAAGGTTATGCAGTATAAATCCGCAAAAGAAATATGGGACAAGATTGTTCTGAGCTATGAAGGAGATGATCAGGTAAAACGAGCAAAACTTCAAACCCTCAGAATTCAGTATGAAAATCTCAGAATGCACAACGATGAAAGTGTGGCTAACTATTTCCTTCGTGTAGATGAGATTGTTAATTGTATGAAAAATTTTGGTGAAGAAATAAAAGAGGCTGTTGTGGTTGAAAAGGTTCTAAGATCTTTGTCCCCTAAGTTTGAATCTAAAGTTTCTGCAATAGAAGAAAAGGAGAATCTACGAAACCTTACCATGTCACAGCTGCACGGAATTCTGACTGCTTATGAAATGAGGAAAGGAGGACCATCAGACAGGAGAGAAGCTGCCTTCAAGGCCTCCGGCAAAGGAGATTACTATGAGTCAGGACACGTGTCAGAAGAAGAAGAAGAATCAAATTTTGTCAAAAACCTTCAACAGGGTGCTGGACGATTCCAAGGTAAGTTACCTTTCAAATGCTTTGCTTGTGGAAGAGTAAGTCACTATGCTTCCAAATGTCCTCATAAGGATAAGATTGACAAGGGGAAGGAACCTGTTACATGGAACAAGAAACAGAATGCAAATAAGAAAAGCTATTACACTCATGAATATAGTGATGGACTTTCAAATAGTGACGAAGATGAACGAGGTAATAATTATAAACTTTTAATGGCTTTTGAAGATGATGATTACATGGATGCTATAGATGAAGAAGGTCTTTATGAAGAGATTTCTAATCTCAAAATTTGCTTAGAAGAGAAAAATGTGGTTATTGATTCTCTGCAATGTCAACTGGCTGAAAGGGAAAAACATATTGAAAAATTGGAATGTGAAATTGTTGGTCTTAGAAAAGAGATTGAGAAAACAAAAGCTCTTAATCTTAAATTCATTAAAGGATCTGAAACTCTGGATGAGATTATCAATGTGCAGCGTTCTCCACTAATCAAGACAGGTTTGGGATATAATGGAGAAGCATCTCAAGCATCCACCTCCAAAAGTTATCTTGATGCAGCAAGGAGGAGCGAGCAAAGGCCTAATAGAAATCATCAGGTAAAATAGGGACAATTTACCTCAAGAACGAGCAAATACTATCAAGAAAATCAGGAAAATCAGGGGCAATCTACCTTAAGGACAAATAGAAGCTACAACCAGCCACAGGTAAAATCTTCCCAATTTGCCTCAAGAATGGATGTCAGTAGAAACTACAATCAGTTGAGTGATAGATTTGATAATAGCAGGAGTTTCTTCAATGGCGAATGTTTTTCTTGCCATAACTTTGGTCACAAAGCAGCTCAATGTGTTGCCTATAAGACAATCATGACTAGAGAAGCTCAAAAACAAAGAAGTATGACTGGAATCATGAAAAGGATCTATAACAACTTTTCCGCCCTTGAAAGTGAAATTGAATGTTCTATTTGTAATAACTTTGGTCATGAAGAGTCTGAATGCAGGAGCAGGTTTCGGAAGACAACTCAGAAGGAACAAACCTCAAATACCAGAACATGGAGAATGAAGGAACCACATCCAGAAAGATGTGGGATAGCTTTATATCCAGAAGGACGGGAAAATCAATGGTACATCAACAGTGGATGTTCGAAGCATATGACAGGTGATAACGAAAAACTTCAATCATATAGTGCTTTAGAAAAAGGAAAGAAAGTTTCTTTTGGAAATGATACACCTGCAGTTATAAAAGGAAAAGGCACTGTTCAGTTGAAAGAAAAAGTCAAGGCTGGAAATGTTTTGTATGTTGATGGCTTGAAGCATAATCTACTGAGTGTCAGTCAGATGTGTGATCAAGGAACTGAGGTAATATTTCGATCAAATGGATGTAGTGTTTGTCATCTTGATACAGGAAAAACAATGATCAAAGGCATAAGAACTCCAAATAATTTATACATATTTGAAGAAGGACAATAACAATGCTATTTGAGCAAGAATGATGAACACTGGTTATGGCACTGGAGGTTGGGGCATCTAAGCTTTTCACAGATAAGGAAAGCATGCAAATACCAGGCAGTTCGTGGTTTTCCAGACATCAGAATTCCAGACAATACAATATGCAAATCATGTCAGTTTGGTAAGAAAACCAGAACTAACTTCCCTGAGAAGGAAGGATCAGCTAGCAGGCCTCTTGAACTAGTCCATACAGATGTATGTGTTCCATCTAGGAAAAGGTCACCTCGAGGAGAAGAATACTTTATATTATTCATTGATGACTTCTCCAGGATGGTTTGGATAAGACTTATGAAGCACAAAAACGAAGCCTTCGAAAAATTCAAATCTTTCAAAGCCTTGGTTGAAAATGAATAAGATCACAAAATTAAGTGCCTCAGGTCTGATAGAGGTGGGGAGTTTACCTCAAATGAATTCTTCGATTTTTGTGAAGAACATGGAATAAGAAGGGAATTCTCTACAGCTAGGACTCGTCAGCAAAATGGAATAGTGGAAAGGATGAACAGAAAGGTTCAACAAATGGCTTGTGCTATGCTTGATGAATCTGGAACTCCCACAACCTTCTGGGGTGAAGCTGCATTTGCTGCGGTCGTTATTCTCAACAAAAGAAATGTCTGGGTGAACAGCACTCAAACTCCTCATGAGCTCTGGTATGGTGAGACTCCTTCGGTAAAAAATTTCAAAATCTTTGGAAGCAAATGTTATATTACGAATAATGGTGAACATCTTGGCAAGTTTGAACCTAGAGCAGATGAAGGGATTCTCCTTGGTTATTCTCCTCACAGCAAAGCATATAAGTGCTACAACAAAAGACTTGGAAGAATAGTTGACAGCATTGATGTAGTCGTTGATGAAGAAGGAAACATTCCTGGGCAAGTAAATTATGAAAATATCGAAGAGGATGAAGATCATCCTTCAAATCAGATTGATGATGAAGAAGAACCTCAAGAGGCACCAAAGGAACAGATAAGGATAGAAGAGAAGACTCCTTCCAGGTATGTTCAAAAGAATCATCCAGAATCTCAAATCTTGGGGCAAAAGGAGGCAGGCGTACAAACAAGAAGAACAATTGCAGAAGCTTCAAGCTATTTGGCATTACTCTCCTCCACTGAACCACAAAATGTAAGAGAGGCATGCAAATATGAATGCTGGGTCAAGGCAATGGATGAAGAACTTGAGCAGATCGAAAAGAATAGCACTTGGGAGTTGGTTTCTAGACCAAAAGATAAGAATGTCATAGGGACAAAATGGATCTTCAAAAATAAATTGAATGAAAATGGGGAAGTAATTAGAAATAAGGCCAGACTTGTTTGTAAAGGGTATGCTCAACAAGAAGGAATAGACTTTGAAGAAACTTTTGCTCCCGTTGCTAGACTTGAGGCCATCTGAATGTTCCTTGCTCTCTCAAGCTTTCACAAGTTCAAGGTATTTCAAATGGACGTGAAATTAGCCTTTCTAAATGGAGACTTAGAAGAGGAGGTGTACATTGAGCAACCAGATGGTTTCATACTTGGGAATGATCCAAATCTTGTATGCAGACTAAAAAAGGCTCTTTATGGTCTTAAGCAGGCTCCAAGGGCTTGGTACTACCGCTTGGACAAATATCTTCATCAACAAGGTTTTTCAAAAGGGTCAGTAGATAGCAGTCTTTATATAAAAATTGAAAATGACAAATTGCTAATACTTGTTGTGTATGTAGAAGATATTATCTTTGGCAGCAATGAAGAAGCTACGAGTCAAAGCTTTGCCTCGGTGATATAGAAAGAATTCGAAATGTATTTTCTTGGAGAACTGACATATTTTCTTGGATTGCAAATCCAACAAAATGAAGGCGGTATCTTTTTGTCTCAAACCAAGTATCTCAAGCAGATCTTGAAGAAATATGGCATGGAAGATGCAAAACCAGTATGTACCCCTATGGTTACAGGATGCAGCCTCAGTGCAAATGATGAATCAGTAGCAGTGCATCAAACAACCTATAGATCGATGATTGGAAGTCTTCTTTATTTGACAGGTACCCGACCAGACATCATGCATACAGTGGGAAGAGTTGGAAGATTTTAGGAAAATCCAAAGGAAACTCATCTTCAGGCAGTTAAGAGAATCTTCAAGTACCTTCAAGGAACTCAAAACTATGGCTTATGGTATCCTATAGATACAGATCTCACACTTCATGCTTATACAGATGCAGATTGGGCCGGAAGCGTGGATGACAGAAAAAGCACTAGTGGAGGAGCATTCTTCATGGGTTCCAGATTAGTATCTTGGTTCAGTAAGAAACAAAGTTCGATTGCTTTATCTACAGCTGAAGCAGAATATGTGGCTGCTACATCTTGCTGCACTTAACTACTTTCGATGATGCAGACCTTGCAGGATTTTCAAATCACTTGTACACCACCTATCTCCATCCTATGTGATAATACAAGTGCTATCAGCATTTCAAAGAACCCAGTCATGCATTCAAAGACCAAGCATATACCTATCAAATATCATTTTCTTCGGGAACAAGTGCTTGAACAAAAGGTCAAGTTGGAGTATGTTCCTTCTAAGGAACAAGTCGCTGATATACTCACCAAACCATTGCCCAGGGAGACCTTTGAATACCTCAGGCAAAATCTGGGGGTAGTTGATGCATCATCTTGTTGTTGAATCTCATCTGTTTCAGAGATTGTTGGTTGTACACGAGTTTCATATGGGGTATATGCGTACATTTGCTGGGTTATGGATTGGTCGAAGATCGAATGACACAGGTTCAGGGGGAGCATATATTCTTCTACTAATGCATTGTTGGCATTATGGTAGAAGATCTTGGATGAGAAAGTACAGAAGGAGAACATGGATGTTGATCTGAATATTGTTGCTAATATGTCTCTATCTCTCTTGTCAAGGTCATGAATGGTGTATAGTAGATTATGGTTCTTCTTGAAGAATTTTTCTTTTGCAGATTTGGTCTATAGTCAGGAGGAGCTCATTCAGAAATTTCAGCAGGCACTCAGGGGGAGTATGGACAGCAAAGGAAGAGAAAATCTTGGTCCACCCTTTGCCCTTGATGTCAAAGGGGGAGAATGACTTTGAGGATCTTGGGGTTGCCATCAAGTCCAAAGGGGGATATTGTTGGCATTATGATTCAGGTTTGGCACTATGGCATAGGTGTTGTACTTGATGGCAACTCACTCAAGTGGCAAAACTCTGTTCTGGCTCTCAAAATGATAAAAAATAAGGGGTTTGCAGGTACATTGTTCAAAAGGTGCGGGCCCGCAGGCACGCCGTTCACCAAGTGTGGTCATGTCCGTAGGCTATCTGAACAGAAGGTGCGGACCCCAGTCCACTCACTCCAATGCAGAGAAAGTGCGCACACGTGGGATTTCTTATGTCTGGCCCATGGTATTTAGCCCGACATTCATAATCCTATGGTTTTGGCCCGTGGTATAGGATCTAAATTATTGAACCCCGATTTGGATCCCTTGTATTGGTTTTCGATGGTTTTGTCCCATGGTGTGAATAAGGGCTTGCTTATAAAAAGGAGAGGAGATCACTTGTCTAGTCACTTGTGAAATTTGAATATCTTAAGATCTGAAATTTTGGGTGATCGGTTTTAAAAGCTAGATCTAAATCAAGGTGAAATTTAAGGTGAATCTATTGATAGGTCATGATCCCTCGGGCACATGATCAGATCTGTGGATCTGACTATCTGTGGCACATTGGAGGACTGTTAATTTGGCTCTATTCAGAGGTCCACAGGCGATCCACAGCGCAAGTACGGGGGTCCGCAGCGTAGCAGAAGGCGCAGGTACGGGGGTTCGCAGCGAAGCAGAAGGCGCTGGTGCGGGGGTTCGCAGCGAAGCAGAAGGCGCTAGTGCGAGGTACGCAGCGCAGCAGAAGGCACAGTATGGAGGTACGCAGAGGAACAGAAGGACCAGGTGCGGAGGTACGTTGTCATGCAGACAATGCAGGTGTGGATCTGAGCAGAGGTACACAGTGCAGCAGAAGGAGTAGGTGCGGAGGTACGCAGAGTAGAAGAAGGACGAGGTGCGGATCTGCGCAGTTTAGACACAGAAGAGCTGCGGATATTCACAGGTTTCTATTGGTGAATTTGCGGACTTTTCTTGAAATATTTGTTTTTTTATCTATTGCTGAAGAGTTCTGGGTTTAGATTATTGGTATTGTTGATCTGGTTACTGCATTCTGAGAAGTTATTGGTTGATACATTGGTTGATTGAAAAAGTTGATTGGGTGATTCACATGTACTTGATGATTATTTGATGTTCATGGATCTAGTTTGAAAATTTATGAAAAGTGGTCCTTGGAAGAAAAGAAGTAGGGGGTTGTAGCTCCCTTCCAGGAGAAACTGGAAAAAGAGAGAGGATTGTAGCTCTCAGCAGGTTGCAGCCTGCGTACTGGTAAAGGACTGCACCACTACAAAATCATTGTAAAAGAAGTTTCTAATTGAAATAAGATAGAGACATATTGCAATAGGTGGTTTTCACCCACATTGGGTTTCCACCTTATATCTGGTGTTCTTTGGTGTGACTATCTGTTTTTCTTGTTCTTGCTCATTATCATATGGTAGTGACATACAAATTAATGATCAATATCTGAAGAATAAATTAAAGTATAAATCTGGAAGATATATTGAAAAGAATTAGATAATACTAATTCAACCCCCCCCCCCCCCTCTCAGTATTATTTCCAATAGTTCATCCTACCTCTTCTTCTCCTCTTCCTCTTGTTGCATATTTTCCTGCTTAGCTTCAATAGAATTTTTCTTTAATGTATCACCTTTCCATTTTCTGCTAGTGTCTGATCCTAGGTCATGCTTTACTTTTTTCCTAGGAACTAGCGTGCTAGCTTGTGCAATTGTCACTTGTGGTTCCTCCTATACCTGTACATCTGGCATGTGTGGTGATCTGAAATCTCCAGGATTGATTAATTGAGCAATTGCACTAATTAAATAAAGTTGCACATGTGTGGGTGACAATGGAAATTTAGGTGATGTTTATGCCTTCACCATCAAACTTAAATAACCGAAAGTGAAGAATTAACAACAACAATTAAATATGAAAACAACAAAAAACACTGGTGACAGTGTTCGTCCCTCTTGGACTACGTCTCTGGGTCCACTTTGAATGTGCGACCATTTTATTAGGAATGCTTCAAAGAGTTTCTTTACATGAGATTTCTCCAACTGATCTGTGCTTGTCGCAGCTTTCCAATGCCTATCTCCATTCCTTAAAAGGCCCAAGGATGGCCAAGAAATTCTCAAAAGAGCATCTGCAGGCATATACCAAAACTCTAACTCTGAAGCTCCATTCAACTCCTGTCACTTGAAACTGAAGTGCAACTTCTACCCTGGATTTTCTTGCTTCCTTCCTAAAATGTTTTGCCTCTGACTTTGAAAAGGCTTTGATAGGCTTTGGAATGCCTCTCTCCTTCTCCTTGACAAGGCTAGATTACCACCACCTCTCTACAAGGTTGTCATTTCCTTCCCCCTTATGCTTCTTCATTCGATGCATTTATAAGGTGGACTAGGCTAAGTTTAGGATATTTTTTTTAACAAATTATAAGGTGGCCAAATAATACATCTCAGTGCTTTGGCATGTATTGATTATAGATTCAACACTACATAAAAAATTCTTTTTATAGCGCATGGTGGATTGGATTTAAACTAAATCCTATAGTTTAATAGCACTATGAACAAATGATGTCTTGGTACATTAAAACCAAAGTCCCTAATCTTTGGCGGTTTTTCATTACCCCTTGAACCTGTTGTCATGTGACATGGTGGATTTTGGCAGTTGGCTAGCTATGGTCCAATGTGTGGCAGTCAACTATAAAAATTCATTACTTAGTTGGCATACTTTCTTTGGTGACTTAGCACATCAGTTCCGCGATTATGCGTGGGCATATCTCTGTGGCACATTTGTGGTTTTCCATTACTCCTGATGGTTAACACCATCCACGTGACATACTTCCTCTCATGTCTTGTTGGCATCCACCATATGCTGACTGGACCCTTGTTGACCAACCTGCAACTGAAGGATGAATGTGTATCTATGCTTTCCATCGAAATCTGATGGTGGCATGTTAAACCTACTCCATGGAGGTTGTAACAATTGTTGACCCATGGTAATCCAATTGTGTTATGAGCCCTGCATACTGCATAACCGATAGTAAAAATGTTGGCTTCCACATGGCATCATAGTTGGACTGATTGTTCAGAAATCTTGGTGGTCAATAATCACGCAATCCCGTGGCACCTAACCTCGTACTATTTCAAGGTAAATCTTTGTGGTAGCTGACTGGATCTTTGATGGTGTCGGCCTACTCATCTATGCCACCTAACTACCACCTCAACCACCTACGTGTTGTTTTGCAACCATGCCACCTCCGTGCTGTTTGATCGTTCACGGAACTCGTGGCATTGTTGCATTGTACTGACGGTCAACAAGGATACCACCTCGTGGAACCAAATCCCCTGGAAGTCCCAAATTGATTCGTGCCACCTCTGCATCATACCTGTTCACCAGGATTTGGATGGAAAATTGTTTAACTTCTCGATGTGACTATACCTACTTCATGACGGGCTGACTTGATGACTGACATTCTGTTGGCATCGAACTTTGGTGAATTAATCTCTTCCATAAAATTTATGCCATATCATATATTTAACATATGGATTCAACTTTAATAATTCCACACCGTTGATTACTACCATAATATATGTCCGCTCCATTGTTTTACCATAGGTTTGATACATATAAATCCACCACCAAACATTGGGTTTAGAACTATATGCCATATGGTTTTCCACCATAGTATAACAATAAAGTTTTCTTTAAAAACTTAATAATGTGCCCATAAATTAAAATATTCACATTCAGAGTGTTAGGATAACACAATATACCATGTGGTCTTGAAAACCCATCACAACCCAAAAATATCACCATGCACCTATAGATATGCATCGGAGATGAGCTGTGAACCAAATCTCAGAAATCTCACCATCACTAGAGATGTGCACTGAGAGTTTGACTTGATGCCACATGCCGATCTGTAGAAATTCCACATGGCTAGCAAGGCCCCTTTGGTACCTAAACTTTGACTGACATTTTCTCCATCACCCGGAGGCCAAATGAAAATCTGGAGATACCACTAGAATCAACATGTCGAGCTCTTCGACCTAATGCTTTTTTTGCAAGAAACTGAGATGGTGAATTCCTACACAAGCTGAGAATAGTTTTTCTACCTAGGACCATCTTGGTCATCAGACATAAAACAAACTTCAACTTGACTTACAAGATCCATTTTGGATCATGTGGAAAAGTAGATGTGACTACCTCATCTCCTGGGTGAGTCTTCCTTAATTCATTGTACCAATTCATCACCTTTTTCTCTTATGCAGTAATCATTGGTACAGTGTATCCTATCCTATCAAAATGTTCCCTGTATACCTTCCTAGGATAATACCTGTGAAAATTATTGGTTCGAAAGTGCAGGTGGTCTAGTTATTATATTTCAACATCTCCTTCCTTGAGGCTCTTCAACTAATACATTTCAATTCTCAAGGGGAAAGTGGGCCACGATGCCTTATTCCTTCTATGCAGGGCTCCTGAAAATCCACCATTGAGCGAATAAGAAACTTGTTGTGGGACTACCTTATTAGTCACATACCAAGGCATAACATGGGGAGGAGTTTGGCAGCGAAAACATCTAATATAGTGAAAAAAAGTAATCTACAATATCATTCCATTCCTCCGTCACCTGCTAATTCATGTAAGGAGGATAAACCTCATAGATCATCTTAAATATGAATATGAGGAAAGGCTCTACAAATTTGTCATATATCCCTCTGAAACTTGAATCTAACACCACCCTATAATGGAAGTAAATTGGAAACTTATCGTGTCGTTTCTAGTTCTAATACATCCTTGGAAATGCATATTGTGCATAGATACCATCTAATAGAAATGATAACATATAAAACCATGGTGCCTAATCTTCCCTTAGATTGGCTTTATCCTACCCAACATGTTGCTGCAACTTAAATGAAAGTATATCCCCCTAGTTGAAGATTTTTCCATGGGTAAGAACCAAGTTGAGCATAAATATCCAATTATTTTTAAATACTTCAATATTCTTTAACCCATGAAAATTACAACACATAACAATAAGGTAATGGTACACCTCCCAAAGTGTCTTACTTAGGTAGACTGCAGATGGGCAGTGCCAGACTTTGGCAAGCTCTCAACACTAAGACTTGATGATATCACTTGTGTTGAGGTCAACCCATCTAGTGTAGAAGTTGTTGTTGGCATATTCTGTGGGCTTCAACATATTTTATTTAGTTTTCATATCCTCTCCATAT
Organism: Pinus tabuliformis; assembly: GCA_031772625.1. Classification (NCBI taxonomy): domain Eukaryota; kingdom Viridiplantae; phylum Streptophyta; class Pinopsida; order Pinales; family Pinaceae; genus Pinus; species Pinus tabuliformis. The sequence continues at coordinate 615,360,603 of CM062818.1, read as the reverse complement.
TAGGTGGAAATATTACCACCCCTTTCACTACAAAGCATCATATCTGAATCACCCATATGTGATAGGATCCATTCAACTTCCTCTACATAAGGCATCACTGGGAACCTGCATACAATTTTGTGTATCCTGGAATTTTTGATGTTATGTATACTTCCCTGTCGTCCAAATCTTCAGGGATCTGTTTCTGCATGAATGTGTCTTTAATATCCTTCCATATGACCTTGAAATATTTTACTATAAAACAATGTGTGTCTATGAGTAGAGGAATGGAAGGCTTTGCAATTTCCACTACTTCTTTAGTGCTTGCTTCTAACACTTCTTTTGAGGCCACTCGATAGGTAGCAGGAGGCATCATTCCAACAAATGATGAAAGAGTAATGAGTTTGGTAGCTGGAGCACCTACACATGGAAGAACACACATGGAAATAAAGATTATCTTTAAGAAATATTCTATCTATCACAAGCAATAACTCAACAAATCACGTTCAAAGAGACATCAAGTGTAGCTGAAAGTGCAAGCCAATCAAATATGGGACATGATCACTATTTAGGAAGAAACTTTGCATCAAGACATAGGAGAGGATATATCTCAGCAAGAATGAGAGGTAAGGGCTTACATGAGGCCTTCAAGGTGCACTAGTTCTCTCCACTAAGAGAGAGAAGGAGCTCAAGGGTGCAGTGCATACTGTCAAAGTGCAAAGGAAATCATTTGTAGGTTCAAGGTGTGCTAATGCACTCAAAGGGATAGAGGAGGGTGCAAAGGGCACCCATTGAAGGGACAAGGGGTTAGGATTCAAGCCTTCTGAGTGTACTTAAGAGGAAATAGGAAGATGTATGGTGCATAGTCAAAGCATGAAGGGGAAAATATTCGTTTATTCTTCGAGTCGAAGGGGTGAACTCGAGAGGAAAACATGATTTTTATGGGAACGAATTTCCAAGATAGAAAGGCCTTGATTTCCATAAGTGCATTATTTCTTGAAATGGATCAAGAAATACTTAAACAAGTACATAACCAAGATGAAATGATTGTAATTCTAACAGGAAATATTTGCAAATACTTATAGATTTTGTCAAAATCAAGACCAGAATATGAAGAGTTAAAGAATGCAAAGTGTCACAACTTGAGACAACAAATTGACACTTGTATGAGAAAATAAGGAATAGAAAACCAACAAATGAACTAAAATAAAGTGAAATTACAAGAAATAAAGAAATATCGATAACAAAAACATCAAAGGGAAGTGAAAGAATTGACATGCAAAACTTAATTGGAATAACAATCGATGAAGAGCTCCTTGACTCAAAGATATGAGCTCAACCCTTATGAGAGTGATTATGAGAAGTAATTATTAAATGAGTTTATTACAAAGATATTAAATACCAATAAAAACTATGCATGATTTCCACTTGTCGACAAATAGATAAGTTAGTTAAGTGAAGTGAAGTTGGCTCGTATTTTCTAGGAGTGCACCCACATGCAACAAGAAAAACGAATGCATTAGTTGAAGAGGGTGCAAGTCTTCGAGTCAAAGGAGTGCACTCAAGTGGAGGGAAAACTGACTGAGAATGAAGGAGTGCCCTGCACTAGGGTAGAGTTGTTCAACACAAAGTAGCGCACTCAATTAGAGCACAATGGCATGTCATCTTGGAGTGTGCTTTTTGCTAAAGAATGTGCTCTTCTCTCACTTTTGTGTATGAGATGCATGTTGAAAAAAGATAGTTACTAAGTGGACAAAACCAATGCCTTCTCCTATCCTTGGGTAAGATAACACCATTGCTTGAAAGGATAATGTGATGACACTTGCAAACTTTGACTGAAGAGGATGCGACAGTTATAGATAACAAGAGGATAATCAAACAAACATCATGACAACACTGGGGAGCTTGGAATGATAGTCCACATAAGCTCCAAAATTAAGTTAGGCTTAAACTTTAGAGTGTCATTGTCGTGGCGACAACAAGTCTATAACTTTATATATTTGTTTGATAACTATAAAACCGGGCTTAGAAAAATTTCAGCCACGAGATTTATAGAGGAATTTTTTTTAAAAATAAGAGGATATACTTGGAGGTAAATATGTATTTGACAAAGACCTCCCTTAGAATTTTGAAAATCATTCTAAGTTGTATGTGGGAGTGTTCTCAAAATTTTTATTCCTAAGTTTTTAACTGAATTTGACTAGTTGAATAAAATGCACACCCAAGCCTCATTCTTGAGTGTTTTTTAGTGATCCCAATGGGAAATGATTTTTATTTTAATTTCATATATTCTTTTACTTCAATGTTTCTAATTTTTGCATTTAAAAAATACAATTGCGTAAATGCACTGTGTGGTTACCTTCTAAATGTGAAACGCCCACTTAGTTAACAAAAGTCCAAGACTGAGTTCTATCATTGGGTATTTTTAAGTCCTTTTAGTTCTAGAGAATGTGTTTGTTCATGCCATGGTCTTACACATGTCCATATTTGTCTTATAACATTTTCATGAAGTTTATATATGTGTGTTAACATTTTCATGAGGATTTTGTAGCATTCTCAAAACACCATGATGGTATCATACTTAAGCATAGACTACAAGAAACATTGTCATAATTGAAAAGAATGGATAAAATCGTATGTTTATTAGGAAAAATATAGAGAGTAAAAATAAAAATATGGGCTTATAAAAATGTCTGCCATTAGGTTTATGGAGGCATTTTTTTTAAAACTCAATATGTTGTACCAGGAGTTATATGTATTTGACAAAGAACTCCTTCTGATTATTGAAATTATTTCTTTCTATCTATGACTAATTTCTTTCTATGTGTACTTTCTCCTTATATTCTTCATAGAATAGGTATTCAACCTATTTCCCAATACCTTTTTTTGACATTTAATTTGCGACAATTTTCAATTCTTTGAATATATGATCAAAAGTAATCCTCCTTAAGGATTCAATTAGAGTTATAATTCTCTACTTCTAATTTAACACGGAAATAATATTCTTTTATACTTCAAACTTTATTATTTCATAAAAAGAAAATACCTGATAATGGTATTTATCAATTTCTTAATGAAAAGAATTCCATATTTTTATTTTTGTAAATCACTTAGAGTTTTTTTTCCACTTAGGAAAAACCTAACCACATTATATAAATAATGAGTTTCATAGTAATAATATTCTTTTATACTTCAAACTTTATTATTTCATAAAAAGAAAATACCTGATAATGGTATTTATAAATTTCTTAATGAAAAGAATTCCATATTTTTATTTTTGTAAATCACTTAGAGTTTTTTTTTCCACTTAGGAAAAACCTAACCACATTATATAAATAATGAGTTTCATAGTCATTGCAAAATTTTTAGCCAACACTATATTCTAAGTTCATGTTCCATCATTTCCCATAATAGGACATATTAACATCAAAATTACAAAAAAAGTACTAATAGTTGTATTATATTAATTCCTAAAATATACATATATTACAAAATTACCTCTATTCTTGCTAGAAGCAGAGGTAAATGTCACTCTATGCCTCGTAGGGGTTATATTCGGCTAGACATATATATATATATATATATATATATATATATATATATATATATATATATATATATATATATATATATATATATATATATATATATATATATATATATATATATATATATTTTTAAATGATTAGATTCGATTCAACTGGAAATATAAATAATTTGAACAAGAGCTTGAAAATATCAATAGTAGAACTAAACATTAACCAAGTTCAATAGACATGATTAAAAAGAAACTAGCAACATGACCAAGACATGCAGACTAGCACATCCCTTAGGTTTACGCTAGTTTCTCCTTCCCTTGTATGATGGGAGTTGCTTCAAAATATATTTCATATCTAAAACAAATATGCTAGTTTTAAACAAATTACAAAATATCTGGAACAATTACAACCTCAAATTTAATTGAGTTGTATTTGATGTTATTATAGAGGCAGACTCAACAAGTTCCTGTAAAATATTTTCATCTCCTTTCTCCTTCTACTACACTATCTTAGCTATTAGTACTTGTGGAGCGGAAACAACATTGATAGGTTCTTGTGGAGAAGAAACTTGATTTATTTTTTTCTACACTAGTTCAATTGTTGGTTCATGTTTAAGAACAATGCAATTAATAGGTTCTTGTGCAGAAACATATTGTTTTTCTCCATCCCACTCTCCTTTAGCTATTGGTTGTTGTGTAATAGTAGCGTCATTAATAGGTTCTTGTGGAACAATGGTTTGTAAATCTTGATCCTATTCTCCCACTTGAATTCCAATTGAAATAATAGTTATCTCCTAATAATCTTCCTCCTTAAGTATTTGTCTACATCTAATGAAAAACTTTTTCAATTATATCAACTGGTGACAACAATCCTTCCACCTCTACTAGGGTATCCAATCCTATATTTTTCTTAAATTAAATTTGTTCTTTAAGCATGGAAAGCTTCTCCTTCAAACATTCATGCTCCTCTTTTAATTCATTAACTGGTTGAAAAAGAGGATTAGTTTAAAATTTACCTTGTGAGGGAATTCTTTCTTGTTATGGTGTGGGTTCTTTATTTTTCTCCTCACTTAGTTGTTTCTCTGGTTCCTTGGATTATTGTGATTCAGTTGTAGTAGCATAGACTTCCGGTATTGATGTAGTTGATGGAACTGTAGTTACTCGCACTCACTTTTTATGGGTTTTTCCTTCCAAATCCTTCTTCAATGACATTTTCTTTATCCTCATTTGCATGGGCATTTATCTTTCAAGGGCTTATTATTATATATTTTTCCCAAACGACTCTACCTTTAGTGCCTCTATTTCAGTTTCTTTTGTTTTGGGTACCCCTATTTTAGGTTATCTTTCTTCAATAAAGCATCTATACTCATCACTTTCAATTTTTTCACTATATATGTACATTAGTCCCTCAATGTGAGCCTTCTTCATAGATCACCTTATTCGAAGACCCCTCCAATGAGGCCTAAGAGGTGAAACTTCCCTTTATTCTAATGTTGTTTCAAAACTAACTGGTGTTGTTTCAACACTAGCTAGTGTTGTTTCAACACTTTTCTCATGTGCTTTAGCTTGTCTCTTTTCTCCTTGTTCTTCAATTTCACTCTCTTCTTTCTCAAGAGCTAGTGCATGAAACCCTACTATAAACACAACAAGATGATTCTTTATAATTTCATTCTCCTCTTTTAATTCATTAACTTGTCGAATAATAGAATCAATTTTAGGTTTTCATGAGGGAATGCTATATTGTTCTATTGTGGGTTATTTCTTTTTCTCCTCACTTATTTTTTCCTATGGTTCTCTGGATTATATCGTTTTGTTGTAGCAGCAAGGACTTTTGGTAGTGAGTAAGTTGATGGTATTACAATTACTCACACTCTTTTTTAGGGTTTTTTCCTCCCAATGCCTTCTTCAACAACCTCTTCTTTATACTCACTTGTGCGAGCATTTCAATCTCAGAGACTTCTTCAAATATCTTTGTCTTAGACACCTTTGTCTCAAGAATCTTTGTGTCAAGTGATTTTGTTTTAATTACTTCTTCTTCAATAGGGCATCCATACTCAACACTTTAATATTTTCCACTAGATATGTCCACTTGTCCTTTCGTGTGAGCCTTATTCAAAGAGATCCCGTTTCGAAGAACCATCCATGGAGACTTAGGAGGTGAAACTTCCCTTTCCTGTAGCATTGTTTCAACACTACCTAGTGTTGTTTTAACACTTTTCTCGTGTGCTTTAGCTTGACTCTTTACTCCTTGTTCATTAGTTTCACTGTCTTCTTCCTTAGGATTTGGTGTTGTTATCACTCCATAACTTATAAGTTTGCAGAGTAAATCACAGAGGTAACCTTAGAACCACATTGGAAACTGGGAATCCAGCCCTTCCAGTTTCAAAGAGGGATCTCTCTTTACAATTTAGCTTTGTTTTACTGATGATATTAGTCTAGTTATCATGTTCAGGTTTGGGTTTTTGTATTGTTGGGTTGAGATAGTGGAAATTAGGCCATTGGGAAAGGGAGTCACAGGTTTAGATTGATCAAACGCAGAGTTTACAGGTAAAACTTACAAGACAGGGTAGGCAAGTTCATTGGATCCTTTAAAATTTATGGTATGGAGGAGAAGAAAAAGATTAAGTAATCCAATTAATAAACAGATAAATTAAGAATTTTATTTCTAATTTTCACTAGAAAACATAGAAATTATTCATAAGTCAGATACAGAGTGTACTTTTAAACATATTTTTTTCGTAATCTTCTTAGAATAGTTTATATTTCAGAAACAGATGTGGAAAACAATGAAGACATTTATCAGAGAAAGATGCACTTCACCAATGAAATTGACACAATAATCCTATAATGCTTGCGTTATATTACTAAAATATGATAAATAGTAGCTCTGTGAGCTTCCTTACAACATAAGTTCTTTCTTCAAAACTAATCCCAACAATAATAATTTGATTTTTGAAGTATTTATACAAAAATAATTAAAAATATCTTTATTCAAAATATCATGATGGAATTATATTAATGTCTAAACTGATTAAAAAATTAGAACAAAATAATAGGAATCTTCAAACTGCTTAATACAGGCCCTGTTTTTCAGGAATACTGTTTGTGACTCAACCTCAAAATTTCTTGCGTTGTTTTTCCATGCTGTCTAATTATGAATTACTCTAGTAATTCGCAAAATTTCTCCCACCTATCCTTACTTGGGATTGCCAAATTAATCAACTTCTTGTATCTTTCATCCACATCAGTGTATTTATAAAAGGTTGGCTTGATGACAAATAGGTGCCTGACCTCATGACTGATAAGTAAATCAAAATCTAAGGCCTCCATGAATGCCTTCCCTGTGATATGCCCTTTGATCCCTGCAAACTTTGATTTGTCTTGGGAAATCTTGATTAATATGTCTTGGTATTGTGTTAGGATCATGAGATAATTTTCTGTATTTTTCAACTTTGGCAAACCTTTCTTGTTCAATGCCTACAACTACTTGTGAAATATATCTATCCTGATTTCTAAATTATGCCATTTTTTATTTAACTGATTCATAAGTGTCCTTTTGGTCTGCATCCTTTTTACCGCTAGGATGGTGTCTGTTTTGTCCTAGATTCCCAACTCCTGTAGTTCTTTTCTGTTCTTGGAATTCAAAAATTTGATGAGGGTTGTAGCTTCCCCAGGTTTCCGCCCCAAGTCTATTTTAGTTTTCCAAATTGCTTCTTGGGATTTCTGCAATAACTCCTGTTGTTCAAAAATTATATGTAAATAAGGCCATATCTCTGTGATGGCTTCACTAATTTCATTCCATATATGATCCATCACCAATTCACTATGCGACTGCTCATTTTTAGATTTAACTAATGGGTTTTCTGTAACTTTGCCACATAAAATTATCAATCTTTAACTTCTGTTCTGAAAGTGTCTTAATTTGAGCTTTTAGCTTAACAATTTCCTGCTCCTGGATAGTTAGAATGTCCATGGCTCTGACCAATTCACTTGTTGAATCTGTTGTAGTTGTTGATGTAGATGCAGATGCTCCTGTAGTTGTGGCCACTGCAATTGGAACTGTAGTAAGAGTATCTATGGCCAACTGTTGTGCCTGCTCTTTTTCTTTAAGCAATTTCTCTAACGCTATCTCCATGTCTCTAATTTTTCTATTTAGCTCAATGACTATAATAAACATATCTTTGTTCTGCTTCTCACTCTCTCCTAGCTTCTTGGCCTATGGATCCTCTGTAGTAGGCAGCTTCAATTGTTTTCTCAAGTTTGTTATATAAACATCCTTTGTCTTCATAAGTTCTTTAGCTACCTTGATGTCTTTGGGATTATATCCCAACTTTATCACCAAGTCCTCTAGTGACTTGATTCTAGTATCCTTGGCTAAGGATGAAATATTCTCTAACTTGAGTTGGGACTGCACATTATTTAGTTCTACCTGCAATTTAGAGGTAGACATGGCAGTGTTAGTGAGTGTGGAATACATCATCTCACTTGTTTGTCTGTGTAGGTCCATCTGGTCTATGGGATGAATATGATGTGCCTCAAAAGTGAACATAGATTCCTTGTAATTTGCAGGTGACCTGGGAGTTGGTACTTTACCTTCGAGAGATGATATTTGCATTTTTCCCTTCTTTGAGTTGAATGCTCATAATAATATTTCCTGAAAGATAGTTGTTTGTTTCCAAAACTATGTATAAGTGGAGGCTTTTAGCATTTCATTCCTTTTCTTAATTGCCTTGTGTTTGGAAAAAATATTGGTCTGAGCAGTGCCTTGAGCCAAATCGATTGTCTTTTGTGTCTCTAGAAGTATATGAAGAAGGTGATCCTATGAAGATATCCTCCTCTCTACTAGACACATGAGGACCTATATTAACACTAGTTTGTTGTTCTTCTGTGTCCAGTTGAAAAACATTTGCAGTTGGTTTTTTTATTTTTTGTGTAAACTAGGAAATGCTTTGCTACTATTTCCATCAATGGGGAAGATTCTTCTTCCCTTTCTCTCTTCTCCTGTTTCTCTTTAGGTATGGGTGCTCGAGTGGTTGTAGTAGAGAGAACCTTCTCCTCTATGTCCTATAGTATGTTTTCCACCCATTGAGTCTGGTTCATGTACTACTTGATTTTTGGTCGAGGAGTATGTGAATAAGTTTTTGTCTTGTACTCCACCCTTAGATTTGATATCAAGCCAAAAGGGTCATAAGACCAGGTGAAACTTAATTTAAATTTCATCTGATTCAACGACAAATCAGATTCCTTAGCAGCTGATCTAGTATTTTAGATAAAGGGTCTTACTTTGGCTTTAATCTTGAACTAGGCATTTTTCTTGGCTACCACGAAATGTAGGTCATCCAAGTGAATCATCTTTCGAATGTACTTTAATGAGAAAAATATCATAGGCACAAATTGGGGCAGTTTGTAGGGTGGAATCTCACACCCATATATTTGAATTTCTGAGTAGGTCTGGTAAAGATATCAGTGCCCTGTCATTACCTGATCACTGAGATGTAGAGCATTATGAATGTCTTCAGCTATCATGGGCTCCACATCACTATGTAGGAGACATAACATGTGTATAAAAATGGGTCCACAAAATCTGTGAAAGAGAATTTTATGGAATTCCTTCTCACTAAGGATGTCCATTGTATGACTGACTAAGCATTACCCTACTCATCCATCTTCTGTAAGGTGACCAAGAATATATCTACTTGTTGATAAATTAACATGTACACTAAAATATAGGAGTATTTGAAAGCTCCCTCTATGGAAAATCTGACAAATGGATCATGCATAACCTCTACAATAAACTGATTGTAATTAAAAATGATTGGTTGCTCACCAGTGGTGAAAATTGACAGGAACACAACAATGACCTCATCAACCCACCAGCTAGAATGATAACTAAGGATGTAGGAGATGATGGAAATAATCTTCTTGGTTCCATTAGGGAACATGGAAGATTAATATGGAGGATTGGTTTACAGTAATTGGGCATCTTTAGGTAGAAACACTTTAAAAATCTTGGCTCTCTAGGGAAAAGTTAAATTCTTGTAGAGCTATGTGAGAGTTCTTTTGATAATGGTTTAGCTCACTTTAGGATAGTTACCAGGAGCATATGGGCAATGGCTTCAGCTATGATAGTTATCAAAACTTCACCATTGCAACTTACGATAGCTCTCTGAGAGGGAACATAACTCAATTTGCACCAGGAAACTAACTCAGGGAAGAAATGGGTTTGTGGGAACATAAACTGAGGTAGGGTAGACTCCCATAGATTAATTTCATTACTTTGGTCAAGGAATTTATGTTTTAACCAACTGTGAAGTTTGAACAAGTTGAATTCATAGTTGGTTTTAGCAATTTTATAATGCAGCTCTAATAAGGGTACATGATCTAAGTATACAGGTGGGGGCAGCATGGGGTTCTCTTCTGGCTTCTTGCCCTTTTCTTTGGGGAGCTTCCTTTTAGGTGGCATGATGAATTAGCTGTGATGAGGAGAGGTGACATGTTACCTGGAGTAGGAAAATGACAGAGGAATGCCGAACTCAGTCCCTGGTGATAGTCTAAAATGATAATGGCTGCGAAAATTAACCAGTCGCTGTGTGGCTTAAGAATCTGTAACAGGCTACATATCATATGACATGGTGAAGGAAAGGAATTTTATGGTTTCATCTCATTTATATAGAGTGATTTCCACAATTAATTGTTAATCTGTTACCATTAATGGGGAGTGGGTCCATTGCACAGGGAGTGGAAGGAAACTAATGTAGTAACAACTTGTTGACATGGCGATAACGACGGAAGATGGCAGCATAAGGTTGGGAGGAAGTGAGTTGTTAGGATGAGTTTAACGGTCGGGAGTAGTCACGGGAGTGGGGTCCACGAGGGTGAGGTGGCAGAGAGCATGTGGAGGGAAAGGTAGGCTAAGATGGTAATTATGGTGGGGTCGGGGACAGGTCATAGTATGTAGGGCTGATGGAAGGTGGGGACAAGAGGTCTACATGGTAGGCAATGAGTGGGAGTGGAAGTGGCGGAAATTCAACAACGAGAGAATTTTCGGAAGGGGGGCACAATGAGAGGAAAGTGAGGGGGGTGTGTGAAATGTTGGGAGGGCACCATGTAGAAGAATTTTCGGACCACCCCCCACACCCCCCCCCCCCCCACCCCATGGAAAAAGTGGAGTTGAGCTCTGAGGGGGCCCGAAAACATTCCCATGCCGTTAATCTTGGCGGGGGATGATCTCAACCATCCATCTTGCTCCAACGTGCAAACTTAGGCCAAATTTATATTCTCAAACATTATTACAAATGCATTAAGGCACGATTAACCTTTACTTATGGTAAAGTTACTCAAAAACTATTTTTTTCATATAAAATAATTTAGAAAAAACAATTGAATGCTGCATTTGAGCTAGTAGAGCACATTTTTAATGATTTTTCCTACCGATTAATCATTATTAAACCAAGTTATTAATTTGTTCACTAAACTAACCTGTTGTATTCCTATCCTAGTCACGATTAAGCAATGTGATTAGACCAAATTATTTCTAATTTTCCTATTTACCAAGTGGCATTTAAACAAGTTGCACACTTTATTCAAAATTTCAAAATGAAACTGATTCAATACTAATTTTTCTTGGTGGAATTTAGATTTTTTCACCTAGGGGGACATTTTCACACATATTTTTTAATCTTTTCTTTTGTTTTTCTTTTCTTTCTTTATTCTATTTTTTCTGTCCCCTATAATTTTTTTTCTTTTTTCTTTTTCTATATATATATCTATATATATATATATATATATTATTCTTTTGGAAATAATGTTCAAACATGAAACATTATTTACATTTTTCAAATATAAAATCATGAGGTAAAAACAAATCCTATGAAATATAGGACCCTAACAGTGGCTCCAATGGGGATGGAATCCTCCTTGTGAGGTGCATGGAAAATTGTAGATTCAATAGCCTTGATCCATTGGGCATGCTACAACGATCTTCCAACTGAATTGTCTCACCTGTATTTTATTCATATATATGGTAGCACATCAAATAAAAGATCAGGGCCTTCATTGCATGCTTCAACTTCTGCTAATAGTCACCTGCATGCTTGCAATATAAAAGTAAAATGGTATTTGACAATGATGATGAATGAATTGACTTACTTTGATGGGAAATAATGCTTAAGATGCCTGCCATTCATTGGTCCACCTAGCAGCTCTTATCCATTCAAATTGATTAACATAAATGCATTGTCGCCCATCAAATCTTCAATCTTAAAAGACCCTTTCCATAATTTGTCAAATTTTCCATGTTTTCATTTATCCTCATTTTTGGAAGCCCATTTCAAAACAAGATCATTGAGTTGAAAAGCATCTGCCTTAGTCCTTCTATCATAAATCCTTTTGATATTTTCTTGGGTGACTTGGGTTTTATGATAGACTTCTTCCCTTGACTGTTGTAATTGAATAGTTTGGTTTATCCTTCTTTGCATGTCATTGGTCTCCACCTGAGCTTCTTGCATAATTTTTAACACTGGAATTCCCAAATAAGTTGGGAAAACAACATCTGTCCCATACACTATCTAGAATTGTGACATTCTAATGGATTTATTGGAAGTAGCTCTGTCCACCATAGGGCATTGATTAATTTTTTGGGCAATGGATTTTTGTTTTCAAGCAGTAATTTATTAATAATGTTAATTGAACTCTTGTTTGAGGACTCAACTAACCCATTTCCATGAGGGTAATAAGCAGTAGAGTGCCCTAACTTGATTTGACATTTGTTTCAGAAATCCATCATCCTTTTGGACTTGAAAGCAGTAACATTGTTAGTTATGATTTTATGAGGGAAGCCAAACCTAGACAGTATATTTCCTTCTAGAAATTGGATGATAATAGAGTTAGTGGCTTGTCTAGTGAGAATGGATTCTATCCATTTAGTAAAGTATTCTGTTGCAATCAAAATCCATTTGTGTTGGCTTCAGGAACTGTGGTGGATTTTACGAATGAAGTCGAAACCCCATTGTTGAAAAGGGAGTTCTACTGAAATTAGTTTCAAGGGAAGAGGTAGAAGCTTTCTTTTACCTTCAAATATTTGGCATTGATGACAAGAGGTGACCTTTTTATGTACATTAGAGAACAGGTTTGGCCAGTAAAAACCAACTCTAAGGGTTTTATTGGCTGTAGATTTCCAATATAGATGGCCACCACAGTCTCCCTGATCAAATTCCTCCTAGACCCTGTCTAATTCATCTTTCAACAAACACTTTAGTAACATTCCTCCAACATCTTTCTATTATAAATCCTCATCAATAATGCAGAATTTAAAAGATTTCATTTTAAGGAACCTTGCCTTGGTTTTAGTTAAACTATGGGGAGCATATAAGTTTTGTAAAACAAAAATTATGTCAGCATACCATGGTGATTTCCTAAAAACTTATGAGATTGGTGGAGTTGCCTGCTCTTCTTGTTCATTTATTTCTACAATAAAATTTATGTCTAATACATTACGATTGGAATTTTCCATGAGTTTTTCTAACCCTCGACCCTTGATAATTTTTTTTGTTATGATTTCAATATCATACTCCAGAATGGTGGCAATCCATTTGCACCTTCTTCCATCTGGATCTGTTTGTGTAAGTATGTCCTTGACAATTGCACTAGGGACAAAAGAAATAATATGTGAGTGCAAAATATAAACCCTGAAATATTTAATTGCCTTTACCAATGCAAATTCCCATTTTTCCATGATGTTATATTTCAGCGATGCATCTCTCAATGCTCTATTGAAAAAGGAAATTATTTTTTCATGTCCTTCAACATTCTCCTGCAGCAACACAACTACTATTGTATGATCAGATGAAAAAGAGAATATCATGCAATATCGTATAAAATCAGGACTTATTAAAATCGGTGCAGTTGTTAAAGATTTCTTGACCTTAGTGAAATAATCCTTTGCATCATTATGCCATTTAATTTTAGTGTCCTTCTTTAACATGTCTGTTATTGCTTTTAGGATCTCAGCCAAATTTGGTATAAATCTCCGAAGGAAGTTTTTTTTTCCAACAAAGGATTGGACCTCTTTATTGTTCCTAGGGGGATCTATTTTTAATATTTATTCCACTCTACTAGGGTAAATTTTTATGCCATCTTTTGAGATGACGTGTCCTAGAAGTTTTCCTTGTTCTAAGCCACATAACATTTTCTTAGGATTAAAAGAGATACCAAATTTTCTACATTTTTTGAAAACTCCCCTTAAATGGAGAAATTGTTCCTCATCTGTCCTTGATAAGAAAATGATATCATCTAAATAAATGACTATAAACCTACCTAAATTCATCCTCAAAGGAAAAATCCATTGCTCTTTGGAATGTATCCCCAACATTGATTGGACCGAAAGGCATTTTCACATACATGAAGGTGCCCCAAATTGATGTAAATGTTGTTTTCTCGTATTCATTGGGATGTACTAGAGCATGGTTATAACCAAAAAGTCCATTTAATAAATAAGTTCTTGTTGATCCAACTACCTTCTGCAAGATGTGGTCCATTTTCGGCAAAGGATAATTGTCTTTCAGAGAAGCTTTATTGATATTTCAAGTAAATCAACACATAGTATGATCTCTCTAGTCTTTTTCCTAGTAGGAACTAAGTTTGATACCCATTTTGAAAACCACAGGGGTACAATGATTTTGGAATCATATAGTTTCTTAACTTCTTTCTCAACTAGGGGCAAAAGCATTGGGTTGATCCTTCTAAGTTTCTGTTTAAAAGGTTTGTGGTCCTCTTTTATAGGAATTTTATGTTGTATAATGTTGGTGTCATAGGACTTTAAATCCTCATAACTCTAGGAAAATACATCTATGAATTGTTTGAAAAGGTCTATATACTTTTTCTTTTTAGCTGAAGGCAAAGATTTGGACAATTTAACTATTTTAGGCTTTTCTTTGGTTCCTATGTTACATTCTTCCACATTGGCTCCAGTAGGTTCTCTTTTATGGTTTTTATACACATCATTAAAATCAAATAACTCTTCCAAGGGAACTAACCCTCTAGGAAAAAAAATATCCTTCAACTGCAAAATTTGTGACTCGGCTTGATGTTTATCCAATTCATTCAATTCTACTTTATTCATTATTTTATATACATTATTATCTACATCAAAATCTATGTCTATATTGGCACACTCGTATTCATCCCTTGACTGCAAAAAAATTTCAATTTGTTCATCATTACCAAAAATTTTCCAGTACCTGATGTTATCTTAGTCAGCTGGTCTGTTTTTGACTTCAAGTGTGTACCAGTGACTTGGGCAATAAGGCATTTTACATGTACAACTTGAAGTAGGCAGACCATCGGCTATGATTTTTTGACCTTTCGGAACTCCAAATAACTCATACTCAACAAAATGTTCAAGGAAATCTAGAACAACATTCCTATAAGGCCTTAACCTTGGTTGTTTAGCTAAATATTCCCCTTTGATTTGTTTAATTATGAGTTCAGAATCTCCATGAACTGAAATTATTTTAGCACCTAATGTTTTAAAAAGATGCAATCCTAAAATTACGGCTTCATACTCATCTATATTATTGCCACATTTAAAGTTCAGTTTATATGAATGTCCTTTGTCTTTTCTAGTTTGTGAATTGAAAACCCACACACTTGCTCCTGATCCTTGCTTTCTTACAACCCCATCAAGATCCATGTTCCATAAAGGCTCATTTTCTTCATTCAGTTTTATAGTATATGTTTTGTTTTCTTCCCTCTCACACAAATCAGTTTCTATGTTAGGGGTTTTCCTTCTATACCTCCATCATTATACAAGATAAAAGAGCATAGGTCTGAATGGACTGAATACAAGGGATGATTGTTTGGTCTATCTTGACTACTGACCATGTATTTCATTAGGGTTTCTATGTAAAGTCTCATAGGTTGACCAAAAATAGGTATGGTAGCATAACTCACATCCATTTGTAGGGTGCCTTGCATCTTTTCCTCCCATGATCTAGAAAGTAGCATCCCATACTTTGGGGGTATGTCCGCCACTACGATATCCATGACTACGATTTGGGCAGGAGTTTGAGTTAGGGTGAAACAAAGGTATTTAATGAGAGCAAGGCACCTTACCTTGCTGGAATCAAACGAATACATGTCTTTATATGGCCTAGTAATGTTGAGATTCAATTTATCCATTATGACTCTCGGCATTAAATTGTGCGAGGCACCATATTCGAGCATGGAATTATGAATAATTTTATCAAGGATATTGAGACTGACATAGAAAGGGGTAACATTTCCATCTTGGGGTTTAACTTCTACCTTTGGACCAAACAATAGTTCAGGCTTGTCATCGGCGAGGTTTACAATATCTATTCCTTCTCCTACCTTTAAGGCTTTCATTACTTGTGTCCAGTACATATTCTTATTCATCAGTTCAGTGAGGGGGATTGAAATTTTAACTTTGGCCAATTCATTTTCTATGCTGAAAAGGGTTTGTGGCTTCTCTATTTCCTTGATGTTCTGATCTTGTTTTTTAAGGTTTTCTCTTTGAATATCTTCTTTAGATTGATTAGAGGAAGGAACATCTTTGGTTTGACTAGAAGAAGGGATATCAATCTGAGTTTTCTTTGGTTGATTATCAACAGTTTTTTTTGGAGTATTAGATATTTTCTTAGGAGGAGCATCAACAATTTTTCTACTCCTGAGGTTATATTGCCTATGCACTTCCATTATGGAATTCTGATATCCTTATTTGTATTCTTCAGACTCTAAAGGAACTGTTTTTTATTTTGAAAGTAGAAATTGATCTTTCTCTTCTTTAGTAAAAAAGATATGATCAATTTCTGTCTCCCCAAACAAATTTATTTGGTTTTCCTCTGAAAATTCTTCTATTTCCACTGCTTCTTCGACATAGTTTTCCTCAAAAGGAGGCCTAAGTTGCTGATCATTATGGCCCCTATATTCCTTTTTTTTATCAGAGGCCAATTTCTTCTGAGATTTTGATTTCTGTTTTGAGAATTTGTTAGGCTATCCCTAGGAGGGGTTCTATCAACCAATGTGATCCCTTCCATCATTCTTTCCATGGTTTCGACTAGATTGTTGATTTTTAAGTATGATGCAGAGGAGGAAGGTTCCTCCTTGATGGTAATCGTTCTTTTAGTTTTAATATTATCTTTTTTGGCTAATAAATTAGCTTCTACTTTGACAGCGTTACTTTGCATTACTTCAAGTGTGGTAAGATCTCTTCCTCTTAATTGGTAGGCCATGTCAACATCAAATCCTTTAGGGAAATGAATAAGAGATAACCCTGGTGGGTGCTTTATAGCAGCTAGAATGGCATTATAAATTCGATTAAAACTATCAAAATATTCTTCAATAGATTCATTAGGCCCTCTTTTTCGATTTTTATATTCATTTAAAATGTCGACTCTTTTTAGTTTCCCATATATTGAGGAAATACTGATGATAGGTAGCAAGATCATTAATGGTAGCTCCTGGTAAAGATTTAAACCATTTTCTTACCTCTCCATTAAGGCTTTGGGAAAAAAGCCTCATCTTGACATCATCTTCATCAAATTCTTGAAGGTCAAAGTAGTCATTCATTTTATCTACCTATTGTTGTGCAGTGAGGGCCCCAGTGCGATCAAACTAAGGAATCCTACTTTAATAGTCTTAAGGCATGTTATATAATTGGGAAAGTAAAACTAAGGGAGCATATCGAGCTACCATGACTGGTATATGGGGATGAAAAACAGATGAAACCGTGTGAGGTGTATATGTGGAAAGGATTAACACAGTTTCTATTACACTTTGTGATATTAATTGAGAGGTAGTGGAAATTGTTGAGGAGGTGGAACTAGTGGAGACAGGATATAAAGATTGGGTTATGGGAGAAGAAATAGAGAATGATAGGAATGAAAGTTCAATTGATTGCTAGATGTATGCTTTGTGGATAGCTTGATCTAGGCCTGTCACTAGGTCTTCTAATTTTTCAAATAGCTGGAGAGCTTGTTTGTCAAGATCCTAGTCTACAAACTAATGTTCATATATGTATGGTCTTAACGCTGACTCATCAATAACAGTTTCAACTGTGAAGCTTTCAAAATTGGTTCTAAATAGACTGAGTTTAAAGGGTAGATCAAATTGAATGTATTCTATGGTAACAAAACTCTCTGGAAAAGAATTATGGCTCTTAGCAGAGGACTGTTACTCCCTTACTTTTAGTTAAGGTTTTCTTCCTTATCAATTTCTCAAGATAATCTAGGATTTTGGGAGGATTTGTATCTGGATGAGCTCTGGTATGAATTCTTTTAGGAGCTAGATATATATAGTATTTAACCCACAATTGTAGTATGTACAAAAATTAAAACCTCAAAAACATTTATTTTTGAGAAATAAATCTTAATTGTGCTGAAATAAAAATTTTGAACCAAGGAAATGGAATTTCAAACAAAGATATGCTCATCCCTTGTATGGTCGCCAGGATGTTATCACTCCATAATTTTTGAGGTTGCAGAGTAAATCATAGAGGTAACCTTAGAACCACTTTGGAAACTGGGAGTCCAACCCTTTCAGTTTCAGAGAGGGATCTCTCTTTACAATTTAGCTTTGTTTTATTGATGATATTAGGCTAGTTATCATGTTCAGGTTTGGGTTTTTGTATTGTTGGGTTGATATAGTGGAAATTAGGTCATTGGGCAATGGAGTCATGGGTTTAGATTGATAAAATGCATAGTTTACAGGCTAAACTTACAAGGTAGGGTAGGCAAGTTCATTGGATCCTTTAAAATCTTTTGTATGGAGGAGAAGAAAGATATTAAGCAATCCACTTAATAAACAAAGCAATTAAGAATTTTGTTTTCAATTTTATGTAGAAAACATAGAAATTATTCATAAGTCAGATACAAAGTGTACTTTTAAACAAATTCTTTTCGTATTCCTCTTCGAATAATTTAGATTTCAAAAATAGATGTGGAAAAGAATGAAACATTTTACAAAGAAAGATGCACTTCACCAATGAAATTGACACAAGAATCCTATAATGCTTGCATTGTATTACTAGAATATGATCAATAATACCTCTCTGAGCTTCTTTTCAACATAAGTCTTTTCTTCAAAACTAATCCCGACACTTATACTTCGATGTTTGAAGTATTTATAAAAACTAATTACAAAATATCTTTATTCAAAAGATCATGATGGAATTCTATTAATGTCTAAACTCATTACAAAATTAGAACAAAATAATAAGAATCTTCAAACTGCTAAATGTTGGCCCTCTTTTTGAGCAAGATTGTTTGTGATTGGACCTCAAAGTATGTTGTGGTGTTTTACCTTGCTGTCCAATTACGAATTACTCTAGTAATTCACCCAATTTCTCCCACCTATATTCCCTTGGGATTGAAAACTTAATCAACTTCTTGTAGCTTTCATCCACATCTGTCTATTTCTAAAAGGTTGGCTTGATGACAAATAGGTGCCTGACCTAATGACTGATAAATAAATTAAAATCTAAGGGCTCCATGATTTCCTTCACTATGATATGCCCTTTGATCCCTGCAAACTTTGATTTCTCTTGGGAAATATTGATGAATCTGTCCTGGTACTCCGTTAGGCTCATGAGCTCATTTTCTGTATTTGTCAACTTTGGCAGACTTGTCCTATTTAGCACCTGAAACTTCTTGTGAAATATGTCTATGCTGATTTCTAAATTCTGGAATTTTTTGATCCAACTGATTCATAAGAGTCCTTTTGGTCTGCATCCTTTTTACCTCTAGGGTGGTTTCTATTATGTCCTGAATTCCCAGCTCCTATAGCTCTTGTCTGTTCTTGGAATTTAGAAATTTGATGAGGGTTGTAGCTTCCCCAAGTTTCTACCCCAAGTCTATTTTAGTTTTCTTGATTACTTCTTTGGATTTCTCAAGGCTGCTATATCAAAATCCTTTTTCTTCCTAAGTTATTCAACTATCTTGATGTCTCTGGGATTATATCCCAACTTTATCATCAAGTCATCCAGTGACTTGATTCTAGTATCCTTGGCTAAAGATGAAATATTCTCTAACTTAAGCTGGGATTGTACATTATTTAGTGCTAACTAGAATTTAGAGGTAGACATGGCCGTGTTAGTGAGTGTGGAATAAATCATCTCACTTGTCTTTTTGTGCAAGTCCCTTTGGTCTATGGGATGAATATGTTGTGCATCAAAATTGAACACAGATTCCTTTTAATCTGCAGTCGACTTGGGAGCTGGTACTTTAGCTTGGAGAAATGCTATTTTCATTTTTCCCTTCTCTCAGTTGAATTTTGATAGTAATATGTCCTGAGAGACAATTGTTGTTTCCAGAACTGTGTATAAGTGGATGGTTTTAGCATTTCATTCCTTTGCTTAATTACCTTGTATTTGACAAAAAATTTGGACTCGACAGTGTCTTGAGCCAAATCCACTATCTTTTGTGTCTCTGGAGGGTCTCTCAAAGTAGATGAAGAAGCTGATCCTATGAAGATATCATCGTCTCTGCTAGATACATGATGACCTAACTTTACAATAGTTTATTGTTCTTTTGTGTCCTACTCAAAACAATTAGCAGAGTTGGTTTTTTTCTTCTTTGTGTAAACTAGGAAATCCTTTACTCATATTTCCATCATTGGGGAAGATTCTTCTTCTCTTGCTCTCTTCTCTCGTTTCTCTTTAGGTATGGGTGTTTGAGTGGTTGTAGTAGAGAGAACATGCTCCTCTACCTCCTGCAATGTGTTTTCCACCCATTGAGTCTGGTTCATGTACTGCTCGATTTCTAGTTGAGGAGTATGTGAATAAGGTGTGGTTGTTTGCTCCACCCTTAGCTTTGGGATCAAACCAAAAGGGTCATAAGACCAGATGAAACTCAATTTGAAGTTTATTTTCTTTAGCAGCAAATTGGCTTCCTTACCAGCTGATCTGGTATTCTAGACAAATGTCCTACTTTGGCTTTAATATTGAGCTAGGACTTCTTCTTGGCTGCCATGAAATGTAGGTCATCCATGTGAATCATTTGCTGAATGCACCCTAATGAGAAAAAACTCATAGGATCAAATTTGGGGAGTTTGTATGGTGGCCACTCGTACCCATATATCCAAATTTCTGTCTATGTCTTGTAAAGATATCAGTCCCCTATCTTTACCTGATCACTGAGATGTAGAATCTTATTAATGTTTTCAACTATCTAGGGCTCCACATCACTATGTAGGAGACATACCACCGTGTATAAAAAATGGTCCACAAAGTCTGTGAAAGAGAATTTTGTTGAATTACTTCTCACCAAGGATGCACAATGTATAACTGACTGAGCATTACCCTGCCCATCCATCTGTTGTAAGGTGAAAGGGAATCTATCTAGTTGTTTATTAATAAACATGTACACTAAAACATATGAGTATTTGAAATCTCCCTCTATGGAAAATGTGGCAAGCTGATCATGCATAGCCTCTGCAATAAATCAATTGTAATTAAAAATGACTTGTTTCTCACCAGTGGTGAAAATTCGCAGGAAGCCAACAATGGCCTCATTAACCCACTAGTCAGAATGATAGCTAAGAATGTAGGAGATGATGGAAAGAAATTGATCGGTTGCCTCGGGGAACATGGAAGATGCATATGGAGGATTGGTTTTCAGTAATTGGGGATCTTCAGGAAGAAAAAATTGAAAGATCTTGGCTCTCTGGGGAAAACTTAAATTCTTGTAGAGCTTTGTGAGAGAGTGTTATCGGGAAATCTAGTGTCTATGCAGAGCTGCTAGTCCCACTCAGACTGGTAGCTATCTTAGAAACAAACAAACTAAAACTACTTTCGTTTTCCTTTATGAGAAGTAGATAAGAGGGGAACAAAGGAGACCAACCTCTGTCTTGCGCTTGGTTCCTTGCTTGATTCCTCTCCCTTCTGATAGATCTTTGCCACTCGCTTCCTCGTCTACCCAGCTTCAAAGAGCACCTGTAGAATCAAATAAGCATAACACTATCCAAGAACAGAGATCTACTGTCATAAACAATATAGGACCAAATATATATATTGACCACACAAATGCATATATCATCAATCATACAAGAATATGGAGGAAAACTCGAATAGCTTTATTAATATCAAGAATAGCAAAGAGGATTACAACCAATTGTTCTGACCCAGCATCATCCTCTCAGCAAGAAAGCCCTTCTTCACCTCATGAAAAGCTTGGATCACCCAACACTATGATGTTACACCAAGAAACCAACAGCACTTCCTTATAAGAAACAAAATTCCAGCCTCTAGATCTCTGGGATGAGGATCCATATATAGATGATTGCAGGGAGGTGAGTCAGCTTCTGAGATTTGATTAGTGTCCTCTCTCTGATAGTTCTTGATTCCACTTGGAGATTGATGATCTCTTACTCATCCCTAGGCGAATGCAGAGAGGCAAGTGTCACAGGAGAAGTTTCTGGAAGATTCCATGATCCTCCACCTCGTAAATTGACTCTGCCATTTGTCCAATATCGCCCATCGCACCCCATAGAAGGGATTTTCAGTATGCATCGCACCTCCCGTGTGCATTTAGGTGGGATGCAGCGCACTTTGACCATGGAGCAGGTGAGATGGTCCAGTTTTGACCAGTTCTTAGTAGTTTTTCATGGAGAACTTCTGGGAGATGATGTAATCAGCTGACCTTGTTCTTTTAGGGGATGGAACAACACTTTTAGGGACTTAGGAGCCCTCGGTTTATGGACATAATTGATTGGGGTTGCAGTGCCCAAAAATGTCTATAACAGTTGCCCCCTAAAGCATGAGGTTGTTAATCTTTTGATGTCGGGTGAAATGCTTTATCATGAGGATTCGAAGTTTTTTCGAGCTGGAAGGCGACCTGTAATAAGATACAATACAATACATTATCTTCATAATATTTTCATGATTTAGCTGAGGCGGGCATTCCCATGCTCAGCTTTGTAAATTCATCTTCATGTAAATAAGAAAGACAATCGTCTGTGTGTAGACTGATGATTCTGGTAGAGCCATCATCCCTTAAATTGGATGATTATTTGTGCAGCAATGATGTACATTTGATGTCTTTATTTTCCTGAATATATATCGCATCCCGAATGGATGAAACTATATTCGGGGTCTTCAATCTTGTTCGATCTTCACTCAAAGTACAAGTCGATCCATGTGAGAGATGATCTAGAGTCAAACATGGAAAGACATCGCCTGATTACCAGCCAGTGATGTAAGTTGTTAATAGGCGTGAGAGAAATCACCGATAATGATGATGACCCTCAAGGTACGACAATACAATCTACGTGGTGTGAAACATGGACTTGGTGTTGAACACCACGCAAAATATTTCAGTCGAAGGCCATTGATGTAAACCTGTCACCGGAAGTGAGAAACTTGCCATTGAGGCATGCAAGCTTCAAAGTACTGAAAGGGTTGTTCCTAGATCGACTTCCTGGATAATCAGCGGATGTCGACAAGAAGTGATCCATCATAGGAGGGCCTTAATGAATCCCACATCTACGACATAGAACGGAGCAAATGATTATAATGGAGGTGAAAATGATCTAATGATATAAGGTTCAGGGTGGCGGTCATGAAAGAATGGGGCGTGAATGTATTGCAGTGGATGAGACACAGGTGAATTCTCTGAGCGACTTCTCTTAAACATATCGGCGACACTGACATGATGGATTGGTAGCGTTAACCCCAAATGGATGGTGTGATGGCCCAATGGTGATATGACCAGTGAATGGAACAACCCAACTTGACTCGGATGCAGAGCGAAAGTGTCATGTTCAAGAGTGACTTGCTACCAATAAAGTTTCTTCAAGTTTTCTTCCCAATTTTTCCCTAGTCATTGCTGACCAGTACCTCTTTATTTTTGTCAAGCTTGAGGAGGATAACATATGCTTGTTCTATAATTTGTCCTTCGGGCAAACCCATTGCTATGTTTTAACGAGCCTAGTGATAGTGAAACTTGTTCTTTTCTGTATGGACAAGCTTTTCGCTATTCGGTTTTAACGAGTTTAACGACAAAGATAATTTGGTCCTTTTCAGTTTTAAAGAGTCTGAAAGGGACGTAAAGAAAACTCCAACAATCCTTTTTCGTCATATAATCCCTTAAGTCCGAAAAAGTATAAAATAATACAAAAGGGATGAATTTCCGGTAATTTTAACGAGCCGAACAAAACAAGCGCTCGATCTTTTTGTGTAATAATCCCTCAGGTCCAAAAAGATTAAAATCTAAAGGAGGGATATCACTTCCAGTCACTTTAATGAGCTGGAAAGGCCAATTGCTCGGCAATATTTTCATATTTTACGAGTCAGATGAAAAGAGCTTAAAGGAGACTTGTTTTCCGAGGAACGAGTGATAAATTCGGGTAGCATCTAATTCCAGGTAAGGTTTGGAACTTGCCAATCATGACAGTGTCACAAGGATGGCCAACATGGTCACTCTTCGCATCTATTCCTCAAAAAAAGGGTAAACAATCAAATGGAGGTGAATGATCAGCCAATACAGAGTGGAGGTGATGATGAGAACACGACCAAGGCTTCAAAGGCTGATGATAATGCATTCACGGTGTTTATTTATCAGAAATTGGTTCATTTTTTAATGAATGAGCTTAAACTTTGGGGGAAACATTTTCTCACTGCTTATGTTTAATTTTTAACGAGCTTGAACTCCACATAAAAACTGCTCGATCCAGTCGTATAATAAGGATGTCTCATCTAAGATGTCATTTTTTCAAAGCTTTGCCCCGCATCCTTTCTTTATGCAAGTTAGGAAACGACCAATCTTACGAGTTTAAAGGGTTAGAGGACCTACAAAATTAAAAAAATAAATGGTTGCTCTTCGCTTGCATGCCAAAAGGTTTGCATGCCCTTAGGTATAGTGAAGTAGAGTTTCCCAGGTTACCCCTCAATTTGTAGACAAAACATTTGTTTTATCGGGAAAGGCCTACCTTTTATAGGTTACCCCTTAATCTTCAGACAAAACATTTGTTCTATCGAGAGAGGCGTACCTTCTGACAGAGGTATCTTATTCTAGTATAATATCATAAATCAGTCATATATCCTTTGCGGAAACCTACCCTATGCCCAAGGTTTTCCTACCGAAACAGACCAGGGTGCATGCCCCCTGGGTTTCAGTCATATCCTCCCGAATCACTCGCGCTCATCAAGTGGACGGACTAGGGATTGATGAGACATTCCTTGCGTGAAAAGACCATTCAGGGATGGTATTTGACTATTTTCTATGTGTGAGCCGGGGAATGAAAGCTGCTCTACGAGCTTGACCACTCTTCCTTCATGCGGAAAACACATTACTCTAAAGAGCGAGGAGACAATGGCTCCCATGCAATAAATATAGTCGCGTCGAAGGAGTATATTATAATCTAGGGGTCCTTGGACTACCATTACGTTCATGTGAATAGTTTTTAGTTTTCCTTCTCAATGTTAACGGCACATTGGGAAGGATCCCTAACGGTCGACTGGTTCCTTTATCAAAGCTTGTCAGATTTCTCATTTCAGGCAAAAGTGATGGCGAACCATGCGCTTTTCAAGCAGTTGAGGAAAGGATACTCACATAAGCCCCTTCATCTATGATGGTACCGGCCGTGACCATTCTGTATATTTGTGCAATGATTCGAAATGGTACACTAGCCGGTAAACAGGGTCCGCCTAGTAGATTCCAATCGAAGAAAACAACTAGGTTTCTTGGAGGTGGGACCGAATAGACGGCTGGATATGACTCTGACTACCCCCATGTTCATCGTTGTCTGTGTTTACGAAGAGAATTTGAACGGTGTCGTTCTTGTTCTCTCCGGTGACTGTATCATCTGAAGATGGACCTTATGAAGGCAAGACCAAGTCATTCGCCGCCTCGACCTTTTGACTTTCATCTGGTGTGAATTCAGATGGTTTATCTTCAATGATAGACGCTTTGACCAACCACAATGACGTGTCAATCGGATTTTCAACTAGTGATGGACTTGGCAAGAGTTTCTTATATCTAGGAGGAAGCTGTAACGGTGAAACCGGACGGTCGTCCAAAACTCTTTTAGCCTCGTCTAGGAAGGGACAATGGTGGATGACGCGGTCGCCTTCCAACAGTTTACAAGGGAATTTACTTTTCCTTTTCTGTCCCGACGTTTCACTTTCACTAGTTAATGGTGTGCTTTCAACATGATCATCAGAGGTTGTTGACACTGGATTGTGCAAACGAGGAGACCAGTCCCTTAAGATCCAAGGGATACAGGGACAATGTCGATGATAGTGATCTCCTTTGCAAATGACACATGGAGATTTAGGCTTTGACAGCGTAGTGTGCGGATTTTCACTAGATGATGCCTAGTTGCCCCCTGTCGTCTTTGGCTCCTTCTTCTTCTTCTCTTTCTTCTTCTTCTCCTTCTTCTTCTTAGTTACTTGACTTTGGGCTTTACTAGCTCCATCAAGCGAAGAGGAAGGAGGAGAGGGAGAATTGGACGAAATAGAAGGTTGGGGGGTAGCTTTGGTATTGTCTAGTTGCTTACTTGATTGCTCAGGAATCACGGTGTTTTGAACGACAGAGGTCGAGGAGAGCCATATGGGTAAGCCGATTGTCAATCCTGGAAGTGACAATGTGGCCATATGGGGTGCACCAACATCTCCCCAAGAGGAGAAAGGACTAGGATTTCCTCCAAGGGGAAATCCTTGGTTGGTGGACTCCATTTTCCTCGACCTAAGACCAACGTAAGAAAGGTGATATTTATTCCGATTAAAATAAATTTTAGACACTTTGACACAACTTGTTTTTTCAATTTTTAAGAGTCGAGAAAAAAAAAAAGATGACTCTACTCGCCTTCGATTTTTAATGAGATTGAAGTGATAAGTGCTTAGATGGACCTTTTCCTTTAAGGAGTCTGAAAAGGAACGAAAGAGACTACTATGGAAATCTAGACAGAGGGATTACCAAACCAATCTCAAAACTGCAGAATACTTTTTACGGTACGGTAGTCAATCTTCCCGAATGCTGTGTTCAGTGCATTGCGATCGATAGGGCGGTAGACACAGCGTCCCATGGATAAAGGATATAGCCTATTGTGGTCTCCCAATATATACTCGACGGTATGTGGGAGCACAAGTCCGTACTGGCACTTGTCATCTCAAAGTGGAGGAATCACCCAACCAACAATGAAGGCAATAGTTACCAGGCTTTACGACGCCGGAATACGTCTCTAGCCTAGACTTCTAAATGTTGTGCATTAGGTTCCAAAGTGTTTTTAGATTCATTAAATTTATTTTACAGTTGATCTTGTTTAAGAAATTTTCCTTTCAGGTTCAACGTGTGATGTAGATATACAATTCCTAAAATGCAATCTAAGATGATAAACAATTGTTTAATCTTCTTTTTGCAATGAAAATCCTAGCTACTAAAGAAAGAGAGATGATATTATTTCAACATAGAGCAGAGAGTACACACTATATGCACTGTCCTAAATCAAACCAACAAATATTCTAAATGCAAATGCACATGCATGTATTTTTTTTCAGCCTTCTTAATGTGTGAATGATAAAAAGAAAGCTAAGCGCAAATATGAATTATTTTTCAAAGCGACATTACTAACAAGCTTCTTTTCAAGACAAAATGAAGACAATGACGAGACTTTGTGATTTGGAATTGAAAACTTGCTTTTGACACTTGAAAAACTACTAAATCAAATCAAATACAAGAGTAACAATGTAATCAACTATCAAGAACAATCGGATTCTCTTCTATGACTGAAAATGACACTTGCGACACTTCCAAATCAAGAAACGACAGTTCAATTACGCTACTTCTTTGTAAAAGAGAACTTAAAATGGCTCACAATACATAAAAACATTTACAGTTCTTTGCACAATGGAGGCGGAATAATGGCAAGGAAGGGGGTTTCCAACAGAGGTATACTGACTATAGACAGCAAAACTCCTGAATAGAGCTGAAAAGAGTGAAGAAAAACCAAAGTCTGGAGGCAAAATTAGCCTTCTCTGATCAGTGCACCTCTTACACAGGGATTCCAGTATGCATCCCACCTACAGCACACGGGAAGTGTGATGCATACTGATTTCCTTGAAGAGAGGGTGCAATGGTACAATGCGAGACTTTTGATCTAGTTCTTGATCACAGTTTGCAGCATAGTTCAGGGATTTAGGCCGAGCAAGTGATAATCAGTAAATAAATCACAAGGGCAGATATAAGGAGGTTACTAGAGCCACCACAAGGGCAATTAGAGAGCTTGTAAATCGATTGTTCAATTCATAAACAAAACCTGGAGATAGACTGAAGCAACATTGATCTACTTTGCACTTGCATAGCAAATGCAGTTCGAAGGCTAGCTGGCTTGACTTCAAGCTCCGTCTGTAAGTTTATAAAGCAAACAAATATAGAAAAACAAACAATCTATTCACTCCCCAGTGGAGTCGCCATTTTGTTATCAGGAATCTAGTGTCTATGCAGAGCTGCTAGTCCCACTAAGACTGGTAGCTATCTTAGAAACAAACAAACTAAAACTACTTTTGTTTTCCTTTATGAGAAGTAGATAAGAGGGGAACAAAAGAGACCAACCTCTGTCTTGCGCTTGGTTCCTTGATTCCTCTCCCTTCTGATAGATCTTTGCCACTCGCTTCCTCGTCTACCTAGCTTCAAAGAGCACCTGTAGAATCAAAGCAACATAACACTATCCAAGAACAAAAATCTACTGTCATAAACAATATAGGACTAGATATATATTGACCACACAAATGCATATATCATCAATCATACAAGAATGTGGAGGAAAACTCGAATAGCTTTATTAATATCAAGAATAGCAAAGAGGATTACAACCAATTGTTCTGACCCAGCGTCATCCTCTCAGCAAGAAAGCCCTTCTTCACCTCATGAAAAGCTTAGATCACCCAACACTATGATGTTACACCAAGAAACCAGCAGCACTTCCTTACAAGATACAAAATTCCAGCCTCTGGATCTCTGGGATGAGGGATCCATATATAGATGATTGCAGGGAGGTGAGTCAGCTTCTGATATTTGATTAGTGTCCTCTCTCTGATAGTTCTTGATTCCACTTGGAGATTGATGATCTCTTACTCATCCCTGGGCGAATGCAGAGAGGCAAGTGTCATAGGAGAAGTTTCTGGAAGATTTCATGATCCTCCACCTCACAAATTGACTCTGCCATTTGTCCACTCTCGCCCATCGCAGCCCATAGAAGGGCCTTTCAGTATGCATCGCACCTCCCGTGTGCATTTAGGTGGGATGTAGCGCACTTTGAACATGGAGCAGGTGAGATGGTCTAGTTTTGACCAGTTCTTAGTAGTTTTTCATGGAGAACTTCTGGGAGATGATGTAATCAGCTGACCTTGTTCTTTTAGGGGATGGAACAACACTTTTAGGGACTTAGGAGCCCTCGGTTTATGGACATAGTTGATTGGGGTTGAAGTGCCCAAAAATGTCTATAACAGAGGGTCTACTAACAGTGGCTTAGCTGACTCTAGGATAGTTACCAGGATCATGCAGGCAATGGCTTTAGTTATGATAGTTATCAAAACTTCACCATTGCAACTTACAATAGCTCTCTGGGAGGGGACATAACTCAATTGGCACCATGAAACTAACTTAGGGAAGAAATGGGTTTGTGGGAACATAAACTAAGGTAGGGTAGACCTCCACAGATTAATTTCATTGCGTTGGTCAAGGAATTTTTTCTTTAACCAACTGTGAAGTTCAAAGAAGTCAAATTCACAGTTGGTTTTAGCAATTTTATAATGGAGGTCTAATAAGGGTACATGATCTAAGTCTACAGGTGGGGGCATCATGAGGTTCTCTTTTGGCTTCTTTACCTTTTCTTTGGACAACTTCATTTTAGGTGGGATGATGAATTTACTATGATGAGAAAAGGTGATGGGTTATCTGGAGTAGGAAAATGACATAGGAATGTCAAACTGGGTCTCTGGTGATAGTCTGAACCAGTAATGGTTGGGAAATTTAATGGTCGTTGTGTGGCTTAAGAATCTGTAACAAGTTCTTGATCATACGACACAATGAAGGAAAGGAATTTTACGATTTCAACTCGTTTATATAGAGTGATTTCCCCAATTAACCGTTAATTTGTTACTATTAACGGGGAGAAAGTTTGTTGCATAGGGAGCAGAAGGAAGTTAGTGCAGTCCTGACTTAATGACATGACAAGAGGGGCGCCAGATGGCAGCATAGGATTGGGAGGAAGTGAGTCATTGGGATGAGTTTAATGGTTGGGAGTAGTTGCAGGAGTGCGGTCCACGAGGGTGAGGTGGGAGAGAGCGTGTGGAGGGAAAGGTAGGTTGAGGTGGTAATTATGGTGGGGTTGGGGATATGTTGTAGTATACAAGGTCAATGGAAGGTGGGGACAAGAGGTCGACGTGGCGGGGAGTGAGTGGAAGTGGAAGTGGTGGAAATTCAACAACGGGAGAATTTTAAGGGTGGGGGGGGGGGGGGCGATGAGAGGAAAGTGAGGGGGGGTGTGAGAAACATCGGGAGGGTGTCATGTAGCAGGAGTTTCGGACCCCCATGGAAAAAGCGAAGTTGAGCTCAGGGGGGCCCAAAAACATTCATGCATCATTGATCTAGGTGTGGGACGATCTCAGCCATCCATCTTGTTCTAAAGTGAAAAATTAGGCCAAATTTATATTCTCAAACATTATTAAAAATGCATTAAGGCACGATTAACCTTTAGTTAAGGTAAAGATAATGAAAAACTAATTTTTTCCTAAAAACTAATTTAAAAAAATAGTTGAATGCTGCATTTGAACTAGCAAAGCACATTTTTAATGATTTTTTGGATCGATTAATCATGATTAAACCAAGTGATCAATTTATTCGCTAACCTAACCTATTATATTCCTAGCCTAATCATGATTAAACAATGTGATTAGCCCACATTATTTCTAATTTTCCTATTTACCAAGTGGCATTTAAACAAGAGCACACTTTATTCAAAATTCCTAAATTTAAACTGATGCAACACTGATTTTTCTTGGTGGCATTTAGATTTTCTCACCCAGGGGGACATTTTCACACATATTTTTTCTTTTCTTTTCTTTTCATTTCTTTGTTTCTTCTATTTTTTTTCTATACCCTACAGTTTATTTTCTCTTCTCTCTCTCTCTCTCTCTCTCTCTCTCTCTCTCTATATATATATATATATATATATATATGTATATGTATATGTATATGTATATGTATATGTATATGTATATGTATATATATATATATGTATGTATGTATATATGTATATATGTATACACACACACACACACACACACACACACACACACACACACACACACACACACATATATTGCAAATAAATTTCAAACATGAAACATTATTTACATTTTTCAAATATACATTCATCATGTTAAAAAAACTGCTCCTATGAAACATACGACCCTAACAGGTGCATGCAACATTGTTATAAACCTAGTCCACGTGCATCCTTATTGTTTCAATGTGTCAATTATGATTAATTTGATTATCCCATGGTTAGTTAAGAAAGTTTTAGCATGATTTCCTACTCGCACAACTTCTGCCATGTGTTGTAACAATTTTAATAGTTAGTAGGGCATATTAATTAACTATCTATTGGATAAATGAGATAACAACAGAAAATCGTAATGAAATACAACCCGAAAACACCCCTCACAAGTAATAAATGAATGTATGAAGTAAGCTACATCATCCCAAGGGTGAGGAATGGATGTGCTATAAATTACTCTTCCTTTACACCTTACCTCTTCACCTAACAATAAAATGTATCGTTGGCTATTGGGATTTCCAATTTCCTACAAAAATAGCATGTTCTTGTTTGAGGAAAACCTATCACCTTAGAAATAGAACCCTCCACAATGACAATCCTGACTCCTCTCACGATTGAGCCCTGCTCATTCATGGCTTATGCAAATTCCAAAGAAATATGTTCATTAAACCCTTGTAGCTTCTAAAAATAGGTTATCCAACATACATTTTGAAATATGTCTAGGATTCTTGATGGTGTAAGAGAGCACTAGTGGAATCGAGTTCATGGCGAACTACTGCTCCTCCCATAGATGCTCAGAAAGTGTTACATGGTTACACTCGACTCATGCAAAATGTTTGCAGACGTAGAGAGTATCAGTCTTCTAGAATTGGCTTACCTTCTTGATAATCTTGGGATCTTATGCCATATTCAATAGTTATTCAGAGTAATTTTTAATAATCACTTCAAGTTTTAGAAATAATGGGAGGAGTAACAATGGTTTACTACTATAAATGCTAGGTCTATTATGGTTGGGGTAAGGATATGATGACTCACATGATGGATAATTACTAAATTAAGATGGTGATAAGGTGTATCATATGTCAGATATGATCACCATCGCCCCCCTCCAACTTAATGGTAACGACTGTCCTCAGTAGGTGCGACAAGATGCCATATCATCTTTAAAATCAAAATTGCAAGTAAGTGACAAGAAACATACCTGCCATCGAATTGCCATAATTTTGATGTGGAGACTATACAAGTGTGATGAATTGATCAATGATATAAAACTTTCCATTCATCACATATGTCTATTGCAAAAATTATTTAACAGATTAATGTTGTGAGAGAAAAACTTGTGTATCAGCAGAAGCAAGTGTATCGACAAGGAATTACAACTAACAATTATAAAAATGAAAGATAAAATATACAACATGTGATGGTAAACAAATAAATATGTCTCCAGTCCATATCATTAAAACTATATGAAGTTATAAAATGTGATTTGCAGGTATGCATAGTGCTATCACCAAAAATTTAGAGAACTATAGTGATTAGGATTGTTGCATGCAAGTTTTTGATTACTGTAACAACTTATGAATAATGAATCTGTAGCAACAAAAAAATTAAAAAATGGAAAATTTTCAAAGGTATAAGGATGCTAGTACAAAAGAGAAAAATGGATGTGTTTACTGCCAACAAGCTAGTTTGCAGTTAGCACAATCGTCCAATGCCGTCCCAAACAGATTTTCACCATCAAACAATTTTGTTTCTTATTTTTTTATAATTATGAAATTTATTTTTTATTTATTTAAAATAAATAATGAAAAATACTAAGTAGCTAGTAGCACATGAACAAATTCATTGCCCCAACAACTTCAAGGTCTACATATGCATCTAAGAAAATGTTGACAAATGAATCCTTAGAGGCAGACTTTTGATACAACCTTAAACAATGTCCATTGGCAAGAAAAGATGTCTGAGACTCATCTATGGTTGTCAGCTTCACAATCCCATTGTCAAAAGTGGCTTCCACCTTATAATTACCTAGCCACTTGGTGCATAACTTGCCTTTGAAATCTTTGAATCTAGAATCATATAACAACACCCAATCACCTCGTTGAAACACATTCCTTCCTAACAGGCTCTGGTAACTTACACAACACACAAACTACTTAGAAGAAAGGTATGGAGCCATAAATGGTAGAGATTTTCATTAATGAAAAAATAAATTACATTATTACAGTGTCAATACTCCCATTTTTGTTCTCTTTGATCTTTCTATTTATGTTCCTCGCGGGAAAAGAGGACATTCCTTTATAATTAAAAAATACATTCTTGTTTCAAGAGACAAGATCATCATGAAAATCTCTCAATTCTCATGTGATATAAATAAACAATATAAAATATACACCTTTTAACAAACAACCCTAGTTGAAACCAAGTTGTAACAACTTGTCTAATATTATAATGATTTGTCAATCAAGAATCCTAACTATTTTGACTAGTCCAGTTTCATTGTCCACAAATGTCCCACTTGATGGTTTAGATGGCACTTGAATACATGTTCGTCCAAATCGATATTCATTTCTAAACATAGAATAATAGCGTGTCAGAAATGAGTTTAACATGTATCAATAGCTTTAGAAAAATCTTTGTCCATTAGGTGAGGGAAAATTGGGAAATATGGTCCTGTAACAACACCTCAATATGCCACACAACTTGTAATAGACCTTTGTCAATTTATTGATAAAATTGTTTAAAGTAGTTAGCTTCTATTTCAAATTACAACCAAAACTAGATAATAAGGATGACACATGAAAAGGAAACATACACTAACTCGGATGACTATTAAGTGATAACGTATGTCTTTGAGAGTAAAAAATATAACAAAAGGTAGGGAAAATAGGTGTAAAATGGTGCCAATTATGTGTCCCAACGCTCATCTCAAAATGAAGGCAATCCTTCTTTGAAAATATCTTCAAATATTTTCTTGAAATCAACCACTCTTTTAAACAAGTCATTAGTTTTTTCTTCAACTTTTTTAAGTGTTGCTTCTTTATTAGTCACATTTTTAGCTTGAAAAATCAAATCTACATTGTCTATGTCTCCTATGAATTTGAGTTTGTTATTGTGTTTTCTTCTCGAATGTGTACAAAAAGAAACCACTTTAGGTTGTGGATGACGAACAACCCTAACAATGAAAATGGCTACTAAACATTGTAGATCTGCAACAAATGATAGAAACAAAACCTACCAAAGCCCTAATCTATGCCACAGTCATAGTTAAACAACAAAATTAAATAGTAAAATAAACACAAATAACTCCAATAATCCAATGGAAACTAGATATATAAAGAATATATTTTATTAAACAACACCTGTGAAGGGAACAAATAATGTTACCAGTCCCCCTCTATGGGATGGGTTCTTGTCTATCCTCAAATGTCTTTAGTTCTTGTAGAGTCTCTCTCCTCTATAATGTGTAAACCCAAAAAATAAATGTTTGAGCTCAATGAGGAGTCAAATGGAAAAGAAAATGGTGAACGACAATGATAATAATCAGAGCTACAACACTGAGTGCAACAATGAAAATAATTGAAAGTGAATAATGAATGGAAAACCCTTCTATTTATAACAAAGTATGAGGTTATCTTCAAATAATGAGGAATAATAAAATATTATTAACCCCATTGTAGAAATAACCATTTGGAATATTTTATTATATTTGGTTAGAGGGAAAAAGTGTTTAAACTTTTATTTAGAAATAATAAATAAATAAATAAATAAATAATTTATTTATCGTCTCAAGAACTATGGTTAAAGAATAATAAACAAATAATGATTTATTTAATTATTCCTAAAGGATTTGGTCAAACTTGAAAATTAATAATAACTAATTAATGATTAATTAATTATTCCTAGAGAAAAATAAGATAATTAATGATTTATCTATTTATTTCTCATAATTGGGTCAAATGTGACAAGGAATATTAATTAAACAATGGTTTAACTAATTATTCCTAGAAGATAATTAAATAAATAGTGAGTTATTTCATTATTCTTCATGGTTTTAATTATAAATGACTTAACAAATGTGGTATATTAAATAATTTCTCACAGTGAAAGCAATTTTAATATGGTAAAATTGACCTTACATGGTGTACTTTGATCCATCTAGTACATTATGGCTAGATGATCAATTTTTTTGTAATAACAGATTGCCCTCCAACGTACGAGTGTTAGGAGAAAAACGTATGACCGAAGAATGTTGTAAGGACACAATCACTAGACAACGAAGTGGAGTCAGAGAGAGAGAGAGAGAGAGAGAGACCAATGGAGCTGAAGTGAAAGAGGATAGGGTGAGAGTGGGCGAGACCAGTGCAAGTCTCCTTTTATGTTGTGGTACCGGATCTAGTGAGGCAGGGGAGGCATACCTATGCTTGCCGAGATAACTTAGTACAAAATAATGATGCACCCAGAAACATGAAACTGCGCAATAAAATACATGCTAAATGGTACATGACATGCTTGCATAAATGAGCCAGAAAATAATACAATGTGTCCCATATACATAATGCGGCTGGAAAAACACATGAGCTAGGACTGAATACAATAACATCGGAGTACATGAAATATAATGGCCCTTCTCTCGAAAAATTGTGGGAGGGAGGGTAGGACAACTAAAGAACCCCTACTAAATAGAAAAGGGATTTCCAAAAGTGAATGGATCATCTGGAGGATATATGCATTCTAGGAATGCTCCTAGCGGCAGGAACCGAACCCATCAAATCTGTGAAACTGAATCTGAGGTTGTAGTATAATAGGAAGGCATCCGAGAAAGTGGGGGACTACCTGAAGGGCCACCCCCTCATGAGGTCTGAAAAATCTCACACACACTTGGGAATCACTAGTACAATCTTCTGCATCGTTGGACCATCAAGTGTATGAATCACGAGCATGAAACAACCAAGTCAAAGGGCAATGATGATTCCCTTTTCTTTATCCGAGGTGCCAAACAAGAGTGGAAGCTAGAACCAAGATACACCACCCTCTAGGCTGCCCTTTTGGAATATATGTTCTAATGTCGACAAAATAGGGCCCACCATAGGTGAGGCAATGAGGATCCTCTACTAAGGCACGAGGAAAAATATTAATGTGACTGATGGACTGACACCAGGGACAATGGGAAAATTGGGACAGAGGGACAAACAGATGACTTCACTTTTTAGAGCATAAAGTGCATTGTTGACCTAGCAGCATCTGACTTGACTCCATATGGGATTGTGGACAGTATGACTGAAGGCCAAAATGGGTAACACGGTATGAATAGTATGTAAAGGTGGATGGAAGACTATGACATGATATAATTCGAAACCTAATCCATGGATGCAAAGGTGACTCATCGCGAATTCTATGAACAATGGTGACTCAATGATGCTGCAACACAAAATAGGTCTGGTGGGGACCATGAAAACATGAGAAAATGATGGCTTCTCTTGACAGAAATCGACACTGGAGATGACAAGTGCCAAGGGAAGATGGACCCTAAAGTACAAGTGTCACTTATGAAGAAATTTGATTTTGAGAGGCAACGAAGTGACCCTTCTTGGAAAAATGGTTTCCTGGTGAAGTGTAAAATCATCAAATGAAATGATGAAACCTACCTAAATGCATGACAAAAATAAATACGCACAAATCAATGTGATATGCTATGGGTAAAATTTCTTAAGGTAGAGTGCATTATGACGATTAGGAAAGAGTTGGCCCTCAAAATACTCTAGGAGATATTCCCCCTTGCCTAATTCCTTATGAATGATGTAAGGTCCTAGCCATAATGATTCAAACTTCCCATGTTCGAGGGTATCATGGGCCTGGTCATACACTAGAACAAGATCACCTTCATGGAAGGCATGAGGGTTGACTAGGATTTGGTGCACTTTTTGGCCACTTCAATGGTTTACAAAGAAACACGATGGTCTTCAGAGGCATGTTCAAGCATGAAAAGTCTTTGTTATAATGGTTGGGTGTTAGGGAGAAGTTCAAAAACTAGGTGAAGGGAAGGGATCTCAGACTTGATTGGTAAGACAACCTCCTCACCCAAAACAAGGTGGAAAGGAGTGAACCTGATGGCAGTTTTGACAGAGGTTCTATAGGCCCACAAAGCTGGAAAGAGCATAAGGTGACATTTAGTCTTGTGATTATTCACCGTCCGCTGAAGCATCATTTTGAGAATCTTGTTGACTACTTCAACTTGTCCATTACCTTGAGGGTAATAAGACGATGAATACTGGTGTCGGAAGCCCAAAACTAAGAATAAGTGACGCCATACCTCATCTTCAAAATGTCGGCCATGGTCCAAGACCAATTGTTTCAGAAACCCGAATCAAGTGATAACATGGTTAAAAAAGAAAAGGGTTGTGGTAGCCGTCGTGTTATTGGGCATTGGCATGGCCTTAGCCCATTTGGTAAAATAGTAAACTGCCACGATAATATACTTATGGTTATTAACAGATGGTGGTCGACACTCCATAAAATTAATGGCCCATTTACAAAAAGGACCAGCTGCGATGACAAGATGGAGGGGAGCTGGTGCGTCTCTTGCCTTTGGGGCAAAATGTTGGCAGTTGGGGTATTGTTTTACTACCTCAAAGAAATCACTGAAGAGAGAAGGTCAAAAGTAACCAGTGCACATGGATTTCTGTGCAGTGGCCATATCGAAGAGGTGACCACCACAAGCACCACTGTGATAGGCGTTTATCACTTTCTCTTCTTTAGGATGGGTGAGACAATTACAAAGGATAAAATCCACACCGCGACAATAAAGATCATCACCAATGAGAAGGTAGTGAGGGGGGCAGATTTTTGGGTTCACAAATATGTGAAAATATCTCCGTAGCAAGGATCATCCAAAGTGATGATGAACAAGTGTTCATCTGTGAGCTCATCATTAACCGATGGATCACATGCACCAGTGGGTAATTCAAAAATGAGTTCGACGAGGGCCAAACCTTTCTTACTCTTAGGGGTAACAAACTCAATATAAAATTCTTGAAGGATGATGATCCAACATGCATACTTCCGATTAATGATCTGTCGACTTAATAGGAAGGTCATGGGGTTGGAGTTTGTTACGACCCTAGTGGTATGCGTAAGGATATAGTGATGAAGCTTTTGGACGGAGAACATGACAACCAACGCCAACTTCTCTTCGTGAGACTAGTTCACAGGGGGACCTATGAGGTTCTTACTGACATAGTAGATAACATGCTCATTTCGATCATCATCTTCCTGAACAATGACCCCAAAGACCAAATAGGTGGAAGTTGATATATACAGGATGAAATCCTTTGTGAAGTCAAGGGGACTGATCAAGGGAGCGGAAGTTAGAGCATGTTTTAGGGAATCAAAATATTGTTGACTGTGATCATCCCAAACAAATGGAATGGTTGAGCAAAGGATTCTAACAAATCCATGAGCGGTGGTTGCGTAGTTAGGCATGAATCTATGAAGGAAGTTTTCCTTGTCTTCAAGGCTTTGTAATTAGCGTAAGGTACAAGGAGGTGGTAGCTCAAGAATGGCTTGAATATTCAAGGGGTCAAGAGTGATACCTTCTTTCGACACAATGAAGCATAAAATACGATCGAAAAGAACACAAAAGACACATTTCAACGGATTAAGGTGGATGTTATACTTGCGACATCAGAGGAAAATGGTATGCAAATAATGAATATGTTGCGCTCGAGATCTAGAGTGAGTGGTGAGATTGTCAAGGTAGGCAAGGCTAAGGTGTGCCAAGTCATGAAAGTAGTATGACATGGCGCGTTGAAATGTGGCTCTGGCATTATTTAAGTCGAATGGCATGACCCTATATGTAAAGGTTCCCCACAAACTAATGAACACAGTCTTTAAATTATAGACACGACGAAGATTGATCTGGTTGTACCCAGAGAATCCATCCATAAAGGATAGAACCTCGTGCCCCACAAACTCATCAATGCTCTAATCAATAAAGGGTGTGGGAAAGTTGTCTTTGCGACAAGCTTTGTTCACGTCACGAAAATCCGTTTAGACATGAATGTTGCCTTGCTTCTCTAGAATAGGAACCGGGTTGGATAGCCATGTTTTATACTCAATGGGATAGATGAAATCAGCCTTCTTGAGCCTATTGATCTCAGATTTTATGGTCTCACGACAAGAAGGGTTAATGGGTCTCAACTTCTGATATAAAGGAGTGGCATGGGGCCATGTGTCGATATGGTGTTCAACAATGGCAGGATCAAGTTCGGGCATCTTTGAGTAAGGCGAGGCGAAAACATAAAAAAATTCTTTGAAGAGCTTGGTGTAAGCTTCAATTTCTTCTGGGGTGCACTGTTCCCCCAAGGTAATCTCCTCTTTGATCCCTCGTTTATCGGAAATGTTGATTTTGATAGTAGGAGAGATGTCGGCCATATTCCCTTCTTCGAAAGCATTCTGGGCATGGATGGGATTTCGAAACCAATTGACTTAACCATGGATGATGTCTTTTGATTTCACATCATATTAGTCATGAGACTGCTAGGGCAGGAAGTATGCATGATGGTGCATATCATCCCAAGGGTAATCAAGGGTAGACATAACTTCCATGATGTCCTCATCAGAATGGAAGATGGTCAGGCGGAAGGAAGACTGACTACATGATGCAGTGATGGTACTTGGTGCATCATGATGAGAAAGAAGGTTCACGTACGCATCATCTGAAATGGTAGACAATGAGTTAGTAGATGGAAGATCTACCGATGTTGAGACCTAGGTTTTTGACTAAGCAGGGTTTGATTGAAACGCGTGCATAAACCTTAATTTTTTTTTCCTGCGAGGAACTCAAGTATGCCAATGAAGGTAATGGAGGATGTTCTGACATATCAATGGGGAAGACAATCAAAATATCATCTAAAGGATCTACTATGCCTAAAGTAGTTAGTAGATATTTCTTTTGAGATGGGCATGGCTGGAAGACTTTAAGTGTTGACATGGCAGCAGGGGATTGCACTAGGTCATCTACTATACTATATGTATGGGCAGCTCAGTTAGAAGCTGCATTATGATGTAATGATCCCTACAGCATAATGATCCCTTGGGGATCTTAGTAATTGCATCAACTTTAGGTTGATAGATCTTGTTACAGGGAAAAGTGTCTATATAGAACTGCTCTATCCCACTAAGGTGTGACAGCTGCCTTAGAAACAAACAGAGAAAAACTACTTTTGTTTTTCCTTTATGAATTATAGATAGAGAGGAACAGAAAGACCAACCTCTGTCTTGTGCTAATCCTTCGATTCGATCCCTCTCTTCTTTGATAGTCCTTAGGTACCTGCTCCCTTGCACGCCTAACTTCACAAAGTACCTATAAGATCACAGAAGCATAGCACTATACAAAGACATGGATCTATATTCATAAACAATCTAGGATCAGATGTAAATTGACCATACAAATGTAACAAGCATCAATGATACAAAAGCATGGAGGAAAACTCAAATAGTTTTTATTGATAAACAAGAAAAGATCCAGGAGGAGTTACAACCAGTTGTTCCGACCCAGCATCAACCTCCTAGCAAAGAAGCCCCTCTTCACCTCAAACAAAGCTTAGATCACCCAACAATCTGATGTTTGTCTCTAGAAACCAACAACAATTCCTTACAATATGCAAAATTCCAGCCTCTAACCTCTGGATCTCTGGGATGAGAGATCTATATATAGATATTTGCAGAGGTGTGAGTCAGCTCTGGGTTTTTGATTAGTGTCTTCTCTCTGATAGTTCTTGATGCCACTTGGAGATCTCATTGATATCTTACTCATCCTTGGGCGATTCTGAGAGGCAAGTGTCCCAGGAGAAGTTTCTGGAAGATTCCATGATCATCCACCTCGCAAAATGTCTCCACCACTTTTCTTTACTCGTCCATCGCACCCCATAGAAGGGATTTTTGAAATGCAACGCACATCCCGTGTGTACAAGGTGCAATGCATCGCACTCTGGCCATGGAGCAAGTGCAATGATCTAGTTTTGACCAGTTCTGAGTAGTTTTTCATGGAGAACTTCTTGGAGAAGCTGTAATCAGTTGACCTTGTTCTTTTAGGGGTTGGAACAACACCTTTATGGACTTAGGAGCCCTTAGTTTATGGACATTTCATGCTTGGGATTGTAGGGCCCAAAAATGTCTATAATAGTTGCTCCCTAAAGCATGAGGTCATTAATCTTTTGGTGTCGAGTGAAATGCTTTATTATGAGGATCTGAAGTTCTTACAATACATTATCTTCATACTATTTTCATGATCTAGCTGAGGCAGGCATTCCCATGCTCAGATTTATAAATTCATTTTCATCTACATAGGATAGACAATCGTCTGAGTGTAGACTGATGATTCTGATAGAGCCATCATCCTTTTGAGTGTATGATTATCTGTGCATCAATGATGTACATTTAATGTCTTTATTTCCCTGAATATATATCGCAGCT
Organism: Pinus tabuliformis; assembly: GCA_031772625.1. Classification (NCBI taxonomy): domain Eukaryota; kingdom Viridiplantae; phylum Streptophyta; class Pinopsida; order Pinales; family Pinaceae; genus Pinus; species Pinus tabuliformis. Next base: position 615,319,319 of record CM062818.1, on the reverse strand, counting down.
CGGATGGATGAAACTAGATATGGGGTCTTCAATCTCGTCTGATCTTCACTCGAAGTACAAGTCGATCCATGTGAGAAATGTTCTGAAGTCGAACATGGAAAGACATCGCTTGATTACCAGTCAATGATGTAAATTGTTAACAAGCGCGAGAGGAATCACCGATAATGATAATGACCCTCAAGGTACTGTAGTACAATTCACGTGGTGTGAATAAAGGACTTGGCGTCAAACACCACGAAAAATCTTTCGGTCGAAGGTCATTGATATAAACCTGTCGCCAGAAGTGAGAAACTTGCCATTGAGGCATGCAAGCTTCAAAGTACTGAATGGGGTGTTCCTAGATCAACTTCTTGGATAATGAGCTGATGTCGACAAGAAGTGATCTGTCACAGGAGGGCCTTAATGAATCCCACATCAATGACACGGAACGGAGCAAATGATTTTAATGGAGGTGAAAACGATCTGGTGATATAAGGTTCAGGGTGGCGGTCATGAAAGAATGGAGTATAATGTATGGTAGTGGGTGAGACACAGGTGAATTCTCTGAATGACTTCTCTTGAACATATCGGCGACACTGATGTGATGGATCGGTAGCATTAACCCCAAATGTGGATGGTATGGCGTGACCATGGTGATGTGACCGGTGAATGAAACAACCCAACCTGACTCGGACACAGAGTGGAAGTGTCATGTTCAAGAGCGACTTGCTACCAACAAAGTTTCTTTGAGTTTTCTTCTCAATTTTCCCCAGTCATTGCTAACCAATACCTCTTTATTTTTGTCAAGCTTGAGGAGGATAACATATGCTTGTTCTATAATTTGCCCTTCGGGCAAACCCATCGCTATGTTTTAACGAGCCTAGTGATAGTGAAAAGGAACGTAAAGGTAACTCCAAAATTCCTTTTTCGTCATCTAATCCTTTAAGTCCGAAAAAGTATAAAATAATACAGAAGGGATGAATTTTCGATACTTTTAACGAGCCGAACAAAACAAGCGCTCAATCTTTTTGTGTAATAATCCCTCAGGTCCAAAAAGATTAAAATCTAGAGGAGGGATAGCACTTCCTGTCCCTTTAACGAGCTGGAAAGGCCAATGGCTCGGCAATCTTTTCATATTTTACGAGTCAGTTGAAAAGAGCTTAAAGGAGACTCGTCTTTTGAGGAACGAGTGATAAAACGGGTAGCAGCTGATTCCAGGTAAGGTTTGGAATTTTCCAATCAGGGTAGTTTCACAGGGATGGCTAGTGAAATCACTCTTCGTAGCTGTTCCTCAAAATGGGTAAACAATCAAATGGAGGTGAATGATCGGCCAATGAAAAAGTGGAGGTGACGGTGCAAACACAACCAAGGCTTTAACGGCTGAAGTACTACATTCACGACGGTTATTTACTGGGGAATAGTTCATTTTTTAATGAGCTTAAACGCGTGGGGAAACATTTGCTCATGTCTTATGTTTACTTTTTAACGAGCTTGAACTATGTGCTAAAACTGCTCGATGCGGGTTTATTTTTTAACGAGCTTGAACCCTGCTGTAACACTGCTCGTGGCGGGTTTATTTTTAAACGAGATTGAACCCTGCAGTAACACTGCTCGTGATAATTTTGCATGCCCCCAGCATAATAACTTAAATCGAGGTGCATGCCCCCAAGCTTCATTGCATTGAACTCGGTGGTTGGAATGAAGGTTTACCTTTGAGATTTGGAAAGGGATTTGTTTCATTTTTTAATGAGGTTGACACAGTAAAAGAACTATCCTCATGACTCATTGTTTCATTTTTTAACGAGGTCGACACGAAGAATACAACCCTTCGATCACCCAAACAATCTGATGTTTGTCTCTAGAAACCAACAACAATTCCTTACAATATGCAAAATTCCAGCCCCCTGATCTCTGGGATGAGGGATCCATATATAGATATCTGTAAGGGGGATGAGTCAGCTTGTGATTTGATTAGTGTCTTCTCTCTGTCAGTTCTTGCTTCCACTTGGAGACTGAGGGCCTCTTACTCATCCTTGGTCGAATTCAGTGAGGCAAGTGTCACAGGGGAAGATTCTGGAAGCTTCCATTACCTCTCCACCTCGCGGAATGACACTGCCATTTGTAATTTCTCACCCATCGAACCCCACAGAAGGGACTTTTGAAATGAAACACACCCTCAAAGTGTATTTAGGTGAGATGCAACGCACTTAGCCAATGGAGCAGCTGCAATGATCCTATTTTGACCAATTCTGAGCAGTTTCTGGTGGAGAACTTCTGGGAGAAGCTGTAATCTGTTGACCTTGTTCCTTTAGGGGTTAGAACAACACTTTTAGAGACTTAGGAGCCTTTGGTTTATGGACATTCCATGCTTGTGGTTGCAGGGCACAAAAATGTCTATAACAGTTGCCCGCTAAAGTATGAGGCCGTTAACCTTTTGGTGTCGGGTGAAATGCTTTATTATGAGGATCCAAAGTTCTTTCAATGTTGGGAGGAGACCTGTAATAAGATACAATACAGTACATTATCTTCATACTATTTTCATGATCTAGCTGAGGCGGGCATTCCCATGCTTAGCTTTATAAATTCATTTTCATGTACATAGGACAGACAATCGTCTGAGTGTAGACTGATGATTCTGATAGAGCCATCATCCTTTTGAGTGGATGATTATTTGTGCAGCAATGATGTACATTTAATGTCTTTATTTTCCCTGAATATATATCACAGCCCGGATGGATGAAACTAGATCCGGGGTCTTCAATCTTGTCCGATCTTCACTCGAAGTACAAGTCGATCCATGTGAGAAATGTTCTGAAGTCGAACATGGAAAGACATCGCTTGATTACCAGTCAATGATGTAAACTGTTAACAAGCGCGAGAGGAATCACCGATAATGTTAATGATCCTCAAGGTACTGCAGTACAATTCACGTGGTGTGAATAAAGGACTTGGCGTCGAACACCACACAAAATCTTTCCATTGAAGGCCATTGATGTAAACTTGTCGCCGAAAGTGAGAAACTTGCCATTGAGGCATGCAAGCTTCAAAGTACTGAATGGGGTGTTCCTAGATCAAATTCTTGGATAATGAGCTGACGTTGACAAGAAGTGATCTGTCACAGGAGGGCCTTAATGAATCCCACATCAATGACATGGAACGGAGCAAATGATTATAATGGAGGTGAAAACGAACTGGTGATATAAGGTTCAGGGTGGCGGTCACGAAAGAATGGAGTATAATGTATGGTAGTGGGCGAGACACAGGTGAATTCTCTGAATGACTTCTCTTGAACAGATCGGCGACACTGATGTGATGGATTGGTAGCATTAACCCCAAATGTGGATGGTATGGCGTGACCATGGTGATGTGACCGGTGAATGAAACAACCCAACCTGACTCGGACACAGAGTGGAAGTGTCATGTTCAAGAGCGACTTGCTATCAATAAAATTCCTTTGAGTTTTCTTCCCAATTTTCCCCAGTCATTGCTGACCAGTACCTCTTTATTTTTGTCAAGCTTGAGGAGGATAACATATGCTTGTTCTATAATTTGCCCTTCAGGCAAACCCATCGCTATGTTTTAACGAGCCTAGCGATAGTGAAACTCGTTCTCGTCTATAGACAAGTTTGTCGCTATTAATCTTTTTAACGAGTTTAATGACAAAGATAACTCGGTCCTTTTCAATTTTAGAGTGTCTGAAAAGAAACGTAAAGGTAACTCCAAAATTCCATTTTCATCATCTAATCCCTTAAGTCCGAAAAAGTATAAAACAATGCAGAAGGGATGAATTTTCGATACGTTTAACGAGCTGATCAAAACAAGCGCTCGATCTTTTTGTGTAATAATCCCTCAGGTCCAAAAAGATTAAAATCTAGAGGAGGGATAGCACTTCCTGTCCCTTTAACGAGCTGGAGAGGCCAATGGCTCGGCAATCTTTTCATATTTTACGAGTCAGTTGAAAAGAGCTTAAAGGAGACTCGTCTTTTGAGGAACGAGTGATAAAATGGGTAGCAGCTGATTCCAGGTAAGGTTTGGAATTTTCCAATCACGGCAGTGTCACAAGGATGGCTAGTGAAATCACTCTTCGCAGCTGTTCCTCAAAATGGGTAAACAATCAAATGGAGGTGAATGATCGGCCAATGAAAAAGTGGAGGTGACGGTGCAAACACGACCAAGGCTTTAATGGCTGAAGTACTACATTCATGATGGTTATTTACCGGGGAATAGTTCATTTTTTAATGAGCTTAAATGCGGGTGGAAACATTTGCTCATGTCTTATGTTTATTTTTTAACGAGCTTGAACTATGTGCTAAAACTGCTCGATTAAATGGTCCCTTTTTTATTTTACCATAGATAGCTCTGTTTCTTTCAAAGATTGTACTGTATTTTCAACTGCTTCATCAAACTAGTCAGAAATGAACAATATATGCTTGAAAACGAGTTAGAACACCAATATTTTACTTTGAACTACGTAAAAAGTAATGAAAAAGTGTTTTTACCTCTCATTTTACCATTTCATTTGAACTTTGGTTTGTTGGAGCTTTGGAGGTGCTTTCCCTCCTTGATTTTCATCAGCTGATTTCGGGAGATTCTGTGGACGATTCTCGGCGCCGTCTGGACCAGGTAGGAGCTAAACCTGAGCTCTTTCATTTCATGGTTTCCATTTTGCATTTTGAGCCTGATTCCTAGCTTCTCTGAGCCCCTGGGGTTTGAAAAGCTCGTTCTGCCTTCAGCGCACCCTCTGTGTATCGAAAGGTGCGTTGAATGTTGGCCATTCTAAAGGCCATCTGACATGCAATGCACCCAGAGTACTGCTGCAGGTGCGATGGGCGCAGAGAAGGAATTCTGTGCACAATTTTTGATGGAAATTTTGCTTGTTTCTTACCAAAATCAGGATCTAACTCTTCTCTTGTTTGTTTTTCAGAGATCTTTGGAGCAAGATGACCATTACATGGCGAGAACGTGAGCATGAAGAAGAGGACATGCTTGCCCTACATGATCCAGTTACAGTAAACGCATTGCAGAACTGTGGCTTGCTGAAGTTTTTCCGCATTTCTAGGATGAAACAACAGATCAACTTACTGCAGCATTTGCTCGATGCTTGGGATCCTACCAATCAGGTTTTCCAGATCAGGAGAAAATCTATCCCCTTGACTGTAGTAGACATCTATTTCTTGACTCGCTTGTCGAGGCGGGGTGACCCCATCTCTTTGTCAGGTTCGGCCCGAGGAGGTGACTCGGTGAGAGATTATGTTCGACGGTACTGCAGAGAAGGATCATAGCCTAGTAAAGATGGCAAGATCATCATCCGTGATGTCACTGACAGGTCCCTTAGGACTATTCTGTTTACTTTTGGTAGGATGGCCGGTGGTGCGGCTCTTCATGTAGCCAACCGATCTTATATGCAGTATGCCTTGGAATGCCTCCAACCGAAGGTGTTCAACTGGTGCGATGCAGTATTTCTTGTGATGAAAGAACAGTTAACCAAGATAAAGAGCGGGAGGTTGAAGAACTTTGGGTATGGTTCTATTTTGACTGCCTTTGCCTTGGAGAAGATACCACTGATGCAGCCGCAGTACATTGCACTCGATTTACCTTCTCTTACTGAACCATGTATGCAGAGATGGGTTGACCATATGTCTAGGCATGCTGGCCAGTCTCAGATTTCATTTTCTGATACCTTCTTCAGGTGGTTTGATCGTCAAGAGATGGTTTATTCGAAGTATCCATACGCTGGCATGGACTTCTGGGGTGATCCAGATTTGGTACTGCCGGATGGCGAACAGTGGGGCACCATTGGTAAAATTATTGACCATATTCTTGTTTATCGTCTTTTGTTTATAATGTCCTTGTGCTTTATTCTATCAAGATTTTAATCAAACTCATGTATACATGCAGATGTTGGTCCTGTTCGTCCAGCAGTTCGCCTGAGAGTACCAGCTGCTGCCCCAGCAGGAGAGGCCGTCAGAAGGGCTATCCTTCATGACCTCGACGTGGCCGAGACTCACACAGCATTATAGGAGCAGGTTGAGGGCCTCACTCTTGGTATTCCAAATGTGAGGACTGACGAGCTACCCTTGAGGTTACAACATCATACTACTGGTGTGCCCATATGATGGACTCGTCTCTTACGCATGATCGCACAGGCTGTGACTTGCTAGCACGTGCATCATTAGACTAGGGTGCCCCCTAGCATTTTGAGTTTTTTGGTCATTTGATCGATTTTGTCTTGGTTACAGAACATTATGTGTAAACCATAAACAGTTATATATATTTTTTATTTTCGGAGTTTCATTTTGGTTAAGTTACATGATCCAAATGTAAACATTGATGGTATGTTTCTTTTTATAAATGTTGCAAATGTCTATCTAACACATAATTTGCTAATGAGTCCGTTAATGTGTTTAAGTTTCTGGAAATGTGTTGATATTGAATAAAATCAAATTGTCTTTCCAAAATCTTAACCCTTAGGAACATGCGATAAATAGCTGGGTTTCGGACGGAATAGATACCAGTGAGTTGTAGTATTACGAGTTGTGAGTCTAGCTTGACAATTAGTTGGCGTATACCATGTGTGATGGCATCAGAGAGAAGTTCTATCAACGCGCTATATTCAGCGATGTTATTTGTTGATCGACCAATACATACCCCTCTGAAACTTACTAACTCACCGCTTGGATCAAAAATAGCCCAGGCTGCGGAAGATAGGTTCCGCGAACTACGACTCGCTCCGTCGGCATATCCAACACATGACTCCAATAGTTTTGACATCTGCAACAAAAAAAAATTGGATTACTTGACCAAAATAAACACTTTAGCGAAAACAAAAACATAACAAAAGCATATAGGTTACCATTACGCATAGTAACGCTTGAGGTACAACCCATTACGAGGTTGCGCCAGTGGAATTCCGTCACAATCCATTAACTTGTAGGCTCCTTTTGCTAACACTCGTTTAACAATATAGGGGCCCATCCATAAATAATTAAATTTACCTGCTCCCAATTTGTCGGATTCTTGGTCGTAAAGTAAGACCAAGTCACCTTCTGAGAAGACACGGGGTTTGACATTTTTGTCGAACTGCGCCTTGACTCACTTCTTATGGGCTTTGTTAGCCAAAGCGGCATCACGACGGGTTTCATCCAATTGGATTAATTCCAAAAAACGAGCTTCTTCTTCTGAAGTTCCGGGGAGGAGATCAATTGCGAGTTTAAGAGACGAGATTTCACACTGGATTGGTAAGACTACTTCCAGACCATATACCAGTTGGAAAGGTGTAAACCTGGTTGCATTCCTTACCGATGTTCGATAAGCCCACAAAGCTGAGTACAGGATTAGGTGCCATCTTCTTTTGTGAACTCCAATCATCCTTTGCAGCATGCACTTTAGGACCTTGTTGATTGCTTCAACTTGTCCGTTGGCTTGCGGATAATATGGAGTAGAGCTGTCGTGAGACAACCCTAGTTTGGCAGCTAATTCGACCATCATGTGATTGCGAAAATGCGATCCATGATCTGTGACTATAGCCTACGGCACGCCGAATCTGGCGACTACATGATTGAAAAAGAAGAGGGTAGCTGTTTCACCAGTATTATCTAATTTAGGCATCGCCTCGGCACATTTGGTAAAATAGTCAACTGCGACTATGATATACCCATGCCCCCCAGTCGAGGTGGGGTTACATGTCATGAAATCGATGCCCCATTTGGCGAATGGCCCAACAACAACTATTGGCTGCAGAGGTGCGGGTGGTCTTCTAGTTTTGCTATCGAAAATTTGACAAGCATGGCATCTTCTGACTGCGGTTATGCAATCTTTGAACATTGTTGGCCAGAAGTATCCTGCTCGTAAGATTTTTTGCACTGTAGCATATCCAGATTGATGCCCCCCACACGCGCCTGAATGACAATCATTCAGGACTTTTTCGGCCTCCTCATGGGTGAGGCACCTTCTCAGAACTGTATCGATACCACGACGGTAAAGTGTATCACCGATGATCATGTAGTCTTTTGCTTGGTATCGAATACGTTTTTGTTCGGAGTGGGAGGTGTTTGGCCTATATTTTTGGGTTTGGAGATAAATGATTATATCCCCATACCACTCATTGCTTGTAGATATCAGAAACAAATTTTCGTCCACGATTGTTTCTTCGGATGTTTCATCGTTGGACGACGATGGGAGATCGCACAATAATTCTGCGAAAACTAGAGCTTTCTTCGACTTGGATTTTACAAATTCCAGATCAAACTCTTGTAGGATTGCTATCCATTTTGAATATTTTCCCCCAGCAACTGTCGCGACAATATATAAGTCATGGGGTTGCAATCTGACAGAAGGGTAGTTTTCCGAAAGAGGACATAGTGTCGAAATCTCTGTATCGCTTGAGCAGCTACAAGTGCTAGCTTTTCAACGTAAGAATATTTGCTTTCTGTATCATTTAAGTTTTTACTTAAATAATATATAGGATGTTCAATTCCATCGACTTCTTGAACTAAAACCATTGCGATGGTCGTATCTGCTGCAGCCAGATACAAGTTAGAATCTTTTTGATAATCAGGAGCGTACATTAATGATGCTTTCATTAGGGATTCTTTTAAAGCATCAAATGAAGCTTGCGCAACCTGATCCCAGACAAAGGGTACTTCCTTTTTCAAAAGACGTGTATAACCTTTAGCAAGTTCGGCGTAATTTGGAATGAACCTCCTCAGAAAGTTTGCTTTCCCTTGGAGTTTCTGAATCTGAAGCAAATTCGAAGGTGGAGGCAAATGTATGAGTGCCTGGACCTTACATGGGTCGAGACGAATCCCATCCTTGGAGACTACAAAGCCAAGTAAACGACCAGAACTGACGCAAAATACACATTTGTGTGGATTGAGTTGTATCTTGTAGTGTCAGCAACGTAGAAATATCGCTCTTAAATGTGGCGGATGATCTATCTGCTTTCGCAAATGAGCCAGAAGGTCATCGAGGTACGGTTGAACAATGTTTTTGATGTCATGGAAGGCATAATTCATTGCCCTCTGAAACGTCGCCCCTGTGTTCTTTAAACCAAAGGGTAATTTTCGATATGCGAATGTGCCCCACGGACAAATAAATGCAGTCTTTGACTGGTCCTGTGGGCGGATATTCATTTGATTATACTCGGAGAATCCATCCATGAATGAAAAGATTTCGCATCCGGCCATTCATCAATTATCTAGTCAATGAAGGGTGTAGGGTAGTTGTCTTTTGGACAAGCTTGATTTACATCCCTATAATCGACGCACACCCTAATTGTTCCTTGTTTTTTCATAACAGGGACAATATTCGATACCCAATCGGTTAGAGGAACCGGGTAGATGAAACCAGCATGGAGAAGTTTTTCAATTTCTGCCTTAATGGCAGCGGCTTTCTTGGGGTGCACCTGCCTTAGCCATTGTCGTACTGGTTTGACATCTGGATACATATTAATTTTGTGTTCAACGATACTCGAGTCAATGCCTGGCATTTCACTGTATGACCAGGCAAAGACATCTTTGAATTCGCGAAAAAGAGCGTTATATATTTCCAGTTCTGAAGGAGAACAACATTTGCCAACATAAATATTCTCTACAACATCTGTTTTGGTCGAGATATTTATGGCTATAGTCTCTTCAATGTTGGACAAGTTTCGCTCGGAATCCACCGTGTTTACAGTATTTGATAGGAAATCAAAGACTGAAGGATGATAAAGGTCATCTTGAGTATCTTCTCCACAATCCGGGAGAAGGGAACGATGGTGGGAATCATTCCATGGTGCCCCTTCAATTACCATTGATTGGACAATTCCTTCGTCGATGACATGCACTTGCGACCAAGGATCTGAAGGGGTACCATATTCTTTAGACTTATCTATCCAAACGCTTGATGAGTGTTGATTTGGGTTTGCCTCCCATGCTAGAAACATTGATTGCTACAATATTTCGGTTGGACTTGGGGGCAAAACCATTGCATGATCCATGTCGATATCGTTTTCTGAGATCTTTTTAGAAGATATCATGTTGCAGGTTCCTATCGATGCTACTTCCGCCAGGTTGATTGGAGGTGGAAGGGCGAAAGTTCCCATTAGTATAGGATATTTTAATAGGCCTACTTTGATATTTTGAAGCGAATGGGGGCTTCCATGGATCATGGGAATGCTTCCTGTAACTTGAGAACCATTGGGGAGGAAGTTTTGTTGATCGATGATTGTAATCCCTCCTTGAAAGGGAAATGCAATCTTCCTAAAATAGGTCGACACAACAGCCACCATAGCATATATCCATGGCCTTCCTAGTAGGATGTTGTAATCAAGATTTCCATCGATTACTTCAACATCTATTTCTACCGTTTTCCCTCCTAGTTCAACTTTCAAGTTACTTAGAATACCATACGGGGTATATGTTCTTCTGTTGAATGCTTTTAATGTCGTCGAAGATCGCGACAAGGTTGGAGATCCTAAATTTTTCCAGCAACTCATCGACATAATGCATGTAGATGCTCCCTCATCAATAATTGTTCGATGAACAGTTTTGTTGAGGGCTTTCACTTGAACAAGGAAAGCTAGTTGAGCTGGTAATTGAGGATCGTATCCTTTATCGTCGAAGGATACAAGATTGGAATCCTTTGGGTCTATCCCACCAATGGCTGATAATAAAGCCTGCCTTTGGGATGGGAAATTCTGTAGTACTTCAAGTGTCGACATAGCGGATGGCGATTGTGCCAAATCTTCCACTATATTATAATGTTGTGCCGCTCTAGCGCGGGGATTAAACGTCGACTTGTGTACCACTCCCTTTGGCAGTTTTATTGTCAATTCAGGAATGATGGGTGGCGCAACTTCTGACGAAGTTGTTGTCAAACTACTAGGTTGATCTTTATCCTTGTTGTTCGACAGCTGTGGATTCCCATAATCTTTGTTCCTTGTCGATATCAAAGCATCATTTTGCTGTTTTGAAACCGACAACATCAGCACTTGAGATGGGGAAGCATTTTCACTTTCAACCAGATTTGTTCTTGGATTTGGAAATGGATCAGTTAACACTGCGGAGGTTTTTGAATTCTTGAAGAATTTTTTAACCTCAGCTCTGTGTGGACAATTTGCGGTCCAATGATCCTCATCGCATATAAGGCATGGATTTTGGTTTCCTATCTCCAGGAGGGTTTGAAGAAGACTTTTCAGGTGATGATTCCTCCTGTTTCTTCTCCTTCCCTTTGCCTTTCTTCTTGCTCCCTGGTTGTTTGGTTTCTTTGCCTTTATCTGTCGATACGGCATTTACTTCCGAAGCAAGAAGTTCATCTTTTGCATTTTGACTTGAAATCTTATGGGCCTTTTTGGATGTAGCCTTTATCGATTTCGTGTCTGTTGTGCCAATCACGCCATCGCCGGCATGAGAGTCATTGTTCGATTTAGGAGGAGGAGGAATTGAGAATTCCAGTCTAGGGGCGTCAGTTTTTTTATCGTAGACCGTGCCGGACTGAGTGTAAATCAAGTCCAGATATTGTGCACAAGTGATAACTTGCTCTTCTGTTACGACTCCCCCCTTTGCCACATCTTCCGTGATGGAAGGCAGTAATGACTTGATAAACCATTCAGCTAAGAGCTGATCGGGGACATACATTTTTACCATCCTACGACGACATCGCCACTCATGTATATGATCAGATATGTGAGTGGCCGTTGTTTGCTTGAAGTTGGTAAGAAGTTCTGCTCCTGTTTCGTACCTTATTGGTAACTGAAAATGGGTTAAAAAGGTTGTGGATAAGGTACTGAAGTTGTCGAACGAAGCTCTAGGCAATTCGATGTACCATTTTGCTGCCGGACTCATTAACATCCTCTGAAAGAGGCGAAGTGTTATCGAATCATCATTTAGGGTGTTCGACGAACACCATAGATGAAAGGTCATCACGTGATTCGATGGATCTTCACCTGGATTTCCATTAAATTTAGGAATATCTTATGGAAGTTCATGCGGAATCGATGGCCACCAAGGGGCGTAAGGGATTGGATCATTTGTTAACCGATTTAAATCAGGTAACTCTAAAGTTGCCACAAAGGGTAACTGCTGATTCAGGTTAGGTGAAGCATACCCAGGATAAGATGGGATTGCCTGAGCAGTTGGTCTTTGCATACCGGCATAATGCATTTGATGTTGGTATGTTTGGTAAGGTTGGTGGGCATGACCATTGTAAAATGGTTGATTTTGACCATTTTGAATGTATGGCTGTCCACTATTAGCAAAGATTTGTTGCTCAGAACCTTGGTATACTTGCTGGAATTGCGGTTGTTGGTATTGTACTAGCCATGGCTGTGAAGCCATGTGCCGTTGACCGACACTAACAGTTTGACCAAGATGAGGGGTAATTGTACCCGTCTGAACCTGTGTCATTCCACCAGTCGGCGATTGTGGTTGAGTCGCGGGGTCAAGGGGCTGTTGCATTACAACCTAAGAAACCTGAGGTTGGCATACAACAGGCATCGCTTGGACTTGCGACACCGTCACAATAGCTGGCGTAGTTGGGATATTTGACATAGGTAAGCATTGTTGCATCGAGTATACAACTCTTGGTTGTTGAGGTAGTATAGGTACCCAACCGCTTGATGTAATTCTAGTATAACCTTAATGTGGTTGTAAACTCCCGTATGGATATCCTCCCGGAGGGGATAATGAAAGGGTATACTGCCCCCCATACGGTGGTAATCTAGAACTCAAGGGAATTGTTTGCCCTTGGGGGCCGAACTGCCCAAATTGACCTCCAAATGGATCAATTTGTTGAGACTCAACATAAGAGTTTCCGGATATTATTCCGGATGAACAAACAAGAACAGACCATACTAGTCGACATAGTCCCTGAGTGGACTCCTTCTAGCGGTTGAGAGCTAGTTGGGACAGATGGTATACCGGCGAACATTGTCGGAGTGATAGCAGGGAGTTCTGCCGTCGCTGTGTCAGATGACACAGTCCTAGATGTTGACGATTGTTCAGACATTTGTAGTCTATCCAAAAGATTACCTAGTGATTCTACAGGAGCTTCCGCTGGTGGTAGACTAACTTCTGATGAAGAAGGATATAGAGTGACCCCGACTCCAAATTGCTTTGGAGTATTTGTTTGAGGATCTTCTACAATTTCTTCTATGGCAATCAGACCAGGTGGAAGGGGAAGGCCGTTAGGTCCGTAGAATATTTCTAGTGCCGAAGAAGGTGTGAAATTGGCAGCAAAAGATGTTTGAAGAGCAAGACTCTCTGAACGGTTGTAGATGGAACTGGTTCGGTAACACAAGTGTTTACTCCCAGACTAGGATCAGTATCACTGTCCTTCTGTGGCTGCTGAACTTCTTCAGTAGAGGCAGGGATTCCAGAAATGTTTGGAGTAATCGGAGTCTCTGACGTCGTTGGAACACTTGTTCTAACTTTAATAGGAGATTTGGAACCGGTTAAACGAGTTCGCTTTGTCCATACTGGCTTCGATTCCGGAGACAAAGATGGTTGACTCGTAAGCCTCCGCGAACGACGGGGTTTCAATTGACTTTCTTCCACGATTGCAGATTACTCGAACAACTAAAATAAAGGGGAAGTTACAACCCTATTACTGGATCGAATCGATTGGTTGCTTAGGCAGTATTGGTACCCAACCGCTGTATGTAATTCCAGTTTGACCTGAACTTTGTTGTAAACTCCCATATGGTTGTTCTCTGGGAGGGAACAATGAAAAGGCATACTGCCCTCCATATGGTGGAAATCCAGTACTTAAAGGGTAGATTGGCCTTTGAAGACACATTGGATCAATTTGTTGAGTTTCAACATAAGAAATACCAGATGATAATCCAGATGAAGAAATATGAACTGACCATGTTGTGGAAACAGTCCCTGATTGGACTCCGGCTTGTTGTTGATAACTTGCCGAGACAGATGGTATACCAGCGAACATTGTTGGAGTAGCAGCAGGGAGTTCTGCCGTCGTTGTGTCAGACGACGCAGTCCTAGATGTGGACGGTTGTTTAGACATTTGTAGTCTATCCAAAAGATTACCTAGCGATTCTACAGGAGCTTCCGCTGGTGGTAGACTAACTTCTGATGAAGAAGGATATAGAGTGACCCCGACTCCAAATTGCGTTGGAGTACTTGTTGGAGGATCTTCTACAATTTCTTCTATGGCAACCAGACCAGGTGGAAGGGGAAGACCGTCAGGTCCGTAGAATATTTCTGGTGCCGAAGAAGATGTGAAATCGGCAACGACAGATGTTTGAAGAGCAAGACTCTCCGAACCGGTTGTAGATAGAACTGGTTCAGTAACAGAAGTGTTTACTGTCAGACTAGGATCAGTATCATTGTCCTTCTATGGCTGCCAAACTTCTTCTGTAGAGGCAGGGATTCCAGAAATGTTTGGAGTAACCGGAGTCTCTGATGTCGTTGGAACACTTGTTCTAACTTTAATAGGAGATTTGGAACCCGTTAAACGAGTTCGCTTTGTTCGTACTGGCTTCGATTCCGGAGACAAAGACGATTGACTCGTAAGCCTCCACGAACGACGGGGTTTCAATTGAATTTCTTCCACGATTGTGGATTACTCGATCAACTAAAATAAAGGGGAAGTATGTTTCCGAATTAAATGAATTTTAGACGCTTTGACATAACTTGTTTTTAACCCATTTTCAGTTACCAATAAGGTACGAAACGGGAATAGAACTTCTCACCAATTTCAAACAGACAACGACCACTCACATATCTGATCATATACATGGGTGGTGACGTCATCGTAGAATGGTAAAAACGTATGTTCCCGATCAGCTCTTAGCTGAATGGTTTATCAAGTCATTACTACCTTCCATTACGGAAGATGTGGCAAAGGGGGGAGTCATAACAGAAGAACAAGTTATCGCTCGTGCGCAATATTTGGACTTGATTTACACTTAGTCCAGCACGCTCTACGATAAAATACCTGATGCCCGACCAACAAACATTTCTCCCCAACAAACAAACATTTCTCCCCAGCGGAGTTGCCATTTTGTTACAGGGAAAAGTGTCTATATAGAACTGCTCTATCCCACTAAGGTGTGACAGCTGCCTTAGAAACAAACAGAGAAAAACTACTTTTGTTTTTCCTTTATGAATTATAGATAGAGAGGAACAGAAAGACCAACCTCTGTCTTGCGCTAATCCTTCGATTCGATCCCTCTCTTCTTTGATAGTCCTCAGCTACCTGCTCCCTTGCACGCCCAGCTTCACAAAGTACCTGTAAGATCACAGAAGCATAGCACTATACAAAGAAACGGATCTATATTCATAAACAATCTAGGATTAGATGTAAATTGACCATACAAATGTAACAAGCATCAATGATACAAAATCATGGAGGAAAACTCAAATAGTTTTTATTGATAAACAAGAAAATATCCTGGAGGAGTTACAACTAGTTGTTCCAACCCAGCATCAACCTCCCAACAAAGAAGCCCCTCTTCACCTCAAACAAAGCTTAGATCACCCAACAATCTGATGTTTGTCTCTAGAAACCAATGGCAATTCCTTACAATATGCAAAATTCCAGCCTCTAACCTCTGGATCTCTGGGATGAGAGATCTATTTATAGATATTTGCAGAGGTGTGAGTCAACTCTAGGTTTTTGATTAGTGTCTTCTCTCTGATAGTTCTTTATGCCACTTGGAGATCTCATTGATCTCTTACTCATCCTTGGGCGATTCTGAGAGGCAAGTGTCCCAGGAGAAGTTTCTGGAAGATTCCATGATCATCCATCTCGCAAACTGTCTCCGCCACTTGTCTTTTCTCGCCCATCGCACCCCATAGAAGGGCTTTTTGAAATGCAACGCACTTCCCGTGTGTACAACGTGCAATGCATTGCACTCTGGCCATGGAGCAAGTGCAATGATCCAGTTTTGACCAGTTCTGAGCAGTTTCTCATGGAGAACTTCTAGGAGCAGCTGTAATCTGTTGACCTTGTTGCTTTAGGGGTTAGAACAACACTTTTAGGGACTTAGGAGCCCTTGATTTATGGACATTTCATGCTTGGGGTTGTAGGGCCCAAAAATGTCTATAACAGTTGCCCCCTAAAGTATGAGGCCGTTAACCTTTTGGTGTCGGGTGAAATGCTTTATTATGAGGATCCGAAGTTCTTTCAATGCTGGGAGGAGACCTGTAATAAGATACAATACAATACATTATCTTCATACTATTTTCATGATCTAGCTGAGGCGGGCATTCCCATGCTCAGCTTTATAAATTCATTTTCATGTACATAGGACAGACAATCGTCTGAGTGTAGACTGATGATTCTGATAGAGCCATCATCCTTTTGAATGGATGATTATCTATGCAACAATGATGTACATTTAATGTTTTTATTTTCCCTGAATATATATCGTAGCCCAGATGGATGAAACTAGATCCGGGGTCTTCAATCTCGTCTAATCTTCACTCGAAGTACAAGTCGATCCATGTGAGAAATGTTCTGAAGTTGAACATGGAAAGACATCGCTTGATTACCAGTCAATGATGTAAACTATTAACAAGCGCGAGAGGAATCACCGATAATGATAATGACCCTCAAGGTACTGCAGTACAATTCACGTGGTGTGAATAAAGGACTTGGCGTCGAACACCATGCAAAATCTTTTGGTTGAAGGCCATTTATGTAAACCTGTCACCGAAAGTGAGAAACTTGCCATTGAGGCATGCAAGCTTGAAAGTACTGAAATACCTGACGGCCTACTGTAATACTTGATTAAGGGAGCAGGTAGCGGAGTCGCCATTTTGTTACAGGGAAAAGTGTCTATATAGAACTGCTCTATCCCACTAAGGTGTGACAGCTGCCTTAGAAGCAAACATAGAAAAACTACTTTTGTTTTTCCTTTATGAATTATAGAGAGAGAGGAACAGAAAGACCAACCTCTGTCTTGCGCTAATCCTTCGATTCGATCCCTCTCTTCTTTGATAGTCCTCAGTTACCTACTCCCTTGCACGCCCAGCTTCACAAAGTACCTGTAAGATCACAGAAGCATAGCACTATACAAAGACATGGATCTATATTCATAAACAATCTAGGATCAGATGTAAATTGACCATACAAATGTAACAAGCATCAATGATACAAAAGCATGGAGGAAAACTCAAATAGTTTTTATTGATAAACAAGAAAAGATCCAGGAGGAGTTACAACCAGTTGTTCCAACCGAGCATCAACCTCCCAGCAAAGAAGCCCCTCTTCACCTCAAACAAAGCTTAGATCACCCAACAATCTGATGTTTGTCTCTAGAAACCAATAACAATTCCTTACAATATGCAAAATTCCAGCCTCCAACCTCTGGATCTCTAGGATGAGAGATCTATTTATAGATATTTGCAGAGGTGTGAGTCAGCTTTGGGTTTTTGATTAGTGTCTTCTCTCTGATAGTTCTTGATGCCACTTGGATATCTCATTGATCTCTTACTCATCCTTGGGCGATTCTGAGAGGCAAGTGTCCCAGGAGAAGTTTCTGGAAGATTCCATGATCATCCACCTCGCAAACTGTCTCCCCCACTTGTCTTTTCTCATCCATCGCACCCCATAGAAGGGCTTTTTGAAATGAAATGCACTTCCCGTGTGTACAAGGTGCAATGCATCACACTCTGGCCATGGAGCAAGTGCAATGATCCAGTTTTGACCAGTTCTGAGCAGTTTCTCATGGAGAACTTCTAGGAGAAGCTGTAATCTGTTGACCTTGTTCCTTTAGGGGTTAGAACAACACTTTTAGGGACTTAGGAGCCCTTGATTTATGGACATTTCATGCTTGGGGTTGTAGGGCCCAAAAATGTCTATAACAGTTGCCCGCTAAAGTATGAGGCCGTTAACCTTTTGGTGTCGGGTGAAATGCTTTATTATGAGGATCCGAAGTTCTTTCAATGCTGGGAGGAGACCTGTAATAAGATACAATACAATACATTATCTTCATACTATTTTCATGATCTAGCTGAGGCGGGCATTCCCATGCTCAGCTTTATAAATTCATTTTCATGTACATAGGACAGAAAATCGTCTGAGTGTAGACTGATGAATCTGATAGAGCCATCATCCTTTTGAGCGGATGATTATCTGTGCAGAAATGATGTACATTTAATGTCTTTATTTTCCCTGAATATATATCGCATCCAGGATGGATGAAACTAGATCCGGGGTCTTCAATCTCGTCCGATCTTCACTCGAAGTACAAGTCAATCCATGTGAGAAATGTTCTGAGGTCGAACATGGAAAGACATCGCTTGATTACCAGTCAATGATGTAAACTGTTAACAAGCGCGAGAGGAATCACCGATAATGATAATGACCCTCAAGGTACTGCAGTACAATTCACGTGGTGTGAATAAAGGACTTGGCGTCGAACACCACGCAAAATCTTTTGGTCGAAGGCCATTGATGTAAACCTGTCGCCGAAAGTGAGAAACTTTCCATTGAGGCATGCAAGCTTCAAAGTACTGAATGGGGTGTTCCTAGATCAAATTCTTGGATAATGAGCTGATTTCGACAAGAAGTGATCCGTCATAGGAGGGCCTTAATGAATCCCACATCAATGACACGGAATGGAGCAAATGATTTTAATGGAGGTGAAAACGATCTGGTGATACAAGGTTCAGGGTGGCGGTCATGAAAGAATGGAGTATAATGTATGGTAGTGGGTGAGACACAGGTGAATTCTCTGAATGACTTCTCTTGAACATATCGGCGACACTGATGTGATGGATTGGTAGCATTAACCCCAAATGTGGATGGTATGGCGTGACCATGGTGATGTGACCGGTGAATGAAACAACCCAACCCGACTCGGGCATAGAGTGGAAGTGTCATGTTCAAGAGAGACTTGCTACCAATAAAGTTTCTTTGAGTTTTCTTCCCAATTTTCCCCAGTCATTGCTGACCAGTACCTCTTTATTTTTGTCAAGCTTGAGGAGGGTAACATATGCTTGTTCTATAATTTACCCTTCGGGAAAACCCATCGCTATATTTTAACGAGCCTAGCGATAGTGAAACTCGTTCTCGTCTATAGACAAGTTTGTCGCTATTAATCTTTTTAACGAGTTTAACAACAAAGATAATTCGGTCCTTTTCAATTTTAGAGAGTCTGAAAAGGAACGTAAAGGTAACTCCAAAATTCCTTTTTTGTCATCTAATCCCTTAAGTCCAAAAAAGTATAAAACAATACAGAAGGGATGAATTTTCGATACTTTTAACGAGCCGAACAAAACAAGCGCTCGATCTTTTTGCGTAATAATCCCTCAGGTCCAAAAAGATTAAAATCTAGAGGAGGGATAGCACTTCTTGTCCCTTTAACGAGCTGGAGAGGCTAATGGCTCGGCAATCTTTTCATATTTTACGAGTCAGTTGAAAAGAGCTTAAAGGAGACTCGTCTTTTGAGGAACGAGTGATAAAATGAGTAGCAACTGATTCCAGGTAAGGTTTGGAATTTTCCAACCACGGCAGTGTCACAAGGATGGTTAGTGAAATCACTCTTCACAGCTGTTCCTCAAAATGGGTAAACAATCAAATGGAGGTGAATGATCGGCCAATGAAAAAGTGGAGGTGACGGTGCAAACACAACCAAGGCTTTAACGGCTGAAGTACTACATTCACGACAGTTATTTACCGCGGAATAGTTCATTTTTTAATGAGCTTAAACGCACAGGGAAACATTTG
Source organism: Pinus tabuliformis (assembly GCA_031772625.1). Lineage (NCBI taxonomy): Eukaryota > Viridiplantae > Streptophyta > Pinopsida > Pinales > Pinaceae > Pinus > Pinus tabuliformis. Next base: position 615,299,663 of record CM062818.1, on the reverse strand, counting down.
CTCATGTCTTATGTTTACTTTTTAACGAGCTTGAACTATGTTCTAAAACTGCTCGATGCGGGTTTATTTTTTAACGAGCTTGAACCCTGCTGTAACACTGCTCGTGGCGGGTTTATTTTTAAATGAGATTGAACCCTGCAGTAACACTGCTCGTGGCTAGGTTTATTTTTTAATGAGCTTGAACCCTGCGGTAACACTGCTCGTGATAAGTTTGCATGCCCCCAGCATAATAACACAAATCAAGGTGCATGCCCCCAAGCTTCATTGCATTCAACTCGGTGGTTGGAATAAAGGTTTACGTTTGAGATTTGGAAAGGGATTTGTTTCATTTTTTAATGAGGTTGACACAGTAAAAGAACTATCCTCGTGACTCCTTGTTTCATTTTTTAACGAGGTCGACACGGGATAAGAACCATCTTGGAAATCCACTGTATTTACAGTATTTGATAGAAAATCAAAAGCTGATGGATGATTAAGGTTGCTGGAATAATCTTCGTGGTAATCCGGAAGATGGGAGCGATGGTGGTAATCTTCCCATGGTGCCTCTCCCATCATCATTGATTGAATGATTCCTTCGTTTGTAGAATGTACATGCGACCAAGGATCTGAAGAGGTACCATATTCCTTAGATCTATCTATCCAAACACTCGATGAGAATTGATTTGGGTTTGACCCCCAGGGCAAGAAAATTGATTGCTACAATATTTCTAAAATGGTGATGATCCATGCTGACAAAATGTTTAGGAATCTTCTGAATCCATTAGATATAGAAGATTTCATATTGCGGGTTTCCACTGTGGCCACTTCCGCTAGATTACTTGGAGGCGGTAGGGCAAAAGTACCCATTAAGGTAGGGTCTTTTAGGAGACCTACTCCAATATTTTGAAGCGAATGATTGCTTCCATGGATCATTGGAATGCTTCCCATAACTTGTGAACTGTTGGGGAGAAATGTTTGTTGGTCGACGATTGTAATTCCTCCTTGAAAGGGGAATGCAATCTTCCTGAAGTAGGTCGACACAACTGAGGATATGGCATATATCCAGGGCCTTCCCAGTAGGATGTTGTAATCGAGGTTTCCGTCGATTACTTCAACATCAATTTCTACTGTTTTGCCCCCCAGTTCAACTTGCAAGTTACTTAAAATCCCGTATGGAGTGTATGATCGTCCATCAAATTCTTTTAACGTCATTGACGATCTCGACAAGGGTGGTGAGCCTAAATTTTTCCAGCAACTCATTGACAATACAGTACAATCTTTGAAAGAAACAGAGCTATGTATGGTAAAATAAAAAAGGGACCATTTAATCGAGCAGTTTTAGCACATAGTTCAAGCTCGTTAAAAAATAAACATAAGACATGAGCAAATGTTTCCACCCGCGTTTAAGCTCGTTAAAAAATGAACTATTCCCCGGTAAATAACCATAGTGAATGTAGTACTTCAGCCATTAAAGCCTTGGTCGTGTTTGCACCGTCACCTCCACTTTTTCATTGGCCGATCATTCACCTCCATTTGATTGTTTACCCATTTTGAGGAACAGCTGTGACGAGTGATTTCACTAGCCATCCTTGTGACACTGTCGTGATTGGAAAATTCCAAACCTTACCTGGAATCAGCTGCGACCCATTTTATCACTCGTTCCTTAAAAGACGAGTGAAAAGTGTCTATATAGAACTGCTCTATCCCACTAAGGTGTGACATCTGCCTTAGAAACAAACAGAGAAAAACTACTTTTGTTTTTCCTTTATGAATTATAGATAGAGAGGAACAGAAAGACCAACCTTTGACTTTCGACTGTTATAGACATTTTTGTGCCTTGCAACCGCAAGCATGAAATGTCCATAAACAAAAGGCTCCTAAGTCCCTAAAAGTGTTGTTCTAACCCCTAAAGGAACAAGGTCAACAGATTACAGCTTCTCCCAGAAGTTCTCCACCAGAAACTACTCAGAAATGGTCAAAACTGGATCATTGCACTTGCTCCATGGCCAGAGTGCGATGCATTGCACCTTGTACACACGGGAAGTGCGTTGCATTTCAAAAAGCCCTTCTATGGGGTGTGATGGACGAGAAAATACAAGTGGCGGAGACAGTTTGCGAGGTGGATGATCATGGAATCTTCTAGAAACTTCTCGTGGGACACTTGCCTCTCAGAATCGCCCAAGGATGAGTAAGAGATCAATGAGATCTCCAAGTGGCATCAAGAACTATCGGAGAGAAGACACTAATAAAAAACCCAAAGCTGACTCACACCTATGCAAATATCTATATATAGATCTCTCATCCCAGAGATCCAGAGGTTAGAGGCTGGAATTTTGCATATTGTAAGGAATTGCTGTTGGTTTCTAGAGACAAACATCAGATTGTTGGGTGATCTAAGCTTTGTTTGAGGTGAAGAGGGGTTTCTTTGCTGGGAGGATGATGCTGCATCGGAACAACTGGTTGTAACTCCTCCTGGATCTTTTCTTGTTTATCAATAAAAGCTATTTGAGTTTTCCTCCATGCTTTTGTATCATTGATGCTTGTTACATTTGTATGGTCAATTTACATCTGATTCTAGATTGTTTATGAATATAGATCCATGTCTTTGTATAGTGCTATGCTTTTGTGATCTTACAGGTACTTTGTGAAGCTGGGCGTGCAAGGGAGGAGGTAGCTGAGGACTATCAAAGAAGAGAGGGATCAAATCGAAGGATTAGCACAAGACAGAGGTTGGTCTTTTTGTTCCTCTCTATCTATAATTCATAAAGGAAAAACAAAAGTAGTTTTTCTCTGTTTGTTTCTAAGGCAGCTGCCACACTTTAGTGGGATTGAGAAGTTCTATATAGACACTTTTCCCTGTAACAAAATGGCGACTCCGCTGGGGAGCTAATTAGTTTGTTTGTTTATCATTCTTTGTTGTCTGTTTCATAAACTTACAAGTAGCTTTCAAACTACATTTGCCATAACAAATGCAAAGTAGATAACTACTACTTCAATCCATCTACTGGATCTATTTATGATTTAAACAACTGATTCACAAACTATCTGATTACCCTTGTGATAGCTCTTAGATCCTCCTTAGATCTACCCCTGATTGTTTCATTACTGATTGCTTTTTACTCGGCCAAAAACCAAGAACTGAACTGCAAACTGTGACCCGGAACTCGAACAGAGTCTCGTTTCTGGCCCAGCGCAGGTACTGTTCAGAGATTCTGAATTTCAGCGCACTTCCCGAGTGGACAACCTGCGCTGCATTTCAGATTCTCTGTGTTACAGGTGCGCTGATCAGACTAGCTCTGTGCAGCTGTGGCTTCTGTGCTTCATTCTTTCCAGTTCTATTCCTGTATTTTGCTGCCTGTGATCAGTGTATGTCTGTTTGAAACTCCTTTTCCTTACTGTTATTCCGCCTCCTTTGTACAAAAGAACTGTAGATGTTTTTGTGTGTTTGTTTAGTCATTTACAGTTCTCCTTTGCAAAAGTAGCATAGTCGTACTGTCGTCCTTTGATTTGAATCTGTCGCAAGTGTCGATTTCAATCGTAGGAAAGAGTTTGATTGTTGTTGATGGTCGATTATCCTATTACTATTGCTTTTGGTCTGAATTTGTAATTTTCTAGTGTCAAGAACAAGTATTCATTTCAAAATCGTAAGGTGTTGTAATCGTCTCCATTTTTTGATTTCGAAAAGAAACTTGTTTATGTTTGTCGCTTGAAAAGAAATTTAGATTTGTGCATCAACTTTCTTTTTAGCATCCATATACTAAGAAAGTCGAAAAACAAATACATGCATGTGCATTTGCATATAGATAGTCTATTTGGCTTGATTCAGGAAAGTGCATTTACAGTGTGCTCTTTGCTCTTTGTGAAAAGCTTCTGTCTTTCTTTTCCCTAGTAGCTAGGATTTTCATTGCGCAAAAGAGATAAAAAGCTTGTTTATCATCTTTAGATTGCATTTTAGGAATTACATCTACATCTCGTGGTGAACTCGAAAGGAAAACTTCATAAGCAAGATCAACTTAAAATAAATTCAATGAATCTAACAACGCTTTGGAACTTAACGCACAACATTTAGAGGTCTAGGCTAGAGACATATTCTGGCATCGTAAAGCCTGGTAACTATTGTTCTCACTGATGGTTGGGTGATTCCTCCACTTTGAGACGATAAGTGTCAGTACGGACTTGTGCTCCCACGTACTGTCGAGTATATTTTAGGAGACCCCTATAGGCTTAAATCCTTTATCCATAGGAAGCTGTGTCTGCCGCCCTATCGATCGCAATGCACTGAACACAACATTCGGGAAGATTGACTGCCGTACCGTAAAAATTATTCTGTAGTTTTGCGATTGGTTTGGTACTCCCTCTACCTAGACTTCTAGAGCAGTCCCTTTCGTTCCTTTTCAGACTCCTTAACGGAAAAGGTCCATCTGAGCACTTGTCACTTCAGGCTCATTAAAAATCGAAGGAGACTAAAGTCATCTTTTGTTTTTTCTTGACTCTTAAAAACTGAAAAAACAAGTTGTGTCAAAGCGTCTAAAATTTATTTTAAACGGAATATTCATGACCCCTTTCCTACGTTGATCTTGGGTTGAGAAAATGGAGTCCATCAACCAAGGAATTCCCCTTGGAGGAAATCCTAGTCCCTTCTACTCTTGGGGAGATGTTGGTGCACCCCATATGGCCACATTGTCGCTTCCAGGACTGACAATTGGTTTTCCTGTATCGCTCTTCTCAACCTCTGTCGTTCAGAACACCACTATTCCTGAACAATCAAATCAGCAAATAGACGAGTCCAGAGTTACCCACCAACCTTCTACTTCCTCTAATTCTTCCTCTCCCCCTTCCTCTTCGCTTGGTGGGGCTGGTAAAGCCAAAATTCAAGTACCTAAGGAGAAGAAGAAGAAGAAGAAGAAAGAGAAGAAGAAGAAGGAGCCAAAAGCGAATGGGGGCAAACGAGTGTCGTCTAACGAAAATCCACTCACTGCATCGACCAGGCCTAGATTGCCGTGTGTCATTTGCAAGGGAGACCACTATCACAGAGATTGTCCTTGCATCCCTCGGATCTTAAGGCACTGGTATCCCCGTTTGCACAACCTGGTGTCGTCAACCTCTGATGATCATGTTGAAAACACACCGTCAACTAGTGAAAGTGAAGCTCCAGGACAAAAAGGAAAATATAGATTTCCTTGTAATCTGTGCGAAGGCAATCACGCCATCCACCGTTGTCCCTTCTTAGACGAAGCTAAAAGAGTTTTGGATGATCGTCCGGTTTCACCATTAAGACTTCCTCCTGGATATAAAAAACTCTTGCCGAGTCCGTCACCAGTTGAAAATCCGTCTGGCCCGCTCAAGTGGTCAGCTGAAGCATCTATCATTGAATATAAACCATCTGAATCCATACCAGACGAAAGTCAAAAGGTCGAGGCAGCAGTTGACCCGGTCTTGCCTTCAGAGATTCCATCTTCAGATGATACAGTCACTGAAGAGAACAAGGATGACACTGTCCAAATTCTCTTCATAAGCACAGACTCCAACGAACATGGGGGCAATTTACCCGTTCCTTTACCGCAGGAAGGAAGTTCGTCAGAGTCGTACCCGGCCGTCTATTCGGTCCCACCTCCAAGCAACCTAGTTGTCTCGTTCGACTGGAATCAACAAGGCGGACCCCGTTTACCAGCCAGTGTACCATTCCAAATTATTGTTCAAATATATAGAATGGTTATGGCTGGTACCATCATAAATGAAGGGGCTTCTGTGAGTATCCTTTCCTCAACTACTTGGAAAGTGCTTGGTTCGCCATCGCTTTTGCCTGACATGAGAAATCTGACAGGCTTCTATAAAGGAACCAGTCGACCGTTAGGGATCCTTCCAAATGTGCCCATAACATTGACATAAACCAAAGGCTCCTCCACTAGGGAGATAATTAGTTTGTTTGTTTATCATTCTTTGTTGTTTGTTTCATAAACTTACAAGTAGCATTTGAACTGCATTTGCCATAACAAATGCAAAGTAGATAACTGCTACTTCAATCCATATACTGGATCTATTTATGATTTAAACAACTGATTCACAAACTATCTGATTGCCCTTGTGATAGCTCTTAGATCCTCCTTAGATCTACCCCTAATTGTTGCATTACTAATTGCTTTTTACTCGGCCAAAAACCAAGAACTGAACTGCAAACTGTTACCCAGAACCCGAACAGAGTCTCGTTTCTGGCTCAGCGCAGGTACTGTTCAGAGATTCTAAATTTCAGTGCACTTCCCGAGTGGACAACCTGCACTGCATTTCAGATTCTCTGTGTTACAGGTGCGTTGATCAGACTAGCTCTGTGCAGCTGTGGCTAATGTGCTTCATTCTTTCCAGTTCTATTCCTGTATTTTGCTGCCTGTGATCAGTGTATGTCTATTTGAAACTCCTTTTCCTTACTGTTATTCCGCCTCCTTTGTACAAAAGAACTGTAGATGTTTTTGTGTGTTTGTTTAGTCATTTACAGTTCTCCTTTGCAAAAGTAGCATAGTCGTACTGTCGTCCTTTGATTCGAATCTGTCGCAAGTGTCGATTTTGGTCGTAGGAGAAGGTTTGGTTGCTGTTGATAATCGATTATCCTGTTACTATTGCCTTTGGTCTGAATTTGTAATTTTCTAGTGTCAAAAACAAGTATTTATTTCAAAATCGTAAGGTGTCGTAATCATCTCTATTTTTTATTTCGAAAAGAAGCTTGTTTATATTTGTCGCTTGAAAAGAGTTTCAGATTTGTACATCAACTTTCTTCTTAGCATCCATATACTAAGAAAGTCGAAAACAAATACATGCATGTGCATTTGCATATAGACAGTCTGTTTGGCTTGATTTAGGAAAGTGCATTTACAGTGTGCTCTTTGCTCTTTGTGAAAAGGTTCTGTCTTTCTTTTCCCTAGTAGCTAGGATTTTCATTGCACAAAAGAGATAAAAAGTTTGTTTATCATCTTTAGATTGCATTTTAGGAATTACATCTACATCTCGTGGTGAACCCGAAAGGAAAACTTCATAAGCAAGATCAACTTAAAATAAATTCAATGAATCTAACAACGCTTTGGAACTTAACGCACAACATTTAGAGGTCTAGGCTAGAGACGTATTCCAGCGTCATAAAGCCTGGTAACTGTTGTTCTCACTGATGGTTGGGTGATTCCTCCACTTTGAGACGATAAGTGCCAGTACGGACTTGTGCTCCCACGTACCGTCGAGTATATTTTGGGAGACCCCTATAGGCTTAAATCCTTTATCCATAGGAAGCCGTGTCTGCCGCCCTATCGATCGCAATGCACTGAACACAGAATTCGGGAAGATTGACTGACGTACCGTAAAAATTATTCTGCAGTTTTGCGATTGGTTTGGTACTCCCTCTACCTAGACTTCCCGAATGCCACTTGTCTTTTCTCGTCCATCGCACCCCATAGAAGGGCTTTTTTAAATGCAACACACTTCCCGTGTGTACAAGGTGCAATGCATTGCACTCTGGCCATGGAGCAAGTGCAATGATCCAGTTTTGACCAGTTCTGAGTAGTTTTTCATGGAGAACTTCTGGGAGAAGCTGTAATCAGTTGACCTTGTTCTTTTAGGGGTTGGAACAACACCTTTAGGGACTTAGGAGCCCTTAGTTTATGGACATTTCATGCTTGGGATTGTAGGGCCCAAAAATGTCTATAACAGATCTGTAGCAGACCATTTGGTGTCGTAAGAGTCTCAGTAGATGCTTTTGTTTTGGACTGTGGCAGACGAAGTCAACGGATTGTCATACTGACACGATCAAGTTTGCAGGTTGATATTAGAGGGATTGACCTCATCAGAATTCACCATAAGGATCTGTTAGTCACAAGGACTAGAAGGTTGGGGAAGGTGGGCTGCTTGACCTTGCTAAAGTTGAGTAGTGATAAATACTTGTTGAGGGAAAGGATTTGTGAGCACGACCGGTTGATATGGTGCAAGATTCAGAGGTGGTTGCTGCATGCGCGGTTGACCTCTAGAAGCTGCTTGGGCTTCCTACATTTGGTGCATTTGGGGTAAGAGGGTACACTCATGAGTTTAATGGCCATGTACACCAGAACATTCACAAGGCTTGTTCGTATGAATAGCCTTGTTCTTCTTAGTCTGGTCACCGTTCGTACGAATAGCCTTGTTCTTCTTGGGCTCGTCACCCTATTGCTGGTTGTTAGTGTTAGGCTAGCTCCCCTAGGGTTCAACAGGTTGATTACATTGGTTACCCTGGTTACCATTGTTACCTTTCCCCTTATTCTTCTTCTTCAAATTTTGGGGATTGGTCACACTCTTTTGTGAAAACACTTGACCCTGAGGGGTGGGTGGCTACTGGGGTTGAGGATGCATGGGAGGCTACGCCGCTAATGCCTAAGGGGCTGGAGCACTCACTAGTACATAGGTGTAAGATGGTGAAGGGGAAATGGTTTGGTAGAAAGGTTGAGCACTAGCTAGCCCTCACATCTGCGGATGTCGTTGGGTAAATGCATTAGAGGTGCTTTGTACTGAATACACGTTGCTGGCAGGAGGGGCATAAATGTTGGAGGAATTGGTGCCCCCTTGCAGATAACCATAACCCTCCTGAGTATATGGTGAAGGATGTGAAATAGCTCCAACAATACCATCGACAGTGTGAGATGTCCCTAGTGTGTTGAAACCATCAAGATGGGGGAGGTCTGGTATAATGGTATAGACGTAACTAGATTGAGAATAAATCAATTCATATCTCAAAGCTATCTCGAGAGCTTCTTCCTCTATCTAAGGAAAATGAGATGCGACATATTTGGCAATAGGCACTAAAATAGTCCTAAAAACCAATTGAGGTAGACACAATATTCGAAGGGTGGAGCACAGAACATGCTCCTCCTTTTACGCCACTTCTGGACATGATAAAAAAGACGGGTGGTAGAGGACTGATAGTATGCGGTCGAGAGCTCTATACTAGTGTTGTATTGGAGAGGTAACTGAAAATATGAGAGGAATTCTTTAGCAAGCGTCGTGAAAATGGAATGAGAGGTGGCGAGTTGGTCAACATACCACTTCGCAACATCTCTAGTGAGTGTGCATTGGAACAATCGAAGACGAATGGAATTGGATGAATAGTACATATGGAAGGATTAGACATGATTGGTGGGGTCCTCTCTAGAATTAACCTCAAACTTGGGAATGTCAGAGGGGAGCTTAGTCGGCATAGCAGGCCAAAAAACATCATGTTGTATAGGGTCATTAATCAACTAACTAAAATATGGGAGGCCTAACCCAACCATGAAAGGTAGCATGGGAGATGCTGGAACAATTCTTGAGATGGTTCTGCTAGATGTGACCATTGGGGTAGAACCAGAGCCAACACCAGGTTGGGTTCCTACACCAGCAGTGGGTCCTGACACGACGACAATATGTAGTGAAGGAGGCTCAGAATCAGATGAACCAGAAGGGGAGTCAGTATGGGGACTCGAGGAACTATGAACTCGAACCCTATGGGGAGGAGTAATATGCCCAAGCGAAAACTAGGGATGAAGGCCTAAGAGGCTTCGCGAAAAACGCCTTGGCAGCACAATGGTTGGAAGACACAATTGACACAGAAATGGTGAAGGGAGATCAACAAGATGTTTTTGTCTCTGTGTGGGGAGATAAATTAATTAAGTTAAGTATTGGATTAGCAGTGTAAACCAAATGCTCTTCACTTAATGTGTGCTTGTGTGTGTCAGTGTGTTTATTAATTAAGCCTAGATTGTGTTTGAAAAAAGAAAAAGATTGCTAAAATTAACTAAAATTAAAAATAGAAAATGAACAACAAATCAACTTTCTAAACCCCACCCAAACTAGGCTTGAAAATACTGTGCTGGTTTGTGGTGAAATCAATTGAAAACACACGAAAAATGCCAAGACATCTAAGGGTCAATGTGACTAGGATCAAATGACACTATGCTGCTAGAAAGTGGTGCAACAATAGCAAAAAACGAGGGAGGAAAATCATTTCCAAAAAGATATGGATATGGGTTTGAAACTTAAGGCAAACAATGGGACCCCAAGGCAAACGAAAAAACAAGGTTTAAGATGGAACTTTGGATGGAAACGACCTATCTTTGAAGATATGAAACAAGAAGGTACAAATCTGGAAAATATGGCTGAAAGGTCTGCAAAAACTCAGACTTATTACTCAGCTAAACTCCTCCTATAAGGTGGAAGTGTACTAGAAGCCCTAAGGGGTTAAATTCCACTTTGATAAGTGAAACATAGTAGATAAAGGCCTAAGAAGGCTAAGAGAGTGGTCAACCAACCTAGCAGACAACTCTCAGCAAAACCCAGAAATAGTTCGGAAAAAACCCAGAAACCTTAAAAATCATAGGTACTGACCCGATTCCTAGGATATCACACTCTTTGGGCCAGAAAGTTTGCTCTCGGCCTCCATATCGCACTTTTGGGGCATCAAAGTGCGATTTCTGCTCCTTGATTCTCTATCGTCAAGTCGGAAAAATTTTCTGTCTATGTCGCAACTGGTTCTTGTGACCTGCGAAAATGACCAGAAAACTTGTGGAAGTTAGAAATTTGATTCATCTAGGGTTAGAAAGATAGTAAACAACATTAATAGATTGAAAAAGAAAAACCTAAGCTGAAAACTGGAGGTCACCTAGGTTTTCGGATCAGAATTAAAAACGTAGTGGAGTCACCAATTTTTTAGTCGACAAATGCGTAACTAATTCCTCGATGGAGTCGCCAAATTGTTATTGTGTTTTCCTCTTGAATGTGTATGAAAATAAAAAACTTCGGGCTGTTGATTAGAAACAACCCTAACAATAAAAATGGCTGCTAAACATTGCAGATCTACAACAAATGATAGAAAGAAAACCTGCCAAAGCCATGATCCATGCCACAATCATAGTTAAACAACAAAATGAAATAGTAAAATAAACGCAAATAACTCCAATAATCCAATGGAAACTAGATATATAAAGAATATATTTTGTTAAACAACACCTGTGAAGGGAACAAATAATGTTACCAGTCCCCCTTTATGGGATGGGTTCTTGGCTATCCTCAAACGTCTTCAGCTCTTGTAGAGTCTCTCTCCTCTATAATGTGTAAACCCAACAAATAAAATGTTTGAGCTCAATGAGAACTCAAATGAAAAATAAAATGTTGAGCGACAATGATAATAATCAGAGATGCAACAATGAAAATAATCGAAAGTGAATAATGAATGGAAACCACTTCTAATTATAACAAAATTTTAGGTTATCTTCGAATAATGAGAAATAATAAAATATTATTAACCCCATTGTAGAAATAACCATTTGGAATATTTTATTATATCTGGTTAGAGGGAAAAATTATTTAGAATTTTATTTAGAAACAAGAAATAAATAAATGATTTATTTATCATCTCAAGAACTATGGTTAATTAATAGTAAACAAATAATGTTTATTTAATTATTCCTAAGGGATTTGGTCAAACTTGACAAGGAATAATAACAAATTAGTGATTAATTAATTATTCCTAGAGAAAAATAAGATAATTAATGATTTATCTATTTATTTCTCATAATTGGGTCAAATGTCACAAGGAATATTAATTAAACAATGGTTTAATTAATTATTCTTAGAAGTTAATTAAATAAATAGTAATTTATTTAATTATTCATCATGGGATTAATTATAAATGACTTAACAAATGTGGTTTATTAAGTAATTTCTCACAGTGAAAGCGATTTTACTATGGTAAAATTGGCCTTACATGGTGTACTTTGATCTATCTAGTACATTATGGCTAGATGATCAATTTTTTGTGATAACAGAATTCATTCTTTGTTTTTTGTTTCAAATACTATATAGCACTATGAGTTATTGATGGGTTATCTCGCAATTTTCTTTTCATGAGCTCACATTTCTCAAGACAATTTATAGCCAACTTCTTCTCATGTTCCACTAAGCCACAATATTCCTTCAATTTCTTGATCTCAAAAATGATAAGATACCAAAGAAGATTGCTAATTTCTTCTAGGGTAGAAACTCGAGTCAATTTTATCCTTAAATCCACAATTTCATTATGCAACTCACTCTTTGTTGAAACAATATTTTTTAGGGTTCTATTTTTGGACTCAATTACTTGCTCCCTTTGTGATATAATTTTCTTTATCTGGTTGTAGTCAACTTGGATATTTCTCCATGCATCTTAAAATTTACCTTTAGTTTCAGGTGAGCCTTCACCTATCTATGGATGTTCTCCCTATTTAAGTAACATTATTTCAAGCTTCAACTGTGCAATTTCATTATGTAATCTTGTTATTATTCCTCTACCATTTGTTAAGATATCTTCCAATTTATTCTTTTCTTTTCATATTGCTATAAGTTCAAGAGTTTGAGGATGCTTTGTAATGGGCATATTAAGCTTTGCTTTTAAAATATTTATCTGATATTCTTTTCCCTGCAACAAATATTTAAGAAGAGAAGGATTAGTGATATCTCCACCTAGTTCTTCTATCTTCTTTTGTAGTTCTTGATTCTCCAACTATAATTCTTTGTTCTCCACCTTCAATTTATTCTTTTGGTTTTCTGAATTTAACAATATTTGTTGAAGCTTTTCCATGCATGTGGAAAATTTAATCCAGTATGAAAATACTGTCTCACTAGTTTTCTTGTGCATGTCCATCACATCTGGCATACTAAATCTATCCATCTGAATCTTGATTTGAGTAGATTTATAGTCTTCATAAGGTTAGACTTCTTAATTGGATCCAAAATCGTTAAATTCATAGACATATGACTATGTTTAAAATCTAATGCCAACACAGGTGAACCTTCATTCCTTAGTTGTAGAATATCCTTATGTCTTTTAGTATTGGATTTTTCTTTTATCTAACTAAACTACTTGACAATTATAACACTAAGAACACCTTGTTGAGACTAAACATTTGTCATTTTAGCTAAAGATAACTATTCAATCTATAAAACAGGATCAATTGACACATATTTCTTAGAAATAGGCTCACTTGGGGAAGAAACTACATAATCTATTTCAGTAATATGAAATGATTTAAACCTTTTTCCTTCTGAGTCTGTTGAACCTTGGAGACAATTTTCAATTGAAGAGGAACTAGTTCCTAGGACATTGGTTTCAAATTAATAAATATTGTGAAAATAGTTTTCCAAAGAAAATATACCCTCATGTGCAATCAACACTTAGTCTTGAAGATAGAACTTAACACACATAGTAGCCTTGTATTAGTGATAACAAAGTTTAAAGTATTCTAATGGAAGGAGGAATTGAAAATAAATTAGGTTTTTATAACGTGGGATTTCAAGAGTCCAATATTTAAACCCTAAGAAAGAAAATAAGTCTGATATGAACAAAGAATGTGAATGATGAAATAATGGAGAATTGTTTAAGGCTTCTATGAAGAAGATTACAAGTATTTTCTGCAACTTTTTAAAGAAACATTAATAAACCTATATTTCATTCAAGAAGACATGATGTAATCATACACTTACTTCATAAGAAGAAAATAGATATGAAACTCATATAAGAAATAAAACACATACTATAATTCACCAATAAGCTAGAATCATTTTGGTAATCTTTATTATATCCAAGGAAGTATGACATTACATAAATAGTCAAAATCTTCCAAAATATTTGAACCTTTTTTTGTGGTTCTCATGTCTTTAAATAATACATCAAAATTAGTTATGATAGTAACTGTCAAAACTACTTTTCTTAACTACTTCTAACTAAAATTTATTTTAGTAAAGAATAAAATACAATTTTTTTCATAAAGAGATATATGATAATTCTTGGAATTATTAGAACTAGATACAAAAATTTCATTGAATTGGTTGATCAGGAATAGGCTCCACAACTTCTACTTCTATAGGTGTGATCATCCTTTCACATGTTTGCCATATAACTTCATATAGAAACTAATTTGCAAGGAAGTTTTGATAGGCCATTTGGAAGCTTGATTTTTTGAAATAGTTTGACTTGGCCATCAAAAAAGTCCTCACCAACCATAGGAGTTGAAAATCACGATGAAGATTATTGAAAACAATTTGGTGTCTTAAAGCATCAAATATTTTAGGAGCTTTGTCAATATGATTTTTCATACTTGACATCATCTTCTCATATGCTTCCCAAGAAATTGGCTTACCATTTTAGTCCCAACAATTGGTAGTCCTAATTTATTTCTTTGATCAAACTTGTTATTAAATATTTACACTACCCTTTATATGTATTCCTTATGATTGGAAGCCCGGATATGGAGAAGATTATTCTTGATGATATTTCTTATTTCTAAAATAAAAGACAATCTGTCAACCACATCTAAACTTTGAGTTCATTTGGAGTTCTTTCATTCAAGTAGTTTATCATCTTCTTTTCTTTCGAGAAAATATCTCCTATTTCATTGTCAATTTCTTTTATAACTAGTTGTGATTTTCTCCATAGATCTTTCTCCGCTACAATAACACCAATATAGTCCCAATTTGAATGCATATCCTGAATGATTTCATCCCAAAATATTCGTTTTTCTTCTATTAGGGAAACCTTTCCCTTCAATTTTTCTATCAACTTGTTTCTTTCCTCTTGAGCATTCTATTTTTCTTGTTGTAATGGTTATTATTATTTTTTGTGAGATTTAGTTGTATTTCTTTATTATTCGATTGTTATTTTGTTTCTACTAGAGAAATCTATGTTATTTTCAATTCAACTTCTGAAATCTTGAAATATTCCATCACCTTTGCTAATTGTTCTAAAGGATCATTGGAATCAGAGTAAGTTGGTACCTCAATAGTGAAAACATGACTTTGAATACACTCCTCCAAACTCTATATTTCCCCATGTAAACTAGAAAATTCATTTTCCCTCCTTATTAATTCCTCCAACAAATATTCTATTTCCTTTTCGACCTAAGTAAGCTTTATTATTTGAGCATACTCAAAACTAGGAATTTTTATTTTTTTCCTCAAAGACTACATTTCAGATTTAGTATTCTACAAAAAAACCTTAATTTCTTCTCTATCCTTCAGATCAACTCCAAGCTTAACAATTAACTTCTTGAATTCTTCAATTTGAATTCAATTTTTTTTGGAGTTAGTTTTTTCTTACTTTAATTGATTAGTGACTTTTTAAATAATCTTATTTGCTTCAGCCACTGTTAGAGAACTCTTGCTCAAGTCATTGTAAATCATCTCTCCAACTTTTTTATGCATATTTATTTTATCAGGTAATGGAATATCGCTTATATTATCGGAAAAATAAATTATCTTGAAGTCAATACCTATAGGAAGAAATTGAGTGGCGGGGTGCATTAGGGATATATTTAATTGGTTCCATGCCAAATCCATGGTATAAATAAACCTATTTTGATAAACGAAGGTTGATTGCACTGATAACTAAGATGCCATATCACTTCTCATCTTATGACTCCTTTCTTCAATGAACTGATAACTTTACTAGAAAATATATTCTTGAGATGGAGTTTTCTCAACTGGATCTGGTGTAAGACCAAATGGAAGTGGATGGAAGGAATATGCACTATGGATTTTCCAATTTCATTTTTAAACTAGGATGATTTGAGGGAATCTTGGTCAATTTTATTTGCATATTTTCCTTTCTTCTCCTTCTTGGAGTATGGACCTTTTCTCTAGTTGTAAATCTTCCATTTCAACATCTAACTACTTATGAACAATTATTTTCAAAGTATTCTCCTTATCAGTGGGAATTTTAATGTCCATATTATGATACACTTTATCTTCTTGCAATAGTTTGTTTCCAAAACAAACCTTTTAATTTTCCATATTTTCAATCTCTGGTTTTCTTTCCTATGAGTAGGGCTCAAACTAGCTTCAACTCTTCTATTAAAAATCATGTGATAGGGATCATATTGCCATTTCTCCTCTTTTTGATTTTTTTTTTCATCTTGTCTTCAATTTGTGTAAGGGCATGTTTGTTGTTCGCAATAAATGGTCTCATAACTCTTTCTAGTTTAAAGGTGTATCCCTTGCACCGAGGGACAAAGTGAATTTTATCAATACTGATATTTTGTCTTATAAATTCAAGGGAGAATATTATCACAGGAAAGAATACTAGAAGGAGATATGGTTGCACTTATTCTCCATATAGTCTTATCTCCAAATAATCTTCAAATAAATACCTATCACCCACTCTCATGTCAACACTAAGCTGCGTAACTCCCTTACTTTAGGCAGGATTCTTGGAGATTCTTTATTATTTAAAATAGATTACACCACAACCATAATAGATGATAAATACTGAGAGAAGCCTTCATTGTTTCTTTTCCACCTGATGATACTATTCCAATCAACTACTAATATCACTTGATTCTCTAAATCCATCATGTCTAGACTAAGATTGAATTTATCTGCACGTGAATATAAAAATAGATGGACAAGATATGATGGATACCTAAAATGCCTAGTGGCATTGAAAATTTGGAATTGAAAATTTATTGATTTTGCTAGATAGGTGTGATATCCATATTAACAATTAGGTTGTAGCATTAACCTAAGGAAGCTCAACTATTGTTCTAGTGTCATCCTCCCTATGAAGACATATTATTACAACCAAACTTGAGTGGCAATCTCAAAAAGTGGAGCTGTAGGGTAACTTGTTTTTGGTTGAGGAATATAGGAATATGATGGTAAACATAACCTGAATGATATTTCTATGTTAGTTTGAAGAAGGTATTTATAAGTAACAATCTAAGTATCATCAATACGTTTCCTAGGATTTTTAGTTGTGGGAAAATTGAAGGTCTTCTATATTAACCTTGTTGTAACTTCAAGAACATTTTCTCCAGTTGCAAACATGATAAAATTTCTCTAGGGAACTAGAGCATATGAAAACCAACTTACAAATTCCAAAAAATTATAAACAATGGGGATAATTACATAACAAACGTCAAATTGGAAAATATGGAGTAGATCATTAAACTCATTAAATTGATTGAGGGCATCTTGCACTACTTCAAAGAGGTAAATTGGGCATCGTGGGTCATGAATATCAAGTTCACGGTCAATTAATGGAGCATTGTTCGGTAATGGTGGAGCTATAGGGTTCTGAATCTTTTTCTTCATATTAATTATTTTAAATGAAAGACAAGATCATGTGATAAGAGGTTTCAAATTACGTAGAAAGAGGAATAATGACTTTGAGCTGGATGCTAATGTGGAACTGGAAGTGAATTACTTGGATGCCTAGTTGTTGTTACTTTGCAGACAAGGAATAAAACAACCAAGGACTAGGAGAAATCCATTTTATCCTTTGTGGAATAAATGGGAAAATTAATGGTTGGATGACATCAGGGAGTATGATGGGGATGACATAGGGTGAAACATTAATAGGTGACAGTGCAAGGTGATGTGGATTGGTTTGCCTGCGTGGCAGTTCGATTGGCTCTCATGGTACTGTTGATCTTCGAAGGATTCATAAAACCATTTACCGCTTTGCGACACCCCCGCATAGTTGTTTCAGATTGGAAGGGAGGGTGTCACAATCCATTCTGATTAGTAATCTCATGATTGACATTGTTGTAATACCATGTTTCTACTAGTACCCCTCTTAAACCCTGATAGGTGAAGGGACATTGCATTTCATCCGATATAGCTTTTTTACCAAATGCATCACGATCTAATCAAAACTTGCATGTCCCTGAACCTTTTAATCTTTGTTGTGTAGGAACCCACTTTCATATAGTTTTGGGGCTAGTGCATTCAAACTATTCATGTTAGGCCTTGACATACATAATAAAACTTTATAAATGGGGAATTTTCTCTGTATTATTTTAATGTTTCTTTTTAGCCTATAGACAACATTTTTTTTTTTGCTGGAATTTTGTTTCTTTTAGAAAATAAAGAAAAAATGTAACTAAAATAAACTCCCCCAATTCAATTTTTCATCATCCCAATTTCTTTATTTATAGTTGTTGAAATTAGATATGTATTTGTTTCCAAGGGCATTTCTTCCAATTCTTCGCTAATGATAATGTTCCATGATTCCTTGTTAGCCATTTTCACTAGTTCTGATTCACCTTGATGTTCATACTCTAATAGAGTATGGTTCATTCTTTTCTTTATAATGACCTTACAAGGGTCATTCTGAAAGGCCTCCAGAACTTCAAATTTCAAATAGGCTAACATATCTTCAATAATTTTGGCAACATTCCTATTCTTAACTGTAAATGGACCAATCTTATTAGGAATTTTGAAATTCAAACGAAGGTTTTTATTTTCAAACTGTATTTGGTCTGAATTTAACATTTGTCTCTAACATTTTTAGGAAAAAATTATCGGTGTCAGGAACGTTGGTAATTTGTAGGGTTAAACTGTAAAACCATATACCCTAATAATTGTATGATCTTCATGTAGAAACCAATCACTCACGCTAGTCTGAGGACTGAGTTGTAAAATTTTCTTGAACTTTGTGTCCTCAAAAACTAAATCATACACTTTTGACATGAATGTTTTGACAACGTAGAAAAAGCATGTTGATTTTTTTGTTGCAAATGATGCTCTATGAAAGATAGGCTCTATCCTAAAATTTGTGTAATGAGCTTCATCCATCAATTCTTGAAACTCATAATTTAAATTATCTAATAGTACATACAAAAGGTATGAATGATATATAGAGGTTGTGATATTTTTGTAATTGACCAACTGATCATGGATAGAGTTAGCAAGAAACTTACGAAAATTAAATCTCTTAGACTCAGAAAGTAACATAAAAAATCCTAAGAATTTTTCATCTATAATGAACATGACTATATCCTGGAATTTGAGTTAACATAGAAAATACCAATTGAAAATATTATTTGAAAATAATATATTTGAGAGGGAAATCTATTTGTTCAACATATACTTCCTGCTTTAGATATTTTATGACAAATTCAATCTGTTGCATAGATAGGTAATATTTGAATTTGGGAGCTAACTATGATTCTTCCATTTCTCCCCGATTGCAAGATAACAGAATTCACTTGAGACCTAAATAAACACAAAATTTTAGAAAGTGAATCCTTAGTCACAACAAATAAAACCCTAGAATCCTTTGCAGACAATAGAACCCTAACATTTGGGGAGTAATTACGGGAACATCCAAATGGATCATTCAAGCTAGTGATTTCAACATAATGTTCATTGAGAAAGATGTCGATACAAAGAAATAGTAATGCCTAATATTCCAATTCGAGGACCACATAACATTTTCCTTCAATTCACTCTTGGTGGAGGTAAAAGAGTTGTTAACCATGACGTTGTTTGAACTAGGATCACTACTGGGGGGGGTGGGGCTGTGGGGAGTGAATTAGTAGTGATAACAATTTCAATAATATTAAAACCAAGGAAAATTTTAAGGATGGAAAATTTTCTTGAATTTTAAAACATTGGCGAATCTCACTAATACCTAATATGCAAACTATAAAATGTTTATTGATATATTTGTAAAATTATTCAAATTTATAATGATTTTATATATAGTCTCTATATAATGTTGGCGATTTTTAAGGTAAAATGGTTTTATATTCTAAAATTTGGGCGAATAATCTTTTATAAAAATTGGAAATTGGCGAATATTTTTTGTGGAAAATCATGCAAAATTAGCCCACTGGGCGAACATTAGCCCCTAAAATTTTCCATGATTAAAACTTTTTCTCTAATATCTTAATCAATTCATCACTTCAAAAATTGCATTCGACTTGAACATGCAACTTCGACTAGAATCAGCAAATGAGAGCCATAACATATGAGATAAACATTCACAATGGGACACAAATCATCACATCAGATAGAAACATATGATATCTAGTGGAAAAAACCCTCAAGATAAAAAAGAACCCTTGTTGTTGTTGCGCTACTCAATATATTTTATTATCCGTCAAGAAAATCATTACATAGAGAATACAATATGGAAAATATTTGAAAGGAACTCTGATCTCCATATCACAAATCTATAGACAAAAATATGATCAACAAGCCTTGCCCAACACCCATCAGACTTATGAAGAAATATGTTCGCAATACTTGTTTTGTCGGAGCACCCACCCCACTTCTTTATGTGGTTCACCTTTCATGCATTTTCAAACTATAACCCTTGAGCTTCTCAACATGAACATCACAAAATCACTATCTTAATATCACATAATAAAACCTCTCAATACAAAACATCAATCACTGAATAAAACTCAAATCATAGCCATCTCTCACATTCATACACCATCCTCAACTCAAATAGCCTCAATACATTTTCTGCAAATAAACTAGATGGATAAAGTTAATGATGAAATAACTACCATATAAAAACATGAGGCACTACTACATCCAATGTATAACAATCATGTTAACAAGATATATAAACTCAAATAATAATTGTGCCCTTGTAATCACAAATGCATTAGCAAACTCCTTTGTAACCCTGCCACTTTTCTTCTGCATATAAATAGTCTTCATCCATCAATATTTATATCTCTACTACATCAAATTCACACTCCTCACCATTAGATCTCCAAAACACTATGAAAATTTTATCACACAAGAGAACCAACCAAATGATCAACCTTTCTACTCATATTTGTAATTTATGGAAATGGCTAAATCAATAAATTCTTCAGATGATGGATCTCACCCAAATCCTCTTCAGATGCTTTAGATTTGATTGAGATAGGCATATTGACCAAATCAAGCCACCTACTACACTAGCCTTTTTATATTTTAAACTTTGATCATCTTCTAGAAGTTCCTCAACCTTTTCCAACCTTTACATCAAAAATCCCAATGACGCACTACCAGAAAACCACAAAATAGATGACAAGCTTGAGGAATGCAGAGAAAATCACCTCCAAGTGGTATACGTTTTTTCCTTCACAATACTAATGTATGTACGATAGTTTCCTTCACCAAAAAAATGTATACATTCCAAAACTAATATTTCTAAAGAATTGTGCTACCCTACTTTAGGACGATACTTGGTCCACTGAGAAAACCTTTCCCATGACTTTGTAACATCGTGACACTCACCAAAATATGTCAGAAACATCCAAATGCATACCAAGTACCATAAACATGACTTGACAACCTCCGTCACTGTCAACTAGGTGTAGCAACTCCACATCTTGCCAAGGCATCAACATACAGGTCAAATACCTACACCATCATCTGCAACTACTCGACTAAGATCTACAAGCAATGCACAAACCACCTGTGTATCATAGGCTACAAACAACTAATGTTATCAGGTTGACATCAATGCCAACCATCAACACTACATCACAACATTAAAGTCAACAATCTCCTCCTTTAGCATGGATGGCAACCCCAATTGAACCATCCAAACAACCTTTGAAGAACTGATCAAAACTAAAACACCTCACTTTCTCCCCCTTTGACATTAATGGAAAAGGGAAAAAGTGAAGCCATCAACACTCTACTGAAACAACCAAGGGCTACATAGTTGATCAGGAAACAACACTCTCACTCCTCTACAAGTGCATGAAAAAAGGCATCAACAATGACTCAATTTCTCCTGAAGTAGCAACAAAAATCTCAACCTTCATCTGATCTAGTAGTAACAAAATATGTAGGCTAGCAACCACAAACCTAGTCAACAACTCCAACTACACCAACAACAAAATCTCCATATCATGATAGTAGCAACAAAACAAATTTATTAGTATAGTGTAAGAAACAACAACATCCTTATAGACATCGCCATAACCATAAAAAACAACACATCATAAGCAGTAGTAGCAAATAACCAACAACTCCATCAACATCACCAAGAACAACAACAAAGCAAGTGATCACTATCATAAAGCGAGACTACAATACATCCATTAGTAATAACATAGTGCAGACAACGACAACAACATCCTCCCATGTAGAAGCATATCATAATTGGAAATAATAGCAACAAGATGTATGATGACCATCATCAACAATATAGTGTGAGAAACAACACATCATTTCCTCCATGTGACAAGCATGAGACTACTCCAAAAGAACCAAGGACTATGACTTAGAAATATTGTAATGGAAGTAAAAAACTTCACAATCTTGTTACATGGCTATGAGAATGATAGACTGTGCCAGTACAATTCTTCAATGAGGTCAAAATATGACCCCTCACATATACATGAACATCACTCATATGCATCTACTAATGACCCAAAAGAGATACACAATATTACATGGTTACATATTAATTCAGGATGCCCACACATGGCTACAAAACATACCATATACCAACTGACATAAGGTTGAAATAAATCTCATGATTCTTTCTCTCAAGACAATATTGAGGCATGGACATACATATAATCCATAATCAACACAAAGAAGATAAGAAGTAATAGTACAAGGCTTCAGCCACATGATCAAGATCTAAAATTAAATAACAACATGCCAAAAAGAGTGTGGACAACTCTCTCCAAAAATTTACCAGAACATGTCGAGAACTAGCAATTTGCAACAATAATAGTTAACAACCCCAACAACACAAGCCTCCATGAATAAACTATAGCAAAAATTATCCATCAACATGTAGAAATAAGTAGCAAAACACTATTATCCATCCATATGAATCAATAAACGCTATAACCTTCAGTTGAATAGAAAGCAACAACATGCCTCTAATCATTAGGAAATTATCATATGGCACAACATATATATGCCATCAACAGAACCTTGCTTTATCTAGAACCAGTAAACACACATACATCAAAAACAATTACATCATCAGTGACTGAACTTCCATAATGTGATCTAAAAACAATATTGCAACAGCAACATATGCAAGTAATCCTAAAATATAATCAACAACAATAACCATTCAACCATGTTTCCATAGCACAACCTCTTGGCATAATATGGCCATCAAGAAATTAAGGATTTTTCAATAAAAACTTTATCCATGCACTCTTGGTATCGTATGTGGACCAACAAGCACAATCCCCAGCATCATCAACAAATACATGTGGGAGGTTTCAAGGTGAGATCTTCATGAGTAAGATTCAACACTAGACACTTGAGTACTTGGATCTTGATTTAGCTTTGCATGACATGGAAGAAGTAAAATATCTTGACCTCATGACAATATGATATGAAAATAGGATACATGGCTTCATGATAATACAATGTGAGATACATAACTCATGTGGATACACATGCAATGGACTCTTAACCACACTACAACCAAAAACATAAGGACTTAGTAATGTATTGAATGATGTAGCATTTTTCTTCAAACAACTCACAAAAACGGACCAACAACTTTCTAAGATACATTCATGCATCAATGACCATGCCTCATGTGAAATATGACTATCTAATGAAGTAAAAGAGTGAGGGTTTCAATGAGAGTAACATCACTCTCTCAAACTATCACCAAACTTCCCATGGAAGACATAGTATCCTGCATGACATAAGTGCTATGGATGAAAAAACATAAATCCATATCAAACCCCCCCCAGCATGTGTCATCTCTCCATCAACAATTATGACACAAATGGATAAAGTGATATGTAATGGACCAAACCCTTAGAACTCCCCATAGAAGCATGTGCTCTCCTTCTATGTCTCAAACTGATCTTGTGGACTTGTAATGGATAGATTCATGAGGCTACAATTTCCTCCTTTTAATCACTTGCACCTATCAATTTTGGCTTCTGTTGAAGCCATATCCTATTGGGCACAAGATAAAGACATACTCCCCCTAAGTAGAATATCTTTAAAAAAAAGGAAAAATTCTTCCTTGAGGTCCTTTGAAGAGCTAGTTCTTTGCAGCTCATAATTTCTCCTCCATACCTTCTTTGTCTTCAATGGTGGGCTTTCTCTTTTTGTTGGATTGATCTTGTCATATCTGCAAGCTAGAGTTTTGTGGCCATATTTCCCCACATGAAACAATGATTATCCAACAAAATTTGTTTTCTTGCAAAAAATTTACATTCTCTAGCACGATGACCATAATGATTGCAAGAAAAACAATACCATGAAATAAATTTTGATACCTTCTTCTTTGATTTGTTGGACTATGAACACTTGGTTTCTTCCTCATCTTCATGAACTACTAGATGTTGTGATTGTGATCTTCTTTTCTTTGCTTCTACTGATAAATTAATCTCTTCTTTGGCACATTCTGATGATGTTTCTTCCTAGGTCCTTGATTGAATTCAAGGGTGGTCGACTTGTGGTTGTCTTATACATGGTCTTCCTCCATTTTCTCCTTTTTCGTCACAAGGCATGATTATTCTTCAAAGCCCAATCCATTTTTGATAAGCAGAGATATTTGATTGATGAGGATTTCATCCAATTTTTTTGTGCTTTTCTCCAACTTTCGATATTACTTGGATAGATTATTATTTTCCCTTTTAAGCTCACATATCAAAGAGGCTAATTCCTTTTCTAGTCTTGCATAATGGGCTTCCTGATCTTGACATTGATTTGAAAAATTCTCATTTTCCTTGATGAATTCTTCATGTTGTATCTTTAGATCCATGATTTGCATGTCATTACTCTCATGCCTATTCTCGCTATCTTCTTGAGATAAAATTGGATCTGCTACTGCTACGAATGTGGAGTCCTTTTTATCATTCTCTTTCTCTTAAAAAATGAAATGGGGGTTTTCAACAACTTTTGAATCTTGAACCATTTCTCTTCCAAACAAACTATGTAGCTTGTCCATGATTTCATTTGCAGTCATGCAACGTCCCACTTTAGCCACATCACAATCTGATAGTCCTTTCAAAATTATCTTCTTGGCTTCCTCTTTAAATTCATCTTGCATGCCATATTAAAATGAGAGAAAAATATTCACATCAAGGGTTAAAAGGTATGCTTCAAATTTCACCTTCCAAAGCATATAATTTGATCCATGTATAAAAGTAACTCCATCTGCTAGAAATGTTCCCTGGTTACCCATGAATTGCCTTCCAGCAATGACATTGCACCAAAAGGAACCACGCTTTAATACCAATTGTTTGAACTAGAATCACTACTGGGGGGGGGGGTTGGTGGGCATGTGAATAAATAGTGATAACAATTTCAACAATATTAAAAACAATTCTCCAATATATTAATAAATTCATCACTTAACAAATATTCATTAAACCTGAACGTGCAACTTCAACTAGAATCAACACATGAGAGCCATAACATATGCAATAAACATGCACATTGGGACAAATCATCACATCACATAGGAACACAAGATATTTGATTGAAAACTCCCTTTGGGTCAAAAACCACCCTTGTTGTTGCACTGCTCAATATATTTTATTATCTGTCAAGCAACTCATTACATAGAGAATACAATATAGTAACTATCTAAAAGGAGCTCTGATCTCCATCTCACAACTCTATAGACACCCATCTGATCAACAAGCCTTGCCTAACATGCATTGAACTTATGAAGGAATATGTTCTCAATGCTTGTTTTTCCGAAGTACCCACCCCACTTCTCTATGTGGTTCACCTTTCATGCATTTTTAAACTAGAACCCTTGAGCTGCTCAACATGAAAATCACAATGATGATATCTTCATAGCAGATAATGAAAAATCTCAATACAAAACATCAATCATTGAATCATACTCGAATCATATCCATCTATCACTTTCATACGCCATCCTCAACTCACATAACCTCAATACATTTCCTGCAAATAAACTAAAAGTAGAAACTCAATGATGAAATAAATTCCATATAAAAATGTGAGGCACTACTACAAACAATCTATCACAATCATGTTAGCAACATATATAAAATCAAATAATAATTTTGCCCCTATAATTGCAAATGCATTAGCAAACTCCTTTGTAACCTTGCCACTTTTCTTTTGCATATAAATAGTCTTCAACCATGCATATTTCTATCTCTGCTAGAACAAATTCACACTCCTCATCATTAGATCTCCAAAACACTATGACAATTTCTCACACAAGAGAACCAACCAAACGAGTAAACTTTCTACTCATATTTGTAATTTCTGGAAATAGTTAAATCAATAAATTCTTCAAATGATGGAACTAACCCAAATCCTTTTCACATTCTTCAGATTTTATTAAGATAGGCATCTTGACCAAATCAAGCCACTTACTCCACTATAATTTTGATATTTTCAACTTTGATCATCTTCTAGAGGTTCCTCAACCTTTTCCAACATTTACATCAAAAATCCTGAAAAAACATTGTTGAAAAAACCATAAAATAGCTTACATGCACGAGGAAGGTGGGGAAATCACCTCTAGGTGGAATACACTCTTTTACTTAACAAGACTAACATATGAACGTGTTGACAGTGCTAGACCCGCCAACATGTTAGTGGATCTCCCCAGTAAGAAGTCCCAATTAGACCTCGGACTATTTGGTGTAGGAGTCCCAGTAGTGGGTCGTATGGTATTGCCTTTACGGTTTCATATAGAGGCAAGTAAGATGTCCCTATTGGTAGCAAGGGTGTGACAGCTGCGGCGAGTCAAGGAAGGTGCATGAATGGTTCTAACACATGGAAAGTGGGGTGAGTGTGTCACTTGGAAACCTGTAATAGTATGAAGCTTGGAAGGGAACACACAAGCGAAGATGCATCACAAGCTGGAAAGCAAGATAGCGAGAAATCCAAAGTGATGGTTAAACCAATCAACACATTTCAGTAAGATTTGTACATACTTATACAAAATAGTCCATACATGCATGCATAAGAAAACAGATGCATATATCATTTAGAGTAAACAAGATAGCTGGAATACAATACGACATATGCATGAAACATGCTCGCTCTGTTATATTAAGAAGTGTAAGTTCCAGTCATACAACACATCCATGTCTAACCACTATCTCTGATAGAGCAATGTTCTAGCCACAACCGCTTGCTCCTCCAAAGAGATATACTAGATCTGCACAGTGGAGAAGCCAAGGCTTGTTACAAAACTGTCCAAGCTTTCTCCGAGATACTCCTATTGTAAGCTTGGCTGACCAAAAGCCTTTACAATGAGTTATGAGGGACTATTTATAGCAAAGAGTGGGGTGGCCCTTGACATTCCCCTTTATGACAGTTCATCTACCCTCACGACTCTTCATCCACTCTATGACTGTTACATCAAACTATCGACACTTGAACTTCCACTTGAAAATATGTTACATACATTCTACACATGTACCCATGTGAGAAAAAATGGCTTGAGCCAATGATGCAAGACATCACTAAAACTCGGACCGTTGTGGTGAGACCAACCCTTTGACATCCTTGTGATGGTCAATGGTGGTGAGCTAATCCCATGTTTGGTCGTCCATGATGGTGTCCATGAGCTCGATGGTGATATAGAGCTGAAATGAACTCTTACCTCTGTTGCATCCGGGTACACTGATATGGCTCCTCTGACCAACTCGTCTGATAGCATGTGCATGGTTGTCTTAGGTGTGACTGGACCAGCAACATGTTGATGCATAGTGTCCATGTTGATCTCCAAGCATGTGCCGGTGGCTGTACGCATCAACTTGTAAAAATACATGTTCAACCCCAGTTGGACTTGCTTCTTGTCCTCGCCTCGGTGAGTGTGCTAAATGGGTGGGATCACATGCGTGCGCACAATGACATGCATGTTGTTGAATTCCCTTGCATGCAATGACAACACTACTTACTTTGTCTACTCTGTGCCAGCTGCTAAGATGGATCTATAACTTGTACGGGCACAATTTCATCTGTGTGTGCATGTTGCTCCCCTTGCTGTACTTGTTCCTGCTTCAACTGATTCTCTCATCTATGGATCTCCTGTTCTTCCTTGAGTTGTTGTTTCAGCGCATGAAACTCCTTCTCTATTCCATTCTCTTCCTTTTCTCGATCTTCATGTCACACCATCACCTCATAGCCTCAATCTACAAAGCTACTTTCGTCATGAGTGGATATGATTTGAACTTACAACTTTTCTTTCCCTCTATGTTGTCAACAACCTTCCTCTTCCATTCGTCGCGTGCGGGTGTGATGACTTTTGCTACTGCTGATGGTGCTGCTCATTGTTATAATGTTGCCACTGATCTTGATATCCTTGTCCATGAACAACTTGATGTATTTATGGATAGGCAAGTTCAAAGACACTTGATTGACTGCGTCCCCAGTTGCGCTTTCAATAGTGTCTTTAACTCTGCTCTCATAGAATCCATTGTACTTGTGCTGCAGAGAAACAGATGAACAACTATGATGCCTGGAGACATAGCAACACTCATGGCAAGAAATATGTCAGTCGAAAACCAAATAAAACTTAAAGATTGACTTGCAACATACCTGTATGATTGAACGTGAAGGTTGCGCAATTACTGCCGGGAGGTCGGGAGACTGACAACCAAAACTACACAAAGCACAATCCAGGCTATCAGCAGGCTGAATGACTACTGGAACTACGCAATGCATAGTCCAGCCTGGCCTGCTGAGGACTAAAATTGCGCAATGCGTAATTTCAGTCAATAGTCACATGCAACGAAGAAACTGCCTCCAATAATTGCGCAATGCAAGCCTAGAGGTCAGTGCTCAGTGAGACTTACGCAATTTCTGGAGGGAAGGTAGAGCCTTCACTTCTAGAAATGTGTAGTGCTAGCCGAGAAAGGCACGGTCCAAGCCAAGGCAGCCGAGTCCGGCCGACGAGTGACTGGAAACATGAGAAGTCTGAATGGATGGTGAGATGAGTGCAAACAAGAGTGAATGGTCATACATGCAAATAGCAAGTGTAGGATTCAGAAAATGAGAAAGCATGCATCTGTGTGAAGCAAGTCACTGCAACGACGACCATTTGTGCAGAACAGTGTCATGCAAGTGACAACAGTGAGATGCAAACGAAAATGGAAACATTGCTTCTTCTAGCTACAATGGATCAAAATGACAGCAAGCGCTCACTGAAATCAAGCAGATAGTACTCACACAAAGCCAAACGAAAAAAGCAACAAAAGTGCAGTGCAAGACATGAAAAGTGGGCTTACCCCGAAGCAACTGAGTTGAATGTGCCAATGACTCCTAGATGCAATGTGGGATGTTAGAGCTGCAAGGTTGATGTGAGGAATGAGCTCTGCAGTGTCTAGTTGATAAGTTTTGATAAAATTGAGTTTGTGACGTGCATGCCACAAATCTAGGAAAAGCGACACTTGGTGGGATGTTTCTAAAATGATCCTTCCATGTAACCTCCAGCTGCTAAAATTGATCCCTAAATCAAGGGATGTCTTTGCATGCTCCCTTGGGACAAGTAGTCCATGCATGCAAATCAGTTTTTCTCAGTCCCGAGTGGGACCGGTCAAACTAATGGCACATGCAACAGCCTGCTCAGCTAAGGGTAAAAATTACGCATTCTTGAGTGGGAGCTCGACTAGATGCCCAAAAGGATTGCACAAATTTCTAGCCTGAGAAGTTGACTAATACCTAGAATTGCACAATTTCTGGGCTGAGCAGTCCTGCTGGGACAAACTGCGCATTTTTTCCAGTGAAGGTTGACATGTAGGATTATGCAATTCTGGAGCCCAATAGGCTGCCAATCAGGATCACACAATTTCTAGAGGGAAGGTTGCTTCCCCTCCAGAATTATGCAATTTCTTGAGGAAGCTACTCAGTCTGCAACTGGACCAAGTCTAGAGAAACAACCTATGAGGGGAATGCAACAAGCTATCATTCACAGGCTAGAAATCCACTGAAGCTTGTGTACTTGACAAGGCAAGACATGCTGCTGAAGCTGGTTGGTAGAGAGGCTCCAAAATGAAGCTAAGGAAAAAATTTGGAGGGTGGTTGTAGCCACTACAACACTTGGTGACACACTGGTAGAAGTCCAACTCTCTAAATGGACCTTGTTTGTGAAAAGAAAGTCTAACACCTCTAGAAGTATTGTTCAACTCTCAGTTCATCTTGGTTTCTAAACTTGCATGATTGTAAGATATAGCATCTTCCAAGATCTCATTCAGTCGACACACATTCCAAGCCAATCCAACATAGTTGTTTTCATTGGGGATGAGGGGTATATTAGTGCACAAGTAGTATAGTCATCAGAGTCTGAGTTTCATCTCTGGTTTTGCTCCGTTTCCAGTAGGCCTGGACAGTACCCCAACGGAGTCATGCAATAACACAAGCATTGCTTCACTACCAACGAGCCTAGTCAGTACCTCAATGAAGTTACTTGCATCACCTCTCTATGCTGGAAGCCTTTCTCTTCTTTCACCTTATTAATTTTTCATTTTTTTTGAAAATTTTCACTTTTCAATTTTTTTTTTCATTTTTCATTTAATACTTGTGCATAGAACTTATTAATTTCAGAGGCGAAAGAGGGATCCCAACTTATTAAGACCAGAAGAAGTTTTTCCTTCAGAGAAGTAGTTTATATATACCTCTGATGTGCTTGTTAAATTTTTCCCCCTCACCTTACTTTACTTGACTGAGCTGAAAAGGATAAACCCAAAAACAACTGACTAGAGTAGGTCATACTAGTTAGCGTGCAAGTGTTGTGTTTTCACCAAGGTTCACTTTGAACAATACGTATTTTCCATTGATGTATCATGGATTGAAGATAAAAAGTTCTTCATTCATAGGTAGGACGACATATAACCAAGCATTAATAACTGCACAAGTCCACTTGTACTTTACCCAGCTTGTTTCAAGAGTCACCCATGGTCTCATGCGAAACTAGCCTATGGATGCAAAACAACAAACAAACATAAAACAAAGCGAAAGGAGAAGTAAATGTGAAATAGAAGTGAGTAATAAAACAAGAAGGGAAGAAAACAGACATGAAAAGCAAGTAAGAAAATAATCATGTAAGCAAAGACTACCCCTACTGCTAAGCTAATGGTGCATGGGCCTGATCACATGAAGTGATACTTCCAATGCAGCCACTAACGCATTGGTTGACCCATGTTGGTGAAGGCATGGTCCACAAGCAACCTGGTTGTGAGAACCAACAAACGATAAAGATATAACAATGAAGACAAACACACTCGATGTTTAAATGTGCCCACAGAATGTAAGTGAGTGAAAGTACATGACATGCGGTTTGTGGAATTATCGCTGTGTTTTGCGACACTGCATGCACCTGTGAAGCATACACATACTCTTGACTGTGACATGTAAGCAAACGAAAGGAACAAAGACAACTTGCATCATGCATGTGTGCTTGCAATGTAAGATTCCTCCAATGCATGAGAAATGGGATCATGCAATTTGAGTGGAGGAAGTATGATCTACATGTGAGATTGATCTTCAATGCATACAGATGAGTGATGAGGAGCCTTGGGTGTGTGAAAAATTTACTGATTAGAAGTGAAACCAACCATAGGACAGCAAGGATCTGACATAACCATCAGCTCGGGCTAAAGTGCCTCGACAACCTGGGGTGTTTCAACTTTGTCGTCAGATAGATCATCATAAAGAGGTGCCTTCGAAAAATCAACTGTGATAGAATCATGATCGTAATCAAATATGGGAGTAAATATATCACGACAGCTATGATTAGAAAGATCAATGATTTCATTACATCCTCATGATATAATAAATCAAACATATGGGTAGATGAGAAGCAGACAAATTCACCCTCTATGTTTCTGAAAAAGGCAAATGAAAGGTCAACTGGATTTTCAATGAATAATTTATCCTCTCCACTGTCGGATGATGGATTGACATATGGTCTGTCCTGCGAGTGATACACAATGGGTGCATCCATAGATGAAGGTACACATGAAAAATCATGGATGCCAGATTCACCAAAGATGTCAGGAAACAACAGAGGGGGCTCAGACAGAAGGGAGTCATCCTTCGTCGAGTGTTGATACTCAAGCTCCCAGTCATACTCTTCATGAGTGACAATGCATGTTGGTTGTGCAATGACAATTCCGTCAATGGCCTGATCCTCATTCACAACAAGTGTAGAGTTCGGAATAAAGAAACACAAGACAGTATCATTGGGAGGATCATCCGAGTATGAAGATAGAGGTTGTGGTACATAATGCATATGACAACTTGACAAACTCACAATCAAATCTATGCAAACATTAAGTGAAGTGACGCTGGGAAGATGTGACAGTTGAACTGATATGTGTGCCTGATCTCCCACATCACTCTGTAGTGGTGGAGCTGTTTGATGAGGGGATGGTGGACAATTACTTGATAGAGTGACCGTATCCATCTATGATTGCGCAACTCCATCAGTGAAGTATGATGAGCGAGACTTGGGCTCATATTTCTTCTTGGGATTGACAGATTTGATAAGGAAATACTTGAATCTGTGAATGAGATATTGAAACTTCATCTAGCTTCTCGAAGCTTGAAATTGAAAAACACCGAAGCGCTGCCAAAAATAATTAGGTGATTCATGCAGAGCCTTCCATTGTTGTAACAATTTTTGGTCAAGATGTTATGGATCAAAATGATGGAAAGTATCTTTAATGAGATCACATATGTTCTCAAGTGAATGCATGATTTCACCTGATAGGCTCCATAGCTACCGATGTGGGGATTTGTGAAGTGTGTATGCAAGCAGTAGACTGGTCTGTTGATTAGAACATCCATCTTCCTCATCAAGCATGGCAAGGAAGTCATGTAAGAACATAGGCCAGGCCACTTTGCCTTAAGTATCATACGTGTATTTAGACAAGAGATCAAAGAAATCCCTCGTGATGTGGACAGGTTTGGCATGCGAAAAGCATCATGGAGGGTTAAGAGTGCAATACTCCTTGATAGATGTGGAAAGGTTCAAAACAGGATGAGAGGACACAGCTTGTCATCTAGCCCTCCTTCTAGCACCAGAAATGTTGACGGTGTTGGATCCACCAACATGTCAAGGGATCTCCTCGGTAAGAAGTCCCAAACAGACCTCAAACCGTTTGGTGTAGGAGTCCCAGAAGTGGGTCATACGGTATCGCCTTGACCACCGTTTCACATAGAGGCAAGTAAGATGTCCCTATTGGTAGCAAGGGTGTGATAGCTACAACGAGTCAAGGAAGGTGCATGAATGGTTCTAACACACGAAAAGTGGGTTGAGTGTGTCCCTTGGAAAACTGTAATAGTACGCGGCTTGGAAGGGAACACACGAGTGAAGATACATCACATGATGGAAAGAAAGATAGTGAGCAATCCAAAGTGATGGTTAAACCAATTAGCACAATTTAGTAAGATTCATACATACTTATACATAATAGTCCATACATGCATGTGTAAGCAAACAGATACATATATCATTTAGAGTAAAAGAGATAGCTGGAATAAAATATGACATATGCATGAAACGTTATTAAGAAGTGTAAGCTCCAGTCATACAATACATCCATGTCCAATCACTAGTTCTGGTAGTGTAACATTATAGCCACAACCACCCCCTCCTCCAAAGAGATATACTTTCTCTACAAAGTGGAGAAGCCAAGGCTCATTACAATAATGTCCAATTTTTCTCTAAGATACTCCTATTAGAAGCTTGGCTAACCAAAATCCTTTACAATGAGTTATGACAGACTATTTATAGCAAAGGTTGGAGTGGACCTTCACATTCCCCTTTGTGACAGTTCATCTACCCTGATGACTTTTCGTCTACTCTATGACTGTTACATCCAACTATTGACACTTGAACTGCCACTTTGCAAGAAATTACATACATTCTACACATGTACCCATGTGAGACAAAATGGCTTGAGCCAACCATGCAAGACATCAATAACACTCAGACCAATGTGGTGAGACCAACTCTTTTACATCATTGTGACGGTCGATAGTGGAAAATTGATGCCAAGCTTGGTCATTCGTGATAGCGTCTGTGTGCTCAATGGTGACATCTAGCTGAAACGAACTCTTGCCTCTGTTGCATCTGGGTACACTGATATGGCTCCTCTGTCCAACTCATCTGACAGCATGCGCATGGTTGTCCTGGGTGTTACCAGATTGGAAACATGTTGATGCATAGTGTCTGTGTTGATATCCAAGCATGTGCTGGTGGATGTGCACATTAACTTGTCAAAATACATGTTCAACTCTAGTTGGACTTGCTTCTTGTCTTCACCTCGGTGAATGTGCCAAATGGGTGGGATCGCATGCGTGCGCACAATGATGTGCATCCTGCTTAATTCCCTTGCATGTGATCACAATACTGCTCACCTCGTTTGCTCTGTGCCAACTGCTAGGATGGATCTATAACTTGTATGGGCGCAGTTTCATCCATCTGTGCATGTTGTGCCCCCTGCAATACCTGTTCCTGTTGCAACTGATTCTCTCATCTATGCAACTCATATTCTTCATTCAGTTGTTGTTTTAGCACATGCAAGTCCTTCTCTATTCTATTTTCTACCTTCACGCGATATTCATGTCATGTCGTCACCTCATAGCCTCAATCTCCAAAGCTTCTTTTGTCATGAGTGAATTTGCTTTGAACTTGCAGCTTTGCTATGCCTCTATGCTATCAACAACCTTCCTCTTCCATTTGTCATGCACGGGTGTGATGCCTTCTTCTTTTGTTTATGGTGCTTCTCATTGTGATGTTGCTGCCACTGATCTTGATATCCTTGTCCATGAACAACTTGATGTCTTCGTGGATAGGAAATTTCATAGACAGTTGACCAATTGTATCCCTAGTTGTGCTCTTAATAGTGTCTTTAACTCTTCTCTCCTGGAAGCCATTGTACTTGTGCTTCTGAGGGATAGATGAAAACCTATGATCTTGGAGACATAGCAACACTCATGGCAAGTAATCCATCGATTGAAAACCAAAACAAACTTGAGGACTGACTTGCAACATAGCTGTGTGATTTAACGTGAAGGTTGCACAATTTCTACCGTGAGGTCAGGAGACTGATTGCTAAAACTGCGCAAGGCAAAGTCTGGGTTGTCAGGATGTTGATTGATTGATGGAACTGTTTAATGCATAGTCGAACCTTGCCTACTGAGGATTGAAACTACGTAATGCACAATTTTAGTCAGCAGTGACATGCAACTAGCAAACTACATTGCACAGTTCCTGGGGCCAGCAAGACACTGCCTCCAAGAATTGTGCAACAAAAGCCTGGAGGTTCATGTTGGGAAAGACTTTCACAATTTTTGGAGGGGATACAGAGCCTTCACTTCTAGAAATTCTCAGTGCTAGCTAAGCAAGGCACGGTCCGGCCAAGGCAGCCCAGTCCAACTGACGGGTGATTGAAAACATGAGAAGTCTGAATGCGTGGTGAGATGAGTGAAAATGAGAGTGAATGATCACACATGCAAACAACAAGTGCAGGATTCAGAAAATGGGAAAACATGCATGTGTGTGAAGCAAGTCACTGCAACGACAACCGTTCGTGCAAAAGAGTGTCATTCATCCAACAATGGTGAGATGTGAATGAAAACTAAAATGGTGCTTATACTAGCTACCATGCATTAAAATGATAAGCGCTCACTGAAATCAAGAAAACAATATTCACACAAAGAGAAACACAAAAAGCGACAGAAGTGCAGCGTAATACATGAAAATCGGACTTACCCCAAAACAGCTGAGATGAATGTGTCGACGACTCCTAGATGCAATATGGATGCCAGAGATGCAAGGTTGATGTGAGGAATGAACTTTGCAACCTCTGATTGATGAGTTTTGATAAAATCGGGGTTGTGAGGCACATGCTACAAATCTAGGGAAAGCAACACTTGGTGGGAGGTTTCTGAAATGATCCTTGGATGTAACCTCCAGATTCTAAAAATAAATCCATGAATCAGGCGATGCCTTTGCATGCTACATTGGGAGAAGCAGTCCATGCATGCAAATCAGTTTTTGTCAGTCGTGGGTGGAACTGGTCAACCCAATGGCGCATGCAACAACCTTCTCAACTAAGGGGAAAAATTGCACATTCCAGGGAGGGAGTTGGACTGGCTGCCTAGAAGGATTGCACAATTTCTGGGTTGAGTAGTTGATCGCTGCCTAGAATTGCATAATTTCTGTGTTGAGCAATCCTTCTGCGACAAATTGTGCAATTTTTCCAGTGAAGGTTGACAGGAAAGATTACGTAATTTTGGAGCCCAGCAGGCTGCCAGTCAGGATTGCGCAATTTCTGGAGGAAAGGCTGGTTCCCTTCCTGAATTGTGCAATTTCTTGAGGAAGCTGCTCAGCTTGCAGGACCAAGTCTGGAGAAACATCTTGTGAGGGGAATGCAACAAGCTATCATGCACAGGCTAGAAATCTGCTGGAAAACCACTGAAGTCTATGTACTTGACAAGAAAAGACATGTTGCTGAGGATGGTTGGTAGGCAGGCTCCAAAACAAAGCTAAGGAAAAAATTTGGAGGGTGGTTATATCCGCTACAATAAAATTCTAGTTTCCTTCACCAAAACAACGTATACATACCAAAACTATGATTTCTAAAGAATTGTGCAGTCGTGATTCAAGAGGATACTTGGTCGACTGCGACAACCTTTCGCATGACTCTATAACATCATGAAACTCACCAAAATCCTTCAAAAACATCCACACACACACCAAGTACCATTAACATGACTTGACAGCCTTCATCACTATCAACTAGATGTATCAACTTCACATCCTACCAAAGAATCAAAATACAGGCCAAATACCCACACCATCTTCGAAAACCATTGAACTAAGGCCTAGACCCAATGCACAAACCACCTCTGCATCACATAGTACCAACAACTCATGCTATCAGGTTGACATCAATGCCAACCATCAACACTTCATCACAACATCAATGCAAATAGTCCCCCATCAATAATGTCAATCATTTTCATATCAGAAGTCCATACCATAAAATAAGGTCATGAATTTCCCTCAAGAAACTTGCAATAATGAATTTTCATAGCAAATTTGCATCCATAGTAGTATATAATGAGTTCACATCAAACAAAATGGAATAATGCAATCAATGTTGAAACTTAATGTCCACTATGCCAGCAAATTCTGGAAAACAAAAATGTTATTGAATAATAAAGGTAACCTTTGTCTGCAATAATAGTTGAAAGGAATGAAATTGTATCCACCCACTAGGAAAATTCCAACAAGCATCCAATGAGAATGTATATGCAACCACAGGTCATGAAACAATGGAAATAACTATTACCTTTCAAGATCAAATGCTTAGAAATGGTCCAACAAAAAATCCAAATTATGAAAATGAGCAAGCTTTAGGAGAAATCCATGATGGTTGTTAAACAAATAAAGGTATAGGTCATGAAACCATGGAAAGAACTAGTAACTTTCATGATCAAATGGATATAAATGCACCTACAATAAATCCTAATTCTACAAATGAACAAGATTTAGGAGAAATCCCTAAAGGTCGTTCAACAGTTCAAACTACAAGTCATGAAATAGTGGAAACAACTAATAACTTTCATGATCAAATGTATAGAAATACACCTATGAAAAATTAGAATTCTACAAATGAACAAGCTTTAGGAGAAATCCCTAAAGGTTATTAATTAGATAAAACTACACATTATACTAGAAGGTCACTAGCAATCCACTTGAGGGCATGCTTATCGAGTCAAAATAAATTCTCAAGATGGTTTAACCATTGAGTAGATGAGGGGAAGAATAAATTTATGGAAATTGATAGATAGTTATCTCGTAAGTCTCTTCAAAATGTAGAAGAAAGTGACATTATTACTAGAATTGGAAACTTCATGATAAAAAACTATAATAAAGAGTCCAAAATTGAGGATGTTATTGAACACCTAGATGGAGTACTTGAAAAAAATTGTTCAATTGTTATGAAAGAGATCCATAAGGATTTTATGCCTAGAAATTATGGCTTTCGTATTTATTGAATCAAGCATGACCTATGAGGCTTTGGAATTTTTGAAATAAATTGATTGCCATGCTGTGTTCAAGGGAGATAATTGTACTTCAATTTTAGATGAAATGAAAAAGTGGAGCAAAGAAGCTGAGGATATTGATATGGGTTGGGAAAGAACCAACGATTTCAAATATGGATTTAAAGTAAAGAAAGTAAATTCATATGCTTGCTTCATGGTTCAGTCATATGAAAAGAGCACTGGTAGTAGAGTTATTCAAGTTTATTTCAAACTTGGTATTAATTTTCATGTGCCTTATGATCAAGGTGGGAAAGTATGTGAGATATTATTTGAGTTACTAGAAAATAGTAGCTTGATGCCTTTTGTCAGCCCTGGGAAATGGGATGGAAAGGAAGAATGAAAAAAAGTTTTACAACATGTTGCTAATCCTACGAATGAGGATAACTTGATGGAACAATTAAATAGACTATGACAAGATGGTATCTTGATGGGAGATGGAAGGGTAGTGAAAGTGGATTTGTTTGAGTGCCATGATCTAGTGGCACTCAAACAAATCCACTTTCACTACCCTTCCATCTCCCATCAGGATACCATCTTGTCATAGTCTATTTAATTGTTCCATCAAGTGCAGTTTAGTATGCAATAATAATGTTTCTCAAATGGGGAATGATTTTTGTCCTTGGTGCACATGACATAAAAATTCTATACACATGGTTATAGGTTAAACCATAATCCAATATGGGGTTATTATTCATATAATTTCCAAGTTTTATGCAATGTCACCAAATTTGTTACTACTAAATTATATAGATTTATTTTGATTTTATTATTTTGTTGTTATATTCCCTTACTTTCTTATTCTAACTTTGTTTTAAAACATTGGGAGTTGAATTATCATTTGGAACAAAGAACGTCAGGATGACAAAAAAACTTGGATGAGTGTATTACAAACATTCAACCAACCATATGTGGTGGACAATTGAATGTTATCGAGAATTATACCATAAATAAAACAACTAATGAAAAGGTGCATGCTTTCTCAATTAATTCTTTTTATAAATAAAATTGTGTATTATTTAATTAATAAGTAATGAAACATGTTTTATCGATTGCAGCTAACTTCGAGCGCAATGTTCAATCTTATATATTGTGTGTTCCATGGTGGAATTAGAATTGTTTTGAAGATGTTTAATTTCACAAGACTATGACAAGGTACATCCAACTAAAGGGATTGAGAAAACTAAATTTATTCAAATTTGGTAGGAGGTGGAGAAAATTGGGGTTCCATGTCATCCTAGGGAACCATAACATCATAAGATCCAAGAGTAAAATGACCTTAACTATGGAAAATTAGATGGATCAACATCAGATAAGATCCTCATTAGCATGAAGGAATTTTAAAGGTTTAATAAAACAATTTTACTTGGAAAAATTGTAATTTTATATATCATTGAGAATATGATTCAAAATTACAATCCTGATGTTAGCAATTTTGCTTTATTATTTGTCCCTTTTCCCAACCCCATATTGATGTTAGCATATGTAACATTTTTTATGTGGTTTTTTAATGAACAATAAATGATGATTTCATGATGGCATATGAGTGAAACTGGCTCATAGTTTCATGCAATTTTAATAGAAAATTAAGTAATCATGTATAACAAAATATTGTGTTTGAAGGTTATTGAAGGCCTTCCAGATGAAGAAAAGTATAAAAATTTCGTGAGGTTGTGGAAGTGTTATAAATAATTCCACATGTCATTGTTACAAGGGACTATAGGGGATGACGAAAATGTGTATTACGAAAGGTATGCCAATTTGAATTTCTATTAAGTTCATTGCATACTGTCTTTTAGCATGGTGGTTTTCTATTGTTAATGATAAAAATTTTGATTGATTAACAATTCAAGATTTGATTCATTTCTAGTGAGTTTCTTTGGTTATGTTCATATTATTTATGAGATGAGATGATTCCTTATATGCATATCCAATGGGGCCATGTTTTTTGACATGACTAGGGATATTAATCCTTATACCTTAGGAATGTTAAGAAATGAAGTAATGGAACCTTAGCACAGGGAAATGAAAATTTTGAATAGCAATAGAGGAGGATGGAGAGGGGCTGCTAATGAGTTTAGAAACACATTTGAACATGAAAAAATTTGTCTCGTAAACGAGATGCGAGAATTATTTTTCCATATTATTATGAAGTTAGAAGATACCTTCCAGAACTTGAAGGAAAGAAGATTCATTCCTTCAACCATTCAAAGAAGTTAACTTCGTACTAAATATGAAAATACAACTTATCCACACAAAGATGAAATTGTAGACAATTGGCATCCCACTTTCCTAATGTCACTTCTCACAAAGTAAAAATAAAAACCATTTAATTCATGGGCTAAAAAATCCAATAAATCATTGATTGCTCCACCAATTGTAAGTATGTTATAATTTTAAATGCTATATAGTTTTTCTTTAAATTTATAGTGTGATGGATCATGATGGTGTGTTTAACTATTAATATGTCTTTACAAATAATTAATCAGCTTGTAAGATCAAGGAAAATAAGAAAATATAGTGAGGAAGCTTATCGTGAATCACATCACTTTGGAAAGTGCAAGGAAAAAGATAAGGTTCAAACAAAAAATAAACAACATATAATTCCTTCAAGTGGTGAGTGTGATTTTCAATAAATCACTAAATCTATGGATTCATAAAATACTAAATTAACAAAGTGTAAATCTACGACATAGTGTGTAAATCAATAACTCTATAAATTTGTAGAATAGTAAAAAAATAGAGTGTAAATTTA
Source organism: Pinus tabuliformis (assembly GCA_031772625.1). NCBI lineage: Eukaryota > Viridiplantae > Streptophyta > Pinopsida > Pinales > Pinaceae > Pinus > Pinus tabuliformis. The sequence goes on along the minus strand of CM062818.1, from coordinate 615,259,123 downwards.
TAAAAAGAGAGTTCAAATCTATAAATCTTTAAATTTTATAATTTTTCTATTTTGATGTTTCTTATGTCACACATCATTGTAATTTTGATAAAGTACACTTTTACATACTCTTTGACATTGTAAATGTTGTTGATTTCAAGAAATGTGCCAGGTTAGTGTGATCAAACTGATGATACATATCAAATGAATGGGACAATTGTTGTTGTGGTTGCAAAACATAGTGAAACACAGGAAGTGTGTGGAGTAAATATTGTTGATATGCCGATGATGGTGGAAATCAATCACATTGAAATGGATGTTCCATCCTTGGTGAATGGTGTAGGGAAAAGTGGGGGAACCGAGAAATTCCAAGGGAACTAGTTGAAATCCAAAGGAAGGAAGTTGAAAATACTGTACAACTTGGTGCCAATAAAATAAGTATGATACCAACAACAAAAAAATGTAATGTATGAGTAGAATTCGAAATTATATGGAAAATGGTGAAACATATGAACTTGTCTACAAAGAGCTAACTTCCAAGTGAAATATTTTCTCCAAGAAGGCTGTTGTTAGAGACAAGTTGATAGATTTAGATTATCCATATATATTATGTAACCAATCCTCCATATGATATTATATGCAGTATATGAACTGTTATATCTTTTTTTATTTTTTTATTTTTGATAGTTGTGAGCCTTTTTGTGGTCAATTCCATGAGATCACTACTTCGAATACATGTTGGACATGTATCGACCAAGTGTAATTTTGTATCTTCTGATTATAAAATTATGCTCCTTTTTTCTTCCGCGAAAAAAAGTTTGGAAACATAGTTTTTATTTGCTTATAATTTATAACTAGTATGGAGTAAAGATTGCTATTTGATTTGACTGTGTTAGTCCTTTTGATTCTATGAATAGCAAAGAACTATATGTTTCTTACTAAAATACAATGATGGGACAAACCTATGAGAAAAAAATAATCGCATAAAAAAATACATTATTTTCATAAACTAAAAAATTTATTGGCAAAAAATCATTTTTATATTAAACATTAAAATATATTTATAGTAATAAGTGTTATAGACATTTTTGGGCATTGCAACCCCAATCATAAATGTCCATAAACCAAGGGCTCTTAAGTCCCTAAAAGTGTTGTTCCAACCTCTAAAAGAACAAGGTCAACTGATTACATCTTCTCCCAGAAGTTCTCCATGAAAAACTACTCAGAACTCGTCAAAACTGGACCATCTCACCTGCTCCATGGTCAAAGTGCGCTGCATCCCACCTAAATACACACGGGAGGTGCGATGCATACTAGAAAGCCCTTCTATGGGGTGCGATGGGCGAGAGTGGACAAATGGCAGGGTCAATCTGCAAGGTGGAGGATCATGGAATCTTCCAGAAACTTCTCTTGTGACACTTGCCTCTCTGCATTCGCCCAGGGATGAGTAAGAGATCATCAATCTCCAAGTGGAATCAATAACTATTAGAGATAGGACACTAATCAAATCTCAAAAGCTGACTCACCCCCTTTGCAAACATCTATATATGGATCCATCATCCCAGAGATCCAAAGAGGCTGGAATTTTGTATCTTGTAAGGAAGTGTTGCTGGTTTCTTGGTGTAACATCATAGTGTTGGGTGATCTAAGCTTTTCATGAGGTGAAGAAGGGCTTTCTTGCTGAGAGGATGATGCTGGGTCAGAACAATTGGTTGTAATCCTCTTTGCTATTCTTGATTATTAATAAAGCTATTCAAGTTTTCCTCCACATTCTTGTATGATTGATGATATATGCATTTGTGTGGTCAATATATATCTGGTCCTATATTATTTAGGATAGTAGATCTATGTTCTTGGATAGTGTTATGCTGCTTTGATTCTACAGGTGCTCTTTGAAGCTGGGTAGACGAAGAAGCGAGTGGAAAAGATCTATCAGAAGGGAGAGGAATCAAGTAAGGAACTGTTACAGGGAAAAGTGTCTATATAGAACTGCTCTATCCCACTAAGGTGTGACAGCTGCCTTAGAAACAAACAGAGAAAAGCTACTTTCATTTTTCCTTTATGAATTATAGATAGAGAGGAACAGAAAGACCAAGCTCTGTCTTGCGGTGATCTCCTAATTTGATTCCCCTCTTCTTTGATAGTCTTTAGCTACCTGCTCCCTTGCACGCCCAGCTTCACAAAGTACCTGTAAGATCGCAGAAGCATAGCACTATACAAAGACATGGATCTATAATCATAAACAATCTAGGATCAGATGTAAATTGACCATACAAATGTAGCAAGCATCAATGACACAAAAGCATGGAGGAAAACTTGAATAACTTTTATTGATAAAACAAGAAAGAGCCAAGAGGAGTTACAACTAGTTGTTCTGACCCGGCATCAACCTCCTAGCAAAGAAGCCCCTCTTAACCTCAAACAAAGCTTAGATCACCCAACAGTTTGATGTTTGTCTCAAGAAACCAACAACAATTCCTTACAATATGCAAAATTCCAGCCTCTGGATCTCTGGGATGAGGGATCCATATATAGATGTCTGTAATGGAGATGAGTCAGCTCATGATTTGATTAGTGTCTTCCCTCTGATAGTTCTTGCTTCCACTTGGAGATTGATGGTCTCTTACTCATCCTTGGTCGAATTCAGTGAGGCAAGTGTCACAGGAGAAGATTCTGGAAGCTTCCATTTCCTCTCCACCTCGCGGAATAACACTGCCATTTGTCATTTCTCACCCATCGCACCCCACAGAAGGGATTTTTGAAATGCAACACACCCTCACAGTGTATTTAGGTGAGATGCAACGCACTTGGCCAGTGGAGTAGCTGAAATGATCCTGTTTTGACCAATTATGAGCAGTTTTTGATGGAGAACTTCTGGGAGAAGTTGTAATCTGTTGACCTTGTTCCTTTAGGGGTTAGAACAACACTTTTAGGGACTTAGGAGCCCTTGGTTTATGGACATTTCATGCTTGGGGTTGTAGGGCCCAAAAATGTCTATAACAGTTGCCCCCTAAAGCATGAGGTCGTTAATCTTTTGATGTTGGGTGAAATGCTTTATTATGAGGATCCGAAGTTCTTTCAATGCTAGGAGGAGACCTGTAATAAGATACAATACAATACATTATCTTCATAATATTTTCATGATCTAGCTGAGGCGGGCATTCCCATGCTCAGCTCTATAAATTCATTTCATGTACATAGGACAGACAATCGTCTGAGTGTAGACTGATGATTCTGATAGAGCCATCATCCTTTTGATTGGATGATTGTCTGTGCGGCAATGATGTACATTTGATGTCTTTATTTCCCTGAATATATATCGCAGCCCGGATGGATGAAACTAGATCCGGGGTCTTCAATCTCATTCGATCTTCACTCGAAGTAAAAATCGATCCATGTGAAAGTTGTTCTGGAGTCGAACATGGAAAGACATCCCCTGATTACCAGCCAATGATGTAAGTTGTTAACAGGCACGAGAGGAATCACCGATAATGATAATGACCCTCAAGGTACTGCAGTAAAATTCACGTGGTGTGAATAAAGGACTTAGTGTCAAACACCACGCAAAATCTTTCGGTCGAAGGCCATTGATGTAAACCTGTCGCCGGAAGTGAGAAACTTGCCATTGAGGCATGCAAGCTTCAAAGTACTGAATGGGGTGTTCTTAGATCAACTTCTTGGATAGTGAGCTGATGTCGACAAGAAGCGATCTGTCACAGGAGGGCCTTAATGAATCCCACATCAATGACATGGAATGGAGTAAATGATTTTAATGGAGGTGAAAACGATCTGGTGATATAAGGTTCAGGGTGGCGGTCATGAAAGAATGGAGTATAAATGTATGGTAGTGGGTGAGACACAGGTGAATTCTCTGAATGACTTCTCTTGAAAATATCGGCGACACTGTTGTGATGGATTGGTAGCATTAACCCCAAATGTGGATGGTATGATGGGACCATGGTGATGTGACCGGTGAATGAAACAACCCAACCCAACTCGGACATGGAGTGGAAGTGTCATGTTCAAGAGCGAGTTGCTACCAACAAAGTTTCTTCAAGTTTTCTTCCCAATTTTTCCCCAGTCATTGCTGACCAATACCTCTTTATTTTTGTCAAGCTTGAGGAGGATAACATATGCTTGTTCTATAATTTGCCCTTCGGGCAAACCCATCGCTATGTTTTAACGAGCCTAGCAATAGTGAAACTCGTTCTCGTCTATAGACAAGTTTGTCGCTATTAATCTTTTTAACGAGTTTAACGACAAAGATAACTCGGTCCTTTTCAATTTTAGAGAGTCTGAAAAGGAACGTAAAGGTAACTCCAAAATTCCTTTTTCGTCATCTAATCCCTTAAGTTCGAAAAAGTATAAAACAATACAAAAGGGATGAATTTTTGATACCTTTAACAAGCCGAACAAAACAAGCCCTCAATATTTTTGTGTAATAATCCCTCAGGTCCAAAAAGATTAAAATTTAGAGGAGGGATAGCATTTCCTGTCCCTTTAACGAGCTGGAGAGGCCAATGGCTCGGCAATCTTTTCATATTTTACGAGTCAGTTGAAAAGAGCTTAAAGGAGACTCTCTTTTGAGGAACGAGTGATAAAATGGGTAGCAACTGATTCCAGGTAAGGTTTGGAATTTTCCAATCATGGCAGTGTTGCAAGGATGGCTAGTGAAATCACTCTTCGCAGCTGTTCCTCAAAATGGGTAAAAAATCAAATGGAGGTGAATGATCGGCCAATGCAAAAGTGGAGGTGACGGTGCAAACACGACCAAGGCTTTAATGGCTGAGGTACTACATTCACAATGGTTATTTACCGGGGAATAGTTCATTTTTTAATGAGCTTAAACGCAGGGGGGAAACATTTGCTCATGGCTTATGTTTATTTTTTAACAAGCTTGAACTATGTGCTAAAACTCCTCGATGCGGGTTTATTTTTTAACGAGCTTGAACCTTGCGGTAACATTGCTTGAGGTGGGTTTATTTTTTAACGAGCTTGAACCCTGCAGTAACACTGCTCGTGATAAGTTTGCATGCCCCTAGCATAATAACGCAAATCGAGGTGTATGCCCCCCAAGCTTCATTGCATTCAACACGGTGATTGGAATGAAGGTTTACCTTCGAGATCTTTGAAATACTCGACTTGGATTTTACGAGATCGTAATCAAAGACTTGATTTGGAAAGGGAGTCGTTTCATTTTTTAATGAGGTTGACACAGTAAAAGAACTATCCTCATGACTCATTGTTTCATTTTTTAACGAGGTCAACACGATATAAGAACCATCCTCGGAATACACCGTATTTACAGTATTTGATAGAAAATCAAAAGACTGAAGGATGATTAAGGTCATTGGAATAATCTTTGTTGTAATCAGGGAGATGAGAACGATGGTGGTAATCTTCCCATGGGGCCTCCCCTAACATCATTGACTGAATGATTCCTTTGTCTGTAGAATGTACATGCGACCAAGGATCTGAAGAGGTACCATATTCCTTAGACCTATCTATCCAAACACTCGATGAGCATTAGTTTGGGTTTGCCCCCCAAGCCAAGAAAATTGATTGCTACAATATTTCTAAAATGGCGATGATCCATGCCGACAAAATGTTTAGGAATCTTCTGAATCCATTAGATATAGAAGATTTCATATTGCAGGTTTCCACTGTGGCCACTTCCACCAAATTACTCGGAGGTGGTAGGGCAAAAGTACCCATTAAGGCAGGGTCTTTTAGGAGGCCTACTCCAATATTTTGAAGCGAATGATTGGTTCCATGGATCATTGGAATGCTTCCCGTAACTTGTGAACTGTTGGGGAGAAATGTTTGTTGGTCGATGATTGTAATTCCTCCTTGGAAGGGAAATGCAATCTTCCTGAAGTAGGTCGACACAACTGCGGCCATGGCATATATCCAGGGCCTTCCCAGTAGGATGTTGTAATCAAGGTTTCCGTCGATTACTTCTACATCAATTTCTACTATTTTTCCCCCCAGTTCAACTTGCAAGTTACTTAAAATCCCGTATGGAGTGTATGATCGTCCATCAAATGCTTTTAACGTCGTTGATGATCTTGACAAGGGTGGTGAGCCTAAATTTTTCCAGCAACTCATTGACATAATAATGTAGATGCTCACTCATCAATAATTGTTCGATGAACAATTTTGTTGAGGGCTTTCACTTGAATAAGGAAAGCTAGTTGAGCTGGTAACTGAGGGTCATATCCTTTATGATTAAAGGATACAAGATTGGAATCCATTGGGTCAATCCCACCTATTACTGATAATAGATCCTGCTTTTGGGAGAGGCAATTTTGCGGTATCTCAAGTGTCGACATAGCGGACGACGATTGGGCCAGGTCCTCTACTATATTATAATTCTGTGCTACTTTGGCACGAGGATTAAATGTCAATTTGTGTACTACTCCCTTTGGCGGCTTTATCATTGGTTCATGAATGATGGGTGGCACAACTTCGGTCAAAGTTGTTGTCAAACTACTAGGTTGTTCATTAGCCTTGTTATTCGACAGCTGTGGATTCCCGTAATCTCTATTCCTTTTCAAAGCATCATTTTGCTACTTTGAGATAGACAACATAAGCACTAGGGATCAGGAAGTATTTTGATTAGCAACCAGTTTGGTTCCCGGGTTTGGAAATGGATCAGTCAATATTGCCGAGGTTTTTGAACTCTTAAAGAGTTTCTTAACTTCAGCTTTATGTGGACAATCTCTCGTCCGATGATCCTCATCACATATATGACACCCCGCAGGGGGTTTCCTTTGCCCAGAAGGGTTTGCAGAAGCTTTTTTAGGAGATGACTCATCCTGCTTCTTTTTTCTCCCTTTCTTTTTCTTCTTGCCCCCTGGTTGCTTCAGTTGTTTTCCCTTGTCGGTCGACACAACATTTACTTCTGAGGCAAGAAGTTCCTCATTTGCATTTTGACTAGAAATCTTACGGGCCTTTTTAGATGTAGCCTTTGTCGATTTCGTGTCTGTTGCGCCAATCACGCCATCGCCGGCATGAGAGTCATTGTTTGATTTAGGAGGAGGAGGGACTGAGAATTCTGGTCTAGGAGTGTCAGGTATTTTATCATAGAGCATGACAGACTGAGTGTAAATCAAGTCCAAATATTGTGCACAAGCGATAACCTGCTCTTCGGTGACGACCCCTCCTTTTGCCACATCTTCCGTGATGGAAGGCAATAATGACTTATTAAACCATTCAGCCAAAAGCTGATCAGGAACATACATTTTTACCATTCTACGACGACGTCGCCACTCATGTATATGATCAGATATGTGAGTGGCCGTTGTTTGTTTGAAATTGGTAAGAAGTTTCGTTCCCGTTTCGTACCTTATCGGTAACTAAAAATGGGTTAAAAAGGTCGTGGCTAGGGTACTGAAGTTGTCAAATGAAGCTCTGGGCAATTCGATATACCATTTTGCTGCCAGACCAGTTAACGTCCTCTGAAAAAGGCGAAGCCTAATCGAATCATCGTTTAGGGTGTTTGATGAACACCATAGATGAAAGGTCATCACATGATTCGATGGATCTTCACCCGGATTTCGATTAAATTTAGGAATATCTGACGGAAGTTTATGCGGAATCGCTGGCCACCAAGGGGCATAAGCAATTGGATCATTCGTCAGCCGGTTTAGATCTAGTAATTCTAAAGTTGCTACAAAGGGCAACTGTAGATTCAGGTTAGGCGAAGCATACCCAGGATAAGATGGAATCGCCTGAACAGTGGGTCTTTGCATACCAGCATAATGTATTTGATACTGGTAACTTTGGTAAGGTTGGTCGGCATGACCATTGTAAAATGGTTGATTTTGATCGTTTTGAATATACGGCTGTCCACTATTTGCAAAGATTTGTTGCTCAGAACCTTGGTATACTTGTTGGAATTGCGGTTGTTGGTATTGTACTAGCCATGGTTGTGAAGCCATGTGCTGTTGCCCGATACTAACAGTTTGACCAAGATGAGGGGTAATTGTACCCGTCTGAACCTGTGTCATTCCACCAGTCGACTGTTGTGGTTGAGTCGCAGGGTCAAGGGGCTGTTGCATTACAACCTGAGAAACCTGAGGCTGGCATACAATAGGCAGCGCTTGAACTTGCGACACTGTCACAATAGCTGGCGTAATTGGTATATTTGACATAGGTAAGCATTGTTGCATCGAATATACAACTCTTGGTTGTTGAGGTAGTATTGGTATCGAACCGCTTGAGGTAATTCCAGTATAACGTGAATGTTGTTGTGAACTCCCGTATGGATATCCTCCCGGAGGGGATAATGAAAGGGTATACTGCCCCCCATACGGTGGTAATCCAAAACTCAAGGGAATGGTTTGCCCTTGAGGGCTAGACTGCCCAAATTGACCTCCAAATGGATCAATTTGTTGGGACTCAACATAAGAGTTTCCAGATACTATTTTGGATGAACAAACAAGAATAGACCATACTGTCGAAATGGCCCCTGAGTGGGCTCCTTCTAGCGGTTGAGAGCTAGTTGGGACAGATGGTATACCGGCGGACATTGTTGGAGTGATAGCAAGGAGCTTTGCCATCGGTGTGTCAGATGACACAGTCCCAGATGTTGACGTTGTTCAGACATTTCTAGTCTATCCAAAAGGTTACCTAGCGATTCTACAGGAGCTTCCGCTAGGGGTAGACTAACTTCTGATGACGAAGGATACAGAGTGATCCCAACTCCAAATTGCGATGGATTACTAATTGGAGGATCTTCCACAATCTCTTCTATGGCAATCAGACCAGGTGGAAGGGGTAGACCGTCAGGTCCGTAGAATATTTCTGGTGGCGAAGAAGGTATGTAATCGGCGGCGATAGATGTTTGAGGAGCAAGACTCTCCAAACCAGTTGTAAATGGAACTGGTTCGGTAACACAAGTGCTTATCCTCAGACTAGGATCAGTACTACTGTCCTTCTGTGGCTGTTGAACTTCTTCTGTAGAGGCAGGGATTCTAGAAATCTTTGGAGTAACCGGAGTCTCTGATGTTGTTGGAACACTTGTTCTAACTTTAACAGGAGATTTGGAACTAGTTAAACGAGTTCGCTTTGTCCGTACTAGCTTCGATTCCAAAGACAAAGACGGCTGACTCGTAAGCCTCTGCGAACGACGGGGTTTCAATTGACTTTCTTCCACGATTGCGGATTACTCGATCAACTAAAAATAAAGGGGAAGTATGTTTCCGAATTAAATGAATTTTAGACGCTTTGACACAACTTGTTTTTTCAATTTTTAAGAGTCGAGAAAAAACAAAAGATGACTCTAGTCTCCTTCGATTTTTAATGAGCCTGAAGTGACAAGTGCTCAGATGGACCTTTTTTGTTAAGGATTCTAAAAAGGAACGAAAGGGACTGCTCTGGAAATCTAGGTAGAGGGATTACCAAACCAATCGCAAAACTGTAGAATACTTTCTACGGTACGGCAGTAAATCTTCCCGAATGTTGTGTTCAGTGCATTGCGATCGATAGGGTGGCAGACACGGCTTCCTATGGATAAAGGATTAAGCCTATTAGGGTCTCCCAAAATATACTCGACGGTACGTGGGAGCACAGGTCCGTACTGGCACTTATCGTCTCAAAGTGGAGGAATCACCCAACCATCAGTGAGAACAACAGTTACCAGGATTTACGATGCCGGAATACGTATCTAGCCTAGACTTCTAAATGTTGTGCGTTAAGTTCCAAAGCGTTGTTAGATTCATTGAATTTATTTTAAGTTGATCTTGTTTATGAAGTTTGTCTTTCAGGTTCGCGCGAGATGTAGATGTAATTCCTAAAATGCAATCTAAGATGATAAACAAACTTTTTATCTTCTTTGTGCAATGAAAATCCTAGCTACTAAGGAAAAGAAAGACAGAATCTTTTCACAAGAGCAAAGAGCACACTCTAAATGCACTTTCCTAAATCAAGCCAATCAGACTGTCTATATGCAAATGCACATGCATGTATTTGTTTTCGACTTTCTTAGTATATGAATGCTAAAAAGAAAGTTGATGCACAAATCTGAATTTCTTTTCAAGTGACAAATATCAACAAGTTTCGTTTCGAAATAAAAAATGGAGACGATCACAACACCTTACGATTTTGAAATGAATACTTGTTCTCGACACTAGAAAATTACAAATTCAGACCAAAAGCAATAGTAACAAAAACATTTACAGTTCTTTTGTACAAAGGAGGCGGAATAACAGCAAGGAAAAGGGGTTTCAAATAGACATATACTGATCACAGGCAGCAAAATTCAGGAATAGAACTGGAACGAATGAATCACAGAAATCAAAACTACACAGAGCCTAGTCCGATCAGCGCACCTGTAACACAGAGAATTTGAAATGCAGCGCAGCTTGTCCACTCGGGAAGTGCACTGAAGTTCAGACTCACTGAACAGTACCTGCGCTGGGCCAGAAACGAGACTCTGTTTGGGTTCCGGGTCACAATTTACAGTTCAGTTCTTGGGTTTTGGCCGAGCAAAAAGCAATCAGTAATGCAACAATCAGGGGTAGATCTAAGGAGGATCTAAGAGCTATCACAAGGGCAATCAGATAGTTTGTGAATCAGTTGTTTAAATCATAAACAGATCCAGTAGATGGATTGAAGTAGCAGTTATCTACTTTGCATTTGTTATGGCAAATGCAGTTCGAATGCTACCTGCAAGTTTATGAAACAAACAACAAAGAATGATAAACAAACAAACTAATTATTTCCCCAGTGGAGTCGCCATTTTGTTACAAGAAAAAGTGTCTATATAGAACTGCTCTATCCCACTAAGGTGTGACAGCTGCCTTAGAAACAAACAGAGAAAAGCTACTTTCGTTTTTCCTTTATGAATTATAGATAGAGAGGAACAAAAACACCAACCTTTGTCTTGCGCTGATCTCCTGATTTGATTCCCCTCTTCTTTGATAGTCTTTAGCTACCTGCTCCCTTGCACGCCCAGCTTCACAAAGTACCTGTAAGATCACAGAAGCATAGCACTATACAAAGACATGGATCTATAATCATAAACAATCTAGGATCAGATGTAAATTGACCATACAAATGTAGCAAGCATCAATGACACAAAAGCATGGAGGAAAACTTGAATAGCTCTTATTGATAAAACAAGAAAGAGCCAAGAGGAGTTACAACCAGTTGTTCTGACCCAGCATCAACCTCCTAGCAAAGAAGCCCCTCTTCACCTCAAACAAAGCTTAGATCACCCAAAAATCTGATGTTTGTCTCAAGAAACCAACAACAATTCCTTACAATATACAAAATTCCAGCCTCTGGATCTCTGGGATGAGGGATCCATATATAGATGTCTGTAATGGAGATGAGTCAGCTCATGATTTGATTAGTGTCTTCCCTCTGATAGTTCTTGCTTCCACTTCGAGATTGATGGTCTCTTACTCATCCTTGGTCGAATTCAATGAGGCAAGTGTCACAGGAGAAGATTCTGGAAGCTTCCATTGCCTCTCCACCTCGCGGAATGACACTGCCATTTGTCATTTCTCGCCCATCGCACCCCACAGAAGGGATTTTTGAAATACAATGCACCCTCACAGTGTATTTAGGTGAGATGCAACGCACTTGGCCAGTGGAGCAGCTGAAATGATCTTGTTTTGACCAATTCTGAGCACTTTTTCATGGAGAACTTCTGGGAGAAGCTGTAATCTGTTGACCTTGTTCCTTTAGGGGTTAAAACAACACTTTTATGGACTTAGGAGCCCTTGGTTTATGGACATTTCATGCTTGGGGTTGTAGGGCCCAAAAACATCTATAGCAGGAACCAAGCGCAAGACAGAGGTTGGTCTCCTTCTTTCCCCTCTTATCTACTTCTCATAAAGGAAAATGAAAGTGGTTTTAGCTTGTTTGTTTCTAAGGTAGCTACCAGCCTTAGTGGGACTAGCAGCTCTGCATAGACACTAGATTTCCCGATAACAAAATGGTGAGTCAACTGGGGAGCGAATAGATTGTTTGTTTGTCTATATTTGTTTACTTTATAAACTTACAGAAGGAGCCTGAAGTCAAGCCACCTAGCCTTCGAACTGCATTTGCTATGCAAGTGAAAAGTAGATCAATGCTGCTTCAGTCTATCTCCGGGTTTTGTTTATGAACTGAACAATCGATTTATAAGCTCTCTAATTGCCCTTGTGGTGGCTCTAGTAACCTCCTTAGATCTACCCTTGTGATTTATTTACTGATTACCACTTGCTCGGCCTAAATCCATGAACTGTGTTGCAAACTGTGATAAAGAATTGGATCAAAAGTCTCGCACTGTACCATCTCACCCTCTCTTCAAGGATATTAGTATGCATCACACTTCCCATGTGCTGTAGGTGGGATGCATACTGGAATCCCTGTGTAACAGGTGCGTTGATCAGAAAAGGCTAATTTTTCCTCCAGAATTTGGTTTTTCTTCACTCTTTTCATCTCTATTCAGGAGTTTTGTTGTATGTAATTAGTATACCTCTGTTGGAAACCCCCTTCCTTGCCATTATTCTGCCTCCATTGTGCAATGAACTGTAAATGTTTTTATGTATTGTGATCCATTTTCAGTTCTCTTTACAAAGAAGTAGCGTAATTGAACTATCACTTCTTGATTTGAAAGTGTCGCAAGTGTCGTTTTCAGTCATAAAAGAGAATCCGATTGTTCTTGATAGTAGATTACACTGTTACTTTTGTATTTGATTTGAATTAATAGTTTTTCAAGTGTCGAAAGCAAGTTTTCAATTCCAAATCGCAAAGTGTCATCATTGCCTTCATTTTGTCTTGAAAAGAAACTTGTTAGTAATGTCGCTTTGAAAAATAATTCAGATTTGCGCTTACCTTTCTTTTTATCATTCACACATTAAGAAAGCTGAAAACAAATACATTCATGTGCATTTGCATTTAGACTGTTTGTTGGTTTGATTTAGGACAGTGCATATAGTGTGTGCTCTCTGCTCTATGTTGAAAGAATATCGTCTCTCTTTCCTTAGTAGCTAGGATTTTCATTGCAAAAAAGAAGATTAAATGATTGTTTATCATCGAAGATTGCATTTTAGGAATTGTATATCTGCATCATGCGATGAACCTGAAAGGCAAATTTCTTAAGCAAGATCAACTGTAAAATAAATTTAATGAATCTAAAAATGCTTTGGAACCTAACTCACAACATTTAGAAGTCTAGGCTAGAGACGTATTTCGGCGTCGTAAAGCCTGGTAACTATTGTTTTCATTGCTGGTTGGGTGATTCCTCCACTTTGAGACAATAAGTGCCAGTACGGGCTTGTGCTCCCATGTACCGTCGAGTATATATTGGGAGACCACAATAGGCTTTATCCTTTATCCATAGGAATCCGTGTCTGCCACCCTATCGATTGCAATGCACTGAACACAGCATTCGAGAAGATTGACTGTCGTACCGTAAAAAGTATTCTGCAGTTTTGCGATTGGTTTGGTAATCCCTTTGTCTAAATTTCCAGAGCAGTCTCTTTCGTTCCTTTTCAGACTCCTTAAAGGAAAAGGTCCATCTGAGCACTTGTCACTTCAAGCTCATTAAAAATCGAAGGCGACTAGAGTCATCTTTTGTTTTTTCTCGACTCTTAAAAATTGAAAAAACAAGTTGTGTCAAAGCGTCTAAAATTTATTTTAATTGGAATAAATATCACCTTTCCTATGTTGGTCTTAAGTTGAGAAAAATGGAGTCCACCAACCAAGGAGTTCCCCTTGGGGGAAATCCTAGTCCTTTCTCCTCTTGGGGAGATGTTGGTGCACCCCATATGGCCACATTGTCGCTTCCAGGATTGACAATTGGCTTGCCCGTATGGCTCTTCTCGACCTCTGTCATTCAGAACACCGTGATTCCTGAACAATCAAATCAGCAACTAAACGATACTAGAGTTACCCCCCAACCTTCTACTTCGTCCAATTCTCCCTCTCCTCCTTCCTCTTCGCTTGATGAAGCTGGTAAAGCCAAAAATCAAGTAACCGAGAAGAAGAAGGAGAAGAAGAAGAAAGAGAAGAAGAAGAAGGAGCCAAAGGTGAAAAGGGGCAACCAGGCATCGTCTAGAGAAAATCCACACACTGCACCGTCCAGGCCTAAATCGCCATGTGTCATTTGCAAAGGAGACCACTATCATTGATATTGTCCTTGCATCCCTCGGATCTTAAGGGACTGGTCTCCTCGTTTGCACAATCTGGTGTCATCAACCTCTGGTGATCATGTTGAAAATACACTATCAACTAGTGAAAGTGAAGTCCCTCGACAAAAAGGAAAAGGTAAATTTCCTTGTAAACTGTGTGAAGGTGATCACGCCGTCCACCATTGTCCCTTCTTAGACGAGGCTAAAAGAGTTTTGGACGACCGCCCGCTTTCACCGTTACAGCTTTCTCCTGGATATAAGAAACTCTTGCCGAGTCCGTCACTAGTTGAAAATCTAGCTAACACACCATTCTGGTCAGCTGAAGCGTCTATCATTGAAGAAGAACCCTCTGAATGCACACCAGACGAAAGTCAAAAGGTTGAGGCGGAAGTTGACCCGGTCTTGCCTTCAAAAGGTCCATCTTCGGATGATACAGTCACCGGAGAGAAAAAGAACGAAACTGTTCAAATTCTCTTCGTAAGCACAGACTCCGATGAACATGGGGGCAGTCTACCCATTCCTTTACCACAGGAAGGAAGTTCGTCAGAGTCATATCCGACCGTCTATTCGGTCCCACCTCCAAGAAACCTAGTTGTTTCCTTCAATTGGAATCCACTAGGCAGACCCCATTTGCTGGCTAGTGTACCATTCCGAATCATTGCTCAAATATGTAAAATGGTCATGGCCGGTACTGTCATAGATGAAGGGGCTTCTGTGAGTATCCTTTCCTCAACTTCTTGGAAAGCACTTGGTTTGCCATCGCTTTTTCCTGAGATGAGAAATCTAACAGGCTTTGACAAAGGAACCAGTTGACCGTTAGGGATCCTTCCCAATGTGTCGATAACATTGAGAAGGAAAAATGTTCACATGAACGTAATGGTCGTCCAAGGACCCTTGGATTATAATCTACTCCCTGGACGCGACTATATTTATTGCATGGGAGCCATTGTCTCCTCACTCTTTAGAGTAATGTGTTTTCCGCATGAAGGAAGAGTGGTCAAGCTCGTAGACCAGCTTTCATTCCCTGGTTCACACATAGAAAATAGTCAAATACCATCCCTGAATGGTCTTTTCACGCAAGGAATGTCTCATCAATCCCCAGTCTGTCCTCCAGATGAGCGTGAACGATTCGGAGGACATGACTGAAATCCAGGGGGCATGCACCCTGGTCTGTTTCGGTAGGAAAACCTTGGGTATAGAGTAGGTTTCCGCGAAGGATATATGATTGGTTGACACACCTGTCCATTTAGGAAAATGGGGTTAGACTGGAATAAGATACCTCTGTTAAAAGGTAGGCCTTTCCCGATAAAACAAATGTTTTGTTTGCAAATTGAGGGGTAACCTGGAAACTCTACTTCAATATACGTGGGGGCATGCAAAACTTTTGGCATGCAAGTGAAGAGCGACCATTTATTTTTTAAATTTGTAGGTCCTCTAACCCTTTAAACTCGTAGGATTGGTCGTTTCCTAACTTGCATAAAGAAAGGATGCGGGGCAAAGCTTTGAAAAAATGCCAATTATATGAGACATCCTTATTATATGACTAGATCGAGCAGTTTTAACGCAGAATTCAAGCTCGTTAAAAAATAAACATAAGAAATGAGCAAATGTTCCCCCAGAGTTTAAACTCATTAAAAAATGAACCATTTTCCGGTAAATAACCATCGTGAATGTTTTATCATCAACCTTTGAAGCCTTGGTCGTGTTCTCATCATCACCTCCACTCTGTATTGGCCGATCATTCACCTCCATTTGATTGTTTACCCTTTTTGAGGAACAGCTGCGAAGAGTGATCTTGTTAGCCATCCTTGTGACACTGCCATGATTGGAAAATTCCAAACCTTACCTGGAATCAGCCGCTACCCAAATTTATCACTCGTTCCTCGAAAAACAAGTCTCCTTTAAGCTCTTTTCATCTGACTCGTAAAATATGAAAAGATTGCTGAGCAATTGGCCTCTCCAGCTCGCTAAAGTGACTGGAAGTGCTATCCCTCCTTTAGATTTTAATATTTTTAGACTTGAGGGATTATTACACAAAAATATCGAGCGCTTGTTTTGTTCGGCTCATTAAAAGTACCGAAAATTCATCCCTTTTGTATTGTTTTATACTTTTTCGCACTCAAGGGATTATATGACGAAAAAGGATTATTGGAGTTTTCTTTACGTCCCTTTTTCAGACTCTCTAAAATTGAAAAGGACCGAGTTATCTTTTGTCGTTAAACTCATTAAAACTCAATAGCAACAAACTTGTCCATACATACAAGAACAAGTTTCACTATCGGTAGGCTCGTTAAAACATAGCGATGGGTTTGCCCGAAGGGAAAATTATAGAACAAGCATATGTTATCCTCCTCAAGCTTGACAAAAATAAATAGGTACTGGTCAGCAATGACTGGGGAAAAATTGGGAAGAAAACTTGAAGAAACTTTATTGGTAGCAAGTTGCTCTTGAACATGACACTTTCACTCCGCATCCGAGTCTGATTGGGTTGTTCCGTTCACTGGTCATATCATCATGGGTCCATCACACCATCCATATTTGGGGTTAACACTACCAATCCATCATGTCAGTGTTGCCGATATGTTCAAGAGAAGTTGCTCAGAGAATTCACCTGTGTCCCATCCACTGCAATACATTTACACTCCATCCTTTCATGACCGCCACCATGAACCTTATATCATTAGATCGTTTTCACCTCCATTAAAATCATTTGCTCTGTTCCGTGTCATTGATGTGGGATTCACTAAGGCCCTCCTATGACGGTTCACTTCTTGTCGACATCAGCTCGTTATCCAGGAAGTCGATCTAGGAACAACCCTTTTAGTACTTTGAAGCTTGCATGCCTCAATGGCAAGTTTCTCACTTCCGGTGACAGGTTTACATCAATGGCCTTCGATCGGAAGATTTTGCATGGTGTTCGACGCCAAGTCCCTTATTCACACCACGTAAATTGTACTGTAGTACCTTGAGGGTCATCATCATTATCGGTGATTCCTCTCGCGCCTGTTAACAACTTACATCATTGGCTGGTAATCAGGCGATGTCTTTCCATGTTCGACTCCAGAACATCTCTCACATGGATCGACTTGTACTTTGAGTGAAGATCGAACGAGATTGAAGACCCCGGATCTAGTTTCATCCATCCGAGCTGCGATATATATTCAGGAAAATAAAGACATCAAATGTACATCATTACTGCACAGATAATCATCCAATCCAAAGGATGATGGCTCTACTAGAATCATCAGTCTGCACTCAGATGATTTTCTGCCCTATGTACATGAAAATGAATTTATAAAGTTGAGCATGGGAATGCCCGCCTCAGCTAGATCATGAAAATATTATGAAGATAATGTATTTTATTGTATCTTATTACAGGTCACCTTCCAGCTCGAAAAAAATTCAGATCCTCATGATAAATCATTTCACCCGACATCAACAGATTAAGGACCTCATGCTCTAGGGGGCAAGTGTTATAGACATTTTTGGGCATTGCAACCCCAATCATAAATGTCCATAAACCAAGGGCTCTTAAGTCCCTAAAAGTGTTGTTCCAACCTCTAAAAGAACAAGGTCAACTGATTGCATCTTCTCCCAGAAGTTCTCCATGAAAAACTACTTAGAACTGATCAAAACTGGACCATCTCACCTGCTCCATGGTCAAAGTGCGCTGCATCCCACCTAAATACACACGGGAGGTGTGATGCATACTGGAAAGCCCTTCTATGGGGTGCGATGGGCGAGAGTGGACAAATGGCAGGGTCAATCTGCAAGGTGGAGGATCATGGAATCTTCCAGAAACTTCTCCTGTGACACTTGCCTCTCTGCATTCGCCCAGGGATGAGTAAGAGATCATCAATCTCCAAGTGGAATCAATAACTATAAGAGAGAGGACACTAATCAAATCTCAAAAGCTGACTCACCCCCCTTGCAAACATCTATATATGGATACATCATCCCAGAGATCCAAAGAGGCTAGAATTTTGTATCTTGTAAGGAAGTGTTGCTGGTTTCTTGGTGTAACATCATAGTGTTGGGTGATCTAAGCTTTTCATGAGGTGAAGAAGGGATTTCTTGCTGAGAGGATGATGCTGGGTCAGAACAATTGGTTGTAATCCTCTTTGCTATTCTTGATTATTAATAAAGCTATTCAAGTTTTCCTCCACATTCTTGTATGATTGATGATATATGCATTTGTGTGGTCAATATATATCTGGTCCTATATTGTTTATGATAGTAGATCTATGTTCTTGGATAGTGTTATGCTGCTTTGATTCTACAGGTGCTCTTTGAAGCTGGGTAGGCGAAGAAGCGAGTGGCAAAGATCTATCAGAAGGGAGAGGAATCAAGTAAGGAACCAAGTGCAAGACAGAGGTTGGTCTCCTTCTTTCCCCTCTTGTCTACTTCTCATAAAGGAAAGAGAAAGTGGTTTTAGTTTTTTTGTTTCTAAGGTAGCTACCAGCCTTAGTGGGACTAGCAGCTCTGCATAGACACTAGTTTTCCCGATAACAATTAGATATATAAAGATTGGTGTTATACAATTTTAGGCTACTTGGGAGATTTATGCAAGCCCTCCTTTTCACAAGAATATAATGCATTAAAATCTATCTTTCCTTTTGTAGAAGCCTCTGGTTCTTTGGAAGTTGCAACACATGCTTTAATTTATCTTCCGACTCCTTCACTTTGTTTATATATTATTTCAAGATACTTTCCATTTTACATTTTTCAACAATATAGTTATTCAAGAACTCCACATTATTCTTGTACTTTTTACAGTATTCTTTTTCCTTTTCTTGAATAGTATCCTTTTCATATCATAACTTAGATTTAACTTGACCCAATTGAGGCTTAAGATTTTGTGCCTCATGAGCTTCTAGTTCTTTCAAATTTGTTTGATATGAAGTATACAAAATTGGAACTACAAGAGGTATGGGATTATTCTACAAAGAGAGAATTTGGGATTTCAAATATTTTATTTGACTTGGCATCCCAAATGTTGTGTTGTGTGCTTATCCAATATCTTACTTTTAAGCTCCTTAATTTTCTCTTCATTCTTAGTTAGCTTCTTCTTTAGTGATTTCGTTATTGTTGATGTGACAAACACATCACCTCCAACATCCATTGTTGCAATAATTTTAACTAATGACATCTCTCACTCTCATAAGGCCCAATCATACTTAAGCAAAGTATCTTTGAGTTTATTATCTTTAACATTTACTGCTTCAATAAATCTATTTAAGCTATTCTCTCATGCTATTAATGAGCACTCAAACTCTAACAAGTACTTGAATTTCTTACCACCTTTCAACTCTTCATATTTCTTTTCAATCTCACTCTCCATCATTTTAACCCTTTTTTAATAATTTTTGAGATCCTCCCTATGTTTTGTAACTTGTTTAGTGCTTTTTCTTTTGAAACTCATCCTTTAAAGTACACATATATTTTTCTTTCTCCTTCACTTCTTGCATAAGTTTCTAACTTAGGTGGAATGAAAATCTTTAGTGGTGGTACGTTAAGATCCTTAGGCCCGTTTTTAAGCTCATTTTTAAGCCATCGTATCTTGGCCTCATGTTTATTCTTTTCATCCTTGTACATTTCAAAAAAATGATTAACTTCCTTAATTCCATAATCTATAGCTTTATGTGGATTAGCTTTAAAATCTTCAATATTTCTTTCATACCTGCCTATAAATACCTTTTTCCTCTATCCATTGTCCACTATACATTTCTGCAAGCCTAAAACATCTTGCTTTAGATGAAGAACCTATTGATCCTTACTCATGTATATTTCACAATCTTTTTTGAGGAATCATGGTGAACCTATGGAGAAGATAATGACTCATTGGATTTATCTAAGTCTACAACTTGTTATGTGAGTTAAATAATATGTTTATCCTTAGTCATGCATAGTTCACAAATCTTTCTACAAGAATCATCTTCACCCTTTGAAGGAGTATAAATACCATCATTAATAGCTTCTTCACTAGTGTTGACAAATCCCTGCACCATATCTATAATTTGGCATGTATTTAAGCTCGCCAAAGCTGAAAAAATAACAACCTCATCAAGATTTTCTTGATTGATGTCACTTCCCACAATTTCCATATTTTTCACCAAAAGTATTCATGTATTTGTGAAGTGGTAGCAGGAGCAACCCTTTCCAAATTATTCTTTTGAGAATGTTGAGGTATTTTTTCATTGTCTTCCTGAACTTTACACCTCCTATTGTATATTTGTTTAAGACTCATTGATCACACTATGTTGGGTCAATATAGGTCAATAATTTTTTGTAATGTGCATGGGTAGTTTCACTTGAACCTCTTAAATTTACTTTCCTGTAATGTGTGATGCAATTTCTTAGCCAATAGAAAATGTACATCTATGACAAAATCTTCAACCTATTGTATGATTGGGTTCATGCATTCACTGGAGATATCTTTCTTGTGGTGATTCAAAATGGTCTTAAGGAAAATATGAATCAGGGTTTTGTATAATCCTGGGGGAACATTTTGCATTTTAAACCATTTCTCAGAGCAACTATTTTTCTTTCCCCAATTTTTTTGTCCATATCAGTTTTTTCTACCTTGGTTGTTTTCAAGTGGTTTGGAACTATTCCTCCCTTCTGTGGTATTTTTGTTGCTATGTCAACTAAATTGGGTTTGAGATAAACCTTATGCAAAATAATTAGCAATTCCTTCGACTCATGATCATAACTAAAAATAACCATATCTTTCTCTTTAGTTCTGAAATTGAATTCTCCAAAAAGAAACTAATACATTCCTTCTCTTAAGAGTATATCAAGCATACCTTTGGTCACTTTATTCTATCATTCCATTCATCAATGCCCTCTTGGAACATTGTCACTAAGAACTCTCATCTTGGAAACCTTGTTTGTCAGTTGATGACATGGCAGAGTAGACCTTGTTTCAATGGTCGGTGATGTCTTTGAATCTGATTTGAATGCACACTGGGTATGAATGTTGAGGATGGAAGTTGAGAATGCATGCTAAGGATGGAAGTTGAGGATGCATGCTAAGAATGGAAGTTAATGATGCACGTTTAGGATGCCAACAAATTAAGTTTTTAGACATTTATATGAATAAAACAATTTATAGTATAAACTTTATATATAATAAACTTTATGTTATACACTTTTATATAATAATATTTATAATTAGCATTCAATCTATAAAGAGTGAACTTTTAACAATTTTTACTATGATGGACATTTGTGTAAAATGCAAACTAGAAACATACAAATGCATACAAAGATTGTGCAGTGATAGTTGAATGAATAATTTATTTACACTTGTGCACAAATTGTAAGTCTCTTGGTTAATATTCAAAGCTAATGACTTGAGTTATTGAATTCTTTTGTCAAGAACATAGTGTAAATGTAAAAATCTTGGCTTAAAAGAATGCCTACCAAAAACTGTACAAATTTCATTAATTGGAAATTATCATATGGAGCTAAATACATATGTATTTGTGAAAAAAAAAAAACACGCTCAAATTTTGTGTTAGTTTCTTGTAGTTGATTTGAGAAAATATTTTTTTTCAGAATTTAACTTAGTTTTAGCTAGCTCAGAAAATGCCTACTATAGCTGTTGAAAAGTGTAACTAGGTTCAGTCTTCATAATGACATGTAACTGTGATTTTTGTAAATGATGAAAGAAGAAAAATAAAAATATTATTGCAATGCTTACTTCATGGCATTCATGAGCAAGAGATTTTATTTTTTTTATGGATCCCATTGACTGGCTTTAGGATTTGTCATTAAATTAAAAAAGAGTCAATGGCATGTATGAAGAATCCTTCTTGGGCATATCACAAATGTATATGAGTCTATAGAATTGTTTGGAAGCCCTCTAAAGACAAGAAAAAAATCTCCTCTTCAAGTCAGTCTCAAGAAGGAGTAGAAATATCGTGTCAGATCACCTAAATGAAGACACAACAATTCATACACTAATGTAGGCCTATTTGTATGAGACAACAACTATATATATGAGGATGGGGTATTCATATTTCCATAATGAAGAAGTTCACATATCGCTATGATATTTTAGATGAGAATTATAGAGGTAAGTTCAGATAGGAGTACAAAGAATGTTTCGGTGAAGGAGCTTGAATAAGTGTACTAAATTTCAGAGGATAAATTCGGTGCTATCTCACAGTCAAGGATGAAACTCTATCTCTATACAACAAGGATAATTTTGGTGAGACTTCAATGAGCAAGGTTCAATATTATCACAAGAAGGGTATCTCTCTATTTCGTTCTAATTGCAGAGGTGACAGTGTAGATTGGAGCAAAGAAGTTAGACAAGATTTCGATGATACCACAGTGGCATCCCCTCACTGTCTCAATGCTATAATATAGTAATGATCTCAGTGTAATATTTGTCTTACAGCAAAGAGAATTTAGTGCTAACACAAGAATAAGGTCGCAAGTGTGTGATAAGGTCTCGGCACTATTACATGAAGAAGGTATCAATGTGAAGAACCTATAAGTGGAAGAGGAGTGAAGAAGAAGGTTGAATACCAAGAGAACTTTTGTCATGGTCTTGGAGTGGAAACTAGGTTAAGGGTCTTGGTCTTGGTATTCGTTAATTGGAATCTCTATAAGAATAATTTGTGTGGGTTTTCCTCTCAAAGAGTGAGAGGTTTTGGCTCTGGCTCATAGCCCTATATTATGTGTCTCTTATATATTTATGTTCATGCATTGGTAGCTATTTGATGAAGAATAACATTAATAACTTAAGTGAAGAAGATCGTAATCTAAAGTTATAAAACGCACCCACAAGTAGTTACTAATTAAAGAGAAATAACCTAACTATTGATGCCCTAGATTCCTCAACATGGTATCAAAAATAAGGTGACAGTTAAGGAAGGGAATCTAATCAAAGAGACACTCAAGGATCAAGTTTCAAGAAAGGAATCAAATCAAGTTGAAGGATATAAAAGTAAAGTCAAGATCTACATCAAAGTATCAATCCCTAGATCGAAGAAGAAGTCTACAACAACAAAAAATTTGGATCCTCTAAGTCATCATTAAAAGACGACAAAGACATTCATTAAGTTGAAGAGATCTACAATGCAAAGTAGCCAAAAGTATAGACATCCAAGAGAAGCATTTCTAGGACTAAGATCACATCATCTTGGAGAAATTAAAAAACATAGAAGCATTTTCACCACCAAAGAAGTAAAAGTATCTTGAAGGCTAGAAGGCTAAAGTCATTGTCATCATATTAAAAAGGTTGCAAGGAAATATCCCCCTCATTGAAACAAGGACCTCCTTTTCCTTAAAGAATATCATCCGAGGAGCATCAAGACATCTCCATCAATCATAATCAACAAAGGGATCAAGTTGAAGATTTTATATTCACTAGAAAAGTAAGTACCTTTTCTTCTATAATCTAATCTAGTAAAATGAATTCATTTTGCAAGGAGATCTATAAGATGGTTGGGTCATCGAACATCCTTGCATGGAAAAGGAGGATAGACATAGTCCTCAAAGAAAGTGAAGTCATATGAATGGAAAAGTCTCCAAACCATCTGAAGGTCAAGAATTATATGAATACATGGAAAAGGATCTAAGGGATAAAGAAATTATTATGGAGTCTATCAAAGATTATCTCATATAGAAGGATTGGAGACATCAAAAGAGATATATGATAAGCTAAAACTATTCTTATGATAAAGAAGTTCATATCACTTAGATCTATTGAAAGTATCAAAGGATAAAAGGTTATCTTAATAAGATCTCAACTGTGAGATCTGAGAGAGATGATTTCAGATAAGGAAATGATATCCTTTGTTCTAAATTCACTAACTGATGAACAAAGGTAACAAATGCATATGAGAATGTTATTCCATTTAACAACTTGTGTTTTCTATGCAAGACAGGAAAATGACATGCTGAGGGAAAAAATGCTCAAACATTTGTCAGAAATGAAAGAAGAACATAACTAGGATTCAATGCTATGTGCATTACAAGAAATATAGAGAAGAAGTTGATTTCATTGAAGAAGTGGAGGAAGTTGAAAGGAAGGATGTCCAGGGAAGAGGAAATTTATTAGAAGTAATATCTTGTCACATCACCACAGGAAACATGAAGGATGTCTGGAACAAAATCTATGACAGTCAACTATGAAGGATATAACTCTTGGTGACCTCATTAAAAGCTTAAGTGACACTTATGGGAAAAAGGAAAAAGTCATCCAGGACAAGTCTCATCATACATTAGTCAAAAGGAAACATTTGTTGGACAGAGATATGCAAGATCCTTAAGATTCTCTGATGGAATCCTCATCTAAAGGTTCACCGACCTAGAGAGGAAGCAAGTGTTTCATCAAGAACTCCAACTTGTGGAATTTATTGGATGATGTTATGATGACAGAAGAGATGAAGCAGATAAAGGGGTTGAAGCTCTTTTCAATCAAGGAAACTGTTGAAAGAATGCTAGATGACCTAAAGGTAAATTAGGTATGTATGCTTGTATTCAATACTATAAAGTCATGTCATATTGTCGCAGGTAACATGGATCATTGCTCTATCTTGAGAAGCATGATCAACAGAAAAATGATATCCTCCTCTCAAAGGATACAAGAAGGAATAGGTCACACTATCTGAAATCTACATAACGTGTGCTCATATGAAAATGAGGTGGTTAATAGTAATTAGAGGGACTCTGATTGGAAGTTCCTAGGAATGAAATTGCGAAGAAAGGAAGGAAGAGATCGTTGACTATACAACCATGGAAAAGGAAATCAACATCCGAGGACTAGAAGATTTGACTAGGAAATCTCCCAAAACTATATTTAGACTTGGATGGAAGTGAGAAAAAGATGGAGACTCTTGACAATAGATATCTTTGGGAGATATGTCAACATGTATGCAAGATGCAGATGCACACTGTAAAATGTCATGATGAAAGACCATCAAAAAGGTAATTTTAATTTAAGTGTTCATTTCTTATTTTTGAACAATATCTAGATGGGCTTATGCAATACCACCAAAGGAAGAACCGTGGACTTATTCCCAAGACGACCATGTAGAAAGATGTAAGATCCTTCCGAAGAAGATAGTATGAAGAAGGTAGCGTGACACGAAGCAAGGAAAGATGCAAGCTGATCAATCACTTTATGATGAAAGGAATGATTACATGAATGAATCATCAATGAAAGTGATGGATAGTTTGTGCCCTATGGATAAGTCCTAAAAGATGAAGACTCCATGACAAAGAAATTCATGACATTGAAGGAAGGATTTCTTCACGCAGCTGATTGTCCCATGATCTCCACCAGAGGAGTTGTTGTAGGTCCCTAATTAAGAGGGAGCCTTCATTAGGGGAGTTTTGAGGTATAAAATGGGCTACTCCTTGAATGAGGAATAAAATTCTACCTCCAATGAGTGTTTCTACCCAAAATTTGAGTGAACCCATAGGGAGATATGTTGAAAATATGAGTTGAAAAAATAGTTTTTTTTTCCCTCTAAAATTTGATGATGCAATTTAATCTTATTTTATTATTTGTTTTAGTGTCTATCAGTCTTGTGAGTCACCAGTGATCAAATTTACTCTTTCAAAATTTTTGATTAGGGTCCTAGGTCAAATTTTTACAATTTCAATAGGTTTTCAAATAAAAATTTGATCACTAGTTAGTGTGTCTAGGTATGTTGCTACTCCCTTCATTTCATAGTCAAATTGTCATCTGAATCATTGCATCACTCATTGTGATGAGTCATCAGTGAAGTGTCTTGATCACCATCTCAGTCATCATCTCATGGTCAGTCATGTTTCAAGGCCCAAATCATGAGTTTCATGCTCCATTAGATGTCATCATTAGGTCAAGTCATCAAAAAGGTCAAAAAAGAGTCATGACATCATCTAGATCATCATTGTGGGAGTAGTAATAGGGAAAAGTGTTCTATAATGATCTATAAAGTGAATTTTTATCTTTATTAAGATGTAATTATGTATAATAAGGTTTGAAGTTGCAATATACTAGCATTTCATATCATTTTGTGAAAATACAAGGTGGGGCCACATCACCACCTAAGAGAAAATCGACCCCCAACCTATAATAAGACCAAAGGAGAAAACAATTTGCTCATTCCACCCCCATAATACATCAATCCACAAGAAAGAAGCATTTTCGCCCTCTGAAAATAAATTTCTTGCCAATAAAGTGCCAAATTTCCTACCTTGTTGCGTTTTTGTCAGTTGCTTTTCCTTGAGGCCTCCAAATCACAAAAGGTTTATATACATGGATATCTTTTGACTTGCACATATTAGCCATGTAGTTTTTGTGCCATGTAAGCCTTTTGGCTGGAAGAAAAATGCCAAAAACATGCCAAAAAACCACTTTCTGCCACTATTTTCACCCTAGCCCTGTGTTTTTAGAGTGACCTTGGGAGAATCCATTTTTCTTAGCCTTGGAGAGGACATTTTGCATGCTTAAGGACTCTAGGGAAAACTAGAAATCCTAAGATTTCTAATGATGCACTCAGATTATAATTTGGAACAATGAAAGTTACTCAAAAGTGTTCTGCAAGTTGGCGTTGCATTTTTCCCCAGATGGCGTTGTGCTTTTCCCACAATACGCTACGTTTTTCCTAGAAAGACAAGAATTCATATTTTCTCCAGTCAAACTCAAAGATGTTGGTAAAATTAATCCTCTAGGATAATCATGTGATGTAATTAAATGTAAATGAGGTGGAAAATGTGAATTTCATGTAGATTCATGCTTACTTATGTTTGTAAAGTCAAAATGAATAAGTTGGTCTAATTAGGGAGCTTGTTTTTAACTTCCCTAGGTTTAGGTTTCGTTAGAGATAATCATGTAAATTGTTCCTATAATGAGGGATTCAACCAATAAGATGGGGAAAGATTTGTCTTGGTCTATATATACCCAAATCAATCTCAAGGGAAGGGTTGGACATTAGAGAGTAAAAGGCTTTGGAGCTTGTATTCATCATCCTTTTACAGGAAAATAACAGGCTAGTTGCAACTATTATTAAGGAATTCTTGTGGTATGATTTTGTGACATTGTTTTTCTTCTGTAAATCACTTAAGTGAATGATTAATTATCCTTTTTTCCATATATCTTCTTTTAGTTATCTTCCTATGAGTTTTTAAACTAAATTCTTAAGCTTAAGCTCTATTTTGTTAGGAATTTCATGTTTATGTTATCTATCTTCTGATAAATGAATTCATGATATTCATGATCATTTGAACCTTTTATTTTTCAACCCTACAATACATCGAAAAAACTCAAGTGTCACTGAAACATACCTACCCTTCTCCTCTATATCCCTTGCAACTGAATCTTTTGAAACCTGACCTAGTTCCCCGACCTCTACTCCTAATCCAACAAAACCCTAAAATTTCAAAACCCTAGAGTTGAACATATCTATCCTAAAATATTTTCATTCTCCAGTCATTCATTGGCTATGAGTTCATAGAGAAAACCCTCTTTGGTTTGGTAGGGCTAGCTACCAAATCCTCAGTGGTTTGAGGTTACCCCCGCCGGTCTCCTTTCCAAGTCTTGGGACATTGAGAAGTGCTAATAATTTCCACTATTATTTTATAATTTCCTTAGGAGGCTCATTTTAGACCTCAAAATTCCCCTAATGGAAGAAAGTTTCTTACTTGGAAATTCCTATGCGAAGAGGGAGCTTAGGTACATTCCTTCCATAGGAATGAGTACATTACTTCATTGGAATATATATGTCCTCCCTAATTGAGATGGAGAGATAGCTACATCATTCTCGTCTTCAATTAGGAAGATAGAATGGAGGAATGGGTAATTATCTAGCATCTAATACTCCTTGAGGATGAGATAGGGCATCAAAGATAAGATTATTTGTAGAGGACCGATATTCTTTGAGGACTGGGAATCCAAGATAAGAATAGTCTTGGTGGAGCACACCATGAGAACCAAGGTGGGGTATGTTCTAGGAGAGACAATGATTAGGGCATCTATAAATCATTGATCTTGCTAGCAGAGCTTAGATCTTATGGAGAGATATAGTTTTTATTCAAGGCCTTTCTATGTAACAATGCTGGTTGATATGATGTTATACATATGGGTTACCAATCTGATTCTTCTTATGGGAAATTCTTCACATTTAGAGTCACCAAGTACTATTATTAATACCTCCCTAGTTGAGAGGGAGTGTTGAAAAGTGTAACTAGGTTCAATCTTCATAATGACATGTAATTATGATTTTTGTAAATGATGAAAAGAAGAAAAATCAATTATTATTGTAATGCTTGCTTCATGGGTTTCATGAACAAGAGATTTGATTTTTAGATGGCTCCTATTGAGATCCTTTAGGATTTGTCATTAAATTCAAAAAGTGTCAATTTCGTGTATGAAGAACCCTTCTTGGGCATATTACAAATGTATATAAGTTTGTATAATTGTATAAAAGCCCTCTAAAGACAACCACACATTATCCTCTTCAATTCAGCCCCACAAAGGAGTAGAAATATCATGTTGGCTCAACTAAATTAAGACACAATAATTCATACACTCATGTTGGCCTACTTGTATGGGACAACAACTATATATATGAGGATATTGTCTTCGCAATTGCATAGTGAAGAAGTTCGCATATCTCTCTGAGATTTCGGATGAAAATTGGAGAGGTAAGTTCGGATAGGAGTGCTGAGAATGTTTTGGTGAAGGAGGTCAGATAAGGGTACTAAATTGAAGAAGATAAATTCAGTGCTATCTCACAGTTAAGGGTGAAAATCTGTCTCAGTAAAACAAGGAGAAATTTGGTGAGACTACAGTGATCAAAGTCCGGTATTATCACAAGAAGGGTCTCTCTCTGTTTAAATGTAATTATAGAGGTCATAGTGTGGATTGGAGCATAGAAGTCATACAATATTTTGATGATACCATAGTGACATCCCCTCACTATCTCGGTTCTATACCACAATAATGATCTCGGTGTAATCTATGTCTTATACCAAAGAGAGTTCAGTGTTAACACAGGAAAAACATCACAAGTGTGTGACAAGGTCTCGATACTATTACATGAATAAGGTCTCGATGCAAAGAAGGATAAAGTGAAAGAGGATTTGAGAAGAAGGTTGTTTGTCAAGATAACTTGTCTCTTGGTCTTGGAGTGGAAAAAAGATCAATGGTTTTTGTCTTGGTTTTCATCAATTGGAATCTATATAAGAAGAATTTGTGTGGGTTTTCCTCTCAAAGAGTGAGAGGCTCTTTCCCTCGCTCATAGCCTACATTATGTGTCTCTTTTCTATTTATGTTCATGCACTAGTAGTTGTTTGATGAAGAAGAACATTAATAACTTAATTTAATAATATCCTAATATAAAGTTATAAAAGCCACTCACAAGAAGTTACTAATGAAAGATAAATATCCTAACTATTGATGCCCTAGATTTCTCAACAATACCCTCATTCTTCCTTCTTTCTAAGTGATTTTGGTTGTAAATGGTGTTCTATACTATTTTCCACCTTTCTATACCATCATTATTTATTATTTCTAATTAATTTTAGTTGGAAACGGTGTATTCTACTATTTTCTAACTCTTTATACAAGTTAATTTTTAATTTGGGCTAAAAATGTGCCTATTGAGCAAAACATCTCAGGGTTGTCTTATATTTATGAGATTTCCCCTTATTTTAGTAAAAATAAAATCTAATCCCTATGGTGGCATGGAAATACAAGGTGGTAGCATGGACATACAAGGCCACGTGGTTCCCACATTTGATGGTCATGAATTAAGTGATTCACACAATGCGAGGATGGCATATGCCACCCTCGAGCCATTTAGTTCCCCATCCTTATCTTAGATGAGTCATTCGAAATGGAATCCCTCCTGTTGGGTATAGGATAGGTACACATATT
Organism: Pinus tabuliformis; assembly: GCA_031772625.1. Classification (NCBI taxonomy): domain Eukaryota; kingdom Viridiplantae; phylum Streptophyta; class Pinopsida; order Pinales; family Pinaceae; genus Pinus; species Pinus tabuliformis. The sequence goes on along the minus strand of CM062818.1, from coordinate 615,229,132 downwards.
GGAAAGAACAATCCACCTTTTATTTTTTATAACCTTCCTTCATCACCTCATAGTGGATCTATGAAAAGGGAACTTTTAACATTTTTGACTTTAATGGACATTTGGTGTAAAATGCAAGCCATAAAGATACAAAATATACACAAATATTGAATGATCATATTTGAATGAATATTTATATTTATGTATAATTTATAAGTCTATTGGTCAAATTCAAAATTAATGACTATGTTCTTGAATTGTTATGTAAAGTATAAAGTGTAAATATGCAAAATTGGACTTAGAAAAATGTAGTGTGAATGCGATCAATAATTTAAACAAAATTTGTTCTAAAAACTAATAAGAAATTTTTAGGAGAACTAGGAGACATAATAGTTGTATCTTTTGAGCATCCTATAGTCTAGAAACTCTACAATTTGATTTCAAACTTTGAGATATCGAAGATAAGAATTTTCCATTGGAATGAAACTTTTAGGAGAACTAAGAGACATAATAGTTGTATCTTTTGAACATCCTATATTCTAGAAAATCTACAATTTGATTTCAAACTTTGAGATATTGAAGATAAGAATTTTCCATTGGAAAAGAAAAAAATTAGGTAACATAAATGACTATATGAAACCTTATATGTTGTATAAAAAGAGATTTACCATAGATATTATACAAAAAAAATTCATAATTCATCATATATTTGCATCCCCAAATGGGGTGAACTAATGATCCACCCCAATTCATAAAAAATGGATAGGATCCCATATGTCATAACATAAATGATTGTATACCGTATTTCCTTACAAAATTCACCATATTGACAGGTCTAATGTTTATATATCCAAAAGGGGTGCATGAGTCTTCATCCCCAGTCCATAAAAATGATAGACATGATCCCATTGTTGTGAATCCCATGAAAAGTGCACCTACACATTAGGATGTAAGATATTATAGAAATAACAAAATCTAAATGTTATACCAACTCTCCATTTACCAGAAGGTTGACTAACTTCACTTGAGCCTAAAGATGACTGATATCTATCATGCAAGGTTGGCCATGTGTAGAGACCAATGTCCTTAAGATCAATGTAGCCATCTATGATAAAATCTAGTGAATTATTTTTCTTCACAATCCCAGGAGGTGTAGAATGCATTGCAATCAACTCAAAAGTAACCATGAAACTTTCATTTGAACAAGGAATTTACAGATACGATTCACTAGGTATCATGTTCCAACACCTTATGTTGATGAAATATTTGTAGGAAAGAAGATGAATGTTATGTTAATGGATTCAATGTGTCTAGAATACTCTAATATATGATATTAATGCATTTTAACTTCCCTATTATGTAGAGGAAACTAATGTAGCACTTACAACTTCATCATATCCTTTTGTTGCAAGAAGTTGGAAATTTTTGTGATCATCATATTTCATAGCAATAAGCTGACAAATGAAATAATATACATTTTTGGTACTATTTCCCCACCCTCTAATAGAGTTCATAGTAAAGGAAATGTTAACAATACCTACACTAAGAATAAATATAATATTAGATACTTTAAAAAAAAAGTTAAACCATTGGCAGATACCTTGATAGATCTAAGCCAATGTACTTTAAGATAATTTTATAATGGAGATAAATTTGTATATAAAAATGTTTTACTATAAATATTAGATATTGTAATATAAACTTAAATATTTCTTACTATAATTCCAAAATGTTTTCCTAGATTACGTCTAAAAGTTGTGACCATTTCTATGAAGTGAAAATCTACAATTTCGGTTCAATACCACTCAAGGAATAACAAATATTATAAAGAAACATTCTTGATAGGAAATGAAAAATGTGAATTAAAGAGATATAGATTGTATGCTTAGCATCATTCATTTTAGTTTGTATCAATAATCCTTGTGTTGCATAGACCTCGTCATGTGGATGCAAATTCACACCCTTAGGAATAGGATGGCCTCTACTAATAACATCCACATCATTTTCAAATACTTTTACCCAATATAAAGTTCCACTAGTATTTACAATGACTAAACAATCCAAAAATTGCACTGGATATCAATTTTCCAATGACTCTTCTTCAGATATACTAGGACAATTTCAATTATATATATGGACATACATGCCTACTTCTATGGAAATATCAAATGGATTTGTGGTATGTAGCATAAGTCCATCCATTTGAATTAAATTTATTTTTTCCAATCTTAATAAAATAAAAATCTTCCAATAAGGAGTCACATTTGAGATGGATCCCATGAAATATCCTCGCTTGATGACTACAATGCACCTTTTTGTGTGGTATTCATTTGACCCACTCAAAGATAATTTTTATTTTATTTCATAGAATAAAGGATTGTGCAACATAAGCTTCCTACTTTCATCTATAGACACCATTTAAATAGGAAAATCATCATCCATGCTACATGTCCATGTGCCACTGGTACCGACAGTGTAAAGAATTGGATCATTCTATTGGAAAATAGAACAATACTGAGAGCAGGGGTGAATAAGTATTGTAGGAATTTAAGGGATTTAAAAACTTTATTTTACTTTGTGCATGAAATCTATGAAACCATTAAATACTTTAGCAATTAATTTAAAGAATCATGATAAGGATCTGTTGGGCATGAGGGCCTGACCCAGGTTCAGAGTTATTTAGCCAAACAAATCCCTACCCTACTCGCCCTTTCAGCATCAACCCATAAAGCGTGGACTGAAATGTCATCCGAAGCAGTATGGGGGGATGCTGGAACCAAGTTTCTGCACCCTTGAGGTGTTTGTGGTGTTGAGTTAGTCCAACTATTCCTACCTTCGCACATGTTACTTTGTGCACTATTCTAACTTTCAATACCTTTGCGATATGTTATAATCGTCCTTTGTGCAACCATAACCAGGGGCTAAGATGCTTTCATGCTGCTATGGCAGCGACTTGTATTATTTCCCCGTGTTGCACCGCGAATCTTACTTATCTTCTTACACATGTTAGTTAACATCGTGTAAACATATATTGTATCTCGCATTCACTTAATTAACATATCCATATATATTTGCGCATCATATAAATAGTAGAACTACAATTTATACCCAATATATTCAATGCATAAAAAAGAAAATAAATACACAAAATTGATATGAAAATTCTCTTGATTAATACTTCCAATTGTTATAGACTCAACTCACCCTGCACACTCAGTGGCAGGGGTCCACGCACTCAGCTACAGAATACTAGGCCTCTGCACACTCAGCTCCAGACTACTAGGCCTTTGCGCACTCAGCTACAAAGCCTTCTCCTACTCTACAACCCAAAACTAGACTTTACTCCATAGATATGACTCAACTCTTCATCTTTCGTGATTCTCTAATATAACTACTTAGAGCCTCGCTCTATTTATACAATCACATTGTCTGCGGACCATGGGTAGATCTCTACAACTGACATTACATTAAAAAAATTGAGGGAAGACTACCCTATTGCTCTTTTACAAGCTATGGGCTCCACGCCCACAAAATGTGGAGTCTTTACATCGGACTTACAATTTTTGACCAAATTTTGGGCTCTAAGCCCCAAAAATTCCCTTGGGGGATCCAACGCCCATCAGGCCCCCAACTTCTTGGTGGAAATCTTCCTTGAACTCTATGAAGCTCTGCAGATTGTTGTAGACTGTGGGCGATAACCGTGGCTTGTGATTAATCCCCATTCTGATGTTCATCTCCATGAACACCCAGAAGATTTTACTATCCCTTATCCTTTGTGCATCCCTGGTTTCCCACAACGAAGCGTACTTCACTACCTCCGGAAAGTGTTGCGTGATCATTGGGAACTAATTGTCTTCAGGCAATTCCCATGCCACCATTACTATGGACAACAAAAGCCACACATAGTGAAAAGTTTTTCCCTACTACTATGCCTCGCGGCAGTTCTCAAGGAACTCTTCACATAAGTAGTTTTCCCAATTGAACTAGACCGCTTCTAGACATTGCGCTGCTACTGCAACCATCGGTATGGGCACTTCATTCGCATGGAAATTCCTCATAACCTTTCTGGCCAATATCTGCGTCGCGAATTTGACTGTAGGGTTGTTGATCCTGGAAATCGTATACCCTCTCTTCTTCTTCTCCAGCTTAAACTTCTCCTTCATGCCTCAGCGATGGCCAAATCATCATTCTTGCCCTCCGAGGTGTTTGTTGGGTCCTCCCCTGTACAAGGGAGTCAGGTAATTCTATGTATCAAACAGTTTGTGATGGGGATGGGCTCCTCCGGCCACAAGCACCCATCATGCACCAAGCATAGTAGCTGCCTGATGACAAAAATGGTCACTAGATCGCGATGGTAATGTGACACCCAGAGCAGGTTTGACAATCCTACCTTCTCCACACCTCTCAGCCATTTACGTGGCTCCAACTCTATGATTCCAGACGGCGTGTCTTTCTTCTGGCGCAATTGCCAAATGTGGGAACTTCTCATGGTCTGTGAGATCCCTGTCTTCAAATTTCAGTATAGGCACTCGCCCCAAGTGCGCTCCTTCAAAAATAATGTCATCAGGGAGTAGCAGAGTCTACAGAGAGCTCTTTCTCTCATCTATATCTTTGGGCACCTTTGCTTTACCCTTCCACAGAGGAACATATGTGGGCAGCCTGGTAAGAGGGTCTGCACCCTAGGTGTCAACCTCCATTTCTACATCCTCCTCCTCCTCTACCAGGATTTCTTCAAATTCTTCCTCCTCATCGGCCTCCAAATTGATAGACTTACCCTTTTCTTCAATGGTAAACTTAGTCGTTAACAGATGCCTAGGGGATATGCGCAACGGTACCATAGCCTGCTTGTCGTTCTTGGGTCTCAGCATGCCCGATGATTTAGGGATTTCTGCAACTATCCTGGCACTTTCTGGGGCTTCCACTTCCGTCATGCCTTGCGCAGTTTCCTCAGCGGTCATTACTCAGGTATCCATGGCTTCCTCAGGTGCTGCCATAGTACGATTCCAAAATTCTCTCAATGGCTTGGGTAATTCCTCAAGCAATGAATTCGCCTTCAGAATATCAAACAAGTCTAGGTTCATGTATGTTTGGGCATGCAACAACTCAGTTCTCAATTTTCCAAGTGTTGTTTGTTGGAAAACCCTTTGAAATTTATAGCACCTTTTGAATTTGAATTCGACCGTTCCCCCCACATTCAGTCCATCAATGCTCGACTGGCAGCAATTTTTCAAGAATCTAGCCATAAATATTGCCTAAATGCCTACCTCTCGCTCCATTTGGTCTCAAACCAAGAATCACATTGTGAATAGTGATTATAACAGTCATCTTCCAGTCAGCCCTCATGGCATCGCAGCTACCCTTGCGCGGTCGTAGACCCTATGACACTTCGCTACTGCGTGCCGTCCTGACATCGTGTAGCTCCCAGGCATAGTAGTTTGTAGTCTCACGCCTCCTTTAAGCTGCCTGGAGCACTAATACTATGCTTCCGTCAACTAGTCAAATGGCTGGATCACCTGTGTATGGCTTCAAATGACTACCATTTACTTTTCCTGGGAAGAGTTCTGCATTTAACTTTACCAACTGCACCGCACCACCATCTCTGATCTCATTAATGACAGATTGTCCTAGCCAATACATTCTAAGCTTCCCTGGGAATTTATCAAAATTAATATCATATAACAACACCAAATCATTCACCTTAAAGGTGCACAACTTAATATGTCGATCGTGCCAGGCCTTTTCACTCTGAGTTTGTACCTGCTGGTGGAATCCAGCCAAAAACCGTTCTTCTTCAAGCTTCTCCAACTATGTGAGCCTATCCTCCAGGGCTCCATGGTCTGTCATACCTATGAGTGCTGTTATGTGCAGACTAGGCATGATGTATTCCATAGGCATTACAAATTCCACTCCATAGACCAGCCTAAAAGGTGTCTGTCCCATCCGTTTTTTGCATGTCATCCTATAAGCCCATAATACTGCGGGTACATGCAGGTCCCAATCACTTCGCTGCGCATTACATACCTTCATCAGCGTGGTCTCCAGTACTTTGTTAAATGCTTCTACTATCCCATTAGCCTGTGGGTGAGACAGTGTGCTTTTCTGATGATACACCTGAAACTCTTCCATCAGCGCACTCATAGTCTTGTTCAGGAAATGTGTACCGCAATCGCTTATCAAGATCTTCGGACATTCGAATCACATCAATACGTGTTCAAACAGAAACTTTGTGGCAATCGAGGTCGTGCAATCCTTTATTGGCTACGCTTTTGCCCAATGAGTCAGGTACTCTATCGCAATGATAATATATCTCGTGCCTATCTTTCCTTGAGGTTTGATAGTGTTGAGCACTAGAAAAGGTATGCAATTTCCACTTATTTCTTTATCTTTTCCTTTAATTCATAACTTCTTTACATTCTAAGATGGTCATATGATAAAGGATTATGATAGAATTAAGGGGAATAGTGATTGATGTAAAAATGAATAATTATTGTCTTTTTTATGCAGAAAGTGAAGAAAACCGAAAATCACCATTCCAGAGGAAAAGACAAGGCAAAACCAACTGCTGTCCCTTTGATAGGGAACCGCATCTAGACGAGGAAATCGAGATCAGAGCGCATGGGCTAGGAAAAGGAAGAAGAAGCACAGTATCAGCGCAAGAGGACGAAAATATAACTAAAGATTAAAGATATGGTGAATCCTTTTGGATCCTTTGATCTTGAGGGATTGCTACCTCAAGGCTATCTGCATTTTTGGTATTCCCGCCTGGCAATTATAACAAAGGACAGCGTTGCTAGCCCAAGGGGCGGATTATTGTTGATTTATGGAATTCACTATTGTAATCTAAACTTTGATCATCGACTCTCTGTAAAGAGCGATAGTTGTAACTCTATTTTTATGATTAATACATAAACTTCGTTGTTGTTCTGTTATCTGATCCTGGAGTAACCGCAGCAGTGCGTCCCTGGTGGCTAAGGGCCTGGCCCTAGTGGATCACTTGCTTTCTGTATCATTATTTTCCGATTACAAGTCGTGTGTGGTTTGATTTCCTTTGCTTTATTTGGTGATCTTCTGTTCTTGAACATTTCTTTCTATGTTATATTGAATTTGTAATTGAATAGTAAGATTATTATTTGCAACTGAAAATGTCATGCTGTTCATTCTGAAATAATATCGCATTGTCTAATTTGGATATTGTTATTCATTTACAAATTGACATTGTTGTTCATTTACAGATTGGCATTGTTGTTCACTTAGCTATGGTTTACCTATAATTGTGATTTTTATTCAATTCATTTATTAGTTAAAGGTTGCTATTCAATTCCTTTTGGTTAAGATTGCTGCTTAATTCATTCTTGTATATTAAGCTTTGTTGTTCCTCTTCTGTTAATTGAATTGTTATTTCCAACATTTGCTTTGGTGTGAACAGAAAGATCTACAACTGTAGCGAACACTGACTACTGTTGTCTAGTTCCCAGATTGGAGATCTTGTCTTTGATTGATTTTCATTTGCATCAGTTTACAAAGGAAAGAGTTATCATTACTGCATCCTTGACTGATGATTGCTGTAGTTTCTTAAGTGAATGATCTAGTTACAAAGAATTTAAGTTTCTTGCCATTACATTTAGAGTTTGTTTCCAACATTTGTTTACTTTTGTAAAAGCACTATACTACTGGCATTACTCTTGAACAAGTGACCGCCTCAGGCTGAGTACACTCTTGAAATAAAAAATCGTACCTAGATTGATGATTAATGTAGGTTAAATAGAGGTTAAAAAGACCCTTTTTACTACTCAACATTTTGGCGTCGTTGTCGGGGAAGAGTGTAGCCATTTGTTTGTTTTGAAGAGAGAGTAGTGTAAGTACTTTCTAGGAGAGAGTTGGGTTTTAAAAACCGAGGGTAAGAACCTGTGTACGGAGCATGTAACAGCCCTACTCCCCCATCTTCTTTCCTATAGATTTGTTGTTATTTTGGGTAGAAATAAGTATTTGATTTGTGTGCATGACTAAGCAGAAAAATCCTGAAAGGAGTCATAAACCACTACCCAAGCCTGATAAAGCTAAGGGGCTGGTGACCCTTGGCTGATTGACCTTTATAGACGAAATCCTTAAAAAAGAAAAATCTCAACCTTTAATAGGACCTAGGAAAGCTGCTTCTAGACAACCTACTAGTTCCCTTCAGGCCATAGAATCACCATCTGTAGCATTTACTGAGGTGCACAGCCAAATAGAGAAGAAAGATTTTCAAGGAATTGAGAATTCTAGCCCAAAATCATTACAAGAATGGAACGTTAGTAATCTCTGTGAAGGAAGAGGAGAAATAGGGGAAATTGAAGAACCAAGATCTCCTCTTGGAATAGTTCAGCCATTAAGCATCCCAGATAAGGGAAGTGTTGTAAAAATCACCCAGAATGAAGCTAAAGAATTTGAAGAGCTAAAATCCCCCCAAACATTAGTTCAACAAGGAACTGTCATCATCCCAGACAAAGGAAGTGCTATTAAGGCCATTCTCGTTAAGGTCATTCCCACCCCTTCTATCCAGCCTAGGAATACCCTCTTAGAAATCCCAAAAGGTTATTGGCACATATTTGACCAAGTGGCCCAGAACCAGCGAACCCCCCAAACCTCCACACTGAAATATCCCATTATAGATATCGCAGTCAATGCACCTATGAAGGCCATTCCTCTCCAGTATATTCCTACATTCCATGGCCTGACATCGGAATATCCAGACGCATTTTTGTTTGAATTCGATGTGTTGTGCAGGGGGTACGACTATACCACCGATCCCGAAAAGCTGAAATTATTTCCCTCTACATTAAAAGGGGCTGCTTTACGATGATCTATGGGGTTAGGTGGAGGTGTCAGAAACCACAGGGATCAGATGAAAGGTGCCTTCTTAAAAAAATATCAGGATTATTGTAGGTCTAGAGAGTTAAAAGATGAAATATTTCAGATGATAGCTAGACCTAATGAGACATGAGAAGAATATGTTGAACGTTTTTAGTATAATCTTCAAAGATCTCCTTATGCATCGTTACCCTTACTTGACAATGTATTAAAAACAACATTAATTAAAGGCATGAAGGAACAATGGGTTGAAACATTAAATATTATGGGAAAAGAAGACATTTATCAAGAAAATTTTGCTGACATTATTGACTTATGTATCAGGAGTTCACGAGGCAGCACAAGGCTAAAACCAACGGAACATGACAGGTTCACAAGGGACAACAAGATCTCTGCAGAAGGAGTAACTCGCACAGAAATTGGAAATTTAATAGAGAATTTCAAAACTGATATATTGGGGACTCTGGCAATGCAGCTCGATATTATGCAAGTGAAACAGAAACAAGCAGAAGCAGAGCAAAATCTGGCAATATTCTGCCCCATATGCAAAAAGAAACAGAGCCACAAAGAGTGCCCACTAGATGCAATTCAAGTTTGCGCTATTTGTACAAAAGACCACTCTATAAAGAACTGCCCCTCACTTCTTGGTTTGAAGTCAGTATACAAAGAAGCGGAAGAAGAATCAGAACCGGTGTACCTACTCAATCAGCGCCGTCAATGGCAGCCATGACAATCAGGTATGTCCTCCGATCCGTCTTCTTCTTTCTAGCCTCCGCAATATCATGCTCAGCAATATAATACAATGTGGAAAAATCAACCTCCCTTCTCAAATTGGTCACAACAACCATTTTCTTCATCATCTCCATGGACGAATCAAAGAGGCCAATATAATTGGCCTAATTTTCCCTACGCTGCTCCACCATATTGGCAAAACAATGCATACCCAACACAATGGTCCCCTCCCACTTCGCAGAGTCAAGCCTGTTAGACAAACTAGCAAAGACTAATGAATCAGCCAGCATGAACCATTCCACTCCCTAAACCTACACTGCCAGCGCCATATGCACTACAACAAAATCCCTAGTCCAACTTAAGACCGCAACTCTCGGCCCAACCCAACCCGAACCCAAATAACAGACCTGTTCAATCTGTTCAAATAATTGAAACACCAGAACTAGCAACCAATCTAAGGGAGTGCAATCACCTTCAATTAAGGTCTAGGCGCATTATAGAAACCTAGGGAGATAAAAATGTTCAAGTTGAAAATCAGTTATCTGCAGAACAACCACTACAAGAAGAAGACGTGGTCAGAAAATAGACTCATGACCAAGCAACCACATCTTCTCCCCCATTCCCAGAACGATTAATCATACCACGCCCTATATAACATACTGACTTTGATATTCTGGGAGAACTAAAGAATTTGTATATAAAATTCCCACTCCTCCAAGCTATCCAGGATATCCCAATATATGCAAAAACCATCAAAGAGCTATGTATAAAAAAACCAAGGAGGAGAATAACAAATAAAATAACTGTCCAAGTAGTTGGCACCCTATCTAATCTGTTATCAGGAAGAGAAGCACCTGTCAAATATGAAGACCCAGGAAATCCAATAGTAACATTGAAAATCAATGGACAAACCTTTCCAAATGCCTTAGTTGATTTAGGGGCTGAAATTAATATTTTAACAACCACCACTTGTCAAAAACTAGGCACTACATCAATAGAACCAACCTCCACCTTATTATAACTGGCTGACCAATCAGTAGTCAGGCCAGAAGGTATACTACATGATGTCATGGTATCTGTTGATTCCTAGGAATATCCTGTCAACTTTCTGATAATAAACCCTAAAAACTGACTCGATGGACACCCATTAATTTTAGGCAGACCTTGGTTTGTGACTATTGATGCTTACATTGGCTACCGACAAGGCAGTATGACCATAACTAGAGGGAGCAATATCAAGAATCTAGCTCTATACCCTCCAGCCCAGCCAAGTGTAACAATAATAAAAACTAACAAACATCATGTATCATACCTCACAGAAAACATTAGATCCCCATTAACCATAGAATATGCCCTCGATTTCAAAGATTAAATAGAGGATGATGTTATTAACAACTTCACTAACCAATTAGAATCTAGGTCCCATGTACAATGTCACATGATAGAGGCAGAATTTGACAATGAACTAGAAGAAGATCCTCTCAAAGACACTCATGATCAAACAATACCCACTACCTCTATTTCAAACAACAAAACTATAGAGATTGAGCCAAGTAAAACCTTGAACATCAATAATAACCTGACTCCTGAACAAGAAGAAAAGCTGGTCCAACTACTGAGAAAATATAAGGAAGCTTTTGCATGGGATTATCCAGACATGAAGGGAATTGATCCCCAACTATGTACGCACCATATTTATATAGAAAAGGATGTTAGACCCATCAGCCAACCCCAATAGAGACTCCACCCTCACCTAAAAGACATTGTAAACGCTGAATTACAAAAAAAATTGGATGTAAACTTTATTTATCCAATCTCCGATAGTAAGTGGGTCTCTCCACTAGTAGTGGTGCCAAAGAAGAATGGAAAGTGGAGGATTTGTGTAGATTATAGAGAATTAAACAAAGCAACCCAGAAAGACCACTTTCCCCTTCCATTCATTGATCAGGTATTAGATACATTAGCAGGAAGGAAATTATTTTCTTTCTTGGATGGCTTTAGTGGATACAATCAGATTCAGGTTGCCCCTGAAGACCAAGACAAAACTACTTTTACCTATTCTTGGGGAACATTTTCCTACAGAGCCCTACCCTTTGGCCTATGCAATGCCCCTGCCACATTTCAGAGGGCCATCCTTAGCATATTTTCATATTTAATAAATGAAGGGCTCGAAGTATACATGGATGATTTCACACCATACGGAGATGATTTTGACCCAGCACTAGACACATTGGAAAAGGTGTTGCAACGATGTATCGCCACCAGGCTCTGCTTGAGCCATGAAAAGTGTTATATGATGATGACTGAAGGAATCATCCTAGGTCATTATATCTCAGCGGCTGGAATACAGGTAGATCCAGCCAAAATTCAAATAATCTTGTTAATACCTACTCCTACCACACAGACAGAGGTACGCAGTTTTCTTGGATTTTCTGGTTATTATAGGAGATTTATAGAACATTTTTCTCAAATAGCTGCACCTCTATACGCACTGACAGGGAATGTTGATTTTGTTTGGATAGATAAATGCGACCATGCTTTTGAGGATCTGAAAAAGCTCGTGTCAACAGCCCTAGTGCTTAGAGGCCCAAATTGGGACCTGCCATTTCAAATTTCATCAGATGCTTCAGACACAACTATTGGAGCAGTCCTTGCTTAGGAAAAAGAAAAAAAACCATATGCAATCTATTATATTAGCAAGAATTTGTCTCCTGCTAAGCTAAGCTATACTATTACTGAAAAAGAATTTTTGGCTGTAATACATGTTGTAAATAAATTTAGGCATTATATCCTTGCATATCCTGTTGTTTTATATACAAATCACTCTGCCATAAAATATTTAGCAATTAAACCTATTACAAATGGTAGAGTAAGAATATGGTTGATTTTATTGCAGGAATTTGACATCACAATAAAAGATCAACCTGGGAAAGAGAATCTTGTAGCTGATTTTCTCTCACGAATGTCGAAGCCAGTGGATGCAGCAACAGTCAAAGATCAATTTCCAGATGAACATTCATTTGTTGTTACTATCAAGACACCCTAGTATGATGATGTTGCAAATTTTTTAGTTGTAGGCAAATTACCAAAGCATCTGACCCCCAATGAACAAAAACAGATTGTGCAATGTAGTACCCGATTTTCTTGGATTGGGGGCTACTTATTTCATACATGCACATATATGCACATCAAAAGATGCGTTCGTGAAGATGAAATATTTGAAATTCTGAAAGCTTGTCATGACGGACCGTGTGGTAGACATCTCGCAGATCAAATGACCAGTCACAGGGTTCTGCAAACAGGATATTACTAGCCCACAATCTTTAAAGACACGAAGAAATTTGTTCAAGCTTGTGACAGTTTCCAAAGAGCAGGATGACCTGGACAGTCCGACGAAATTCCTTTAAACCCATAGCTAGTAATCGAATCATTTGAGCGCTGGGTGCTCGATTTTTTTGGTCTGACCAACCCATCATCAAATCAGAAAACATATATTCTGGTGGCAACAGAGTATGTGACCAAATGGGTTGAAGCAGAGGCACTTCCAAGAGCTACAGAGGACTCTGTGATTCATTTCCTGTTCCAAATATTTGTGCGATATGGCCTCCCAAGAGACATAATCACAGACGAAGGACCACAGTTTGCAAGTAATAAAATTGCTACAACGTTAAAAAATTATCACATTCAGCACAAAATTACCACTCCGTATCACCCACAGGCAAATGGCCAAGTAGAGAGCACGAATAAAGTGATAGAGGCAATATTAACAAAAACCATTGCATCACACAGATGTGATTGGGCTTCAAGATTGCTAGAAGCCTTGTGGGCATACCGAACAACATGGAGAAACACCACTGGTTATTCACCATATCAGCTAGTATTTGGAAAGGAACCCATCTTTCTAATAGATTTTGAAATACAAACATTAAGAATAGCACAGGAGGTCGGTCTAGATTTAAATGAGGCCCAACCTAATAGATTATAAAAAATTAACAAGGTAGATGAAATTAGGCTCTCGGCTCTTCAACACACTGCATTAATCCAGCAACAAAGAGAAAAATGGCATGACAACCCTAATCAAAAGGAAAATCTTCCACGAAGGAGATTGGGCACTCCTATATGATTCCAGGTTTCAGGATTTTCCAGGAAAACTTCAGACTCGATGGCTTGGACCGTATGAAATCTAGAAAGTGCACGACAATGACACTATGACTCTGATTACTATTGATGGATCTGGATATACCTTTAAATAAAATGGCCACTGAGTGCAACTATACCATAAATCGCTTACTCGGGAATCCTTCTACTAGCAAATCCGGGAAGATTCTAATATGCAGATTCTTGTTGAGGAAAAGAATTCTTCCTCGGCTTTGGTTCACTAAGTAAATTCATTGCTTTTAAATTTTTGTACATAACTTTTTTTGTTCTACTTGTATAAATTACTTTCTGTACAGATTTTTGCATTTCTGCATTTTTTTTTACATTTTGTTGTTCCTTTCCGAAGGAACAACACTTTCACTATTTTGTTGTTCCTTTTTGAAGGAACAACACTTTTTCATTTTGTTGTTCCTTTCCGAGGGAACAACATTTTCACTGTTTTGCTATTCCTTTATGAAGGAACAACACTTTTGCATTTTGCTGTTCTTTTCTGAAGGAACAACATTTTCGCCATTTTGTTGTTCCTTTCCGAAGGAACAACAGTTCTGCATTTTGTTGTTCCTTTCTGAAGGAAAATAATTTTCTTCATTTTGTTGTTCCTTTCCAGAGGAACAACACTTTAGCATTTTTCTGTTCCTTTCTGAAGGAACAGTAGTTCCGTCATTTTGCTATTCCTTTTGGAAGGAACAACACTTTTTCATTTTGTTGTTCCTTTCCGAAGGAACAACATTTTCACCTTTTTGTTGTTCCTTTCCGAAGGAACATCACTTCCACCTTTTTGTTGTTCCTTTCTGAAGGAACAACACTTTCACGTTTTGTTGTTCCTTCCGAAGGAACAACACTTCCGCATTTTTGTTGTTCCTTTTCGAAGGAACAACACTTTTGTTTTTTGTTGTTCCTTTCCGAAGGAACAACACCTTTGTTTTTGCTGTTCCATTCGGAAGGAACAACATTTTTATTTTTTGTTGTTCCTTTCCGAAGGAACAATGCTTTTTCATTTTTGTTGTTCTTTTCCAAAGAAACAACATTTCTGCATTTTTGTTATTTTATTTCACGCTTCCTTTATTTGCTGTTCTGATTGAGGAACAACTACTGTTCCTCTTAAGGAATAGTAGTTTCGAGTATGTTTTTTTTCTTTTGCTTGTTGTTCCTCTTAAAGGAACTGTTGTTTTTTGTGCAAATATTCTTTTACTGCCCCTCTAAAGAAACAACAGTTGTTCCATCTAAAGAACAACACTTTTTGAGTGCATTTTTCTTCTTTTTGTGTGTATGTGTGTTTCACCATTTAGAGGATTTTTGTGAGTGATGGTCATTTAAGGCACAACTATACATTTATGCAAGAATACAAAAACTAGAGGATACTGAAATCAGCAAACCAAAGAAAAATCATTATCTTTAAAGAAATTGCTTTGAATTGATAAGAGAAAAGAGGAAAGGACACAACTATTTATATCACTTTGCTGTCTTTATTTTCACTAACACCAATTTGATTGATTATTTTTATCATGATGGTTCTTTCTAAATCCCCATAATTCTCTTTGATCATTATTATTGAATAAGAATAAGGGCATATTTTCCTCTATTGAGATGTTCAGACTTCTTCCACCATCCCTACTCTTAAGGAGTGTTGAGCCACCCTCTGTATATAAATAGGAAAGTGCTATATAAAAAGAAAAGAAGAAAAAGAAAAGATATAGATCTATATGATTACTAACATGATTTGTCAGATGAAGGATAGGGGGTCTCATCAAGAGCCAACCTATCATGATCATAAGGAATAAAGTTAAGTGGCATTCCCACTATGGCCACCACACCAGGGATATGATCCAAGAGGCACATCAGAAAAATAAAAAGTCCTTGGAATAGGAGGTTTCATCACAAGCCGGCCTGCCCACCTTTCACTCCTTCCTAGTGAATGGCATTGTGATTCATCTGGTTACCAAGCCAGCACAATGGCCTCCATTCTAACATTGCAGAACACTTTCCTAGGCATACACAAAGGATTATGGTTCCAAGGGTGAAATAAGCAACTCTGTCAAGGCTATGGACACTGGTGGGCAACAAAGCTCTGCTGATGGTATTGAAGTCAGATTTTTTCATACACCAATTTTCATTATAAACCCTTTTTCTTATATCTTTATAGTGATTTCAAATGAGATTATGTTATATAACCCTTTCGAACCTTTTATACATGAAAATCATTTATAAATCAATCATAATGGTTAAAGTGGATAATGACTGCATAAGAACTTTTACTTACGTCAGCTCTCCTATCCTCTATTTTTCGCATCATATTAGGGCATTTCCATATTTATTAGCAATTTCCATCATAAGCCTCGATTTCAGTAATCCACTCATTTTTGTAAACATGTCATGGATCTATACGCTATTCCTTTATTCTATTGTACGATTGCAATTTAGCATGCTACTCCTTTATTTGCCGGCCGAGGATGACCTATCACATTTTAGGGGGGCGCGGGTGATCTCCATAATTCACTGACATATGTGTCAACTCATTATTTGGAGGTATTATGAATCCATCAAAACTCGGGAATAGCAAGTTTAATAGTATTGTATTTCCCAATATGCATGGCTTGTTGTTCCAATGCCATTTTTGTGTTTTGCTCTATAAAAATTAACATTGAGCTAAAGTTTGAACAACTTGTTGTTCCATTGCCATCTCTGTGTTTTTTACAATGTGCTAAGCTTTAACAAGATGGGAGGTAGATCAATTTGCATCGAGCCACAGGTGTTAATGGTCTCTGATGCTACACGCGAAATCTTAGTAAGGGCAAGATGGATAGCCTACCTTAACCATTGACATCAATCTAATGAGACAGTTGCAATTGAATTTCTGCAGAATCTACAGGAAGATCATTCCATGGTGAGGGGGAGACAAATAGCAGTAAAAGATGAGATAATTACTGAAGTTTCGAGACTGCCAGCCATTGGACCAATATGGACCGTGAAAAAGATGAGACTGCAAGATGCTATAACCATCTTCTGGGACAAAGGACAGAACCTTATTGTCAAAAGAAAAGGAGTCCTACCGACAACCCTAGGAGAGCCTTGGGTAGAATTGGCTAGAATTATCACAAGCTACATCACTTGTGATGACAGAAAAGACATGGTAAGACCACGACATCTCAAAATATTAGATGTATTAAAACAAAAATGTGCTATGAATTTCCCTGCATACTTAAATTTTTTATTGCATGATGTTGCCCGAAGTATAGGAAAATCTCGCCATGTGGAATCAGTAGTAAGCCATCACAATTTAATTTGCCTGATAGGCAGTTACAGTCTTGTCCAACAACAGAGTAGTTGGGAAGAATTGATCTTCTCAATAGATGGGGGACTAGCTTTACCAGCCCCAAAACAAAAAACATCGCTAGCACATCAATAATGCCACAGAAATGAAGACAATCTGTTAGATTGGGAAGAAGCAGAGGAATGCTGGGAAATTCCGAAGGAAATAGTAGCTAGCCTATAGAAATACATGACTCGGAGGATGAGCAACCCCCAGAACTTGAAGGAGGGGAAAATGAAGAAGAATTAGAAGAAAACGAAGAAGAGGAATCAGAAGAGGAAACTGAGAAATCCAGTTAGGAAGAAGGGGAGGAAGCAGAGAAACCCAACGAAAGCCTATTGAAAAACCCTTTGCAAGAAGATGAATTGGCCCAAATCTCAACCCCGATACCGAATAAGGGCCGAAGGAACACTTTGTTCATGATAAGAGTGCATCTGAGGAGATGTGTGATGAGGAGGAAGAAGAAGGAAAATCCCAAGAACAATCTGCTCATGATAAGAGTGCATCTATAGAGATGGGTGATGAGGAGGAAGAAGAAGGACAATCTCAGGAACACTCTGCTCCCAGTCAGAGTACACCTAAAGAAATGCATGATGAAGAAGAAGTAGAAGAAGAAGCTGGCCAGGAAACAATAGAGCAAACCAGGGTTTCTTCCCCTGAAAAACCTAATTAGTAGGATGAGAACACTGAAGAAGTGTTCCAAGCAGGCAACATGGAAATTGGCCAAGGTGAGGATACAATTCCTAAAGTAAAAAGCCCAGGCCCAAGAAAATAAACAGTTGTTCCCTCTAAGAAAACAAATGAAATCAAAAGTTGCAAAAGGAACAACAGAGACTACTTAATGTAATTAAACAACTTTGACAACAAATAAGGGTCCTAAAAATGGGGAAAAACTCAAAAAGAACCCCTGGAGCAAAGCATGCAGCCACCCAGGTGAAACCCCATAAAAAGAAGGTCAAAAGGAATCAAGTCAAACCCGTTATTCAGGACCGTAAGGAATGGCATGCAGCTGTTACAAATGCAGAAGCACAAACAGAAAACACACCAGTCTGTGATAAGGAAGTTCAGATAGAGGCATTTTCCTCTAGCATCATGACCAACCGAACAGTGCATGAGAAGGAAATACAAACTATAAAAACTAGATGTCGCAATAAGGAGATCCAGGTAGATATTTAGCCCAAAAATGTCATGATGGATAATGACCCGAGGATAGTAAAACTGCAAAAAGATCTGGCACAGGCACAAAAAATGATAGAAAATCTCATAGAGGAAACTGTTCCTCAAGAGAAATATCAGAAGTTACAATAGAAACTAAAGAACATCAATGCATCGGAGATCGAGGCATTCGATGGATGGTGAAGGGCAGAGCAAAAAGTTACAAGGGTGTCAGGCCAGGGTAACTCCAGAATGAGCGGAAGAAAAACTGATATATTATTTCATTAGAGAACTATTGTTTATATACACAAAGGAGACGAAACAGTTCATCTTCTTGATGACTGTTCACATTCTAGTTTACCCAACCGCCTTCGGATTAGGTGTGAACATTCCCCCCCTTAATCTGAAGGGATGTTGGTGAGTCCAAGCATCGTTCTGAATCTTTCAAGCTTTTCTCTTCCAAGCGCTTTGGTGAAGATGTCTGCAATTTGCTCATTTGTGGAACAATGACGGAGATGGATTGTTTTTGCCTCAACATGATGTCGGATCAGATGATATTTAGTATTGATGTGCTTAGTACGATCATGGAACTTTGGGTTCTTAGACAACTTTATTGCAGAGGTGTTATCAATCATGAGTGGAGTTGATTGTACTTGTTTTACCTACAAATCTTCAAGAATTTTCCTGAGCCACACAATTTCTTTCGTTGCTTCAGCTGCTGCCACGTATTCTGTTTCTGTTGTGGAATCTGCCGGAACTAATTGTTTGCGTGATCTCCAGGAGACAGCTCCTGATCCAAGACTCATAGCATATCCTGAAGTAGATACCCCAGTTTCTTTGTCTCCATCGAAGTCTGAATCAGAGTATCCAATCAAGTTGAAGTCGTCCACCTGTGTATACTTGATTCCAAGGTTTTGAGTTCCCTTCAAGTACCTTAGAACTCTTTTTGCAGCAGACCAATGTCCCTCACAAGGCTTTTGCATAAACCTGGAGAGGATTCCAACAGCAAATGAAATGTCTGGTCTGGTAGTAGTGAGGTAGATGAGACTTCCTACAAGTTGTCTATACTTTGTTGCATCCTCAAATTCCTTTCCTTCAATAGATGTGATCTTCAAGTTTTGTTCCATTGGAGTAGAAAGAGGATTGCACTCTGTCATGCCAAATCTGTTTAACAAGTCTCCAACGTATTTCTTTTGAGAAAGAAATATGGATTTTGGATGTTGGGTTACTTCAATGCCAATATAGTAATGAACATAGCCCAAATCAGTCATTTCAAAACTTTTTCCTAATTCTTTCTTTATGGATGCAATATAGCTTTCATTGTTCCCTGTCATTAAAAGATCATCTACATATACCACAAGATATACAACTGTTTTTCCAACTTTCTTGACAAATAAAGTTGCATCATCAAGATCAAAATGTTTGAAGTTGAGTTTCAGAAGATGCTCAGTTAGTTTTTCATACCAGGCTCGTGGTGCTTGTTTGAGGCCATACAAGGACTTCACAAGTTTGCATACTTTATGTTCATGTCCTCTCACAACAAATCCTTCAGGCTGGGACATAAAAACATTCTCTTTTAGATCTCCATTCAAGAATGCAGTTTTTACATCCATTTGATGGACTTTCCAACCGTTCTGGGTAGCTAGTGCAAAGAGTGTCCGGATGGTGGCCCATTTTGCTGTGGGGGAAACATTTTCCTCATAATAGACCCCTTCCTTCTGTGCAAAACCTTTTGCCACAAGCCTAGCTTTGTGCTTGTCAAGTGAGCCATCAGCTTTGTACTTGTTCTTGTAGACCCACTTGCAGCCAATTGGTTTGGTTCCAAATGGAGGATCAACCAGCTTCCAAGTGCCATTCTTTATGAGGGCATCATACTCCTTCTGCATCACTTCTTTCCATTCATCACGAGAAGCAGCTTCTTTGAAGGAAGTTGGTTCAAAATCTGTAGACAAGTTCAATTCACAATCATAAGTAACATCCATATCAACAGGTGAATTAGAGTCATCTACATCACCTCCATCTTGTCGGTTTGTATTTCTGGTTCTTGTTTTTCCAATTTCATCAGGATGAACACTTTCAAGTGTCTTTGTCAGCCACTTTGGGGGACCTTTCTGAGATGGTCCAGGCTGTTCTGTTGATTGAGTTGGGACTGAATCAAGATTGAGTCTCCCAATTCTATCAATTACATCACTTAAAGCATCATCCGTTGTTGGAGTTTCATGCAGGGGAGATTGTTCTTCAGAAGAAGATTCCACATGTTGTTCTAGTATAGGAATCCCCCCTTCAATATGTGGAATCTGATTATCAAATTCTTGAAATGATTTCGTTTTTGCAAATCTATCCAAGCGATCAAGTTGCCGCTCAACAACACTGTCAGATTTGGATGATTCAAGAAAAATGACATCTCTAGATACAACAAACTTTTTATTTACTTCATCATAGAGACGGTATGCTTTAGAGGTGTTTGAATACCCCAGGAAGATACACTTACGACTTCTAGCACCAAGTTTGTTTCTATGTACCTTTGGTATTAAAGCATAACAAGTGGAACCAAAAATCCTGAGATGTTTTACCGAAGGAACATGTCCATACCACAATTCATAAGGAGTCTTGTTTCTTATAGCACTAGATGGACATCTATTCTTTATATATGCAGCACATAGAACAGCATCATCCCAAAACATTATCTTTACATTTTTGAAGAAAAGCATGGATCGTACCATATTCAAGATTGTTCTATTCATTCTTTCTGCTACACCATTCTGTTGGGGATTATAAGGTACAGTTGTTTGATGTTTGATCCCATGTTGGCGAAGATAGTTTCCAAATTCATTTGATGTATATTCTTTTCCATTATCAGTGCGAATAGACCCAATATGAGATTGTGCATCATTTTCAATCCACTTATGAAAATTCTTGAATGTTTGAAAAGCATCGGATTTGTTCTTCAATAAATAAACCCAACACATTCTGGTGTAATCATCAATAAATGTCATGATATATTTATTTCCATTTGCAGAAGGAACAGGCTTGGACCACATAAATCTGAATGAATGAGTTCAAGCTTCCTATGTGCTCTTGAATGTGAATCATGAAAAGACTGTTTGCTATGCTTTCCTAGAATGCAAGCATCACATTGCTTATGTTTTCTAGGAATGGTAGGCACACCAGCAACACCATTTTTCTTCAACAAGCGGGGACTATCATAGTTTAAATGTCCAAATCTAGCATGCCATAATAAACTTGACGGAAGTGTACCTTCTTCATGATGAGAAATATATGAGAAATGTTGTGCATGAGCAGAGGTTCCTTGCAGTTTAAGAAGTCTTTCTTCTTCTATACCCTCATGACAAGTGAGTGGTCAGATGCCTTTCTTACCTCAAGCTTTCCATCAAACATATGAATGGAGTGACCTTGCTGGCGGATGTGGACCAGGGACAGCAAGTTTCTCTTGAGCTGTGGGAGATATAGAACATGATCCAGAAGAAAGTCTGGAAGACCAGGCAGTTTAAGCCTGATTGTGCCAAGCCCTGATGGCTTGATTTTTGACTGATCTGCAAAGTATACTGCTCCATCAACATTGTCAGTGAAATCTTCAAAAAAATCTTTCCTATGAGTCATATGACAGGTCGCTCCTGAATCAAGCAACCAATCATTTTTCGAAGAAGCAAGTGAAGCATTAAACAAATCTTCATTTACTCCAATGTTACATTGTGCCTCAATATAGTGAGCGGATTCAGGTGCTTTACCTTTGTCTGTGTCATCAGTTTTACCTTTCTGCTGGTTTCTTCTCTGCTCAATTTTGTCCCATGGTAGCTTGCATTTAGAAGCATCATGTGATCCATTTCGTTTGCAGCGAATGCAATGCAGATCTGCCTTTTCTCCTTGAGAATGTCTGCCCCCCCTGCCTCTGAAGTATCTTCCTCTTCCTCTTCGTCCACCTCTTCCTCTTGTAGAATCTTGAGCAGGATGCTTTTCTTTATGAGCAAGGCAAACAGTCTCTTCAGAAGATTCAGGGACTACCTTCTTTCCAAAGGCTTTCTCTCTTTCAGCAAACTTTTTCACAAGAGAGTCAAAGGTTATATCTTTAAGATTTCCATTTGCTTGTAATGACTCAAGATAATTGGAGTAGGTAGGATAGAGTGCTTTGAGAAAGGCAATAAGAGAGATATCCAGCTCAACCTTAGTGGATTTAATATCATGCATTATAGACTTTATTTCAGATGCAAGAGCAAGAGGATCATTATTTTTCAGTTCAAGAGTGAAGAGTTTAATCATGAGCTGAACAAATTCAAGTGCAGAATGTGTATCATAGAGTTCTTTCAGCTTTTGTAAAGCTTCAAAGGCAGTGGAATAGGATGAAATATGATGACTTACTTCTTCATTTACAGATGTTGCGATCAATGCATAGGCTTTGTTGTTCTTGTTTTCCCAAATGACAAGTTCTTTGTCTGATGTAGGCTGCACAGGGTCTTTGTCTTCTTCTCCGACACACACTCCTTTCCACAACTCATTGTAGATGAGGGTGTGTTTTACCATCCGAGACCATTCAGAATAGTTCTCCTTGCCAGTGAGAACTATTCCGACCATAGAGATGATTGAATGCATTCTGTAAAAAAAATATCTTTGCTGATAAAAGAAAACTTCTGTTGATAAAAAAAACTTATGTTGATATACAGTGAAGTAGTATTCAAAAAGGCAACAAATACTTTTATATCCTGTTTCTTCAAATCCCTCCGAGGATACTGTATCCACTATATTTCATATCTACAAACTCAGTTTATAACTCATTCAAATGAAGACCATAATATATATATATATATATATATATATATATATATATATATATATATATACTGGTTAATATAGCCACAATGCACACACACACATATATATATACAGGATTCAACAGTGAAATATTTTTTTTTTTACTGCTAAACTCGATACCTCAATGATTAGCCAAGAGAAGTGAACTGCCTCAGCATGACGTTAATATTAACAGAAAATAATGGCTCTCGTATGTCGGAAAGGAAAAAATCCCCCCTCGATATGCTGATAGCTCAATGAATACGGCAAAGCCACAGAAACGCTAGTCAAATAAACCAACACAGAGCACCATTTGAGAAAGCATAAGAGACTTGGCAAAGAGGAGCACGGTTCATCAGCAAAGAGGAGCACGGTTTATCAACAAAAAAACAGCGCATCAAAATCACATTATCTTAGCAAAGAGGAGCACGTTTTAAACTTTCACTGTTTCAGCACATTGCGTCTCATGCAAGATGCATTGGTATGAGATCATTTCATAACCAAGTCGCAAATCTCATAACAATCCTTTTGATAGAAGGGCTATACTGATTGCAAACATACGCTTCAGATGTAATATTAGATTGGAAAAAGGGTCTTTGCTTGTAACAAGTGCTACATCAAAAATTGTTTCCCAATGTCTGTGCTGCGCACTTGTCTTCTTGCTCTACACCGTAAAACAACTACCGCCACGCAGCATGGAACCTTCAGATTGTTTAATCGATCTCATGAAGACATCATTTATGTAATAATGCCAGAGCAAAATCAATGCTGTAAATTGTAAGTACCACAATTCCTGATCATAATCCCGAATTCAGAACGTAACTACAAGGATTCAAACTTAAATGAGGTTTTGATGCTCCCTTTGATCAGAAATGAAACCAAAGTCAGCCTGAAAGACAATATTTGTGTAAAATACTTAAGCCAGAGAGCAGTCGAAACGATTGTAGGGACAATGGATTGGAGATGAGATATCTAGTATAGTGTTTCAATACCTCCTACTGCGTCTTCCATAGCAGCCGAAGCTCAACAGGTACACTTCTTGCGTTACATCGAAAAGCAGCTCGTAAAGCTCCAGCATCTGCTCGGGGCTTCCGTATTCAGTGCTTCCGTATTCTTGGTGAAATTCCAGAGAGCAGATTATGTCAGGACAGAGGCAGCGCTGGTGCGCCAGAGAGCGTTATGTCAGGACAGACAAACGTTCAGGCAGAGGCGCCAGGCAAACGTTCAGGCAGAGACGTTATGGCCAGAGGAGTTACAAGGAATCTGGGACCTGCGCTCTGATACCATGTCAGGCCAGGGTAACTCCAGAATGAGCGGAAGAAAAACTGATATATTATTTCATTAGAGAACTATTGTTTATATACACAAAGGAGACAGAACAGTTCATCTTCTTGATGACTATTCACGTTCCAGTTTACCCAACCGCCTATGGATTAGGTGTGAACAAAAGGTAACCCATAGACTACACACAGTTATGAATCAAATGGATACCTTATGTTCTTTGTATACTAATGTTCTAGCGTGTAGGGCACCCACCAAAAACTATGCTTTGTTTTTTATGGAAAGGTATTTAGAATTGAAAATTAAGGTTGTCAAGGCAAGGGTGCCTATAGAGATAAAAACCATTGATGATTTAATAAACTTTTATAAGCATTACGGGGTGAAAGTCCAACGATTTTTATGTGAGTTTTATTTACATAATCTTGTATTGGATGGAGAAACATAAAAGAACCCTAGTCCTTCTGTGGGTGATATCCAGCTTCAGGCCTTCATCTCTTTTGTTGTCAACTAGATAAAGTGGCTTAAAGCCTACAATATCTTCCAGAGACAAGAGAATGGGTCAGATCTGTGGGTAAGGGGTGAACCTAGAAACCCATTGCAACTATGGAATAAGCATAGAAGCTTAATGAGAAATAAGGGTGTGATCCAGAAACTGGGACCCATTCATAAAGCAGCTGTCCAGCAAGGGTTAGAATATTTCCTAGCCATCAAAGACTTTGCCATAGTAGCAGCCAAATTCCGATACAAGACTTCCAATCAGAATATCCAAGATAGAGAGCCTTTCAATTACGAGAATTTTAAGCTAGCTGCTGATTTCTTGGTTACCTATGGTGACCTCATCTTGAGAGAAGGTCCGTCTTGGTTAGGTTGTAGATTTTGAAGTCGAATCATCTGGTATCCTGCATTAGGATATAGAGCCCTATATGAATTTCCTGAAGGTCAAACAGGGCATATTTTTGAAGTCTTAGCTAGAAATCGTGGTTTTAGACCACTGACTAAAAATCCTTCTCCAGCCTATTCCCTAACCACTTTGCATGTAAATTACAATGTTTACATGAGGGCATGAAAAAGGGTAAGCAGGGGGGTGTGTTGAGCACTAGAAAAGGTATGCAATTGCTACTTATTTCTTTATCTTTTCCTTTAATTCATAACTTCTTTACATTCTAAGATGGTCATATGATAAAGGATTATGATAGAATTAAGGGGAATTTTGATTGCTGTAAAATGATCAATTATTGTCTTTTTTATGCAGAAAGTGAAGAAAACAGAAAACCACCATTTCGGAGGAAAAGACAAAGCAAAACCAACTACTATCCCTTTGATAGGGAACCGCATCTAGATGAGGAAATCAAGATCAGAGTGCATGGGCCAAGAAAAGGAAGAAGAAGCGCAGTACCAGTGCAAGATGATGAAAAGATAATTGAAGATTAAAGATATGGTGAATCCCTCAAGATCCTTGATCTTGAGGGATCGCTACCTCAAGGCTATATGCATTTTTGGTATTCCTGCCTGGCCATTATAAAAAGGGACAATGCTGCTAGACCAAGGGGCGGATTATTGTTGATTTATGGAATTCACTGTTGTAATCTAAATGTTGATCATCGAATCTTTGTAAAGAGCGATAGATGTAACTCCGTTTTTATGATTAATACATAAACTTCGTTGCTGTTCCGTTATCTGATCCTAGAGTAACCGCAGCAGTGCGTCCCTAATGGCTAAGGTCCCGACCCTAGTGGATCACTTGCTTTCTGTATCATTATTTTCTGATTACAAGTCGTGTGTGGTTTGATTTCCTTTACTTGCTTTATTTAGTGATCTTCTGCTCCTAAACATTTCTTGCTCTGTTATATTGAATTCGTAATTGAATAGTAAGATTATTATTTGCAACTAAAAATGTTATGTTGTTCATTCTGAAATAATATCGCATTGTCTAATTCAGATATTGTTGTTCATTTATAGATTGACATTGTTGTTCATTTACAGATTGGCATTATTGTTCACTTAGCTATGGTTTACCTATAATTGTGATTGTTGTTCAATTCGTTTATTAGTTAAAGGTTGTTGTTCAATTCCTTTCGTTAAGATTGCTGCTTAATTCATTCCTGTAGATTAAGCTTTTTTCTTTGATCTTTTCAATAGATTAGTTGTTGTTCCTTTTCTGTTAATTGGATTGTTATTTCCAGCATTTGCTTTGGTGTGAACAGAAAGAGCTACAACTGTAGCGAACACTGACTACTGCTGTCTAGTTCCCAGATTGGAGATCTTGTCTTTGATTGATTTTCATTTGCATCAGTTTACAAAGGAAAGAGTTATCATTACTGCATCCTTGACTGATGATTGTTGTAGTTTCTTAAGTGAATGATCTATTTACAAAGCATTTAAGTTTCTTGCCATTACATTTAGAGTTTGTTTCCAGCATTTGTTTACTTTTGTAAAAGCACAATACTACTAGCATTACTCTTGAACAAGCGACCACCTCAGATTGAGTAGACTCTTGAAATAAAGAATCATACCTGGATTGATGATTAATGTAGAGTAAATAGAGGTTAAAAAGACCCTTTTTACTGCTCAACAGATAGGTGCTACAAAGTTGATTGCCCACTTTTCGAAGAGTTGCAACATCATTTGCGGATTCAAAGGCATCTCGTCCCTTTGCGATCGCTTACGTGTTCTTTGACATACATCACATGCCTTGAAATGTGCTTTCAG
The DNA here is from genome assembly GCA_031772625.1 of Pinus tabuliformis. Lineage (NCBI taxonomy): Eukaryota > Viridiplantae > Streptophyta > Pinopsida > Pinales > Pinaceae > Pinus > Pinus tabuliformis. The sequence goes on along the minus strand of CM062818.1, from coordinate 615,202,155 downwards.
ATCCTGGTGAAGGGTTGGCCACCATAACCCTTTGTGGAGAATCTATTGTGCGGTTGCTCTTCCTATATAATTTCCTCCCGCAATGCCCCCATGAGCATTTGCGAGGATGCTTCTTCATTAAAACTCAGGTACATAGCTTCGCAATATCTCATTATACCCCATCTTGTATAGATGCCCCGTAATGACAAAGAAATATGTCGCGTGCACCATTAGTTCCATCTTCTACTAGACAGAGTATCCTTTTGACATAGTTCCAATTTTTAAAAAGTGAATTATATCTTCAAAATGTCCATCCACTAAGTGCACAGTGAAAAGTTGCGCATCAGGTAGTCCTTCCTCCAAGCTAGTAGGTTCCTCCACTATCTCAATTCGCGACAGGTGATCTAGTCTCGCATTCAATCGTCCAGGCTTCACAACAACTTCAAAATCATATTCTTGGAATAATAAAAGCCACATGTATATGCGCCCCCCATCACAGGCTTATTGACCAAGTACTTAAGCACGGAATGATTTGTATACAACTTGAAGTGATCTCCTAGCAGGTAGTGTTGATACTTCTGGAGTGCATACACCATAGCCAATCCCTCGTGTTCAGTGCTAGAATAGTTCTTTTCTGCTTTAGATAATCTGTGACTCATGAACGCAATAGGGTGATCCAAGCCTTCTCGACCATCATGTGTTAGTACTACCCCCAGCACGATACACGACGCGTCAACATGAACATGAAACTCTTTCTTCTAGTTTGGGAAGACAAGAATTGACACAGTAACCATCTTTTCCTTCAATATATCTAGGATTTTCTTATAGTCGCTATCCCATCAGAATGTGGCGTCCTTCTTCAATAGTTTTTCCATCGGCGCAGTGATCTGGGCATAATCTTTGATAAACTTTCTATAGTACCCCGTATGTCCTAGAGTGGTACGCAACTGTTTCACACTGCGTGGTCCTTCCAAATTAAGAATCACCAAAATCTTCATGGGATCTCCCATCAGCCCTTGTCTGCAAATCACATACCCTAATAGGTTCCTAAAAGGAACAAGAAACACACACTTCTTGAGATTGAGCGTGATTTGGTATCTTCGGCAAGTATCCAGTGTAAGCATAAGCTTGCTACATGGCGCTTAACCAACCCAAATATAGTCCAGTCATCAAAATAGACCTCCAAGAACTTATGGATATATTCCTTGAATGCCGCAACAACTATGCGCGAAAAGATGGCCAGTGTGTTCTTTAGTCCAAACGACATGACAGTATATTGAAAGCAACCCCACTCAATCGTGAAGGTTGTCTTTCTCCTATCATCAGGCATGATTTGATATGGTGGTACCCTGAGAACCCATCAGTAAAAGAATATGCTTCCTGACCGCCTACATTGTCCAACACCTCATCCATGAATGAAGTTGGGAATGGATCATGCACACACGCGTTGTTCAATTTCTTGAGATCCACGCATATTCTTATTTCATCCTTCTGCTTCTTCTCTTGTACCACCATCGGGCTTACCCAATCGGATTCTTCCACAGACTCAATGATGCCTGTCGTGACCATCTTGTCTAGTTCTAAGTGGACCTTCTCCTTGTATTTCAGATTTAAGCAGTACGACCTCTACTTAACTGGCTTCGTGTTGGGCTTTAGCATGATCTTCATTACCCCTAAATCTCCAATTATTCCTTTCAGATTCGTAAAATTGGTCGGGATTAAGTCCTGATACTCGCAAAGTAATTCAATGACCTTATCTACCATCGCGTCGTCCGAGTAGTGCCCAATCTTCACGAATTTGGGTTCTACCTCTGTAACATTATTCACCTGCTTAGTCTTCACTTGCACAATTATGTCAAGGTTCTCAATTTATGGTCCTTGAACCTCGTGTTGGCCTTCTGTTTCTAGAATGTTAAGTTTCCGCGGTTCTTCATCCTCTTCTTCATAATTTACATTATAACACTCTAGCATGCAACTTAACTGAGTAGCCCATTAAGGCTGCGCTAGATCTACAGGATCCTGCAGAATCCTAAATATGGTGGCTTTTACTTCTTGTAGCACTTCTTCAATACAGTCAAATTCATCCTCAAAGTTGAAGGTCATCATTAACCCTTCGCGTAGGATATCCCATTTTCCGGTCCCATGGAGAAGTTTTGTTTCTATATAATAGTTCATTGGTATAACATCGAGGCTATGACATAACAAGTGCACCCATTCAGGTTGTGGATTTTCTTCATACGCCTGCGCCCACCTGGCCAGATGTGTGCGTGGATCATCCTGTCCATTGTACTTGTTTGTCAATCACACCCTATGGTTCCCAATTCGTGTGTGCATCATTCTACTACATTTGCACTAGTTGTCAAAGCTTCCTTTGTGCGTACCCCAGCATCTTACGGGCATAGCACGCAGTACCCAGTTTAGGGTATGGAAGCATTTCTTTTCCTGCACCTCCATTCAAAGTTATCTAAGAAGGTATCTACCTCATTTAAACCATTATAAGTAGGTAGATCTCTTTCTTCTGTCGATACGCAGCGCAGTGACCTTGTCATAATATTACAGTTAAGCATAGTTACTTTGTGTAATCGGTTCTGTCATCGTTCTATCTCCTCATCAAAATCCGAAGTACATGAGCTCTCACGCTCCCATGAATCCACCCATCCATGGTGGGATTTATCCAGTCTTTCTCTTGCACTATTATCTTGTAGATGTAGTCCAAGTCATCATCACTTTCATAGTCACGCACTGGCTCCGTATAGTGTGATTCTTTAGCAGGGTCCAGGGGTATAATTACACGTAGTGACTTCTTCCCAAAATTCATCTTGTGCTTCTTCAGATTAATCACCCCGTTCATGTCAGTGGCCCAATCAATTTCTAAGAGTGTGAGATAGGGATTGATATCATCAACAACCTCTATCACTTCAAAGTCTGCTAGTGTGCTCACTCCCTCAATATCCATAGTTATTCCCTGCAATCTCCCCATGGGTATTATTTTCTGCTGGTTTGCCATTCATAGATGAATTGGAGACCACTGCATTGTAGGTCTCCCCATTTGCTCCCATGTTTGTTTCGGTAGAACATTCGCATCCAATCCTAAATCCAAGATAACTTGAAACATCTCATATTATTTGATCTGTGCATTTAGTCTCATTTCTCTTCACATCCTTGTCTTATCATTTCCAATATTTTAGACTATGCGTGGTTCTCCTTGCGCGGTCCCAGTGCATCTGTTAATGAGTTCATGTAATCCTTTTACAGCCTTAATATCACGCAGTAACTTCATTCATGTTTCTAGGAACGTTGTGAGCATAGATGGGTCCATCTCTAGCTCAAGTTTGTCTTTGCTACCTAAAGTGGAGGCATCAGCAAAGCTCTTCTTAGCTTCCATGAAGGTTTCTCGAGTGTGCTCCAAATCAAATGACTTCTTTCATCAGAGCTTTGCGAACCTAAGTACTATATTCTGGCTATTTTCCTTTGTCATCTCCTGTCGCGATTCCACTTTGGAGCACAATGTTCACATTCGAATCTTCCTCAGGTGACTCAGACCTCATCATCTATAGGTTCTAAGTCAGGGGAGGCGGTAGCGCTCCTTTGTCACTTATCCTAGCTATCAGTGTAGGACAGTATTCTGTCTCATGATCAAACAAGGTGCAATACAAACACAACAGACACGTTTGATTGATGCAATCACGAGCATAATGTCCTGGTCCTCCGCAATTGTAGCATATAAAATTTCCTCGACCTCTTCCAGGTCCTCCTTCTCCTTGGCCTCATCCACACCCCTGAAATCCTGTTCTGGCCATTCCTGTATTATGTTCTAGGGGCCATTTTTTGGCCTGAACTCTGTAGGTGGGAGTTCTCTCCATCATCAAGTCATAGCTTCTACAAGTGCACTCATCGTGTCCCACTAACCTACAAAAGTTGCAGAACAACTGTTGTGAATTTTGCATATACTTCTGTAATGAGTGGTAGTTGTCCATGGCATGTTTTCCAGTTATTTGACATATCACGCACCACAAAGCAGGCGCTGCGCTAGGTCATGCTTGCACTTCTAGCCTTAAAGGCATCAGTCCTCCTCCTGCAAGGTAATTTGTGAAAACCAGGCAATGGTCCTTGTCATGACCCTGGCCCTTGCATTTTACGCACACACCTCTTCATGCACTTTTGGTCAAGCTATCCTGTCCTGTTTCAAACTCGGAATTTCAAGGCATAAATTCTTTAGCTGCACATGGATCTGCTGAGCTCCCAAGTTGGGATCCTACATCAGGGTCTCATGCAGCCTCATCACGATCTTTAAGGCCTCCGTCTGAGTAGTTGGCTTCTGCTACGATAGCACACTCCTTAAATATGGCGTTAGTGAAGCTACAAACCACTCACGATGATGTCCGTCTGTTAGATTCATATTAGCTTCGTGAATCGTACATTTCAGCCTCTGATCCAGTTCCTAAGGAGTCTCACCTAGTAGCCTCATGATCTCTTTGAATCCAATGATCGAATGTGCTTTATAATTCGACCCACTAAATTCTTTATTTATCTCTATTTGTATATCCGCGATTCTTGCATTTGGATTGTCATTGGAGTGCTTAATATACCAGGTTAGCGCGTGATCCTACAGGGTGCTAACCAATGTTGCTTTCTTTATATTGTCATCTGTAACTCCTTGCGCTTCCCATACGGCTCTTACAATGAACCAGAATTGGTCTGGATCCTCATTTCCCAATCCATTGAACACATGCAACTTCGTTGTGTTTGCCATGTTGAATTGCGGTGGTGGTGGAGGTGGTACGAGTGAAGATGGAGCTGATGGTAGTGGAGCTGGTGGAGGTGTGGGTGGAGGCCATATTCGTAGGATTATTTTCCTTATCATATGTATCACACTTTGCGGAGAGACCTTTACGAGCTCTTCCTCATCCCCTCGTAGAGGTGAAATCAAGGGGTTCTTTTCTGGTCCCTTACTTCCTTCGTTCTTGTAAGCTTTTCCACTTCGCGTAGCCCCGAACATCAAGGTAACTACATAACCCTCTTTTTGCACAATAAAATTTTAATTGAAGTATTCAAAGACCTTAGGTACTTACCTTGCGATCCTTTGAGAAAGCATCGCTCTGCCTCACTATAGCTGACTAAGGTGTTGATCACGAACTTAGTAATGAATCCTCCTATAATCTGATCGAGCCAATGATTAACGACGTACATGATCTTATCCTCCGATGTTTCCAACCTTCGCACTAACTATGGGTTCCACACAATAGGACCGTCAGGTTTCCACCTTCCTTGGATATCTTCTAGCTTCATGATCCACTCATATAACTCAGTAGGAAAGGACGTGAAGAATATTTTGTGGATATCCATGTATAGGTAGCATTCTAACAACTCTTCTTTTGACAATCCCAGGTTGCTATTCTCCTACGCTGCGAAGTCGTGAATTCTTCTATCCAACTAGCCTTCAATTTCCTTCTTAGTTGGATTCCAGTGATACGACATCAAACATCTCTATGCAGATTGTTGTCCTGACAATGAAACCATTTGTTGGCTTGAGGGGGTCTGACCCAGGTTTAGAGTTGTTTAGCCAAACAAATCCGTACACTACTGGCCCTTTCGACATCAGCCCGTAGAGCACGTACTGAAGTCTCACCCAAAGTAGTATGGGGGGATGTTGGAACCAAGTTTCAGCACCCTTGAGATGTCTGTGGTGTCGAGTTAGTCCAACTATGCCTACCTTCGCAAAGGTTACTTCACGCACTATTCTAACCTTCAATACCTTAATGATCTATTATAATCATCCTTCACGTAGCCCTAACTAGGGGCTGAGATGCTTTCGCACTTCTATGGTAGCAACTTGCGTTATTTCCCCGTGTTGCACCGCAAATCTTACTTATCTTCTTACAGAGGTTAGTTAACTTCGCGTAAACAGATATCTCTTATTCACTTAATTAACACAATCATATATATTCACGCATCATATAAACAGTAGAAGTGTAATTTATACCCAATATATTCAATGCATAAAACAGGAAACAAATACATAAAATTGATACGAAACTTCTCTTTATTAATACTTCCAACTGTTACAGACTCGACTCACCCTATGCACTCAGCTGTAGGGGTTTGCGCACTCAGCTACGGACTAATAGGCCTCTGCGCACTTAGCTGCAGAGCCTTCTCCTACTCTACAACCCAAAACTAGACTTTACTCCATAGGTATGACTCAACTCTTCATCCTTCATGATTCTCTGATCGAACTACTTAGATACTCACTCTATTTATACAATGCCATGGTCCGTGGACCATGGGTAGATCTCTACAGCTGACATTACATTAACAAAATTGAGGGTGGACAACCTTATGACTCTTTTACAAGCTATGCGCTCCGCACCCACAAAATGCGAAGTCTTTAGATCAGAGTTACAATTTTTGACCAAAATCTGTGTTCTAAGCCCCAAAACTTCCCTTGGGGGATCTCGCGCCCAACAGGAACAATATCGACAAACATAATGGAACACACAAGGAACAAACAAATTCTTCAAAACTTCTCTTTACAAAGGCAAGCTACAATTTGTTGTTACAATTTTCTAACTACAACCAACCTGAAGCTACAACTCCCTAATTTATAAGATACAACTGAAAGGAGTTATAATGCCAAATATTGACCAATACCCATTTGAAGGAGCACCAACCCATGATCTACAAGATACAACTTGCTTGACACTCACTAATTCAGTTTTCATCCATTTTCATACTAGAACCATGAATGCCAACTCTTCCTAAAAAATAGAATAATTTCTTCCTCAATCACTTATACCTTTAGCAATCTCTGATTACTAAGAACACCAACCACTTCACCTCACTCATAATTCTCTAAAAAAACTTGTGTACAATCTGCTTGCTCAAGCCTTCTTATAAATAAATTTTCTTGATATTTTTTGCTTCCTTTATTTTCTTGTATTGCTACATGAATCCTTATTTTTTTCCTTTGTCCTATTTATTTCAGTCCATTAAATGTGTTCTCCAAGTTCTCATACCTTAAACATCCTTTTATGCATGTTAAACTAGGATTTTATTCTTATTTTGGCAATTTTGGCAATTTTGGCTTTTTAACAGGTTTTAGTGAGGCCAATCTACATTTGGTTGCATTTAAATTTGGATTAACTGCCAAAACTTCCACTAAACTGTTGTTTCCAAATTTTTTTGTTGCTATCCCAATGTGTTGCAAAAATATATGTTTACTCATCCATCCATGTTTATGCCCCAATGCACTTTACTTTAGGCTCAAAGACCTTTTAATATACCGTAGCTTTGCAAACCAACTTCGTGGAACTTTTAATTTTATTAAATAAATTTTTACCAAATGTGTCGATTTTGGCCTTAAGCTTATTTCGCTTGGCACATGTCTTCTTTAAACATGTGACCTAGTGTGGTGACCTCTAAATAGGCCATTAGGCGCTTAGCTTATTTAAGCCCTTTGTGGGCTTGTTTTCATTTATTAGATGCTCTGTGCCCTTGGTCCACATTAACTACATTTTCCTTCATCTAATGCTTATCATGTAGCTCCCAAGCCCCAAAACTTTATGCATGCCTCCTCTTAAATATTCCGAGCTAGGCCTTATGGGCTTAGTTGTCCTGTGGGTTCCTATCGATGCTTCAAGAGCCAATAAAATTTTCTCCTTGGTTAAATCAGCTCTTACGCTGCCTCTTTAGCATGATGCCTTTTTCCTTGTATAAAAAAATGGTCGACATGTCAATCAAAAAATCGGACCTTTAGGTTATATTTTGCAACCTCTTCCTCGACCAATGGGAATCTCCTCTACTACATTGTTGCACGATTCCACATGTCCCAGCTCTCGCCACCTGACACTTCCACTATGTGCACACGAAAAAAATTATGGGTTTCCTTCGTTGGGTTAGGATGTAGGTGGGATCTCCCTATGGCCAATGGATATTATCTTTGCTACACTTTTTCTACACATATTCTCACCTATTTCATCATGACTCTTTAACTTTGTGTGCCCTTTTCTTTCTTCGGGGTATTTACCATTAGGCTACATCCACTGGGGTATAGTTTGTGTCCTTATGTGTCATCTGGGCTCCACCTTATTAAATAGAATTCCTTTCTACCACTATGCCTAGTCCATGTTTTCTTGCTCATTTATTAAGCTCTCCTTAAGATTTTTCTAGGGTTATATCACTGAGATACCTTCGCTAGGATGGCATGGAAGGTGGGCTCTACCTATGGCCAATGATACTACTTCCCAATGGTTTTTTGTTAATAATACGTATGCCTAGTCCTTTTGATGGTGAAACCACTATCCATTCCACTATGCATGTTATCATGTTAGGTTTCTTTGTCACACCTTACCATGCACCAAAGCTACTCCAACCAACTTAGCTCTAAAAATATTTACTTTTGGGGTCCCTAGCTTTGACTAGATCTATCTTTCAAACCAAGGGGCCATTTTTAGATTTTTTCATATAATTGGAAAGATTTTTTATATCTCTTTCCATCCAAGTATGTTTCATCTACATCAAATATAATATGTTACTTCATAACTAGCTCCAAATCCTCTGCACCATTCTTAACCATGCTACTCCTTGATTCTTCTTCTTGTGCTTGGAACCTGATCTCCTAAAGCATCTCTTTGACAAATTTTCCATGTGCTGACATCAATGCCAACATATTTCAAACATTCTCACCCTTTGGGATTGATGGAAACAATAATAACAAAACATCCTTAGCAAAACATATCAAAATGAATCGTCTCCTTTGAGTGTTTCTCCCTCTCAGCTGCACTTCTCTTATCCTTAGTTGTTGTTTCTATGGTGCTATTGTAGTTGTTATTGTTGGATCACTAACATCTTTCCTTCATCAAGAACATCTCCTTTTATGTATTTTGTTTAATCACCATGTATATATCCTTTCCTTTTTTTTTTAGATCACCATATGCCTCTCCCCCTTTGACATCAATGGAAAAAACACAAACATAATCCCCCCTATCACGATACTCCTCCTATCAACAATATTTCTCCATCATGTTGATCCTGTGGACCTGGAAGTTTTTTTTATATATACACCAATTTCCTTGTTCCTCTTGAAGGAAGATCTAGTGGTAGATGATAGGAGGAACAACTCCCAATCTTCGCCTCAAATACTCAAATTATTCTCTAGGAAGTGACTTGGAAAAAATATGAGAAACTTGCTCTTTTGTAGTGACATAGTCCAACTTCACAATCTAATTAGCAACTTTCTCTCTCAAGAAATGATACTTGATTGGAATATGTTTTGTCTTGGAGTGAAAAAATGGATTCTTTGACATGCTTATTGCACTTATGTTGTCACAAATAATGGGAATATGCCGATCATAGAAAAAATCTACTTCCTACAAGGTCTACTTCATCCACAAAAGATGAGTACAATAAGAAGCTACAAAAACGTACGCTACTTCAATTGTGGATAAGGAAATGGAAGCTTGCTTCTTGCTCAACCATGAAACTAAGCATTCTCTAAGAAATAAAGCACGACCACTTGTGCTCTTTCGATAATCTACATCACCTCCCCAATCAAAATCAATATAAACAATTAATGAAAAATATTTACCTCTAGGGTACCAATGTCCCTAATCCATTATTTCTCTAAGATATCTAAGAATCCTCTTGGCTGCTACTAGATGGATTTGTATGGGAACTTCTTGGAATATTCCAACTATAGTAACAACCTAGATTATTTATGGTCTTCATGTTGTCAAATATAAGAGGTTGTCAATGATGTATCGATATAAGGTCTGGCCCATTATTGGAATTTCATCTGACTTACTAAGATTGAATCCTCTCATCATTGGTGTGCTCACTAAAGAGCATTATTCCATGCCAAATTTCTTCACCACTTCTTTGAGAGATACAAATTCCTTTAGGGGTCTCCAATCTACAATCCAAGAAAATATGACAGTTCTCTAAGCATGGACATCTGAAACTCGAACTTCATATCAACTGCAAATGCATTGGTCAAGAAATCTAAATCAATGGAAAAGATCAAGTCATCAACATATACAACCACCACAAAAGTTTGTCATCCTTTTCTTTGACATATAATTTGATGTTATTTGCACCTCTTTTTAATCCACACTGGAGCAGGTAGTTGTCTAGCTTGGAATACCAAGCTCTAGGTGCTTGCTTGAGACCATACAAGGTCTTATTTAGTCTGTAAACATAATATGGTTTGTTAGTCAATTGAAAACTTTCTGGATGCTCGATGTATACTTCCTCCTATATTTCTACATTGAGAAAGGAATATTTGACATCCATTTGATAGATTTTGAATTTCTTAAAGCAAAAATATACCAAAAACATTCTTATTGCTTATAATCTAGCAACATCCAAAAAGGTTTCATTAAAGTTCATTCCTTATATTTGAGCATAGACTTTGCATACCAATCTAGGTTTTTTTATTACCACTTGTCCATGACCATTCCATTTATTCCTTAAAAACAACTTTGTGCCAATAGAGTTCTTATGAGTATGTCTTGGAACAAGTTCCCAAGCCTGGTTTTTCTCTATTTGGTCCAATAATTCACACATTTCTTTTAACCAATGTTGATCTTGAATGGATTGTACAACATACTTAGGTTCTTTCATGGAAAATAGGGAAACATGTGCTTGTGCAGGGGGATTAAGCAGCTTCCTTCTTGTCTACAGACCAAATTTTAATTATCAACCAATATAATCAACTAGGTGGTTCTTTATCACATCCCTTGAGGGATATTTGGCTTGAGGATTGGAGGAATCTTCATCATCTTCTTCTACAGGTGGCTCAACATACTATTCAGCAATGCTAATTAGTTCATTGAAGTTGTTTGTCACTGACTATTTCTGTTCAGCATATTCATTCACCTTGACATCAATACAGTAAATGATCCTCTTGGTGTTGTTGTTATAGCATCTATACCCTTTGTTGTTATGTGAATATCCTAGAAAAATACTTTAATCTTCTCTTGCAACAAACTTAGCTAGAAGGCTAAAATCCAAGAAGGAAATTACATTTTTCCTCGGAACTAAAGAAGAGCATGCGTAACATTAAGAGGATAATATGAAACCCAGGATATATCAAGAAAAAAAAATTAAAATATTGTACAAGCAAATTGAATTGTTCAAAAATTAGCCCAGCGTAGAAGGTAGCCTTCTAGGTAAACTAATATTTCTCTATGTTAAACTAAGATTTTCTTCTTATTTTGGCAATTCTCGCCTGTTAACATGTTTAAGTGAGGCTTATCTATTTTTATTTGTAGTTAACTTTGGATTAGCTACCAAAACTACCACTAAATTGTTGCTTTAGACTTGTTTTTCCGCTAGCCCAATGCGTTGTCAAAATAGATTCTGGATCAACCATTCATGCTTATGCCCTAACACAAATTACTATAAGCGAAAATGCCTTTTAATATACCAAAACTTACTAAATGAACTTCGTGGCCCTTTTAATTTTATTAGAAATCATTACCAAATAGGTCGATTTCGGCCTTAAGCCCCTTTTTATTGGCACCTATCTATTTTCAACTTGTGACCTAGTGAGGTGACCTCTAGCTAAGCCATTAGGCGTATAGATTTCTTAAGCCCTTCCCAAGATTATTTTACTTTTTTAAATTATCCATACCCTTAGTCCTCACAACCTACATATGCCTTCATCCAGCACTTAGCTCATAGCTCCCAAGCCCCAACACTTTTTGCATGCCTCCTATTAAATCTTTCAGGCTAGGCCTTAAGGGTTTAATTGTCCTGCAGGGTCCTCATGGTGCTTAAAGAAACAAAATAAATTTCTCCCAAGTTGAATCAACTTTGACACCACCTCGTCAACCTGATGCCTCTTTCCTAATGCTTCCCTTGTGTGCAACTCTTTAACCTTCTGAGCTCTTACCAATGAGATGAAATTACATTGACGTCACCTATGCAATGTCTCAACCTCTGATCGGTCCACATGTCAATAAGAAATGGGTCCTTTGGGTTATATTTTACGGGCTCTACCTCGACCAATGCATAGCTCCTCTGTTACATTTTTGCACGATCCAACGTGTCCCAGTGCCTACTACTTAGAAATTTCCCTCTGTGCACACAAAAAAACCTCTAGTCTTCCTTCGTCAAGCCAAACTATAGGTGGGCTATGCCTATGGCCAATGGAAATGATCTTCACTACATTGTTGCTCCATGTTTGCCCACTTATTGAATCCCAACACTTTAACTTTGTGCACACTTTACTTTCTCTGGGGTGTTTACCTCCATGCCAGATCTACCTAGGTATAGTATGTGACCTTATTTGTCATGTGTGGTCTAGCTCTTCTAATATAATTCCTTTCTCTCTCTACATCTACTCCAGTTTTTCTTTCTCACTTCTTAAGCTCTCCTTAAGATTTTTCTGAGGTGATATTTCCAAGGTACCTTCAACGGGATGACATTGAAGGTTGGCTCTACCTGTGACCAATAATATTACATCTCATTGCTTTTTTGTTAACACTATGTACGCCTGATCCTTTTGATGGTGGCACCACTACTCATTTTCCTATGCATGCTGATGTGTTTGGCTCCTCCTCCAAACTTAATCATGCACCAAGGCTCCTCCAACCAAGGCTTAACTCTGCAAATGTTGATTTTTGGGGTCCCTTGATTTGACTAACTCTATCTTTCAAAACAGGAGACCATTTTCAGACTTCTGCATATCACTAGAAACATTTTTCTGAGCTCTTTCCATCTAACTGGGATTCATGCGCATCAGAGATAATATGCTACTTCAGAACTGACTCCAAAGCCTCTGAACCATTTTCAACCATGTTGCTCCTTGATTCTTCTTCTTGTGCTTGGAACCTGATCTCCCAAGGCATCTCTTTGACACATTTTCCACGTGTTGAAATCAATGAAAACGTATTTCCAACACATTCCCACAAGGATCCAAACATGTCAATTCTATATTTAATGTATGGGACCTATCAATAAATTTTCAAATAATAATCTCTACTAAATTATTTTCTCCTTTAAGAAGAGTAAGTATATAAAAAATTGGAGCCTTTCCCCTAACAAACCATATAGATGATAAACACCAGAGTTAGTAGATGAGTTGGATGAAGGGGCCGAACCAATGCACCAGTTGCAACAAAGGAAAGACTTCACTTCAGCAAGATGTCGCCATGAGGTGCATGCACACCATCACAGATGACTAGGCTTCGCATCATCACTCCAAAAATTATTTTCAGAAATTTTAGATAATCTTTGTGACTTTCTTCATTATTTGGCTAATTGTTGCTTCATGGGCCTTTTTTTTTCTCATCTAGCATATTCTTCAAAAAGTATTCAAAATTCTTCTTCCACAACTTATGTAGGCAACAAGTTTCTTTTTGCTAATGCAAGAGTCAGACCTTCAATTTCATTAATCATCAACAAAAGAACATAAAATACAAGAATTCCCGCATGGTCGTTGACCATGAAGAGATCACATCAAAACTTGAAAACCAGGCTAAAAGTACAAGCCTTCCTTCCTACAACCAAACCTTACATTTCTCAAAAGAAAGAAGAGTGAGCTAGGAAACGGATCCGAAAAGAACAACAGAGTCAAAAATATAAAGGTTTCGTTTCCCCCCATCTTCAAAACCCGCTGCACAATGGCCAGAGTAAAAATTCAATAGAAACCCAGGACATCCCCTTCCCGCCAAATCCTAACATCCTTTTTAATCTCAACTATTAAAACTGTCTATTCGATCCAACGACTTTGAACCATTTCGCTATGACAAGCAGTCCACCGTTTACCATAGGGACCTGCAGACTTGCACGACCAATCCCATTCATTGATCTGCTTTGTATGATCCAACGGTTGAGATTAATATCGCACCCACCTACCTTCACGCACTTTAGCGTGCGATGAGGGTGGTATTCCTCCCGCCCCCACCGCCACGTGGAGCACACTGTGTGGTATCGCTCCCAAATAGACAAAACCACTTCCCACTTTTGCACGCCACGATCACTAGAAACCGCTCGGGTCGTGGTATAGTAGGCCAGCCTGGAAAACCTCTGGCTTCGCGGCCACCGATGGACTCCGGCTTATGACCTATCGCTGCTTCAACCCTCCTTGACCCGACCATAGAAATTAGGATGCGGAAGCCCCCATCTTCACTGTTGAAACTTCGAACATAAGGACTGCCCGAAATCTCTTTAAGCCATCCTCCCCGCCCCAGTTGCTCGGAAGAAAAATGGAAAACTGGATCCAAGAAATCGTGAAACCTGCAAGGTCTTCCTCCCAATAGACCCTTGATGAGAATCTTTGAATGGAGCCTTGTATTCTGACCCCTAAACCAGCAAACCTGGAAGGTAATGCCCAACCAAGCTGACCTAGGTTTTACTTGTCGCTCTTCAAAACTACTCGACCGATCTAGACCGTTGAACCAATCGTAGGATCCAATGGTTGTTCAGAATGTCGCATTGCCCGAGTTAACCATACTTTAATGTGTGAAAAGGGTGGTTTTCAAATCCTCCCTCTGCCACATGTGGGAATATATATGGGATTGCTAAAAATTCTCTAAAACCACTTTCCCTTTCAAAGCTGTGCGATCATCAAAAAACCGCTTAGGAAGTGGTTTTTCTCTCCAAGACCCAAAAAAACACTGATTCCAGCTACCGATGAAATCCCTACCAAGTTTTCTTATCTTTCTAGCTTGAACATGCATTCACTAGAGATCAACGCTAACACTCTTACTACTACTCGGGTATCTATCACTCTTTGGTTATCGACCCTTCTTCAAGGACCTGTAAGCTAGATACTGAAAACACATGCAAAGGCCTAGAAATTAAGGGATTGCTTCCATGACTCTATGTCTGAAGACTCTAATGTCTTCCTCCTCTTGTTTACTGCAAAGAGTTTTTAAACTACTTTGTCTCAACCCCTGCCATCCTATCAAAACGTTGGCATCTGTATTGCTGACCCCCTGATTGGCTAACAGGTCAACTAACTTGTTGGCCTTTCTACGAAAATGTTGGAAGGTGACCATGCACAAGTTATGTAGGTGATTCTGAATTCTCTGGAAAACCCTGATTAACTTCCAGTTCTTGGAGACTTTCTCTGGCACTGATCCATTACTAATTCTTTTCACTGAGTTAATAACTATCTCTGAATCTGCTTCCACAATCACATTGCAGGAATTCTCCTAACTTAGAAAATCGAGGCATTGCTCCAAAGCCATGCGTTCAACCATATTATTGGTAGCTATACCGAGATGACAATGGAAAATGAAGATAATACTTCCTTTGGCATCCCTGAGTACTCCCCCATACCCAACCAATCCCGGATTTCCTTTAGCCGCCCCATCAATGTTGAATTTTAGATATCCAGCCGGGGGAGGATGCCAGAAATCCTGCTCCCTGTCCCTTACTGTAACCTTTCTGTTAAGACCTTGATGAGAAAGTTCCTGCAGCCCTAATTGTTTGAGAATATTACTTTCCAGATCCGAGGGAGGATTAATATGGTGGCTGCAAACAGTGGAGCCTACAGTCTCCTTAAGTTGTTTCAAAATCTTCTCAAATAGTACATGTGGGGGATTCTTCTCCTCCTTAAATATTCTTTTATTCCTCTCCTTCCATACATTCCATATAATAAAGCTTGGTGTAAGGGTCCATGCTGAGTTGAGAATTTCATGCTCTGAGAAATTTCCCCTCCAACTAATGAGGGTCTTGAAGATGCTTCCTCTGTCCCTGTCAGTTTGTTGAAAAATTTTAGCAAATATGTCCCATAACCAGGAGGTGAAATAGTAGTAATTAAGAAGATGTTCCATCGTTTCTTCTTGCTCTCCACAGAGAGGGCATCTGGAAGGCCCTAGAACACCTCTCTTCCTAATGTTGTCCCAAGTCAGTATTTTCCTGTGGTAAACCAACCACATGAAGAGTTTGATTTTCATCCACCCCTGGTGCCTCCAAAGTTTCTGCCAGATTTTATCCAGAACTTGGGGATTCAGCTCCAAGAGAATGCCTTTGGCTTCTTTGAGATTAAAGGTGCCCTCTTGATTCTTGCCCCATCTTAGTTGGTCTTGCCCTTCAGAAACTAAGATTTTCCTTTGTTCCACCATTTTTTTTAGCTCCTCTGCTTTAATTTTCAAGAGGATATTATTTCTGCACTCAATATTCTTCCAGATTCTCCATTTCCCCATTGGCTGAGTGTTATCCCAGAAGTCCATGACTTTAATTAAGCCTTGTGAATCTGTCTCCTATTTAAGCTTGAGGAAGTTCTCTTTTAATAGTATTGGTTCCTGTTGCCATTTATCTTCCCAAAAGAGGGCTTGATTCCCTTCTCTGATTTCCCAGAAACTATTTTCTTGAACTAATCTTCTGTTTTCCCAGGCTTTGTTCCAGATGTGTGAGCCCTTAATGTTCCCTGACATTCTTATGAGGTCGTTAGTTTGCCAGGATATGGCATATTTTTCTTTCCAGATATTAGCCCATAGAGTCTCTGGATTATGAACCCAGCGCCACCAAAGTTTGGCCCCTAAAGCCTTGCTGAGTATTTCTTGATCGTCCAAGCCAAGCCCTCCATGGTCTTTGGGTCTACAAAGTTTCTCCCAAGACACTAAAGCCCAATTCTTCTTATTCTCCTCCTTTCCCCAAAGGAAGTTTCTTTTTATACTTCTCAGTTGCTGAAGGACTCCTTTCGAAGCTGGGAGGGCAGATAACATAAAAATAGGGATGGCTTATAGAACAACTTTAGTGAGAACCAACTTGCTTGCAAAATTTAGAGATCTGAAGGTCCATTTGCTGACTTTGTCCTGCAACTTATTCATCAAGGGTTCCCAAATGCTTTTGAGAAATGGTTTATCTGTTAGAGGGATACCCAAATATTTTGAGGGAAGGGAATCCCTTTGAAAACCAAGAATTCTAGAAATATTCCTTTGGATTGCCAAGTTGGTGTTAAAGAAAAAGATTTTTGATTTAGAAAGGTTTACTTCCATACCTGTGGCCATGGCAAAAGCGTTCAAAATATGTTTATAAGTTGTTGCTTCTTTGATAGTAGGGATTCCTTGAAGCATTGTGTCATCTACAAATTGTTGATGAGTAAGAGCTTGACCATTCTCAGAAAGTAGAAGGCCTTTAATCTTGCCTACAACTTTAGCTTGCTTGATGGCCCTGCCAAGTCCTTCCATCATAAGAATGAAAAGAAAAGGAGAGAGTGGGTCTCCCTATCTGAGGCCTCTGGAAGGACTGAAAATCTTAGAGGGAGAGCCATTTACCAAAATAGAGAAGCTGGAGGAGGTGACTAGGGCCATTACCCATCTGACCCATTTATGATCAAAACCAAAAGCACTAAGAACCCTTTTCATATAGGTCCAGTTTACTTTGTCATAAGCTTTGGCTATAAATCATTGCATGATCATGACAACCTTCTTTTTTCTTTTTAGCGAGTGAACTACCTCATGAGCTTGAATGAAGTTGTCTAAAATTTGTTTGCCTTCCACATATCCTGATTGTTCCCCTGAAACTAGGGTAGGAAGCAAAGGCTTAAGTCTGTTTGCCACTACTTTGGATATAATTTTGTAGACCACATTACACAGAGCGATGGGTCTGAACTTATCCGGAGTTTGAGCATCCTCCTGCTTAGGGATAAGGGAGATAAAGGAGGTATTCAGCACTTTCAAGATGGTACTGTTCACTATGGAATCCTCCACCACATTCAAGATATCCTGCTTAACAATATTCCAGCATGCCTTGGAAAAAGCCACATTGAACCCATCTGGGCCTGGTGCTTTTCCATTCTGCATTTCTTTGAGGGTATCATCTACCTCTTTTTCAGAAACTCGTCTATTTAAATTAAAATTATCCTTTCTGGATACCATCTTTGGTATATTTCTAGTTACCCCCCGAATAAACTGTTCTCTGTACAAATTATTTTCCTGAGTAATGCTTCTGAAGTGTTGAAATAACTCCGCTTCAATATTCTCATGGGATGTAAGAATATCCCATTCTTTGTTTTTGACTGAAGATATTCTATTATGCATTCTATTTTCCATAGTGGACCTGTGAAAAAACTTTGTATTACGCTCCCCTTCCTTCAGCCATTGGAATCAAGATTTTTGTTTCCAGAAGACTTCCTCCTATTTGCACAGGTTGTCCCACTCATGTCGATATTTATCCACTTGATTGCTTTTGTCTTTATCAAATCCTTCCTTGATTAGAGCCTGGTTGAGTTCCTTAATTTTATTTTCAATTGATTTTTTCTCTACAAAAATATTGCCAAATTCATTTCTGTTCCAATCTTTTAGTTTGAGTTTGATATGCTTTAATCTTTTATGCAGAAGAAACATTCTTGTTCCTTGAATCTGTAAGTCTTTTGTCCACCAATTTTTGATATTGTTGAAGAAATCTGGGTGGGAGAGCCAGATATTTTCAAACCTGAATGGTCTATTTCTGAGAATGTCCATACCTTTGATCTCCATTTGAACTGGCCAGTGATCTGAGCCTCCAAAGGGGAGAACTTCAGCTGTTATTTCCTTATTTGCCAACATCAGATTCTCAGAGGTCAGGAATCTGTCTAACTTAGAGGCTACTTGAGATTCACCACCTCTTTTATTATTCCAAGTAAAGAGGCCAGTATTCATTTCAGCCTCTACTAGGTTCATCTTGTCTATAAAGGTTTGAAATTCCAATGAGTCTTTACTGAGGATCCTCATTCCTCCTTTTTTCTCAGAAAGAGATTTGATCATATTGAAGTCCCCTCCCATGATCCAAGGTATTCCTATATGTCTGCCCCTGAGATCCTCCAGTGAGTCTAGGAACTTGAGTTTATCATCTATTCTTTGAGGACCATAAACATTGGTTACTAGATAGTAGTGCCTGTCTCCTTCCAGTTGAATGATAACTGATAGATAATTCCTGGTAGCCTCAGCATCTATAACACTTAATTTGTGAGGGTTCCAAAGAGTGAGGATTCCCCCCGCAGTATCCTCTGCTTTAACTTCTAGAAACTCAAATCTACTAAGCCATTTACTGTGGATTTGTCTGATTTTTTGAATGGAACTTTTTGTTTCTTGGATAAAGATAATGTCTGGCATTTCTTGTTTCATTCTATTACTGAGTATTCTTTGCTTTCTTTTACTCCCTAGACCTCTTATATTCCAAGAAATAAACTTCATAATTAAAGATTTGTGAAGGAGTAGCTAGCAAGATCTTTCATCTTACCTGAATCTATCATTAGCTTGCCACACTCCATCAAGAGTTCATTCTGCTTTTTCCTGCCTCTTTTTTTACCTGGGTTTCTTGTCGCTAGTCTCGGGGTTGCTTTTAGCGCCTTCACTCCTCTGTTTTCTGGTTTATCTATATTTTTTCCTTTTCCCAACGCATTAGATTGTGTTTTCCATAAAAACAACTATTGTATTTTATTAAGTTCTTCTTGGGGTACCGAATCCACTCCTCCCGTGGTTCCCTGGAACAAGAACCCTTCCAGATCTAGGTTTTCTTTGTCAAGTATCTCCTGTAACTCATGGTCTTCCAGATCCATCTCACTCGGGGTCATATCCTGATCCATCTCAAGTTCTGTTTCACTCATAATGGTTTCTATCTGGTACCCAGTTTTCTGATTTTGGTCACATTCATCTTCTGTTCTCTTTTCTCCAGCCTTTCCTTCTGTTGCTTGATCTTCCTTTGTGGTTTCTTCATCTTCCTCTAGAACTTGGAACTTGTTTTGGCTACCTTTAAGTCCTTCATCTTGATGTTGCTTTGTTCCTTTCTTGCTTCCTTTTCCTCGATAGACTACTTTCTGAAAGTTGTCTGTTTCCTTCATTGTATTTGCCTTGCTGTTATTTCCTACTTTCCCTTGTGGACAATCTCTAAATAGATGCCCGTGCTCATGACATCTACAACATCTGAAGGGAATATGCTCATAGTCTACTGTTTGCACCCATTCTTCATCAAAGACTTCCAGGATCACTTCATCTAGTAAGGCTCCTGATAGATCCATTTCCACGCATATTCTAGCAAACGAAGTGTATTTCCCTCTTCTTGTGGCTTTGGAAATTTTGACAAAGTGACCTAATTTATTGCCTATGGCCATTAACGATTCATTTTTCCAGTAATCAAGAGGTAAGGAATAAAGTCTTACCTAGACCGGTACAGAGGTAAATTTTTCTCGTTCCGGGACAAAATTCATAATCCATGGCCTCATGTAGAGTCCAGCTGCCGCAAAGAAGTAGGGTCCACCTTCAAAGACTTTGTCCTTGTCTTCAATATTTGTGAACACGACTGTAAAGAAACCCTTTGACCCAAGATGAAGGTCTATGCTCCCTTTAGGTTTCCAATGATATTTGATCCAAGTCTATAAAGCTTTTTCAGTGGGCCATAGTCCCATGAACTTACAGATAATAGCATATGTCCGCATGTGATCCCTGTATGCCTGCAGGGCAGGATCATTTAAAACAACTCTTGGAGTGATCTCAGCTTTGGGTTTGCAGGGTCCCTTTTGTTTCTTCTCTTTAGTGTCCTATTTTTTGTCTTCTCCCTCCTTGTCTTTTGTGTCGTTGATTCCCTCGGTGTTGCCTCCTGCTATCTCCTCTTCCGTGGTTTCTTTTCCTCCTCCCGAAGTTCCTTTGGTACTTTCTAGAGGTTTCTTACCTCTGCTAGCCACGACTTCCTTGAAGGAGGGAGATGCTCTCCCTCCTCTGCAACCCTCCATGAGGAGCGTCGTCTACAACTCGCGAAAACCCTAGACGTTCGCAATCACTGTTCCTTTCGCTCCCCAACTTCTTAGCTGTGTGTGTTATTTTCATGTAGGAAACAAGTTTCATTATTGATGTGGCAACGAATTATATTTTGTACTAAACATGATTAATTCTATAAAATTATGTAAACTACAATAATGAAAATATTTGAAAGTGGGATACACAGGTTATCCATGAGACCTCTGAATTTGAAACCAACAGTGGGTAAAGAAATAAATTTCTTTATGCATGATATATATGCTATACTAAACCCTAATATAATCTTCAATTTCATTTCTCCTTGTGTCAGATATAGTTTTTGCATAAAATAAATTGAGTCCTAAAATATTTCTGCAATAAGATATAGACGATGTGGTTAGGCAAAAAAAAGCACAATGTAAATTAAAAAAGAAATGGAGAAAATATTTTTGAATTGTTTTCCTCAAAAAACCTAGATAAAGGTCATGAGATTCCTAAATAAAATCATATCTAAAAAAATTTCATCATTCTACAAATAAATTTAAATGTCTCTTACTTGTGATTACAACCATTCTGCAACCCCTTTTGGTTTGATTTAGAATCACATTCTATATTAGATTAGTTTCTACCCAGATATGTTCACAGGAGGTTAAGAAAGGAAAGTGATATAGAGAATCTGATATGGTTTAATAAATTATTTTGATTCCTAAAATATTCCTATGTAAAATATAACCACCCCAATTAGAAGAAAACACACAATGGAAATTAAAAAAGAATTATAACATATATTTCTAGTAGTTTTCTTCGACAAATATAGTAGATGTCATGATAATCCAAAATATAAGCATATATAAAACCAAAAGACATCATTCTACAAATAAATAGTAATGTCTCTTAACAATAACTTCCATCATCTTTTAATCCTTTTTGGTTTGATCTGGAATCTCATCTGATATGGTTTCATCTAAAATGGATTTCTAAATTCAACTAGGGAGATCGTGAGGGAGGTCACAAAGGTGGGATGAGAGAAAGGGAGACTAATGAATAAATTTCACCTGGGTAAGTTGAAATGGGAAGAAAAATAACCCACCAAATGAAAATTCAAATTTGTTAGTTAACCTCACATAATTATACGTGCAAAGCACACAATTTAACTCAACATTTTACATAATGTAGTCGAGAAAGATTTCCGGTGGGATGATGAAGTTGAATAATTTCGAGATTAATGCTCCTAGTTAAATATTAATTAATTTTTAATATTTTTATTATTTAGGATACATTTTAGGTCATCTAGATTCTTATTTTTTATGGCCACAAAGGCTTTCTAGGCTGCATCATCCCAATGAATGGTTTGATCTTACCTTAGTAGATTATGAATGGGCTTAACAATATTAGAAAAACCACAAATGAAGATTTAGAAAAAATTGATTGTTCCCATGAAGGTTTGCATTTATTTAATAGTTGTAGGTTAGAGAATTTCTTGTTGGCTTCAATACAGTATGGGTCAATACTGATTCTGGCCTTAGAAACCATATGTCCAAGAAGTTTCCTTGTAGAAACACCAAAGATAGCTTTTTTTGGATTGACAGAAATGCCAAATTTCTTGCACTACTTAAACACTTCTCTTAGGTTATCAAAGTGATCCTTCCTTTTGACACTTGGAGTATATAGCAAAATTCTCAAGAAAAAATTGGATGATTTTACCAGTCATATCATTGTAATATATTTGCATAGCTCTCTAAAATTTGGCACCTACATTTATGAGCCCCAAAGGTATATGTTTGTAAGAAAATATGCCCAATGTGTGGTAAAAGTGGTTTTCTATTTATTTTCATTCTTGTGATGTATCTGATTATAATATAAGAAGCCTTCAAGGAAAAACATCATCTAATATCCTGCTACTTGCTGGAGGATGAGGTTTATATTTCGAAGAGGAAAGTTATATTTTACACTCGCCTAATTCAGAGGGAAATAATCAACACATAAAACTATTTCACCAATCTTTTTTTCAAACAAGTATGAGGTTAGCAACCCATTTTGAATATTTGATTGGGAAAACTATATCAGTGGCTAATAGTTTTTCTATATATTTTCTAATGGTTGCCTCAAGTGTAGGACTGGTAGGTCTCTCGATTTTCCAAATAGGTTTGGCATCCTCTCTAATAGGAATATAATGCTAAATAATACCTGGATAAAAACCACATAAATCCTTGTAAGGCTAAGAAAATACATCTCCAAATTCATGAAAAGATATAAGACATTTGTTTTTTAGTTTCTAAACATTGCGCCTTGAATTGTAAAATATTTGGGTCCTTGAGGTGTCCAATATTCATAGGTTTTGTTTTTTCCTTTTGATTCCTCCTAATTTTACTCTTTCTTATTTTGAACATCGCTAGGTGAAAATGTATTTTCTAGAGGGGAATGTTCCTTTGGATACTTATTTTCTCAAAGGGAGATGACCTCCTACTTGTTTTAAGGTTTATTTTGAATGAAATCGCATATGCTTTAATTGTCTAATAAGACTTGCTAGTATTCTTTGTTATTAGGAAGATGAGTAAAATATAATGTTTGTAAGACAAAATTGAGCCTTCTTGAAAGGATATGTCTTTGAGGACTGTCTACATACATGGTGTTAGAGTCGGTCTGGTCAGCCCTCCGTCATAGATCAAAACTCTTTGTGCATTTCAATTTTAGGTGTCCCGCTCCATTCACTCAGCTACATTTCGCTAGGGACATGGCATGATCTGACATAGAAAGTCATGCTAGTCATTTTCCCTCATGTCTGGCCCCTGTTGGCTCAGGTCTTTGTCCATAATCACCGAAACTCGTGATAGTCCAGGTCTGGTCCTTTACAGGACAAAGTCATTTTTTATGATTGGGTCTAGGAATTCATCAATTTGGTCTTTGAAAACATGTCCAGAACAAGCCATGCAGGCCAGAGGGAGGCCTTACACAGTGATGGTTCAGAGAGATTCATCATCACCTGGAGAGACATCGACTCTTCTTCAAAACTCTGTTTTGAAGAAAAGTCAAACAAGGTCAATTATGAAAAAATTTTCCAAAAAATCACCAGTTGACTTTTCAGATGCAGTTATGATTTACATGGCCAAATGCTCCGTCATACAGTCCCTACAAAGAGGTGCCGAAAATTCCATCATTTGAGCCAAAATGTCAAAGGAAAAGTGAAAATCAGTGCGGTTTAGAGTCAATGAAAAAGTGCAAAACTCAAACATTAGAAAAGGGGGTTTTCAAGGAAGAAAAAATCAAAACCATCTCTCCCAAGCCTATATATACTTGTTGTGGCCTAAATCAAAGCCATTGTGCTATTGCAAGCGTGGGAGAGACATTGCAAAGGTAAGAGAGCGAAATTTGGAGAGTTTGAGTGAGTGAGAGTTGGTTCTCAAGGAGCGTGGCGCATACACCAAGGAGCGTGGCGCACACAGAGGGCATGATGCACACACAGCCAGCCCGCAGTGGGAAATTTGCAAGGGCGCAACGCACACCCAGCGCGCGGCGCACTGGGCTTGGCACGCGACGCACACAGCCAGGGGCATAAAAACATTGCAAATCATTTCAAATCTCGGTGAAGGCTAGCAAATCAAGAGGTAGGCCCTGTTGACACCTCTTCTCTCTCAAATTTGTCAATGATTTGGTGTGCATAAGATGTTTAAATGGTTCCCCAAAAGCACAAGGTCAACCATGAAAAAATCATCAAGAAAAACGATAGATGGGGTTGCAAGATTGTGACGATGCCACCAAGGTTTCATTTCACTCCATTTGGCCCCTAACCCCTCATCTTTCTCATCTCCCCCTCAACATTTTTCCTAAGAAACCCTCCCCTTATTCTTCCTAGCAAGTTAGGGCGACTTTGGCAGCGCGCGGCGCACACATGAGGAGGCGCGGCGCACTGGGAGCCCGGCCACAGTGTAAAATTGCCACTGGCGCGACGCACTGGGCAGAGCGCACGGCGCACAGACATATAAGCCCAGAAAACCACAAATTTGCCTAAAAATTTTGTTAATGCCTATAAAACTTGAAAGGAAAACCAACTACTTCAAATTTGAGAAGAGTAACAGGATTTTGAGACTATGAATTAAATGCAAAAGTTTTGATAAATCCAACCAAAGAAGACACAAATAAAGTCAAGAAACTAGGGTTTTGCAATAGTGATAGTGTTGCCAAAGTATCCTTCTACCCCACCCCTATCAACTAATTCCCCTGTATCATTTTCCCCTAATCATCACCCTAGCACTAATGCAATCATATTCCCTTTTCCCCCTCCTCATATGACTCAAAAACCCAAACCCTACCAAAACAAATTCAAAACCCTACCCCATCAATACTATACCCAAAACACTCCCAAATCCCTGATAAATCTCTCCCTCTAGCCCCTATTCCCTTTTAATCATTCCTCTCCTTATACTCCCTGTTTTATTGTCCCCTTGGTGACAAATTTTTAGAGCATCTACCAGTTCCATTGTATTCAGAGGGTAGCATAAAACTCAAGGTACAAATAGTAGTAATGGCATCAGAATTTTCATCAGAGTATGAGGAAGGGACCCACAGTGACACATCTTCAGGAGAGAGGGCCCATAAGAGACATCACCGGAGTGGCAGACATCTTAGAGATGAGCCAAAAACCCTCACTGAGCTGTAGGCATGCCCTCTTGCCATGTCTTGTTTCCAGGACTTGGCATGTTATGAATTTTGTCAAAGGGTGGCAAATGCCAGAGTCCATCATGAGTTGGCCTGTCTTTCTGCACTTCATCTACAGGGAGGTCAATCTGTCCTGGCTGGGGTCACTTTCACATTGACACCGGAAACCATATCAGTGGCAACAGGAGTACTGAACATTCGGGAACAGTGGCATAAAAAAAAGAAGGTGGAGAGGCATCATTATGAGCCTTACATCAAGAACAGCTATTTGAGCCAGCTCACCAGAGTTTTTCCATCCAGATTTTTGAGGGATGAGTATGCCCCACTCATGAGATTGATCATGAAGTATTTCAGTTGCGAGGGGAGGTTTTCTCGCCTTTATGCCTATCACATCAGGTTGCTCATGCACTTCACCAGGGTGTGGATGATGAGTCTCCCATTTTTCATCTGCAAGAACATAGAGAGGATGAAGAATTTCATGCAGCAGAAGACCCCTCGACAGCATCTCAACAACGTTTATCACTTTGCTCTTATCCGGATTTTGGTGGACGATCAGTTGTGATTGCAGGGTATTGCTTGGGAGGACTTCATCTCCCGTGACTTCTTCAACGCTCCACAGGTGGTTTCAGAGGCAGAGCATGAGGTAGGGGGCCCATCTCATCAGTATGAGCAACATGAGACTACCACCATGCTAGCATACATCACCTATCAGAAAGGCAGTAGACCCTTATTTGCAGCAGCAAAGTGAGTGTTATCTCCACCCGGGGTGGAAGGGGCCTCGCTTCCGACATCAGCATCACAGGAGCAGGGTAAGGGCAAGGAGCCAGTACAGGAGGAAGGGCCATCAGGTGAGTGAGAGACCGAGTTTGTTCTCCTCTAGGATGATGAGACAGATGCAGAACCAACAAATGCTGAGCTTGGAGAGATCATTCAGGAGCAGCAATCAGTGATTGAGAACTTATCCCTGGACTTGGAAAGGGCCAAGTGGAACGTGCAGTATCTAGAGCAGAGGAACAAGCAACTTAAGGATCGGCTAGTTGAGATAGAGTTGCAAATGATCAAGGAAAATCGGCAACACATCATGGTAGCACAAGGCAGACCTATGGTGCAAAGAGATGAGGACCGGGAGTATGTGTTAGAGAAAGTGAACGTTCTCTTGGAGCAGCAGTTGGATAAGGCTAACAGGGAGAAAGACATGTTGAGGCGCATGACTCACCACTACATGGCCCAAAACATGAGCTCCAAAGCAAGAATCAGGAGCCTGAAGGCAAACTTGAGCAAAGAAACAAAAGAGGCAAAGGAGGCAAAAGAGCAAGATAGGTTTTGAATCTTAGCTGAGGCTTCCTTGGCACAACATAGCACTTCATAGGGAACATCTAGCCCAAATTTCAAAAAATTTGGGCAAATTTTGGTCACTTGGCAAATTTTTGGACAAAAAACAGCGATGCTAAAATTCTAGGGCTCCAATCAAGAAATGGCTTGCAGATTTGGATTCAACATCGAAAATTACGACTACTGGTGTTCGGGAAAAATATTTGGGCAAGTTTTGGGTTTCCTAAAGGTCAAAAAACACCCAAAAAAGGCCTCTCTGCCACTTTTTTGACACACAGAAAGCAGTCTTGGGAGAATGGAGATTTCGAGGGCCAAATGAGCACCAAATTTGAAAATTCCAGTTGGGTTAGAAAGTAGACAGGACAGGCTTTCCAGAAAGCCCACCTGGGCACATTTTGGACACTTGCAAGTGCCCCATAACAGGTCCCAAAGTGGCATGACGCACAGAGAAAATGGCATGGCGCACAGAGGAAAAATTGCCAATTTTCTTCCGTTTCGCGCAATTTCGGTTCGCAACTTCTCCAAGTGGGCCCGGTCATCTACACTTCAGTTTTTTGGCACCAAAGGTGGCATTTAAAGAGTTTTTTCTCCAGATGGGCTTCTATCCAAGTGGCGAAGGAAGGCAAACGGTCACCCAAAGCCAAATGTCATGTTTGCAATGCTGCACCTGTAGCTGATGGTTGGCTCTCCAGCTCCATTTTGCAATGATTTGAGTAACTTCCCAACCCCTGGGCGTTCTATCTCTTCCTCACACATTCTATATATTGTATGCAAGTTATTTGCAAAGGGTTGGTTGGCCTATAACTTCTGTGAGACTGTGGGAAAGAAACTTTGTTTCTTCACTGTGTATTTTTGACAGAGAATTAATGAAAGGCAGCGGCTCTGTTTCATGAGATTATTGTGGTTGTGAGTGTAGCAAATGTATTTCTTATGTGTTCATATGTATTTATTTATGTTTCATAATTCATTTCATGCTCATTTCCAGTGAAATTTTCTGAGTGAGATTAGGTAGAATCCAATTTTTATTGCTCTGCCTATGGGAAAATTTCATGTTTCGGTGTTATTTCTTCTGTTGAAAAGGATTCATGCCACTATGCCCTTTTCACTTTCTTCAGCAATCTATTCATGCCGTAATCCCTCCAACTAAATTGTTACATTTTCCGCCTACCTTGCCTCACGGAATAATCTGTGCCTTCATATTCAATTCTCTATTCTTTGCTGAGCACCAATCCCATAACATCCCAGAAGCATCGGTCATTTCATAAAATTGTTTCTAGAATCCCTTTTCACTTACTAGCCTAAGGTAAAAATCGCATTGTAAGTCATCTCAGACCGTTTTTGCTTATCCATTCACTGAGCGTGACTCGGAGAGAGCCCTCTCTTGCTCTGGTAGGGCTAGCTACCAGACTGAGCATGGTTTGTGGTTACCCTAATTTTTTCCTTCCTCCAGCCTGAGGCAGATTTAGGTGCTAACACATGGCTAAAAGATCAACTAAAGCATTCAAATCTCTTCTTACATGTGTAATATTGAAGGAAAGAAACTTAGATATGTTTTACCATGCAGCTTGGCTATAACGTTCGATGAGATTTGTAGAAGTATCGCATACCTATTTGATCAAGTTGAAAAGAAGTTCATAATCACCAAAATTCATTAGATGTTTGTAGCCTAAGTTGATATACCATTCAATGCTAGTAACAAGGATTCAAATTCAACTACATTTTTAGTGCAATTGGATTCAATTCTATAGGAGAACTATTGAGTTTTACCAAAAGGAGAGTTTAAGAATTTTCTAGCACCATTCCCTTCATTAGAACCAACACCATCAAATTTCATATACTATACCCTATCATTTTGATCATTAGGAGGGGAGGTTGAATATTTTTCATCAATGAAGAACTAGTATAACCCTAAGTCTACTCCAACAAAATGAATGTGAGGTTGAGGGAAAATTTTGATGTAAGGTGAGATTATGCCTTCTCTAAGGAAAATAATATCCTTTCCATCATTGGGTAAAGTCATGTGAATCCCATCTAATGACATGTAACCACTTGTTTTTTCTTTCCAGTCTTCATCTAGGATGACTGAATAATTACTGACATGGAGATCCATTACTTGAATACTACAAGTGGTACTAATTTTAGGGTGAGAAAACTAAACATGAGTAACATCTTTAATCTCACCAAATGTCACTTGTTGAGTACTGTTATAGGCCAACATATTTTTAGATTTGTTTTTAGTGCATTGAAGGCCTATTTCTTCCATGATGATCTTGTGAATGACATTCAGACCTAATTATCCATATACTAAAAAACATTGGGATATTTTATTGTAGAATTTCATGGAAACATAAAAAGGAGGGTTTTTAAGAATATTGTTTGAATTATTTACAATGAAGAACTTTCTTTTGGAAGGTTTTTGTTCAATATTTGCCTTAACAATATTAATAGAAATAGGTATTTTCCCTTCCAAGAAACTTTCCAGACATTCTTATTGTTGAGGAACAGTGACCATATCGAGTAATGAAGAATTAGCTTTGATGTTGGCCATTTCTTTCAATATATTAAATTGAGACAAAGTTGGGGATGAAGAAGATGTATAATTTACATTTGGGTTTTCTGAATTCTTAGTCTCCTTGAAGGATTGAATTTTAGTGTTTTTGGCCTTAAAAGAGCTTCTAGTTTTAGCCATTATTAAATTCTTATCAACTACCTAATCCAAGGTCACAACCATGGAATCAATACATTGACTAAATATTTTTTCCAATGAATTATTCTAGACTCCATATGGTTTTTTGTCATGGTATTCATTGAAAAAGTTGCACCATGGTTGGGAAATATGAGTGTTAGGTTAATACGTTTGGGGCACATTCATTGTAGGGATGGAAGTAGAACTTTCAACATGAGGTTGAGCTTCCTCCTAGTTCTCAAAAGAGATTAAATGGTTTCTCATGTCTTGCAAGAGTTGAAGCAAAGAGGACATTTCAGAATGATTAGATGACTCTTTAAGGGGAATATATATTTTTCGTAACCATTCTTCATATTCCAAGAATATTTGCAAATCTTACCCTAAATTATCTGCACATTTCTCTTCTATCCTATAGTTGTAAGTAGGAGGCAATATACTATAATAATACATCATGGATTCCTAATTCAGAGGCTTAATGATTTCATGGATTTGATTACATAATTTGGTGAATTAGAGATTGAATGATTTGATATTTTCTCCCTTTCAAAAAGTAATGGTATTATATTATTGAAGAATATCAATATGAATTTTCAGTTGGACATAGGTTGATTTAAACTAGTAACATAGTTAGACTTAGATAGAGAAGGCCTTAGGGGGGAGTTTGAAAAAATCAGTGTTTGTCATCCCTTATAAGGAATTGACTAATAAACACATGAAATTATCATTCTCATTTGCATCAATGTTGTTCCAAGCATTTGCAAAGGTGATAAGATGTTGGTTCACTGTGATGGTTCCATTAGATAAGAATTTTGGCAAATTATCTTTAAATTTAGGTAAAGATATGATAGGAGGAATTAAATTCAATAGAGTGGTAACATGCGAGGGAGTCGAATTTGAATCTTAAACTGGAATAAACCATATTTTGTAATAAATTTGGTAGGGTTGCTAGTGGATTGTGTGAGATTGAGACATGGAAAAAACTAACGACCTGAGATGATGATGGTGTGGTTGATGAAGATTGTGTACAAGAGGAATAATATTGATACGAAGGTTGTCTTTTTGACGTGATTATACATGAAGGGGAAGTTGTTCTTCAATGAAAAGTAAGATATTTGATCAAATCTAATATGTGCTTGAGTGGCAAGGATAACTTTCCATATTCCAACTTCATATAATGGTACAAATTTTGGGCGTAAACCACAAATTATTGTAGAAGAGAAGATTCACTAGACAGAATCTAGTGACCTTTGGGAATGGTAGTACCAAAGTCATCTTTCGAGAGCTTTACTTCATTTTTGTAATTCTATGTACTAGGATATAATGACCCAATGTTGTTCCAATTCAATGACGGAATTGGATTTATCAGGTATGAAATTGAACAATGAATATGAAATACTTCATTGACTACCAAGGTGGCTTCCAAGGCCAAGCTGATTCACATATGGTATGGTCATCTATGAGGGGAAATTGTAGAACTAGAGATGAATCTGTAGATCCCCAGTATGTTCTCCAAAAAAGTATTTTGATGAGTGATGTTTATATGCTTCACGAACAACACCCTAAAATATCATATGGAAGATGAGATAATGGGGTAGAGCCTGGTGCTTAATGCCCTATGTGTATTAACTTAATTATGCACAATATATTAATATGCTAAATTAAAAGAAAATTAATATGTACAATAGATTACTAAAGAAAAAGTAGAGGTGTATACAATATGTGCACATTACAATTGAGGAAAATTAGAAATTGGAAGGTGTAAAACAAACTAATAAATAGAGTTTTTAGTATATTTACAATTTTACTTCATCGAGAACAAGACTATACTAGCACATTAATAACTGGAACAAATTAACCAATAATTTCATCAATGCAGGGCAACATATCTTCTCATAGATTTCAAGAAATAAAAAATAAAAAATTCATAGATGTATGCTTGTCAAATGTTGATTTTTTATTAACAATATGTGAGTATAACAAATTTTTATGGAATATTTCAATGAAAATATTGACCAAGAGCTATTATAGATGCCTAAGATGATATTGAATCATACATAGGAAACTGAATGCCAAAAATAAGTAAGATAAAATTTATGGGAAGACTTGGACTTCCCTGATAAGATTGAATCAACAAATAATTTTGTAAAAGGTGCACCGATTAGCACTTATATAAATATATCAGACCTTCTGACAAGACAAATAATGCAAGAAATATAGAAGAAATTAAATAAATCAATCCATGAATGATGTGCTTACTTTCTTCTTGTCACTCTTCAAATAATTCTATTGTTAACCAAACAGGTAATCCCTTGTACTTATGAAAATATTTTTTTAGGGTAAATGATAAACATTAAAATTGAAGCATCTCTCTTAACTCTTCATTTTCCTTGTGATACGTTACTGCCAAGTTTAATACCACACAAAAAAAAATATTATGCCATTTTCAGACCACATCTCTTATGCAATGCACCATATAAATCTTAATATGTCATTGGATAAGTTATAACATATATATCATCATACAATATACCTTGTCAAATTCCATATGAAACCATAGGTTGAAAACCATGTGTTGAATTGTTCATGCTTGAACTATGTTATGTTTGTTTGACAAGGATGTCCTACAATGCAATATATCTTGAACCATAAAAATATAAGATCTATTCCTAGGTGTTGTACATGGCCCCAAACATTAAACTCAAAAAACCATTAAAAAAAAACCTTTGGGACTTTTACCTTATATTATTCATTATTTCTCATACCTTCAAAACATTTGTTGTAAGGTTTGTTACATAGTATTGTGTTAGAAAATTATATATTATAGAGCAATGGAACACATAAAATATATTGCAGAAATATAAACGCATAAAAAACATAAAACAAGAGAGACGCATATATATATGGTTCACCCAATTTCGGCTACGTCCACGGAGAAACAATCAGTCGTTCCTTTTATATTATCTAGCAAAATGAAGAGATACAACCTACAACAGATCCCCTGTAATTACCTCTTCTCTCCCACACAATGTCCTCTCTCTTTCTCACTCAGAATACAAATCTACATAGTCGCAATACAATTCCCTCATATATAGTGAGGGGTTTACTTCTAGGGAAAAAAAACCTAAATTAAACATAATTTCTACTGTTAGATTTCTGCCTAATGGATGACCCAGATTGACTGTGAAATTACAACATTTTACAAGGCAATTTTACATCTATTTTTAGCTTTAGGGGCACTGTCCCCGATCCACTGCCATGGGGGGCTCCAAATAATCGCTGTCACCCCCCCTTGGACCCTCCTGGTGGCGCACATTTATGGGCGGCGTTGCCACCACATTACGAATTGGGTGGCGTTGATACCTCTAAATAAAGAAGATATCCATGCTCCACACCCAACATATTGTTGCTCTGAAAAGAATTTTGGTCTTTAATTTGATCATTATTTTGATACATAAGAATCTAAAACAAATGAGATTAATCATGCAATATTTATAATTCCTCTACAATAAAAAGCTTATATAATCAACCTTATGAGTAGTGAGAAAATATGCATTCCTATGGATAACTTAACATGCTATAAGTAACATTTTCATACAATGATTATGTAAGGACATACATTTCAAATTTCTCAAAGTACAAGCAAGCCTTCAAACCTTTACCCCATTAATGTTGGGAAAAATACTGAGAGGGGGTTGAATCAGAGTTTTAAAAACTCACAACAATAATTTTTCTTTTTTGAAATATATACACGACTTGAATGAACCCAAATAACATATATAGGCAACTGTTGTAAAATAAACTGGTGTATTCCAGGTAAACTTTATAAAATAGCTAATTCTTTATCTGTTAAACTTTGAACCAGAATGTAAGAGATTTATCACACATTTGATAAGAAGTAAAATGGAGTAGTAATAATAGAATAAAGTATCACACATAAGTAAACAAACATGAACAGTAGGATTTAAGGTGGAAACCCAATGTGGGAAAAAACCACAGTTGATGTCATCTTAGTCTTCAAAACTTATTAATATCAAAAACTGCTTACATTCTTGTACTAGTGTAGACTCATACCAGTACGTAGGCACCCACCTATTGAAGGCTACAACCTTCACTTGCTCTTCAACTCTTACTAGAAGGGAGCTCCAACCCCCTAATCTGATCACAAGCTACTACTGACAGGAAGCTTCGACTTCTTCACTCAAGGCTCCAACCCTCAACAACATCCATGGACCACATTTCATCAAATTTTCATACTGGATCCAATATCAACACTTATGCTCAATCATCAGTGTAAAACAATCATCAATCTTTGACACACATAAATAACCAACCACTGAAACCCAATCAACTGATACATAATCAAAACTTAACAAATCAACTGGAACAATCACTGTAACCAGTACACAGAACTGAACTCAGAATGTTGCATCAACACACAAAATCAACTACAACCCTAATAATTCATTTTCCAAAATGTATACACTACTTCACTTAAGCCAACCCACATGCATATGCGCTTTTCTAGAGAGAAACCCATGTATAGATCTTAATATACTGAAACCTAAAAATTTGAACACTGCAATTTTTGAAAAGAACATTGAATTAAACTCAGATCTACTGCAACACTCTGAACCAATCATAGAATTGTCTTTGATCTTCAATCACAACCAACAAGTAATCTTAACATTCATCAATTAGTTAATACCCAAATTCAACTTCATCATTCAATCATATCTACATCAGACATTATCACTCAACCCAAATCAACATGAGGACATTAGTGACAGGAAATAGAGAAACAGTAGCACTGATCAGGTTGATCAGTTATTTATCAACATAAACTCCTTACTTTATATACCCAACTTTTGTAGAAGTGAACCTGCGTGTATATTGCGCAGCTCTTTAGAACTTCCTAAAGACTGAGATCATAATAATAAAAGATAAAAACATGCTTCAGTACTTAGATCCAGTGAATCCTTGAACATATCATATAATGAATAGTCATTTTAGGTCTCATGATCCTGATCCATCATTGTATTCATCGGTGCATAATTATTTCAAATCAATGTGATAGTTATGGCCCTTACAATGCAAATATACTTCATATTTAAGTATTCATCAAAAAGTCTTTCACTTTCACACTTATTCCTTTGATCTTCACTTCTTTATATAGTTTATCCCTCATATAATACCATAGGTCAAAACAACATTAGTGCCGATGGTAATATTTGACAGGATCAATATTCATTGTCACGCTCATTACTATGGGCCATAAAATGGTACAAAAACCATACGCTACTTTTCTTCACTATACTCGCATGCATACGCGACTCGGACTAACAAAACTAGCGTATAGTTCTTAAACGTCCAAATTTATCATTCCTCTAAACTGATTCCTCTAAATTGTCATGCATTCTTTCACATTTGTATTCTTATCATTCCTATGAATAGATTCCCCTGAATTTTCATGCATTATGTCACATCTGTATTCATTATGTTATTCTCTAAACTAACCTGTGAATTATGTTATAAGTGAGTTTCCATCAAGGACAACATATGGATCATAATGCCAAAAATCTCCTCCTTTGGACTTGATGGCAACCATTTCGGTGTTTTGTCTCCACAACCTGTAAATAACATCAAGCCAATCAAAAAGCTTTTCAAAGCATCAAGATACTCTCCAAACACCAAGATACTCTCCCGCTTTGACCTCAAGGGAAAAGGGATGACTAATTTTAAATGAAGATTTCCATATCTGAACTGCTGAATATGCATACTGACCATTCTCCCCCTGAGTGCATGCTGAATTCTATGATCATGCCGCCCCTGAGCACATGCCGAAATATATGACAGATGTAAAAGGAGGTATATGACTCTATGAGTTTGACCTTCCTATCACCAAGGACCCATACTTACATCAACCACCCACCCAAGTGGTATTACATTTGACATGATCTCAAAAGTCCATACATGACTGAATATGACAATTATTAAATTATACGTCTTTACATGACATTTACATCAAATGATATACATGATATTTAAAGACAATAAAGATCTTAAAAATAACATAATTCAGCAACCAAAATGTCAACAATGCATTATATTCTGCAAGGCTACTACTCCCCCTGAACCTGTGCTACCTATTCATTTTCACCAACTCATTCATCAAATCATCTTCATCAATCAGAGAAATATCAATGAGAAAAACATAACTCAATACCATATCAACAAACTATACCCATCAACATCAGACCAAGAGAAATCAAATCATAGCTATTAGAAGCATGTCAGAGGTTGATCTTGAGTCTGTCCCATTGTTTTTCTATCATAGAAAAACATACACGACTTTCTGCAAAGAAAAGCATGTATATACACGCCTATACTTCATGAAACTTACATATATCCAGAAAACTTTTGAATTTTAACTTGTAGATTCAGCAAACTCATTTTACAGCAAAGTAAGATAGAGACAACTCCCAGGTTCTGTTTGAGATGTTGAAATTCTTCTCTAGGAAGATGTTTAGTAAATATATCAACAACTTGTTCTTTGGAGGGAACATACTCCAATTAAACCTTTTTCTGAAGCACTTGTTCTCGTACAAAGTGTTACTTAATAGGAGTATGCTTGGGATTTGAGTGCATAAAAGGATTTTTAAAAATACTAATAGCACTTGTATTATCACATAGGATGGAGATGGGTGGAGAACATTTGATTTGTATATCCTTTAATGTTTGCATCATCCAGAGAAGCTGTTTGCAACAAGATGCAACACCGAGATATTCTGCTTATGTTGTAGATAAGGCAATGGAACTTTGTTTCTTGCTAAACCAAGATACCAATCAGGGATCCATGTAAAATGCACCTCCACTAGTTCTTTTCCAGTCATCAACATTTCCAGCCCAATTTGCATCCGTGTATGCATGAAGGGTAAGATCTACATTTTTAGGATACCATAGACAAAAATCTTGGGTTCCTTGGAGATATTTGAATATTACTTTTACTTCTTGAAGATGTGATTCCTTTGGATTGGCTTGGAAACATCCAACAATATCAACTACATGCATGATATCTGGTCTGGTACCTATTAGATAAAGTAGACTACCAATCATAGACCTGCACTCTAGTTGGTTTACTGTAGGAGAATCATCATTAGAACGAAGGCTACATCTTATCATCATGGGAGTACATATAGTTTTGCATTCTTCTATCCCATACTTCTTCATAATTTGCTTGAGATATTTTGTTTGTGAGAGAAAGATGCCATATTTTTCTTGTTGTACATGTAGACCAAGAAAAGAGGCTAGCTCCCCAAGTAAAGACAATTCAAATTCTTGCTGCATAATAGAAGAAAAGTTTTTACTCATAGATTCTTCATTACTGCAAAGATTGATATCATCAACATAAAAAACAATAATTAGTAGTTTATCACCTTCAATTTTTGTGTACAAGTTGTTGTATACAGATCCTTTTGTGAAACCTTGTTGTTGAAGATATTTTTCAAGACCATAATACCATGCCCGTGGAGTTTTTTTTAACCCATATAAAGCCTTTTTAATTTTGCATACAAGGTTCATCATTTCCCAAAATGAATCCTTCTGGTTGTTCAATATATATTTCTTCCTCTAGATCTCCATTAAGAAAGGCAGATTTTACATCCATTTGATAAAATTTGCAATTTCAAAAACTGGAAAATGCAAGAAACATTCTTATGGCTTCAAGTCTGGCTACTAGTGCAAATGTTTCTTCAAATTTTATACCTTCTTGTTGAGAATAACCTTTGAAGATAAGTATAGATTTGTTCCTAATGACTTCTCCATTTTCATTCAACTTATTTTTGAATATCCATTTTGTCCCAATAACATTTTTATCATGAGGCCTTGGAACCCATTCCCAAGTATAATTATTTTCAATTCGATCAAGTTCTTCATTCATGGTCTTAACCCAACATTCATATTCACTAGCTTGATTTACATTTTGTGGTTCAATGGTGGATAATAAATCTAGATAACTAGAAGATCCTACAAGAGTTCTCTTGTTTGTACCCTAGATCCCTTTTCTCTTAGAATTTGAGTTTCTGGATGATTCTTTTGAACATACCTGGATGGAGCCTTTTCTTTGTCTGATGTATCTTCTTTTGTTGCTTCATTAGTTTCTTCTTCTATATCATTGCGACTTGATCTGGGAAAGAATTCTTCATCATCATCTTGTTTTGCTAATGTTACCTATTTGGGCCCTATGCATGCTTCATCAATCACAACATCCATGCATTCAACAATTTTCCAAAGTCTCTTATTGTAACATTGGTATCCTTTACCCCGGATGCGGGTGTCACCAGGCATGGCATGCCACATGCTCAGCATGTGCCGCCACGTGAAGAGCGAAGGGAGTTAATGTCCAGGGCCGCCGAAACGTTAAGAAGGGGGAGGCGCGGCAGAGATCTTTATGGCGACGCTGGGAACGATGGAGAGCCCGTAGCGGGAATTCAATGCCTGCAAATCCCAAGAGAATGAATGCAAGGTTAAATGGGAAAGAATGTTGCGGCTCAGGGCTCAGAGAGCCAAGCCAGCAACACAGAGTTCTGAGGGCAGAAGGAACGAATCTGAGGCAGGAGGTGAAGGCGTTCACCTGGGCGACGTTTGCTTCTTGCTGGTTCATCCTGTGCGTGGTACCTGGGCAATTGAACTCAACTTTGTTTGGAGTTGGGGACGGCACTCAGGCAGCAGAAAGAGTTGGGATTTCAAACCCACAAGTTCGTTCTTGGAGAAATTTGAAGGAATCGTGGAAATCATGGCGCGACTGTGGGAGAGACAGCCAAGCAGGAGGGGACCTGGACGCGGGACATCTTCTCGCACCCCTGCAGCAGATGAGCACCATCACTGCTGCTGCTGCTACTGCTACAGGAGGGTGGGAGCCTTACCAGTTCCGGCCAATCAGTTATTGGAGGTGGGCAGCTCCAGTGAAGGTGAGCCCGTGCTTCCAGCTTTCGGCTCAGTTGTTTTCACATTGGGCAGCTCATAGGGAAACACAGGCATCAATGCGCATATATCAGTCCTCTTTACGAAGGTTCCGGAGGAGAACGACAAGGGAAAGCAACCGGTTTCGGCTGAGATGCCTCCTGAAGGCAATAGCGAGGATAGTCCAATGCTGCAGCCTCCAATTGAAAAGGGCAATCCAGGGAAGGAGTCGCAGCAAGCCCCTCCTCAGCCTCCAGAGCAGATTCCGCTGGCCACTGAGAAGGATCCCTGGGAAATGTGGGCTGGTGTTCCTGAAGGCCAAGGATGGTGCTATATCATTGAGGAAGAGCCTGAAGACTAATCCTCAGAGGCACTCTCTGGTTTACTTCTCTCGCTATGTTTGTATTCTTTTAGTTCTTTTTCATACTTTATGTCCATCTGTTATGTGTCATGGCAAGGTCCACTATGAGTCTTTTTGTTGGACGCCCCTGCGCGGGCTGCTAAACTACTGTCTAAGTTCAAGTCTGTGTCAGATGTTTTGGTTTATCATGGAGGTGATGCCCCTGCGTGGGCAAATTCTGTGTCAAGCAAGGTCTTCCAAGGTGCCACAGTTGGCCCTGGACAAACTGTTTTTCTGCATGTAATGTTACCTGTATATAATATAATCGATTAGCTAGTTTTACTGAGAAAAAAAAACATTGGTATCCTTTACTTCTAAATGAGTAAACAAGAAGTATTCCTTCATCTGATCTAGCTTCAAACTTACGAAGTTTTTCATCGTTATTTTTTATGAAACATTTGCTTCCAAAAACATCAAAATTCTTTACAGTGGGAGGCTTACCATACCAAAGTTCATGCAAAGTTTTATCACTATTCATACGAACATGAGCCTTGTTGAGAATAATTACTACAGTATGTGTAGCTTCACCCCAGAAGGTGTTAGGAGTTTGAGACTCATTAAGCATAGCACTAGCCATTTGTTGAACAATTTTGTTGATTCTTTCTGCCACGCCATTTTGTTGAGAAGTTTTAGCTACATAAAATTGTATTTTTATGCCATGTTGTTCATATAAGTCAAAGAATTCATCTGATATGTACTCTCCTCCTCGGTCAGATCGAAGACATTTTATTTTTAAATATACTTCATTTTCAACTAATTCCTTGAAGACTTTATATTTATCAGATGCTTCATCTTTGTGTTTCAAAATACCGTTCTAGCACATTCTAGAAAAGTCATCAATGAATAAGATATAGTATTGTTCTCCACGAGGTGAATTTTTCCTTATTGGTCCACAAAATTAGTATGTACAAGTTGAAGAGGCTTACTTGCTGATCCTTCTTTGGCATTGAAATAAACTCTAGTTTGCTTACCAAATTGGCATGACCTACATATGGTACTTTCTAGTATGGTGATGTAGGGTAGACCACAAACATATTTGAGCCTCCTTGATTTGCTTATTTGAAAGAAGCTTAGATGTCCCAACCTTTTGTGACATAACCATTTTTCTTCTACCTTGCCTAGGTAACATTGTTCTTGGTCATCTTTCAATATATACAGTTTGCTCGGGGTTCTTGTTCCTTTTATTATGGTATTTCCTGTGTCAATTTCACGAACCACACATTATTGTGGTCTGAATAGCACCTCATTTCCTTGATCACACATTTGACTAGCACTCAACAAGTTATGCTTTAATCCATTAACAAACATAATAGTACGAGCTTTAACTTTTTGTTTTAGAAAAAAAAACCTTTACCCTTAATGACAGTAGGTGAGTCATTTCCAAAAGTGACATTCTTTTATTTATCTAAAGCATTGTATGAAATAAGTTTATCTTTATCACATGTCATGTGTTTTGAGCATATTCTATCAATGTACCATTGATTTTCCCATCCTTTTGCAAACAAAGTTATGCCACAACTTTCAAACTATAACTCCTTCCTTTTCCATCCTTTGGAATTTGTTGATAGTTTATCCTTTTAAGATGTTGGTTGTAATTTTCTCTTGAATTCATATTCTTAATGATAAAATTTATTGGAAACTAAGTCAATTTCATCTATAAGAGGTGAGAAGATATTATAAGAGTTCTTCTTGAATCTTGTGTCATTCCTTTGTTTTCTTGCTTCTATAGTCATGATTGTTTTCTATGCAACACTTTGAGCAGCCTTATGACCAAAATTATGACATGAGAAACATTGTCCA
Organism: Pinus tabuliformis; assembly: GCA_031772625.1. Taxonomy (NCBI): domain Eukaryota; kingdom Viridiplantae; phylum Streptophyta; class Pinopsida; order Pinales; family Pinaceae; genus Pinus; species Pinus tabuliformis. Next base: position 615,161,675 of record CM062818.1, on the reverse strand, counting down.
GTAAAAAAGAAATTTATGTGACCATATAATATTTTGGTGTTGTTTACCTTTTGACTAGAGCTTATGTTGTTATTCATCCTTGGATTGGAACGAACATGATTTACCTGTGGAATGCCTTTATTATTTTGCTAAGGACTGTAGTTTTGTTGGCTGGGTTTTGCTGCATTACTGAAGCTTTGCTTACTGATTTTTATTGTATTACTAAAGATTTTATAACGGGTTTTTGTTGCATTTAGATAGCTTCCGATGGTGCCTGAAGAATTTTCTGGTTGAGATGTTTCTCCACTATATCCAAGACCTGTCTTCATAACAGGAGAGCGTTATACCTTGATAATCTCATCTAAGGTTTCAGATCCTTTAGAAAATCTAAGATTCAGAGTTTATATTTTCTCAAGTTCCTTTCTTAGACTTACTACTTCACATTCTAACTTCTCAATATGCTTTTCTTTTTTTATGAGTTGATGCTTCAAATTATCTATGGCTACTTTGTTTCCTTCCAAGAAAATTTTGAGTTGAGTAATTTCTTCAAATAAGTACTTATCTAATAATGCATCCACAAATTTATCATTATACCCATTAATATTTTTCTCAAAAGCCATGAGTAATTTAATATATTGATCAGATTCACCTTCTTCACTATTTGACAAACCATCACTATCTTCATGAGTATAATAACTTCTTTTACTGTCAAACTGTCTCCTATTAATTTTTGAGGAATCCTTCCCTTTGTCATGGTTGTGTTTATGATTAAATTTAGCAGCATAATGACAAACTCTACCACAAGAAAAACATTTGAAGGGAAGCTTATGTCTAAACCTTTCGGTGCCCAGTTGAAGTTTCTTTACAAATTTCACCTCATATTATTCTGATATATATCCTAATTCCTTGCATTCCTCCTTTTCTTTTGCTTTTGCAGATGCTTTAAATGCAGCTTATTTGACTTCTGAGGGACCTCCTTTCCTCATTTCAAAAGAATTCAGGATACCATGAAGTTGAACAACAATAAGAGTCTGCAGATCCTACTTCTCTTCAATGACAGACACTTTTGACTCGAATTTAGGAGTTAGAGATCTTAATATTTTCTCTACTAAAGTAGTGTCCTTTATTTCTTCAACCATATTTTCCATGTGATTTACAATCTCATCTATATGTAGAAAGAAACTAGTAATACTTTCATCATTATGCACTCTGATAGTTTCATATTGAAATTTGAGACTTTGGAGTTTAGCACTTTTTAACTTGGTAGCACCTTCATAGCTTTGAATGATTCTGTCCCATATTTCTTTTGCTGTGTTTAGCTACATAACTTCGACAAATTATGATTATGTCAAACTTCCCAATAAAGCATTGACAACTTTGGCATTGGTTTCATATGTCTTCTTTTCTGTTGTATTTGTGGGAACTACAGTTGGATATTAGTAACCTCCTTCCACAAATGCCCAAACATCTGCTCCAAGAGACTGAGGATAGGATCTGGATCTTATCTTCCAATATATAAAATTATTTCCATTGAAAAGAGGTGGTCTGATAGATGTCGATACATCTTGATTGCTTATCTTGCGAGATCTTCCTTCAAGTGATCAAACTTCTTTTGAAGGACCTGCACTGATACCAATTGTTGGGAAAAATACTGAGAAGGGGGGTGAATCATTATTTTTAAAACTCACAATAATAATTTTAATTTTCTAAAATCTATATGCGACTTGATTGAACCCAATTAGCATATATACACGACTGTTGTAAAAGAAACTAGCATATTCCCAGTAAACTTTGTAAAACAACTAATTCTTTATCTGTTAAACATTGAACCTGAATGTAAGAGATTTATCAAGAATTTGATAGGCAGTAAATGGGTGTAGTAGGAAGATAATAAAGTATCACATATATGTAAACACACATGAACACTGGTATTTAAGGTGGAAACCCAATGCGGGAGAAAACCACCATTGTTATCGTCTCAATCTTCAAAACTTAATAATATCAAAAAATGATTACATTCTTGTACTAGTGTAGACTCATACTAGTACGTAGGCACCCACCTACTGAAGACTACAACCTTCACTCGTTATCTAGCTCTTACTGGAAGGGAGATCCAACCCCCTTGATCTGATCACTCGCTACCACTGGCAGGAAGCTTTGACTTCTTCACTGAAGGCTCCAACCCTCAACAATATCCATGGACCATGTTTCATCAAATTTTTAGACTGTATCCAATATCAACACTTATGCTCAATCATTAGTGTAAAAAAATCATCAATCTTTGACACACATAATTAACCAATCACTGAAACCCAACCAACTGATACATAATCAAAACTTAACCAATCAACTAGAACAGTAACTAGTACACAGAACTGAACTCAGAATGTTGTATCAACACACAGAATCAACTACAGCCATGATCATTCATTTTCCAAAATGTATACGCTACATCACTTAAGGAAAACTGTGTGCATACACGCTTTTCTAGAGAGAAACCCACGTATAGATCTTAATATACTGAAAATAAAAAATTTGACCACTACAACTTCTGAAAAGAACACTGAATCATAGTTAGATCTACTGCTACACTTTGAACCAATCACAAAACTATATCTAATCTTCAATCACAATAATCAAGTAATCTTAACATTCATCAATCTATTAATACCCAAATTCAACTTCATCATTCAATGAGATCTACTTCCGACATTATCACTCAACCCAGATCAACATGAGGATAGCATTGACATACAAACGAGAAACAACAACACTGATCAGTATGATCGTTCATTTATGAATAGAAACTCCTTACTTTATATACGTGACTTTCTAGAAGTGAACCCACGTGTATACGTGCTTTTCTTGAAACCAACCAGCATATAGATCTGAAAATTTTGACCTAAAATTGTGCAACTCTTTAGAACTTTAGAAAGACCTAGATCATAATAATCAAAGATAAAAACATGCGTCAGTACTTAGATCCAATCAATCCTTGAATATATCATACAATGAACAGTCATTTAAGGTCTCATGATCCTGATCCATCATTGTATTCATCAGTGCATAATTATTTCAGATCAATGTGACAATTATGGCCCTTACAATGCAAATATACTTCAGATTGAAGTATCCATCAAAAACTCTCACTTGAACACTTAGCCCTTTGATCTTCACTTCTTTATAAAGTTTAGCCCTCATCTAATACCACGGGTCAAAACAACATTAGTGTTGGTGGTAATATTTGACAGGAACAATATTCGTTATCGCGCCCATTACTATGGGCCAATACTATGGTAAGGACCCCTGGTATTTAGAATACCATGGTAAAAAAACCATATGCTACTTTTCTTCACCTAACTCACATGCATACACGACTTGGCTTAACAGAACCTGCATATAGTTCTTGAACTTCCAACTTTATCATTCCTTTGAACCGATTCCTCTGAATTGTCATGCATTCTATCACATCTGTATTCTTATCATTCCTCTAAACATATTCCTCTGAATTGTCATGCATTCTTTCACATCTGTATTCATTCTGGTATTCTCTGAACTCACCTGTGAATTTTGTTGTAAGTGAGTTTCCATCAATGACAACACATGCATCATAATGCCAACAATTAAAACACACATGTGAACCCTTATCGCGTATACTACTCCTTCTATCACCATGTTCTTGTGTAAAAACATAAAATGATGAGGAAAGTGATCAAATCATGTCAAATAAATCAAGTGTCGTGAAATACTTATTTCTTTTGGGGGGCCCACTTACTAAAGCTTATATGTTTGATTTTTAACATGTTGTTATTATATCTTTAGAGGAAGGATTGAGTGCAATGGTCTACACATATTTGTGAAAGCAGCTAATGAACTAGTCATGAGTCAATAGACATTAGATCATTCAATTCAATTTAGCATCAATTGATACATATCCTAGTGGAACATGCCCCCTTCCTTTTGAAACTAGAAATATATTGAGTTTGAGGATGAACACACTCCCAATGGTAAGTGTCATTTTTACCCACATAAGCTTTTAGAAAGATGTCTCACAATATTGTACTACATGACCATACAGTTGGCATCTCACACATCTAAATAAAAAGTGCCCAAACAATCCAAATGCTAATTGTGAAGCTGTAAATCATTTTGTACAACTACTTTGGCTACCAGGCCTTCTCCAATATAGAATCCAATCAATACTTTTTCTACCACCATGAGTCAATGTTAAGAAAACTCATATTTACATCTAGAAAACACCCAAGCATGTTCCCAATTTCCTTGAATATGTCATATGTCCAAAATTCAATGGGAAAAAGAAGTAATTTAACCCATGCTAGTGTCTAATGCATTTTCTCCATACGACTGTTGAAATATATGGACCAACTCTTTAGATACAATAGCATCAAATCCCATCTCCATAAAACCTTTCTAATTTTCCTAGTGTTGTCTATTGAGCTAAACATAAATGCCCTCCACCCATTCATAATGATAGATTTTTTTTGTGAGTATCCAAACACATCATTCCAAACATCCAATACCCATTTTCTTAGTGATTTTTCATTCATGTGATGACAAAAAATCCTACCCACTATAGCTCACTCTAATAAACCCACCACCTTATGCATCTTGATATCCACTCCCAACACTAACTTCACCTCTACAAAATTTTTCTTAATTCACTTGAACTATTTCTTCTTTCATCCACATTTAATGCTTCATCATAATCCTTAACATACATATTTTCCTATGGATTTCAAGATGTCAATATAGGCATGATCTAGCGTCCTTGATGGAGAACTATAACTTTTATGTTAATATCATTTTGTACCTTAACTCTCACTGGCAGAAACTTGTCTCCTATCATATTAGGTAATATAATGGCATACTAAAGCATCAATTGAGTAGGAAAATAATGGCTTCACTATGTCTATCATCTTCATCCCCAATGATGTATTCCAACGATAAGCCTCCTCTCCACTTGCACTCTCCACATGAAACCTTGGAAAATCACCCAAACCAATTCCCGATGGTAAGAGTGAGGCCATACTAGATCAGGCACTATGTTCCTCATGTCATTCACATCTAGGGTTGGATTAGGTGATGCTGCACCTGAGACAGTCCTCATTTCCTTTAATTACTTGGCATATATAACCTTAGCATTAACCTTCCAAGGCTCCTTCAACTAGCTGTGTTAATGAGTTCCATCTCTATCAACAATAGATCTAGTGAAAAACCTTATGAAGGAATTTGTGTTCACTTTTTTTCCCTAGAAAGAGCCAAATATAAGCTTTTTTGCATTAAATAAGTCAAGTGTGGACCAAATCTCTTGTCCCTCATAAGTGTAATGACCTTCAACGAATTACCATATGACTTTGTTTATTTTAGATTTTAATTAAAGGAAAATAAATGACATGTGATGACTACTTTAATGGAAATATTTATTTTTGGAAAAAAAATGAATCATGGAAATTATATTAAGTCATAAATCCTCTTTGGGAAAAAGAAAAAGGTTAACATAAGAGATTATCCCTAACTATCAAGGAAAACAATAGGAGTTGGTTGTGCCTAGTGAGGAAGAAATGAAAAAGAAAATAATCCCCCTTCTGTCAATTTTTTTGGGAGAGAAAGAGAAGACAAGATAGATTGATAGACAAGAAAGTATGTATGGCTAGAGATAAATACCACATTGTGGAACATGTGAAAATTCAAAATATGTGGAAGAAAAAGATAGATTTGGAACAAGAAAATAGTGGGTGAGAAAGACTAGTAGAACCCAATGAATTCTGCAAGATGTTACTAAGGGTTTAGGAGGTGTTAAAGATAGAGAATTTGACTCCCTGTGTGATGTTGTTTTTCTTGACAGTTAGGGATTAGCTTGTGGGGAACCAACGAAGAATTGGTTTAAGGCTGTGTGGTTTGTGTTAGTCTCCTACCTTTTCCCAAAAGGATATAGATAAGATCAACTTGATATTTTGTGTGTAAATGTAGCTAAGAAAATAATAGATAGTTAGAAGAGAAACTATATCTATGAACAAAATGTGTATTTTTCAAGAAGAATTACGTAAAAGATCTGTACTAAAATAAGAATGTAGATCCGAATAGAATCAATATACCTATGAAATAATTTGTTGAACTAACAGCGGCATGTTACATGACAAGAATGATTGTGAAAATCAAGATATAAATACTTCTAATACATAGGTTTATTATACTAATAGTCTGAGTTGAAATATATGTATTAAACAATACCCAATCTCTTATAAATGTTACTCGAATTGTTTTTGTAGAGAAAGTGAATATCTGGTTTTTGCAGAAAATAACTATACATAAATGGCATTACTGTAATATATGAATAGGTAGAGTTGCAAAGGTTAGAAGAAACGTTGTAGGTGTGTAGCCCCACAAGAACCCTCAAGTCTTGTACAAATAATAATTGGTCTCAAAGAAGGATAGGGATGCCCCATTATAGAGACCCCTCGGTTATCTTTGGACTAAATGATAACCTTCAAATACACACACAATAAAATAAGTACAGAGATATTGAATACATTTTACATTGCTACACTAGTGTAAATAAGCTTAACCTCTCAATCTAACGATAATATTAGTAACTGTGTATTACATGTAAGACTAAGCGAGACTGTCATCGTGAAAAAAAAATATAATAATATTTTGGTGGGAACAGAATAAGGAATTTCATTTATCCCAGAAATAAGAGAACAATAGTAATTCCAAAATCTTTCCTTTACAAAAGATAGATTTTCATACAATGTATGAACATAATATTCATCATAAATAAAATGAAAATAATTCACATTAAAATCCATGTAAGAAAAACTGTTGTAAGGGTTTGAAATCTCCTAACTCTGAAAATGAAAAGGGATGGTTAGAACACAAAAATATATTACACAGCTCTTTGAAAAGCTATTCCATTATTATAGTGGTGACTCTAACCACCATTAGTTTAGTCCTTGTCGCCTTATTCCCAATTAAAAATCGTAACCATTCAATTTGACAACCAATACAAAATACCATGAGGGAAATCCAATACAAAATAACACGATAATAATATATGTGACTTGGCAATGCTTATAAGTTGGAGCACATATCCTAACGTAAACACAATATGACCCTCGAAATTTCAAATGAACCATAATGTCAAATGTAAAGCCAGAGGCAAGATGACTGATTACAATTATATCCATCAATTTAAACTTAATAATATATATATATATATATTTTGCAAGGTGGGATACGACTGTAGGGCCTAGCGCTACCCCAAGGCAACAACACTTTCCCATGTATCCGACACAGTACATCAACCGTGGTGTATGGAAAATATTTGTATATAAGGTAAGAAATATTTAAATATTATATATGTGTAAAAGATTGTAAATATACGCCCTTCTTGTGGCCATGGTTTCTAGGATAAATTCCAGGGAAGACTTACATAGTTTTTAAATGAGAAAAAATATAGTAACCAAATATAGATTTGAACTCGCTGTGACATCACTAATTGTTGTAGTTCATAATGTAAGGGTGGGTTTTATACTATAAGAGAAATGAGAATAACAGTGAGTTAAAGAGATAAATGGTAAAAATAATTGTATATACGTTTGATAAGAAAACTAGTAAATATGGTGTTTAAAAATTGTGCAATTATTTATGTAAATTTCACTACGGCAAAATTTATGTTTCGCAATGAGAGATGTTACAATAAAGGTCTAGTGAATAATCTGCGAAGTCCTAGGTTATTTTAATGAGGGAGAACATGTTTAAATATAACCTCACATATAGAGATTTCAACTATGGAAGAGTCCCCTCGCCCCCTGACATGAACCCTAACATCCCCCCTCCTCATTCCCTCCGAGCTACCAAAAATGTCCATCATGAGAACTTATGTTAAAGTGCTATGTTAGTAAGTAGAATAAAATTGACTCAAGAATTCCTTTTTCATATGTAGAATGATTTATGTGTATTTATGGTAAAAACATAACAAACATAAACAAAAGATGCATCATGTTGCCTATTTTATTCTAAAGGAGACGAAACAATAAAATATTCACACAATTGGAATTGAATTACTATGTGTGTGTCTTTTAGTCTGTGCAATTGAGCATGTGTTGGTAGAAGGGTACTAAAACCTACTAAAAAAAATTCCATAATTTCTAAATCATTTTTAGATAGAAGATGATTTGCTCAAACTTCTAATGTTATTTAAATATTTTTTAATCTATTTAATCTACTAAAACATGTGACCAAAGATTTGCACTAAGTTTTCTCATCTAAAATTAATAACAATGACTAATTATATTTTTCTAATTTACTAAAACATTTAACCAAAAATTGCACTAAATTTTCTCTCATCTAAAATTAATAACAATGACTAATGACTAATTTGAGAATGTAACATATACATACATATATATATATATATATATATATATATATATATCAGAAGGATGATGATAACAATAACAATGATTTGAGTAAGAGTGATATTACCACAACTCTAATATAACTACGAAGTACTGTATTATAAAAAGTAGAATATAAAAATATATTAAGTTAGTTATAAGTTTTGAGGATAATCCTTAAAACCAGTTATAATAATTGCTATAAATTTGATGACAATTTCACTATACTAACCAATATAAATTTGACGAAGAGAGATATAATTGAGTTGTGGTTTGTTTTTTGTCATGGTTATTAATCCCTACCAAAGCTTATGTAGCATCACTAATTTGTCATTATAATTATCATTTCTTGATGTCTATTTCATTCATTTTAATTGATATTTTATTATTTTATTTATCATATAATTCCATCTCATAATTATATATGTTTTTGTTTTTAAATACAATTTGTTTTCCTTTATTAATAAATTGAATATTATTATCCATAAATTTTCCAATTATGGTTTATGAATACGATTTTTATAACAACATTCATAATTCCAATTTCCAATATCTCATCCATATTGCAAATCCAAGCTCTAACTCATGATCAAACATTCCAACTTAGAAATCGCCTGATAAAAAGTCACAATTTTATGTTCAATTTTGTGAATAAATGAAGATGAATCTCGAATGCGACATGGTCTTTTGTGTCAAACAACCCAATTAAGTCTTCCAAATAGTAGTTTTCCAAAATTTGCTTTGGTTTAAGAGATATGCGTGGTTTTTTTAAGGTGATTTTCTGATATTTGTTATTGTAGTGGGTTGTCAATTTTTCCCAATTGCAAAACTAAATTAGACTTGTTCACCAAATTAGACTTGTTCCAGTTGATTAATGATGGAGAGATATTTTGGATCTGATATTTTTGATTGATCTATTATAAACAATCTAAATTTGTAATAAAAATCATTATGTATTTTTCTCATAAGATCATGATGATCATTTTAGATGTAATTTCCCTTGGCTCTTTGTGTATTTAAATAAATATAGAAATCAAAATGAAAGGATGGAAAATTGGTAAATTTAAGTCAAATCTTGGAAAAAATAATAGAGAGTTGAAGAATGGGAGAGGATGCTAATGAAGAGGCATTGATTTGTATTTCATGAATTCTGATTAATGAAGGAATGATGATTAATTACATATAGATAAGTAAAGCATCGATTTTATTTGCAGTTAGTAATATTATTCAAGCATCATGTTTAAGAAGGAAGGCCCCTATTGTTGTTGTATAGTGAGTAGATCTATTTTATATTCTTAATTATTTACATTTTATTTATTTTTTGCCTCATTTTCCTTTTGTGGTAACTTCTTCGCATTTGTTGTTTCCTTCATAATTACATTTTCTATTTCTTTCATGCTTGTATTTGCTATTTCCTTGCACTATATATAAATTGTTGTTTCCAGTATGCATTGATGAGTGTTATGGTTTTGCGTGATTCCTAGATTTGTCTATTCATTTTCATCCTTGGATTAACAACTAATTTAAACTCTTTCGTTGTCAAACTGTAATTACGCTGTAAGGCGTTCCCCTCTGAAATCTACTCCCCTCTCATCTCACGTGTCAAACTATGATTCGTTTGATTTGATGTTAGACGATTAAAATATTTGCTACCATTAATCAAAAATTTAGTTATAACTGAAACAATAACAGTCTAAACTTCATCTTTCAAGAACCAGCGAACCTTGAAGGTAGACTGCCATGGCTTGCGTTGCATTGCAGAGTGAAGGTAGACGGCCATGGAGTGGAGTGAAGGTTGTTGAGCTTTGGTTTAACATTAGGCTCTGGGCCAGCTATTCTTAACACACTCCCATCTGAATTTGGCTCACTGCTGCCAACATATAAAGGCCACTCAGTTGGAGAATTGTTGACGACCATTTCTCCAGCAATGATGCCTCCTGATCTTTTCCCTGGGGAAATAAATTGGGTTTTATTAACATATTCCTAATTATTCCTAATTCGAAATCATGTTGTTTTATTTTAGGTTTTAATACATATCCATTAACTAGGGATTGGTTTGCTAATACGGTTCATGGGTTGTCAGTTGGACATTGATAAGGTGTTGCAACTTGAAAAGTGTTCACACTAATCATGAGAATTGGAATCCTAATATGGTTCATGGGTTGTTAGTTGACATTGAAAATGTGGACACTGCAGATCTCAATAGTGGCAGGGGTGATTCGTGAATCAGGGTATGTTAACACAGCTTTTTGTCAATGAGTTGTTACGGTTAGTTATCTGGCATATAGCAGGCTTGGCTGACCATTTTCGTAATTGAAAAAATGGAGAAATTTTGTTCATATCTTGTAACTGAAAAGGGAGTTATCAAATATGGTAGCAACATTGGTGGTGGGATATCTTTTCTTTCAAAAGAAGAACCAGAAGAAATCTGAGATGGGGAGAGAATCTTGGTGAGAAAAGCTTGGAGGAGGTGCCTTCATGGCATTCTTCTCCCTCAATCATGTAAATATTCCTTCTACAAGAAAGTTCAGTTCTGTTTGTGGTTTAGTGGATTTTGTTTGTTGTTAGGTGCCTTATTTCCTACAACCTCGATTGACATTTTTCTGCAAATTGTCTCAATAATAATTTCCACTTGAGAACTAAACTAGTGACAGAATGCCTATTTTTAATGCTGTTATAGATGCATGATAATAGTTTCTGAGTTCTGATGTTTCTCATGGGTATTTGGATTCTTGAATTCTAAGTTTGGAAGGCCATTTATGGGAGACAATAAATTGAGAACTGTTTCATACCTTTGCTTGTGCATTATAATGCCTTGCGACTAATATTTTTTAAAAGGTTATCATCTTTTTCAAACCATGTAATTCTCCATTCTACACTTGATGCTCATTTATTGAGTCCTTCCCAAAGGAAATATAAATTTAAGTTGCTTTGTTTGATTTGGCGACTCATATCAGTTTTGTTGTAGATTGATCACCTTCCAATTGCATTTCCCTCTAGTTAACCATGGATAATAGGTCTCATTCCCTGTTGCCTTTAGTTCTCGGGTCTGTCTGAGTCCACATGTGTTATATGATCATTACAATGGACAAAACCCCTAGTAGAATGCCAATGTTATAAGAAATTTACCTTTGATTGATACTGGAGTTCTGAATATTATGATGTCCCTGCTTACAGTCAATGCTCTGTGGTGTTCAAACCACTTGAAAGCAAGAGGATATCCAAACATATTGTGAGCTTCAGCTTCTTTTGGTCTAATAAAGAGTGAACACCACTCATACAGGTGTGATTGGGGGTGCTCATCTTTTAGGAAGAAGAAAGGAATGTCATTGATACATTTGTGATTATTGCTTTCAACAAAGCTCTCTGGAGTGTTATCGATCCCAGGTCTGGCATTTAAAAATTGTGACTCATCTCTTAAAAATGAGGTAACATTCTTTTTTAGAAAAGAAATAAAAATTGAACACTTGCTTCTGCAATGGAAAAATATGGATATGTTGTCTGCATGATATCAAGGGAAATATCTTATTCGGCTGATGTATTCCTTACCTGCCTATGCTATCTATAATTGTGTTGTTAAGATACTTAATAGTTTTCTTATGCACAACACTCATGTGTGCAGTGTTCTAATAGTGATTTCTGGTCAAGTTTCCCAGCAGACCTATCTGTATCCTGAATGGAAGTCACTATTTTCTCATAGAAATTTATTCTTGAAAAGTGTTGATCTTAAATTCATAATAAGACCTCATGCTAATTGGAAATTAGTCTTGAATCCCTACAAATTACACAATTTAATTTATGTCATAATGGAACCATTTTTACACCCAGTTTGATGATTTAATGCACCTGTTCGAGATATTCAACTCTATTTCTTCATATTGAATGTAGTTTTGGGTAGTCATGAAGTCATTGTTAATGATGGTCAGTGTAATAACTCTGTTACAGCGTTTGGCAACAATTTTGAAGATCCAGTAACTGCACTTAATGTACAAGGCTAGAACAACTCTTGATTTCACTTTTGGGAGGTATCATCTTTTCTTCTCCCCATAAAGATATAAGCTATGGAGGATGAGTGGATGGCTATAACGACTTTGAATGTGTTGTAATCCTCTAGATGGTATTTATTGTGAGAAAGTCATGCGCTTGAAAAAGGTTTCCAAATCAAAAGACAATGCAGCTTGGACATACAAATTTTTAAGGAGAAGGCCATAATGAAGGGTTCATCTTCCTCGTTATCTATACTAAAGATCCTCTGCATACATGCTAATGAAGAATTTGCCACTATTTTGTTGAACCCATATCTATCCTATCCTTTGGCAGCAATTCTACATGTACCATTGAAAGAAGCTTCTGGATGTAGGGAATTGGTGATGCAACATATATTCATTATGTGAGTAATGAGCAGGACATAGAGTTTCCCCAAAGAAGTTGAGGAAGATGAATCCCTAGAAGAAATTCTTATCAAGGAATTCATGGATTGGAGAAGCAGGTCAAAGATGGAAGCTTCTAGCTACTTAGGGTGATTAAACTCCCACGAATGATTTATTGGATTGGGGATGTTGTAGCATTTTCTTGGAAAAATGATACAATTAAACTTTTTAAGCTTTTCTAGAAATCCACCAGCTTTATTGGGTGTTCTTATTCTCATAACAATTGGTATATGGCCCAAAGATTTTTTCACTGTATTCTTTGCATCATAGTTGAGCTGTATTCAAGATATTATAGGATTTTATTACTCAATGATTATCAATGACATACCTTAGTGTGAGTATTATGACATGGAAATTATCACCTTTTGCTGCATCTATCGCACAATGTTTTTAATTGCACCAACAAAAGTCATTGAATTGTAGTCATAACAATGCCAAGGTTCTGTAATGAATGTTAGGCATCTATGTTCATAACAATGAGATGGAACAGTGAATGGATGGGCAAGAAATGTTCTATTTGCACTTCGTTTTATGATTGTGATATTGTTGGTGACAACTAGATTAAACTTCCTCATTGGTCATATCAAAGATCTCCTAGGAATATGTTGTATTGCCAAATAGAAGTAGATATTCTATACTTTTAATTAATTAGACATTCACTAGTGGAGAGAACTCAAGGATGGATCTTCTTACAATCCTTAGTTTTGGTATTGAATTCACTGGTCAAAAGGGCATTTTCCAGAGGCCAATCATGATTCCGACTACCAACTTAGTTACATTGCAAGGATCAAAGGATGATGCATTTGTTATTTGTTTGTCTCAATTTGCTTAATTTTGAGAAGCTTGACAACATGTTATAGAAAGGATCAAGAGCATTTGCAGACCCACTAAAGTTTTTATGTTACCTTGTAACGGACCTTAGTAATTGTATATATGTTAATGTTGCATTGAGATATTGGGGCTGCGAAATTCAAGATGGAGCTCACGTATATGGTATATTCTACCCAGCTTCCACTTCCTATAAAATCTAGATCAATCAATATATCAAATGATGATATGTTTTTCCTATAGTGACTGCAAGTGTCTCTTTTCTGTTAATGGATTCTAAAATAAACTAGGACTTTGCCTTGAAAGATTTGAATGTAGATGAAAAAAGTTGCTTACAATGAACAATGACAGTGGGAGAAACATATAACTAGTGATATTTGATCAAACCAAGAATGAAAATATGGCTAAGTTGTGAGTAGAGGCAGATGTGTGGACAGCCAGGGTCCAGTAAGATCAAATTAGTGAAGGTTGAAAAAGAATGTAATATGCAAAGTCAAAGAGGTAGTATCACAAATTTATAATCGTAGAAATGGTTTATAGAGACAAGAGGTTCGTTTTTGTTGGGTGTTTTGGTCACCAAAATGCAGTATAAAAAGTGGACAAATTCACTAGGATTGGATCCATGATTTTGCTGAGAATTTACCAACCAAGTCACAACAAAAGGGAGAACAAATTTAGTTGGTAAGGCACCCATCAAATCGTTGTATTGAAGGGCCACAAAATGCCATTGACAGAGGCACGATTTCTTTGGGGAAGAAGCAACCAAAACACAGTAATTTTAGCATGAATTAGCCATGGAAATTGGTATGATTTTGCTTGGTAAAAGGTTCATCGAATCTGTTGTTTGAGGGGCCATTAAATGGCAGTGGTTTTTGCAATGATTTGTAGAGAAAACTAGAAGAGACACAAGTAAAAACTAAGTTCGAAAATAGCCAAGAAAATGGCTAATCTAAGAGGATCAGAAATGTGCCAGAAATATGAAATTTTGTTCAAGTCAATTTGGCGTATGGTTTATTTGGGTTTCAAGTCAACTAAGTGTATATTGTGCATTGGTGAAGATCACCACAAGGGAACCACCCCCATGCAATTCCACTCTGGTTTTTGTCATTCCACTTTTTGAATCTCAGCCAGCAGACCGAGAGAGACAATAAGCAAATATTTAGGTGTTGAAAAAACCAAGCATGTCACTAAGAATCAAACATTAGGTGCATGCAAAGAAAGAAGAAGTGTGCCCATGAAGAGAGCTTATGAATATCAAATACACAATGCATCCAATAAAGAAATGAACACATTTCCATATATACGTTTTAAGAATTATTTTAGTGTTGGAACTTGGCAGGTTCATGCTTCTTCGTGAGACCAATATAAATGTATTTTTTCAACATCGTTGGTGGCAGATTTATGCAACATATTTGATCATTTAAGTTTAACAGATTCGCCTCTTCTTTTCCTACAGAGAATTTTCTCTTTATATGTGTTAGAGTTATTGGGATATTCTTTAGGAACTAACAAGCATGCAAATTTATATTTTTAAATCCCTAATTCTCCTCATCATTTGCAAATTGTTCATCTGCATCTATGCTCAGAGAAGACGACTTAGCTTCAAAATGTTTGTAAGAGAAAAAATGAAAATTTTAGCAAATGTGGAGGTAATAATAAACGCCCTGTGGTGTGAGAACAATGTTTTCTTGGGTTTCTTTTGAGAAATAGCATTAGAGAGCCGTATATTATTCAAATTGGTGAGGGACCTTCAACCCAACGCATCAGTTACTTCATACATGTGTGATTGGGGGTGCTCATCTTTGTAGGTAGAAGAAAGGAATGTCATTGATACATTTGTGATTATTGCTTTCAAAAGAGCTCTCTGGAGTGTTATCGATCCCAGGTCTATTATTTACAAAATGTGTCTTAGCTATTAAAAATGAGGTGTTCTCTGCATTTTTAGAAAAGAAAGAAAAATTGAACACTTGTTTCTGCAATCGCAGAATATTGATATGTTGTTTGCATGATATAAAGGGAAATATCTTATTCAACTGATGTATTCCTTACCTTCCTATGCTATCTGTAATCATGCTATTAAGATACTTAATAGTTTTCTTATGCACAACACTCATGTGTGCAATGTTTTAGTAGTGATTTCTGGTCAAGTTTCCCAGCAAATCTATTTGTACCCTGAATGGCAGTTACTATTTTCTCATAGAAATTTATACTTGAAAAGTGTTGATCTTACATTCATAATAAGGCCTCATGTGTAACAGCCCAAAATAAACATGTAATTAATCAAATAATTGATATTCAACATGCAATTCAACTAATTAACTTCAAGTTCAAAACTATGATTAGAACACTTACCTGTGATTTCGGTTGAAGTCTACTATCTGCAACAAGGTTTTGGGGACGACTCTCCACCCAACCGTAGGCTCAATTGTGCAACGTCTTGCTACAACTGGCCACCCCCGAGCCCTCAATCAACATACTACTGCCAGTGACTCCTAGGTCTTAGTATACCATTCTCCCAAGAGAATGAAACACAGAATCTCAGAAAGATGGAATGCAAGAATGCCTCTCATCTTCCTCACCATCTATTAAATAGAACAAAACATTGGAAGGGGAACCCCATGCACACACTCCATGTGTCTGCATGCAACTTTTTTTCTTGTTTTATTTCTTTACTTTTCTTTTGATTTTTAGCTTTCTTGTTTTATTTCCTTCTTTTTTTGATAGTTTTCTTGTTTTATTTTTATTTATTCTTATTTAGAGCTTTAATATGGTTATTACTATTTATTTCTTTTTATATAATATATATTATTTATTATTTAACATTTATGATTTATTATTTTTATTATTTATTATTAAGTGATTTATTTATTATTATTCATTATTTTTATTGTTAATTATTATTTTTGTATTATTTTTATTATTTATTATTTATTATTTATTATTATTTATTATTTATTATTATTTATTATTTTTATTATTTATTATTTATTATTAAGGGGAGGGATATTACATACTCTCCCACTTTAAGGAACTTCGTCCTGAAGTTAAGTTGAATTATTTATTACTTATTATTTTTATTATTTATTATTTATTATTTATTAACTTCATGTTGCCAACACCCTCTGCTGAACTAATATAACCAGCAGGCATCGAAAGTCCCCAACACCCCGGGAAATCTCAAGGAATCTCTATCCTTTTTCCCACTTTCGGCACCAGGCTAAGCCTGACCCGGTCTATATCTTAGTCCAAGGCTGGCCCCAAGGCGCGCGCCTGACTCAGACCTCATCTGCCCCAAGGCAGGCATCCGGTCTGGTACTCAGTTACCCCAGGCATCTGGCAAGGCTGGCCCACTCCCTCCACAACTACTAAGGCGCACAGCTCCAGGCATTGAAGTCCTTTACATCCCTTCCAGACTTCGGCATCCCAATCCAATAACAGGCACCAAGCCTAGAACATCAGGCACTTGGCCTCCTCGAGATGGTCCCATAGCTCTTCTAGAGCTATCCATCAAGAGCTATACACAAGACAAAGGAACCACTGGCATATGTAGTGTTGATTGAGTTTGTCCCCAGCCCATATGGTGTTACTTATTCTCCCTCGTGCGTATGGGCTCGCACAAGATCATCAAATAAACCGGCCCTCTCGGCCCATTTGTGGAGTCCTGTGAATCATCACACCTCAACATGCAACCAATGCATTAGCTATACCATCATAGTATCATAGAAAATAATCCACATGCCAAGTCTTGCATGTCATCATGTAACATTCATCATTGTTAATCGTAACATTATGAATAATAACGAACTACATGCTCATGCATGTCATAAATTTTTACGAAAGTATCACATGCTTCACCTCATGAAATACCATCATAAGTTATAACATCAACATATTTGCAATAAAAATATATCATGACTTCACATAATAAATGAACCACATGTCAATAAACCTCATATTATAGCATCATAATTCCTATGCCACGTTATGCATATCATATCCATCATGAGTTTTCAACATTAAATACCTATCGTCACGTAGTAAATGAATATGTCAATTTACCTTGACATAACATCATAATGCCTCATCATAAGTATACATCATCACTATTGTAACCAGTATATAAATATGAACCACGTGGGCATGATCACCCTCATACCATCATATTATGAAACATCTCAATACTTATCAAATATAGAATAATACTCTATAAGCATTCTTATCATGATTCATTAGAAAAATGAATTTCATTTACTTTACAAACATTCAACTATGAACTAAGATTATTCAACATCCATCTAGGATTTATGTTATCTCATCAATGTTATTAGTGTGATGTTTTCATCAAGACACCAATTAGTTTTTTCAATAATCATTTCCACTTCTTTCAACTAAGAAGTTGACCATTTACACCATAGGTATAATTATCTAAATACATTGTTAAATTTCACATGAGCCTCATCATCTTGAGTCTTAATCTCTCATCATATTTTCTTCCTTCCCCAAGGAAATTCTGGTGAAATTCATTGTTAATATATTACCATTTGTATAATCATTTAAATCATCAATATCAAGTTAAAATTCCATGATCACTATACATATTTTTCTTAACCAGATAGCGCACATACAAGAGGTCATCCCTATTTAAGTCTTATTTTATGTTTAATCTACCTGCATGAGGCTTGTTGCCCCCTCATGATTTATTTATTAGTTGCATAATTTTCATTGTTCATCCTAAAAAGATTTGCTTTTCTCATCAAGTTTCCACTTGATCTCTATTATCGTAGATTCACCCATGTTCAAGTTGGAATAGGGATTCTTCCACTTTAATTTTCACTCATTAATTATTCAGTTTAGACTTTGAAATGATTGGAACCACTACCATCATTATCATCTATGAATGATTTGGTATGCCCATTGTATTTTGACCATAACTTCTTTCAATACTAATGACGCGCACTAATAAGTTGTTTTGTATGAGGTAACAATATATGATCAATCCCCTCGTGAGTGAAATTTATTCAATTGCACCCTTATTAGTTGAATCTCACTTCTTTTGCCAATTTATATGTAATCCTTATCAAAGTCTCATTATAGAATTTCCAACTATATTTCCAACAATATTTCTTCCTACACTTCATGCTCAATGTTTTCTCATTAGTCTACATCATGTATTTCTTTTTCAAAAAGTTAAACAATTATCATCCTCGGAACATTTTCCTAGTTTATCATTTGTCATTTCTCACCGATTACAAGTGCTTAGAACTTCCTATAATGACACTTATATAGGCCATCACTTTGACCTTACCAATCATGTTGCTCGGTTCAATCATCAATATCATTAAGAGAATTTTCTTCTTGACATAAACATCCTTTACTTCCTCCTACCATATATTCATAGATACAATTTATTTTTCCCTTAGTCTCAATTTAAAACATGTTACACTTGAAATGTTGCTACTATTCTTCCAATATAATAACTTATCTTCCTTGAATTGCTCATTTTTATTATGGATTCTCTTCTTTAATCTAATGTTATTATACCCTTCAGGCCATTGAAATGATCTTCTTTATTATTCAACTTTATTAGTTGTTACACAAAGCAGTTGTATAGCAGTGTAGAGAGGTCATATCCTCCTACGATTATATCACGAAACCTCATGTAACATTATACTCAACATCATAACAATTAACTAAACTAAAATCATAGTGTACGATTTAGATGCATCATAAAGTTTAAACAATAAAACATGATTTAGATTGTCCATAAAGGTAACTGTCTTAGCTAAGTAAGCACTCCTAATTAGTTCATCACACAATTTGTATGCTACAATTCTGATGTAGTCTATTTATTTGCAAGTTTCAACATCTAGAGCCTTAACCTTTAATTAAGCTATTACTAGCCTTACCAACGTTCTATAAAACATTGTTTCACTCCCAATACTTTGACATATCCAATTACATAATTCATCAATGATACATCTACTAAGGAAATTTCAATACATATTTGAAGGATGGAAGTTAGCTGACTGTTGGTACACTAACTATGTATTTTTCTGACCTCCAGACAACAAATTTTATGGAGTAATCACAACAAAGATTAAGGTACGGTCTCCTGTGGTAGAACTCAGTAATTTATGTGACTATTGCAGAAGAAAATCCAAGTAGAGGTCTGACAAAGGCAAGGAATACAAGGACAGTTGCACAAATTCCTAGAAGGCTGAGCTCTAACTTCAAGGGAGATAAGTACTTTGAAGTTTATTTCCATAATTGAAATTTAAATAATGTGATATTTTACTTATAATTTTTTTTCCAGTTTAAATCATAAAATGTATATTTTATTTGGTAAATGAAATTGTAAAATAACATTAATATACTATGTTTTTAATTTTACTTCTAATTTTATTAGATTAAAATGTGTGGTTTGTTAATTCTCATTTAGAAGTCATAAAATTCAACATGCATGGAATTTAAAATTTGTATCCATTGTAGTAGGAACTAATGCAAGGTTATGATGATTATAATACTAACAATAATATTAATAATCATTACTATATTTTTATTTTTATTTTCAAAATTGTATCCTCATATATATATATATATATATATATATATATATATATATATATATATATATAGATAGATAGATAGATAGATAGATAGATATATATTAAAAAAAAAATTATTGTCTTGTAAAAAGAAGAAAAGTAAAGTAAATATTTTTAAAATATAATAATAAAGAAAACAATAAATGAAAGATATAAGAATATATAAATTCTTAAGTTAGAATTTCTGGATTCCCCTTCCAATGTTTTGTTCTATTTCCTTCTTTTTTTGATAGTTTTCTTGTTTTATTTTTATTTATTCTTATTTAGAGCTTTAATATGGTTATTACTATTTATTTCTTTTTATATAATATATATTATTTATTATTTAACATTTATGATTTATTATTTTTATTATTTATTATTAAGTGATTTATTTATTATTATTTATTATTTATTATTTTTATTATTTATTATTTATTATTAAGGGGAGGGATATTACATCATGCTAATTGGAAATTAGTCTTGAATCCCTACAAATTACACAATTTAATTTATGTCATCATGGAACCATTTTACACCCAGTTTGATGATTTAATGCACCTGTTCGAGATATTCAACTCTGTTTCTTCATATTGAATGCGGTTGTGGGAAGTCATGAAGTTATTGTCGATGATGGTCAGTGTAATAATTCTGTTTTATTTGGCAAGAGTGTTGAGGATCCAGTAGCTTCCCTTAATGTACAAGGTTGTAACATCTCTTGATTTCGTATTTGGGAGGTATCATCTTTTCTTCTCCCCATAAAGATATAAGCTATGGACGATGAGTGGATGGCTATAACGAATTTGAATGTGTAGTAATCATCTGGATGGTATTTATTGTGAGAATTTCATGCCCTTGAAAAAGGTTTCCAAATCAAAAGACAACGTAGCTTGGACATACACATTCTTAAGGAGAAGGCCATAATGAAGGGTTTATCTTCCTCATTATCTATACTAAAGATCCTCTTCGCACATGCCAATCAAGAATTTGCTGCTATTTTTTTGAACACATATCTAGCCTGTCCTTTGGTAGCAATTCTACATGCACCATTGAAAGAAGCTTCTAGATGTAGGGAATTGGTGATGCAACATATATTCATTATGTGAGTAATAAGGAGTGGAACATAGAGTTTCCCCAAAGAAGCTGAGGAAGATGAAGCCCTAGAAGAAATGCTTATCAAGGCATGCATGGATTGGATAAGCAGGTAAAAGATGGAACCTTCTAGCTACTTAGGGTGTTTAAACTCCCATGAATGATTTATTGGGTTGGGGATGTTGTAACATTTTCTTGGAAAAATGATACAGTTAAAATTTTTGAGCTTTTCCAAAAATCCACCAGATTTATTGGGTGTTCTTATTCACATAACAATTGGTATATGGCCCAAAGGTTTTTTCACTGTATCCTTTGCATCATAGTCGAGATGTATTCAAGATATTATAGGGTTGTATTACTCAATGATTATCAATGGCATACCTTAGTGTTAGTACTATGACATGGGCATTATCACCTTTTGTTTCATCTATCGCACAATGTTTTTAATTGCACCAACAAAATTCATTGAATTTTAGTCATAACAATGCCAGGGTTCTGTAACGAATGTGAGGCATATATGTTCATAGCAATGAGATGGAATAGTGAATGGATGGGAAACTAGATTAAACTTCCTCATTGGTCATGTCAAAGATCTCCTAGGAATATGTTTTATTGCCAAATAGAAGTAGATATTCTATACTTCTAATTAATTAGTCATTCACCAGTGGAGAGAACTCAAGGATGGATCTTCTTACAATCCTTAGTTTTGGTATTGAATTCACTGGTTGAAAGGGCATTTTCCAGAGGCCAATCATGATTCTGACTGCCAACTTAGTTACATTGCAAGGATCAAAGGATGACACATTTGTTATTTGTTTGTCTCAATTTTCTTAATTTTGAGAAGCTTGAAAACATGTTATAGAAAGGATCAAGAGCATTTGCAGACCCACTAAAGTTTTTCTGTTACCTTGTAACAGACCTTAGTAATTGTATATATGTTAATGCTGCATTGAGATATTGGGGCTATGAAATTCAAGCTGGAGCTCATGTATATGATACATTCTACCCAACTTCCCCTTCCTATAGAATCTAGATCAATCAATATATCAAATGATGATACGTTTTTCCTATAGTGACTACAAGTGTCTCTTTTCTGTCAATGGATTCTACAATAAACTAGGACATTGCCTTGAAAGATTTGAATGCAGATGCAAAAAATCTGCTTACAATGAACAATGACAGTGGGAGAAACATATCACCAGTGATATTTGATCAAACCAAGAATGAAAATATGGCTAAGTTGTGAGTAGAGGCAGATGTGTGGACAACTAGGGTCCAGTAAGATGAAATTAATGAAGGTTGAAAAAGAATGTAATATGAAAAGTCAGAGAGGTAATATCACAAATTTTCAATTGCAGACACGGTTCACAGAACCGATAGGTTCATTTTTGTTGGGTGTTTTGGTGACCAAAGTGCACTATAAAAAGAGGACAAGTTCACTAGGATTAGATCCATGATTTTGCTGACAATTTACCAACCAAGTCGTTACAAAAGGGATCACATTTATAGTTGGTAAGGCACCCATCAAATAACTTTATTGAAGGGCCATGAAATTTCTTTAACAGAGGCATGATTTTGCTGGGGAAGCAACAACCAAAACACAATAAATTTTAGCACGAATTAGCCATGGAAATTGGTATGATTTCGCTTGCTAAAAGGTTCATCGAATCTGCTGTTTGAGGGGCCATTAAATGGTAGTGGTTTATGCAATGATTTGTAGAGAAAATTGGAAGAGACACAAGTAAAAACTAAGTTTGAAAATATCCAAGAAAATGGCTAATCTAAGGGGATCATAAATGTGCCAGAAATATGAAATTTTGTTCCAGTCAATTTGGTGTATGGTTTATTTGGGTTTCAAGTCAACTAGGTGTATATTGTGAATTGGTGAAGCTCACTGCTGGGAACACCACCACGTAATTCCATTTTTGGTTTTTGTCATTCCACTTTCCGAATCTCAGCCAATAGACTGAGAGTGCCAACAAGCAAATATCCACGTGTTGAAAAAACCAAGCATGTCACCAAGAATCAAAGACTAAGTGCGTGCCAAGAAATAATAAGTGTGCCCATGAAGAGAACTTATGAATATCAAATACACAACGCATCCAATAAGTAGATGAACACATTTCCATATATATGTTTTAAAAAATATTTTAGTGTTGGAACTTGGCAGGTTCATGCTTCTTCATGAGACCAATATAAATGTACTGTTTCAATGTCGTTGGTGGCAGATTTATGCAACATATTTGATCATTTAAGTTTAATAGATTTGCCTTTTCTTTTCCTACAAAGAATTTTCTCTCTATATGTGCTAGAGTTATTGGGATATTCTTTAGGAACTAGCAGGCATGAAAAATTATATTTTTTAAATCCCTAATTCTCCTCATCATTTGCAAATTGTTCATTTGCATCTATGCTCAAGGAAGACAACTTAGCTTCAAAACATTTGTAAGACAAAAAATGCAAATTTTAGCAAATATGGAGCTAATAATAAACACCCTGTGGCGTCAGAACATTGTTTTCTTGGGTTTCCTTTGAGGAATAGCATTAGAGAGCCGTATATTATTCAAATTGGTGAGGTGACTTTAGCCCAACGCATCAATGGCTTCATGGGATTAAATGTTCCTCTTCCAATGGTGGCAGATTTATTCAACATATTTGATCATTGAAGTTTAACAGATGTGCCTTGTCATCGCATTCATCTCCTCCAAATTAAACTAAATTTCTTAATGCTATCTCATTTTCTTCCTGCAATCCTTCATGAAAGATTCCTATTTCCACCATAATCTAAGTGAAGATGGAATGGTAGCATTACGAATTTATGAAGCGAGCTTGCCCTTATTTTCTTATTGCTTTGGGGAATAAATTGGTTTTTATTAACATATTCCTACTTATTCACATCATATCTTTGTACACAACGCAAGTTCATTTGGAACGGCATTAGTCTGAATACAAAGAGCAGTTTTCCCTTATTTATTAACCATTCGATTAGGTTGTGCCAAGCTCCTAAATTTAATATGGGTTCATTTTCATCTGAGGAACGCTTGGATTATACAAAAGCAAGGAGAGATGACTCTGTAGTAGACAACTATCACAGGGTGCTTGTACACGATCCTTATAGATGGTAAGCTTCGTTTGAGTTTAATTTTCGAAAATTATTAGCTAGTAAGCTTTGTTTGAATTTAATTTTTGAAAATTATTAGCTCTTTACTATTTGACAGAAACCAGCCTCATCACTCAAACTCATGCCAATCTGAAGTGGTGAGAATGGGAAAGGCTTATCACTTCAGAAGCACCATTTTGACTTTAAATTTGAAAATGTATCTTATTTTATCTCAATGAAAGAAATTGCTTTTTTTCTCCCTACAAAAAGAAATTTAATTTGATCTTGGAATTTGATAAACTATTAAATCAAAATAGATTCCAAAATATTTCCAGAATTTATGATTCAAAGAATCACTGACTTTGAGGATCAGTTGTCGAACCCCTTCAAGCGTTGGGCATTGGTTTAACATTGCACGTTGGGCCAGCTGTTCTCAATGCGCTTCCATTTGAATTTGGCTCACTTCTGCCAACATATAAAGGCTACTCAGTTGGAGAATTGTTGACGGCCATTTCTCCAGCAATGATGCCTCCTGATATTTCCCCTGTGGACAATATTTTTCTAAGACAATGGAAATCCTAATTATATCGTGATCAACCGTCTTTCTCTTCTGCCAATTTCTTTTGATTGCCTCCATTATTCCCCTTTCTGGCCATCGTTTCTCATAGCTCAGGTAGTGCTCGGAAATCACATCGCAATTCTCATTCATTACCATGCTTTCAGTAGGGATGCTTTGACCTGCAACAAGCTTAAGCAAGCCAGTACTATTTGATGTACTCATAGGAAGACTTTCCGATCTAATATTTCTGCTCAAAGGCAATGGCATTAAAATTCTTGTAGAATGAAATTCTTTGATGAATGAATGTGCGGCATTGTAAATCATCGTCAAATGAGCATCATCCCGAGGAATAGTTAATGTGATTGCTAAAGGGGCCGAAAATGTCTAATGTCAAGGGCTCCAGTACAATACAAACCTCATTGTCAAAGTGATCCTTCGGGGAGGACCATCCAGGTGAGATAGCAACTTTTGTCTTTGAAGAGAAACTGGAAAGTGGAAAACAATTGTAACGCAAGATTCAATCCAGATTAAGAGATGTTCCACAAATCTTATCCTGACATTTGGTAAATCTATATCTATTTCCTTAGATATATGCATTCAATTGGATGATGTAGAGTTTGCACTAATTTATTGAATTGTGATTTCAACTTTAAAGGCTTGCTGGATCAGATGAGGAGACCCAAATTTCATTTGTGAAGAGTTGGATAAAGAACCATCTAGAATATGGAAGCAGAATATTGAAGAAACCAATTCTGTTTATAGAGTTTGGGAAATCCTCTAAAGGCCCAGGATTCGGCATTGACAAAGAGACAATTTATTTGATATGGTTTATAAACAAATATACACTGCTACTAGCATGGGAAGAGCAGGTGGAGGAGCCATGTTCTGGCAGCTGATGGCAGAAGGAATGAGCTCATAAGGGGATGGGTATGATATTGTCTTGTATCAGAGTCCTTCCACAACATCTAACACCACTATGATGCATTTTCACTCAGGAGGATGCACAAAGACTTTATTTGTACAAATTAGTCCCCATGAAAATGACATGGGAGAAACTTTATGCTCACTAAACTTTTCGAATAGAGTTCAAGGATTAGAGCTTGGTCCTACTCGGAGGCAGCAAGACTTAAGTTTTCACTGTAGCATGGTCCTTACCTTTTCTTGATATTTTTCTGCCTTTCAAAAATTGTCAAAAAACCATTAATTAATGTTATATGTTATTGCCTTACTGCCTTTCCATTGCAACATCTGGTGCAATTTCTAGCTTAACGTAGAGCCTAAATTTCATTTCCAACTTTAGAGTAACACTTCAATTATGTTGTGAGTTCTATATTAGCATTTAATTTCCTTTAACTGATGTAATTTAATATTTTAATTCCCTGGTGTGATTTAGTTTAATTTTTTCTTTTACTTGTGATTATAGATTAATTTCCAGTTCTAAGTAGATTTGAATTCTTTCATTTATTTTTCATGCTTTATTTCCTTTTCTAATTCAATTTTGTCATTTAAGTTTTACATTTTATTTCTTGAAGAATAAGCCTGCTAGTTTAGAAAAAAATAATATAGAACCAATATTAGCCTTTGGTGGTTGGTTGTGTATATTTTGTCGATTTTCTTGAAATAAAAAGATACTCCTCAGGTTGATAATTAATGTCGATGTGATTAGGTGTTTTCTTATTAAGCAATTAATTTCCCCAACAAGTATATTGATTCATTGATCATTGACTTGGTATTACTCTTTCTTTTCACAATTTATTTTTTTATAGTATATAATGTTAACATAGTAAATGTGATTGCATTTATTTTGTAATTAAAAAATAAAATAAGTAATTATTTCAATCTTCATTAGGTAATAAGTTTGGGGTCTTATTACGTTTGTTGCTCCTCTTGATGTATATTTTCCATCATAAATATTATTGAGCCCAGAGGCTCATTCTGCAACCCAGTATGAGAGGATGTGCAAGTTTGTCTATGTGTTGTTCCCCTTAAAATAAAAGTACAAGTTATGTTGTAAATAAAAAAATAATGTCGGCTATAATAAAAAAATGGATATGGTGTAAAGTAATTAGAAGTTAAAAAAATGGGTCAGTATGATGTTTAAATCTTATATTTTTCAAAAATAATTCAACAAGAGATTTAAATAAACTATTTGAAGATCTATGTTAACTAATTTATATTGATACCAACTTCATATATATATATATATATATATATATATATATAGAAAATTCTTGTTAAAATAAAATATTTTAATGTTGTATATGAAAAGTAATAAATGTTGCTTATCAATAAAATATTTTACTAAAAATTAATATTGACATATACTTAAAAATATATTAATAATAAAAACCCATTTTAATTTGGATGTACATGTTATGTTATGTAAAATATTTTAATGTCAATTATGCATATATTATATATCATTTTAAAAATATAATGTATATATCATGAAAAAATTATGTTTTTACCGTTAAAATGTTTATTTGGTCCTATATATACTCTATTTGGCATTTAAAAATACAATTTAAACAATGAAAAATAACATTATATTTTTCACTCTAAAAAACTTTTCATGTGAAGAAATTTGATCCCTCTTAGCTCATGTTAGATCTGTACTTAAGATGTATCCATGTTGGTGTTATTCTAAGTCATCGAGACATATATTTTTCATCTAAAATTTTGGATTACCTAACACTTTGAGTTTTATGCATCCAAGTATTAAAGTTCTTCAATTTCGGTTAATTCCTTTAACATTCTCTCACATTCAAAACCACATCAATTAAATCCTATGGAACTATGTCTATTTTCACTAGCTTCATCACCTACACAACATCCCATCATTGGCCATGACCTATAAAGTTGTTACTAATAATACCCATCATTGGGCATCACTTATAAAATCGTTACATACTACTTTAGAACTAGGAACCACTTAGAGTCTCTGAAATCCAACTTTGAGTTTGTTGTAGTTGTTGGAACACCCTCCAAAATTTTGGCTTACACTCAAGTTTTAGAACCTTCCTCGGTCTTTTTCATTGTTGTTAAAAATAGTAGAGCTCATGTCACTAGCTTTTCTGAATTTCTTTGGTCAATTTTCGATGTTGGGTTAATTTTCATCTTTTGGCATGTTTGACTGTCCTACAATGTTTTTCAGCCTTCTCTGATAGTTTCAAAGGTATTTCTTTATGTATTTTAGATTTCCCAAACATGAAAACATTCGTCACATCCATGCACAAAGTCTTGAGCACTGTCACACAACTGTCATCACGATTGTTCTAAAGCCTATGTTAAGTGTTACACTTGTCATATCTTGTCATGAGGTAGCCACACTAAGAGAAATTAATTGTTTATGTGTTTCAATGATCTATGTTGTCGTGTTGTAAAATATGCTAAGTGTGTGATCACAGTCAAGGTTCATCACCGTCACCCATTTGGCACTTGGCCATTTTTAGAAAATCTTCCAAACTAGGTAACTTAGCTTGAGTGGGTGTTACAGGTATATTTGGGCACATCACTCCCAATAATAAAATTATTGTAAACAGGTTCTATCAAACCCTAATTCAGTTTCTCCATGCCCTAGACATGCCAGTTCATTGAGAGCTTTCATCTATAAGAGTTTCTTGACTTCAAACCTTGCTGAAATTCTTCCTTGGGTCACCAACGCATCCTTGGTCAGGAGTAAGTGCTCTGCAGAGCAGGTAGCCCCATTCAAGGTTGCGTTGCAGAGTACCTAAGCCCACTAAATCCTGCATTGGGAAAGAATCCTCAAAATGTTTGCTACATCCTGAGTATTTTCCTCCTTTCTAGAGCATTCAAGAAGGAACCCAGCTCCTATCCTATCAAGATGAGCTCAACTTAGGATAGCCTTGGATCATCTAATCCTCTATGCTATCATCCCTTTGAACATGGAAAGTAATCATCCAATTATGGAAAACCATTCAATGCCATATTAATGACAAAACCACTTGCATTCATCTATAAATTGGCCTCGCATCATAGAGCCAAAAGATCTTGGATATTATAGAGAAATATTGTTGGTTTAGGGACTTGAAATCATTTTCCAATAATGTTATGCTGTTGGATTGATGTTGCTATTGGTGTGATGATGGTTTGGACTAAGCTAAATGAGTGACATGAGATCTAACCAAATTGGGTGTAACTTCTCCTTCTATCAATCAATAAAGTTGTTTGTTCCTTTTCCAATACTTTTGTCTATAGCTATGATGAATGTATGTTCAAATGTTGTCAATTCCATTTGTTTACAATAAATAGATCATATGCTTTGATTGTTGTCATATTTTGTTTATGTTGGTAGGTACCAATTGAGCGAATTTAGTTTGAGTGGGAGCGACGGGAGCAATTCAAAGGAGATCAAAGGAAGAAAAGTATCACAAGTAGGTTCCTTTATCTTATTTGTTTATTGTAGGAAAAAGTTAAACATATTTACTTCAATTTCTCTAAGTGCAACTACCCACTTAGGGAAGATATACTTATCCGTAGGTATAAATTCCATATAACAGTAGGCCCCCACTAAACTACATAGTATGTAGTCTCATCCCTCTAATATTTGACCCTACTACGTGAAACTATGTAGTGCACAGTCCCTATTCTCTAGGTATGCTGCTCTACGCAATTATAGATTCCAACTCTTGATCTTGACCTCTAGATTTCCGCAGTTGTGTCTCTCAATCTGACTTGAACTATGCACTTCACATATTAAACCCTCAAGCATTTTCCTTATCTACTAGAATTGTATAATGCACAGAATCCCAACCTCCCTTAGCCTCCAAAAATGTATAAATGCTTCCTCGAGTGTCCTTTCCCTTAGCCAGACTGCACTACCTCCAGAAACTACTCAGTTTGGTCCTTCAAGCCTCCTTGATTGGTGCATTGTGCAGTCTCAGAGCCCAAGCTCTCTCCCTATCTACTAGAACTATGTAATGTGTAGTCACTTGGCCCCTCTCCCCGGTATATGTGGCCTATCCCTGGCTCAGTTCATGGATAAGAATGCATCATCTTAGACTAGGGGGTTTTTGGATTGATTTCATCTTGTCATGAGTGAATTGCAAGAACATGTACACTATCAATCCATGGCAAGATGATGTTGAAGGAGAAGGAGGATGGAAGCATGCCTAAATACTCTCTTGCAGCTTAACTCACAAGTGGATCTATTAAGAGGAAGCAAAGGGACACAAGTTTTCAACTACCATCCAAGACTAAATATCATTCAAGGTTCCACATCACCAAGCCATGTTGAGGCGAAGAGAAAGCGCATCCGTGAATACATCCAGCCCTCAATAGCGACAGTGTCTTGGCATTGCCACATCACCAAGCAATCCATATTAGCAGTGTCATGTCATATCATGTCATGAGTGGTCATATGGTACATCACTATTTTTGACCACATGTATTGTATTCAAATGTATTATAAAATGGAAGTCCAAAGGATACATATGAATATGAAGAGTCATGTAAGTTAAAAAGTCAAAGGAAGTTGAATGGTCATGAGGGTAGTCAAAGAGTCATAAGGGGGAATCATCACCCCAGGTTATATATATCCCCTCATTGTATGAGCAAAATAATTTTCACCTTGGCTCCTCTCGCAAGGCATTAGAGAGATCAACTAGTTCTTTGAGGAGAAAGGAGTGGCTCCAATGTCCCATTATTTGGGCTAGTGATGTAAAATGTAAACATGTGTCTTAGAAATTTTACTTAATAGCAAAAGCCTTTTAAGGCCAACGTGTTCTTCATGCATGGACTATGAATGTTTGTAAGACTATTCTATGGCTATTTGTATTTCATGTTTCCGTTCACATGTACTAAGATAGTTGAACTATTTCGGTTATTTTAGTGCTTGTCGTATTGAGAATGCGTTGTAATGGTTTTTATTGTTGTCCCATCCTTGTGGAATATTCCACAGGATATTAGACAAATCTTTCCTTGTTTGTTGGTTGCAACGATCATCACATAAGTTGTGGACTATTTCGCTAGATGTTAGAAGGATCCTTTTGTTTCATGTGTGTCTCTTCCTAGTCGTACTATTACCTCTCACTTAGGGGCTCACTCCCCCTTGCAGTAGAAGAATCTTGACACATTTACAACTACACACTGAGCAAGCACACCTCCCTTGCTTTTCAAATACACTCTTGCATCACTCTCTTGTGCTGACCGCTAGAGCCAAGGCAAATATTTAAGGATATGGAAATTGAGCCTTTATACCAAATGGGACTCCTACAAAAAGTAGTGTGAGGTCTGATTGGGACTTCATATCATAGAGATCTTTGAACCTTGGTGTTCTAGCGCTGTCAAAAGATCTGAAAGTATTGAGAATATTAGTGTATTCAACACTTTGTAGTCTCTCTCCAATCTCAAAGTTTTCAATCTTGTTTATTGATCATCACAGTTTCATATTGGATATAATGCTTCCTTTGAGGGTATTGAAAAAAAAGCTTCCCAAGTTGGTATTTCCTTGACTATCATAGATTCATATTCATTATATTCCTCCCAATAAGCTTCCCATCAATATTTGACATTGGCAAGGGCTTTCAAGAACGTGAAGGTGAACTTTTCATTGCCGATTTTTTTGATAGAGTAATATCGCTCTAAAAAAATTAACCATTTATCCAAATAATTGCATTTAATTGAACTTAAAATAAGGCGATATCAAAGTAAAATTATAAATTTAATGTTGTTGCACCTCCAAACTGATGTTCGTTAAAGGTGCCTCAGTCAATGTTGGTAGTTGTTAAAGGATGTGGAAGAAATTGTGAATTATCACATTCTCTATTACACAAGTGCTTCCTTGATAAAAAACCTGATAATATATCCTACTCTCTCAACTCTTTCGGCTTCCTCCATGGAAAGCCACTTTTTTTTGGTAAGGGAGATCATCCGTAGGTGAAACTATCTCTAAACCCCACTCTATGTACCCTAACCTTCTTAAGGACAATCACTGAGAAATAACTAGTAGATTGCTCTAATACCACTAATATAGGTTGTACAAGAAATTAAATGAAAGGAATGAAATATAACTAAGCATATACATAAGAAGCATGTAATAAATCATACTAATATAGTGAAAACCCAACTTCTATTAATACATAAAAGAACACAATATTGTATAGCACAAATTGGCTATAATGGTGGTAGTTATTTTTGAAGGGAGAGATGGAAACTATATGAATTAGAAATATCTATTACAAGAGGTGAAAATAATGGAATTTTAACATAAATAAATAATCCTAGAGGTTTGAAACTGTAACCCTAGATGATGAAGTGCTAAAAGGTTTGTGGGCCTTGAGGTGGTTGGTTTGGACATCAACCTCCCCAAGGGTGCAAAATTTTCACACCAAATCCATTTAGGGTCCACAGTAGCTTGTTGGGAAGATATGTCCTAGGATTACAATTTTTTGCTAGTGCGAAGGCATGCCATGGTAAGCCATGGCTCCTTCAATTCCCAAAAGACATCATTTATGGCTTCAAAACTGACACAAAAGTTTGAGACCTGAAAATCATAAAAAAAGACTACAAAGAAGATAAAGAACCATTGAGGTAGTCAAAGAGGTGGTTCGAAAAAAATATCCACTTAGAATAGGGCATATCCTTCTTCAAAAAAACCAACATAGAAATAAATAAATGAAAATAGGGTTTATTATAAATTTTTTAGAAATAAACATTTTGATGACACCTTTAGTTGAACATTACATAATTGATTCCAAAGAAGAATAAAAGTGGAAATGAAAAAATGAGGAAAAAATTAGTTGAACCAGTTGGTAAGCCCCGAAGAATAAGGAATGTCAGACAAAAAACACAATTAGTTGGTGCTTCATCAAGTTATAATGGTCAAAATGAAATAAGGAAAGCATTTTCTATCCATTTTATGTTGTCAAACAAAATAACTAGTGGAGAATATCGTTTGGAAATTTCCTTACTAGGACCTTCTAAGCCTATACAAGTAGAACACATGTAGCTATTCATAACCTTGTAGCTTGGTAAAGTACCCTCCTAACTAGCACTTGGATGATTAGTGATTGACTCCATGTTATGGAATATGATACAATTATTTGCTATTGTTTTCCTTTAGAAGGAAGGCACAAAACAAATTTTCAAGGATAAAATTACCACCCATGGCTTGTAGAATCTTGATACTCAAAAATGAACTCATAAGTCATGTGAAAGCTAGTGTTTATATGTTTCAAAAGGATGTATACTACTTTCCCCTTAAACATAAGCCCATATGTTATCCTTTCTAGTTTTCATAGTAAGTGGATTTTCGTGTAACTCTTTGTATACATGTTATAACTCTAGTGCTTATTTGAATTCATATAACTAATTCTTTTCAAAAAGAATGTTTCAGATTGTCAATTTAAATCCTTGCATGGAATTTCCCTTCACTATAAGAACTTTGGATAATTAATTTGTTGAGATGTTGCTTTATTAAGGAGCTTGTGCTGCAAATTCCCCTACTCTTAGACTCGCCCCTAAAACTATACTAGTTTATAGTTGTAGGTTATCTAAAAAACCATCATTACATCCTTAGGTACTTCATATTTTCATCTAATTTGGCATGTCCATCAAAAATATGATGGTCCATGTACATATCTCTCCTCAAGTTAGCACCTTTTTCAAGGGAGAAAAAACTTTCACCACTAAGATACTTCTCTATGTGCCTATAATATTCTCTGTTGTTAGCTCCTCCAATGTTGTCTGGGTGATTATCACCTAGTTCTTTAGTTATTTCCTTAAGCCTTTCCATCATATCATGCACAAATTTTTTAAGGTTATGGAATCAAATCTCTAATTATAACTAGGATTTCTTCAACATCTTCCAAACACTTTCAAAACACTTTCCCTACCATTAAATGTATTGTTTTATAATGTGTTTCTATACAACTATCACCATGTTTTTTTCAGACCATAGGTGAGCATGAAACTATTGTAATAAATAAATAAAAAATGCTAAAAAAATATTTTATTATTATTATTAATTTAAATAGAAAATAAAATAACCACGAAAACAATGGAATAATTTTGACACTAAAACAATGTGCTTGAAAACAATTGTAATCAAAATTTAGTAGATTGTGAATGATTCTCTCCATTAGCAACAAGCCGAAAAGGGAAATTTCTGAGAACAAGTGATAAAAAATCATATGCTTGAAAGAATGATACTACAATTGATCCAACTCAATCTCTCAAGAGTCAAGGCTATTGGTTACTACCACATTACTAGTTAGTGGTATAGAAACTTTCGAAAAAAACTCTGAACAAGGCCACTCTATATAGCCATACAAGTCAGGTCAAAGTAGCATGGGGATTTGCACTACACTTTGTCGCATACTTGGTTAATAGTATATTTGACCAAATTGTGGAAGTTCATGAAGTAATTTTTCAACAATAACTTACTTTAATTAGGTCCACTTGATAGTTGGTTGTTATGGATGGTTACTTAGTGTAACTATTTCTTGATAAATTTAAATCATAATTGAATCCCTAGAAAGTTGGCCTTAAAGTGTACCGAAACTAGTCAAAATCTATCAAAACCAGTTAGGTAATATTCATACTTGTTAGAGACTTTAGAAAAACTCTTCAGAAAGATACTTCTACGTTATTAGCTTGTTTTTGATAAAAACCACCACCAAGTGACCTTTAGATTCTTTTAAGTTAGAAATTTGGTAACGCTCTCTCTAAAGTAACTTATTATATTGACTGGAATTAATAATGTGCACAAGTTAGTGCTAAGATTCTTTTGAGATAGAAACTAAAAAGAATTCTCTACTGTTGAATTTTTGTAGTTATGGTAGATTTTAATAATTATATATTTTAGCCCTTCAGATATATGTAAGACATCTTTTTCAAATATATGTAAGATATCTTTTTCATACCTGCTATAACAAAGGGAATATTGAATTTCTAAATTTGATATTTTGGTTAAAAAATAGCAAAATCAGCCTTTCAAGAGTTCAGGTTAGCCTACCCCAATAGTCACATCTATTCAGTTCATTCCACTATATACAAGACATTTCATACTCCTCTCAAAACACTAACTCGAATCGAGCAATACCTTTTGTTTATGCATACGAAGGAAAAGAAGGAATGTAGAGTTCCTGTAAACCAAAGACTGTTGAAGTAGACCAAGTTTGAGAGAGAGTTAGAGGACCAAGTTCATATATATTATAAGGCACAACTAATCTTTAAATTAGACCGAATATCTGACGTTATGAGGCAAATCTAATCTCTGTAGAAGGACGAATTTTTGAGAAAAGGAGAAGGATGAATCACTTCGATAGTTTGACCTTTATTGATCGAGGATAGTTGTGGGAAGTTTGACCAAGTGTGACCTAGACTTTGGTTATGGTTAGTGTAATTTTGTTTCCGACTGAAAATATTATATGTATTCTTTATTGAACTAAAAAATTTTCTAGGTAAAAAGTTGTTGGGTTTTTCCCATTTGAGTTTTTCTAAAGTAAAATCTTGGTTTCTGTGGTTTTCCTATTTTTTTATCACCTTATTCTCATAAATATTATTATTCATTTCTTTTATGTGATTAACATTTTTTCTAAAGTAAAATCTTGGTGTCTCTGTTTTTCCTTTTTTTTTATCACTTTATTCTCATAAATACTATTATTGATTTCTTTTATGTGATTTGTTAATGATGAATTAAACATATGAAAAATATTAAATCATTGGAAGTGACCTATAAGAACTCAACATTTAGAATGTAAATTACTATCCTAACTAGAACAAGAACCTAAGAAAATTAGCTATGAGATTCTTTTTAGGTATTCTGCTCACATTGTCTCAAAGCATAACATCCTCTTGGTGCAACCCTAAGGCTGCACAACAATACACCTTATCGGGACTAAATTTCCCTTTCATAGCCCCTTATTAAAGTTTTGGTAATATATTAAAATACACAGAAATGCTTGAAAACCTTGCTTTAAGCCTTTACCCAGACTTCAAAATATTTTAACTACGTGCATAACCCTATCGGGTCCACACATCACCCCTGTACCATTGATTTGACATAATATCGCTATCCATCGCAGGCTCATATATACCGGGATATATGTATACATGAAAATACAGTGAAAACCACACAAAAATATTGATTTTTACCTTTTTCCATCGGCGCACTTACTGTACGCGAAAGTCAACTCACCAAGCATTTGTGACCTTGATCTGTAGCGATGAGATCTAATGGCCAAGATCAAATCACCTTATCACAATCGGCAATCCCAATCTACTGCACTATCGACGCTATTCCTTTGAGAAAGTCTGATGTGATAAATCTTTAATTGCTATCGCAATAGCAATGTGTTGCTTTATAATAAGTCGCCTCCATTTCCAAAACTCCGATGCGATAACCTTACGGACCCAACAGGCTATTCAATCTTTCATATACTGTTTCGGGTCCGGTTGGGTTGCGATATCGGATTTCGCCGATCTTCCATGCCAACTTCCTTCCTCTGATGCGATGCAATTATTATATTGGACCCGATAAGGTCCAAAAGCAAGATTTATATTGTTTCACGTCCGCTTTATTAATTCCAGTATATGTTTTTGCTTTGTTTCTCTATGTAAATGGGTTTACCGCTTGCGGACCCAAATTACACTAAGTTTGCCTTAGCCATGGGGTTTCTACTGTTAAGAATGAAAGCACAGAACAAATGTCAAAATTATTCGCATATAGAGGAAAACAAGCCTTCAGGGCCTCCATGGGCTGGTTATCTAATTATACATGCAAAACTGGTTTTATTCGCAATGAATCCACTACAGAGTCTTCGCCCTTAGGCCAAATTAAATAGGTAAATACCTCTGTCTCAAAAAGTGCATCAATTACACAGTTCCACACTCCAATCAATCCTCTGTATACAAAAATAAATATAAAACTATATTTGGGTTCTCTGCCCTCTTTGGCTTGATTATTCTAGTTAGTGGCCTTCTCTTCCTACGCTGCTCGTAGGCATAAAAATGCTCTCAAATTCTCTCTCTGTCTCCCCTATCTATCCCCAAAATTATACAAGAAGACACAATTTATACAATAATTGGATTCATGAACCAATCCTGGTTTAGAACCAGAAATTTCTCAACCTCTCCTAAAAAGCCTCTTCAAACCCACTCTTTTCTAAACCAATGCTAAATCAAGCTTTCAAAATTCCTCATATTCTATTCTAGCCAAATAAATCTAATTGTTTTCCCTGATCTCCACACAGGAAGGATCAATAAGCCACTATGCCCTTTTTCTCATATTTTCCAATAAATAGACACTCTCATACATTTAAATAAATAAAGTTAATTAAAATATTGTCTTCCAACCCCTTGTTAGTCACAACATGTGATCATGCTATCACATTGCTGACTAGGCTTGAATGCTCTTGCATCAGACTCCCAAAGTTGAAGGTTTCCATGACCTCCTGGTCATGTGTTCCCTTTGCTGTCCATCCAGTATCCCAAACTTTACTTTGTAACTAGTCATCACTCTCATCATGCTGTTGATTCAATTCTTCTGCCATTGTCACTTATGTTCCTCCAGATTTCCAAATCTTATGTTGTTGCTGTCCTTTTTCCTTTCTGATACAATTTCCTCTTGTTAATTTCTCTTCCTTGTTGTCCCTCTTCTTCACTGACTTCATCTTCCACAACTTCTCAACTTCTTCTTTACAATTTGTTCTCAACTGATCTCCACTGACATCTGCCTGTTGTACATTTCTCCTCTCCATAGAAATTATGAAGTTTTTGTCTAATTCTTCTTCACCTCTGCCGTTTACAAATTGTTGTTTGTACTCTAAAGCTTCTCTTTCATTATCATCAAAGATAATCCTTTCCTCTATGTTATCAGGTTCACCTAATAACCTTCCCAGAAAAATACAAATTTCTTCACATTCAATAAGCATGTCATTTGCATATGACTCCTCCTTCCTGTATAAAACAAAATTTCCATCACAATTGTCAGATTCAAAATAACTATGGGTTTCAATATTCATAGGTGATTCTACCATCAACTCTTTATACTGTCCCTCTACATAAGTTATGAAATTGTCATCAATTCTCATTCCAATACTTTCCTCTGTATTACACAGTGTTCCTTGTTCTAACACAAGATTATCATTCAAAAATTCAATAGCTAAGATTTCTTGCAACATATAATTATGAAGTATCTATTCAGCCTCTATACTTAAACTATCGCAACAAAATGATGTTGTTTCATCTTCCCCTACATCAGAAACAAAGTTTTGGTTTTCTAAAACTTCTTCATGGTTTACAGATTCATAAAAATAATCTACTTTAAAATCACAAAATTCCTGAACTTCTGTATCTGTCAACATCATCTTATATTCCTTCATATTTCCCATAATACTTTCATCTTGATTCTCCACTGAAGATATTTCATTTTGGTTATCATTACAAACTTTCATTTGCTTATCTTCAGCTTCTTTAATCATGACAATTTCCCTGTCAATACCATCATTCTCAAAATTATTAAATACATGCTCAAAATATCTTTCTGTTTCAGCCATTTCCTCCAGTAATCTCACTTCTTCATCAACATGCATAAGCACATTGCCCAATTGGTGTTCACCACCTGTCAAACCTTAAAACATACACAACATGCCAGTTTCAAAAACACAAGGCTCTTCATTCGAAGCCTCAGTGATCAACTCCTCATGCTTCTCTAAACTATTCTGATAGTTCACTAAGTTAGTGAGAAATTCTTCCTCAACATCTCTAACTTCTTCCTCATCAAAGAAAACTTCTGGGACTGTAACTTC
The DNA here is from genome assembly GCA_031772625.1 of Pinus tabuliformis. Taxonomy (NCBI): domain Eukaryota; kingdom Viridiplantae; phylum Streptophyta; class Pinopsida; order Pinales; family Pinaceae; genus Pinus; species Pinus tabuliformis. Next base: position 615,122,911 of record CM062818.1, on the reverse strand, counting down.
TTGACTATTCTTGATAACTTCATCATAAGTTTGTAGAATACCTTCCTATTCTACACAATTTCTTCCAACACTTAGTTTTTCCAAATAAGACAACAATGCCTCCTCCTCTTCTCTGATAAGACTTTGATCTTTCAAAGATTCCCTTGACTTAAATTCTTCAACTAGGTTCTCTGTGTTAGCTTCCCTTATCTTCATTCCACAAATCTACGATGCATTTGTTTCCTTCTCTGTTTCCATTTCTCATTGCTCTTCTATCCATGCTAAAATTCCTTCAAATATGATCCAATAAGTTTTCACTAAGAGATGACTCAACCATTCAGCCATACCTTTTAATTTCCTCCACCAATTGAAGTCTTGAGAGTCCTTATACATCTCCTTTTTTGTTTGTCTTGTCATTGCTCCTTTCATCTTTACAGGTTCAAATTCCTTAGGTTGCATACCTGCAATTTTACATTCACAGAAATAATTAATCCAAAAAATATGAGGTACTCTTGTCTATGAGGATGCTATCAACACATTCCTCTCATTCTGATCTACGTAGATCAGTTCTTCATCACTGTCATCACTATATTCGTCCCCAAGGAGAGATCCTTTATCTATTTCACAGATGTATTCTATTCCTCCATTCCTAGTTGTTTGAAATATTAATTTCTCAGCAAGCAATTCTCTGTCAAGCCATTTAACTCTTCTTCCCACATAAAATCCTTGTTTCCATTTTTCTTTAATTCCTTTCAATACCAGCCTCTCCAAATGACTGAGTTCTGCCTTCATCCCAGCCAACTCCATGTCCCTTTCTTCTTTACTCATTCCTTTGAGTCCAACTGATTCAGCACTCTTTTCCCTCTGTCTATGACTTTCCTTTGTACCCCTGTCATAACTATCAATAGTCAATTTATTTCCTTCCTCTGGTGAAACTTCCTTATTCACTAGTGAGTTGCGACTAACCTTTTCCATTTCACCTGTAACAAGTCTCCTTCATGCCTCACCAAACTTTCTTGAGTTTAGCCTTTTGGAATCTATTGGTTCTTTCCTCGAACTTTTCACTGACTAACAATTCTACCCAGCACTCCTCTTCCTGGAATTGTTATCTCCTATCCACAATCACAATTGTGGAGCTACCTCAACAACTTCTACCAACCACAGTTGGAAGTTGTTCTCATCTCCTCTTGAATACTCCTTTCTTTAGGCTCTACATCTTCAATTTCTCACTTCCTTCTTCATTCAGTAAATTCGATTACTGTCAGGTACTTTCACCTTTACTCATCTGAGAATTCTTCTTGCGTTATCTTATTTACATAGCTCATATGCTATGATGCTGGTACAACGCATTCCACATGTCAGCAATTCCACTGCTTCCATCGATCTGCATAATCTTACCTCAAGATACATCAAAGTATCTTTCAAACCTGCAATATTTCCTTCAAAGATGTCTTAAAACTAATTCCAATTCCATCAGTCAAAGGATTCATCTGTTCACTATTTCATTTAGATTTTCCATTCAAAGGGTTCCATACAGCCAACAACTATTTCCCATTCTCTTTTCATAATGGACTCTTCAGTTTTCAAGACCAATTAAGATTAGATCTGAGTTTCAATTATATTTGCAAATTTAGGAAAAATACTATCAATTCCTTCTGATAACCTGTTTGTAAGCAAATCCTGTTTTGCCTACAATTTCCAAAATTCATTTCCTGTAGTGATTCTTCTTTCAGTCCTATTAAACCCAATCTTTGTTATTTCAATCATCAATATCATTGCCTTTAACAATACTTTAAACATTCCTCAATCATTCTTAGTTTCATAAGGTTCTTCAAACCATTTAAATGAATTCAATGCTACAACAAACCACTCTTCTGTTCAACTTTAACATCTAAACCTTTACCTCAATCAAATCAAACATGCAATCAAATTACATAGAATTTCATTTTCCTAAAAGGAAAACATCTTCTCTTTTGAAATTTCAATCCCATGTTTAGACATTCAAAATACATCTCTACAAAATTATCAAATTAAACATTCTTACCAGACCTTCGTCAGACATTCACTGCTTCTCCATTCTGAACTCAATGCTCTTTGTAGTCTGATCCCCATCTACATCAAATTCACTTCAGTACACTCATGCAAATGCTGAGATTACAACTCAATTTCCAAACCATTCTTTATAGAGCATTGAGCTATCTCTGATACCAAAAATGGTGCGACCCTAAGGCTTCCAGAATGATATACCTTTTTGGGACTAAATTTCCCTTTCATAGCCCCTTATTGAATTTTATACCTCCATGCCCTATATATATATATGTATATATATATATATATATATATATATATATATATATATATATATAGGAAGCATTTTACACAGTTAAAACCCTGAGACCATACCCTTTCTTGGTAATATATTAAAATATACAAAAACGCTTGAAAACCCTGCTTTAAGCCTTTACCCGGACTTTTAAATATTTTAACCGCGTGCATAACCCTATCGGGTCCACACATCACCCTTGTACCATTGATTTGACATAATATCGCTATCTCAAACCATTGCAGCTCATATATACTGGGATATATGTATACGCGAAAATACATTGAAAACCACACAAAAATATTCAATTTTACCTTTTTCCATCGGCGCCCTTACCGTATGAAAAAGTCAACTCACCAAGCATTTGTGACCGTTGGTCTAGAGCTATGAGATCTAATGGTCCAGATCAAATTGCCTTATCGCAATCAGCAATCCCAATGGACTGCACTATCAGTGCTATTCCTTTGAGAAAGTCCGATGTGATAAAGCTTTAAACGTTATCGCAATCGCAATGTGCCGCTTTATAATAAGTCACCTCCATTTCCAAACCTTCGATGCGATAACCTTACGGACCCGACAAGCTATTCAATCTTTCATATATTATTTCGGGTCCGGTTGGGTCGCAATATAGGAATTCGCCGATCTTCCACACCAATTCCCTTCCTCCGATGTGATGCGATTATTATATCGGACCCGATAAGGTCCAAACGCAAGATTTATATTGTTTCACATCTACTTTATTAATTATGCTATGTGTTTTTGCATTGTTTCTCTGTGTAAATGGGTTTTCTACTTGCGGACCGAAATTACACTAAGTTTTCCTTAGCCACAAGGTTTCTACTGTTAAGAATGAAAACACAGAACCAATGTCAAAAATATTCACATACAGAGGAAAACAAGCCTTCAGGGCCTCCACGGTCCGGTTATCTAATTATACATGCAACACTGCTTTTATTCACAATGAATCCATTACAGAGTCTTCAACCTTAAGCCAAATTAAACAGGTAAAGACCTCTATCTCAAAAAGTGCATCAATTACACAGTTCCACACTCCAATCAATCCTCTGTATACAAACATAAATACAAAACTATATTTGGGTTCTCTACCCTCTCTGGCCTGATTATTCTAGTTAGTGGCCTTCTCTTCCTACGTTGCTCATAGGCTTACAAATTCTCTCGAATCCTCTCTCTGTCTCCCCTATCTATCCCCAGAATTATATAAGAAGACGCAATTTATACAATAAACGGATTCATGAACCAATCCTGGTTTAGAACCAGAAATCTCTCAACCTCTCCTAAAAATCCTCTTCAAACCTACTCTTTTCTAAACCAACGCTAAATCAAGCTTTTAAAATTCCTCATATTCTATTCTAGCCAAATAAATCTAATTGTTTGGCCTGATCTCCACACAGGGAGGACCAATAAGCGACTATGCCCTTTTTCTCATATTTTCCAATAAATAGACATTCTCATACATTTAAATAAATAAAGTTAATTAAACTATTGTCTTCCAACCCATTGTTAGTCACAACATGTGATCATGCTATGACATTGCTGAATAGGCCTGAATGCTCCTGCATTACCTCTTCTCACGAAAGGTAAAAGACCAAGAAGAATCATTGGACTTATAATTACTGTTACTAAAGTTTATCATCTTAAAAACATGGAGTATAAAAGTGTAGACAAACAAGGTAGTAGTTTTCAATGATCAAATGTTATAGATGCAAAAAATAATAACGTGGGTAAGCACGATACCATGGAAATTTCATATGCCCAATGTCATTGACATATAACACCTTATAACAGTGAAAATAAAATTTAAGACACCATATTTATGTTCAATGAAAATTCCACTATTTTCCAAAGACGTAAAATATAGAGAAATATGGGCATCTATTATGGGAATTAATAGTTAACTTTATAAGAGGGTGACCACTAATTCTCCTTAACAATTCTGCTATGTTTTTCCTGAGGGATTGAATAGTTTTTTTAACTATGGTTGTCCAGCCATGGATTTTGAAGCTATTACCATAAACAAGCATGTTGAAGATCATGTTGATTATAATTAGAATGTATATGATACTAGTATAGCTAGTATTTTAAAGCACCTTTGTTGTAGCCTTTACATGACAAGTAAAATGTTTGTTCACAGGCATTATTCTTCTCAATCCCAATCCCCCTATGTGGATATATGGGGATTGATAATTGTAGTATAATCTCCCATTAATTGTACTATACTCTTATCTCACAAAGCTATTGTATGTGTATCGATAATTTGAAACAATATTTTACAGACACTCATGTTTGTTTGACCAGATGTGTGAGTCTACTAAACAAATTGGCTAATAGCATTACCATTAGAAGGGTAAGCACAATACACACTCTAATGCATTGTTAATTATAGTCTAGCCTCTCCAAGCCTTTATTCCAACCTATCTAGTTGGTTCGATGCCTAAATGTGAGTTGCATTACTTTCTTGCAAAGCCTTGTATTTGATTAGAGAATTTTGCTAGTCATGTTATTATGAGAAGACTTTTGGTGAGTTAACGTCTCTCAACAACACTAATTAGTAATTAAAGTATTGAGTACAATTTTTTTTATAAATGGAAAATCTAATTCATTGTCTTTCCGTTGTTAATTTCGAACTTAACACATTAGCATATATTATACTGAAGCAAGGAAGATATACATGCATCTATTGCAGAATCACTTCAAAAGTTTTTGTTACAAATAATAGGATCCTTTGCATGTTTCCTTTTCTCAAATTAGACTTCCATATTTATATTTGAATTGAAACCGCCCCTCCTCAAATTGAATGATTTATTTATCCCCTTAACTATCTAAATTAATAATCATTTTTGTTATGATGCCATTATTGTTTATAACTTAACTTGCCACGTGGGATATAGAAACAGAATTTGGACTAGTATTTCGTATTTTAAATCAATTTTAATGTTTATTTGATTGAAATAGGTTCTAAAGTTTTTTATTTGATTGTAAAAATTTATTTTTTGGCTTCAAATTCCTTTGAATTTATGTTTCTTTAATATTAAGCATTGAACTCAATATTCAAATATCTATTCTATTGTATTGATTTTCAAACATGCAGTTTGATAATTTTAAACCTATGTCACAACAACAACTTTGTTTTGTCTTATACTTAATTTTATCGTTTATACGTTTATAGTACATGTTCTTTTTCATTTCGGTAAACAAAAGTAAGTTGATATCCAATGAATAATGACTTAAGTATTTTTTTTTTGTAAATAAGCACAAAAGATTTCACTGATGAAAAAAGTGTTTACAAAGGTTACATACACATAACTGACATCATATGAAAGTTTACAAAATTCCTAATTTGGGACGTTTGGAACCTATTGGAGCTTTTTTCTTACTTATAGAACTTGAATTTAATGTCCTTTAATAACATCAAAATATATATTACTCCCACAATTCCATGAAAAATATGCATAGAACAGGAATGAGACACTTAGTACAAAAGGAAAAAAATAGAAACCCACATAGAGAGCACAAAATAACTAAGGAAAAACCATGAGGGGAAGTAGATATTCTTTTGCATTTTCCATGAGGATGTTGGTAAGCCCTCGAGCCAAATTTTCACAAGCAACCTGAGAACGACCAAAAGTACGAGTGATTGCAGAGGTGATAGCTTTAGTAAGAGATAAATACGAGAGACATAGGAGCCCCATTTTCTGAAGGAGCAGTGAGAATAGATGGTGGAGGGTTGACCATTGGAACAATTGGTGTAATGTTGACCTGTGGAGTGTCAATCATTATTAGAGTGTCAGAAGCATTCCCCGAATTAGAATCCTAGTCTGACACAACATATGTCTCCACCCTTTGTAGATGTATTAGAGTATCATCTAAATAATACTGTATGCTCATGAGAAGGTTTTTAAAATCCTCTTGTCTAGAAAATATCCTGTAGTGCTCCACTTCTTTGTCCAGGATGACCACACGAAGCAGATAATCCAACACCTGGTAGCCTACAATAGAATGTAGAAAATGAAATTTTATTTTACAAAATTTTCCAGGGTCTAGAATCCAATTGAATTTTGAATTACCCACTTTAGATTTAGAAAAGTAATATTTATCACCAAATTTGAGGGAATCAAGTGATCGAATCTCCCTTCTGATTTCTGGGGGGATTATGTCAAACGTAGTTGCCACGAAATTCCACCCGAACAAGCTCCTCGAATGAGAAATAGACCTGCTACTGGAGCCTCCACTATTGTTATTGGGAAAACTAGTGTCCATTCAGAGCTGCTAGTCCCACTAAGACGGGTTGCTATATTAGAAACAAAGAAAATAAAGTTACTTGTGTTTTCCTTTATGAGAGATAGATGAGAGAGAAGAAGAGAGTACCAACCTCAGTCTTTCGCTAGTCTCCTTGTTCATTTCCTCTCTCCCTTCATAGAGCTTTCGCCACTCCTTTCTCACTTGTCCCACTTCAAAGAACACCTGTAGAGTCAAAGCAGCAAAATACCATCAAAGCATAGAGATCTATAATCATAAACAATGTAGGATTAGATGTACATTAACCATATAAATGCATATACAAATACAAGATTCAGAGATATGCAAGCATATGGAGGAAAACTTAAATAGATTTATTGATAGAAGTAGTAGAAGAGAGGATTACAACCAAGCTGTCTGATCCAGCATCATCCTCCCAGCATGAAAGCCCTCTTCAACTCATACAAAGCAAGATCAACCAACAATAGATTGTCTTTAAAGAGAAACCAATAGCACTTCCTTACAAATTACAAAATTCCAGCCTTTGGATCTCTAGGATGAGGGATCCATATATAGATGTTTGCAGGAGAGTGAGTCAGCTTCTGGGATTTTGATTAGTGTCATTTCACTGATAGTTCTTGGTTCCACTTGGAGATTTCATGATCTCTTATTCATCCCTGGGCGAATTTAGAGAGGCAAGTGTCATATGAGCAGTTTCTAGAAGATTCTTTGAGTTTCCACCTAGCAAACTGCTTCTGCCATTTGTCTGCTCTCACTCCTCGCACCCTACAGAATGGATTTTCAGTATGCATCGCACCCCCTGTGTGTAACAGGTGATATGAATCGCACCCTCAGCATGGAGAAGTCTGTATGGTCCAGTTTTGACCAGTTCTAAGTAGTTTTTCTGGGAGAACTTCTGGGAAATGATGTAATCAACTGACCTTGTTCCTTTAGGGTATGGAAAAACACTTTTAGGGGTTTAGAAGCCCTTGGTTTATGGACATATTTGATTGGGGTTGCAGTGCCCAAATATGTCTATAACAGTTGCCCCCTAAAGCATGAAGTCGTAAATCTTCTGATGTCGGGTGAAATGCTTTATCTTGAGGATCCAAGGTTTTTCGAATTGGAAGGTGACCTGTAATAAGATACAATACAATACATTATCTTCATAATATTTTCATGATCTAGCTAAGGCGGGCATTCCCATGCTCAACTTTTATAAATTCATTTTCATGTACATAGGATAGACAATCATCTGTGTGGCAGACTGATGATTCTGGTAGAGCCATCATCCCTTAGCTCAGATGATTATCAGTGTAGCAATGATGTACATTTGATGTCTTTATTTTCCTGAATATATCACAGCTCGGATGGATGAAACTAGATTCGGTGTCTTCAAACTCGTTCAATCTTCGCCCGAAGTACAAGTTGATCCATGTGAAAAGATGTTCTGATGTCGAACATGGAAAGACATCGCCTGATTACCAGCCAATGATGTAAGCTATTAACAGGTGTGGGAGGAATCACCGATAATGATAATGACCCTCAAGGTACTGTAGTACAATTCACGTGGTGAGAATACATGAGTTGATGTCGAACACCACACAAAATATTTCGGTCAAAGGTCATTGATGTAAACTTGTCACTGGAAGTGAGAAACTTGCCGTTGAGGCATGCAAGCTTCAAAGTACTGAAAGGGTTGTTCCTAAGTCAACTTCTTGGATAATGAGTTGATGTCGACAAGAAGTGACCCATCGTAGGAGGGCCTTAATGAATCCCACATCTACGACACAGAACGGAGCAAATGATTTTGTGGAGGTGAAAACGATATGATGATACAAGGTTCAGGGTGGCGGTCATGAAAGAATGGAGCATTAAGGTATTGTAGCGGATGAGGCGTTAGCTAGGTTGGTGAATTCTCTGAGCTAATTCTCTTGAACATATCGGTGACACTGAAATGGATTGGTAGCGTTAACCCCAAGATGGATGGTAAGGAGGACCAATTGTGATATGACCGGTGAATGGAATAACCCAACCCGACTCAATCATGGTGATGGAGTGAAAGTGTCTTGTTCAAGAGTGACCTGCTACCAATGAAGTTATTCAAGTTTTCTTCCCTTTTTCCCCAGTAATTTTTGACCAGTACCTCTTTATTTTTGTAAAGCTTGAGGAGGATAACATATGCTTGTTCTATAATTTGCCCTTTGTGCAAACCTGTTGCTATGTTTTAACGAGCCTAGCAACAATGAAACTCGCTCTTGTCTGCATTGACAAGTTTGTCGCTATTGTTTTAACAAGTTTAACGACAAAGATAACTCGGTCCTTTTCAATTTTAGAGAGTCTAAAAAGAGACGGAAAGGAAACTCCAGTAGTCCTTTTTCGTAATATAATCCCTTAAGTCCGAAAAGGTATAAAATAACACGAAAGGGATGACTTTTTGATAGTTTTAACGATTCGAACAAGACAAACGCTCGATATTTTTGTGTAATGATCCCCTAGGTCCAAAAAGATTAAAATATAGAGGAGGGATAGCACTTCCGATCGCTTTAACGAGCTGGAGAGACTAATTGCTCGAAAATCTTTTCATATTTTACAAGTCAAATGAAAAGAGCTTAAAGGAGACTCATTTTTTGAGGAACAAGTGATGTTTTCAGATAGCAGCTGGTTCCAGGTAAGGTTTGGAACTTTTCAATCACGACAGTGTAAAGAAGGTGGCTAATAGAATCACTCGTCGCAGCTATTCCTCAAAAGGGTAAACAATCAAATGGAGGCATATGATCGGCTAAAAAAGAGTGTAGGTGGTGGTAAGAACACGACCAAGCTTCAAAAGCTGATAATTACGCGATCGCAATGGTTATTTATCGAAGGTGGTTTCATTTTTTAATGAGCTTGAACTCTGGGGGAACATTTGCTCATTGCTAGGTTTATTTTTTAACAAGCTTGAACTTCGCGTAAAACTGCTCGTGATAATAGTCAGAGATGTTGATTTCACCATTAACACTATGTTCTTTTGACGGTCATACTGCATGTTCAATTACTCCATCAAAATGATTAGAAATGTAAATACATGCTTGAAAAATAAGTTAAACACCAATATTTTACTTGAATTACGTGAATAGTAATATAAAAGTAGTTTTTACCTCTCATTTTTACCATTTCATTCAAATTTGGGATTTTGGAGCTCTAGAGGTGTTTTCCCCCTTGATTTCCATCAGTTGATTCCAGGAGATTCTATGGACTATTTTTGGTGCCATCTAGACTAGGTAGGAGCTATCCCTGAGCTCTTCAATTTCATTCTTTCCTTTTCTGATTTTGAGCATGTTTTCCTATTTTCCTGGGCCTCTAGGGTTTGAACAATTCATTCTCTCCCTATCACACCTAGTATACATCGAAAGGTGCGATGCATACTGAGTTGGCCATTGGCCAGTCGGCATGCTTCCCACCTAGTACATAGATGGGGTGCGATGGGCGCAAAGAGGAAAGTTTATGCACTATTTTTTCATGGAAATTTTGCCTGTTTTTGCCTGAATCAAGATCCTAATCCTTCTCTTGTTTGTTTTTCATAGATTCATCAGATCAAGATGTTCGTTACATGGCGTGAACGCAATCATGAGGAAGAGGATATGGTTGCTTTACATGATCTGGGTATGGTGACTGCATTGCAGAACTATGGCTTGCTCAAATTCTTCCGCATATCCAGCATGAGGCAACAAATCAATTTGTTGCAATATTTTCTCGATGCATGGGATCCTACTAACCAAGTGTTCCAGATTCGAGGTAAATCCATCCCTTTGACAGTTGAGGATATCTACTTCTTAACCGGTTTATCAAGGTGTGGTGCCCCTTTCTCACTATCAGGATCTGCCCATGGGGGTGAATCCGTGAGGGATTATATTCGTCGATTCTATAGAGATGGATCTCAGCTGAGCAGGGACAGAAAGATCAGTATTTGAGACGTCATTGACCGGTCCTTGAGAACTATCTTATTCACCTTTGCTAGATTGGCTGGTAGTGCGGATCTTCATTTGGCCAACAGGTCCTATATGTAGTATGCTCTGGAATGCCTTGAACCAAAGGTATTCAACTGGTGTGATGCAGTACTTCTGGTTATAAAAGAACAGCTTACCAAAGTGAAGAACAGAAGATCTAAGAACTTTTGTTATGGTTCTATTCTGACCGCTTTCGCCTTGGAGAAGATCCCACTGATGTAGCCACAATACATTTCACTCGACGTGCTAGCGCCGATAGAACCACAGATGCAAAGATGGGTTGATCTTATGGCCATACATGTTGGTCCATTATAGATTTCATTCTTTGATGCCTTCTTTGAGTGTTTCAACCATCAGCAGATGGTCTTTGCCAAGTATCCGTATGCTGGGATGTATTTCCGGGGTGACACAAATTTGGTGTTGCCGGCTAGCGAGCAGTGGGGTGTTATAGGTAAAATATTTGACCATATCTCTGTTTATTGTTTTTATAATGTTCTTGTGTTTTTTAAACATTATCAAGACTTAATCAAACCCATATATTTGTGCAGATATTGGACCAGTGCGGCCAGAAGTGCGCCCAACGGTAGCAGCTACTGTTCCAGTAGGAGAGGCTGTAGGGAGGGTTGTTCTTCGCTATCTAGACGCAGCCGAGACCCTTGCAGTATTGAAAGATCAGATCGAGGGTCTCACCCTTGGTATTCAGGATGTGAGGACCGATGATTTACCTCTGAGATTACAGTGCCATACTACTGGCGTGCTGAGCCGATGGACTAGGCTCTTACGTATGATTGCACAGGTGGTGACTTGTTATCACTAGCACCATTAGTCTAGGGTGCTTCCCTGCATTTTGAGTTTTTTGGGTCATGTGACTGATTTTGTCTTGGACACAGAAAATTTTGACAAACTATAAATAGTTATATATATTTTGATTTTCGGAGCTTTATTTTGGTTAAGTTATATGATCCTGATGCAAATGTTGATTGAAATGCTTTCTTTTATAAATGTTGCAAATGTCTATCTAACACATAATTTGCTAATGAATCAGTTAATGTGTTTAAGTTTCCGGAAATGTGTTGATATTGAATAGAATCAAATTGCCTTTCCAAAATCCTGACCCTTAGGAACATACGATAGATAGCTGGATTCTGAACGGAATAGATGCCAGTAAGCTGTAGGATGAGAAGTTGTGAGTGTAGCCTAACAATAAGTCGGTGAATGCCACGTGCGATGGAATCAGAGAGAAATTATACCAACGCACTATACTCAGTGATATTTTTCATTGACCGAACAATACATACTCCTCTGAAACTCACTAACTCGTCGCTTGGATAAAAAATGGCCCAGGCTGCAGAAGATAGGTTCCACGTACTACGACTAGCTCCGTCGGCATATCCAACAAATGATTCCAATAGGTTCGACATCTGCAACAAATGCAAAAGTGGATTACCTAACCAAAACAATCACTCTTGATGAAAACAAAAACGTAACAAAAGCATGTAAAGAGATTACTACACTTAGTCAAGCATAGTAACGCTTAAGGTACAACCCGTTTTGGGGTTGCGCTAGTGGAATCCCATCGTAATCTACTAACTCGTAGGCCCCTTTTGCTAATACTCACTTAAAAATGTAGGGACCCATCCACAATGATTGGAACTTTCCTGCTCCCAATTTATCGGATTCCTGATCGTAAAGTAAGACCAGGTCGCCTTCTGAGAAGACATGGGGCTTAACATTTTTGTCAAATTGCGTCTTAACTCATTTCTTATGAGCTTTGTTAGCCAAGGTAGCATCACAACAGGTTTCATCCAATTGGATTAGTTCCAAGAAACGAGCCTCTTCCTCTGAAGGTCTGGGGAGAAGGTCGACTACGAGCTTGAGAGATGAAATCTCACACTGAATTGGTAAGACGGCTTCCAGGCCATACACTAGTTAAAAGGATGTAAACCCGATCACATTTCTTACCAAGGTTCTGTATGCCCATATAGCTGAGTATAGGATTAAATTCCAATCCCGTTTGTGGGCTCCAATCATTCTCTGCATCATACGCTTGAGGATTTTGTTGATTGCTTCAACCTGTCCATTAGCCTGCAGATAATATGGAGTAGAACTATTGTGGGACAGTGCTAATTTTGTAGTTAATTCAACCATCATGTGATTGCGAAAATGCGATCCATGATTTGTGACTATAGCCTGTGGAACACCGAACCTAGAGACTACATGATTGAAAAAGAAAAGAGCAACCATTTCGCTGATGTTGTTTAATGTAGGCATCGCCTCGACCCATTTCATAAAATAGTTAACTGCGACTATGATATACCCATGCCCCCGGTCGAGGTGGGGTTACATGTCATGAAATCTATGCCAAATTTGGTGAATGGCCTAACAACAACTACTAGATGCAGAGGTGTGGGTGGTATTCTAATTTTGCGGTCGAAGATTTGGCAAGCATGGCAACTTCTAACTATGGTTATGCAATCTTTGAACATTGTTGGCCAGAAGTAGCCTGCTCGTAAAATCTTTTGTGCGGTAGTGTAACCAGATTGATGCCCCCCACACGCTCCTGAATGAAAATCATTTAGGACTTTTTCAGCCTCCTCATGGGTGAGACACCTTCGCAGAACTGTATCAATACTGCAACGGTAAAGTGTATCACCGACGATCATGTAGTCTTTTGCTTGGTATCGAGTACGTCGTTGTTCTAAGTGAGAGGTATTAGGCCTGTATGTTTGGGTTTGGAGATAGATGATTATATCTCCATACCATGGATCACTCGATGATATCAGAAACAAAGATTCATCCACAATTGATGCTTTGGATGTTGAATCATTGGACGACGATGGGAAGTCGCATAGTAACTCCGCAAAAACTAGAGATTTCTTTGATTTGGATGTTACAAATTCCAGATCAAAATCTTTCAAAATAGCATCCGTTTCAAATGTTTTCCCCCAAGTAACTGACGTGACATAATGTAAGTCATAGGGTTGCAATCTGACAAAATGGTAGTTTTGAAAAAGAGGATATAGTGTCGAAATCTCTGTACTGCTTGAACAGCTGCAAGAGCCAGTTTTTCAACATAGGAGTACTTGCTTTTCGTATCATTTAAGTTTCTATTTAAATAATATATAGGATGTTCGTTTCCATTTTCTTCTTGAACTAAAACCATTACGATGGTTGTATCTGTTGCGGCTAGATACATGTTAAAGTATTTTTGATAGTCAGGAGCATACATTAATGATTCTTTTATTAGGGATTCCTTTAGAGCATCAAAGGAAGCTTGCGCAACCTGATCCCAGTTGAATGGTACTTATTTTTTCAAAACACGCGTATAACCTTTAGCAAGTTCAGCGTGATTTGGAATGAACCTCCTCAGAAAGTTTTCTTTCCCTTGGAGTTTCTGAATATGAAGCAAATTTGAAGGTGGAGGCATATCAATGATTGCCTGAACTTTACATGGGTTGAGTCGAATTTTGTCATTAGAAACCATGAAGCCATGTAAATGACCAAAACTGACACAAAACACACATTTTTGTGGATTGAGTCGTATCTTGTAGTGTCGACAACGTAGAAATATAGCTCTCAAATGCTGCGGATGATCAGTTCGCTTTCTTGAATGAGCCAGTAGATAGTCGAGATATGGTTGAACGATATTCTTGATGTCATGGAAGGCATAATTCATAGCCCTCTGAAAGGTTTCCCCTGCGTTCTTTAAACCGAAAGGTAATTTGCGGTACGCGAATGTGCCCCACAGACATATAAATGCAGTCTTTGATTGGTCCTATGGTCGGATATTTATTTGATTATACCCAAAAATCCATCCATAAATGAAAAGATTTCGCATCCGACGCATTCATCAATTATCTGGTCGATGAAGGGTGTAGGCTAGTTGTCCTTTGGACAAGCTTGATTTACATCCTTGTAATCAACGCACACTCTAATCATTCCTTGCTTTTTCATCATAGGAACAATATTAGATACCAAATTAGTTAGAGGAACCGAGTAAATGAAACCAGCATGTAAACGTTTTTCAACTTCTGCCTTGATGGCAGCGACTTTCTTCAGGTGCACTTGCCGAAGCCATTGTCGTATCGGTTTGGCATCTGGATACATCTTGATTTTTTGTTCAACTATGCTCGAGTCAATGCCTAGCATTTCTTCATATGACCTTGAAAAGACATCTCTGAATTTGCGAAAGAGAGCGCAATATATTTCCATTTCTGAAGAAGAAAAAGATTTGCCGACATGAATATTCTCTACAACATCAGGTTTGGTCGAGATATTTATGGTGATAGTTTCTTCGATATTGGATAGATTTCGCTCATAATCCACTGTATTTACAGTATTTGATAGAAAATCGAAAACTAAAGGATGATCAAGGTCACTGGAATAATCTCCGTTGTAATCCGGAAGATGGGAACGATGGTGGTAATCTTCCCATGGTGCCTCTCCTATCATCATCGACTGAATAATTCCTTTGTCTGTAAAATGTACATGTGACCAAGGATCTGAAGAGGTGCCATATTCCTTTGACCTATCTATCCAAACACTCAATGAGCGTTGATTTGGGTTTGCCTGATAATGCCAAGAAAATTGATTGCTACAAAATTTCTGGTGGGCTTGGAGGCAATACCTGTTGATGATCCATGCTAACAAAGTGTTCGGAAATCTTCTGAATGGAAGATATCATATTGCAGGTTCCTACTATGGCCACTTCTGCTAGATTACTCAAAGGCGGTAGGGCAAAAGTAGCCATCAAGGCAGGGTCATTCAATAGGCCTACTCCAACATTTTGAAGTGAATGAGAGCTTCCATGGATCATTGGAATGCTTCTTGTAACTTGTGAACTGTTGGAGAGAAAGGTTTGTTGATCAACGATTGTAATCCCTCCTTGAAAGGGAACTGCAATCTTTCTAAAGTAAGTTGACACAACAACAACCATGGCATAAATCCAGGGCCTTCCCAGTAGGATATTGTAATTGAGGTTTCCATCGATAACTTCGATGTCAATTTCTACTGTCTTGCCCCCCAGTTCAAATTGCAAGTTACTCAAAATCCCGTACGGGGTGTATGTTTGTCCATCGAATGGTTTTAATTTCGTTGATGATCTTGACAAAGGTGGTGATCCTAATGTTTTCCAGCAACTCATTGACATAATGCAGGTAGATGGCCCCTCATCAATAATTGTTCGATGAACAGTTTTGCTGAGGGCTTTCACTTGGATGAGGAAAGCGAGTTGTGCTGGTAACTGAGGTTCATATCCTTTATGATTAAAGGCCACAAGATTGGAATCTGCTGGGTTAATCCCACCTATTGCTGATAATAGAGCCTGCTTTTGGGAGGGGCAATTTTGCAAGACCTCAAACGTCGACATAGCGGATGGTGATTGGGCCAGATACTCTAATATATTATAATTCTATGCTACTCGGGCATGAGGATTAAATGTCGATTTGTGTACTAATCCCTTTGGTTGCTTTATCGTTAGCTCAGGAATGATGGGTGGCACAACTTCAGTTGAATTTGTTGCCGAACTACTAGGTTGATCTGCAACCTTGTTGTTCGATAGCTGTGGATTCCTGTAATCTTTATTCCTTGTCGATATCAAAGAATAATTATGTTGTTTCGATATGGACAACATAAGCACTTGGGATGGGGAAGCATTGTCGCTAGCAACTAGATTGGTTTCTAGGTTTGGAAACAGATCGGTCAATACTGCTAAAGTTTTTGAACTCTTAAAGAATTTCTTAATCTCAGATTTATACTGACAATCTTTCATCGAATGGTCTTCATCACATATGTGACATGGCCCAGGAGGTTTCTTTTGCCCATAAGGGTTTGCAGAAGATTTTCGAGGAGACGAATCATCCCGTTTCTTCTTTTTTCTTTTCCCTTTCTTTTTTCCCCCTGGTTGCTTCGGTTCTTTGCCTTTGTCTGTCAACATGGCATTAACCTTTGAGGAAAGAAGTTCTTCATTTTCTTTTTGACTAGAAACCGTATGGGCTTTCTTATATGTAGCCTTTGCAGTTTTCGTGCTGGTCGTACCTATCACGCCATCACCGGCATGAGAGTCTTTGTTTGATTTAGGAGGAGGAGGAATGGAAAACTCTGGTCTAGGAGCATCAAGAATTTTGTCATAAAGCGTGCTAGACTGAGTACAGATCATGTCTAAATACTGTGCACGAGCAATGACTTGCTCTTCAGTGACAACCCACCCCCCCCCCCCCCTTAGCCACATCTTCTGTAATAGAAGGTAACAATGACTTAATAAACCATTCAGCTAGCAGTTGATCAGGAACATATGTTTTTACCATTCGATGACGACGTCACCACTCATGAATATGATCAGATATGTGAGTGGCTGTCGTCTGCTTAAAATTGGTAAGAACCTCTGTTCCTGTTTCGTACGTTATTGGTAACTGAAAATGGGTTAAAATGGTGGTGGCAAGGGCGCTGAAGTTATCGAATGAAGCTCTAGGCAATTTGATGTACCAGTTAGCGTTCGCTAAAAAGGGCGAAGCCTAATCGAATCATCATGGAGAGTGTTGGACGAACACCACAGATGAAAGGTCATCACATGATTCAATGGATCTTCACCCAGATTTCAAAGAAATTTAGGAACATCTGACGGAAGTTTATGAGGAATCGCTGGCCACTAAGGGGCGTAAGAAATTGGATCATTTGTTAGCAGATTCAGATCTGGTAATTCCAACGTTGCGACGAAAGGCAACTGTTGATTCAGGTTTGGCGAAGCATACCCAGGATAAGATGGGATCGCCAAAGCAGTGGGTCTTTGCATACTAGCATAATGTATTTGATGTTGATAACTTTGATAAGGTTGATGGGCATAATCATTATGATATGATTGATGGTAACCATTTTGAATATACGGTTTCCCATTACATGAAAAGTTTTGTTGCTCAGGTCCTTGGTAAGCTTGCTAGAATTGCGGTTGTTGATATTGCATCAACCATAGTTGTGAGGCCATTTGTTGTTGTCCAATACTGGATGTTTGACCAAGATGAGGGGTGATAGTACCCATTTGTGCCTGAGTCCCTTCAATTAAGGAGCCACTAATCGACGATTGTGGTTGAGTCATCCAGACAAGAGGCTGTTGTATTATGACCTGAGAGACTTGAGGTTGACATACAACAAGCAGCGCTTGTACTTGCAACACCGTCACAATAGGCGGTGTAGTGGGAATATTCGATACAGGCTGCTTTGGTTGTATTGAACATACAACTCTTGGTTGTTGAGGTAGTATTGACAGCCAACTACTGGATGCAATCCCAGATTGACCTGAATCCTATTGCGAACTCTCATATGGTTGTTCTCTCGGAGGGAATAAGGAAAAGGCATACTGCGCCCCATATGGTGGCAATCCAATGTTCAAAGGTAAAATTGGTCTTTGTAGACTGCACTACCCAAATTGATACTCTTGTGAAGGATCAATTTTCTAAGACTCAACATAAGAAATTCCAGATAATATTCCGGACGAATAAACAGGAACAGACCATACTATCGAAACAGTCCCTGGGTGGACTCCATCTAGCAGTTGAGAGCTAGTTGGTACAGATGGTATACCAGTGAACATTGTCAGAGTAGTGGCAGGAGGTTCCACTACTGCTATATCAGAGAACACAGTCCTCCAAAAGACTTCCTAGCGATTCTACAGGAACTTGTGTGAAGGGTGACTAGCTTCTATATCAGAAGGATATAGGTGGATCCCAGTTCCAAAATCCAATGGTCTACTGGATGGAAGATCCTCCACAATCTCTTCTATAGCAATCAGTCTAGATGGAAGAGGTTGACCATCAGGTCCATAAAATATTTCTGGTGCTGAAGAAGGTACACACTCTGCAGCAACAGATGTTGGAGGGTTGACACCTTCCGAATCAGTCCTAGATGGAATTGGTTCAGGAATAGATGTGTTTACTGTTACATTGGGATAAGTTCTAATGTCCTCTTGTAACTGTGGAACTTCTTCTATAGAGGCAGGCATACCAGAAATAGTTGGAGTAATTGGAGTCTCTAAGGATGTTGAAACACAAGTTTCAAATAAACCAGGAGACTTTGACCAAGTTAAACAAGATCGCTTGGCCCGGAATGGTTTCATTCCTAGAGTCAAAGACTGTTGACTCATTAGTCTCAGCGAACGACAGGGTTTTGGTTTAATTTCTTCCATGATTGTGGATTACTTGATCAACTCAAAATAAAAAGGGGAAAAAGTTATTCCAAATTAAATGAATTTTATGATGCTTTGATACAACTTGCTTTTTCAATATTTAAGATTCAAGAAAAAGCTAAAGATGACTCTAGTTGCCTTCGATTTTTAATGAGACTGAAGTGACAAGTGCTCAGATGGACCTTTTCTTTTAGGGAGTCTAAAAAGTAATGAAAGTGACTTCTCTGGAAATCTACAGAGAGGTATTACCAAACCAATCACAAAACTACAAAATAATTTTTACGGTACGGTAGTTAATCTTCCAAAATGTTGTGTTCAGTGCATTGCACATCTTCCTAAAGATAAAGGATGTAGCCTATTGTGGTCTCCCAATATATACTCGACAGTATGTGGGAGCACAAGTCCGTACTGGCACTTGTCATCTCAAAGAGGAGGAATCACCCAACCTACGATGAAATCAATAGTTACCAGGCTTTACGATGCCAGAATACGTCTCTAGCCTAGACTTCTAGATGTTATGTGTTAGGTTCCAAAGTGCTTTTATGTTCATTGAGGTTTATTTTACAGTTGATCTTTCTTAAGAAGTTTTCCTTTAAGGTTCACCGCGTGATGTAGATATACAATTCCTAAATATGGAATCTAAGATGATAAACAGTCATTTACTTTCTTTTTGCAATGAAAATCCTAGCTACTAAGGAAAGAGAAATGAAATTCTTTCAACATAGAGCAGAGAGCACACACTAGATGCACTTTTCCTAAATCAATTTCAGCATGCAGTCTAAATGCAAGTGCACATGCATGTATTGTTTTTCAGTGCCCTTAATGTGAGAATGAAAAAAGAAAACTAAGTACAAATCTGAACTATCTTCTTTCAAAGCGACAATACTAACAATTTTCTCTTTAAAAAACGAAAGGAAGGCTAAGACGACACTTTGCAATTTTGAATTCAAAAAATGAAAGGAAGACTAAGACGACACTTTGTGATTTCGAATTCAAAAAACGAAAGGAAGACTAAGATGACACTTTGCAATTTCGAATTTAAAATTGCTTTTGACACTTGAAATACTATTAATTCAAACCAAATACAATGGCAAAAGTGTAATCGACTATCTAAAAGAGGAATGCTTTACGACACTCTTTTTCTTGACTGAAAACGACACTTGCAACACTTTCAAATCAAAAGACGATAGTTCGATTAAGCTACTATTTGCAAAGGAGAACTGTAAATGATGAAAAATACATAAAAAAAATTCACAATTCCTTATCAGTGGAGGCTGAATAATGCAAAGGAAGATGGTTTCAACAGTGATATACTGATCATAGACAATAAAACTATTGAATAAAGCTGAAGACAATGAAGAAAAAACCAAAATCTGGAGGCAGAAACAGTCTTACTCAATCATCGCACTTGTAACAAAGGGAAATAGGGATGCATCTCACTTGCAACACATGAGGGGTGCTTTGCATCCAGATTTCCAATGAGAGACAATGCGATGGTCTAGGGACGAGACTGATCTTGGTTTTCACTCATATTTTGAAGCTAAGTTCAAGGATTTAGGCTGAGCTAATGATAGTCAGTAAACACAAAGTATAGGGGCTGATCTAATGAGGTTATTTGAGCTACCACCAGGGCACTTAGGATGTTTGCAAGTTAGATGTTTAGTTCATAAACCAACCTGGAGATTGACTAAAGCAGCATTGATCTGCTTTGTAGTTGCATAGAAAAAGCAGTTCAAAGGCTAGCTGGCTTAACTTCAGGCTTCATCTGTGGTTTATAAAGCCAACAATAGTAACAAAACAAACAAACTATTCGCTCCCCAATGGAGTCGCCATTTTGTTATCGGGAAAACTAGTGTCCATTCAGAGCTGCTAGTCTCACTAAGACGAGTAGCTATCTTAGAAACAAACAAAGTTACTTGTGTTTTTCTTTATGAGAGATAGTTGAGAGAGAAGCAGAGAGTACCAACCTTAGTCTTTCGCTAGTCTCCTTGCTCGTTTCCTCTCTCCCTTGATAGATCTTTCGCCATTCCTTTCTCACTTGTCCCACTTCAAAGAACACCTATAGAGTCAAAGCAGCAAAATACCATCAAATCATAGAGATCTATAACCATAAACAATTTAGGATCAGATGTACATTAACCATATAAATTCATATACAAATACAAGATTCAGAGATATACAAGCATATGGAGGAAAACTCAAATAGCTTTATTGATAGAAGTAGTAGAAGAGAGGATTAAAACCAAGCTTTCTAATCCAGCATCATCCTCCCAGCATGAAATCCCTCTTCACCTCATACAATGCAAGATCACCCAACAATACAATGTCTTCAAAGAGAAACCAACAACACTTCCTTACAAATTACAAAATTCTAGCCTTTGGATCTCTGGGATGAGCGATCCATTTATAGATGTTTGCAGGAGAGTGAGTCAGCTTCTGGGATTTTGATTAGCGTCACTTCACTGATAGTTCTTGGTTCCACTTGGAGATTTTATGATCTCTTACTCATCCTTGGGTGGATTCAGAGAAGCAAGTGTCATATGAGCAGTTTCTAGAAGATTCTTTAAGTTTCCACCTAGAAAACTTCTTCTGCCATTTGTCTTCTCTTGCTCATCGCACCCTACAGAAGGGCTTTTCAGTATGCATCACACCCCCTGTGTGTAATAGGTGATATGCATCACACCCTCAGCATGGAGCAGTCTGTATGGTCCAGTTTTGACTAGTTCTGAGTAGTTTTTCAGGGAGAACTTCTCGGAAATGATGTAATCAGCTGACCTTGTTCCTTTAGGGTATGAAACAACACTTTTATGGGTTTAGAAGCCCTTGGTTTATGGACATATGTTATTGGGGTTGTAGTGCCCAAATATGTCTATAACAACTATGGCTTACCATTCTCTATTGAGGTGGCATAGTCAGTTAGAGAGGTGCACCAAAAGGATAATGTAACTTCACTGCAATATTTCCTTTAGGGTTTTGAAAGAGATGCAAAACCAAATTCACAAGGAGAAAATGTGAGGTATTTCGACAAAGGGATATATCATCATCAAAACAGTAAATGCACCAAGGTGAAGAAAACCCATGCCCTCCAAAGACTCTTTTCACCAAAAATTCAAAGGTGGTAGAAAATGACACAACCAAGAGATATAAACATAGTGATGTGAGTACTAAACACAGTGTCAACTTCCAAAACACTTTGAGTTCGGTCAATGTTAACTAGGAAATGGAAGCAAAGAGAAATAGTGATGTGATGGCACAATGTTCATGAGGAGAAGGGTAAACTAAAAAAATTGATCACGTAGCCTGTGTTATACCATATCAACGACAAACCATCTATAAACATGAATAAAATAAAAGACTCCCCAAATTGGCATCTTAGGAAATATAGTAAACCCCTTATTAATTTTAGAGAAGCAAAGAAAGAGAAACGATTAAAACTAGACGAAGAAATTACCTGGGTAGCAGACCTCGCACACCTATATTGGACAGTTCAAAGAGATACCTTGGAAATCAAGGCCATGAAGCACCTTAACGTGTCGATGAGGGTAACACATCCACTAGTTCAGAAACTAACCTGGAGGCCGAATTGTGCAAGAATTGAATGAAAAACAATGACTATGAAACCTATGAAAATAGATGTAATATTTTCCCTCAGGACCTCCCCTCCACAAACAATGGAAGAATGATTATCGACTTACTGAATAGGTCATGCAAAACATGAGAGAAAAATACAAAACCATAGACCTTACAATATTAGAAACATCATTGTAGGATATTATGTACCAATGCCACCCCTTGCATGACCCAATCCGTTTATAATCACATGAAGAAGAGACGTCTCACACCATTGAAGGACAATTACATTTTCAAGGAACGACCAAGGTAGGACAGGTGTGTAATGTTGCACACGTCTTAAGAAAAACATTCTCGATGTATTGTGAGGAGCCATTAGTGGCTTGCAAGCATACTTCCTTCACTCACATGGTTGATCTTGTCAAATAAATTAAGGCAAAACCTCTGAGGATTAAGCAAACCATAGTCGATGCATAGAACAAAATCCAGAAATAATACTTGTAATCTCCGATCAAATTTGCACTTGGAGTAGTGAGTACCGCCAAACCATATATTGTCATTTTTAACCCACCTTTCTTATACGTTACATTGTTGAAGGCACACTTTGAAATAATCATCCACATGCTCTGGGTCATTTGATGATCGATGTCCATTGATGTGGTGGATAACACCCCCATCAAGGAACAATCACATGAGCATTTACTATTGATGACTTTGGAGAATAAATAAGTCTGTCAAGGTTTCAATAGCATATTCAATAGGAAATTGAATTTTGCTAGCCATTGTACCAATTAGGTGAAGGAAAAATGAGGTGGACTACAACATTAACTTCATTGTTGTCCACCTTTTGGTTGATTTTTTATTTTTTTAATTTATCTCAAATTTAAATTTTAAGATAGTAAAATATAAATAATAAAGTATTATTTATTCAATTGCTATATTATTATTATTATTATTATTTTAAATTTATATGTGAATTATAATTTTTACTTATGTTTTTAAATAGCTACATTTATAAGCAAGTTTAAAATTATAAATTGATTTCTATTTTAGTTTAATCTGCTAAGTTATATAATTATTTTATCTTTTACTTAGGTATATTTTTAAATTAATTTTATTTGGTCCACGAGGTCTTGGATAGGTGGTGATCAGGTGCTCTGTTAAGGCACTCCTTGAAGTGAAGTCACTGGTTCAATTCCCCACCCCGATCGAGGTGATATATTGGACATGATGAAGATGTAGTCATGCCAAGATTACAAAAAGCAAATTAATTTTATTTGAAATATAAGAATTAGTTGGAATTATATATTTAAGTTATTGATTTTGTAAAATTGGAATGGATGAAATACCTTTGAGAGTGTTGAAATCCATTTATGCATTCAAAAATTGAATTTAAAAAAGAAAAATTAGGATTTCACCAAAAATTATCTCAGTATCTTTTTGTAACATTTATAAATCTAGGTTTTCTATTTAAGTCTGACACGAGTTTCATTGCAACTAGCCTCACCCCTACTGTATTTATTGGCCAACAAGGAGAGATCCATATACGTAGACAACAAAATATATACATCATAGAACCAAATGTTTATAGGTTGTGCATGCCAAAAGACATGCAAAACTAGAAAGACTCCCTTGTACATGGTTATTCAACATAGTTTACTAGAGTTGGGTTGTTGGCACCTGACCTCGGAGATAGGGGAGGACCAAATTCAAAATGGACATGACCATCCATATGGTCCATTCAAGCTTCCAACCTTTCCACCTTTTCTAGAATGTGATGTTGTCCATGTCATAAGTCGACTATACGATCATACAATTGCCACTAATTTCTCTGGAGGTGACTTATAGTAGTAAGGAGAGTTGAATGTTACTCCACACGTAGTTGATTATACTGATCCAGTTTAGAAATAGCCAACATCCATTTTTCCTCATGACTAGCCTGAGGTTAAGAACTAGACCTATATTTAGGAACTAATTACATAGAAGAACAACTTGAGTGACTTTTGTTACCACTAGAAGCTAAGTGAGGAGTCGACCCTTCACCTTAGAATGGGAATAACATCAGGATGATGGTCGATAAGTAGCCATCTTCACCACTTGAGAACAATTATAACCTTGATGTGGAAAATCCATCCATGCAACCAAGAAAAAACTAGAGGAAACAACAACACCATCCATTGCTTGAACCTTCACACAAGAACACAAACTAAACTTCGAAGCAAAGCAACACCGAGATACCCAACTAGGGAACCACCCACAATCCCAAAACAAGAGGAAATAATCCACTAGACAATAAAAACAACATACACACTCACAACCTTGAACCACAAAGAGCCAAAGAGCTGAGACTGAAACCCCCAACCCAAAAAGAGCTAGGGCCCCAAAATAGTCTTCCTGAGATGAATGGTGTGATGGAACACCCGAACCACATCCACCCACTATGAAAAACGACCATCAAGAGGAAACAAAGATCAACAATAAAAACACCTAAATACCCCTCATGAAGATTGACTAGAGAGATGAAATGAGACACAACTAAGAGGCGAAACAGAACAACAAGAAGCCAACTAGTTTAAATCTAAAATTAATAATCCACAGGTGAAAGAGAAAATAACCCAAAGGCATGAGAGATCAAAGAGAGCCTCGAATTACAATTGTAGAGAATTTTTCTTGACATACTAACTAGATTAAGGATCCAACCAAAGCTAACTACCCAATGAACAAACTAGGGTCTCCATCATGCAAAACAAAGACACCTACAAAAACCATAGTCACTGTAGGAGGCCAATGCACTATCCTTTGTTTGTTCAACCTAATACAACCTGTGAGACTAAATAGATCTCAAAAACACCCCACGTAAAACACATAAACCCCAAAAAAAACTATATAATCTCGTTCACCAAACGTCGCCATGATCTTGATCAAAGAAAAGACTTGTTTGTGTCAGAGTAAATGCGAGCAAACATGGGCTTCCCATGCCACATGAACATTCAAGAAGGAAATATGCCATGCCATCATAAACAAAGGTTATCTGTGAGATCATAGGGGCAAAATACCACCCTAGTGTGCACCAGATCTCGAGAAAAACACCCCATATTGGAATTATATCACCAATTTTTGGTGAAAATATCAAAACATAAAATGTTGAAGTACAACCTTATATTTTTGTGACTAGAAGAATAAAAAATAGGTGAAAAATGTTAAAACTTAAAATGTTTAAATCCATCCTTATATGGTTTGTGTGACTTCAACAACTACTCTCTTCTAGTACTCTTCTGACAGAGGTTCTATGTATCACCATTAGAACCTTTAGGTTCCCACAAATGTCTCTTCCACAAAACTATGACCTTTACATAAGGAGTACCTTAATAGATCAAAGGGGCATTAATTGGAATTTATTTGTGAAAATAAAGGAAAATATGAGAAAAGGGAGATGAAAGGTCACATATTTTTATGGGAGGGAAATTGAAGGAAAAATGATGGAAAATGAAGAGAATAGAGGCCTCAATGATAGAAAGGCTTCTAAGCATCAGTTCACAACCTTTTGTCAGTTTTAGCTTGGAGCTCTTTTCTATTCTCTCACTCTATCATACTTTCACATACTTAGAGTATTCTTGGAGCATTCTTAGATCACTTTGGCATACATTGGATTTGGAGAAATAAGGCAAATGAAAGCTAGAAAGCATAAGGGAACGAGTGGATCAACAACTACCGTTGCATTTCTTTGCAAGTAACAGGTTGCATGCATGATTTCCTTGTTGATTTATGGATGAATGGTATATGCATGTGATTTTATGGTTATTTATTTTCATTATCATGGAGATATGCCTAGATTAATTGTGGTTTTTTCCTTTCCTTAACATTTCCTAGATAGCGATGGTGTTATGGGTTTTTTTCACTTGATTGTTTTCTGGTTGGTGCTAGTAATTCCTTATGGATGTGGGTTGGAACAAAGGATCTAGAAGCCTTGGAACAACTTGGGTTGGGTTACTAGTCATGGAGCCTAGGTTGGGACAAACACTCCAAAGCCCTTGGTGCGTTGAGTTACTAGTCCCTAGAGCCGATTTGGAAAAACACTCTAGAGCCGTAGAAGGTTGTGGGTTGAGTTACTAGTTCCTGGATCCCTAGAAAACTTGGGAAGAGACTAATCTACTTGTTGTTAGTGATGTCTGATCGTGAGGTGAAATCACTAGTTGAGGGTTGAGAAGGTTTGGCCTCTAGAAGCCCTGGTTTGGTTTTGTTCAGTTTATTCCATGAGATCCCATATTTATGGTTGGAATATGGCATAGTGGTGATTAGCTAAAAGAGATGTTTGGTTGAACCCAATATATGGTCAAATGGTACATGGAAGTCTATGACTTGGTTGGGATATTTGTATGTTAACAAGAGTTATTATTCTATTGTGATTCATGTAATATCTATGTATTGATTATGTTGGCGATATTATGGATGAGATTCCATGGTTTTTATGTTAGTTATTTTATGGTTATATGTTGGTTATATGATGTGTATCATCTATGGTTCTTAACATGAATGGTTTAGTTATTGATTGGTTGATGAATGTATGGACTAATAACTTTTTTTGCAGCTATGTGAAGACAATATATGACCTTCTTGGTGATTCTTAGATGAATCTCATACTATTATGATCATATATGCGTTCATGACCTGTAGCTTAGATGTTTTCCATGTGATTGACCAAATGTTTGTTATGTTCTAGGAAGTATAGGTCAAACTATGCCTTTAATTTTGAATGTGTACCCTTGTTGTTATGTCACTTATGATTCTAAGAAGTCTCAGGAAGTTCTCGGTAATGGTCTGGATACTAATTTGGAATTGTGGCTCTGATCTCGGGATCGCACCCTCTAAATTAGACAATTTGGGTCACAACCATACTTCGGAAGGATTGTGAGTGCAATTGGCGACCTTCAACTACATGGAGGCCTTTTCATGCATGCAGTTGTTGGTTAAGTTGTGTGAAAAGGATCCCCAACTCAGGGTTTGGTCACTTGGGATGGTTCTTTGGCCCCTGAGTGTCTTGTAGCCCTTAGGGGTGTTGTGAGATGGTAGTTTGTCTTCAGTAGTCAACCCCATTTTAATAAATGGAACTTTGAGGGTGGGTCATGTCATAGTAACTCTTCATCTCATGTTTACCCTGGAAGGCCGGTGAAATTGGGCAAGTGTGTGAGGGGTGGTTACATATTGGTATAAGAGCTACCAAGTTCAAGCACTTGGACTAGATGGGTGGAATGTGTTTTTCATGCGTGCATGTCAGTTGTCTATTTATTTATTATGCAGACATTATGATGTTCGTTTTTGTGGTCTTTTTTCATCTGGATGTTTATTTTGAGATGATAGATATGTTTATTCCATTATATGTACATATGTTATGCTAATCAGGATTGCTTTTGTATATGAGATAGCCTCCCTTAAACTTCACTAAGGTACATTTGATTATGCTTATATTTGTTTATCTGACATGGTATGTTTGCAAGAAGAAGAAGATCAAGATGAATAGAAAAATAGTGGACTATAGTTCATATGATTCTCCCTAAAGATCAGATGAACAACATGGTGATGAGTACTCACTTGACATAGTAGATACATTGAGAAGTTTGAAAGTAGAGATAAGAATTTGTAAGGGAGATAATGAAAAGATCATTTAGTTGAATGAAATAATTTCCAGAGCATAAGAAAAGAAAATAGAGGTCAATGTAGTGATTCTTTAGAGTCTATCAAATTTGTAAAGAAAAGGACCACTTAGGATCAGTCATGGTGAGGAGAAAAGGACCAATGAGGCATATGGAAGTAGGTATCAATCGGTATAGATGATTGACAAAGATGACATAGTAAAATATGGTAGTTTATTGGATACACATGATAGGAGGGGTAATGGCCGCGTGTTCTATTCTAATTTTAGTTCAGAGAGACATCATCATCATCATCACCACCATCCATATAGGAGGAGTGAGAAGCAGTACTTGCGATAGGTGTTCAAGAAATAAAAGCCTCGTACATTTGATGGAGAAATGAATAAGTCACAAGATGTAAAAGCTTAGTTGGTTGGGATGAGTAAGTTTTTCAGATTGCATAATTATTCAGAAAACATGAAAGCTAGGATAGTTTCTTTTAGCCATAAAGGAACAAAGAAATTTGGTGGGAATATGTAAAGAATTTCAAAGGAATTTGACAAGAGGAGTTGTCTTGGAGTGAGTTTGAGATAATTTTTTGGAAGATGTATTTATGTGAAAGATATTATGTTGATAGGGCAAAGGATTTCAACGATTTTAAGATGGGATCTATGACTGATGAGGAGTATACTAGAAATTTATTTTAGCTGTTGAGATATGTGCCTTACCTTCAGGAGGAGAAAGCAAATATTCTGAGATTCACCAGAGGTTTATTAGTATCATTCAATGACAAGATTGAGTTGGACGAGCCTAGATTATTGGAGAAGTCGCCAGCAAGTTGAAGCATTGATATGAGAAATCGAAGAGCAAGAATGAGTTTAAGAAATATTGGAAGGGTAATGATAAGAATAAAGGAAAGTGGTTTAAGAAGAGAAAAAAACCTCAGGATACAGACAACAAGGAGAATACAATGCCATAAAAAAAATTCAATGTAGTTGACACAGGACGGGGATTTTAGTCTGAGGAGCAGAATAAGGGTGATGGAAAGAATCCTTTGTAGTGTTGGCTTTGTGGAAAGGATAATCACAAGAGAGATTGTCCACAACATCACGATGGCCAAACATAGATCTATAGTCCTCAGGAAGCACAAATAGTTGGGGATGTTGGAGAGAGTATTCCTCATATTTTTCGATCATTAGATAATAGGTAGGTTGATCATAAGGATTTTATTATCGAGATAGAAGGTAAGATTTGTGATGAAGTTGTTTCTATTTTAATTGACCCTGGATCTAACCACATTTATATCAGTCCTGACTTGGTGGATAAGTGTTGCTTGAATAAACAAGTGTATGCAAAGTCCTGGTTGGTGTAGTTGGCTACAAGTACTAAGAAAAGAGTTCAGCATTAGGTAAGATCTTGCGCATTTGAGCTGAACAGTATGTCTTCAACCTCGCATCTAATGTGTGTCCGTTGGTATTATACATTATGTTGCTACAACAAATTAGAGGAATTTTTGAGTGTCATTAAAAAAACCTAGGTCAATGATTTTGACAGCATTACTAATTTCACATAAGAGGAAATCAAGAAATGGTTAGTTATATTCTTTAATGATAATAGTGACAACATAAAACAGTTAATCAATTGTGCTCATATTCTAAGGAAATCAAAGATGAAATCTTTTCATTAAGAGTGAAGTGGGACATAATTGTCCCTCCCATAAAGGACAACACTAATGATTGGATTAAAATATCGTTAAATGAAATTGTTAAAATTGAATAACTTCCAAGAGAAGTTATATTAAGAATAATTCAAGGTCAACATATGATCCAACATCTAGATGCTGCAAAATGGACAAGATTCATTGTTATGAATATTGCACCTTAAAAATCATAAGAAACCAATAATTAAAATCCAATTTGAGGGGGAAAAATCCTTTTATAATGAGTGCAATGTATAAGATAAGAATTGATTATCCTAATGCTAGGCCTTCTTAGTGTATATATAGGATGAAAATGGTACAATGAAAGGTTCTAGTTAAGATAACAACATAACTATACAAATATAATAAATCAATATATAAGGCTTAATAATGGGTTTTATTGTAAACATAGGGCTTCTGTAGAGCTTAGCATGACCCTCCACTTTAAATAAGTGTTTTTCTCAACACTTGACTAACTATAAGCATTTGCACGAACAAAGTCATCTTCCCAGGCTTCTTCTTCAACTATTAGGTTCTTCTATTTGATTAGATGTTCAACAATTTATCATGTTTCTCATTCAGATACAATTTTCCCTTCTTCATTAATCTAGTGTAAAATAATTTGGATTTAGATATTGTCATTGATTATGTTCTTTAAGGAAGAAACATGGAAAAGTGGATGTATATGTGACTATGGAGGAAATTGTAACTTATAAGCCATACTTATGATTCTCTATAACACTTCTGGATGATAATTTACTTTTTTTTTTTGTTTTTTAAGAAACATTTGTTTATATAGTTGAAAACAGAATCACTTGGGAGAAAGCATATAGTTGAAAACCTAATTTAAATAAAGTTGGAATGCAATTGAACTCATTATTATAATATTGAAAACACCATTTTAAACATATAAATGCTTATAATGCTTATAATACCATTTTAAGCATGTGAGTAACTTTACTTTTAGTTTGAGGCGGAAGAATAGTTGGACTTATTGATTTTTTCCCTAAATTGGTTTTCTCAAAATTATGTTTAGAGCATAGACTGTTATGAAAATTATTGCATTATCATCGATTTATATTACATGTGAATATAGCAGTGGTGGGTATACATTACGATTTAAATATTTGGGAAATCGTTCTATAATGTGGAAAACATGCTCAAGTGGTATATAGACATGTATATATGTTGTATATCAATTCACATTGTACAAAATTGAGGTCTTAGTGTTTATTGATTTCTAAATCGATTTTTTATATAATTATAAATATATCATTTTTATTTTATTTGTAAATTTAATTTATAATTCATTAATATATATATAAATTAAATTTATAAAATAATTAAATTATTTTATTTGTAAATTTGATAATTAATCTGTTATCTTACTTATTTTTTAATTAACATTCAATTAATTAATTTCTGTTTTTATCTTTATTATTCATTTATTAAGTAGTTTGTTTTTATTTTTGTTATTAATGTAGGAAGTAAATTATACTTAAATTATTCTATCAAGACATGCTCTACATTTCATTATAAAGTGTGGCAAAAATATGGTAGTATTAGTAAATGAGTCTAAACATTTAGAGCTAAGTTCAATATAAAAGAGATGTTACGGTATAATTAAAAATAAATGGTGGTGATGGTGGTGGTAGTGATTCGAATAAATATAAAATATAAACAGTAATAAATTGATTCAATTCAATTATTATAAAGCAATTTTGATTTTATTGATAAAATTATTAATAATTTTTTCTTTAAAAAAATTATAAAATACATATCAGACTAAAACGAATTTAAATAATAATGCTTTATATTTATAACCAATATTTCTATATGATAAAAAAAATATAAAAATTTAATAAATTTAATTAACAAAATATATAATAAAAAATAAAAATCATTCATCAAATATATAAAATATAAATAATAGTATAAATGTATAAAATATAAATAATAGTATAAATGAAAGCCCATTTCAACATAATATACATATTACATTAAAATAAATTTAAACAATAATTGTTCATATTTATATTTAATATTTTAAAATATATAATAATAAATTTAATTAACCAAACATTTATTTAAAAAAAAATTCTAAATAAAAAGATGTGAAATATAAAAATATAAATAAAAATATAAATTATGGTTTATCTGATCATATAAATAAGGTAATGATTTATATTCATAATTATTATATTTAAAATTTTATTTTTAAATTTAATTAATGATAATGATGGCGATGGTGGTGATGGATATGAAGCATTCCGAGCTTACTGTTTATTGACTTAATAAGTCAATAAAATAAGTACCATGGAAAAATTTTTGAAAAAAGAAATGTATAAAAACAAGTTTATATATATATATATATATATATATATATATATATATATATATATAAAATTATAAAACACATCAAAGAAAAATGTTGTGTTTTATCAAGTTCAACTAGTGCA
Source organism: Pinus tabuliformis (assembly GCA_031772625.1). NCBI lineage: Eukaryota > Viridiplantae > Streptophyta > Pinopsida > Pinales > Pinaceae > Pinus > Pinus tabuliformis. Next base: position 615,090,829 of record CM062818.1, on the reverse strand, counting down.
TTTATACATGTTGAATGGTTCATAAATGCCAATAGGAACTAATCCATAATAAGCATCAAAACAATTACTTCATCATACATTTCAAATTACTAAGATTAAAAAAACAAAATCATAAAATTAATTAAAGTATATTTTTATTTAAACTAATTACTATTAATATTAATGATAAAAAAATTAATATATAGATTAAACATATATACACTTTTACTAAACATGTAACACTATTCTTGACCATGAAGATTTTTAATCTACAAATAGACTTTGTTACAATACCATGGCTTACCAGTACCACATGTCCAAGATATTATAACACATTTTATATTACATTTGTTTTAATTAATGAATTCAATTAAAAGAATAAAAATAGTAAAACTAATTTGGAAATGAATACCCCTATTTGATATGTGTATACTATTAATAATATTTTAGAATATTCCATGGAAGTTAAATTTTTATCATCCACTGAGATAATTATTGATAATTAAATTATATTGTAAGAACTCTATTCCAAAATAAACATTTCTATTGACATAATTAAATTAATAAAAAATTACAACGTTTAAAAAAGTATGTAGTATATTATTAAAATTAAAAATAAAATATTTATATATGTACTTATAAAATTTATATAAATATAAATAATATTATTAAAAATTAAGATAAATTTATTATAAATTTAGATCTACCAAAAGTAAAAATGACCAATTGGCGAATATTCTATTTATAGGGAATCTATTTTCCAAAATGATTTCATTGATGTCTTGCCCATTAAACAGGGACCAACCTGGGACAACGGAAGATCGAATAGCTCCTACCTGGCGAAAAGAATAGACAGATTTATTTTCCATGAGCGACTGATCGGAAAATATGGGCCTCCCTCTATGAACATCATCCCATCCTTCATTTCCGACCATCGGCCCATTTCCTTTCAATGGAAAAATGCTGGACGCAGATATGGATATCCCTTCAAGTTCAATCGTACTTGGCTTTCTGATGAAAATTTCAACAAATTTATAAATGATTCTTGGAAGCAATCTCCCATGCTGGTCAATGACTCTCCTCGGCAGTTCATTGATCATTTGCAATCCCTTCGAATGGAGGTCAAAAAATGGAAAAAAGAGAAAACGGCTTCCAATAAAAAGGAGCTAAAAAACATATGCATGGAATTAGAACGCTTATCTTCTCTACTTAAGAATCCTTGCATGCCGACTTGCATCAGAAATCGAATTTGGGTCTTGGAAAAAAGAAAACAAAAGATTTTAAAAGAAGAAGAAGCCTCGTGGAGGCTCAAAATTCACACAATTTGGCTCAGAGAGGGTGACCAGAACACCAAGTTCTTTCATAGATATGCTAATAAGAGAAGGGTGACTAATGCTATTTGGGATATCAGGGACGAGCAGGGAAATTCTCTCTCCACACAGGATGATATCTCAAAAGAGGCTGTGAAACATTTCAAGAAGGCATACAAGGAGGATTCTGTCCGCGATTTTGAGGATATTCTATGGGGGATAGACCCATACCCCACCATGTTTGATGGGGAACTTAACAATGCTCTTTTCGCTGAGGTTACAGAAGAAGAATTATTGGCAACAATGAAATCATTGTAGAAAGACAAGTGCTCAGGGCCAGATGGGTGGACCATTAGCTTCTTCATCCACTTTTTTGAAATATTCAAGGAAGATATCCTCAAGATGGTCGAGGATTCAAGAACTCAGGGCATCATTAGTCAGAAGATCTCCTCTACATATATCGCCCTTATTCCTAAGAAAAAGCTCTCATCAACATTTTCTGACTATTGGCCCATCTCATTATGCAATGTATTATACAAAATTATATCCAAGACTATAGCTCTCCGTATCAGGAACACTCTATCTCTTCATCTATCCACAGAGCAACACGGTTTTCTTAAAGACAGAAATATCTTAGAAGCGGTGGCTCTCACCCAAGAATGCTTACATTCAATGCACTGCAGGAATATTGATGCAGCTCTTTTGAAGATCGACTTAAAAAAGGCATACGATTGTGTGAGTTGGGGCTTTATTCAATTCCTTCTGTCTAGGATTGGCCTTGACGTCAGATGCACTCAATGGATCATGGCCTGTGTGGTGGATGTAAATTTTGCAATCCTCATAAACGGTCTCCCCACTCCATTTTTCAAGGCGACTAGGGGTTTACGTGAAGGTTGCTCTCTATCTCCACTTATCTTCATCCTTGTCGTGGAATCTCTGAGCTTACACATTAAGATTACTATACAACAGGGGAAATTTAAGCCTTTTCTCATTAGCAAGTTTAATTTCATGTCTCACTCACTTTTTGTCGATGATATCCTTCTATCGGCCATCTTGTGCAAGAATACATGGTTATGTATCTTTGAAATCTTGGAGCGTTTTCAAAGAGCCACTGGCATGTTTATAAATGACTTAAAATATTCCTTTCATGTCACTGATGTAAGTGGTGATACAATCACCTTTATTACAGATCTCTTTCATATCAAAGCTATTCCTATTAAGTAGGGTTTCAAATATATTGGTTTTTATCTTAAACCTGTGAACTACTAAGTGGCTGACTGGACGTGGATTTTGGACCGTTTCTACTACAAAATATCAACATGGGAATCCAGATGCTTATCTATTGGTAGGCGCACCATCCTCACCCGATCCGTGCTGGTTCAAACCATGGTTTATTGGGCTTTGCTATTCTATATTCCTCCTTCTATTATAAATGATTTAAACAGAATGATTGCAAACTTCATATGGACTGGACAGAGAGAGAAGATTAAATTTCATCTCAGCAAGCTCTCGAAGCTTACTCGGCCAAAAAACATGGGAGGCTGGGGCATATTGGATTTACACTCTTTTAGAAGAGCGCTTCTTTGTAAAACAATGTGGAATGCGGTGATGGGGGAGTCCATATGGAGTAAAACTTTCAAGGCTAAGTATATGGAAGACCGTGACATAACTTATTGGATCAGGCAACGATCCATTGGGCCCGCAAATGGCTCATACATATGGAGGGGCTTTAAAAAATTGGAGGCTTTTTTCAAAAAAAAATTAATTTGGAAATTTCATATAGGTTCCAACATTATTATTGGCATTGATGACTTTGCTGGAGCGGGCGAAATGATTCATATCTCCCCTCAACTTCTGAGATATTTACATAGCAGAGGATATTTCTTTTGGGCCAGCGTAATTAAAAAGTGGGACGGTGCCATCCCAATCTGGAAATCTGCCTCGGATTTGCAACTGTCCGGTGTTCTTGAATCCCAATGGAATGGTATCACTCTCTCCCTGCAGTTGCGTGGCCTATTTCGTTCGATGGACAAGGACTGTATCACTTGGAATGGTCTCGGTGGCACTTCGTTAGTTTTTGCAAGGCATATTTACCTACAGATTTTACAAACTGAAGTTGATCCATCACACTATATCTTTCCACCCACATTCTGGAAATCTGGTTGTCCTCTAAAAATCATCATTTTCGTCTGGCTGGTTTTTCATAACCGGAACCTCACTTGGGAGAATCTCCAGAAGCGCAAATGGTGTGGGCCTGCTATATGCCCCCTCTGTAGATCGAACACTGAAAATAATTGTCATATTTTCCTTCAGTGTCCTCAGTCCCTGTTGATTTGGCATCACTTATCTGCACACTATGGATTCGCCAATGTCATCGCTCCTTCCATTCACGGGGCTTTCAATTTATGGAGTAATATGTGTTCCAAGTGGAGGCCGATCCCTCTGATTACTATCCGGTCCATTTGGAAATGGCTCAACTGGGGGATTTTTTACTCCAAAAAGGAATCTTTCAAGTTTGTCTACGAATCTATTCTTATTTTAAATGAAGTGCTTGATCGGCATCGACATCCCAAAGTCAAACATGGAACGAAATAGCAGCCCGTCGATGGCTATAAATATCCTTGTGCTTTCATTGCTGGTGCTGCTCAGCATGACTTATGTGCCTGTGGCGTTTATATAATCCCTGAAGAAGGTCAAGCTTTTGAATTACATTGGAACGGTGGACCTAGAACCAACAGCGAGGCAACAATTATGGCTCTGGCCGGTCTCATTTCCTTCTATGATTTCCTTGGCCTCAAAAACCTTCATAATTTTGGAGATTCCAAAGTCACCATTGACCATGTTCTGTCCAAAACTAGCATAAAAAATATTCACCTCTTTGGCTGGCTGAACAGGCTTGAGATTTGTGGCACAACAGGAAGGACTACTCAATCTCCCACATTGTCAGGGAAAAAATTCAGACAGTTGATGCTTTGTCAAAGCAGGGGCTATCATCGCCACGAGGATTATGGAGCGTGCAGTGGACAATATCTCCTATCAGATCCAAGATTTTTTCATGCCTGATACATAATTCTCTAATTTCATGAAGTCAAATCTGGTATGAATTTTGCTACCCATCAATTCTCTTTTTATTTTGTTTCCACATGCATATTGGTGGCTCATGGGAATGTATTTTTGGGCTTCTATATGGAGATTTGTCCATAGTGCTATATTTTTCCTCATAAAATACAAATATCTTTTTCTTCTGGACATCTGAGAACATCTCTTCTCCTTTTTTGCATCACACTCTATATATTTCCGTCTTGGATAAACATAATATAACTATACCGCTTTTTTTCGTTCTGAAACAAAAAAGAAGATATTTCCAGGTAATCATGAGCCGCTATTGGTAGTATTCATTTCACAGTAACGCATCTCTGATAGTAATTTGAAATTGGAAAAAAGAAACTTAAGGTTTCCACGACAAATAGATATTCTTGTCCACTGAATTAATTGCTTATAGGAATATGTTAGAATATCTATTGGATGTACTATTTTTTGTGGTTTTATTGAACGGCGTTGTCTAACGAAGTTAGAATTTACAATAATTTCAAAATGAATTTGGTAAAAAAAATTGAAAGAATTTTGATGGCGGGAGTATTAAAATAGTTTTTTTTTAACTTCGATTTTATTGAATGGGTGTTGTCTAACTAAGTTAGAATTTGTTATAGAATAATTTTAGATTGTTTTTTGAGAAATTTTAATTATAATAATATTAAAATATTTTTTTATAATGAAAACAAATTTAATCTCATAAAAAGAACTCTAAAGATTTCAAAATTTCAAAATAATTTAAATTAAAAAAGAAACTCCCAAAATTTTCAAAACCAAATTAAAATTTGAAAAACAAAATTGTGACCTACTTAGACGGCAAGAGCTAACCAACCATACATTGGGTATTAAATACCCCTATGCAGGCTGGCCCATCTATGTATGTCAGCAACCCATACTTGACCTCATGTTATACATACCATCTACGCATAGGGATTTTCCGGCGACTACACCGCACCGGCTGCAGCATGGTTCACTGCTCAGACTTCCCGCTCTCCGATGTAGTTAATGACATGTACCCACATGTATTTAATGTCAAATTCTGTGTGGAGGAGTTCAAACTCCATAGTCGGGCGTGCAAATTTCATATCAAATTGCACATATGGGCGCGCACATTTTTGAATTGAAAGTTCAAACCTTCCACGATTCATCCGAACTACTTATTCGCAGGGCATGTTTTGTTAAACGATAAGTTCTGCAAAGGCTCTCCACGACATTAGCAATTTGGAAGAAATCCGCACCTTGGCAATCAAATCTGCTCTCATGACTACAATTATGACTCTGGGAAGCTCAAGTTATCAACAAATTTGAAAGCCTGGGGTCAAATTCCAGAACCCCAATTTCAGTTTTGATTCATTTTTTCTCATTTCTGCAGCAACCACAATGGACAATGCGAATGCTCATATAACAAATGACACGGGCTCTTCAACCACAACATTTGACTTGGGAACAGGGGAGCTAAATCCCGTGAAGCTATGGACCCCGGGCTGGTCTATGAAAGCGATTCAAAGGACCATTTTCTGTTCCTCTACTATTTTGGTTACAATCAAACCCAGATTGGCAGCATAAGTGGGAACAAATCCTTTGTCTATCCCCGGGATTCGAAACCGGAACTCATCAGCAACCTCAACTATCCATCCGTTGCCATATCCAAATTGAACGGTACCAGGTCTGTAGTTAGAACATTGATGAATGTGGGTCCCGTTGATTCAATATACACAGCCACCGTGATGCCCCCTCCAGGGGTGGATGTGGAAGTATCTCCTGAAAAATTTGTGTTCTCAGCATTTCAGAAAAGTATTAGCATCAATGTCCAATTGAAGGTCACAACTACTCCCTCTGTGGAGATCTCTTTGTTTGGCAGCCTGAGTTTCTCTGATGGCAATCGTTCTCTCGTTACACCTCTCTTTGTGAATCTCATTTCTGTTTAATGATCTCCATTCAATGCAGAGGTACTTCTAATAAAATTCCATAGAGATCCGTTGCAGGCTTTATGGTCATGCTCTGAGCTCAAGGATCTTCATATATATGCGGTGTTGATGATATTCACATACATGTTCCAAAGTCGACGAGCTTAAATGTAATTACCAATAATCTCCCAACAAATTCCCAACTCCAAAACGAAACTGCAGGCAAGTGGAAATGTCATAGGGGAAACTTCAAAATATTTCGTGTGATTATGATTAATCCAATATTGAACTGTCAATAGCAGCAACAATCTGTTTATAATAAAGTTTCATGGCATTATTGTATCTGAGAGAAGTTCAAAAATAGCAGCAATGCCATGTTTCATTATATTGTTGTATGGAGAGAAGTTCAAAAACAGCAGCGATGCCATGTTTCATTGTATTGTTGTATGGAGAGAAGTTCAAAAACAACAGCCATGCTATTATTGTATTGAGAGAAGGTATGGAAATAATTATGCATTTTACAATTGAGGGAGAAGTTCAAAAATATTAAAATTGAGAGAATTATGTATTTTACAATTGACTGGAAGTTCCAAAAAATAACATCAATGCCATGATATTATTTAATTGAGAAAAGCTATTGAATTTTCTTTTGCAGTGAAGTTCAAAAAATGGCAGCAATGCTATAAAATCTTTTAATTCAGAAAAGTTAAAGAATTATGCATTTTACAAATGAGTGAAAAGTTCAAAAAATTAGTGACAATGCCATGATATCATTTAATTTAAAAACACTATAGAAAGACTTGTGCAGTTTACAGATGAGTAAGAAATTAAAAAATAGCCATAAAGCCATGATATTATTGACTTGAGAGAATGTACAAAAAGAATGATTTATTTTACAATTGAGTATTACTAGACATTTGGTAATTAGTTATATTTAACCGTATTTGTTATAATTAATTAATATTATTGGTTATAATTAATTCAATTAAAATTTTAAAAGTTATATACAATAAAATAATAAATAATAAATCTATAATAAATTAATAGATTTAATATAATGGGTTATTTCAAGTGGTTGGGTTCAATGGTTATTATCTTCCTAACGGTTTGAAACTCCACTATTGACATAATGAATTATGATGGGTTGATTAATATTGTTGTAATGACTTCATGCCTTTGAATATTGTTGTATTGGCTTAGAGATTTGTGATGGTTGGAACCTTTAATGTTTGGTGCCTTAGAAGCAATCAACAAGGGAATAACAAAAATAGTAAATTGATTTTTTAACATTATTGGAATAGTGGAATTAATTTGTTGAGATTGTGCTCTATTACATTTTGGGACTATTTATATGTGTTTTGATCCACCAATGGGATCAAGAGCATCCATTTCAATTTTTGTTTTGAGTTAAATTGGTACAATATATTCCACTTATATCTTGATAGCAAAAAAATCTAATGCAGTTGTCTTGATCCATAAATTCTATATTTATTTATTTTTGTGAGAGTAGGAGGCTACTTAATGGTGTGAATACATTGTACTAAAGGGTGGGAGATACATTGTGCATTTTTAAATGTTTGATGTGTTCTCCACTCTCTATGTAAATGCATAATGTGTCTCCCTTCCCTAATCCTCACAGAAGAGTAATTGTAAGTGATAATGCATATGTTTGTGTTTTGTGCATGTATATGCTTGATCATGGATGTCTCTTCTTTAGAAAGGGAGTGGAGGATGAGCATTGTTGAAAGTTCATGTAAGTACCATTTTTGTCACCTTTATATCACAATTTGGCAAAAAAAAGAAATAGTTCAAAGATATAGAATGATAAATTAAATGGGTAGAGTTTTGAACTATGAAAGCTCAAAATGGGATATGGACAAAGATCAATGGATCGTTGTCAATTTGGGTATTGTACCAACGTGGATGTGGATAGAATACTGCACCAAGTTGGATAAAAAGGCAAAGAGCATAATATGATTGAGTCTCTCAGATTTAATATCATTGAATATGTCAAGAGAAACTATAATGAAGGAATTATGGAACAAGTTAAGGAGCTTGTACTAGCCTAAGTCCATGATAAACAAATCATTCACATTGAAAACATTGTATAACCTAAGGATGAAGGATCGAGACTCAATGATAGAGCATTTAAATTCCTTCAATATTGTGGCAAGTTAGATAGTATTTGTTGATATCCATCTTTTATATGAAGATAAGTGTATCCAATTGTTACTTTCTTTACTAAAATCGTGGGATAGTTTGGTTGTTGCCATAGGTAGTAATGAAAATGTTGAATTTGTAAATATGGTTGGTTTACATAATGTATATTTGGCCACTTGATGTACTTGTATTGATTATTGTGATGAATATTTTAAATGAGTCAAAAGAAAATTTATTTTGAGTTGAAGTCCCATTGCGACTTTTAAAAGAAGAAAATTTGAATTTTTTAAATTGCAATTTTTGGCTCCAAAAGTTGTCAAGTCAGCGCAGGGAAAAGGACACACCCATTCGACCCAGGGGATCACTCTATAAAGGCATCTCGACTTCATTTCTCCACCACAAATTTGTACTTCCTCAAGAATACATTTTATGGGCATCTCAACAACGATTAAGAAGGAAAAAAAAACAAGTCAAATTAGCTCTCTTTCTCTCTCTCACAAGCTCGCACGTGTGGATATATTCTCTCTCTTATAGTTCATAGTTTTCTTGGAAAAATTTGTTGCAAGGGGCCGAAATTCTGGGCAGTTGTAAGGGCTGAAATTCTAGGGTAACTAACAATGGCAGGAGGGCTGAAATTATGGGTTAGATCAAGTAGAGAAAAATTCTAGATCAGATTGAGAGGCTTGACTTGGATGGATTGACCAGGTTTGACCATAGGTCTAGGTGTGTCTCTTGTTGAGAAAAATAATTTGTCTATTAAAACAATCTATTGGGTTTTTCCCCTTGGTGGATTTTCCTAAGGTAAATCTTGTCTTTGCTTTGTGCATTGTGATCTCTACTATTCTACTATTCTTGTATTGTTGAATTTTTTAAGTATAGTGGTTGAATGATATATTGGAATAATTTAAAAGAAGATCAACATCAAAAGTAATTATCATTATTTCAGAAATATTGTGCAAGTCTATATTGCACTTAGAAAATCGACATGATATCAGAGCTTTGGTGAAGGAAGGAACACAAATACCACCCTTGAAAAAACCATAATATGAGATCACTCTTATTGAAGTCCTTATTGTTGATTTGTATCCATGGCTTCCTCTATGAAATCTAAGAAAAAGATGGAAGGAGGCTCAAAATTCAAAGCTTGGAAACTTAGAAGTGATCATATTCTTGCAAAGAACAAGATTTTGGATCTCAACCACAGATCTAGCAAGTGTCGAGAGGGATAAAATCTCTTTTAGAGTGTGAAACTTGAAAAGGTTTGCACCTTGAGATTTGATCCCTCTCAACGTTTGATAGATATGTGGTTGAGATGAATCTATATTGGTTGAGATGGACCTATATTGGTGGTATATGGTGCCTTTAGTAAAAAAGAAAGCGTACAAAGGTTCGAGACAATGTACAAGGAAAGTGAAGAGAAGATTATCGTATTGTGATCAGTCTAGTGGACAGAGAAAGAATACCAAGGAGGAAAATCTAGAGGGCGAGGTCGTGGAGGGAATTACTATAAAATTGAGTTATTTGTTGTAGAATTTGTGGTTGGTTGTCCAATGTCAATACAGAGGCTCAATTCTAGTCTATTTTGAAAAAAAACACAAATCCATTTGCCATAAAAAATCCCTAGGGTTAGAATTTCTCCAAGGGTTCTTCATCTTGTATAGAGCAACCTCATGAACGAAGAACTAGACAAAAGGAACCAATAAAGTTTAAACATATTTGAAATTCCATCTCAAATAGAGTTGAATACATCCCTTGAATCTCAAAATATTAGTTCTCTAGATATTTTGATATTTTTTTTTAGGGGGCAACCATAGTCCAAATTCTAGAGGAAATCCATTCAAAGTAGGAAGAAGCAAGAATCCCTTCACAAGAGTAGATGGAAAAACTAAACAAGAGATGATTTTGAACAATGGAGAAGAGGTATTTAAGGCTATGGCAAAGATAAAGTATCTCAGGTGGGTGTGGACGAAGTAGAAATCTATATAGATGTTGAAATTTCTTCTCTAAACCCAAAGCTAGAGCTCAAGAGACCCTTGATCATGTTGTGGAAGAAATACATGAATGGGATTCAGAAGAGAAAATCCCTCATTGACAAAAAATGAAGCATCAAAAGACTTTTAGAGAAAAAAAAAAACAAACAAACATTCATTATGCATTCACAATTGACAATAGAAAACGGTATAGCAATAGCTAACAAAACCACAAAAACTCCTAGAAACAATGCACCTCCCAAAGGAGACCATGTCAAAAATTAAAGAAATAATAATTTTTGTTCTCCTAGAATTGTAGAGGGTTAGGCAACAGTGGTAAGGTAGCTACAATTAGGGAAATAATCAAATCTAAGAAGCCTACAATTGTTTTTCTCAAGGAGAAAAAGGTGAGCTCAATTGAAGGAATTAAAATAGCAAAGAAACAATGGAGGGAAAATGAAGGGATAGTCGAAGATTCAAGAGGAGCATCTGAGGGATTACATGCCCTTTGAAACAATCAAGAAATAAGTTAGGAGTTTTATATATATGTTGAAATTTCTTCTCTAAACCCAAAGCTAGAGCTTAAGAGACCCTTGATCCTACTTTGGAAGAAATAGATGATGGCGATTTAGAAGAGAAAATCCCTCATTGATAAAAAAAATGAAGCACCAAAAGACTTAGAATTTTGGTTCTAGATTTGATCCAAAATCTTGTTCTTTGCAAGAATATGATCACTTCTAAGTTTCCAAGCTTTGAATTTTGAGCCTCCTTCCATATTTTTCTTAGATTTCATAGAGGAAGCCATGGATACAAATCAACAATAAGGACTTCAATAAGAGTGATCTCATATTATGGTTTTTTCAAGGGTGGTATTTGTGTTCCTTCCTTCACCAAAGCTCTGATATCATGTTGATTTTCTAAGTGCAATATAGACTTGCACAATATTTCTGAAATAATGATAATTACTTTTGATGTTGATCTTCTTTTAAATTATTCCAATATATCATTCAACCATTATACTTCAAAAATTCAACAATACAAGAATAGTAGAATAGTAGAGATCACAATGCACAAAGCAAAGACAAGATTTACCTTAGGAAAATCCACCAAGGGGAAAAACCCAATAGATTGTTTTAATAGACAAATTATTTTTCTCAACAAGAGACACACCTAGACCTATGGTCAAACCTGGTCAATCCATCCAAGTCAAGCCTCTCAATCTGATCTAGAATTTTTCTCTACTTGATCTAACCCATAATTTCAGCCCTCCTACCATTTTTAGTTACCCTAGAATTTCAGCCCTTACAACTGACCAGAATTTCGGCCCCTTGCAACAAATTTTTCCAAGAAAACTATGAACTATAAGAGAGAGAATATATCCACACGTGCGAGCTTGTGAGAGAGAGAAAGAGAGCTAATTTGACTTGTTTTTTTTTCCTTCTTAATCGTTGTTGAGATGCCCATAAAATGTATTTTTGAGGAAGTACAAATTTGTGGTGGAGAAATGAAGTCGAGATGCCTTTATATAGTGATCCCCTGGGTCGAATGGGTGTGTCCTTTTCCCTGCGCTAACTTGACAACTTTTGGAGCCAAAAATTGCAATTTAAAAAATTCAAATTTTCTTCTTTTAAAAGTCGCAATGGGACTTCAACTCAAAATAAATTTTCTTTTGACTCATTTAAAATATTCGTCACAATAATCAACACAAGTACATCAAGTGGCCAAATATACATTATGTAAACCAACCATATTTACAAATTCAACATTTTCATTACTACCTATGGCAACAACCAAACTATCCCACAATTTTAGTAAAGAAAGTAACAATTGGATACACTTATCTTCATATAAAAGATGGATATCAACAAATACTATCTAACTTGCCACAATATTGAAGGAGTTTAAATGCTCTATCATTGAGTCTCGATCCTTCATCCTTAGGTTATACAATGTTTTCAATGTGAATGATTTGTTTATCATGGACTTAGGCTAGTACAAGCTCCTTAACTTGTTCCATAATTCCTTCATTATAGTTTCTCTTGACATATTCAATGATATTAAATCTGAGAGACTCAATCATATTATGCTCTTTGCCTTTTTATCCAACTTGGTGCAGTATTCTATCCACATCCACGTTGGTACAATACCCAAATTGACAACGATCCATTGATCTTTGTCCATATCCCATTTTGAGCTTTCATAGTTCAAAACTCTACCCATTTAATTTATCATTCTATATCTTTGAACTATTTCTTTTTTTTGCCAAATTGTGATATAAAGGTGACAAAAATGGTACTTACATGAACTTTCAACAATGCTCATGCTCCACTCCCTTTCTAAAGAAGAGACATCCATGATCAAGCATATACATGCACAAAACGCAAACATATGCATTATCACTTACAATTACTCTTCTGTGAGGATTAGGGAAGGGAGACACATTATGCATTTACATAGAGAGTGGAGAACACATCAAACATTTAAAAATGCACAATGTATCTCCCACCCTTTAGTACAATGTATTCACACCATTAAGTAGCCTCCTACTCTCACAAAAATAAATAAATATAGAATTTATGGATCAAGACAACTGCATTAGATTTTTTTGCTATCAAGATATAAGTGGAATATATGGTACCAATTTAACTCAAAACAAAAATTGAAATGGATGCTCTTGATCCCATTGATGGATCGAAACACATATAAATAGTCCCAAAATGTAATAGAGCACAATCTCAACAAATTAATTCCACTATTCCAATAATGTTAAAAAATCAATTTACTATTTTTGTTATTCCCTTGTTGGTTGCTTCTAAGGCACCAAATATTAAAGGTTCAAACCATCACAAATCTCTAAGCCAATACAACAATATTCAAAGGCATGAAGTCATTACAACAATATTAATCAACCCATCATAATTCATTATGTCAATAGTGGAGTTTCAAACCGTTAGGAAGATAATAACCATTGAGCCCAACCACTTGAAATAACCCATTATATTAAATCTATTAATTTATTATAAATTTATTATTTATTATTTTATTATATATAACTTTTAAAATTTTAATTGAATTAATTATAACCAATAATATTAATTAATTATAACAAATACGGTTAAATATAACTAATTACCAAATGTCTAGTAATACTCAATTGTAAAATAAATCATTCTTTTTGTACATTCTCTCAAGTCAATAATATCATGGCTTTATGGCTATTTTTTAATTTCTTACTCATCTGTAAACTGCACAAGTCTTTCTATAGTGTTTTTAAATTAAATGATATCATGGCATTGTCACTAATTTTTTGAACTTTTCACTCATTTGTAAAATGCATAATTCTTTAACTTTTCTGAATTAAAAGATTTTATAGCATTGCTGCCATTTTTTGAACTTCACTGCAAAAGAAAATTCAATAGCTTTTCTCAATTAAATAATATCATGGCATTGATGTTATTTTTTGGAACTTCCAGTCAATTGTAAAATACATAATTCTCTCAATTTTAATATTTTTGAACTTCTCCCTCAATTGTAAAATGCATAATTATTTCCATACCTTCTCTCAATACAATAATAGCATGGCTGCTGTTTTTGAACTTCTCTCCATACAACAATACAATGAAACATGGCATCGCTGCTGTTTTTGAACTTCTCTCCATACAACAATATAATGAAACATGGCATTGCTGCTATTTTTGAACTTCTCTCAGATACAATAATGCCATGAAACTTTATTATAAACAGATTGTTGCTGCTATTGACAGCTCAATATTGGATTAATCATAATCACACGAAATATTTTGAAGTTTCCCCTGTGACATTTCCACTTGCCTGCAGTTTCGTTTTGGAGTTGGGAATTTGTTGGGAGATTATTGGTAATTACATTTAAGCTCGTCGACTTTGGAACATGTATGTGAATATCATCAACACCGCATATATATGAAGATCCTTGAGCTCAGAGCATGACCATAAAGCCTGCAACGGATCTCTATGGAATTTTATTAGAAGTACCTCTGCATTGAATGGAGATCATTAAACAGAAACGAGATTCACAACGAGAGGTGTAACGAGAGAACGAGTGCCATCAGAGAAACTCAGGCTGCCAATCAAAGAGATCTCCATAGAGGGAGTAGCTGTGGCCTTCAATTGGACATTGATGCTAATACTTTTCTGAAATGCTGAGAACACCAATTTTTCAGGAGATACTTCCACATCCACCCCTGGAGGGGGCATCATGGTGGCTGTGTATATTGAATCAACGGGACCCACATTCATCAATGTTTGAACTACAGACCTGGTACCGTTCAATTTGGATATGGCAACGGATGGATAGTTGAGGTTGCTGATGAGTTCCGGTTTCGAATCCCGGGGATAGACAAAGGATTTGTTCCCACTTATGCTGCCGATATGGGTTTGATTGTAACCAAAATAGTAGAGGAACAGAAAATGGTGCGATTCATAGACCAGCCCGGGGTCCAGAGCTTCACGGGATTTAGCTCCCTTGTTCCCAAGTCATATGATGTGGTTGAAGAGCCCGTGTCATTTGTTATATGAGCATTCGCATTGTCCATTGTGGTTGCTGCAGAAATGAGAAAAAATGAATCAAAACTGAAATTGGGCTTCTGGAATTTGACCCCAGGCTTTCAAATTTGTTGATAACTTGAGCTTCCCAGAATCATACTTGTAGTCATGAGAGCAGATTTGATTGCCGAGGCGCGGATTTCTTCCAAATTGCTAATGTCGTGGAGAGCCTTTGCAGAACTTATTGTTTAACACAACATGCCCTGTGAATAAGTAGTCCGGATGAATCGTGGAAGGTTTGAACTTTCAATTCAAAAATGTGCGCGCCCATCTGTGCAATTTGATATGAAATTTGCGCGCCCAACTCTGGAGTTTGAACTCCTCCACACAGAATTTGACATTAAATACATGTGGGTACATGTCATTAACTACATCGGAGAGCGGGAAGTCTGAGCAGTGAACCATGCTGCAGCCGGTACGGTGTAGTCGCCGGAAAATCCCTATGCGTAGATGGTATGTATAACATGAGGTCAAGTATGGGTTGCTGACATACATAGATGGGCCAGCCTGCATAGGGGCATTTAATACCCAATGTATCGCTGGTTAGCTCTTGCCTACTTAAACTACGATTTATTGAACGGCTTGCCCTGCCATGCCATGCTGCGTGACGTAAGAAGTATGACTAACATGTTATAAAACAAAACTGAGCCTGGATAAGATCTATGTTGCACAACATAAGAATTATGACCAACATGTTATAAAACAAAACTGAGCCTGGGATAAAATCTATGTTGCACAAGGTACTTTTGATAGGTCGGAATGAATATCCAGTATGGTTAGAAGTATTGCTCAGATTTATGAGAAATTTTAAATGGGGAGGGAAAATAATATAATATATTAAAATTTAATATATATTAAAAATAAAAATACAATAATTAATTTATTTTCATCTAAAATTTGTCAATCAAATTTTATCTTGCAAAGAAATATGTAAAACAAAAAAAATCAAAATATTAATTCATCAATAATTTCTCAATCAAATTCTTTCTGAGCAAAGAAACATGCAGAACTCCCAAATCAGAAAAAAAGATTTTATTACTCAATTATTAGGTGATTTCATGCAATGCTATATGTTAAGTCACTGGTTCAATTCTTCACCCTTGATGTAACCTCACCAATATTATATATATTACATCTATTTATAATAGAGATAAGAAAACATAAAATATATATTAATAGTAATTAAAAAAATTAAAACAATAGAGTTTAAATCCAACATTATTTTAAAAAGAGTTTGTATAATAAAATTATAAATTTCCAAGTTAACATATATTTTATACTTAAATAAATATGATTTTTTTTTTTAATAATATTTATATTTCATAATTTCAACTTTTTTTTCTTTAGTATTCCATCTTTTGTCCATTCTGTTCCGGCCATACTGATGGTTTTGCCCGGGGCCAACAATCTTCCTAAATTCTTTTATATCCATCCACCATCCGCATATATGAGGAGAATGAATAGCTTTTCAATGACAAAGAACATGATTGGCCAGACACCTCATCTTCATTTGGATAGAAGGGATTTCCATAAATGGGTTGTTTCTCTTAGTTCCAGACCCATATCCAGATCTAAACCCAGTGGCATACCCTTCCCTTCCCACAGTTCCATCAGTTTAAGCAGCACCCAAGTATACCTAAGTTTTCACTTATTCATTGCAGTGAAGCTCCCAAAACGTCAAAAATTCATTATAGTGAAGCTCCTAAAAAGCTCCAAAGTACCTGTTGAAGCTCCCGGTAGTTTTGGAGCGTTTCCGATCATCTTTGAGAAATGGGGGAGATTCGCATACGTGCTCTCCAATGCCTCGGAGCGGTACCCATATAAGTAGGGATAAAATTCATTAGAATAGATAGCCTCCTTATAAAAGTGATTTAAAATTGAAATCCCCCCACTGGGAATTTGGTTTTGAATTAATATTCGAGGCGTCATCGAAGAGGTTGTTGAAGTATAGAGAGGAGAAGTGACGTAACACCAGAGGGAAGTTCTTGAAACGGCACCGCAATTCTTTGATCATTGATGCCCCAAGGTTGACAATGTCGATGGCGCTGATCATTCTTTCACAATCAACATAGACTCAGGTGCTATGGACAGTATCGATGATGCCCATAATAATCACCGAAGTTTGACCCACTTTCACTTGCTATTGTAAGTTGGCCATCAATGACATGGCTGATTTGTCATTACATTGAAATCTTCCCCTTGTACTGATGCTCCGGAATCACTTTACACTCACTTTCGATGGAATTCAATGACCTTCAATAGAATCCATGCCTTTCTGCTGTTGGGTCGACATCAGTCACATGGATAATTTATTGAAAATCTTCCCCTTCTACTTGTAAAGAGCATCTTGGTACTGTAGACAACGTAGATATCATATGGAAGTTCTTAATTTTGATTTTATTTTATGATTTAAAAATTTCAATTTCACTAAAATTATTTGGGTAGGCTTGTTTAACATAGCTTCTAATTTTAGTTTTTAAAATGGTGTGAATGGTAAAGATTAAAGATTTTTTTTTGTTAAATGATATTTGAAGATGTTTTTGGGTATTTACACCATTTAGTAAATGAAACCAAAAGTTTTTAAGTAATTTTTTTTAATAATGTTAATACTTGATTGGCTAAAAAAAATAGATTTAATAATTTGAGGTAGTTAGGATGACTATGGATGAGGTTACTTGTTTGAACAAGAAAATGTGAGCTAATGCTACATAAATAATAGAGAAATTGGACTTTGACCCCATATAGAATTTTCCTAACACACCCCTATCAAACTAAAACTTGAAGAGATATCTAGGATATGAGTAAATGTGGTGACAAAGATTTAACATATTTGAAATTTAGATAATGAGTTGATGGAAAAAGTTATCACTGTTCCCACCAAAGTGGAAATCCAACATGACTGTTACACCACAACAATAAAGGAAGACATTAAAAGGTTAGTCGGCCAAGCATTGAAAGGAAAGTGACAGCTATAGAATATGGAAAGTCCTTGAGCATACAAAATCCTGAATATTCATAAAACCTAAAAGACATATTGTCAACAGCTATTATGAAATGTGTTTTAACATCACATCCGTATTGAAGGAGTTACTAGCAAATTAAATTTTGTAACTACAAAAACTTAATGTATAAATAAGAATGCTCCCCACATATAGGGGAAAAAGAAAAAGGAGGAGGGGAAGTAGTGAAAGTTGAAAGGATGAGTGCTCTTGTTTAGAATAATTTTTGCAATATTTTATAAAATAGGCATTACCTACCTATTAATTCAATTAACATTTTCGAAAGACAACATGTCTATTTTGCATGGTAATTGTTGATGTTTGTGGCTTCCGAACCATATATATTTGCATAAGCTTGCATGGTATAAGAATGCTACTCATATATAGGGGGAAAAAGAAAAAGGAGGAGGGGAAGTAATGAAAGTTGAAAGGATGGGTGCTCTTGTTTAGAATAATTTTTGCAATATTTTATAAAACAAGCATTACCTACCTATTAATTCAATTAACTTTTTCTAAAAACAAAATGTCTATTTTGCATGGTAATTGTTGATGTTTGTCGCTTATGAACCCTATATATTTGCATAAGCTTGCATGGTATAAGAATGGTCCTCATATATAGGGGAAAAAAGAAAAAGGAGGAGCGGAAGTAGTGAAAGTTGAACGGATGGGTGGTCTCGTTTAGAATAATTTTTGTAATATTTTATAAAATAGGCATTACCTACCTATTAATTCAATTAAATTTTTCGAAAGACAACATGTCGATTTTGCATGGTAATTGTTGATGCTTGTGGCTTATGAAGCCTATATATTTGCATAAGCTTGCATTGTAATTGTTGATGTTTGTGGCTTATGAACCCTATATATTTGCATAAGTTTGTGAGAATGTTAGGATATATTATAATTTATTGATGTGTCTTAATGTGGTTTACACTTTTAATCGTTGAAGAACAAATCAATATGTTGATAAGTCTATAACCATTAAATACTTTATTGAAGAAAAATAATGATATATAACTATATTACGCTTCACCTATTCTATCAATTAACCTCCCTAATTCTCATTGAATTAATATTCATTATAAATAAATAATATAGGTAGATATATATGTAAGTATAGAAACCTTATTAACATTTAGACTTAATTTATAGCTCAATGAAAAGGATCCCTAACCTTGAAGTGGTAATTAGTCCCAGATATTGATTGAAGAATACCATTGCAAAGGAAATTAGGCTTAATTTTGGCATGTGATCAAGTCTTATCCCTCATTAATGATTGCTCCAACATTATTTCCATCAACACAAGCCTTTCCATGACTACTTCTACCACTATACCTTCTTGAAAGGATGAGAAAGAGAGAAAAAATGGACACATATTTTCATTCGATTTACCACTACCATATGCCATTATTTCCTTTATATTTGGGTAAACCTATAATAAAATCCATTTAAAATTCTTCAAACATGCAGTTTGATAATTTTAAACCTGTGTTAAAACAACAACTTTGTTTTGTCTTATATTTAATTTTATCGTGTATACATTTATAATACATGTTCTTTTTCATTTTGGTAAACAAAACTAAGTTGATATCCATTGAACAATGAAACAATTATTTTATTTTTGTAAATATGCACAAAATATTTCACTGATGAAAAATGTGTTTACAAAGAATACATAGACATAACTGACACCATATGAAAGTTTACAAAATTCTTAATCTGACACATTTGGAACATATTGGAGCTTTTTTCTTACTCACAGAACTTGAATTTAATCTCCTCTAATAGCATCAAAATATATATTACTCTGACATTTCTAAGAAAAATATGCATAGAACATGAATGAGACACTCAGTACAAAAGGAAACAAACAAAAGCCCACATAGATAGCAGAAAATAACTAATGAAAAACCATAAGGGGAAGTAGAGATTCTTTTACATTTTCCATGAGGATTTTGGTAAGCCCTCAAGCCAGAATTTCACAGGCAACCTAAGAATGAACAAAAGTACCAGTGACTACAGAGTTGATAGCTTTAGTAAGAGATAGCTACTAGAGTCATAGGAGCGGCATTTTCTGAAGGAGCAGTGAGAATAGATGGTGCAGGGTTGACCATTGGAACAGTTGGTGCAATGTTGACCTGTGGAGTGTCAATCATTATTGGAGTGTCAAAAGCATTCCCTGAATCAGAATCCTAGTCTGACACAACATATGTCTCCACCCTTTATATATGTATTAGAATATCATGTAAAGAATATTGTATGCTCATGAGAAGGCATTTAAAATCCTCTTGTCCTACAAATATCATGTAGTGGTCCACTTGTTTGTCTAGGATGACCAAACAAAGCAAATAATCCAACTTTTGGTAGCCTGCAACACAATGTAGAAAATGCAATTTTCTCTTACCAAATTTTCTAGGGTCTGGAATCCAATTGAATTCTGAATCACCCAATTTAGAATTAGAAAAGTAATATTTGTCCCCAAATTCCAGGGAATCAAGTTATCGAATCTCCCTTCTCATTTCTGCGGGGATTATTTCAAACATAGTTGCCACGAAATTCCACTCGAACAAACTCTTAGAATGAGAACTAGACCTCCTACTAAAGCCTCCACTATGGCTTACCATTCTCTGTTGAGGTGGCATAGTTGATTAGAGAGGTGCACCAAAAGGATAATTTAACTTCACTGCAATATTTTGTTTAGGGTTCTGAAAGAGATGCGAAACTAAATTCACAAGGATAAAATGTGAGGTATTTTGACAAACGACTATATCATCATCATAATAGGAAATGCACCATGGTGGAGAAAACCCATGCCCTCCAAACACTCTTTTCACCACAAATTCAAAGGTGGTAGAAAATGACACAACCAAGAGGACTGAACATAGCGATGTGAGGAGTAAACACAGTGTCAACTTCTGGAACACTTTGAGGTCAGTCAGTGTCGTAACTAGGAAATGGAAGCAAAGAAAAATAGTGATGTGATGGTCCAATGTTCATGAGGAGGAGGGTAAACTAAAAAAAATAATTATGTAACTTGTGTTATACCATATCAATGACAAACCATTTGTAAACATGAATAAAATACAAGACTCCCCAAATTGGCATATTAGGAAATAGAGTAAACCTGTTAGTAATTTTAGAGAAGCAAAGAAAGTGAAACCCTTAAAACCAGATGGAGAAATTACCTGGGTACTGGACCCCACACACCAATATTGAACAGTTCAAAGAGATACCGAAGAAATCAAGACCATGAAGCACCTTAAAGTGTCTATGAGGGTAGAATGACCACCAATTCAAAAAATGACCTAGAGGCTGCATTATGCAAGAATTGAATGAAAGTAATTGACTATGAAACCTTTGCAAATAGATGTAATATTTTACCTTAGGACCTCCCCTCCACCAAAAATGGAGGAATGGTTATCGACTTACTGAATAGGTCATGCCAAGCATGAGAGAAAAATAAAAAACCATAGACCTTACAATATTAGGAACCTCACTGCATAATATTATGTACCAATGCCACCCCTTGCATGACCCAAGCCATTTATAATCACATGAAGAAGAGATGTCACATGCCATTGAAGGACAATTATGTTGTCAGGGAAGGACCGGGGTAGGATAGGTGTGTAATGTTGCAAACATCTTAAGAAAAACATTCCCTTTGTATTGCGAGGAGCCATTAATGGCTTGCAGGGATACTTCCTTCTCTCTCATGGTTGGTCCTATCAAATAAATTAAGGCTAAACCTTCGAGGAATGAGAAAACCATAGTTGATGCATAGAACAAAAACTAGAAATAATACTCGTCGTCTCCCACCAAATTTGCACTTGGAGTACAGAGCAACACCAAACCATATATCGCCATTTTTAACCCACCTTTCTTACATGTTACACAGTTGAAGGGACACTTTGCAGTAATCATCCACATGGTCTAGATCATTCGATGATTTGATGTCCATTGATGTGATGGATAACACCACCATCAAGCAACAATGACATGAGCATTTACTATTGATGACTTTCTAGAATAAATAAGTCTATCAGGGTTTCAATAGCATATTCAATAGGAAATTGAATTTTGTAGCCATTGTACCAATTAGGTGAAGGAAAAATGAGGTGTACTACAACATTAACTTCATTGTTGTCCACCTTCTCATTGATATTTTATTTTCTAAATTTATCTCAAATTTTAAGTTTTAAGAGAGTAAGATATAAATACTTAAGTATTATTTATTTAATTGCTATTTTATTATTATTATTTTAAATTTATATTTTAATTATAATTTTTACTTATGTTTTTAAATAGCTACATTTATAAGAAAGTTTAAAATTATATATTGATTTCTATTTTACTTTAATTTACTAAGTTATATAGTTATTGTATCTTTTATCTTTTATTTAGGTATATTTTTAAATTAATTTTATTCAGTCCATGGGGTCTTGGATATGTGGTGATTGGGCGCTCTATTAAGGCACTCCTTGATGTGAAGTCATTGGTTCAATTCCCCGCCCTGATCAGGGTGATATATTGGACATGATGAGGATGTTGTCGTGCCAAGCTTACAAAAAACAAATTAATTTTATTTGAAATATAAGAATTAGTTTGAATTATATATTTGAGTTGTTGATTTTGTAAAATTGGAATGGCTAAAGTACCTTTGAGAGTGTTGAAATCTATTTATGCATTAAAAATTTGAATTTAAAAAACAAGAATTAGTATTTCACCAAAAATTATATCAATATCTTTCTTTAATATTTATAAATCCAAGTTTTCTATTTAAATTTTACATTAGTTTCATTGCAGCTAGCCTCGCCCTACTGGATTTATTGGCCAACAAATAGACATCCATATACGTAGACAACAAAATATATACATGATAGAACCAAAAGGTTTATAGGCCATGCATGCCAAAAGACATGCAAAACTAGAAAGACTCCCTTGTACATAGTTATTCAACATAGTTTACTAGAGTTGGGTTATTGAGGCCTAACCTCGGAGATAGGGAGGAAAAACTTCACAATGGACATGGACATCCATATGGTCCATTTGAGCTTCCAGCCTTTCCGCCATTTCTAGAATCCAACATTGTGCATGTCATAAATCGACTATACGATCACACAGTTGCCACTTATTTGTCTGGTGGTGATTGATAGCAGTAAGGAGAGTTGAATGTTACTCCACATGTAGTTGATTATACTGATCCAGTTTAGAAATAACCAACATCCATTTTTCCTCATGACTAGCCTGAGGCTAAGAACTAGACCTATATTGAGGAACTAACTACATAGAAGAACAACTTGAGTGTCTTTTGTTACCACTAGAAGCTAAGTGAGGAGCTGACCCCTTCACCTTAGAATGGTAATAACGTCAGGACGATAGTCGAGAAGTAGCCACCTTCACCACTTGGAGATAATTATAACCTTGATGTGGAAAATCCATCCATGAAAACAAGAACAAAACATAGGAAACAACGACACCATCCATTGCTTGAACCTGCACACAGGACAACCAACTAACCTAGGAAGCAAAAAAACACCCAGAGACCCAACCAGGGAACCACCCATGATCCCAAAAAAAGAGGAAATGATCCACTAGACAATAAAAACAACATACACACTCGCAACCTCGAACCATAAAGACACTAAGGGCTGATACTAAAACCCCCAACCAGAAAAAGAGGAAAGGTCCTAGAATAGTCTTCCTAAGATGAATGATGTGATGGAACACCTGAACCACATCCACCCACTATGCAAAAGGACCATCAAGAGGAAACAAAGATCAACAATAAAAAAACCTAAACACTCCTCATCACGATTGTCTAGAGAGATTAAATGAGACACAACCAAGAGGCGAAACAGAACAACGAGAAGCCAACTAGTTTAAATCTAAAATTAATAATCCACAGTTGAAGGAGAAAATAACCCAAAGGCATGAGATATCATAGAGAGCCTCGAATTACAATCGTAAAGAGTGTTTCCTAACATACTAACTAGATTGAAGATCCAACAAAAGTTAACTATACAATGAATAAACCGGGGTCTCCTTCAAGCAAAACAAAGACACCTGCAAAAACGACAGCCACTGTAGGAGGCCATTGCACTCTAGGGAAAATTTTAATGATGGAAAATTCTCTTGAAGTTTAAAAACATTGGCGAATCTCACTAGTCTCTAATATGCAAAATACAAAATGTTTATTGATGTATTTGTAAAATTATTCAAAATAGTAATGATTGTGTATATACTCTCTATATAATGTTAACAATTTTTAAGGTAAAATAATTTCATATTGTAAAATTTTGGCGAATAATTTTTATAAAGAATGGAAATTGGCGAATCTTTTTTTGGAAACATCATGGAAAATTAGCCCACCTCGAAATATTAGCCCCTAAAATTTTCCATGATGCACTCCCCTCTGTCTATTCACCCTAAGCCAACCTATGAGACTAAAGAGATCTCAGAAACACCCCACGTCAAACACATAGAGCCCAAAACAAATTACATAATCCCATTCACCAAATGTCGCCATGATATTGATCAAAGGAAAGACTCGCTTGTGTGGGAATAAATGCCACCAGACATACGATTCCCACGCCACATGAGCATACAAGAAGTAAATATGCCATGCCATCATAAACCAAGGTTATCCGTGAGATCATAGGGGCAACATACGACCCTAGTGTGCACCAGATCTCGAGGAAAACACCCCATCTGGGAATTATATCACCAAATTTCGGTGAAAAAACCAAAACTTAAAATTTTTAAGTACAACCTTATATTTTTGTGACTAGAATATTGGGAAAAAGGTGAGATATATCAAAACTTAAAATTCTTAAATCCATCCTTATATGGTTTGGGTGACTTCAACAACTACTCTCTTTTAGTATTCTTTTTACAAAGGGTCTATGTATCACCATTATAACCTTTAGGTGCCCACAAATGTCTCTTCCACAAAACTATGACCTTTACATAACTATTATCTTAATATATCATCTTCGTAACAACCTTTGGTTGATTTCCTATGTACATAAAAATAAGACCAAGGTCATGGGACGTGTATTCAAAGCTAAACTTTGCAGAAAACATAGTGATGGGTATCGTTGGTGATTAATTTATGGCTATGAAAATTGACAAAGGCATTGTCAAAGGCAAAGTGACATTAATTGGAATTTATTTGTGAAAATGAAGAAAATAGAGGCCTCAATGATAGAAAGGCTTTTGAGGATCAGTTCACAACCTTTTGTCAGGTTTAGCTTAGAGCTTTCTTCTATTCTCTCTCTATCATACTCTTGCACACTTAGATTATTCTTGGAGAATTCTTATATCACTTTGGCATACATTGGATTTGGAGAAAGAAGGCAAATGAAAGATAGAAAGAACAAGGGAATAGGCGGACCCACAACTACCATTGCATTTCTTTGCAAGTAACAGGTTGCATGTATGATTTCCTTTTTTATTTATGGATGCATGATATACGAATGTGATTTTATGGTTATTTATTTTCATTAACATGGAGATATACCTGGATTAATAGTGCTTTTCACCTTTCCTTAACATTTCCTAGATAGCGATGGTGTTATGGGTTTTTTCCACTTGATTGTTATCTAGTTGGTGCTAATAATTCCTTATGGATGTGGGTTGGAATAAAGGATCTAGAAACCTTGGAACAACTTGGGTTGAGTTAATAGTCCTAGAGGCTAGGTTGGGACAAACACACAGGAGCCCTTGGTGGGTTGAGTTACTAGTCCCTGGAGACAAGTTCGAAAAACACAATGGAGTTGTAGAAGGTTGTGGGTTGAGTTACTAGTTCCTGGATCCCTAGAAATCTTCGGAAGATACTGATCTACTTATTGTTAGTGATGTCTGATCGTGAGGTGGAAACACTAGTTGAGTGTTGAGATGGTTTGGCCTCTGGAAGCCCTAGTTTGGTTTTGTTCGGTTTATTCCATGAGTTCCCATATTCATGCTTGGAATATGGCATAGTGGTGATCAGTTGAAAGAGAGATTTGGTTCAACCCAATCTATGGTCAGATGGTATGTGTAGGTCCATGACTTGGTTATGATATTTGTATGTTAGTAAGAGTTATTTTCTATTGTGATTCATGTATCTTTCTATTGATTACGTTGGCGATATTATGAATGGGATTCCATGGTTTTTATGTTGGTTATATGATGTGTATCATCTATGGTTCTTAACCAGAATGGTTTAGTTATTGATTAGTTGATGAATGTATGGAATAATAACTTTTGTTGCAGCTATGTGAAGAGGGCATATGACCTTCTTGGTGATTCTTAGATGAATCCCATCATATTATGATCATATATGAATTCATGACCTATAGCTTACATGTTTTCCATGTGATTGACCAAATGTTTGTTATGTTCTAGGAAGTCTAGGTCAAGATATGCCTTTAATTTTGAATGTGTAGACTTTTTGTTATGTCACTTTTGATTGTAGGAAGTATCAGGAAGTTCTCGGTAGTGGTCTAGATACTGATCTGGAATTGTCACTCTAATCTAGGGATCACACCCTCTAACTTAGACAATTTGGGTCACAACCACACTCAGGAATGATTGTGAGTGCAATTGGATACCTTCAACTACATGGAGGCCTTTTCATGCATGCATTTATTGGTTAAGTTGTGTGAAAAGGAGCCCCAACTTAGGGTTTGGTCAATTGGGATGGTTCTTTAGCCCCTGAGTGTCTTTTAGCCCTGAAGAATGTTTTGAGTTGTTAGTTTGTCCTCAGTAGTCAACCCCCTTTTAATAAATGGAACTTGGAGGTTGGGTCATGTCATAGTAACTCTTCATCTAATATTTACCCTGGTAGGCAAGTGAAATTGGGTAAATGTTGTAGGGGTGGTTACAGATTGGTATCAGAGCTCCAAAGTTCTAGCACTTGGACTGGATGGGAGGAATGTGTTTGTCATGAATGCATGTCAGTTGTCTATTTACCTGTTATGCATGCATTGTTATGGTCATTTTTGTGGTGTTTTGTCATCTGATGTTGATTTTGGGATGATTGATATGTTTATTCCATTATACATACATATGTTATGCTAATATTTATTTTGTAGATGATATAGCCTCCCCTAAACTTAACTGAGGTACATTTGGTTATGTTTATATTTGTCTATCTAACATGATATGTTTGCAGGAAGAAGAAGATCAAGATGAATAGAAAAATGGTGGACTATAGTTCACATGATTCTCCCTATAGATAAGATAAACAACATGGTGATGAATACTCTCCTGACATAAAAAATACATTGAGAAGTTTGAAAGTAGAGGTAATAATTTTTAATGAAGATAATGACAAGATCATTCAGTTGCATGAAATACTTTCCAGAGCATAGGAAAAGCAAGTAGAGGTCAATGTAGTGATTCTTCAGAGTTTATCAAATTTCCAAAGAAAGGGACCACTTAGGATCAGTCATGGCAGGAGGAAAGGACCATTGGGGCATATGGTAGTAGGTATGAATCGGTATAGAAGTTTGACAAGGATAACATAGTCAAAGATGGGAGGTTGTTGGATACACATGATAGGAGGGGTAATGACCACGTGTCTTATTCTTATTTTGGTTCAGAGAGACATCATCGTCATCGTCACCACCATCCATATAGAAGAAGTGAAATATAGTACTTTCCATAGGTGTTCAAGAAATAAAAACCTTGTACATCTGATGGAGAAATGAAGAAGTCACAAGATGCAAAAGCTTAGTTTCTTAGGATGAGTAAGATTTTTAGATTGCATAATTATTCAGAAAATATGAAATGTAGGATAGTTGCTTTCAGTCTTAATGGAACAAAGAAATTTGGTGGGAATATTTAAATAATGTCAGAGGAATTCTATAACAGGAGTTCTCTTGGAGTGAGCTTGAGAGAATTTTCAGGAAGAAGTATTTATGTGAAAGACACTATGTTGACAGGGAAAAGGATTTCAACAAGTTCAAGATGGGATCTATGATTGATGAGGAGTATACTAGAAATTTATTTTAATTGTTGAGATATGTGCCTTACCTTCAGGAGGAGAAAGAAAATATTTTGAGATTCACCAGAGGGTTATTGGTATCATTCAAAAACAAGATTGAGTTTGATAGCCTAGATCACTGGAGGAAGTTGTCAGCAAGTTGAAGCATTGTTATGAGAAATAGAAGCAAAATAATGATTTTAAGTAATATTGGAAAGGGAATGAGAATAATAAAGGAAAGTGGGTTAAGAAGAGAGAGAAACCTCATGACATAGATAACAAGGAGAATACAATGCCATACAAAAAATTCAATGTAGTTGACAAAGGACAGGGATTTCAGTCTGAGGATAAGAATAAGGGTGATGGAAAGAATCCTTTGTAGTGTTGGACTTGTGGAAAGGATCATCACAGGAGAGATTGTCCACATCATCTGGGTGGAAGACCATAGATCTATAGTCTTCAAGAAGCACAAATAGTTGGGGATGTTGGAGAGAGTATTCCTCATATTTTTGCAGCATTGGATATAATAGGTAGGTTGATCATAAGGATTTTATTATCGAGATAGAAGGTAAGATTTGTGATCAAGTTGTTTCTATTTTAATTGACGCTAGATCTAAATACATTTATACCAATCCTTACCTAGTGGATAAGTGTTTCTTGAATAAAGAAATGGATGCAGAGTCCTGGTTGGTGTAGTTGGAAACAAGTACTAAGAAAATAGTTCATCTTTGGGTAAGATATTGTGCATTTGAGTTGAATGGTATGTCTGCAACATCACATCTAAATGTGTGTCCATTGGTATTATACATTATGTTGTTACAATAAATTAGAAGAAGATTTCAACATCGAGAAAATATCATAAGTCAATGATTTTGATAGTATTACTAATTTCACATAAGAGAAAATCAAGAAATGGTTAGTTATATTTTTTAATGATAATAATGACAACATAAAACCATTAATAAATTTTGCTCATATTCTAAGGAAACCAAAGATGAAATCTTTTCATTGAGAGTGAAGTGGGACATAA
The DNA here is from genome assembly GCA_031772625.1 of Pinus tabuliformis. Classification (NCBI taxonomy): domain Eukaryota; kingdom Viridiplantae; phylum Streptophyta; class Pinopsida; order Pinales; family Pinaceae; genus Pinus; species Pinus tabuliformis. The sequence continues at coordinate 615,061,836 of CM062818.1, read as the reverse complement.
TTGTCCCTCCCATAAAGGAGAACACTAATGATTGGATTAAAATATCGTTAAATGAAATTGTTAATACTGAATAACTTATGAGAGAAGTTATATTAAGAATAATTCAAGGTCAACATATGATGCAACATCTAGATGCTACAAAATGTACAAGCTTCATTGTTATGAATATTGCACCTTAAAAATAATAAGAAACCAATAATTACTCTTTTTATAATGAGTGCAATGTACAAGATAAGAATTGATTATCCTAAGGCTAGGCCTTCTTAGTGTATATATAGGATAAGAATGGTACAATTATAATGGTACAATGGAAGGTTCTAGTTGACATAACAATATAACAATAAAAATATGATAACTCAATATCTAAGGCTTAATAATGGGTTTTATTGTAAACATAGGGCTTATGTAGAGCTTAACATAACCCTCCACTTTAAATAAGTGTTTTTCTCAACACTTGACTAACTATAAGCATTCACATGAACAAAGTCATCTTCCCAAGCTACTTCTTCCACTAGTACGTTCTTCTACTTGATTAGATGTTCAAAAATTTATCAATTTCTTCGCTGCTTAATCCTTGTTTCTCATTCAAATACAATTTTCCCTTCTTCATTAATCCAGGGTAAAATAATTTGGATATGGATATTGTCATTGATTATGTTCTTTAAGGAAGAAACATGGAAAAGTGGATGTATATGTGATGATGGAGGAAATTGTAACTTGTAATCCATACTTATGATTCTCTACAACACCTTATAAGGGTCATACTACCTTGGTGTTAATTTACTATATTTTTTATTTTTGTTTTGAGGGACATTTGTTTATATGGTTGCAGTGTGACAAACACCCAAATTCCACACATAAAATTCCCTTACAATGTGATTTTTATCTGCTTGTTGTTTCATCCTATTTTGTGCTATAACCAAGTTCTCCTTTAATAGTTTGAGAACCTCTTGTTGGTGTCTTATGTGGCCCTCCATTACTTGAGTATTTATACCCCCTTTCAAGGGTGATGTTATGGGCGAAGTATCATATCCATAAAGTGTTGTAAATGGGGACATTTTTTACAAAGAATGGAGGCATGTGTTGTACCACCTTTCTACCAAGGAAACCAGTTAACCATTGTGCTTGTTAATTAGATGAAAACCAACATAGATATAATTGTAAAAATTTATTCATAATGTTATTTTTGTGTACAAAATTGAGGATGATATGATGAGTTGTGAGCTAATTAAGTACCCAAAGAAGAAATAATTTAGTCCAAAAATTACTAGTGAAAATTGGATCTCTATCACGTAAAATAATCTTTAGTATTCCATGTCTCTTTTGGACCATTTCCATGAATGATTCTTTCCACTAAAATTGCTTTGAAAGGATTAGAAATAGACCAAAAATGGGCATATTTTTGATTTGATCGACCAGTACCATAATGACATTCTTTCCTTCAGAATTGGGTAAACTTGTACTTAAATCCATTTAAACTTCTTCCCAATGATTACTTAGTATGGCTAATGGTTGCAGGCGACTTTGTGCCTTGATTATATCTATCTTATTTTGTTGGCATACCATACATTCAACCACAAATGTTTTCATGTCCACTTTAGGTCCTTCCCAAAATAAAATCGGTCTTATGATATGTTTTTAACAACCCTTAATGTCCTCGTACATGAAAAGTGTGTAATTCAAAAAAACCTTCTATACAAGTTGATAACTCTTATATAAGTAATGTTGACACCACACTAAATCATTCTTCCACATAAGTGTTTTTACTTCATCGTTATCCTCCTATATTTCCATGATAGTGTTTGCTTTGTTCAAACATACATTTTAATTCGTAATATTTTTTACACTCGTAAAGAGCTATTTCAAGAGCACATGACATATGTGATTTCACATCATTTTATTATGCATAACATCTCATGAATGTCGTCCTATAACGCTTATGATCTTGAGTGGATGAATTCGTTTAAAACTCTCTCAAACACTTGGAGAATCTCTTTTATTTTCTATCTTTACATATTTCAAATGTGTTTTCTTTATTATGCATGAATAAATAAATATGATAAAAAAAAAAATTTATTTTGAGGTGATTATTTAATTATATTTTTTTGGTTATTCTTTAACACAAGATCCACTCAACAACGTAAATATATTAAATACTTTAATTTATCATTATTTATTTTAATTGAAAAATATAAAATACCAAATTATAAAATTATAGAAGAAACTCTAGTAATTCTCTACAAAATTAACTTTAATCGTTAGCCAGAGAAAAATCAACGCACTAAGACTTGATAATATCAACACATCCTACATTTCCTTATGTTTATTGCTAAAAGAAGGTAACACATCAATTAATATAACTTCTCTAGTAATTTCAAACATTTTGCGAGTGACATTGATCCTTAAATTCACTTGTTTGTTTGTAGATTTGAACTATGAAATATTAGAAACCACAACATAAGAAGGTTCAACAGTTTAGCATATTTAATCTAAACAGCAACCTATGACCCCAGGTTTATTGTAAGGAAAATTTACTATATTTAAACTTAATAAAAATTCCTCGTAACCTTTAACATGGCTACAAGGAAATGTTCATTGCACTTGACTAAGGAACATTTTTAGGAAGCAGTTCCCAAAAAAATATGAAACTCTGATTGGGACAGCCTTAGAGGTTGAAAAATCGAGGACGTAGATCGGCTCTGGAACATTGTTACATAATATTTTTGGATATTAAATTTTAGAAAATTAATCTACGAAGATATATATATTTTGTTTTATTGGTTTTAAATTTATGATTTTTTTAAGAAGAAAGGCATCCTCTTAATTATTAGATTTTTTGAGTTAGTTTTTTTTTTGAAGCATTTGTCAAAAATTATAAAATTGTGATTGGTACAATATAATGGAGAACTTGGATTAGTTTTTGAATATTATTACACAATATTTTGAACACTTATAAATTTTAGAAAATTAATCTAAGAAAATATACATATTTTACCTCAATGATTTTAAACTTGTAATCTTGGAAGGAAAAACACATATTCTTAATAATTAGATTTTTTAGTTAATTAATTAATTTGTTTGACCAACCCTCTTATTATTAAACAAAATTTGGCCACTTTAAATAGAATATTTCTATATAATAAAAAAAATATATAAAAAATTTAATAAATTTAATTTACAAAATATATAATTAAAAATAAAAATAATTCAAAAATATCAAATATAAATAATAGTATAAATGAAAGCCCATTTCAACATAATATACATATTACATTTAGTTATTTATATCTAATATTTTAAAATATATAATTAATAAATTTAATTAACCAAATATTTAATTAAAAAATTTTCTAAATAAAAAAATGTGAAATATGTCAAATATAAATATAAATATAAATTAAGATTTATGTGATCATATAAATAAGATAATGATTTATATTCATAACTATTATATTTAAAACTTTATTTTTAAATTTAATTAGTGATGATGATGGCTGTGTTGGTGATCGATATGAAGCATTCTGAGATTACTCTTTATTGACTTAATAAGTCAAAAAAGTAAGTAGCAAATATTTTGAAAAAGAGAATGTATAAAAACTAGTTTATATATATATATATATTAAAAAAATATAAAACACATCCAAAAAAATGTTGTGTATTATCAAGTTTAACTAGTGCATTTATACAAGTTGAATAGTTGGTAAATGCCAATAGGAACTAATCTATAATAAACATCAAAACAATTATTTCGTCATACATTTCAAATTACTAAAATTAAAAAAAAAATTAATAAAATTAATTAAAATATATTTTTATTTAAACTAATTTCTATTAATATTAATGATAAAAAAAATTAATATATAGATTAAACATATATAAACTTTTACAAAACATGTAACGCTATTCTTGACCACGAAGATTTTTAATCTACAAATAGACTTTGTTACAATACTATGGGTTATCAATACCACATGTTCAAGAAATTATAACGCATTTTATATGACATTTGTTTTAATTAATGAATTCAATTAAAAGAACAAAAAGAGTAAAGCTGATTTGGAAATGAATATTCACCATTGATGATGATGATGATGATGGTTAAGGTCCACTGAGACCAAACTTTGCTCTATCAGAGTCCAAACTTTCGTCTATGAGACCTAAATAAATGAATTATTTAGTTTGATTTAAGATTGTATTCCTATGCTCAAAAAGCTTGGATAGAAGCCTCCCGAGCTCACTATAATTTTGACAACATAAAAGGCTAAGAAGGCCACTATTGCAACAAAGATTATGAAACTGAGATCTAATGTGGTTGTACGCGAGGAAGTGTAAGAGGAAGTGATTTAAATCCTTGAATGTTCATATTCTCACAGAGATGGCAGATCCTTTCCATCCATGGTGTTTTAGGAACTTCCCAATCACTGGTTTGACTATGGAGCCCATGAGAGTTTGTTTTAATCTTGACTACATTAATTTTCTTTATTAAGCTAGTTAAGACAGAGATATACTTTTGATCTTCTAGGGTGGGGTTGATGACCTTCTTATAATATCTTAATTTTCTTTTAGTTTCTAAATCTTTCTTACACCACATTTTTCTTTGAACTTAGAAGTAACAATATTTAGCGAGGCCCTAGTGTCTTTATACCAACCTCATTTGAGCCTTAGGTGGTTTTGGCAGGAATTTAAATCCAGCTTAGGAAGTCTATGGCTTTCTATGTTATTGAGTTTGTGCTTGTACAATAGAAGCCTAGTCATAGCTAGGCTCTCGATAGGGGAAAGACCCACTTCTATAAGGAGAATACGATAGGGTGTATTGCTTTTAATTTTTAGGTTATACGTTATAAAACGTTTGATTTGCTCAATCTTTCGCCATGATTCTCCGCTTCTAGATTTGCTCAATCTTTCGCCACGATTCTCTAGAGATGTTTCAACCCCAAAGCTTACATCCATAAAAGGTAACAGGAGTGACTAAAGTTTCAAAGACGAACTTCTTTCTATCCCACATTAGGAGGTTTTCTGTTTTACAATTATTTTCAAGACCAAAATAAGCTTTCCACCCCCCATTAATTCTTTTCTCAATGCTATAGTTCTAGTTGACCTTGTGATGAATATCAATTCCTAGGTACTTGTAAGAAGACACTTCTTCCAAGTTATTATTGTCATACATAAAATTAGCATAAGTGTCCTTCTTGGATTTGATAATCATAACTTTTCTTTTGTTAGTGTTAAGAGTCATACCCATGGTAGAGAAAAAATCCTTAAGAAGTCTATGTTCCTTATCAAGATCATGGGCACCTTGCGAGAAAAACAATATTGTTAGTATAGAGAAGAAGGATGATGACTATCCCAGCTAAGATTGTGCCAACACAGCCTGCGTCCTCTAAACAACCTTCTAGATATCTGTATACTATTAATAATATTTTAGAATATTCCATAAAAGTTAAATTTTTATCATCCACCCTCAATAATTATTGATAAATAAATTATATTGTAAAAGCTCTATTCCAAAATAAACATTCTTATTGACACAAATTAAATTAAAAGAAATACAATTTATAAAAATATATGTCATATATTATTAAAATTTAAAATAAAGATATTTATACATATATATAGAATTTATATAAATATAAGTATTATTATTAAGAATTAACATAGATTTATTATAAATTTAGATCTACCCAGGATAAAAATGAATCAGAATTTTCTAAATGCAATTATTTTCCAAATTTAAACCTTTAACAGAAAATTTTCATTTGGAAATTTTGATTCTGGGAAATCTTAATTTAAAATAAACTTATACTTATATTTAATATTCAAACTATTTCAATATAATAAATACAATATTTAATATTCAAACTATTTCAATATAAAAAATTTATTTAGATAACTATAATTTTAAATTATTGAATTTATAAAATATAATTTTAAACAATTAAATTTATAAATTTTCCAATCATCCGGCTGTTATATATACATAAAACGTGCAAGGAAGCCAGCTTCTACAGACAAACTGAAACGCTGTGCTGAGAGCAAAGGGCGAATATTCTATTTATAGATATTTCCACTTAATCATGAGCCGCTGTAGTCTTGACAGTATTCATTTCACAGTAATGCATCTATCGGGAGGTACTATTTTTTGTGGTTTTATTGAACTGCGTTGTCTAACGAAGTCACAATTTACAGTAATTTCAAATTAGAATTTCGTAAAAAATTGAAAGAGTTTCGATGGCCAGCGTATTAATTTTTTTTTTTTTTTTTTACAAACTTAGGTTTTACTAAACGGCCGTTGTCTAACTAAGTTAGAATTTATTTAGAATAATTTTAGGTTAGAATTTGGTCCATTGTTTTTAAAGAAATTTTAATTATAATAATATTAAAATATTTTTAACAGTGAAAATGGATTTACTGGGGATTTGGTTTTGAATTAATATTCGAGGTGTCATTGAAGAGGTTGTTGAAGTAGAGAGGAGAAGCGGCGTAACACCAGATGGGAATTCTTGAATCCAATTCAGGCGTCGAGCAGAGATTCATTGAAACGGCACCGCAATTCTTTGATCATTGATCCGCCAAGGTTGACAATGTCGATGGCCCTGATCACTCTTTTACAATCAACTTACACTCAGGTGCTATTGACAGTATCACCGAAGTTCGACTCACTTTCACTTACTATTGTAAGTTCGTCATCAATGGCATGCCTGATTTGTCATTACATAGAAATCTTCCCCTTGTACTCATGCTCCAGAATCACTTACACTTACTTTCGATGGAGTTCACTAACTTCGATAGAATCCATGCCTTTCCGCTGTTGGGTCGACATCAGTCACATGGATAATTTATTGAAAATCTTCCCCTTCTACTTGTAAAGATATCATATGGAATTTCTTAATTTTGATTTTATTTTATAATTTAAAAATTTCAATTTCACTAAAACTATTTGGGTAGGCTTGTTTAAAATAGCTTTTAATTTTACTTTTTAAAATGGTGTGAATGGTAAAGATTAAAGAATTTGAATTTGAATTTTTTTTAAATGATATTTGAAGATGTTTTTGGATATATATAGCATTTAACAAATGGAAACAAATTCGTTTTTTTTTAATAATGTTACAACTTGATTGGTGAATGATACAGATTTAATAATTTGAAAATATTAATTTTTAATGAAATTTAAAAATATTTTTGGATGTATATATAATTTAATGGATGAAATAAGGGTTTTGAAGTATGTTTTCTATTTTAAAACTAATTTTTTGTGTTTGGGATCATACTTCCATTTTGTAAGTGATGTTATAAATTACAAAAATTAAATAGCATATTATTATTTTAATCACTATCAACTTTTATCAACCATTTAATTTATATGATTGTGCTAGTTGTTGTCAATTTAGTATAAAATGGACTGTTACATGAATAATAATAATAACAATAATAAAGTGGTGTCAAATAAAATTTAATAAAAATTAGAAATGGATGCATTCAAATTATTGTATTATAATTTATCTTTTATTAATAAAATAAAAAAGTTTTTAGTATGCATATCACATCAAGTCAATTTAAATAATTATTCATTTATTGTATTTCAAAACATATAATTAAAAAACATATACAAACTTAATAAATTTAATTAATAAACATATAATTAAAAATAAGAATATATCTAGATATGAATATAATGTAAGATTAATATAAATTAAATAATATTATTAATAATCAATATAGATCCATCTTAACTTAGAATCTACCAAACACTAAGAGGAATCAAATCTATAAATTGTAAATTTTGGTAGATCCACATCAAGATCGATTTGAGCTCATGACTAGCACAAACATATTAATAAAGTGGTTGATATATGTCAATCTGTATCATTTCTCACCTTTTAAAAATAATGGCATCAATAAGTGTATAACGGTTGGAAATGATGTAGATCCTTATATATCAATCACCATATTAATGTGGTTGTGCTAATTGATAGTTGACATGCATGGAGACGATTACCAGACCATGGTTGATTATGGTTGATGATGGTTGATTACCATTGACTATGGTTGACCATGGTTTATGGTGATTGCTAAGGGTCAAACATAGTTCATAATGGTTGACCATGGTAGATGAGGATTGAGACTAGTTGACCAAGGGATGATGAGAACTTAACATTGATGACCATGGTTGACCATGGGTGAAAGGGTTTGACAATTGGTTGACTATGGTTATATATGGTTAGCCATGGATGATCAAGGTAATCACTCTTGAGTTACTTTGACCATCGTTGACCATGGTTGAAGCTGTTGTCCATGTTTGATCGTGTTGACCATATATGATCTTGTTTGAGCATGGGTTGACTACGGGTGAACATAGTTCACCATGG